>CM060931.1:471967922-474467922 GCA_030765085.1 Allium cepa
ATAAAATGAAGCAAGGATTTAAAACTAAATTTTAAAATTATTTAAAATTAAGGACTTAAACATAAATAAGATTGTATTAACAAGTGTACATATTATAGACAAGTGTTAGTTTAATTTAATTTGAAAATGTACAAGTGTAAAAAATGTTTTCCTTTTTAATTGAACTTTTATAAAAGTATATTTTAAGAAGGTAACCAGGTTTTTCTCTTCACTTCTCAACCTGGAAACTAAAAACTACAAATTCAACCAATGAATCAAAATGAATTCAAACAACTTCAAAAACCTGTTTCGAAATTTTGCAATTCAAACTAAGCAGCTTCAGTTGAAAATCAGTAAGCTAAAAAGAAAAATGAATTCAAGCTTCAACCTGGATTATAGATCTGATCATCTTAGATCAAAACAATATATGTATTCAGTTTAAATCAAAGATCAAGCCTTGAAATCAAACCAAACTTCATTCTGGAAATCACAACAGAGTAAAAGAAGAAATAGGATTCAAAACAGGATCAAGTAGAGCAAAGATCAGGCAAAAAAATTCAAAACAAATTCAAGTCCTCTGTCAAACAACAATGTAAGCAAACTCTTCAACCTTCATATATATAGAATCTAGTTTGCATGTTGATTTTATCTGCATATGCTTGAAAATCCTCTGTTTAAATGTGTATGCATCTGTGTGTATGTATACTATGAACAGGCTGTTCTGTTATATTCACAGGCTCAAGCACACTCAAAATAAAAATCAATTTCTATATGTACAATCAATTCTAGACCTTGGATTCTAAATACAAGATGATGGTAGGGGCGTAAACTTAATTTTAAAAATACATTTAAGTATAAATAGTAAGTAGAATTGTTGGAAAATTATGAATAACAGTAAAAAAATAAATTTAAGTAGAAGATTTAATTTTGAGATTTTCACGCTTTGATCATGAGAACTTATTCATATTTCGAAAATATGAATTATGGAATTCATTTCATAATTTTTAAGGGTATAATCATCGAGTAATTGGGAGTTGAACATGGTTTGTAATTTGGGCATTTGCTGGTAAATGAAGAAGTCTGGAATCTCGAGATCATTGCTGGAGGAAGGTTGTGGATGGGTGGTCCTAGGAAAAATAATGGAAGTATTTATTGATGATTGAGGCGGCGGAACGTTGGTGAATTAGGGTTTAAAGCCCTGTTTGAGTTGACAAAGTTTGCAAGGTGATTGTGCAGGCATGAGTGTATCGGACTGGATGGGATCGGAGGGAATAGGAGCGTGCCGACGTAACGTAGCTTGTGGTCGATTGGCGTGAGCTCTAGTGAACAATATCGGTGGGGCGAGATCTTTTTCTGGTGGGTCATATGGGTTCCAGTGGTGGTTGTATACTTCGATTTTGATTTTCCAATTAATTGGGTAACCTGGGTTGTCGTGGTGGCTTAGGGGAGGATCGACAACTTGTCGAGGCTCAGGGAAGTGGTCGGAGACGATCGGGAAGGTCGTACACGTGCATGTGTGTCATTGTGTATCTGCGTTGATTAAGGATTGGGGAAGACGATGTTTATCGGGGACGAACTCGAAGCGTGCCTCGGAAAAGCTTACGTGTTAACTCGAGTTTAACTCAAAGTAGGGATTTGGTGCGGAAGTAAAATTACTAGAAAATTTTTTAGGTTGGAATTTTGGGGGCTCTCGGGTTAATTGGTTTGAAAACTCAAAGCAAGGCACGATTTTTTCAGGGTTCAGCTCGGGTTATTGGTTTTGGGGCAAGAGCAGATTCAGTTTTTTTTAAAGAGAAATCAAGTTCACTTTGAAAATAATTTAGGTTAAACAAGTTTCGTTTTTTGGTCAAAATTTAATGTTAACCAGTTTTAAATTAGTTAAGAAAGTTTTTTAAGACATGTTGGTTTTAAATTACCAAGTTTAGAAAATGATTTAAAATAAATACAACCTTTATTGTGGAAAGTTATTTTAACTTAATAATATTAGAATTTTTTAAAATATTAACAAACTTTATTTGTTGGGTTAAATAATTAATGTTTTAATGGTTAATAGATTTTGTTTGTTAAAAAGATTAATTACTTGAAGTAAATTACTTAATGTAAGTAATTAAAGTAGTTAATTAATAATTCAAGTTAATTGATAAAGTAATTAATCAACGATTAAATGGAAATAGTAATTACTTAGTGAAAGTTATTAAGAGTAGATAATTAGTGATTAAAGATTGATTAATCAAATATTAAGGGTTAATTACTTTAAAAGAACAATTAATTAATGTGGTTAATTAATTAAGGTAATTAAGTTAAGAATAATTAATTAAAGGTTAATTAACTTAAAGTGATCAAGAAATCATAATTAATTAAGAGCTAATCAAGGTAAATTAATGTGAAGTTAATTATTAATTAATTAAGAAGTAATTAATTAATAAAAATGATTAAGATTTAATTAATCGCAATTAAGGATAAATTAATTAAGATTATTAATTAAGAAATGATTTAATTAAGACTTAATCAAACTATAATTAGTGATAATTAATTTATTGATTAAAAATAATTAATAAAATTAATTAATTTATGAAAATGATTGGGAATAATTATTTATTTTAAAGATAATTAATTAAGAATTAATTTATTAATTATTGAAATTAATTAAGGAAAATTATTCAAAGGGTTATTATTAATTAAAGGTTAATTAAGGATTAATTAAAGAATAATTAATAATAATGGTTTGTAATTGATTAATTTTAGTTAACCATGATTAGAAATTTATCCATAGGTAATGATCTGGTTTAAAATTAATCAGATGACTTGATGATTATACTTATGAATGTATGGATAGTATGGAATGCTGTGAATTATGTTGATATCCCTTATGTGCAATGTTATGTGATATGTTTGTGCTATGGAATGTAACTTATTTATCTTTAATGCATTTATGTTATCTATCTATGATGTTGTGTATATCGATAAGCGTTATAGGATTATACCGCTTATCGATATTGCGGTGGTTGTATCTGCGATGATTAATGATGTGATGGTTGATGTTGTTGCACTAATGTGTGTAAACTCCTGGACTACACTATACACACACAAATATGGATTGCACGTGGAGATCGGTTAAGTCATAGATTTTTAAAATAGTTTTGAATTTGAATTTTAAATTCAAATGGTTTTGGATATGGATTGAGTTTAAAGTGAAAAACTTTAGAAAAGGTGTTTTAAAAAAATAAAAGTTATTTTGAATAACTTGATTGAGTTTTGAAATTTAAATAATTTGATTTAAATTTGAATTCAGTATTTGAAATTGAATTCTATGTTGAGAATTTATGATGTAAAAAGGTTATATAAGCTATAAATGTGTTTATATGGGTTTTTAAGCCATTTTAGAAGTATGGTTTTGAGAATTTGAATTTAACCCAAGTTTATATTTGAAAGGCCTTAACTCGTGCAATTATAATCGGGTTTTCTGAAACGGAAACAAGTGGTTTCAAAGAATAATAGCTTTTATATAAGGAAAGAATTTGCCAATTATGATGAAAAGATTTCATGTTTGAAATGGAATGGTTTTGAAAGCTATAATTGAATCTTTGTAAAAGATAGTCGAACCCTATTTTGAAATTGAAGAGGATTTTAAATGGTGTATCTTTTATAAGATTGAAACGGGAATTATTTTGAAAGCTATGAAATGAGTCTTTGATTTAAAGACCTGATGAGTTAATCCAATTTGTATTGGTAAACCTTGTTTTAAAGGGGTTTTAAAGGTGAATCTTTTGTTTAAAAGATTTAAATGTGGAAATTATTTAAACCATTGAAGGTTTTTGAAATAAATCTTTTTGTTTAAAATGATTTGTAAATGGAAATTTGTTTTAACCATTTGAATGAAAGGTTTTGGGCTTTAAGCTGTGATTTAACTGAGATCCCATATCCATACGTTTTTAAAATTCTGCGCTCATTATTCAGTTTAGCTGGGAGAGGACCTTGTGTCATATAACCCATTCCGAATAATGATACGTCGTTATGGATAGCATTTGAAGACCGGTGATGAAGACCGGGTATTTGCGAGAACGATAGGATGACCTATCGATTGTCTCTGCACTGAGTAGCTACAGTATAAAGATTACCTAAGTGATGGGAAGTCCGATCGGGATTGTGAATACACGGATTGCAAGGACTTCTTTGGAAGTGCCTTCGGTTCTGTTCGAACCCGGAACAGACTTGTATGGATGTGTGTCTGATATTACACTTTGAGATGTAAAACCGGTTTCTATCAAACACATTTCTATTTGGTGGCGGAGATTTATTCTCTTAGCTTAACACCCTATTCTGAGACGTACGAGTTCAGAAGTTATGTAGTTGATGGTTACCAGTGATACATTTCCAATTTGGTAATGTGGCATACAAAGTGCTGCTGATCATTTGTTGATCAAAGCATGACTTTGTAAAAAGCATAGCTTTGTGGATGAGACTTCGTCGAACCTCACAACCCGGAATGGTCAAAACAGGAAGAATGCGGCAAGGTTATTTGGGGGTAGCGCCCCCTGAGGGTATGTTCATTTCCTTCTGGATAAAGGTGATATAATGGTATGGAGCCCGGATATTTAACCTATGTGGTTACTACAAATACATTACTTTGTGGTTGTTGGTATCGAGCGCTCGGATAAAGGTTGGTTACGACCGGGGGATGGCATACTCGTGTAGTAGTTACCTAGTTACAGAGGTAACCCGACCTTGTGTTGGCAGAGATCCGGTTAGGTTCTCGGGGCGTCCCTCCAGAGGCGTACCCATGTGGCAATGGAAAGTTCCTTGGCCTGACTATTTATTGGAAATCCAAAGAAACAATACGAGCCCTTTACGATTGTAATTGTATAACCTGCCTCCTCAGAAGGAAGCTATAGCAGGCATAATATAATGGTACCTATGCTGGCAAAGATTAATATTATACTTTCGAAATGTTTTCCACTATGCACTAATAATAATAATATCGATTTCGCGTATCAAGCATGTTTGACTATCATAAGGAGAAATCTCCCCCATGTGTGCGATTGCATTGTGTGTGCCGGGAGGCCTTATGGTAGTTTCATTTTCCAAAAAGCATTGCGGTTTTCAACTTTAAACTCTTTTGTTTGTTTCTAAAGACCAAATGTTTTTGTTCGCTCACACCAGTCCCACGACTGACCTGGAGATTATTGTTCCCTTCCTAAACTCTAGATGCCCACTATTTTCCACACGGGCAGTCTAGAGTTGGGTTTTTCAGATATAGATATCGATTCGGTAGCTTTTAGCTTTCTCTCTGGTATTCTTTGGAGATCTTGGATATTGGAGTCTTCGGATTCTCGGACAAGACTTGCTTGCCTTGGTGAAATGTGATGGTGGTTCGAGCTAGTGGTTTGGAATTTTGGCTTTAAGCATTGGATTGGAGTTGCAGTCTGATCATTGGAGTTATCTCTTTTGCTATTCGTTTCCCGCTGCTGTATATTGTCACTGATATTTTTTGTATCTCTGATAATTGATATCATTGTTGTATATCATTGGATAATGTATTCATTTGAATTGTATATGATATTCATTTTTCTTCCACTGTGTTGTTATACTTAATGGTGTAATAAGCTCCGGCGAACCAAATTTGACGTTTGGATCTACGGCATTTGAATACGAATGTTGTATTCGGTGCCGATTTTCGAAGGTCGAGTCAGCGTCCGTCACAGTTTTATCTGTAATTGACATGTAGATTTTGAGATATCGATCGTTTTCATTGAGTTGAACTGTAATATCGATATGGTATGATCATAATTGATGAATATGGATCGTATTCGATCCATTTTCAGTAGTTGTTATATTTTCATACTTTTATCATTCTAATGAGTCTGTCCTCTGCTTTCACTTCGTCCCTACTTCATATTATCTTCTATGCCTGATCTTTGGGCTTCGTGATTATTAATCTGACTTGTCGATCTCTATGACAGTCGAATATAACTTGTCTAATTAGTCCGAATATAGTCGGTCCAAAAGGCTGGATAAACTTGCCCCCTAAAGTACGTCTTATTTCAACATGATGTGCTTTGAATCGATGAAAGTTAGAGTCATCAGAAAGGAATCCATTTAACTTTCTGAAAGGTTGTTATCCCATCAACGAATTGCTTTCCTTGAAGAGTTGTGTCTCTTTCTATTTGACATGACGATTGAATGATTTCTGATAGTATAATTTCTAAATTGTAATTTATCAGTTAACATCTATGTCCAATTCCATTGAGCTAGTAATCTTTGGTTATTTGATCCGATTCTTTCTCCGATAACTTTAGGTGAGAATTCAATTTCTATCGATTTTAAGAAATTGTATTTTTAGGATGCACATGTGATGTACACGTTCTTGTTGTTGGCAACCGGATGCGTTTGTACGCTCACAAGTCGTTGCCAATTTGCTAGATTGCAATTTAATCATTTTCATTTTTTGAAAAAATGATAAAGGTGGATTGGCATGATCAATTAGTTAAATGGATTGTACTTGATCCATTTTTAATATGGATCGGGTCAAATTCGTTTGAGATCGGGTCATGTCTGAAAGTTCTTTCCCCCCTCTTTTTTTCAAGGGATAAGTCTACATGAAACCATCACAAAACGAACTCTCCTGATCGTTTCCTGATTTGTCCATTTGAATGAATTAGAGGTTTAGAAGAACGGATCGGTGTAAGACCAGCGTAAAATGATTGTACCTAATCGTTTATCGGTTGGGCTTCCATTGAACTGCAAACTTCGATGGTTTGTATCGCATCCTTTATATATATACTTGTTTAGACCATTCTCTTCACTTCATTTCATTTTCTAATCATTGCTTCCCAAACCAAAGAAGAAAAAACCTACCCTCATCTTCTCCTTCACCATCGATCCATTGAGCCTTCTGATCCAACTCCATACTTATCTTGCAACCATCCCCTTAGGTCGGTCAGACTCTTTGCTACACCAACCATCACCGCCGCCATCTCCTACAGATTTTGCTTCGTACTCGAATCCAAATAGTCTCAGCTTTTTCACTTTTATACATATGTAGGTCCGAATTTCTTCTTGCTTGTCAGAATTTAGTGACAAGATGAAAGGATCTCGTTCTAGCTTGCATGACTCAACTTATGGTGATTCGATTGGTTGGAGCAGAGGAGGAGATGATGATGTGGTGTTGATATTGGATGGAATATGCTAGTTTGATGTCTAAGGTAGAAGATCATTCTCAGTTGATTATTCTTGGAGTTCTAAAACCTGGACTATCATCGATCGTCTCTAATGAGGTGGATGTTGTGAAGTTGGCATAGGTGAATGAAACGGAGTTCAACTGATCGTTATGATGTACCGGTATTTGAAAATATAAAGAGAACCGACCGTTCGTCACCTGTTAGAGATTTTAAGCTAATTTTTTTGGATCGGTGTTTTGAGTCTTGAATTTGAATGAAGTGTGGAACCAAAGTTGAAGGTTGAAGAATGATTGGTTGAAGAATGATCGATTGTGAAATGGTTGTGCAAAAATGATTAGTCGTGCACATTATGATCAATCGGTCATAATATTATTTTGGATGGGTTGTTGGTTTAAATTGGATAAACATACTTAAAATCCTCAAATTTTAATTTCAACTTTGTAATGAGCTTTGGCCATGAATGCTTGAATGGCCCTACATGACTTGTGTATGAAATGGACTGCATATTAGATGTATATGACAATTGAACTGTGGAATGAACTTAACTAATTCCATGCATATTTATGTTTGTTACCAATGCCTTACAAATATTTTTTAAGTCCGTCCATTTATAAATGCATAACTTGAACTTCGACATGCCAACAACCGATCCTAATGATTAGACTGAACCCTTTGCCACTAACATAGAGCATCGATTAAGGCGGTCATCAATGACAGTCGCTCCGATCGAACCTCGGAGTCTCGCCACAATCGTAGCCTTTAATTGTTAGTTACTTTTATTGCATTGCATGACACTGCACCACTCTGCACGAGCACACACTTTGCATATGGTGAAATGGGTTATTTTTTATTGTGATGATTATCTACTAAGTTTAGTAATCATGGGTTCAAAACGCTAGAGGCGTTTAGTTGCCATGTCTTTAGACAAGATTTCACAGCACAATAATACGAGTGGCATATCGAGCTCCGC
Organism: Allium cepa; assembly: GCA_030765085.1. Taxonomy (NCBI): domain Eukaryota; kingdom Viridiplantae; phylum Streptophyta; class Magnoliopsida; order Asparagales; family Amaryllidaceae; genus Allium; species Allium cepa. The sequence goes on from CM060931.1 coordinate 471,976,050, forward strand.
TATTACTTTCGATGAATTCCTCCCCAAACATCAAGTAGAATAACTAAAAATTTCCTGTCCATCATGACTTTTTTCTATCATTTCTGTTCTTCCAATAGAAGTGATAGACCCTGCTCCGGACACTATAGAAGATACTATATTTTTGGAAGATCGGGAGGATTCTGTGGCTTCGAAAATTAATAAACCCTCTCTTCATAGAATTTGTACCAGATATGAGATTTCATTTGATGATGTGATGCCCCGACCATCGGACTCATATTAACAAAGAGTATTACTGGGTAATATCGTCTGCTCATGTGGAGAATAGGGCTGGTTAGGAGCGACCATCTATATATTTTTCTTAAACAACTATTAAATAAGTCGATTAATGCTCTAATTTTTTCTCTATCTCAAGTGGATCGACATATCTGCTAAATGCTTAATATAAAATTATATATGGCTAACGGATCTATCAGAACAAAACACAACAACTAAAAGGTACATCACATCACAGAACAAAAAACAGCAGATATATATATGCAGATACGTCCCTAGTACAATACAAAATGATGCATTATAAGTGGTATGATGACCACATAATATACAATGAGTCAAAATATACATATCTGAGTCTCTGCAAAAAGCTTCATAAAAAAGGCAATAGAAAAATATCCAAGCAGAAGTAGAAAGGCTAAGTCCAATGGGTACCTAACCTGAAACACCTTAGTCTAACCCGAGTATAAAATACACGGGTCAGTCTAGCTAAAAAAATCTGTTACTATGGATAAACGATAATATGAGTATAAGGATAAAGGTGTTATTCATCTCAAAAGAGAAGAAACTATTCTAAGTACTTATAAGGGTGATATTCTTCTCAAAAGAGAAGAAACTATTCTAAGTATAAGTATGGTTACTACAAATGATATAGCCCCATTAGCATGAGTATATAATTTCAAAGAGATAAATCAATATCCACGAAACGCTAAATATAGCAAGTCTCATATCATCGGCATATCAGAAATCATCAAAAATGGTTTAGGAAAAATCATAACTGCTAAAAGGGAGAAAACCCAAACCCACCATATTGACAAACTCAAAAGCATTTCCAAAGAAATCACCATCTCAAAATACGCATAAAGGCAATACATATATCTCCAAATAAGAGAATATAAATCCCAAATAAACGCCAAAAGGAAAATCTCAAATAACGCCAGTGTAGGCAACTCAAATCTCAAAGATAGAACTTAAAAGAGATCAAATTCTCATAAGGTAATCGCCATATATATGTATGCATGTATGTATGTATATACCAAACGTCTCGAATGGCCAACCATGAAAAAGGCGACACACTTGGGAAATCACAATAATCAATGAAATCATCTTCAAAATTTGCACACGCATGTGGCCGAAGCCTACCAAGTACTAATCTCTCAAATAAGGCGCCACGCCCGAAGGCAAATACGTCACAATGACAAATATGTCGCAAAGCCTAATGTTTCAAGGACAAATACGCCCCAATGGCAAATATGCTGCAATAGCAAACACCGCAATGGCAATGACCTAAAGGTCAGGTACTGGCAATACGCAACAATGGAAAATGTGTCACAAACTCTCATATAGGAACCTGAAAACTGTTAGCGTGCATCCCATACCGCACGTTCGCATAAACGGTTTACTAACTACTAGTAAGTGTCACACTCAAAAGTAGTAAAATGTTTACCTCATCTCATCGGTAAACACGACCCGAAGGTCAAAACAATCAAACGGACAAGTCAGGAATTGATCTATAAGATAAACGCACGTATCCCATGGCACGTTTTTTACAAAATCGTTTAATTCTCCTTCTCGTTCGCTTGAATAGTGCAAAAATGTGTATTTTATATATAAAATAATTTATTTGAGAAAACAAGCTTTTAAAACTATTTTCTGAAATCAAATTTTAAAAAAATATTTGAAAATTCCCTTATTATAGAAAAGAATAGATTTCGTAGCTTAAAATAATTTAAAAATATTATATAATAATTATTTTATATGCCAATTTATTTTAAAAATTATTTCAAAATTGTTTGAAAAAAATCCATGCTTGAATCAAATAAAAATCATCGAAATCACTAAAACTGATATTCAAAAAACATCTAAAAAATTGCTTCCTTTTGAATCACAACTTCAAAATTCTGGCTCGCCTATTGATAGGCTTTATGGCCTTAAAATAGTTCAAAAATATCACAAAACAAGACCAAGAAGTTGGAAAATGGATTAGAAAATAAGACAGAACCAAAAACAATACTCAAGTCTGAAATCTTCTCCGGGTTCATGATGACCTACTTGGTCAACCCATCTACTCTAGCCAAAAGTCAAAGAAGCGGGAAGAGAAGGGAGAAGATGAGTGGAGAAAGTTCTAGTGAAATCTCTCCTAATTCCAAAAAGAAGTAAAAGAAGCCAAGGAGGAAGTGATTCATCACGTGCGCTCATAGAGCTCATATGCCCCTTGAAGGGTTCATTGCATGCAACAAGTTCATGTGTTGAGCAGGATGTGTCCTGTCCTTCAATTCATTTATCTAAGATATGCTACATCATATGAGGTTAGTACTGACACGACTGCATCCAAACGGATATGCCATGCTCAACTATACCTACATGGCATTCATGGAGTTTTTCATTCGTCCTCAAACTCCTGAAGATGTTTGATTCCTTTTCTTTCAAGCAACGAAAGAGAAGCCTTTTATTCTGATTTTTCGAGTTAGCCAAGAAGTGCGAGATCCAGACTGGTACTTGGAACAAGTTGAGCGCTTTAAAAAGCAAGTTATTCTATATCCGTTGCCTGCCCGGCTTGCTAGACAGTTGCTTAATTTTTTGAGTGCTTGTATCCAGGTCATATCCTAAACTAAGCAATTTTTTGGTTTATGCAAGCTCTTATCTACAATTTGATGGAAAACAATATACAGTCACGATCTTAGCGCTAAACGGTTCCATCATAAGATAAAGACATTGAGAATCTCCTTGCTGATGAAAATCTCATTACCTATGGCCTGATGGAAGAGGGTCGTAGCATAGGGCTTCTGCTCACCACTAGAGTTACAGTGGCTAAGCATTGGAATGTGGATGATGATGATGGCCATCAAGCTGTTCCTGTCATGCCGCTGGTTGAGGGGGCTTAGGAAGCTATCGATAAAGACACAGCAGCAGATAAGGAGACGAACTTGGCAGTGATGATGCATGTTCTAGTTTCAGGGATACTGTGGATCTTCACAAACTTCACAGCCCCTCGCTCCCGAAAAAAGAAAAAGGAAAAAGCTCGTTTGCAGGTTCCCCAATAGCCTCCTTTTTAAACTAACCAAGCTATCCATCGACCCTCGGGTTATTCTAGATTATTCCGCTTATCACCTTCAGAATACTAGGACGAAACATTTGAGGTAGTATCTGATCTTCCGATATCGAATCACATTGATGCCTTTCATTTTACAGACATGAGCATCGGAAGACCATAATCTCCTTCTAGAGCTGGGGCTAGAATCCCTCCTACCAATAGTGGATGGTTACTCCTACTAGTAAAGCTTTAATAACTAGTCAGTTGGGGGGAACAAGGACACGTACTTTCACATGCACTTCATAATATTGCATTGCACATATCTTAGGTCCTTCAGCACTTAGATTTGATTCATTCTTTGACTTTCTTTGCAGAAACAACGATGAGGAAGAAGCACATGTTTCAGTCTCTATAAGAAATATCATGCTAGAATCCTAGTTCTCATTTGGGCACGTATCGCCAAGGTAGCAGTCATGAATATGACCCTAGATATCGCTGAAGCCGAGGTTGGGATTACAAAAATAGAGGCGACAGAGATAGGTCTTCCCACGAAAATTGGTCCAAATCTAGATCTCCTCCCGGTAAAGATTTTAAAAGGCAACAAGTTTTCCACGATGGCGTTCCTCCTATTGACACCTCTCTTGGTCCCCATTCGACTTCAGTTTCTTCACAGTATGTTGGTCCATCTTGTATTCAAGAACCAAGCGATCGTCTTCATCATAGTGAGCATGTTGTTCACCAACAAATGTCGGGTAAAGAAGGAGCTGACGCTCAAGTTGTCACTGAAGCTCAACAAGACGTTGCCACCGCTCGCATGGCCCAACTTAAGTCAGACTTTCTAAATGTATTTCTCGATGGAGTGTTCTTTATATCTAATCTTAAGAAAGTTCTTGAAAAATCCAATAAATGACTATGGATTGTGTGAATGATATCCACAAGCAGTATAATGAGTGGATAAGAGCTGTAGAAAGGATTTCTAAAGTATCTCGGGAAAGAGTGGTAGAGATTGAGAAGTTGAAACGCCAAGAGTCCCAAGACAAGCGGATCATCAAAACTCTAAGAGTTAGAATCTTTACGGAGCTCATGAGCAGAAGCAGGGAGAAAAGAAGAAACAACTTTCAAGGAACTCAAGGATAAGAAGGCTAGGCACTTGGTCGAGGTTGAAGCGCTTCATCATAGGAATCATAAACTGGTGCTGGAAAAGGGCGCGACCCAAAGAAACGCAGCCTAATAAAAAACTATGTTTGAGCGTGAATACAAAGATAAGGAGGAGGTGCGGGAAATTGGTCAAGATGCCCGTGGGGAATTAGTTACCGTTAGGCTTGAAAGAGACATGGCCGTCGAAAAGGCCAAAGACATTGATGCCCTTGTTAAAAGAGAAGTGGAACCCAAAAGAGAGGGAGGAGGTTATGGAAAAATTAGATCCACTGCTCATTCTTTACAATGCCAACGTCCTGAAGTACAGAAACTGGAGTGGCTCCTGCGTGACTACCTTTACCATCTAGTATATGCTTGGGAGCATCTTGTTCAGGAGGAGATGGAAGCTATCGGCACTAAAAAAATCGATTAATGTGGTTGGAAGGCTAAATTATATTGAGAGATGAACCCAAAGTTCTACATGAAACCCAACTTATATTACAAAATGAGCACGCCATAACCTCTCAACATGAAGCTGGTGAAGGTTCTGGATCCATGTCACACAATGTCGTAGATGATCAGAATCCGGTGACCCAAGATTTTCCCAGAACCACTATGGATTCTTCTACCGAACCCGGTTACAATCCGAAGTAGCCGCATATTGCTACATCTAGTGGGCTCTCCATGATTATGGAAGGCGGTTCTAGTGGCACTCCAGCTCACGTGGGGGATCAATCTGAGAAGGTATTTCATCAAAATCACCTATCGTTTAGAAAGCTTGAGCGTCGATGGTTGATATATCTAATCTTTTTAGTTATGTTACCAAATATTTAGATCTACTGGCTATATTCCACCTCTTCCTCTAGAATCTCAACCAGAACCTCAGGTGCGAATTACGGAGTCTGTTACTATTACGGCTTCGGCAATAACCCAAGATTTCTGAAAGAGGAAGCTCTTACGATCGACAATCACTTAGTGGATGCTTTATTGAGGGAACAAGGCGATCCACATTAAGTGATTCCAGTTGATGATGACGTTGTGATTATTGAAGCTTCCTAATCCTTTTTAGGCCCCTCTATGCAAGAAACGGCATAGAAAATTGAAGTGGACATTACACTTGAGGAAAAAGTCAAGCAAGAGAAAATGGAGATCGTTCCCCCTTCCATCTCCATTGTTTTCCCTGGAGAAACAGTGGATGCCTCCGCTCCTCGGCTAGAATTTGCTCAAGATGACCTACTGGATCAACCCATCTACTCCAGCTAAAGGTCAAAGAAGTGCGAAGAGAAGGGAGAAGAGGAGTGGAGAATGTTCAAGTGAAATCTCTCCCGATTCGAAGAAGAAGTAAAAGAAGTCGAGGAAGAAGTGATTCATCACGTGCACTCGGCCCTCATGTTTTGATTCTTTTGACATAAATACTTTTACTTGACTTTCTAAGCTTATGCGAATAAAGTTCTTTTACTTTTGTCAAACTCTTGTGTGAATTTACTTAAGTAGTTGAGCTATTGCATTTTAAATTCAATGTATGTATAATTCATTGCTTGTTAATTCGGATAATCGTCTGTTAATTTTCACTGTAGTCGTGGTCTCAAGTTGTACCAAACAATAGGCTCGAGCGCTAGTGTTACTTTGTCGAATTCAACGATTTAAGTGATTATATTCCTTCCCCCAGTCTCGGATTAGCTGAGTTAGATAGTGGATGGTCAAACTCCATCCTTAGTGAGTCTATACTCCTATTGCAAGTTTTAGGTTGGAGTTTATGGAATAATGAGTGGTCGAACTACACTCATCTATTTGTTTATATTCATATCTATACTTTGGGGATAAGAGTTGGTTGGTGAGTGACCAGATCGCACCCAAATTGCGTTTATACTCCAATCCACGCTTTGGGGACTTAGAGTTATTTCAGAAAATAGTTCGACCAAACTTTCCTTAGTCGATTGATTTGCCCCCAAGTCTAGGGTTTGACTCCGCAAGCGGTCGATCATGTCACAATTGCTTTTGATTCATGTAAGTCCTATCGCTTGGTGGGATTAATTTAATTATTGGATGGTTAACCCGTATCCGTTTCTCATTAGGTACTCTGTCTATCAGGTTGTGAGCAAAAATCATCGAATGAACAATCGAACCATGTTCATTTTGTTTAGCTCAGTCATGAACTTGCATAACCGACTTGCTCCCAACTTTGAGAAGCTACTCGGATAGATTGATATTAGTTAGTCAAGTATCGCATCTATCATTCATTGCTAAAGCAATCATAGATATGAAGGAAATTTCAAACTTTTATTTGCCAAATGGAAATAAATGACATAATTTGTCTTATTACATATCTAGAAAATTAAATACTAAAGCAAATTCGAAAATTAAATTCAACTGAATGAATAAAAAGAATAAACCAAATGAAATAACGTCGTAGATACTCGCTCTTCCATGCCTTTGGGAGTGTGACGCCATCAACAGTCTCTAGCTTGAAAGTTCCTTCCCTAAGCCTCTGTTCAATGACATACGATCCTTCTCAGGTAGGATTCATGTGTGAAGGGACAAAAAACCTATTTAAAGATTAGATCAGTAATTTCAAAGGTCCTAGGTTGGAATTTAGTATTGTAGTACTGGGCGACTTAATATCGATGTGCAGCTGCCCTTAAATCAGCTTTTTCACATTTCTCCTATACCAAATTTAATGATTCTAGGAGGAGATCTCGATTCATTTTGGGATCGTAGTAGGTCACTTGATGAGAAGGGACATCGAGTTTAAAAGGAATTAGGGCTTCAGAACTGCAAGCAACAGCGAATGGATTATGGCTAGTCGTGGACTTTTAGGTGGTTCTGTAAGCCCATAATGTTATTGTGAGTTCATCCATCTACTTGCCTCTAGCCTTTTCCAAATGTTTCTTCAAAATAGACTTTATGATTTTTTTTCATAGCTTCTACTTGTCCATTTGCTTGAGGGTGAGCAACTATCGCAAATCTCTTTTCAATATGATGCTGACGGCAAAAGTCTTTTTATTCAACGCTATCGAATTGAGTTCCTCCATAAGTTATAATGGTTCGTGGAAGGCCAAAATGAAAGATGATGTTCTAAATGGTGAAGTTAATTATTTTATTCATCATGATCGTGGCTAAAGGCTGCTTTGGCCCATTTGGTGAAGTAATCGACTGTTATGATGCCGTATGTCACACCACATTTAAAGACCGATAATATCTATGCCCAATATGGAAACAGCTATTGACTGACCATTTGTGTAATTTACATCGGTAGAGCTCTTGAAACTTTTGTTTACATCTGGCATTTGTTGCATTGCTTAGCATAATCAGCAACATCGTCATTGGCCAGTAATACCCGTATCGGAATGTTTTCTTTGCTATGGTTTACCCCCTAGTGTGATCGCCATATCCCTTACGACTCATTTATTTCATCTTAAGCGATACACCAGAGCAGGGGAATAGAAAAATCCTTTCTATACATGACTCCTTCCTGAATGATATATTGCAAATCGTTATGATGGATTTGTCATCTTTCATTCCTTCATTTGGGAAGGACTCCTCATAGAAAATGATCTTTAAATGGAGTCATCAACGACTCCATTTCAGGTTCTATCTCTAGTATCTAATCTATTATCATCTGGTTTATGCCCGGAGCGTCTAATACGTTGACTGGAACAAAACCATTTGTTGTGCATCCTCGGTGGCAGCAAATTTGGCAAATGAGTCGGCTTCTTTATTTTGATCTCGGAGAATGTGCATGCTGTCATAATACTCAAAGTCATTCAATGCTCCTGATCTCGAATAAGGTACGAAGTGAATCATTGTCCTTTAACATGGTAATCTCCTTTGACTTGGTATACCACCAGTTAGGAATTGCAAAATATTTCAAGAGATTTTGTTCCCAGTTATATGGAAAGTTTAAGGCCAGCAATCAGAGCTTCATGCTCAGCTTTGTTGTTCTATGCAGAGAAGTCAAGCTTCAAAGCATAGCACATCGATCTATCCTTTGGAGTTACTAGCACGACTCTGACTTTAGTGCAATGATCATTACGTGCTCCATCCGTATCCATTTTCCACCAAATGGTGAGGGCTCCACTACTCTTTGGGTGATCATCCCGTGTAGTGAATTTTGGTATAAATTCCACCAGTGCCTGCCTAGATGGATTTTTGAGGAAGATAAGTGACGTCGAATTAGCTTAGTTCGATGTTCCATTTTAGTAACCTTTTAGACATCTCAGGTTGGTATAAATTCCACCAGTGCCTGCCTAGATGGATTTTTGAGGAAGATAAGTGACGTCGAATTAGCTTAGTTCGATGTTCCATTTTAGTAACCTTTTAGACATCTCAGGTCGCTGCAAGACCTGTCGTAATGGCTAATTGGTGTAAACGTTGATGAGATGAGCCTAAAAATATGGGCGGAGCTTTCATGAAGCAATCAACAAGCCTAATTTTTCTATCTTCGGATAATTCCTTTCAGCTCTTGTCAATCGCTTACTGACATTATAAACCGGTCTCTTGATTTGATTCTACTCACGAAGCAATATGGCAATTATGGCATGTACTAACACGACCAAGTAAATATACAAGTCTTCATGACCCACTGGCTTTGACCAGATGGGAGGCCTCTCTAAGTGGTTCACCAAAGCTTGGAATGCGTCTTCACAATCCTAAGCCTATTCAAAGTTCCTTTTCCCTCTTCTGATCAAGTCAAAGGAAGGAATGCATTTGTCGGTGGTTCTGGAAATAAATCTACTTAAGACGACAACATTCGCATTAAAGCTTTGTACTTGTTTGATGGTCCTTAGTGCTTGGATGTTGCAAATTGCTCAAATCTTCTCGGGATTAGCTTCGATTCCATGAGCATTGATGATGAAACCCAAGAACTTTCCTGATGCAATGCAAAAAGAACATTTCAAAGGATTGATCTTCATTTTGTAACATCGAAGCATATCAAACATCTCTTCTAAGTCTCTAATGTGGTTGCTTGATCATCGAGACTTTATAAGCATATCATCCACATACACCTCCATCCTCTTCCCAATCTGATCTTCAAACATTCAATTGACCAGGCATTAATAAGTTGCTCCAACATTGTTTAATCCAAATGGCATTACCACATAGCAATACAATCCCACGTTGGTAATAAAGTTGGCGTACCCCTGGTCAGGGATGTGCGTTAGGATTTGATTATATCCAGATTACGCTTCCATTAAAGATAGCAACCAATATCCTATGGTTGAGTCCACCAGCTGATCGATTGTTGGAAGGGGAAAACTGTCTTTTGGACACGCCTTATTTATGTCTAAATAGTCAACGTACGTTCTCCACTTCCCATTCACCTTTCTATAGGTACAGGATTGGATACCCATTTAGGGTAGATGGAATCATGGATAAACCTGTCGCTTTTGAGTCTATACACCTCCTATTTAAGGGCGGCAGATCTCTCTGGTCCATGCTGGGCCTTTTCTGGTTCACCGAGACAAGCCTCGGGTCGATATTTAATGCGTGCTTGTAATGGCAGGCGAGATCCCATGCATGTTAGAGTGAGTCAAAGAGAACTCATAAAGATTCGATCGGAGAAAACCAATTATTTCTTTCATCATCGAGGGGCAGCTGTAATCCAATCTTTAGGACCCGTGACAGGTCATCGTAGCTGACCGTGATGTCAATCGTCAGCTCAGCCGGTGTAGCCTTGGTCTCTTTAGGCTCCTCCTCGTCATTCTTCAAATCTGCGCCTTTATAGAATCGACTATGGAACCCGAACCAAGGCCCAAGCACTGGTGCCAATCTTCGGTGGTTAGAATGTAAAGAGACTTTTCCACACCCTTACCTTTCTCCTTCTGTTGAGCGTCTCTCAATTCAGCTACATAACAGACATGTTCGATCGCCTGATCATGATGCGCAACTCTGACACCATTATCAATTGGGAACGTAAAAGTCAAATACCGTAGGGCATGATCTGCCTAGAATTCAGCCTTGGCTGGTCAGCCAAGAAAAGAATTGTATGGAGAGTCAACATCTAAGAAAACGAATGGCAACATCTGCACTCTCATGCAGTCACCTTCTCCCAGTTACATGGGTAATTCGACATAACCGACAGCTTCGGTTGTAGCACCGTTAAAGCCATGGATACGAGCTTCAGATGGTTTCAAGTCCTTGGCTTCATTCCTCATCTGATCGCAAGCCTTTTTGAGAATTATATTTACGGAACTTCCACAGTCAACCAAGATTCTGCTTACTAAGGCGGGGTCGATCATGGGCAAAATGACAATTGGGTCGATCGTTGGTGCCTCCACCTTGTCTGCATCTCTACTTTTTAATATAATGCTGTCTGCCATTGTACGCTGCTGTTTGGCTAGAGCTCCATCTTCTTACTTGAACAACACTCAAAATTCATATGCTTGATCGCGCTAGCATAGCACTCCATCTTGTGCCCGCTCTTATAAACTTGATGTGGTCCTTCGACTATCATGTTACTACGTAACCTTCCACTAGTTCATGCAGGCTTCTCAGTCCTGTGCGGTGCTTGTCTTTAGTTATGGTCGGATGTCCCCTCCCGCCATCCTGTAGGGCTTTAACAAATTGTTGTGTCTTTCCTTCCCGAACCAGTTTCTTGATAGCATCCTAGAGATACCAACTCTTATTTGTGTTGTGACCGTAGCATTCATGGAACCAGCAATATTTTCTAGTGTTCCTTCGTTTCTCTATCGATTCTTTCAACGGTGGCTTCTTATACTGCATGGTATTACATGTAGACATGTAGACATTCTTTGGAGGTGAATTAAGTGGTATGTAGGTATGGAATATTTGGCTTTCCTCTTCTAGAATCCCTCTTTCGTTTTACGGTTCCTATGACCTCCTTTCTTTTGCTAATTTGGTTTATTTTAGGCATTTACGAACTTTTACGAAACTCTCCTAGGACTACTTCACTGCAATGTTATTCTGCATTCCCTCTCTACTTGGTCCAACGACATTTTTCTTCCAACAACATCTAGATTCCTCTTTCCTCAAATATTCAGATGCTTTTGCATAGAAATTCTCCAAAGTCATGGGTGGTTTGCTAGCTAAACAATCACCAAAGTCAGATTCTAGATCAATTCTTCTTGTTACCGCGATCAATATTGAATGGTCATTTAGATTATTGACTTTTGCGACAGCCATATAAAATCTCTCCAAGTAATCTTTCAACGATTGTCCCCGAACCTGAATCACGCTTGATAGAGACATAAATCTTTCGGGCGAGTTGCATGCATATGGAGCTGCTCCACAAACTTCATTGTTAAATTGTCAAATCTAGAGATCGACCGTAGGGGCAATCTTGTAAACCACATTATTGCTATGCCAGAAAGAGTGATGGGAAAACATCTGCATTTTGTGGCATCACCCACTCATGTAGAGTCCATCAGCCATTTATATCTCATGACATGCTGCCTGGGGTCGGTTTTACCCTCAAAGGTAGGCACTGACGGATGCTAAATCTCCTTGGATATTCCATGTCTAAAATATTGTCAATGAACAGGGTGTGACTCCTTGTGATTCCCCAATCGTCATTGGTAAAGCCTTTCCCTTACTAGCTGTCTGACCATAGCCAATCTGATGTCTGGATAATTGGAGCCAAGCGGTTGTCGTGCTCCACCTCATTTGAATGATCCAGTTGATATCTGTGGACCATTCCGTGCCTCCTTGGCTCAACATCCTCTCGACGTGTGTCGCATGCTTTCATATTGTCATCATTTGGGAGGGGTAACCGATCTGCATTAACTTGAACTCATCATCCAGATCAACCGTGGCATCATGCATTCTTCCCATCATCTGCTATAATCCGCCTCTAAAAATTGGATCGGCACCGACCGTTCCAGATGGACCGGTTTCGATCATTATCGATGTAACATCCCGTATCTGGAAGCCAAAAGCTAAGCGCTACAGATGCTGCAATCATTCATAATATTGACTTCTGGTGACAAAATACAATAATGATAATGATGTACATAATATTAGAAGCACATGAATATGAACAAAATCAAAAATTTCAAAAAAAACAACATTTTGCCGATTACATTTCAAAACAATAATTCATATCCATGTGTTTCTGCTATTATGGATACCGTTATCATTATCCTATTTTGTCACCAGAAGTTAATACTATGGATGACTACATCATCTGTAGCGCTTAGCTTTTTACCTCTAGATACGAGATGTTACAACTTGGTATCAGAGTGAGGTTTATGAAAAAACTTTAAATTAAAAATGGTTTTTAAAACATAATCCTAAGGAATTAGAGTAAGATTGTGGTATGGGATAATGCTACATTAACATACTTGTATTTGTTATATATAAGTATATGCTTTTCTCTAGTCTCCTATCCTTGTTAGGTTATTTTTCTGTATCTCATAAGGTTTGAATACAGATATGAAAGGAAGAAGAAGAAGAGTTAACCAAGGAAGGGAGGGAACCAAAGGAAATCCCAGGCCTAATGTGAGAAGAGGTCAAGGTCAAGCACATGTAGAGGTTACAGGTGCCAGAGCCCCGCAAGTGGACATGGAGGCTATGTATTGGTTTTTTGTGAATATGATGCAAGCTGGACTTGCAGTCAGAATGTTAGGAGGAAATGCTGGTGGGGCAGGAGTTTCGGAAGCTCTGATAGTTAATCATTATGCTAAACTGAGTGGAGATTACACCAAGCTTGGAGGAAAGCCGTTTGTTGGAACAGAGGATGCTATTTAGGTAGAGAATTGGCTGTTGCACCATGAAAGGATTTTTGCAGATTTAGGGCTCACTGATGAGCAGAAGAAGTGGTCGGCCACCGTTAATAAGGAATAGAAGAAGAAAAGCTACGAAGAAGCAAATTTCAAATCAAATCTATTCACATCTCAATCACCATAATCTCTAAAGCTAAGGTGAATAAATTTTACATCACATTTTTTATTGTGTTTTTGGTTTTAATATGAATTTCGAATATTTTGCAATGATTTTCCATGTTTGTAATGATGGAATGAATGTATATACTTGTTGATGAATTATGGTTATTCATATTGAATTTATGATATGTTTTAAGGTAAAAACTCTATAAAATGACATCCAAATGCCTTTCAAATTTTTATGAAGGTTATAAATATTATTTTGAAGATGAATTTCAATATTCTGGTTTTTTCGAATTTTCTGGAATTAGTATGAGTTTCTAGTAAAGAAAATGGTATCTTGGGTTATAAATTAATTACGGGTAAATAACTAATTATTTGGGTCTGAAATTTTTACATGTTGGAAATATATATAATGTGATTTTCTAGAATTTTTTTAGATTTTTCCTAAGTGTTTTAATGGTTATATAAAATTATTTAAGGTATGAGACTTAAATGTTTTCTATAATTAAAAGAGGAGAATGGGGTTTTTGTAAAATGATTTAAATTATAAAATCTAGAAAGTTGGTAGCATTTTTGACAAATTGCAGTACTTTTTTTGGAAAAAAAGGAGGCAACCAATCACAATTAGACAAGTAAGGAAGGTTAGGTGAGAAGAACTATTTGCTACATGTTTTTCACTGTTTCAACACCGTCGGCACCAGGTTCCGCCTCCTCTCTTCGCTCCCGACACAGTCAAAACCAATGCGCATGGTCTCAGTTTACTGGTACATAGTGAATTGGATGTAGGAAAAAGGAAGAGAATCGAAATCGGGGGTTTCGAAGGGGTTGAGGCAGTCCTTTGTTTTAAATTAAATAAATTCGCCTACTTGCTCTCGACTAAATGACTTTCGATAAGGTAGCTTCGACCAAGTCAATGATTTAAAGGAAATGGTTTTGATTAGGTTGCGCCTATATTTTTAAATAGTTGCTTTCGACCGAGTCGAAACCACCTTGCTGCCGCCTTTTTCCTTTCGACCTAGATGGTTTCGAAAGGGTTGCTTTGTTTTCTAAAACCAGGCTACCACTCTAATGCTTTCAAAGGGATGGTTTTGGCACCATCACTTCATTACTTAGGAAATGGTTTCGAAGCAGTTGCTTTCTATTTAAATGTTTTATGACCCTTTTTCTACAAGTAAAGTAGAACCCAAATGGTTTCTAAAGAGATAGCTTAAAAGGTTTCGAAACAAATGCTTTCAATTTTAATGGGTTTTTGATCCTTTTACTCTATTTGAAGGCAGAATCCAAATGGTTTCAACCGAGATGTTTTGAATTGTTTCAAAAGGTTTCCACATGTTTTGAAATTGAACCCAAAGTGCTTTCGAAAGGATTGAGTTTTGATTGTTTCAGAAGGTTTTAATGAATGGTTTCGAAAATGGTGGTTCCTTAGGGTTTCAAAAGAATTGAAAGGAAGGTTTTTCCTAAGTTTTTCGAAAGGCAATATTTATAAGGTTTTAAAAAAGGGATATCTAGTATTTTGAAGCTTTAGGAGAAAAGAAATGAAAGGCTTTTCCAATGTTTTCAAAATGAAATATTTAACGGTTTCGAAAGAGTCTTTCAATGGTTTTGAAGGGGTTACCTTCAAGGGTTTCGAAAGGGTTGCTTAAAGCTTTTAAAAAAGGTTTCGAATGCATTGAATAGGCAATATAGCCTAAGTATTTTCAGGTTCAAAAGGGGTTTGAACTATTTTTGGAAGGATAGCTAATCCTTATAAAATTCATTAACATTATTTTGAGTAAAGTGTACATAACATGGCAAAATGGCTTAAAGTAAAGCTAAAAGTATATTTTCCTTGTATATATACATATTTATATGATTTGAAGGAAAAAATCATTTTAAAAAGGTTTTTAAGGAAAATTTAATAGGTAGTTAACCTTAAGAAAATGATTCGGATAGCTAGTCCATTTTGTAGGCAGTCAGCCTAAATTTAAGATAGTTAGTCCAGTTTACGGGCAGTCAGCCCATTTATATGGACGGATAATCCATTTGTAGCATAACGGACCTTGTTATTATATATGGGCAGATAATTCAAATATTACTTGTTCTACGGACAAAATGTCCATTTATTAGCATAAAGGATATTGCTATTTGATATAATCGGTTTAATTAATGAGTTTGGTTATAGGAATGGATTTGTAAAATATATGTTTTAAAGATGATATAAGTGAGGGGAAACCCATTCCGATAAGCAATGTGGTCTCACTTCACATCAGTAAACCGAGATGTAACAGAATTATTCACACAAGGCTTTATGTCTAACTCGAATTTTTCGTTTCCACTTAAACTCTCGGGTACTCAAAATTGATTTGAGTAGGCTGAGGGTTGAGGTTTTCAGGTTTTAGTCTTTTGGTGAATAAAACATCCAAAGACGAGTAGATGGCCAACGGATAGCCAATTAGGATTTGCAGTTTCATTTTTTTTCGATTCTACTATGTACATAAGTCAGATATGACTATATTGCTTTGATCAACCAGAGGCATCACATATTTTTTAATAACATATTTAATCAGTACCTGGGAAACATTAAGGGATTATGTAAAACGGATATGCATTATTGTTTTGAAATGTAATCAACAAAATGCCGTTTTTTCGAAATCTATGATTTTATTCATATTCATGTGCTTATGATATTATGGATACCATTATCATTATTGTATTTTGTCACCAGAAGTTAATACTATGGATGATTGCAGCATCTGCAGTGCTTAGCTTTTGGCCTCCAGATATGAGATGTTATCGGCTTGTCTGGATCGGTTGAATGATGGTGGGTCGATGTTGAAGCGTGGTCTCCATCGGTTCTGCGATGTCTATGGCTGTGATAATCATATGATGATGTTGAGCTCTAAGATGCAGAATAGAGAGTTGGCTCCCACTTAATTTTCCCACATTGTTGATCTTTGAGTCTCATTAAATCGATATTGGCTTAAATATGCTGGTTCAACTATCGATGATTATCCACGAGCTCTCTCATCAGATTCTGAAAATCATCCCTTGTGATGGAATTGGCTAGATTCCGCGCATCAACTGGGCCGGCAGCATTAACATCTATTGGTTTATTCCTCTGGCCTCCTTGCTGGATGTTGGGCTTCTTGTTTCCTTGTGCCTATTGAGTGGTAGAACTGGTGTTCCAAGCTATTGTTGAAAGTTTTCCTTAAAATTTTGCAAACCTGAATATTCTGGATCTCTTCTAGGATTTGTTCAATCCTGTCACAGCGAAAGGGTCCAAATAGAGCCAAGAATCTCTCTCTCAATAAAAGCACCAAAATATTTGCACCATAAATTGACACAAACACTTAATAGAGATTTTGTAGGGAAATAAATAAAGAAAATTCAATGAAAATTGAGGAAACAACCAATTAATAATAGAATGTAATCAATAACTAGAAGACAATGATTTATAGTGGTTCGGCATTGAAAGCCTATATCCACTTTGGAGCAATAACTTTATTAAGCACTCGAATTGCCGGATACAGAAGGATCGATCAAAGTAGAATCCCTATTCACAAAAAAGTGCCAAGCAACAAGCAGCGTGAAGATCCTAAAAATGAACAATCAAGTCTATATTTATAGGTAAATACAATGAAATATCTTCTTGAAATTTGGACAACGGGGCTTCCAGATCTAGAAGAAGTCAATGCATCAAACGTGGGTCCCACATCTTTCATAATAATGATTGTTACCGATCGTTCTATAGGCCCATTTTGGCATGCGATCAATATGGTGGATCCACTCTTCAATATATCAATGTTTTCGAAGTTTAATCTTTATTTAACTTGTATATTTTGAGATATCGATTGTTTTCCATTGAGTTGCACTGTAATATCGATATGGTACGATCCATAATTGATGAATATGGATCGTACCCGGTTCGTTTTCAGTAGATGGTATATTTTTATAATTTCATCGTTCTATTGATTCAGTCCTTTGCTTTCACTTAGTCCTTACTTCATATTATCATCTATGCTTGATCTTTGGACATTGTGATTGTTAATCTGACTAATTGATCCCTACGATAGTCGAGTCTAACTTGTCTGATCAGTTCAAATATAGCCGAGCCAAAACGCTGGATAACATATACATAGAAATATATGCAGTATGGTCTCAAAAAGATTTTTTGAAATAAAAAATAGGTATTTAGTTCTTATGTGTCCTTGAAGGAAATTGATTTAAAATAAAAGGTATTTTGTTAGAATAATGTTTTAGTAAATGGAACTTTTAAATCTTGAATAAAATATAATTTGACACAAGTTTTTAAATTGGTTAAATTGAGTAGGAGGGTTTTAATAAACTTTGTTTTATTAAACTGTATCTTTGTTTAAACAACTAAGTCACATAAACTATTTGATGTTATTGGGTCGATTAATAAACATCTTTACATTAGGGATGTCTAAGAAAAAGTAGACATGGGTACTAAGTTTGGATACCAGCATCCTACTCTTCTTAGATATGTACCGGTCCAAATAGTAAAGAGGTTAAAGTAGCCGACTTAGTTTTAAAATCATATTATGTTTGGGCCTCTATCTGAATTTTGAAAAGTAAAATGAAATTGAAATTTTGTATATACTCTTGGGACGTTGAATACATGTCCTTATAAAATGTTTTCTTTAAAAAATTAAGTCCTTATAAAGACATGTCCTTATAAGAGTGGAGTAAATAAGAGTGGAGTAAGTTTTTAATTTATTGTTTTATAAAGACATGTCCTTATAAAATGCTTTCTTTAAAAAACATTGATAAACTTAAGTGGAAATTTGTGAAATGATTTATAGATATTTTAATACTTGTTAACCTAAAAATTGAACCAACACCTAAAATCAAGATGAAGATCCAGTTCTGGTTAAAATAAAAGGAAAGATAGAAAATAGATAAGAACATACAGAGGTTTTTATAGTGGTTTGGTGTAATTTCTTGTCTAAGTCCACTTCAATATTTTTATTAGTTGTTCTCTCTCTAGATTACAACTAGTTTTCTTGGATCCGACCCTAGACTAGTGGATCTCAGATTTAAAATGGAATTTCTAATTTGTTTGTGAGTCGCTGGTATTAAGAATCTGCTAATCTATGCCTTAGAAGAAAAAATAGCTGTTTCCTAGGTGACTACAATGGAGCAGAGATTAGAGGTGAAGAAATGGTAGAGTCTCCACGATCAGAGAATTCAGATCCTATTTTGGTTGCTCCGTGGTTTGTATTATAGGGTTAGCCATCATGCAGGGCAAGGGGAAGAGTTACAACATAGTCCAGATAGAAGCCTAAGGTAGTTCATGAAGTCGTGAACCTTTTTGGGTTAACACCACATGTCGGTACCGACCTCTGAAGTTGGTGCCGACATCTGTGGTTAATCCTAGGTGGGTAATTCCTTTTGCATGATTCATCCTACTTGATATCAAGGTGTCTCATGTTATTTCCATTAATCACTTGGTCATCCAAAACAAGTTATCATCCACTTCTCTCAAAAACAGCCCGGTATCAATTTTTGCTAAAGAGGTTTGCGGTGACTTTTTTCCGCAGCTTGGAATGACTTGTAATTTTTACAGCATTTTTCTAATTCCATATGGAGACGTTTCTAGAAGTCACAACACCTATGGAGTTAATATAAGAAGTCAGTTCCTACATGAGTGGTCGGCACCGATATCTCTCCTTAGTGTATTTTTCATTCAAATTTCTTGAGCTTCATTTTCTATTCCTTTTAAGTGTGCCTCTAAGTTTTCAATTCTTTTTGTCCTCATTTGAATTTTTTAAGTCCATTTGAAATTTTTTTGCTAGAAAGTATGTTAACACTTTCCTCCCAATGTACGCCTTTTGAATGTAAGGTGTACTTTCCTCAAGAAAAAGTTCCAGTAATCAGTCTTCTGTAGTCCAACTCTCCCACTATTTCAATCATGGTGAATTGTCTAGCTCCTTCAGATTCTCTTGTCAATCACGAATTGTTCCAAACCTGCTACAGCCTAAGACTCTAGACGCCGCCTAAATACATCACGATTATGCCGATTTCATTCGGAGTAATTAAATCACACATCTCTTATTACGTCATATATCTGATTTCATTCGAAGCTATTACATCAAATACTCAAAATCATCTCACGTTGATTTGGGATTTATTAATTTTATTCTAATTACAAGGCATTCAAATCCTTTTATCAAATCTTTATATGTTTTAAGGTTCGTTCTCTTCGAAGCATTTTATATTCAATTCAATGCGCGATCTCTCCGGATCATTTATCCTTTATGTTCAGAGGACGATCTCTCTAGATCGTTTATTATTCAATTAAGGATGACGATCTGTCCAAACGTATATTGTTTAATCTAAATTTTCGACCTCTTCGGATCCTTGCTAAGTCCGGTCTCTCTCCAGCAAAGGGACTCAATGTCTAAGAAATCCCATCCACTCACTCTTGGTGAGGGGACTAACTTTTTGTACAAGCCCAACCACTCGCTCTCTGGCAAAGGAGCTTGCACCTTGCACTCCAGTCCCATCTCTCAAGTCCGAACTCTAAGGCGATCAATATCAGTCATCACATTCAATATGGATTTTTCAATATTTAAATATTCAAATCAAAGCAAAGCAAACAAACAGAAATCCTAAGTGCTCATGCTAAAAATTCGACTTTGAATGTGCTTAGAGAACAATCTATGTATCATACACGTGTAAGAGGTTCGAGGTTATTATTGTCCTAAGCAACCACCTCAAACATCAACCTTAGAACGTGACTAGGGACCAGTCTAGGTTTTGTGGATGTCTAAGTGGTTTGGGGTTATTATTATTTTTATTGCTGAATGCAAAAAGAAAAATGCAAGAAAAGAAACATAGAAGTAGAGCAAGAGAAATGGATTCAACTCCCATTCATCCCGATCATGGGATTTCAAGTCTCGAACCGGATCCTTGTTTGTTCATTAATGCATTCGTGGCAGGTGGTGGTTGTTCTGGCCGCAGCATTGCAGTTTGGTTCCGCATGTACTATTGCAGCTAATTGTTCCAACCCAGTTCCTCAATCATATCATGAAGGTGTCGACATTAGTTTGTATCATATCAGTAGGCCTTCTTAGAGGCTTCCGATGAGGACTTGCCACCTAGTGTCCAAATATATCCTCTTTGGGGTTTCAATCAAGTTAGTGTACGAAGAGAACTTCAGCTCCCTCCTTTGCCGTTTCGGTTCCCCAAAGTTGTCATTGGTTCTCCTTTTTCCTTTGTCTTTTCCAATTTCTGCTCCGAAAAGTCCTTTATCATCCATAACATTAACCTTGGCTTCATCCTCAACTTCCGCATCTTCCTATCACAAATATCTCTAAGCTTCATAGTATAATTTCACAAGATCCATGGGTGGATCCTAGTCCAGTGCACCTTTGAAATCGGTCTTACTAACAACTCCAAATACTGCTGGCATTAGGATTTATAATGGACCCAGGTTGTCAACCGCTGCTGTCGCTGCATTAAATCTGGTTAAATAGCTTCTCAAGGTCTCTCCAGGCCTTTGCTTCATGCTTAATAGAGTGAGTACATTCTTTTGTCATGAGACATGCACTCTGATATGTCTTAAGAATCTGCTCACTAGGTCGGTCCATGGGCTTATGGATCCATTATCCAACTGTCTGCTCCACATCGCCGCCAAGTCCGTTAAGTATATGTGGAAGCATTGTCCCAATACATCCTCCAAAGCACCCACCATCTCTATTTATTGGATGTATCACATCAGATGAAACGTTAAATCTATCTTTCCAACGTACATTTCAAGCATCGAAAGCTTGAAATCGGGAGGATTTCTCGCATTTTGGATATTAGAAGTGAATGGATTTCTATTTACATCCTTCAAACCCTGATCTGGGGGTCCTCCTTTCACTATCCTTCTTACCAATTCAATAATTCGCTTTTCAACATCCAATGAATGCCTTCACCCAAAAGCGATAATCTACCTCCGCTTTCATAGGGGAATTTCGGTACATATTCTGGCACATAATACAATGGCTGCACATTAACATTCTGATCCCTACCTCTGGTTTTATTTTGTCCTTTGTTCCTACAAGGAAGCCCTGGTACATTCTCTTTCAATCGTTGCTCATACACATTACGATTTTCATTCCTAGCTCCAACGTTATCTATTCCCGGCATTCGCCGTTGCTTACATTTCCAAGGCTGTTACTCCAGTTGAACTCGAAGTTCCTTCTCATCGAGTAACTTATTATGACCCTAGAATAAACAAAGATCTCCTTTTGGAACCTCTACACTTTATAGATGAAAAATATGAGGAACATTATTTGAGGTTATCTACAAACCGACACCAAGTCTCCCGATACTACAACACTAAAGTAACATTTGAAATCGGTGATCTCAACTTAAAATGGGTGTTTCCTGCCCCATCACATATGAATCCAACCTGGGAAGGACCATATGTCATCGAGAAGAGGCTTGGAGAGGGAACCTTCAAGCTAGCGACTATTAATGGCATCACACTCCCAAGAACATGGAATAGCAAGGATTGCCACCCTATTTTACTTAGTTTATTTCCTTTTCATTCAGCCATATTTAGTTTTATAATTTTCTTCAGTGTTTGTTTTTCCAAATATGTAATAAGACAAGTCATGTCACTATTTTTCATTCATCAATAGAACTTTGAATTTTCTATCATATCTAAGACCTGCCATTGTAGTACATGTTAGTAGTGATATACTACCAACTGAATCTGACCGCTCGATAGGATTGACATAATTCTTAAGTTATTGAGATTCGACCGGTCACTTATTGAATCAAACCCCATAATTGAGAATGGAATGACTGACTAATGAAAACCAAACTTGACAGTTTTCCAAATAACTCACGTCCTCAGAGTGCGATATGAGTATAAATGCTAAATGGGTGTGACCGACCACGTATGAAATGACTCTCGTCCTCATACCGTAGATATGAGCATAAATGAGATAAAAGGGTATGACATGACCACCGTTTACTAACTCTTATCCCCGAAGTGCAGATATGAGTATAAACAAATGGATGAGTGCGGTTCAACTGCTCACTATTCCATAAACTCTAGCCTAAAAATGACAGGAGGAGTGTAAACTCAATAAGGATGGAGTTTAACCATCCACCACTTAATTCTGCTAACCTAAGATAGGGGCAAGAGTACAATTACTCAAACCACTAAATTTGACAAGCGTAACATTAAGGCTCAAGCCTAGTATTTGATATGACTCGAGACCATGACCTTAGGGTGACATGGGATGAATAAATCAGATCCATATCCGATCCGAGGAGCAATGAATCATAAATATATTAAACGAAAAATGTGATAGCTTGATCATTTAAACAAGTGTATATAAGAATTCCATACAAAAATAAAATAATTCTTAATTACACTAAAACTTGCTGTACACAACATAAGTTTATCCAAAATGAGAAATGAGAGTGGAGGTCAAACAAACATGACCAATGAAAGCAAAAAGTAGCCCACCAAGCTATTTACATATCACTCCAACCTAAAGATTATTTCTTGGATTTCCTATCTTTCCTTTGCTTCTTTGGAGTGGCTCCTTCCGAACTGCTACTATATCCTCTCTTCGACCCTTTTGCACCTTGGCTTCTCTTCAAAGAAACATCTTCAGTTATATGGATCGCGGCAGCATCATCTTTAGAAGGAGGGATTGAGGCACCCTCTGCACCAGAAGTCGGGGAGGTAGGGGGCTCATCCTGGGGAATTGTCTCGCCAGGAGGGATCATTTGGAGTGGGATAGGAATTAGTTCATTGAAATCCAAATCAACAGGATCAGTTTTTGCTCTTTTTCAACAATTCTTCCCTCTCAACACGCTCTTTATGCCGAGGTCTTCAGTGGGGTTGGAAAAACAGTGACCATGATATCCTCATTAAAGGGAATTTTATTGTACGGGTTACTTCCTTCCATGAACAACGCCTCTATGAATTGATCATCAATAATAAAGGCTTCTTCTTGATCCCTCTAAGTAGCAGCCGAAGTTGTAACTGTAATGGATTCTATCGCGGTCGATCATGATCCCAATGGAGGCTCTTGCGAGGGAAAAGAAATGACAGCTGACAGATTCAAAGCTGAGATAAAATAGGCTAAACGATTAGAAATATCAACTAATAACACCCCAACTTTTTGGAATACGGGAAATTTTGATGGAATACCTTCCTCATTGTAGCTCCAAGTTGAGACCTCAAAACTGCATTCGGGAATTGGAGAAAGTTGAGGCTTATCCGGATCATATCCGAGGATGGTTGAAGAATTTGTAGTGGAGTTATGAATAACCTGATTTTCTTGGAGGCAATTCAATTGTAATATGGGATTGTGCAGACCTGAATCCTTCACCCACTTCATGTGAAGAAGAAATAGCCGACTCTTTTTGAATGGTAAGCTGGATATCAAGCAATGTTTTGATTCATCACCCAATATAATTTCACTTTCAAGCCTAGATAGGTCGATATCTTTCATATAAGAAGTTTGTTTTCTTTTGCAATAAGAAATTCCTATGCGCGCCAAAGCTGGTAAGGATAATCATCACTAAGCCATGTTAAATTTCTATGCTTGAGAACATTAGCATTGTAAAGAATAAGAAATAGGTCGAGCTCGCTCATTATCTCCTCCCTAACTTATCTTTGGTAGCTTATGCTTTAAGTTGAATAAGTGCATCAACATTTTTGGCCCTTTCAACGGTCGTGTCTCTCTCAAGTCTAACATTCACCAACTCATCATAAGCATCTTTAGTGATTTTTTGAGCATCATCTTTCTCCTTATTTGCATACTCAAGCTTAGCCTTGAGTTCTGCTATCTCCTTCAAGGCTACAGATTCATTACTTCGAGTCCTATCCCTCTTGCACGTTATTTCTTAATTTCAATGATGCAATACCCGAACCATATCAAGATGAATGAATTTCATCTCCTCCATGGATTTGACAGCAGCGTTAGCTTTTCCCTCGACCTCTGCTATAGAGGTCCTAGAAGCCTCTAACTCATTTGTCAAAGTATCAATAATTCTTTTATTTTGAGCTTCCTAGCATTTTAACTTTTCAATTTCCGCCGCACGCTCGAAAGATACTTTCGACATTTCCTCTGCTGCCTTCATCCATTCATGGTACTACATATGGATATTAGTGACACGCTCAATAGTCAATTTCTGAACATGGTCTGGGACCCTCTTCAGGTTAGGAGGGAAAAAGAAACCTTCAAAACATAAGTTTAGAAACTCTTTATGAAGTTTTTCCATACGAACAGTTGGATTGAACATAGGATCTTTAGTGGCGGTTTAACTTTTGTACTTTCCTTGCTGGGTCTTTGGTAGCAACATGTTTGCTATGGCGATGACGATCACTGGACTACTAAGAATGAGAAGGAACCAAAGGCTATGGAGGAACTGAAGCAGTACGAGGACCATGAAAGGGATCGATAGGTAGGTCTCGGCGATCAGTTGGCTTATTGAAACCCTTAAGAGGGGGAAATGTCGATCTTGATCGATGTTTATCTTTGGGTGGATTAGCCCTATCACCTCTACATTAACGGTCCCGGTCCCGACCATAGCGATAAGTGGAATCATAATACTCTCAACCACCACCTTGACGGTAAGAGCTAGAGCACGTACCAGAGGATTAGTGGTGTATATTTGGGAGGGGATCTAACATGTTTCTTTTCTTCACCATCATTTCTGCAAAGGAAAACAAAAGTCAATCAACTTTAAGCACTAAAAGGCACAAGTCGAGCATAATGCAATGTTTAGGGGTGCAAGTGTGTGCAAGTGCCCTTATGTTACCCCCCGACAAACCAGGTGCATGAGCTTGCTCATTGGAGTAACTTCTCCTCTAGATGTTAGAATCTTGGTACCAATTCTGATGGGAGATTCTAACCCCTCGATGCTCACATCAGTAAAATGAAAAGCGTCAAGGTCATGTAGAATTGGTAGACAAAATGAAGAATCAAGTGGTAGATTTTAATGCTTTGATGGTTGAGAAGAAGAAGTCTCGAATAATGTTAGGAGCCATCAACGACTTGAATTGATCAGAATAACGACTCTTTGGAAGTTTATGAATAAATGTTTTCTTTTTTCTCCTATTGAGAACCGAGGGCTACGAGGTCTATGAATATTTGACCTCGACTCAAAGACCAGAGTTATCATCATTATGACCGGGCACATCGCTTTTACCTCCTTTGGCATCAATATTAGTGAATTCCTAACAACCCAGGGCTGAGGGAAAGATAGGATCGGTTCGATTGTCCCTTTGATTGCTTGCAGCCCATAGTCTTATCCCTGTAGTTTGAGCGACTTCAGTTAGCCCTACACCGAGGCTCTCTTCTGTCAGGCAAAAGTAACGAGACGTTCGTCCATAAGAAGATACTTGATGATCCTGTCTTTAGGAAATGCACTTTTCAGAGTTGTGATTGCCACATCATAAAGATTGCCGCTAGGCCGAGTGATGGTGCGTGTAAAAGAGTTACATAGTCAGGAATACGACATGAATATCGATTTTCCATGCTAATATAAAGATAGTGGATAATGCTTACGTCTTCTCAGCCATTATCAAGCGAAGCTGGGCAAACAGCGAATGAAGAACCACTCGCTTTTGAAGGCGCTTAATTTGTTCCATGCAGCAGTTAGAATCTGGCACCTTTTTGCCGACGCAGGAAATGTAAATGAAAGACTCCCTGTCCATCGCTTCAAAGAGAATATGAGTCGAATGTCATCGATGGTTGGAGGATGGTGCAAGAACTCCATAAATACTATATAAGTATAGTTGAAAAGAGCATAGCTGTTTGAATGAAGCTACGCCGGAGCTATCCTTAAGTAATAGAGAATTTCGCGAATGTATGAGTTAAATAGCGGGATGCATCCGGCCGATCACATGAACTTGTTGCACGTCGTATATCTTTATGAGGGACAATAAGCCCTAACAACTCGCGATGGCACCAACAAATCATCCAAAGGCATTCCATTCCTTATATAGATTCGATAAAGAGCATCTTCCTTAATTTTAGAGGCTATGGAACTGTAGGTTTCTCTAGAACAACTGCATCCTATAGAGTATCGGGAGTAGGACCGACAACTTTTGGTGGAAGAATGGGAACTACATCAAAGAGATCAAATTGAGGGCCTGGGCTTTCTAGATGCTCCAAATAATGGCTAGAGGATGGACTATCAGACTTAGTTACAGAACTTGGCTCTACGTCAAGATTATCCTGTTGAGAAGACGATCCAGTTGGCATAGATGCATGAAGTCCAGAACATCTAGAACCTATTGCTATTAAACTTAGTAAAAATCATGATTAGATAAAGTAACCTTTGCCCCCCAGGTGCATAGTTCATGCTAGTTTGTGTGAGAAAGTGCTATGCAATGCAGTAATAAGTTGTACGAAATTAAAAACGGAAAAGATGACAAGACTTCAATGTTCGACCAAAGTGACCGTCATTCCTGACAATCTCAGTCATTTCTCTATGCCATTACGGAATAACGTGGTTTGACTTTCATAATCGATTATCAACAAGTAAAAATTCGATTTTTATGTTCAAATCGTTAATGAGATTAAAGAGAATAGTCAAAGACATTGATTCTTTTCCAAGTTTAAATGTCACACTTACTGAATGTGCAGTTCGAGTCATGTGCAAGCCATATGTGTTCATTCGAATATGCAAGGCTAAAGTCGTCATTGAGTTCAAGTTCATTTATTTAAGTTACATTTTTTGAGCCTATGTGTTGAACATCGATCGTTCACTTTATGCCTCATTATCAATCGTTTCCCTGAACCACATCTATCGATCGTTCACAATTGGCCATGTTCACTGATCGTATAACAACGATCGTCCCACATCCAATCAAATTCTCCACTCACGGTGATTAGTTGAACAAACATCAACTTCCCCAACTACGCTAATTCGTCCTCCTCAACAAATGATCGGTTAAGGTCACCACCTCCTTTATTCTCCGTCGCCATCAACCTTTTTCAATCATTTTACCAATCGATTCCATCATAAAAGATGAAGGCCATGGCATTGATGAAGCTCAAAGTCTCGTCCTTGAATCATAAAGCAAGTTCAAATCGTCGTACCTATATTTGAGGTCTAAAGAATGAAGATAAATTGAAATCCAAATCATAGTGAGATATGGAGAAGTACGACAATGGTTCGTGAATAAAGGAAACTAATTTTTGGTGTTCGAATCGGTAAGTGAAAAAAGGAGAGAGACTTGTTTTTTCTTTTTCTACCTCGAGTTGGAACAATATGGAATGAACTGAAGGATCAAAGTAAAATGGCTAATTACATATGCTTATATAGGTAAGTTGTATACCGATCGTTTATGGCCCAAAATTAAACCGATCATTTCACAACTTTGAGCATCCAAAACTCCTTTGTATGTCCTAACGACCGGTTATGATCATAAAAAAATAGGGAGAAATAATAATGATAAGTGATAATCATTTTTATAAAAAATGGAAATAATGATAGCTAGGGATTGTTTATAAAATTTCAAAATTTGACAACGACCCATGAATGTGGAACTGTGATCGGGAGCTAGGTACAAACATGTATACGTGCTGGTATGCGCTTCAAAATTCAATCCTTTGAAATCAACATAAATTGAATGTTCACATGAAATCGACCGAAGAAAGATTAAAACCAAGTTGTTGAAGCTTTGAAAGCGCCAACAACAAAACAAGATGATCACCAACAAGTTTTGATCTCGTATTTATACTATTGGAAATCGACCAATCGTCATGACGAATAAGGAAATTATGACCCTCGATAAGAAAAAAATTCAATGGAAGGATAATGACTATTTGATAAACCTGATGGATTTCTTTCCGATGATTTTGGCTTGTAACAATTCAAAGCACGTTGTGTTTGCAACAAGACGTACTTTGAGGGGAAGTGTTATCCTGCCTTTTAGGAAGGCCATGATATTATCTACTTGGTTAGGAACAGATGGTTATTAGCTTTAATAATTGATTATATACGACACCGTAGACGATGGTCGGGAAAATCTACACCGGGTTCCAATCGAGGTGCAATCAATATGGAGTAACTAGCATAGTTCCATGAAGTTACGAAATTTTAGGATGATCGAAGTTAATACGCTTGAATTATGGACAAACAGATATCTAAAGGTTGATCGGGAACGATCCATAAAACCACTCGAATAAGCAAAGATTAATCGATATCTCAAAATCCACAAGACGAATTCACTTGAAATTTTCAAAGCATCAATTTATTAAGAGTGAACCCCACAAAAAAGATCGCAGGTCAAAACCTTGAGATACAATGAAGGTTGATCATTTTTGCCGATATATCGTAACGATCAGGTAGCACTGTGAACATTTCTAATGTGACAAGGGTTTATCCATAAATCGCGATCTACAACTCAACATGACTTCATATTTTAGGAGCAGGTTTAAGAGGCACATGGGACTCCCTAAAAATGATCGCACGTCATTAGGAGACAGAAATAATGATCGGCATAACTATAGCCGATCATTTTTAAACATCAAGTTAGCGTCGCCGATCGTCATGGCGGGCCCTTATGGACCTAGAGAGCCTTTTTCTGAAATCTTAGAGAATATCTTATCATCTCTCCTTATAAATACAGGCCTTTTGGTTCATTTTAAGGATCTTTACACTGATTATTACTCTAGACTCCATTGTAATCAAGCACTTTCTATTTTCTAGTGCTATAATAGAGTTACAAGTGATCACTAAAAGATAATCTTCAAAGTGGATGTAGGCATACAACGCTGAACCACTATAGGTTTCCATGGCTTTGATTATAGTTGATTTTCTATTACCTTTTAATTCATTTACTCAGTTTAATCTTGTTCTTCTTTGCTTACTTCCCTACAAAAACTATTTTTGAGTGTTTGTGACCAATTTAGTTGCAAACATGTTTCAACCCAGTTCCTTTATCATACCACGAAGGTGTTCGACACTAGTTTGTTTCATGTCCATCTAGCTTATGGAAGATGCAAAACTTTCCACATCTTTTCTCCCAGTTAGTAGGCTCATTTCTTGGTGGCTTCTGATGGGGATCTGCCACCTATTGTCTAGATATATCCTCTCTAGGGTTTCATTCACATCCGCGTAGGAAGACAACTTTAGCTCCCTCCTTTATCATTTCGGTTCCCCGAAGTTATCATCGGTTCTTTTTTTTCCTTTGTCTTTTGCAATTCCTGCTCCGGACAGTCCTTTGTCATCCACAACATAAAGCTCAGCTTCATCCTCAGCTTCAACATCTTCCCATCAAAGATATCTCTCAGCTTCACAGTAGAATTTCATAAGATCCATAGGTGGATCCCTTTCCGGTGTACATTTGAAGTCGGTCTTACTCGCAACTCCTGATACCGATGCCATTAGTATTTATAATGGTTCCAAGTTGTCAACCGCGGCTGTCGCTGCATTGAATCTTGTTAGATAGCTTCTCAAGGTCACTTTGGCACGTTGCTTCATGTACGACGACATCGGTACATTTTTTAATCGCGAGACATGAACTCCGAACTGTCTCAAGAATCTGCTCACTAAGTCGGTCCATGGGCATATGGACCTATTCTCCAACTATTTGAACCACATCGCTGCCAAGTCCTTTAAGTATAATAGGAAACATCATCCCATTACCTCCTCTAAAGCACTCAACACCTCCATATGTCGGATGTATCACATCAGATGAATCGTTAGATCTGTGTTTTCATCATACATTTCAAGGTCGAAAGCATGAAATCAGGAGGATTTCTCGCGTTTTGGATATTTGGAGTGAATGGATTTCTATTCACATCCCCAGACCCTGTTCTAGGGGTCTTCCTTTCAATATCCTTCTTACCAATTCAGTAATTCGCTTTTCACCATCCAATGAATGTCTTCGTTCAAAAGCAATATTCCGCCTCTCACTCCTATAGGAGAATTTCGATACATATTCTAGCAACTGGCTGCACATTAGCATTCTAATCCCTACCTCTAGTTTCATTATGTCCTCTATTTCTACTGGGAAGCTTTTGTACATACTTCTGTCGTTGCTCATACACATTCTGATTTGCATTCCTAGCTCCAATGTTATCTATTCCAGGCATTCCAGCAGTTTTACCAACACTGCCCTCAAGTGTAGTTCTTTCGATACTAGTTGATTTAGGCTGGTATCGAGTTTTTATGTTTGTGGGGGCATTATTCCAGTTTGCTCCGCTCTAATCCAAGATGCTCCAGTTAGCTTCTTGTCCTTGGTTCTGAATCCCAGTAACTCTAGTTATTCCTTGTTGTCATATCCTTTGGGAGAACACTTCAAGCATTTCCTATTATCTAGATATCACTCTATCCTACATCTCCTTCATCAATGTCTCCAACTCTTCTCTGGTCACGTAGATGGATTGATGAGAATTAGCGAACACCTCTTGGCTACTCCCAAGCTCTGGCTGATTTGCTACGGTTTTTAGATCTAGTATTTGCCTCTTTATCTTTTCCAAATCTCAGATTCAATTTTCAAGTTTCAGATCTAGCCTTGTTCTTAGTGAAAGCACCAAATTCATAACCCAAAAATTGGATCAACACCCAAAATCAAGATGAATGCACCAGTTCAAATTAAAGTAAAAGAAAATGTAGAAAATAGATATGAACATATAGAAGTTTTTGTAGTGGTTCGGTGTAATCTCCAACCAACGTCTACAATCTTTTTTATTAGTTGTTCTCTCTGTGGATTAAAACTAATTTTCTTGGATCTGACCACATTCTATTGGATCTCAGATTTAAAATGGAATTTCTAGGTTGTCTGTGAGTCACTTGTAATAATAATCTGCTGATTTAAGTCCTAGAACAGCTAGTAGTTGTTTCCTAAGTGACTCTAATGTAGGAGAGATTAGAGGTGAAGAAATGGTTGTGTTTTCGCGGTTAGAGAATTCAGATCATATTTTGATTGCTCTATGGTTTGTATTTAAAAGGGTAGCAATCATATTGGGCCAGGAGAAGATTTGGAGAAATGTCTAGATAGAAGCTCGAGATAGTGCATGAAACCCGTCTGGGTCCACACCGCTTGTCGATACCGACCTCTCAAGTCAGTGTCGACATATGTGGTTAAACCTAGGCGGGTGATTCCTTTTGCATGATTCATCCTACTTGATTTCTAGGTGTTTCATGCCGTTCTTGTTAATCATTGGTCATCCGAAACAAGTCACCATCTACTTCTCTCCAAAACAGCCTGATATCTGCCTTTTTGGCTAAGAGGCCGGTGGTGATATTTTTCCTTAGCTCGGAAGGGATTGTAATTTTAATAGCGCTCTTCTAATTCCATATGAAGTTATCCTAAGAGGTCGCTATACCCATGAAGTTAATATGAGAAGTCAGTACCTACATGAATTGTCGGTACCGACATCCCTCCTTAGTGTATTTTTGGTTCAAATTTCTTAAGCTTCATTCTCTAGTCCTTTTAAGTGTGCCTTCAAGTTTTCTAGTCATTTGGTCCTTATTTGAATCTTTTAAGTCTAGTTGAAATCTGCTTTTCCATAAAGCAAGTTAGTAGAATTAAATGAAATACTATAAATGAAAGAAAGTGATTTAGAAAGAGGTTGTAGTTAAGAAACCAATATAATTAAGTATTAAGTTGTACATTGATCATTTTATTCGCATGGTTCTTGATCTAGGATTCGAGTACATAACTTTGGGATTATTCACACCAGTCCGAACAAGGATTTCTCACTTGATTCTTAACAGCAAACACTTGATTCAGATTCTTGATACAATACTAGGCTTTTCTATCATATTATATGGCTATGCAAGGAGAATGGAAGTTTCTAATCAAGGAACCTGATCAAAGTCTACACTTGGGTGGTAAAGTGTACAAGTTCAGAAGTAAAGTTTATAGTTTTGATTAGGTGGTCGAATCAAATATTGCATACGGATGATCCATGTACATCATATATGCTCAAGTATATTTTGTTATCCTGCCTTTTGGAAAGGCCATGATATCATCGACTTAGCTAGAAACGGAAGGTTGTAGTCTTGAGAATCAGCTATATACAATACTGTGGAAGACGATCAAAAAGTTATGGCTGTGTTCCAATCAAGGTGCCATTAGTATGAAGTGACAGACATAGCCCCATGAAGCTACACTTCAAACTTCGAGTCAATTGGAGGTCGTATGCTCGAGTTACGGATAAAGCAAGGATTTATATGGATTGATCGGGAATGATCCAAAAAACAGCGCAAATCATAAAGATCGATCGATATCTCAAAATTCACAAAACCAACATACTTGAAACTTTCAGAGCATTAATATACTAAAGAGTGGAGCCCATAGGAACGATCATAGGACATAACTCACCAAATTACACTCCCACTGATCGTTCATTACCGATCGTTCGTAGTGATCGGTATAAGACTACCAATGTGCCATATTCAACAAAGATCGATGTGTATCTCACAATCTACAAATCAAAATGGCACTATATTTTAGGAGCAAGGTCTAGAGGCATGTGGGACCCTCCACAAACAATCGCATGTCAATCAAACATAAGAATAACGATTGGTATAATTCTTATTGTTCGTTCCATAACAATGAAATATGACCACCATCGTTCTTGTGGCCCCATTTATAACCTGAAGAGCCCTCTGTTGAAATATTAGCAAAATATCTTGCTATCTCACTTTATAAATACAAACTTATTGGTTCATTTTCATGATCTATACATTTCTTGTTACCCTAGACTCCATTGTTATCAAGTGCTAGCACTATTCTACCATTGTAACTCGATTTACAAGAGAGTAATAAAATATAATCTTCAAAGTGGATGTAGGCATACAATGCCGAACCAGTATAAACATTTGTGTTATTTATTACCATTTATTTGTTGTTGCTTACTTGTTCATTTACTTAGTTTAATTTTATTTCTCTTCATTTACTCCTCTACAAAAACTATTCTTAGGTGTTTGTGACAACTTTTGGTGCAAACATTTAGGTACTTTCACCGAGAACCTTGATTCTCAGCTTATTAGGATCCCTTTTATGCTATTGGATTGCACAAATCCCCTAAAGGTAATCTGCAGTTACCTTCAAGGAGTTGCATGTACTACTCAAATATACAAAAATCTATGCAAAGCAATCGACAGTGGTGAGGAATACTAGATTTACTTCTCAAAACACGGAAGGAAACGAGAATGCCAACATCAAACAAGGAAGCCCGAGCAGTCAACCAATGGATGTGAATGCTGATCTAGTTAAAGTCCAAAATTCGGCTAATTGTATTACAAGAACTAATTCTAGAATTTGATGAGAGAGCTAATGGATAGCCGTCGATAATTAAATCAACAGATTTAGACCAGTATCAACCTAATGAACCAACTTAATCAACAATAGCGAATGAAAGCTAGGAGGGACCCTACTTGTGACGACCCGGATATTTTAAATATTTTAAATTGAAATATTTAATTAATTTTAAATATTTTAAAGTTAATGTTTAACTTGAATTTCAAATATCACTATTTATTGGATAATATAAATATTTAATTTAATAATTGGAAATTGGGAAAAATTGTTGAATCTGGATGTTCCACGCTGGTTAAAAATATTTTGAAGGCTTGGAATTTTTTTATCGATAACACTTGTAACGACCCAGAATTTATATTAATTAAAATTTGTATATTTAATTGATTTTAAATATTAATAAGTGAAATTTATGAGTCGAATAAATTTTATTTCGAATAATTGGATTTAATTGGATAATTAAATCGATAATTAAATAGTTGAAATTACAGATTTAATTGAAAATTGGGTTAAATATGATTGAAATTGGTTTGTAAAATTTTATTAGTCATATTGGAGTTATAATGATGTTATGGAACTTTTAAAATTGAATTTAGAGTTTATTTGTGAAAATTGAATATTTTAATATTTAATTGACGAGTTAAAATAGCCATTTTTCAAACAGTCTCGGATTTCGACGAAACTAGTTTCATCGGATCCGTAATGTGATATTATTGTATGCTTTCAAATTTCGTGTCAATCGGATTTATCGTTTGTCCGGGGCAAGCTAAAACGCCTAGAAATTTGATTTACCGATTTAATTTTAAATTGATCGTTTATTGCCGTAACTCGCACAGATGATCGAATTAGCTCCCAAAACACGTTCGATTGTTTTCGGAACGCGGGTTAAACCTTAGGAATGCCAACCGGCACGCTTCGTTTGGAGTTTGGAAATTCCGGGATGAATAGTGTTCGTCGTTTTTTCTATAAAAGGCCTTCACATCTTCAATTTGCAACAACATCAAAACCCTAGAAATAAATCTCCTTCCTCCCTCATTTTCTCCAAATCTATGCATCGAATCGAGAAATTGTCAACTAGAAAGATGTAGAGCACTCCAAGTTCTATAAATCCAACGGTTACGATGTGATATGGAGTGGAGAATTGATGGAGATTGGTGTTCAAAGCCGTGTGTTTCATTCGCGTATTCCCATGGGAGATTGCAACCGAGCTCGACATCTCTTTGGTCGATGGTGGCTCACATGATAGTCTTTAGCGTGGTGGTGGAATGATGGAGTTTCGAGCGACGTAGGTGGTGTGAAAATTGATGGATTTTGGGCGACTATGGGTTGTTTGGTGCGTGTTTTACCTGTTGGGAAGAAGGTAAAAGGGACGGCCACGATTTCATTCCCTGGGAGCAACAGCCTAGATTGATAGAAGGGTTTGGAAATTTAAAATGAATTTGTAAATTATTATATAAATTTGTATAAAAATTAAAAATTGATATCTTGTTCATACGAGGTCGAAAACGCACGAAACAACTTGCGTTGGCTTCGTTTCATCGAGCACTACGCTATGCAACTGGATTGGAGTCGTTTGGAGTTAGTGAGAATTTCGGGTAAAATTAAACGCTCGTTTAATTTTATTCGAAATAAAAGCTGAAAACGAAATTGAAATCAAGGTGAGAACTTCTCACTCAATCGAATTGGTTTCGATTTTAATTTTAAATAGTTAGATTTAAAATTCTTGATTGTATGCTTGAATGATGATTGTTATCTATTGATTGTTAAAATAGACATTATACGCCGTTAGTAAGCAGAGGTTATTTATTAAAAACATATACCGCGAATATTTCACAGTACAGTGAAATTGGTATTATTTATGTACTTGGAGTTGATTTCCCGCATTATATAGCGGATGAGACCCTATTGCGCCGCCTATTAAGCGGATAATATTTTATAAATCCCATATACCGCGATAATTCCATACTGGAACAGAATAGGTATTGTGCTAACATCTGTGGATGCAGGGAAACGGGTTAGAGGGATCCAACTGGATTCCTTAACAGTATTTATTTGATTTCAGATATTTTGATATTTGTTGATTATCATATACAGATATATGATGTCATTGTTGTCGTGATTGACTATTTGGTGTATAGCATCATTGGGCCTATTTTGGAATTTTAAAAGGATTTTTTTAAAGTGATTTTTGAAAGTATACATTTTATAAAATATTTTTGGAATTGATTCATTTTAAATAAATAAACGTTATAATGTTGATGTTATAAAAATTATGATTTTTGAGAAATATAGTTAAAAGTTGATTTTTGAAAATATGGGGTTAATGATTTTATAAAATAGTTTAAATCGGGATTTTTGAATTTATTATAAAATGTTCAAATATAGGAT
Organism: Allium cepa; assembly: GCA_030765085.1. NCBI lineage: Eukaryota > Viridiplantae > Streptophyta > Magnoliopsida > Asparagales > Amaryllidaceae > Allium > Allium cepa. The sequence continues at coordinate 472,011,952 of CM060931.1, forward strand.
TTATAAAATTTGATTATTTTATAAATCAAAATGATGAAATTATAAAGGAGTCTAAAGACGTTTTAAAATAATAGTATAAATTGATTTATATAAAGGATTTACAAAATTGATATTTATAAATTAAAATATTTGAATTATAAAACGAGTTTTTATAAGTGTTAGAATGAAGTGTAAATTAATTTCATAAATGAATGAAATTTATAGAATTATAAACGGTGAAGTTATAAATGGAATTTTATAAACAGTAGATTTATAAAATTTGTAAAGTTATTAAAAGAATAGTTTTGAGTAGATAAATGAATCTTATAAGTTATAAGATTTATAATTTGGTAAGTTTAAAAGAACGATTTTGTAAACAAATAAATTATAAGTATTTAACTTATAATATGAACTTTTGGTATATAATTGAGTTATAAATTGAAATAGGTTAATAAAGGAGATTTATAAAAGGAAGCTGTTATAAAATAAATAGGAATGGAATTTATAAACATCGTTTTATAAATCCGCAAACGGCTTATTTTGGTAAGTAAATTGTTATAGCTTATTAATGGAGTTATATTCACGTTTTAGACAGTGAATAATCCTTTAAAATAAAATGTATAGAAATGATGAAATTGGTTAACGAAGTATATTCACGTTTTTGGATAGTGAATAATATGTTAAAGAAAATGTTTTGGATGTGATGTTTTAAATAGAATTAAAACGATCTAATGATGTTTTTAAAATGTGTTAAGGTTCGAAACCATAGATTTCAACATTCACTGTTGAAATAGACGTTTTCGAAAAATAGAAGGAAATGGTGGACTATAACACTTTTGTTATAGTAAATGATTTCCGAAAGGAAATGTTTTGTATAGTATTGGGATTTATATATCTATTTTAATTTCGAATCCCTATACTAGTGATTTTGGGTTGTCGTAACGATGTTTTACGCAACATTCGTTTTGACCCAAATAAATATGTTTAAGAGAATGATTTCCTTAAAGAATGAAATATATACTTAATTTCGATTTAAGTATATTGAATATTTTCCAAGTGTAGAAAATAAAAAGATTTGTGAATTACTTATTAATAAATAAGTATGGAAATGTTTTTCCAATGTGAAATGAAACGTCTTGAGAATTTATCTTTTTGAAGATAAATTGAAAATGAATAATTGAAATCGTATATTCATAAATATTTTGGAATATAAATTCACTATGTAATTTATAAAAGAAAGGGGAATTTGTTTAAAAATAAACGTTGATTTATTTTTGAAGTGTGTGAATTAATTTACGGATTTGGAACGTAAATATAAAGTAAATCGTTAAGGATTTATTTAATTAATTTAAATGAACCATGTTGAAATGAAAGTATTTCCACGTAAGGAAAATGTTTGAAATTTGTTTTCAAAAGTGGTAAAGATGAAAAGTGATTTGAAAATTGTTTTCAAATGGTTGAAGTGTGGAAAATATATATCTTGTAAAGATATTTTTGGAAAATAAATAATTTGGAAAATTATTTGGAATCTGGTGATGTTGTGCATATCCATTGATAGTTCAATAACCGACTATCAATATTTACCTTTGAATGGGTATTTGTTGTGATTTGCTTGAATTTGAATGCCACACTTATTTTTGAATAAGCGCTCACTATTCGGGTTAGCCGGGAAAGGACCTTGGGGTCGTATAACCCATTCCGAATTTGTGATACGTCGTTATGAATTGCATTTGAAGACCGGTGTTGAAGACCGGATATTTTTGAAAACGGAAGGATTACCGTCGAATGTTTCTGCACCGAATGGCCCCAGTATAGAGATTCTATATGTGATGGGAAGTCCGGACGTGATTAATGAATATCCGGATTGCAAGTACTTCTTTGTAAGTGCCTTCGGTTCTGTTCGATCCCAGAACAGACTTCTATGGATTGTATGTCTGACATTACAAATTGAGATATAAAGCTGATTTCTTTCAGATACATATCTGTTTGTGGTGGAGAATTTATTCTCTTAGCATTAAAACCCTTCTCTGAGACGTACGAGCTCATAGGTTATGTAGTTGAAGGTTATTAGTAATATACTCCCAATTTGGTAGTGTGATATGCTAAGTGCTGTTGAGCATTTGTCGAATCAAAGCACAGCTTTTGTATAAAGCGTAGCATTGTGGACGAGACTGCGTCGGACCTCACACCCCAGAAATGGTCAAAACAGGCTGGATGCAGCAAGGTTATTAGGGGGTAGCGCCCCTTTAGTGTATGTCATTCCTTCTGGATAGAGGTGGTATCATGGTATGGAGCCCAGATACTTAACCTATGTTGTTGCTGCAAACTAATTACTTTGTGGTTGTTGGAAATCGAGGATCCTCGGATGTAGATCGGTAACGATCGGGGGATGGTATATTCGTGTCAGTAGTTACCCAGTTAGGGGTAACCCGGCCTTGTGTTGGCAGAGATTCAGTTTGGTTCTCGGGACGTCATTCCAGAGGCGTTCCCGTGTGGCAATGGGAAGTTCCTTGGCCTGACCATTTGTTGGAAATCCAAAGAAACAATACGATCTTGTACGGTTTTAGTTGTAGAACCTATCATTCACTTATGGTGGTGCCCCACTGTTTCGATGGTAGCTATAGTAGGCATAAGTGCGGCATGCCTATGCTGGCTAAGATTTATATCTTTACTTCGAAATGATTTTTCCTACACTATGCACTAGTAATAATATCAAATGTTTCTTTTTAATACGTATCAAGCATCTTTGGCTGTCATAAGGAGAAATCTCCTCCGATTCTGCGTTTGCATTGTGTGTGTGTGCGGGAGGCCTTATTGTAACGACCCAGAATTTTTATTAATTAAAAATATGAATATTTAATTAATTTTAAATATTAATAAGTGAATTTATAAGTCGAATAAATTTTTATTTGATTTATTGGATTTAATTGGATAATTAAATCGATAATTTAATATGTTAAATTATGGAAATAATTGAAAATTGTGTTAAATATGATTGAAAATAATTTGTAAAATTTTATTTTATCATATTGAAGTTAGAATGATATTTTAGAACTTTTAAAATCGAATTAAAAGTTAATTTGTGAAAATTGAATATTTTAATATTTAATAATCGACTGTAAAATAGCCAATTTTTGAACAGTCTCAGAATTGAACGAAACCAGTTTCATTGGATCCGTAATAGTTAGTTATTGCCGGATTTCAATTTTCGTGTCAATCGGAGTTATCGTTTGATCGTGGCAGCTCGAAACGCATCGAATTATTTTTAATTTAAATTTGGCGAGTCAAAATAGCCATTTTTCAAAAAGTCTCGGATTTCGACGAAACCAGTTTCATCAGATCCATAATGTGATATTATTGTAAGGTTTCAAATTTCAAGTCAATTGGATTTACCGTTTGTCCGGTACAAATTAAAACGCCTAGAAATCGATTTAAATCGGTTTAATTTAAATTGAGCGTTTATAGCCATAACTCGCACATACTTCCGAATTAGCTTCCGAAACCTATTCCATTGTGTCCGGAACGCGGGGTAAACCTTAGAAACGCTGGTTACGGCGCGTAAATCGGAGTTCGGAATTTCCGGATGAATAGTGTTCATAAAATTCTCTATAAATAGCCTTCACTTATTAGAAAAAAATAAAAATAAATAAAACCTAACCCTAAACGTTCGTGGCCGCCACCAAGGATTTCAATGGCCGATACGCTCCAGAATTCATTGCGATTTTTCTCTCAATGTAATCGCTTTCGTCCAAAGTTCTCAACTAAGAAGTTGTAGGGGATGGTGAGACGAGTAAATCTATACGGCTATGATGTGAGATGACGCGATGTAGGGGGTGTTTTGTGACCGCGTTCGTGTTCGTATTCGGCACGAATTCCCACGCGAATAGGCAACCGAGCTCTGAGATTTTTGGGGCGTGGGTGGAGTGGGTGATTGCGAACGCAATGGAGCTCGTTGATCGTGTCGTTGGCGTTTGTGGTGAAGCCGAGAATTAGGGCATAGGGGCGGCAGTTGGGTTCGCATACGCGACCTGGGAACGAAGATGAAGATTGAAAGGAGCGGCCAGATTTGCATCTCCAAAATCATGCGGCCCAGATCTGAACTAGGTTATAAAAAAAAAGTGTAATTGTTTTATATTAAATTCGCGAATGTTTAAAATAGTGTATCTTTTTCATACGAGGTCGAAAAAATGCAAACTCAGTTGCGTTGGAATCGTATGGACGAGCACTACGCGATGGAGTTGGTTTGGAGTCGTTTGGAGTTAGTGAGAATTTCGGGTAAAATTAAACGCGCGTTTAATTTTATTCGAAATAAATCGCTAAAACGGAAATTAAAACCAAGGTGAGAACTTCTCACTCAATCGAATAGATTTCGATTTTATTTTAAATAGTTAGATTTAAAATATTAGAATGCATGTTCGAATGATGACTGTAAATTATTGATTGTTAAAATAGACATTATACGCCGTTAGTAAGCGGATGTTATTTAATATAAACATATACCGCGAATATTTCATAAACAGTGAAATTGGTATTATATATAATATCAATATATATATATTGGCATATGTATATATTGCAGTTGTTGATTTCCCGCATTTTTTGTTTAGCGGATGAGACCCTATTACGCCGTTATTAAGCGGATAATATTTATTAAGAACATGTACCGCGATAATTTCGTACTGGAGCGAAATTGGTATTGTGCTAATGTTTTTGGATGCAGGAAAACAGGTTGGAGGGATCCAACTGGATTCCTCAACAGTATTTATTTTATTTCAGATATTTTGATATTTGATGAATTATCATATCGATATATGATATCGTTGTTAGTCGTGATTGACTATTTGGTGTGTAGCATCATTGGACCCAGATTTTGGGATTTTAAAATGGTTTTAAAGTGATTTTTGAAATTATACTATATTTTTGGAATTGATCCATTATAAATAAATAAACGTTATAATTTTTAAAGTTATAAAAATTATGGTTTTTGTGAAATATAGTTAAAAAGCTGATTTTTAGAAATACGATTAAAAGTCGATTTTTTGAGAAATATGAACCACTGATTTTATAAAATAGTTTAAACTGGATTTTTGAGTTTATTATTAAAAGTTTGAATATAAGATTTATAAAATTTGATTATTTTATAAATCAGAATGGTGAAATTATAAAGGAATTTAAAGATGTTTTTAAAGAATAATATAATTTGATTTATATTAAGAGATTTATAAATGGATATTTATAAATTGAAATATTGACTTATAAAACGAGTTTTTATAAGTGTTTGAATGATGTAAAAATGAATTTCATAAATGAATGAAATTTATAGAATTATAAATGGTGAAGTGATAAATAAAATTTATAAATAGTAAGATTTATAAATTTATAAAGTTATTTGAAGAATAGATTTGGTTAAGTAAATGAATCTTATAAGTTATAAGATTTATAATTATGAAGTTCAAAAGAACGATTTTGTAAAATAATCGTTTTATAAGTAATTAACTTATAATATGAACGTTTAGTTTATAATTTAGTTACAAACTGGAATAGGTTAATAAAGGAATTTATAAAAAGGAAGTTTTTTTATAAATAATTAGAAATGGAATTTATAAACGTTGTTTATAAATTTGCAAATGATTTATTTTGACGAGAAAATTTGTTGAAACCTATAAATGGAGTTATATTCACATTTTTGAATAGTGAATAATCCTTTGAATTAAAATGAATAAAAGGATGAAATTTGTTAACGAAGTTTATTCACGTTTTTGAATAGTGAATAACACGTTAAAGAAATTGTTTTAGATTTGGTGTTTTAAACAGAATTAAAACGATCTAACGATGTTTAAAAGATGTTGAGATTCGAAACCATAGATTTCAACATTTATTGTTGAAATAGACGTTTTCGAGAAATAAAAGGAAATGGTGGACTATAACACTGTTGTTATAGTAAATGATTTCCGAAAGGGAATGTTTTGAATAGTATTGGGATTTATATATCTATTTTAATTTCGAATCCCTATACTAGTGATTTTGGGTTGTCGTAACGATGTTTTACGCAACATTCGTTTTGGCCCAAATAAAAATGTTTAAGAGAATGATTTCCCTTAAAGAATGAATAATATACTTAATTCGATTTAAGTATATTGAATATTTTCCAAGTGTAGAAAATAAAAAGATTTGTGAATTACTTATTTTTAATAAGTATGGAAAAGTTTTCCAATATGAAGTGAATAATTAGAATTATCTTTTTGAAGATAAATTGAAATGAATTATTTAAATAATATGCATGGATATTTTGAAATATAAATTCATTATGGAATTTATATGTGAAAGTGGAATTTGTTTAAAAATAAATATTGATTTATTTTTAAAGTGTTGAAATATATATATCTTGTAAAGATATTTTGGAAAATAAATAATTTGGAAAATTATTTGGAATCTGGTGATGTGTGCATATCCATTGATAGTTCAATAACCGACTATCAATATTTCCCTTTGAATGGGTATTTGATGTGATTTGTTTGAATTTGAATGCCACACTTATTTTTGAATAAGCGCTCACTATTCGGGTTAACCGGGAAAGGACCATGGGGTCGTATAACCCATTCCGAATATGTGATACGTCGTTATGAATTGCATTTGAAGATCGGTGTTGAAGACCGAGTATTTGTGAAAGCGATAGGATGACCTATCGATTGTCTCTGCACTGGGTAGCTCCTGGTATAGAGATTTCCTTAAGTGATGGGAAATTCGATCGGGATTGTGAATACCCGGATTGCAAGGGCTTCGTAAGAAGTGCCTTCGGTTTTGTTCGATCCCGGAACAGACTTGTATGGATTGTATGCCTGACATTACAATTTGAGATATAAAGCCGATTTCTTTCAAATATATTTCTGTTGGTGGCGGAGAATTTATTCTTTTAGCTTAACACCCTTCTCTGAGACGTACGTGCTCAGAGGTTATGTAGTTGAATGTTATCAGCGATATATTCCCAATTTGGTAATGTGACATGCTGAGTGTTGCTGTAAATGATCATCGTGTTGATTATTGTGATAGGATCGTTTATTTGATCGTCTATCCTAGTGATCATTGTGTTGATCATTTGTTGACCCAAAGCATGGCTTTTGTATAAAGTATGTTTTTGTGGACGTGACTTCGTCGAGCCTCACACCCGGTGAATGGTCAAAACAGGAAAGAAGCAGCAAGGTTATGAGGGGTAGCACCCTTTAGGATGTGTCCATTTCCTTCTGGAAAAGGGTGGTATCATGGTATGGAGCCCAGATACTTACTCATGTTGAAAACACTTTATGATTGTGTGAATTGATTACGAGCGCTCGGTTGATAAAGGTCCCAAAGGACCGGGGGATGGCATATTCGGTCAGTTGTTGCTCAGTTAGGAGTAACCCGGCCTTGTGTTGGTAGAGATCCGGTTTGGTTCTCGGGGATGTCCATCCAGAGGCATTCTCATGTGGCAATGGGAAGTTCCTTGGCCTGATCATTCGTTGGAAATCCAATTCCCAATACGAAACTTGTACGGTATTAGTTGTAGAACCTGCTATTCACTTATGGTGGTCACCACTGTTTGGATAGTAGCTATAGTAGGCATACGATAATGGTCGTATGTTGGCTAAGATTTATATTCTACTTTCGAAATGAATTTGTTATACACTATGCACTAATAATAATATCAAATGTTATTTTAAATGCGTATCAAGCATCTTTGACTATCATAAGGAGAAATCTCCTCCGATTCTGCGTTTGCATTGTGTGTGTGTGCGGGAGGCCTTATGGTAGTCTCATTTTTAAAAGCATTGCGAATTGATTAAAAATATTCCTCTATTTTGATTTTAAAGATAAATTAACTGTTTTGAGTTCTCACACCAGTCACATGACTGACTCGGAGTTTATTGTTTTCCTTCCTAAACTCTGGGTGCCCACTAATTTCCACACGGGCAGTTAAGAGTTAGGTTTATCAGGATATTCTGGATATTCAGGAGTTGCTGGAGGCAAGCTGGATGGCATGGCGTATTACTAGTTTATATAGTATTTCTTTTTCCGCTGCACTGTTTGTTGTATGTTGTTGTACACTCTGATGATATGATGTAATGTAATGTATAAAATGTAATAACTGATATAGTTCTTTGTTTAAAGATTATTCATTTATTATTATATGTTGTTCCGCTGCGAATTGTGAGATTCTGATGTTTGTTCTGTTGTTTCCTTTCTGTCCGTTCTATTTTTAAAATTCTTCTATCTTCTATTTTTCAAATTCTCTGTTTTCTTTTATTTTAAAATGTTCTACCTTCTTTTCTCTCTTCTCTCTATTTTCTATCTTTCTATTTTCTTCTACCTTTCTCTTTTCTTTTCCTAAATTCTTTTTCTTAAAACCCCTAAGGGTTCGTATTTTCGTTCATCTTGAATTAAACAAAGGAGATTAGTGTCTATTCAAGGAGTACGGACTTACGGGTCTTTACATTTGGTATCAGAGCTGATGGTTAAGTGACAACCATGGTTCTGTTGGGTATTACTCATTAGAGATAGAGTCAGTAGTGCTCTAGAATGAATTTGAGTGTAATAATAGCTATGAGAGCGTATTTGTTAGTGAATATAAAAATTGTTTTATATTGTGATGATTGGTTTATTGAGTGGCATATGAACTTTCGTCAGCACAGCCTCGAAACTGAGCCGAAGGGGTTTCTAAACACTTGAATAGAACAATTCGACATAATATTGTTTTAAATTGGGTAAATGAAATAATTTTACCTTGATTATATTTTTATATATAAAGGAATAATTTTTCAGAATTATTAAAGTGTATATAAGTTGATTGTTAGGTTGTTTGAATAATCTAAATAAAAGAATTATGAGAATTGAAATTATAATTAAAGTGTTTACAATTGTGAATAAACTTATATATATATAAGAAGTGAAACTATATAAAATATGAGTTGTAAATAAAGGTAAATTTAAAGTTAAATGGAATATAACTTAAGTGTTGTTGAATGGAATTGATTTTGGTATCGAAGTAAATAAATCAAGTGGATTAAATGGATATGAACTTGAGTATATAAATAAAAAAATTCAACTTTTGTAATTGAATGTTAATCAATTAAATGTAAATCAAGTTGATAAGAAATAATGAATATAAGTGTTAGTTCATTGAAATCAAATGTGATTGGGAGTTGAATAAATTGAATGAAATCAATTTAATTAAACAAATTGAAAGTGATGGTGTTAAACCAAATTGAATGAATATAAGTAAAGGAATTTGGTTGAAATTAATAAACATTGATTGTTATATGATTATTAGATGATTGTATATAATTCATTAAGAGTTAATGAAATTGAATTAGTGAAATTTAAAGCTATGTAATTGAATTCAAATTAGAAGTGAATAAATTTGAATAGAATTGAATGTGAATTGGATTTAATTAGTGAATGCAAACTAATTAAAATTGAGAATGAATGTGATAAAATCCAATGTAAATAAATCAAATATGATTTAAAGTGAAAACCCAAATTCATTAAATATTAATGAGAATATAAATGAATATTTATTGGTTATGGATTATAGTTGGTTGATGGTTGATGTTTGCATTTGTTGTTTAGTTGCATTTGCTATGTGACATGTATAGTTATGTTGCTATATGTTGTATATTGAGATTATTTGCATATGTGCATATTCTCATGTTGTTTGTTGAGTTTAGTAGGTGCGGATCGCGTTTGCTTCGCATTTGGAGTTCGCATTTGCGCTATATTAGCTGTATATGCTTGCTAATAAAATATAAGGTACATATCTCGGATTAAATATCGCACTTTTATACTTTTTCCCTTCGGGATGCCTCATTACTTGATGAGATGTATATTTGTGATATATATACTGTCATTTTTTTTTTCGGATCGAGCCGCGCAAAGGAGACTATGGCGAATTTTTCCGAAAATTTAAGGCGTTAGAAAAATTTTGAGAAAATTGGGAAATTTTTTGAAAACTCTAACTTTGTTTTGAAATTGAAAGTTAAACTATAGTAGTTGTTTTTGAAAAGATAACTAAGTATGATTTGAAAAAAATTAGTAAAGTATTGTAAGAAGTTTAATTATAAATTTTGAAAAGTTAATAAATTCTGTAATTTTCTTACTTGTAATTTCGAGGACGAAATTCTTTTAAGGGGGAAAGATTGTAACGACCCAGAATTTTTATTAATTAAAAATATGAATATTTAATTAATTTTAAATATTAATAAGTGAATTTATAAGTCGAATAAATTTTTATTTGATTTATTGGATTTAATTGGATAATTAAATCGATAATTTAATATGTTAAATTATGGAAATAATTGAAAATTGTGTTAAATATGATTGAAAATAATTTGTAAAATTTTATTTTATCATATTGAAGTTAGAATGATATTTTAGAACTTTTAAAATCGAATTAAAAGTTAATTTGTGAAAATTGAATATTTTAATATTTAATAATCGACTGTAAAATAGCCAATTTTTGAACAGTCTCAGAATTGAACGAAACCAGTTTCATTGGATCCGTAATAGTTAGTTATTGCCGGATTTCAATTTTCGTGTCAATCGGAGTTATCGTTTGATCGTGGCAGCTCGAAACGCATCGAATTATTTTTAATTTAAATTTGGCGAGTCAAAATAGCCATTTTTCAAAAAGTCTCGGATTTCGACGAAACCAGTTTCATCAGATCCATAATGTGATATTATTGTAAGGTTTCAAATTTCAAGTCAATTGGATTTACCGTTTGTCCGGTACAAATTAAAACGCCTAGAAATCGATTTAAATCGGTTTAATTTAAATTGAGCGTTTATAGCCATAACTCGCACATACTTCCGAATTAGCTTCCGAAATCTGTTCCATTGTGTCCGGAACGCGGGGTAAACCTTAGAAACGCTGGTTACGGCGCGTAAATCGGAGTTCGGAATTTCCGGATGAATAGTGTTCATAAAATTCTCTATAAATAGCCTTCACTTATTAGAAAAAAATAAAAATAAATAAAACCTAACCCTAAACGTTCGTGGCCGCCACCAAGGATTTCAATGGCCGATACGCTCCAGAATTCATCGCGATTTTTCTCTCAATGTAATCGCTTTCGTCCAAAGTTCTCAACTAAGAAGTTGTAGGGGATGGTGAGACGAGTAAATCTATACGGCTATGATGTGAGATGACGCGATGTAGGGGGTGTTTTGTGGCCGCGTTCGTGTTCGTATTCGGCACGAATTCCCACGCGAATAGGCAACCGAGCTCTGAGATTTTTGGGGCGTGGGTGGAGTGGGTGACTGCGAACGCAATGGAGCTCGTTGATCGTGTCGTTGGCGTTTGTGGTGAAGCCGAGAATTAGGGCATAGGGGCGGCAGTTGGGTTCGCATACGCGACCTGGGAACGAAGATGAAGATTGAAAGGAGCGGCCAGATTTGCATCTCCAAAATCATGCGGCCCAGATCTGAACTAGGTTATAAAAAAAAAGTGTAATTGTTTTATATTAAATTCGCGAATGTTTAAAATAGTGTATCTTTTTCATACGAGGTCGAAAAAATGCAAACTCAGTTGCGTTGGAATCGTATGGACGAGCACTACGCGATGGAGTTGGTTTGGAGTCGTTTGGAGTTAGTGAGAATTTCGGGTAAAATTAAACGCGCGTTTAATTTTATTCGAAATAAATCGCTAAAACGGAAATTAAAACCAAGGTGAGAACTTCTCACTCAATCGAATAGATTTCGATTTTATTTTAAATAGTTAGATTTAAAATATTAGAATGCATGTTCGAATGATGACTGTAAATTATTGATTGTTAAAATAGACATTATACGCCGTTAGTAAGCGGATGTTATTTAATATAAACATATACCGCGAATATTTCATAAACAGTGAAATTGGTATTATATATAATATCAATATATATATATTGGCATATGTATATATTGCAGTTGTTGATTTCCCGCATTTTTTGTTTAGCGGATGAGACCCTATTACGCCGTTATTAAGCGGATAATATTTATTAAGAACATGTACCGCGATAATTTCGTACTGGAGCGAAATTGGTATTGTGCTAATGTTTTTGGATGCAGGAAAACAGGTTGGAGGGATCCAACTGGATTCCTCAACAGTATTTATTTTATTTCAGATATTTTGATATTTGATGAATTATCATATCGATATATGATATCGTTGTTAGTCGTGATTGACTATTTGGTGTGTAGCATCATTGGACCCAGATTTTGGGATTTTAAAATGGTTTTAAAGTGATTTTTGAAATTATACTATATTTTTGGAATTGATCCATTATAAATAAATAAACGTTATAATTTTTAAAGTTATAAAAATTATGGTTTTTGTGAAATATAGTTAAAAAGCTGATTTTTAGAAATACGATTAAAAGTCGATTTTTTGAGAAATATGAACCAATGATTTTATAAAATAGTTTAAACTGGATTTTTGAGTTTATTATTAAAAGTTTGAATATAAGATTTATAAAATTTGATTATTTTATAAATCAAAATGGTGAAATTATAAAGGAATTTAAAGATGTTTTTAAAGAATAATATAATTTGATTTATATTAAGAGATTTATAAATGGATATTTATAAATTGAAATATTGACTTATAAAACGAGTTTTTATAAGTGTTTGAATGATGTAAAAATGAATTTCATAAATGAATGAAATTTATAGAATTATAAATGGTGAAGTGATAAATAAAATTTATAAATAGTAAGATTTATAAATTTATAAAGTTATTTGAAGAATAGATTTGGTTAAGTAAATGAATCTTATAAGTTATAAGATTTATAATTATGAAGTTCAAAAGAACGATTTTGTAAAATAATCGTTTTATAAGTAATTAACTTATAATATGAACGTTTAGTTTATAATTTAGTTACAAACTGGAATAGGTTAATAAAGGAATTTATAAAAAGGAAGTTTTTTTATAAATAATTAGAAATGGAATTTATAAACGTTGTTTATAAATTTGCAAATGATTTATTTTGACGAGAAAATTTGTTGAAACCTATAAATGGAGTTATATTCACATTTTTGAATAGTGAATAATCCTTTGAATTAAAATAAATAAAAGGATGAAATTTGTTAACGAAGTTTATTCACGTTTTTGAATAGTGAATAACACGTTAAAGAAATTGTTTTAGATTTGGTGTTTTAAACAGAATTAAAACGATCTAACGATGTTTAAAAGATGTTGAGATTCGAAACCATAGATTTCAACATTTATTGTTGAAATAGACGTTTTCGAGAAATAAAAGGAAATGGTGGACTATAACACTGTTGTTATAGTAAATGATTTCCGAAAGGGAATGTTTTGAATAGTATTGGGATTTATATATCTATTTTAATTTCGAATCCCTATACTAGTGATTTTTGGTTGTCGTAACGATGTTTTACGCAACATTCGTTTTGGCCCAAATAAAAATGTTTAAGAGAATGATTTCCCTTAAAGAATGAATAATATACTTAATTCGATTTAAGTATATTGAATATTTTCCAAGTGTAGAAAATAAAAAGATTTGTGAATTACTTATTTTTAATAAGTATGGAAAAGTTTTCCAATATGAAGTGAATAATTAGAATTATCTTTTTGAAGATAAATTGAAATGAATTATTTAAATAATATGCATGGATATTTTGAAATATAAATTCATTATGGAATTTATATGTGAAAGTGGAATTTGTTTAAAAATAAATATTGATTTATTTTTAAAGTGTTGAAATATATATATCTTGTAAAGATATTTTGGAAAATAAATAATTTGGAAAATTATTTGGAATCTGGTGATGTGTGCATATCCATTGATAGTTCAATAACCGACTATCAATATTTCCCTTTGAATGGGTATTTGATGTGATTTGTTTGAATTTGAATGCCACACTTATTTTTGAATAAGCGCTCACTATTCGGGTTAACCGGGAAAGGACCATGGGGTCGTATAACCCATTCCGAATATGTGATACGTCGTTATGAATTGCATTTGAAGATCGGTGTTGAAGACCGAGTATTTGTGAAAGCGATAGGATGACCTATCGATTGTCTCTGTACTGGGTAGCTCCTGGTATAGAGATTTCCTTAAGTGATGGGAAATTCGATCGGGATTGTGAATACCCGGATTGCAAGGGCTTCGTAAGAAGTGCCTTCGGTTTTGTTCGATCCCGGAACAGACTTGTATGGATTGTATGCCTGACATTACAATTTGAGATATAAAGCCGATTTCTTTCAAATATATTTCTGTTGGTGGCGGAGAATTTATTCTTTTAGCTTAACACCCTTCTCTGAGACGTACGTGCTCAGAGGTTATGTAGTTGAATGTTATCAGCGATATATTCCCAATTTGGTAATGTGACATGCTGAGTGTTGCTGTAAATGATCATCGTGTTGATTATTGTGATAGGATCGTTTATTTGATCGTCTATCCTAGTGATCATTGTGTTGATCATTTGTTGACCCAAAGCATGGCTTTTGTATAAAGTATGTTTTTGTGGACGTGACTTCGTCGAGCCTCACACCCGGTGAATGGTCAAAACAGGAAAGAAGCAGCAAGGTTATGAGGGGTAGCACCCTTTAGGATGTGTCCATTTCCTTCTGGAAAAGGGTGGTATCATGGTATGGAGCCCAGATACTTACTCATGTTGAAAACACTTTATGATTGTGTGAATTGATTACGAGCGCTCGGTTGATAAAGGTCCCAAAGGACCGGGGGATGGCATATTCGGTCAGTTGTTGCTCAGTTAGGAGTAACCCGGCCTTGTGTTGGTAGAGATCCGGTTTGGTTCTCGGGGATGTCCATCCAGAGGCATTCTCATGTGGCAATGGGAAGTTCCTTGGCCTGATCATTCGTTGGAAATCCAATTCCCAATACGAAACTTGTACGGTATTAGTTGTAGAACCTGCTATTCACTTATGGTGGTCACCACTGTTTGGATAGTAGCTATAGTAGGCATACGATAATGGTCGTATGTTGGCTAAGATTTATATTCTACTTTCGAAATGAATTTGTTATACACTATGCACTAATAATAATATCAAATGTTATTTTAAATGCGTATCAAGCATCTTTGACTATCATAAGGAGAAATCTCCTCCGATTCTGCGTTTGCATTGTGTGTGTGTGCGGGAGGCCTTATGGTAGTCTCATTTTTAAAAGCATTGCGAATTGATTAAAAATATTCCTCTATTTTGATTTTAAAGATAAATTAACTGTTTTGAGTTCTCACACCAGTCACATGACTGACTCGGAGTTTATTGTTTTCCTTCCTAAACTCTGGGTGCCCACTAATTTCCACACGGGCAGTTAAGAGTTAGGTTTATCAGGATATTCTGGATATTCAGGAGTTGCTGGAGGCAAGCTGGATGGCATGGCGTATTACTAGTTTATATAGTATTTCTTTTTCCGCTGCACTGTTTGTTGTATGTTGTTGTACACTCTGATGATATGATGTAATGTAATGTATAAAATGTAATAACTGATATAGTTCTTTGTTTAAAGATTATTCATTTATTATTATATGTTGTTCCGCTGCGAATTGTGAGATTCTGATGTTTGTTCTGTTGTTTCCTTTCTGTCCGTTCTATTTTTAAAATTCTTCTATCTTCTATTTTTCAAATTCTCTGTTTTCTTTTATTTTAAAATGTTCTACCTTCTTTTCTCTCTTCTCTCTATTTTCTATCTTTCTATTTTCTTCTACCTTTCTCTTTTCTTTTCCTAAATTCTTTTTCTTAAAACCCCTAAGGGTTCGTATTTTCGTTCATCTTGAATTAAACAAAGGAGATTAGTGTCTATTCAAGGAGTACGGACTTACGGGTCTTTACGCTTATGGTAGTCTCATTTTTTAAAAGTATTGCGAATTGACTTTAAAAATATTCCTCTATTTTGTTTTTGAAGATAAAATAAACTGTTATAGTTCTCACACCAGTCACATGACTGACTCAGAGTTTATTGTTTTCCTTCCTAAACTCTGGGTGCCCACCAATTTCCACACGGGCAGTCAAGAGTCAGGTTTATCAGGATATTCTGGAATTCAGGAGTTGCTGGAGGCAAGCTAGATGGCATGGCGTATTCACTAGTATATAGTGTTTCTTTTCCGCTGTTTGTTGTTGTTGTTTATTGTTGTTGTTGTAAACTCTGATAGTATAATGTAATGTAATGTAATGTAATGTAATAATTGATATAGTTCTTTATTTAAAGATTATTCATTTATCTATTATATGTTGTTTCGCTGCGATTGTGAGATTCTGATATTGTTCTACCGTTTTCTTTCCATTCTATTCTATCTTTTCTCTTTTCCTCTATCTTTTTCTTTTTTTAAACCCTTAAGAATTCGTATTTCCGTTCATCTTGAGTTAATCAATGGAGATTAGTGTCTATTCAAGGAGTACGGATTTGCGGATCTTCACAACACTAAAGATAGTAGAGGTGTTAAAATTGAATTTAAAAGTGTTTTATTCAGTTTTGATATATATTATTTAAAAATAGCCTTCTAAGGCACAATCTCAGGATTCGACGAAACCTATTCCGTTGGATCCGTAATAGTGTATTATTATTGGATTTCAATTTCCGTAGGGTTTGGAGTGATCGTTTGGCCGTACGGTAGATAAACGCGTTGAAATCTATACCGAAAATTTAATATAATAACTAGGTTAAAAAATCTATCTTCTCCACGATCGAATTAGGATTAGAAACCTTTTCCATTGCGTTCAGAATAGGGGTATAACATTATAAACGCCTAGCGGCATGCCTCGATAGGAAGTTAAAATTTTATGTCACAATTTCGTGACAATTTAAATTTAAATTATATATCTATATATATATATTCTGGTCAAAATTTATTCACATCAGTTTCGTTTTTACCACTATATCATTCTAACACCTAAACGCAAAAGAAAACACATTGCCTCCATTTGTCAAGCATGCATACAAGTTAAAGCATGTAGCATATAAAAAAAAGATAACAAATTTTAAAAATCAACCAACCTCCCAGTTCAATTCAAAACAGCAGCGAACGAAATCAAAAAGAGAAAAAATGGCAGCCATCGAACTTCAATCTGCGTTCGTTCCCTCCTTTCTTCCTCTGCTTTCAATTTATTCCTGATCGAATAGATTGAGTCTTCCTTTTCCCTTTTCCATGATTTCAAACAGAACGAATCGATAATCTCTTCGAAAAAAATGAGCAAATCAAACCGAAATCAATAAGGGGATTCATAAGTGAGGTGGAGATAAGGCGCGATTTCGGGAGTACGCAGGAGGGTCATCGTGTTCACTGTGGGGTGTCGCGAGTAGTGATCGACGACAAGGCAGTGGTGACGAAGGGGGCTATGTCGAGCGTCATGGTGGTAGTGGGATTCTGGGTTTTGGAAAGATGGTTGATGCGTGTCAATCTTGGTGGAAAATCGCGAGTGTGGAAAAAGGGTTAGCAGCAGAGGTCGGGGTGTGGGCTCGTCAATTACGATGGTGGGGTGGTTCGACGATCTGGGTTTTGGGATCTCTGCGAGCAGCGGGCCGGGTTTGGGTGAGGTTTTTTTTGGTTTCTTTATTAATTATATGTATAGTAAAGAAAGGTTCTGTTTTAATATACAAAAGAGAAAAAAAGTTATGCATATTAAAGTACAAAACCCTTTTTGTTTGATTTAAATAAATATAGGTATATATATGTAAAAATTTATGTATAATAAGGTTTAAAAAAAAGAAGCCTGTTTTAAAGATTAACTGTAAGATAAAAAAATTATTTTTAGGAAAAAGAAAATTGAATTTTTAAAATGTTTGGAAGTTTATATAAAATTAGATTTTGAAATCTACAAATATATTTAGGGTTATTAAACTATTTAATAAGCTTATTTAGCTATTTAGTTAATAAAAATAATTTATCAAAAGGAAAATTAGTTTAAAACCAAACTTTTTAGTTAAAATTAAATGAGTAGATAGTGATTTATTGTTGGACCTATTCAAATAGTAATAAATCTTGAGCTGTTTATACAAGGTCAAAATCGCAAAGAAAACAAGTCGAGATTGAAGTGGATTACAAACAATTCAATGGTGAGTTAATCTCACTCGTTTGGAATACTCTTTAAATTTAAATAGATAAATTTAAATTATTGGTTGATGCTTGAATTGATAATTTATTATTAGCTTGGATGTGATATGTTATAGTGTGTGTGTGTGTGTGTATTGGAGTGATTGATTGATTTCCCGCATTATATAGCAAATGAGTCCCTTTACGCCCCGCATAATGGCAGATGACCCTTTATACCGCGATATCCCCCTCGAAGTAGGATTGGTATTTTAAACTGTTGTGCTAACATTCGTGGATGCAGGGAAACAGGTTGGAGGGATCCAACTTGATTCCTCAAAATGATGAAATTATTTTATATTCAGTAGTGTGATTTATGTGATAATCTACGATGGATTATATTGATTATATTAAGAATTGAAATTATTGAATGCTATGGCTTAATTGAATAGATATTAGTATTTGAGGAAAATGAAATCAAAATAAAGATTGAATTTTTAAAGGAAAATGAAATAAGGATTTTAAGTTAATAATTATAGAGAATTTGAATAAATTAAAGAATGAATTGGAAAAGAATAAAAGTTGATTTTTAAATTCTAAAAAATAAAATCTAAGTATAGGAAAGGAGATTTTTGAATAAATAAGAATAAATGAATTTTTAAACTTAAGTGATATTGTTAAAGGAATAAAGAATTTATTTACAAATTCAAATTTTAAATTTGATTGGAAAAATATAAAGAAGAAACTTGGAAAAGTATGAAATTTTTATTTTCAGTTTAAATAAGATTTTATATCATATTAAAGAAGTTAAATCTTAAATTAATGGGTTTGAAATAAATTGGGTAAGTAAAGGAATTTATTTTTAAAATGGAGTAAATTTGGAAATCGATTTGGAAATTGGTTACATGTTTGAAACTGTGTTTTAAAAGGGGATGAGACTATGGAATTTATAAACTGGGTTTATAATGTGAAATATTTGTCAGAGGATAATTTGGAAATATAAATTCAGAAGGGGAATTTATAAAGGAATGGAAAATTAGTTTTAAAAATAAAAAGTGATTTATTTTTAAAGGTGTGAAAAGGAAAGTATATTTCCTGAAAGGTCAAGTATATTTTCAAAGTAAGATTTTCAAGTATAAGTTAGAGGTTTTAAAGTGGTTTTAAAAGAATGTTTTAGACAAATTTTATTATTTTAAATTGTTTTAGAATTCGGAAATAAATATTTATTCAAATTAATTATAGTAGTAATTATTTTAAAGGTTTAACTAGTATTATGATTTAAAAGATAATTATTTAATATTTATACCTTATTGTTTGCACAAAAAATGGACAAACACCTCCAAGTCGTATTATTTTAGTTGAGTATGTGTGATTTTCAATGATTTTAGATGAGTATGTAAATATGAGAAAGGTAAGGGCTGAAATGTAAAAGACACGCAGATTTATAGTGGTTCGGCCAGAATGTGCCTACGTCCACTTTATATGTTATTATCTTTCTTCTTCCAGATTACAAGTACAATGCTTTGTATACAAGTGTATGAAAGTAGTTTGAAAGTTCCTTCCTTGCTTGAGCTCTCAAACTTGTCTGCCATTGTTGTACCCCTGCCCCTCTATTCATAGAGTGAGGTAGGGGGCAGGGGTCTTGGGTGTATATAGCTGCCAGCGGGCCTGGGCTGAAGCAATCTGGCCTGGTAGTCATCTGGTTCGGCGGAGCTTCATTCGGCCGTGCATGGAGATGAAGTGGAGAGGCTTTGGTTTAGCGTGATGTATTGGTTCGGTGGTAGGTTTGGTCCGGTGATGGCTTCCCATCACTCTGGTTCGGTAGCATGGTTGGCTGTTGGTTCGGCATAAGGTGATGTGTGGGAGAATAGTTGGTTCGGCCATAGGTTGGACTGGTAGGGAAGTGGCGCATGGACCGGTAGGACCCTGGTCCGGTAGTAGGAGTGGTATGGTGGACCGGAGATGGGGTTGGTCCGGTAGGAGTTTGACCGGATGAAGCTTCCTCTTGGCTACCGAATGGGTCGCGCCGAATGAGAACTAGGATATGCCGAATGGGACATAAGATCTGCCGAATGGACTCCTGCCGAATGTGCTTCTATGCTTGGGACATGCATTGCCGAACGAGGCTCCATTTCTCTGCCGAATGGGCTTGTGCACTGGGGATGCCGAATGGGCTATTGCCGAATGGCCTATAGGTTGGGCTTCCAAATGGTCCCTTGGCTTTGCTGGTGAAGGGTAGGATGTGAATACAAGTGAGGTTGGCGCCTCTTGGTCTCGAGGTCTTCTGGGTGAGAATTCGCCCAACATTTGCCCCCCAAAGTGGGGCACGTGCTTGCACGTGTCGCGCTTTGTTTCCTCGAGGTAGGAAGGTTTGTTTTGTAACGCCATGGGCTGGATGCTCGTATCCTGTTGATGTCCTGCGAAGGAATTTACAGTTTTAGTATGATTTCAAACGATGGCCGTTCGTGATCGAAATGTCTGGGATGAAGTGTATTGCGCCGTTCGAGGCGAGTTAGTGTGCCCCGAGGGGGCTTAGCATTATCGATGCCAGGTTCACGTTAGAGTGGGTCCCTGGATCGTTTGTCAAGGTGGTTTATCGCCAGCTCAGAGCATGCCTAGGGATCGTTCGCGATCCCGTACATGTGTAAGTAGCTTAGCCATTTCGTAATTATCAGAGTCAACTATCCGTCTCACCTATGAGTTTAAAAAGACGTGTCAAAGTGTAAATTCCCACGATGGTAGGGTTAACAACCATTCAGAGCGTGCCTATGGACCATTCGAGGTCGCGTACACGTGTAAACGATTTAATCCACGTCGGTGAGGATTTTACGACTTATTCACCGTTATCATAATCTTATTTTATTAGTTAGTTCTAGCGTTCGGTACTTATCTGAGTGAAGCGCCTGCGTGCCCCCTGTTTCTGGTTTCTGCTGGTAGAGGTAGCTTCGTTCGGGTTTGAGTTGGCACAGGTTTCATTCGGTTGGAGGCTGGTCCGGTATGGATAGTTCCATTCGGTTTTCACTCGGTCCGGTATGTCGAATGCCTTGGTCCGGTCCTGAGCTTGCCTATATATAGAGGCCGTACCCCCCTCGTTTTTCATTACCGAACGAGTAGAGCCGAATCATATTGTGCTGCCGAACCAAAGTCTTCGCCGAACCAGCTTATACCGAACCAGGTATGTATACTTTCTGCCGAATGAACCTTTGCCACCGGATGGCCCTGTTTGCCGAATGTGTACGGAGTGTATTGAATAGCCGAATGAGATATGCCGAATGACATGCATGCCGAACGACATGTATGCC
Organism: Allium cepa; assembly: GCA_030765085.1. Lineage (NCBI taxonomy): Eukaryota > Viridiplantae > Streptophyta > Magnoliopsida > Asparagales > Amaryllidaceae > Allium > Allium cepa. The sequence goes on from CM060931.1 coordinate 472,033,251, forward strand.
GAATGAGCATTGGAGTTTGGTGCCGAATGAACTCGTCTTGCACCGCCGAATGAGACTTCATACTTGAACCTTAAGCGGAATCTTATGCTTTTATATGCTTTCTTTAGATACTTGCTTGTTTATCTTTCTATACTTCTTGCTCTAACACCGTGTTTTTCTTGTGCTGCAGAAAATGTCTCGCAAAGCGGAAACACGATCAGACAGAAAGAAATCTAGAGGCACAAGAGAGCCCTCTTCTTCCTTGCCCCCAGTCCAATCAGGATCCGAGCAACATCGACCCATTCCAAGGTCTCTAGTGGATGGACATGGTCCACAGGAACTTTTGATCTCCCCCCCTGACTGCTTTCCTAGCTCCTTAAAGGAGGAGCAACTTGACGTCATATCCCGTTCCTTTGGGATAGATAGGGCTCTTATGCTGCTGCCAGGAGATGGAGTGATGCCATATAATCCTCCCGAGGGCTACTTCGCTTTTAGCAGATACCATTGCATGTGCGGCGCTATCCCCCCTATCAACGCTTGGATAGTAAGCTTCACCACCTATTTGAAGGTGGCTCCTTTCCAGCTCCAGCCTAACTCATATGCCATCCTGGTGAGCCTCTTTGTTATCTTCCAGAGGAGGTACGGGCGTCCTCCTTCTAACCGGGAAATCCGATACTTGTACAACCTGAGAGGCTATAAGAAGGGGTCTCCGTATATTAGTCTGGAGGCGGCCGTGCCCTTCAAACCAGTTCTGGACTTGTATTCCAAGTTCACCATGTTCAAGAAAGAGTGGTTCTTCGTCAAGGACGATGCTGTTTCTTTCCGCCTTTTCACTTCCGGCTGTAAGATTGATTTCATTTATATTTTTCATGTGTTTTGACTGTAGTGTTTTTTTCTGACATGCTTCTATTTCTGGCTAGCGACAGGTGGTATTGCAGTCGTGGAGGACGATTCCTTAGTGCGAATGGCTGCTGAACTAAAGGCTATTCCGGCACGGGACCGGTCGGCCTCTTTCTTGATCAGGAACGCAACCCTCTTGGAGTATAATTTGATCTTACCGCGCCAGTCCGTGGTTAAGCAAAGGGATACGGCTGAGGAGAGGGCTGCTAAAGCTAAGGAGGGGGCTACGGTAAAGAGCGGTAAGAGGGAGCCTTTCGCAGCGCGTCCTGCTGTTGGGGGGAAGAAACTGAAGAAGTCCGATGGCCCTTCTCCAAGTACTTGTCCGATTGTCCCGGAGGAGGAAGGTGTAGAAGAGGAGGAAGGAGGCGAAGTTGGAGAAGGGTCGGAGGGTGGAGGAGATGGCGACGGTCAAGGTGGTAGTGATGTTGCTGCTCTAACCTCTGAACAAGACCTCGAACTGGATGAGGCTCTCCGTCGGGCCTTCGGGGAGTCGGAGGGAGAGTCGGAGACGGAGAAGGCAAAGGAAACCGGCAAAGCTGTGGCTGGCACTGACCCATCCTCTAAGGGTTCCTCAGCTAGGGTGATTCCGGCGACGCAAGGTGAACTTTTGTCTTCTGCCGATTCTATTTTCGATAAGGACTTAGAAATTTTTTACGGTTCACTTCCGTCCTGGAATGAGATCCAGGACTTATTGCAGTATCCCACTCCTCCGCCGGGTTTGTATAATAGATGTGTCTCCTCACTTTTCTTTCATTTTAACTTAGCACATTTTTATGAACTGCGGATTATTGTATGTTTGTAACACTCGTTCTTTATTCCAGGGGCAGGCCAGGTGGCTAAAACTTCAGATGTTCGACACCGCCTCGAACAATTCAAGTCGAGGAGGGCTTCTGCGAAGCCTCCCACTGATCGCACTGGGGACGTGGTTAGTTACCGTCCTCTTCTCGGGGTCATCGAAGAGAGTATTCAGAAAAGGAAGCGGAGCCGTTCCCTATTTGAGTCTTCTTCTGCTTCGCAGCTTCCTATTCAGCCTCCTCCTACTCAGCCTCCTTGTGACACTACGGAGGAGAGCACGGAGTCCGGTCCCCCTCCTCCTCCTTCCAAGAGATCTACTGTCATTCATATAAGGCGTCCCGATGTGCCTCGCCCCGTGCCTCGTGACCCTTTTGCCGGTCATCCTGATTTAGACCCAAGTTTTCGGGACATTTCATTTGATGAGACCACGGGCGAGCACCTACTTCCCCGCAACCCCATGGTACGTGTGCTGGATGAGGCCAAGTCCCTAGATCTTGATCTGCTTACTACTCGGGTAGTTACTATGGGGGACTAGGCCAAGGCTAATATTGACCGGGTGGCCGAAGAGACTAAGAAGTTAATGGAGCATCATGCTCGATTGGTCAAGGCCGGGGAGGAGATTGGGAGTGCTAATATTCGGTTAAGGCTAAAGGTTGCCGATCAGGCCAAGCAGCTTGCCGACCAAGCCATCCAGATCTCCCAGCATGAGGAAGCCTCCCAGCGTCTGAAAGAGACCATGGAGAAGGCCAGTAGGGCGGAGTTACGGAAGATGGAGGTTACCTGCAGGGAGCGGATTAACATGGCCATTACAACGGTGGATGAGGTTCGAAATGCGGATCTCGAGTGGGTAGAGGAGTTGTCGGGGAGACTCGAGGCTGCGGAGATGGCTCAGGCTGAGTTGAAGGAGGAGATGGAGGAGATGAGGAGGTCCCTTAGGTTGAAGGAGGAGGAAATGAGGAGGTCACTCCAGGCTGACTGCTTGAGATACCAATCAGAGAGGGACGTCGCCGTCGCTAAGTTGCAAGCTTCCGAGGCTCGGGTGAGGGAGTTTGAGGAAAATGAGGGGATGATGGATGAGATGCTTCAGGATATGTACTTCCATACTTGGAAAGAGGGCGGCTTGTCTTGGATGGACGATTACCCTCGGGTCATGGCCAAGGTGTATCTCCAGGCTTTAGAGGAGGCCAGGGTGAACGCGGGTAAGGAAGGCGGAGAGGCTTTCAACTTGAGTGCGGTTACTGCTCAGTTCTCAAAGGAGGAGCAAGCGGCGGTGAAGGAGGGGATGCGGCTGCTTGCTGCGGAGGAAGCGGGCGTGCAGTTGGATGATGAGGATCAAGCGGCGGATGCTGGTGAGTTATTCTTTTCCCTTTCTTTTCTTTCCGTGTTTTCATAACTTGATCGTTCGTTTAATGAATTCCTTTTCCGATCTGGACAGGTGGGACTTCAGATCCACATGCTGGGGGTTCTGATCCTGCGGCTAAGTAGGCTGGGGGAGTTGGTGATGGAGTGTGGATGCATCTGCCATCTTTTTGTTTCTTTTTTTATCACTGTTCATGTTAGTCTTTGATATGCAACTGTAATAAAATTATTTGCAAAGAATAACTTCGTGTGATCTTATAATATAGGCTGATTTTGTCATGTTTAAATGTTGTTGCTGTGATTATCTTGATATGTTGTGTGAGAAGTATAGTTACGTATATGCCTGTGATTCTAGTTGTGTTTGATGTTAAGTTTTTGCTTGAAATATAACTTCACGTGTTGCAATGTCAGTGTATGAATAAGTTATAGTTACGCATTTATGTACAAGAGAAGAGAGTACCGCCCTTTATGTTTTATTCGCAGGCGTTAGCTTTGAGTGTTTTGTGTAACTGTTCACGGGTATAGCCGAGCGCCCTGCTACCCAGCACGCAGGCTTAGAGCCTCATGAGTGAATGCTTCCTATTTGGTTTCCTGTACTTTAGAGTTTGTTATACAGGATAGGAGAAAAATATTTAAATGGAATGGAAATATAGTAAAAGTAAAACTTCCAGTCACGGAAGGCCGTCGATGTGCTTAAGTTCGTGGCAAACGGGTTTTGTAGTCACTTTCCCTAGCTGTGGGTCTTGGAGACATTTGTCACCCATCTTACGCCTCCGCGGGGAGTTTTCTTTTTTACCACAGCCGCACTTAAGACACATCGGAGCCGAGATCGCGCACGGTAACTACCCGAACCATTATGGTCCGTAATCGTGGGTATTATTCGATTTACCGTGGCCGGCTAGCGTGGGTGCCGTTGGCCGTGAACTACCCCTGGCTGGCCACACCTTATGTTGGGGCTTAAAGTAGGTTCACAGTTACCGGCGAGCCGAACGCCGTAATGAGCTGCCATCGGCTATAGTCGGCCTTTATGATGACTTATAATCGGCTCATTACAGTTGGCTTTGAGGGCAGGCGCACAATGAGTTAACCCGCAGCAGAGGGATGCTGGAGCAAAAGTGTCTCATTGGCGAGTGCATAGAATCGTAGCGTACCTGTTAGGCCTAGTCCAGATGAGGCCGCGGTGCATCTTGAGTGGAGATGCCATAGGATTTTGTTCAACAGAAAGGGATAAAGCTTAACAAGCAGCCAAGATATGAAGGCACAAGGTAACAAGAGATAAGATTTTTAAAGTGGTTCGGCACGATAATGCCTACGTCCACCGTGTTAATACGCTTCATATGGGCGGTACATGTTAAGCAAAGTATCGACGGAGGTGTCGGATGTTCCAAGCCCTCTGGAACACCACTCCGTCCACTGTTGACAAAATATAAGCTCCGTTGTTGTGAAGATCTTGATGAATTTCATATGGTCCGTCTACTGGTGCTTTCATGGTTAGGTAGCATGACAGGCTCAGCTATATCCGACCCCTGCCTGGCACCTCCCCCGTTGGGTTTGGTTCCAAGTGTTTCCTCAGGTCGGAATTCGGGCTGAGTCCGGGCTCGGCTCCTACCATGACCATTTCTTTATTAACCTCTTCGAAGAAGAAAGGTCATTGTTGTCTCACAGATCCTCCAGATTGGGACTCGGTCCATGATTCGGTGTTGCGGGAGGATCCGCATGAGGATAAGATCTCCCTCTTGTAAGCTGCGATGCTTGATTTTGGAGTTGCATTGTGCTGCCACTTTTTGCTTGTGGGCTTCTGCTTTTAAGTGTTGCATCGTTTCTCCTCTCCTCAATCAGATCCAAAGACATGAGGAGGAGTTCTTCGTTTTCTTCTGGGTTGCAGTGGGTCCCATGGTGAGATGGCGCTACAGTTTCAACTGGGGGCATGGCCTCCAATCTGTATGCCAAAGAGAAAGGAGTATGCCCCGTTGATGTTCTATGAGAGGTGCGGCAGGCCCAGGGTGCCGTAGGAAGTTCGTCCACCCAAGCGCCTTTTGACTTTTCAAGCTTCTTCTTGGTTAGGGTTTTGAGAATTCTGCTGACAGCTTTGACTTGTCCGTTTGCCTGAGGATAAGCTACAGATGAGAAGCTTTTGTGAATTATGTGCTCTTGGCATCGGTTGGTAAACTCTTTGTTGTCAAACTGGAGTCCGTTGTTTGATATGATCTTGAGTGGGACTCCGTACCTGCATAGAATATTTTTTGATCAAGAAGTTGATAATTTATGTAAGAAGTTGATAATTTATGCCAAAGATATTTTATTTTAAAGGGTCCGCTTCCACCCATTTGGTGAAGTGATTAAAAACATCCTTCTAGCCATCCAGGACAAAGTTTAAAGCAAGGGAGGGGGGCAAGAGTCAAATCTCTGTCCTGGTTGATATAAACGCTTTCCTCCCTTCTTGCCCCCAGCGTTATCTCTAGAGTCATTTCTTCAAACGTCCTTTGTTGCAGCGGGAGTGTCGCCATGGGTAGTCTTAGCCTGTTGTCCTGACTGTCTTTTAGCGGTAGCGTTTTCAAGCCTCATATACTTCCCAGCTTCATGGAAGAAGTCAGGTAACGTAGCTGGTTTATCTTTTGTTAACCTCCTAGCAAACTTGGTATCCGGATGCACGCCACTACAAAGGGCCGTTAGGATAAGTTTCTCATTGGCATCTTGAACTGTTGCCGCTGCGGCGTTGAACCGTGTTAGATATTGTTGTAGCGTCTCTCCGGTTTTCTGTTTGACATTGGATAGAGAATAAGCATCCCTGGGTTGTTCCACATGGATGCGGAACTGGCTAATAAACCTTTCTTTCAACATCTCCCATGAGTTGATGGATCCTTGGGGTAGATGGCAGAACCAGGAGGTAGCTAGATCTGATAGGAATAGCGGAAAGCATTTACATAATACTCCTTCTGTTGCTCCACTCATGAGCATATGCTGGGTGTATCTCTGCAGGTGTACGATGGGGTCGGAAGTTCCTTTGTAAGGTTCCATGGTTGGCATTTTCCATTCCCGGGGAGTGATGGCAGTTTCGATATTTCGGGTAAAGGGACTGGTGACCCTAGCGCCTATTCCCCGGTCCCTTTGCTCCCGTTGGACACATTCTTTGAATAATCGTGCCATCCGCTCGTCAGAACTTGGAGCGGACAAAAATGAGCTCGGTTCTTCCCTGCGGGATCTATCTCGCCCAGATGACCTGTAGGGATGGTACAGTCTATCACCTCTAGCATTATCCAGTGGTTGTCTTTGGCTGCTTGGATGCACGCTAGGACCAGCTACAGTTGCCCCCCGCCTTGATCTTCCCCTGTGGGGTTCTGTTTCGAGCACATCCATGGGGTCAACTTCGGGCTGGGTTCTAGCTCGGCTCCGTTCAGCGGGGTTTCTATGATTAGGTGGCATGACTGGCTCAGCTACATCCGACCCTCGCCTGGTGCCTCCCCCGCTAGGTTCGGTTCCAAGGGCTTCCTCGAGTCGGAATTCGGGCTGAGTCCGGGCGCGGCCCCTATCATCGTTTTTCCTGTTGATAGCTTGTTCGAAGAGTGAAGACCTTTGTTGCCTCCGGGATCCTCCGGATTGGGATTCACCCCATGATTCAGTGTTGCGGTTGGACTCTTCAGCGTCCCTTAAACGTGTCATGAGTTGGTCCACCAAAGTTTCTTGTTGGGATGTGAAGCGGTTAGTTACTTCAGCCACAACCCTGTCCAGATCTGCCCTAGTGATTGGTTGTTCCGCTGCGGGACCAGTTGGATTTTCCTGATTTTCATCTGGTACTGCTGTTGAAGTGGGCTGATCTGTGATTGCTGGATCTGGAAGGCTGCTAGTTGCGAGGTTCTTTCCTTTGTTAACATCCCTTCTCTGTTTGGAAGGCATGATTTCTAAGCAACGAGTGATGTTGTTAGGAAGAAGGTTGAGTGGGAGAAGATGAAGCCTGAGTTCAGTTCTCAGTGAAAGCACCAAAAATGTTTGCACAAAAAATGGACAAACACCTCCAAGTCGTATTATTTTAGTTGAGTATGTGTGATTTTCAATGATTTTAGATGAGTATGTAAATATGAGAAAGGTAAGGGCTGAAATGTAAAAGACACGCAGATTTATAGTGGTTCGGCCAGAATGTGCCTACGTCCACTTTATATGTTATTATCTTTCTTCTTCCAGATTACAAGTACAATGCTTTGTATACAAGTGTATGAAAGTAGTTTGAAAGTTCCTTCCTTGCTTGAGCTCTCAAACTTGTCTGCCATTGTTGTACCCCTGCCCCTCTATTCATAGAGTGAGGTAGGGGGCAGGGGTCTTGGGTGTATATAGCTGCCAGCGGGCCTGGGCTGAAGCAATCTGGCCTGGTAGTCATCTGGTTCGGCGGAGCTTCATTCGGCCGTGCATGGAGATGAAGTGGAGAGGCTTTGGTTTAGCGTGATGTATTGGTTCGGTGGTAGGTTTGGTCCGGTGATGGCTTCCCATCACTCTGGTTCGGTAGCATGGTTGGCTGTTGGTTCGGCATAAGGTGATGTGTGGGAGAATAGTTGGTTCGGCCATAGGTTGGACTGGTAGGGAAGTGGCGCATGGACCGGTAGGACCCTGGTCCGGTAGTAGGAGTGGTATGGTGGACCGGAGATGGGGTTGGTCCGGTAGGAGTTTGACCGGATGAAGCTTCCTCTTGGCTACCGAATGGGTCGCGCCGAATGAGAACTAGGATATGCCGAATGGGACATAAGATCTGCCGAATGGACTCCTGCCGAATGTGCTTCTATGCTTGGGACATGCATTGCCGAACGAGGCTCCATTTCTCTGCCGAATGGGCTTGTGCACTGGGGATGCCGAATGGGCTATTGCCGAATGGCCTATAGGTTGGGCTTCCAAATGGTCCCTTGGCTTTGCTGGTGAAGGGTAGGATGTGAATACAAGTGAGGTTGGCGCCTCTTGGTCTCGAGGTCTTCTGGGTGAGAATTCGCCCAACACTTATAAAATAACGTTTACTTTAAAATTAGTTTTGGCTTAAGTTTTACATATTATTATAAATTTCATAACCAGTATTTTAAATAAGGTGTCTAAATAGTTTTATTTTAAGTACTTAAAAGTATATATTTTTGGATAAAGTGATTTAAATTATTTTAAAATCTAAAGTATTAAGGCTTGGTGATTTTCAGTGGAAATAAAACAAATTGGGTGGTAAGTTTTTCTACAAGAGAAAGGTGTTTTTGAAAAATATTTTTCAAAACGGTTGAAGTGTAGAGAAATATCATGCGAAGATATTTTAAATTAAATAATTTGGGAAATTATTAAGCCCTGATGATTGTTTATGAATGTTATTTGATAGTGAAATAACCGACTATTAATATTGGCCAATGCACTGATCGTTTCGAAGAGACCGGGATTGGGATTTAATCTTGAAAACCACTTCGATTCGGTTTGAATGTTTCCATCAAGAAGACAAGAGTTTGGAGTCGAAGATGGAGCAGTAAGGTGCAAGGGCGAAACACTACTAATCCTAAGGGTGATTCGAAAATGGATGTAGTAGGAGTAGTGCCTTCGGTTCCGTTCGAATCTAGAATGGACTTGTGTGGACAAATGCTTTCAGAACATCGTCAGGAGGACGATGAGCATTCAAAGTGTTTGTGTGCTAAAAAGGTAACGCATAGCCTCGAGCCTCATCAACCGGAAATGGCTAAAACATAGGAGGTGCACACAAGGCTAAGTGGCTAGCAACCAATTAGAGTAAGGTCACCCCTGTCTATATGTCCCTTTATTTCGGCTGTGTGGGCGGTTGTTGATCTCAACCGTGGGGTGAACTTATTTGGACTATCCAATAAGGGGTAGCTCTGGTCTTGTGATGCAGGGGATCTAGGTGGATCCTCGGTACGGTGATCTAGATCACGTACTCTGACGGGCAGCACCCCAGTAGCCCTGCCATTGAAGGAAATCCAATTTCCAATAGGTGCTTTCAGACTTGTTTGTATACCCATTATGCTAGAATTTTATGAATGTAACAATTTCGTCTATTTGAATAAGTATTTGTATATAGACACTACTATAATATCAGAGGATTTGATAAGAAATGTTTTGGTTATCATAAGGTAAAAACCCGGCAAGTTTATTTGTGGCGTGGTCTTACGAGACGCCTTTGATTTCAAAAGAATTTTGAAAACTTTAATAATCCAATTGAGTGTGTTCTCTCACTCTGGTTTTCCAGACCGACTCGGGTGTTATTTCACTATAATGCTTGGGTCAGACCGAGTATTATAGATATAGATTCTAGATGGACGGCTATGGAGCTCAGAAGACGAGATGGATGGGGAGACGTAGCACACATACTTGATATATATTTCGCTGAACAGTGTAACCCGTATATTCAGCTTTGGGAGGACAAGTTATTATAGCCGTCCTGAATTGTGTTGTTGATTCGTGTTGTACTCTGATAATATAACATATAAACAATTACAGATTCTTTTGTAATTAAAATCTGTGTTAACTATAATATATTATTCCGCTGCGATTTTGAGATTCTGATATTGTTTCTATTTTCTTCTTCTACCTCCTTCATCTTTCCCTTATGGTTTGGTTTTTCGGCATCCGATTGTTCGGCATTTAATACAATGGACATATTGATGTCGATTTTCGGGCATAAAAAAATCGGGTCGTGACATTTGGTATCAGAGCTGAAGGTTAAGCGAGAACCTTGGCTCTGGTAGGGATTGCTCATTAGAAATAGAGTCCGTAATAGTCTAGAGTGAGTTTGAGAGTATTAATAGATATGAGCGTGTATTTGTTAGTGAATATAAAAATTGTTTTTATATTGTGCTGACTTATCGGTTGAGTGTTTATAGATTCTGGTCGGTGCAGTCTTCTGGCCAACTGTATCGATAGAGATTTCTAAACTCTTAAACAAGATAAACAGACACAATATTGTTTTAAAATAAGGTAAATGAAATAATTTTGCCTAAATTAGTTTTGTATATAAAAGAAATAATTTTGTAAATTATTATAGTATATGGTTGCTTGGTTATTAGGAAGTTATAATATTGAATTATTATCATTATTGTGTGGAAATTGAACCAGGGATTAAAAATTATAACCAAAGCTAAGAAATAAATTCATTTACAAATGGAATTTGAAATGTGAAAAATAAATGTGATTAATAAATTGAAATAAGATGCCAGAGTAATTTTTTAATAAGGATTGAAAGGATTTGGAATTCAAAATTATGGAGGTTAAATTCCTTTGATTTAAAATGATTTTTAAAGACTTTGGAGAAATAATAGTAATAGTATTTCAGAAAATATTTTTGAATTGGATATGAGATCTGATGAGATTTGGAATTTAAAAATATTTGAAATGTTTTTGAAGGAAGTAAAAGCACTTAACCCTTTGGTCCCTGGAAAATAACTTCGGTGATGACTGCAGCATCATCGATGTTCATTTTTGAGTTTCCAAGAGAGGAATTGCTACCAAATTGTTTTAAATTAGAGTGTTTGCAAAACTGAGTTTGGTTTTAAAATTCAAGAGATAATTTGATACCCAAGGATTTTGGATATAATTGATTTCAAAAATGCTTTTGAAATATGAGTAATTGTTTAAAATACTCTGGAGTTGGTTTAAAATTGCTTATAGAATATAAATGGGTTGATAATTTATAAAATTTTGAATATGTTAGAATAAAATTTAACTTAAAAAGGGTTGAATAAAAGTAAGCATGAAAACAAAATAAGTTGGAAGGTGAGCTATTTAATTGAAGTGAATTAAAAGAAGTTAGGAAATGGAATTTAAATAAGTGGAAAACTTATAGAAAGTTTAAAATTTGAAATGTAAGAGAATCTAGTTAAGTAAAAATGAGATTTGAGGAAAATGATTATTGAAATACGTTTATTAAGATTGTAAACAAATGTATAAAGAAACAATGGAAATTACATTTATAAGTAAGTAAAATGAAAACTGAATATTAGAATCAATTTGAATTATGTTAAGTAAAGTGGAATTGAAAAAAATAAAGTTTGAGTGGATTAAAAGAACAAAGTACTAAAAATTAAAATTTATTGGAAATTGAATAAGTTAGTAAATGGAAGATAGTTGATAGAATTCAATATTTAAGAATGGGAATTTAGTCAAGTTGAACTAAATAAAACAAAGGATTGAAAATAAAATTTGTAAGTAACCTAATTAATTCAAATAAGTAAGCAAATGAATTAAAATTGAATATTGAGATGATATTTAATTTAAAAATTATGTAAAGTAAAGTAAAGTTGTAGAATTAATTCGAAGTGAACTAAAATAATAAAAGTTTGGAATGGTTAGTTAAATATGGATTGGTATAAGATGGATAGAATTCAATATTTTTGGAGGGTAAATTGAATTCAAATGGAATTGAAAATGCAAAGTTGAATGGAAACGGATATATAACTTCAGTAATGGAGTGGAAATAAATATTCTAATGTAAAATATTTATGTTGAACTTAAGAAATGGATGGTAAATTCTTAAGTAAAATCGGAATTGAGGAATATACCAAGTAAAAATTTGGTATTGGAAAAATATTCTAAGTTCACATTAATAAGGGTTAAGCAAAGTTGTGAAATAGGATAATTGTGAATAAGTGTATGGAAATCAAAATAGTTGTGAATAACAAGAAAATTGATTTAGCTAATAATCAATTGGAATAAATACGTAGGATGTACATATATTATTTTATTCGCGTAGCGATTCGATCCAGAATTTGAGCACAGAATTTCGAGATACTTATATCGATCCGAGTTGGAATTTTTCACTCGTGGCGAACCATGTATATGTATTTTTGATGGATTCTGGAATTCTATATCATAGTTTATGGCTATGCAAGGAGAATAACAGTTTCTGACCATGAAACTAGATCTGAATCCACACTAGGGAGTCGGATGAACGATACTAGTTCATAAATGAAATTGTGTGATCGAGTGAGCGATCGGATTTGGTATTGCGTATGGATGATATGTGTACATGACATAGATATTGAAAATTTTGTAAAGAAGTGAATAAAATGATATTAATTCTGTGGTTGGATATTATTGTTAAGTAGGATATACATGTATTATAAAGGAAAAGGGAATTTATGTTTTGATTTCAGAAGATAAATTGAATTGCTAGACAAAAAGTTATGTACTTAAATTTCTATATGAAATTTGACGGTTTACTGGTCTAGCCACTTGGCTTTTTTTTGAAATCTGGAGGCCCATAGAGGCATTTTGTAATTGTACCGAGCTAGCTGCGCAAAGGAGATGCTGGCGAAATTTTGAGAAAATTTAGAAAGTTAGAAAATTTTTGATAATTTAAATTTGGTTTTAAATTATCATTTGAATGGTTGAGTAGGTGGTATTGTTTGAAACCTATGGATGAGTTTATGAAGTTAGTGAGAATGATGGTGTCTTTAATAAAATATTGTTTTGGTAGTTGTTAAAAACTGATGGTTTTGGGAAAATAGTTATCGGGTTACGAACCATTTTTCTTAACTAGTAATTTTGGGGACGAAATTCTTTTAAGGGGGAGGAATGTGACGACTCGAAAATTTTAGATATTTGAAATTGGAATATTTAATTAATTTTAAATATTTAAAAGTTAATGTTTAGCTTGAATTTCAAATATCGCTATTTATTGGATAATTTAAATGATGAATTTAATAGTTAGAAATTGGGAAAATTATTGAATCTGGATGTTCTAGGCTTGCTAAAAATATTTTAAAGGCTTGGAACATTTATATCGATAATACTAAAGAGAGTAGAGGTGTTAAAATTGAATTTAAAAGTGTTTTATTCATTTTAATATATATTGTATAAATCGATATTTAAAAATAGCCTTTCGAGGCACAGTTTTAGAATTCGACGAAACTAATTCCATTGGATCCGTAATATTGTATTATTATCGAATTTCAATTTTCGTAGTGTTTGGAGTGATCGTTTGGCCGCACGGTGGATAAACGCACTGAAATCTATATCGAAAATTTAATATAATAACCGGGTTCAAAATGCTATCTTCTCCATACGATCGAATTAGGACTCAAAACCTTTTCCATTGCGTTCAGAATAGGGATATAACATTATAAACGCCTAGCGGCATGCCTCAATAGGAAGCCAATATTTTAAGTCACAATTTCGTGACGATTCAAATTCAAATTTAAATAATATATATATATATATATATATATATATATATATATATATATTCTAGTCAAAATTTATTCGCATCAGTTTTGTTTTTACCACTATATCATTCTAATACCTGTACATAAAAGAAAAAACATTGCCTCCATTTGTTAAGCATGCATATAAGTTAAAGCACATAGCATATAAAAAAAGAAGAAGATAATAAGTGTTAAAAATCAACCCACCTCCCAGTTCAATTCAAAACAGTAGAAAATGAAATCGAAAAGAGAAAAAATGCCGGCCACCGAACTTCAATCCACGTTCATTCCCTCCTTTCTTCCTCTGCTCTCAATTTATTCGTGATCGAACAGATCGATTCTTCCTTTTCCCTTTTCCCTGATTCCAAACAGAACGAATCGATAATCACTTCGAAAAAAAGAAAGCAAAACGAAATGAAATCAATAGGGGGATTCGCAAGCGGGGTGGAGAAGAGGTGCGATTTCGAGAGTACATAGGAGTGTTTTCGCATTCGCTGTGGGGTGTCGCGAGTTGTGATCGGCGACGAGGCAGTGGTGACGAAGGGGGCTGTGTCGAGGGTCGTAGTGGAAGTGGAATTCTGGGTTTTGGAATAATGGTTGATGCGTGTCAATCTGGGTGGAAATCGCGTGTGTGGCAAAAGGGGTAGCAGCGGAGGTCGGGGTGCATGCTCGTCAATCACGATGGTAGGGTGGTTCGACGATCTGGGTTTTAGGATCACTGCGAGCAGCGGGCCGGGTTTGGGTGAGGTTTTTTTGGTTTCTTTATTAATTATACGTATAGTAATGAAAAGTTCTGTTTTAATAATATACAAAAGAGAAAAATATATGCATATTGAACTACAAAACCCTTTCTGTTTGATTTAAATAAATATAGGTATATATATGTAGAAATTTATGTGCAATAAGGTTTAAAAAAAGATGCCTGTTTTAAAGATTAACTGTTAGATAAAAGTTTTATTTTTTAGAAAAAGGAAACAGAATTTTTAAAATGTTTGGAAGTTTATATAAAATTAGACTTTGAAATCTATAAATGTATTTAGGGTTATTGATTTATTTGAAAGCTTATTTAGCTATTTAGTTAGTAAAAATAATTTATCAAAAGGAAAATTAGTTAAAACCAAATTTTTTAGTTAAAATTAAATGAATAAATAGTGATTTATTGTTGGACCAATTCAAATAGTAATAAATCGTGAATTTTTTATTCGGGGTCAAAATCGTAAAGAAAACAAGTCGAGATTGAATTAGATTAAAAACGAATTGAAGGTGAGTTAATCTCACTCATTTGGAATACCCTTTAAATAGATAAATTTAAATTATTGGTTGATGCTTGAATTGATAATTTATTATCAGCTTGGATGTGATATGTTATAGTGTGTGTATATATATATATATTGGAGTGATTGATTTCCCGCATTATATAGCGAATGAGATCCTTTGCGCCCCCCCGCATAATAGCGAATGACCCTTTATACCGTGATATCTCCCTCGAAGTGGGATTGGTATTTTAAACTATTGTGCTAACATCTATTGATGCAGGGAAATAGGTTGGAGGGATCCAACTGGATTCCTCAAAATGATGAATTTATTTTATATCCAATAGTGCGATTTATGTGATAATCTGTGATGGATTATATTGATTATATTGAGAATTGAAATTATTGAATGCGATGGCTTAGTTGAATAGATATTAATATTTGAGGAAAATGAAATCTATATAAAGATTGAATTTTTAAAGGAAAATAAAATAGGGAATTTTAAGTAAATAATTATAGACAATTTGAATAAATTAAAGAATGAATTAGAAAAGAATAAAAGTTGATTTTTAAATTCTAATAAATAAATTCCGAGTATGGGAAAGGAGATTTTTGAATAAATAGGAATAAATGAATTTTTAAACTTATGTGATATTATTAAAGGAATAAAGAATTTATTTTCAAATTCGAGGTTTAAATTTGTTTGGAAAATATAAAGAAGAAATTTGGAAAGCATGAAATTTGTATTTTCAGTTTAAGTAAGATTTTAAATTATAGTAAAGAAGTTAAATCTGAAATCAATGGGTTTGAAATAAATTGAGTAAGTAAAGGAATTTATTCTTAAAATGGAGTAAATTTGGAAATCGATTACATGTTTGAAACTGTGTTTTAAAAGGAGATGAGACTATGGAATTTATAAACTGGGTTTATAAAGTGAAATATTTATCAGAGGATAATTTGAAATATAAATTCAGAATGGAAATTTATGAAGCAATGAGAAATTTGTTTTAAAAATAAAAAGTGATTTATTTTTAAAGGTGTGAAAAGGAAAGTATATTTCTTGAAAGGCCAAGTATATTTTCAAAGTAAGATTTTCAAGTATAAGTTAGAGGTTTTAAAGTGGTTTTAAAAGAATGTTTTTAAGAAATTTTATTATTTTAAA
The DNA here is from genome assembly GCA_030765085.1 of Allium cepa. Lineage (NCBI taxonomy): Eukaryota > Viridiplantae > Streptophyta > Magnoliopsida > Asparagales > Amaryllidaceae > Allium > Allium cepa. The sequence goes on from CM060931.1 coordinate 472,048,862, forward strand.
TTGTTTTAGAATTTTAAATTAAATATTTATTTAAATTAATTATAGTAGTAACTATTTTAAAGATTTAACTAGTATTATGATTTAAAAGTAAATTATTTAATGTTTATACCTTATAAAATAACTTTTATTTTAAAATTAGTTTTGGCTTAAGTTTTACACAAGAAATTATTACAAAAATATCATAACTAGTATTTTAAATAAAGTGTCTAAATATTTTTATTTAAGTATTTTAAAGTATATATTTTTGGATAAAGTGATTTAAATTATTTTAAAATCTATAGTATTAAGGCTTTGTGATTTTCAGTGGAAATAAAACAAATTCGGTGAAAGTTTTTCTGCAAGAGAAAAGTGTTTTTGAATACTATTTCTCAAAATGGCTGAAGTGTAGAGAAATACCATATGAAGATATTTTAAATTAAATAATTTGGGAAGTTATTAAGGCCTGATGATTGTTTGTGAATGTTATTTGATAGTTAAATAACAGATTGTCAATATTGGCCAATGCGCTGATCGTTTCGAAGAGACCGGGGTCAGGATTTATTTCCCAAAAACCATTTCGATCTGATTTGAACGTTTCCATGAAGATGACAAGAGCTTGGAGTCGAAGATGGAGCAGTAAAGTGCAAGAGCTAATCGCTACTAATCCCGAGGTGATTCCAAATTGGATGTAGTAGGAGTAGCGCCTTTGTTTCCGTTCGAACCCGGAACGGACTTGTATAGACGAATGCTTTCAGAACATCGTCAGGAGGACGGTGAGCATTCAAAGTGTATGTATGCTAAAAAGGTAACGCATAACCTCGAGCCTCATCAACCGAGAATGGCTAAAACAGGAGAGGTGCACACAAGGCAAAGTGGCTAGCAACCAATTAGGGTAAGGTCACCCCTATCTAGATATCCCTGTATTTCGGGTGTGTGGGAGGTTGTTGATCCCAATTGTAGGGTGAACTTATTTGGACTATCCAGTAAGGGATAGCTCCGGTCTTGTGATGCAAGGGATCAGGGTGGATCCTCGGTATGGTGATCTAGACCAGGTACTATGACGGACGGTACCCTAGTAGCCCTGCCATTGATGGAAATCCAATCTCCATTAAGTGCTTTCGGACTTGTTTGTATACCTATTATGCTGGAATTTAATGAATGTAATAATTTCGGCTATTTGAATAAGTATTTGTATATAGACACCACTATAATATTAGAGGATTTTATAAGAAATGTTTTGGTTATCGTAAGGTAAAAACCCAACATGTTTGTTTGTGGCGTGGTCTTACGAGATACCTTTAATTTCAAAAGAATTTTGAAAACTTTAATAATCCAATTGAGTGTGATTTCTCACTCTGGTTTTCCGAACTGACTCGGTGTTATTTCATTATAATGCTTGGGTTAGACCGAGTATTGTAGATACAGATTTTGAATGGGCAACTATGGAGCTCAGGAGACGAGATGGATGGCGAGACGTAGCGCACGTACTTGATATATATTCCGCAGAACAGTGTAAGCAGTATATTCAGCTTTAGGAGGACAAGTTATTATAACTGTCCTGAATTGTGTTGTTGATACGTGTTGTACTCTGATAATATAATGTATAAATAGTTACAGATTCTTTTGTAATAAAAATCTATTATCTATTATATATTGTTCCACTGTGATTGTGAGATTCTGATACTGTTTTCTATTTTCTTCTTCTACCTCCTTCTTCTTTCCCATACGGTTTGGTTTTCTAGCATCCGATTGTTTGGCATTTAATTCAATGGACTTATTGATGTCGATTTTCGAGCGTCGAAAAATTAGGTCGTGACACTACTCCTTACCCATCATAGGAGAGCTTCAGTTCATCGGATGAGCATTACAAGCACATATGTCACAGAATAGACTGTCATCACGTTGAAACATCGAGGCGTCAATAGGTAGACCATATTGGTCTACCCAGACTGATCGGTGCCGATCTCTCCATAGGATCCGTACCGATCCCTCCTCCAAAGGAGGGAACTTACCTATGTATGTTGGGATCCAAGATGGATCTACTGTGGTTGATTTGGATGATGGAGTTCAGTTGAATGTTGACTAATTACATCCCCGGAATGATGATGAAGTGAACTTACGTGATACACATCAGGAAAATGTTGAACAAAGAAGGCATGGAACGACCCGTAGACATCGACTGGACCATTCAATTGAGGTGAAACACGACCATCAATTGGTACCAACTATCCAAACGCCGGACTTGTCAGCTATGGTTAAATAGTTAGTGTGAGAGAGTCAAGACTTGACCAATGACGACTAAGAATGTCGAGAAGCCATACCCTGTTCATTAACAATGTCATACATGCAAAATATCCATGGAGGTTCAACATGCCATCGATGCCTGCCTACGAGGGAAAAACCGACCCCAGGTGGCATATTATGAGATACAAATGGCGATGGATTCCCACACGCATGCAACCAAGAGTAGAAATTTTCCTGTAAGTCTCTCTAGAATAGCGACAATGTGGTTTACGAGGTTACCCCCACGGTCGTTCTCTAAATTTGATGATTTGGCAATGAGGTTTATGGGGCAGTTTGCACATAACTTACCCTAAGGATGTAATGTCCCTGTCTAGTTTGATCCATGCTATAGGAGAGTTACTGAAAGATTATTTAGAGAGATTCTACACTGTTGTCATAGAAATCGATAATCTGAATGATCATGCAATATTCATGGCCGTAACATGATCCGGAGTCCGATTTTGGTGATTGGTTAGCCGACAAGCCACCACAACGTTGGACCGCTTCTATGCAAAGGTGGCTCAGTATTTGAGGAAGGAGCCAGATGCTCTAGGAAGCATAATGCTGCAAGACCAAGTGGAGAGGGAGTCTAGAGTAATATTTCACTGAAGCAGTCTGATGATAGTTATGGAAAAGTTCAAGTGAATGTACAGAACAAAGCAAATAAGCAGAAGAAAAGAGGATGGGGCCGAGAAATAAAGAGGGATTTTGGGAGGGGAAATCCTAAGATTCTGATGTACGATACTTATATTCCCCTAAATACCTCTCTAGAGAATATCTATTTGCCTACTTGCAATAACACGCAGTTGAGAAGCCGCCTCTGAAAGAATCAATAGAGAAGTAGAAACAAACTGGAAAATATTATCGGTTCCATAAGTGCTATGGATATAGCACAAATGAATGCAGGAATCTCAAGGATAATATCAAAAAGCTAATTTGAGAAAGGAAATTATAAAAGTTTGTATAAACCCTGTATGATGGTGGGCATGCGACATCCGAACCCAATCGAGGACAAGCACCGCATAAAGCAGGAGAGCCTGAGCGGACTGGTGGAAGATTGGTAATCAATATAGTAGTCAGAGGACCACATCCGGCTGAAAAGAGTTGGCATGAGATGGAGCGTATGCTAGCGCGATTAAGCATGTTGATTTTGAATATTGTTCAAATAATAGTGATGGAGCTTCGACAAAACAGCAAAGTACAATGGCATATGATATTGTGTTTAGAAACAGAGATGCAGACAAGGTGGAGGTTTCGACGATCGACCCAATGGTCATTTCTACTATGATCGACCCCGCTTTAGTAAGAAGGATTTTGATTGATTATGGAATTTCGGTAAATATAATTTTCAAAAAATATTATGATCAGATGAGGATCAAAGGCAAGGACTTTAAACCGTCTAAAGCCCTTATTCATGGATTTCATGGTGCTACAATTAAAGCTGTTGGTTATGCTGAATTACTTGTAGAGTTGGGAGATGGTGACCGTAGGAGAGTGCGAATTCTGCCTTTTGTTATTTTGGATGTTGACTCTCCGTAAATGCTTTCATGGGCCGACCGGTCCTTGCTTAGTTCCAAGTAGCTCTTTCCCCATTGTGTAAGACTTTGAAGTTCGCGACAGATAATGGCATTGGAGTTGTTCATGGTGATTAGGCGACCGGATGTGCCTGTTTTGTATCTGAGTTGAGGGATACTCAACGGAAGGACAAAGGTAAGTGTGTGGACAAGTTAGTCTGCATCCAAGCCATTAAAGATTGAAAACTAGCACCTGAGCCTTGGCTCGGGCACCATAGTTGGTTCTATAGAGATATAGATCTGAGAGATGACGAGGAGGAGCCTGGATAACCAAGGCTGCACCGGCTGACTGAATGATTGACATCATAGTTAGCCACGACGACCCGACACGGTTCCTAAAAATCAGACCACAGCTCAGCCCTATGATGATGAAAGAACTTGCTGGATTTCTCTAGGCGAATCTAGACATATTCGCTTGGACTCACTTTGACATCTGTGGGAACTCACCTTCCATTGCGAGCCATGCATATAATATCACCCCGAGGCTTGTCTCGGTGAAACCAAAAGGACGTGGCATGGATCCGGAGAGATTTTCCGCTCTTAATGAGTAGTTGGTTAGACTCAATGACAATAGGTTTATTCACGACGCCCTTTACCCTAAGTAGGTATCTAACCCTGTACTTGTGAGAAAGGAAAACGGGAAATGGAGGACATGTGTTGATTACTCGGACGTGAATAAGGCATACCCAAAAGATAGCTTTACCCTTCCAAGGATCGACCAGTTGAGGGACTCAATGGCAGGATATGAATCGCTATCTTTTACGGATGCACATTCAGGGTATAACCTAATCCCGATGCACATTCCTGATTAAGAGCACACCTATATCATTACCGATGCTGGATTATATTGCTATATGGTGATGTCGTTTGGACTAAAGATTATAGGAGCGACCTACCACTGCTTAGTCAACAGAATGTTTATAGATCCGATGGGAAAAACGATGGAGATATATAGGAATGATATGCTCGTGAAGTCACGACGGTCAAGTAGCCTGATTAGAGACCTGACAAAAATGTTTGACATCCTCCATCATTACATGATGAAGATTAATCCTTGAAGTGTTCTTTTGGCACGACAGCAGGAAAGTTCATGGGTTTTATCGTTAATGCCCACAGAATCGAAGCTAATCCTGAGAAGATTCAAGCATCTGAAATATCCAAATGCCAAAGACTATCAAACAAGTACAGAGCTTGAATGGGAAGGTTGCTGCCATAAGCCGATTACTTTCACGAGCATCGACAAATGCATTCATTTCTTAGACTTGATTAGGAAAGGAAAAAGGAATTTTGAATGGACATAGGCTTGTAAAGACGCATTTCATGCTTCAGTTAATCACTTGGGGAGACCTCCCATCTTTTCAAAGCTAGTGGATCATGAAGTTATGTATATCTATTTAACCGGGTCGGTACGCACTAGAAGTGTCACATTGCCTTGCAAAGAAAAAAAAATCCATAGACCGGTCTATTACATTGGCAAGCAAGTGATTGGAGCTGAAAAGAATTATCCATAAATAGAGAGTCTGGCATACTGCTTGCTAATTGCATCACAAAAGCTTCGTCCTTACTTTCAGGCATGCCCTAGTAATGTCTGCACTGACCAAATGTTATGATAGGTCCTACAGCGACCTAAGATGTCTAAAAGGTTAATCAAATGGAACATCGAACTTAGCCAATTCGACATCACTTTATCTTCCTCGGAGGACTATCTAGGGTTAGGCGCTGGCAGACTTTATAGCAGAATTTACTACGCATGATGAGTTCCAAAGACCGATGAAACCCCTACCATATGGTGGAAGTTATATACGGATGGAGCGTCCAATGACCATTGTTCTGGAGCTGGAATTGTGCTTGTAACCCCTAAAGATCGATTAATTTGGTACGCTTTAATGTTAGATTTCAATGCAACAAACAACGAGCTGAGTATGAGGCTCTGGTTGCTTGACTTAAACTCGCCAGAGAACTGGGGATAAAGTCTCTTAAAATCTTTTGTGACTTAAAATTGGTAGTATGCCAAATCAGGGGAGATTACCAAACTATAGGACAACCACTTGCTTCATATCTTACCCAAGTCCAAGAGTTGTTGACTGACTTTGAGTACTATGACATTGCGCACATTCCTTGAGATCAAAATAGAGAGACTGATTCATTGGCAAAGTTTACTAGCAATGGGGATGCACAACAAATGGGCTTGGTTCTAGTCGAGGTATTAAATGCTCCGAGCATAGGCCTGATGGAAATCGATCGAATATTAGAGACGGAGCCTAAGAAGGAGTCGTGGATGGCTTTGATTAAAAACTATTTGCTATAGGGAGTTCTTCTCGAATGAAAGAATGAAAAGTGACAAGTGCTTTGCAAAGCTTCATGGTATGTAATACAGGCATGAGTCATGTACAGAAAGGGATTTTTCGTTCCCTTGCTCTGGTGTATCTCTCATGATGAAATAAAATGAGTCCTAAAGGAAGTTCATGAAGGGGAACGTGGCAATCATACTAAGGGCAAACTCTAGCAAAGAAAATACTGCGTTACAGGTATTATTGGCCGACCGTTTATCGAGTTGCTATTGATTATGTAAGGCGATGGGAAAAGTACCATATATATGCAAAAGTTCCAAGAGCTCCACCGATAGAAATTACGAAAATGATGAGCCTGTGATTGTTTGCTATGTGCGGTATAGATATTACCAGTTCCTCATCAATCTATAAAGGTAGTGCAAATTTTATTATCGCAGTTGATACCAAATGGGCTGAAGTGGAACCTTTATTCATAATCAAAACCAAGAAAGTAATCAACTTCATCGTCCAGAAGATCATCCGTCATTTTGGTCTATCACGAACTATTGTAATAGACAATGTGAATCAATTCGACAGTGCTAAATCCAAAGACTTCTGCCATCGGCGTTATATTGAAAAGAGATTTGCGGCAATAACTCACCCTCAAGCGAATGGGCAAGTTAAAGCTATGAACAAAGTCATAAAATCCATTCTAAAGAAGTGTTTGGAAAGAGCTAGAGGCAAATGCGTGGATGAACTCTTGACAACACTATGGGCTTATCGGACCACCCACAAGTCTGCAAGTGGCCATACTCCATTCGCCCCCGCTTACAGTTCCGAGGCTGTTAATCCTATTTAGCTCGAAGTTCCTTCCCATTGAGTGACTTAATATGATCTTCGAATGAATAAAAATGTCCTCTTGGAATCTCTAGACTTTATTGATGAGAAGCATGAGGAAGTTAATTTGAAGGCAGCTACACAATGACACCGAGTAGCCCAATACTACAACACTAAAGTCTGACCTAGAACCTTTGAAATCGGCAATCTTATCTTAAAACAGGTTTTCCTACCCCTTTACATGTGAATCCAACCTGGAAAGGACCGCATGTCATTGAGTAGTGGCTTGGATAGGGAACTTTCAAGCTAGCGACTATTGATGGCATCACAATTCCAAGGGCATGGAATAACGAGCATTTACGACGCTATTTCACTTAGTTTTTTCTTTTCATTTAGTTATATTTAATTTCAGGATTTGCTTTAGCATTTGGTTTTTCAAATATGTAATAAGACAAATTTTGTAATTTCTTTCCATTCAGCAATAGAGCTTTGAAATTTCCCTCATATCTGTGGCCTACCATTGAAATACATGTTAGTTGTGATATACGACCGACTAAATCCCATTGTCCGATGGGACCGACATATTTCGGAAGTGATTGAGATTCGACTGGTACTTCTTGAGTAAAACCCCATACTTGAAGGCATAATGACTGATCAAAGATTAACTGAACTTGATAGTTTTCCAAATAACTCACGTCCTCAGAGTGCGTATATGAGTATAAATGGTAAATGGGTGTGACTGACCATCTATGCAATAACTTAGGTCCCTAGATTGCATATATGAGTATAAATGCTAAATGGGTGCGACTGACCACCTATGAAATAACTCACGTCCTTAGAGTAGGGATATGAGTATAAATGCTAAATGGGTGGGCCGACCACCTTTCAAATGGCTCTCGTCCCCAGAATATGGATATGAGAATAAACGAATAAAAAAGTGTGATCCGACCACTTATTATTTAAATAACTCAGACTTTGCTTTAACAGAATGAGAATAAAGTTGGTGGAGATGGAAATCAACCATCCACTACTCAACCCTGCCAACCAAAGTTTGGGGTAGAGGCACGATGACTTGATCGCTAAATTCGACAGCGTAACTTAGGGATAAAGCCTAATGTTTGGATGTGACTCGAGGCCACAACCTCAGGGAGGCCTTAGGATGGATAAATCAGATCAATATTCGACCCAACAAGCGAAGAATAACAAATACATTAAATGGAAAACGTAATAGCTTGACATTTAAAAAAACATGTACGAGAATTCTACATAAGAACAAAAGAATTCTTATTCACACTAAACTTGCCGTTCACAATAAAAGTTTATCCGAAGTAAAAATAGGGGTTGTACACGTACAAACATGATCAACAAAAAGAAAAAGTAGCCATCCAAGCTATGCATATTACATCAACCTAACAATTATTTCTTGGATCTCCTCTCTTTCTATTATTTCTTAGGAGGGGTTCCATCCGAACTGCCACTTGATACTCTCTTAGATCCTTTTGCCGCCTCAGCTTTTCTTCGAAGTAACATCTTAAGTTATGGGGATCGAGGCGGCATCATCTTTAGAAGCAGGAGGGATCGAGGCAGTCTCAGAATGAGAAGCAGGAGGGACCTCATCTCGGGGAAATGTCCCTCCAGGAGTGATTATCTGAAGTGAGATAGGAATTGGCTCATTGGAATCCACATCAACAGGCTCAGCTTTCACCTTCTTTCTCAACAACTCTTCCTTCTCGACAAGCTCTTTCAAGCCGAGCTCATCAAAAGGGTCGGAAGAGCCCGTGATTATGACATCCTCATCAAAATGAATTTCATCATTTGGGTTGCCTCCTTCCTTGAACAGTTCCTCCATGAATTGCTCGTCGATAACGAAAGTTTGTTCGTGAGTACCCTGAGCAGTGGCCGAAGTTGTAACTATAATAGGTTCCATTGTGACTGCTTATGGTCCCAATTGAGGCTCTTGTGAGGAAGGAGGAATGACACCTGTCAGATCTAAAGCTATGGAAAAATAGGCTAAAGGGTTAGAAATATCAACTAGTGACACCCCAACCATTTGAAAGACGAGAGAAGTCAACGAAATACCTTCCTTAGCGTGGTTCCCAAGTTAAGCTAAAATACCCTCGTCACTTACATCACTAACGTGACTATTTGATTAGAATCTCGTACATCTTAGCATCCTCTCGATTTTACATCACTGACGTGAAATACCCTCGTCACTTACATCTTTAGCGTGGTTCCCAAGTTAAGCTGAAATACCTTCCTTAAAGTGCTCCGACAGTTAGGAAGAGGATTCATCTTGAACAACCTTAGGAGTGATCAACAACTTGAGTTTATCAGAAAGATGACTTTTGGGAAATTCATTAACAAATGTCTTCTCCTTTCCTTCATCGAGAGCCGAAGGTTGTAAGGTCTACGAGAATCTGACCTCGACTCCAAAACTAGATCCATCATCATTACAACCAAGCACACCACCTTTATCTCCTTCGACATCAATTTTGGTGGATTCCTGGTCACTCATAGCTGGAGGCAGGACGGGATTGATTTGATTGCCCCTTTAATCAGCTATAGCCCGTGGTCTTACCCCTGTAGCTTGAGAAACTTTTATTAGCCCTATGCTGAGGCCCTCTTCCACCAAACAAAAAGTAACAAGGCTTTCGTCTATGAGAAGATAATCGATGTCCATATCTTCAGGTGGTGCCTTTTAAAGAGTCGTGACCACCTCCTCATAGAGATTACTACTAGCCTGTGCAACGGTGCTTGTAACAAGAATTACTTAGTTCGGGGGTACGGCTGGATATCGATTTTTCATGCTATTACAAATATGTTGGATAACACTTACATCTTTCTAGCCATTTTCGAGCCAAATCGGGAGGACATTGAGCGAAAATCACTCGCTTCTAAAAGCGCTTAATTTATTCCATGTGTCAATTAGAATCTGACACCTTTTAGCTAACTCAAGGAATGTAAACGAAAGACACCTTGTCCATTGCTTGAAAGAGAATATGAATAGAATGTCATCGATGGTCAAAGGATGATGTAGGAACTCCATAAATATCACATAAATACAATTGAGAAGGCATAGTTGTTTGGATGAAACTATGTCGGAACTATCCTCAAATAATGGAGATTTTCGTGAATGTATGAGTAAATGGTGGAATGCATATGACCCAGTACATGAATTTATTGCACACTTTATATCCTTCTGGAGGTTTATGAGCCATATCGTCCTGCAATGGAAACAGTACATCGTTAAAAAGAATTCCATGCCTTACACAGATTCGGCAATGAGCATCTTCCTTAATTTTAGAGGCTATTGAATCGGTAGGGTCCTCTAGAATAACTGCATCCTCCAAAGTGTCAGGAGCAGGATCAACAACTCCGGTGGAAGAATGGAAACTATAGAGAGAAAAAATCAAACTGTGGGCCTGGGCACTCTGGTTGTTTTGGATGATGACTGGAGGATGGACTATAAAACTCGGTTGTAGAACTTGATTCCACTCTAAGATTATTCTACTGAGAAGATGGTCCAGTAGACATAGGCACGAGATGCTCGAAACATCTGGGATCTATTACTATTAAACTCAGTAAAACTCATGAATCGATGAAGTAACCTATACCACCTAGCGCATAGTGAGTACTAGTGTTTTGTGGTGAAGTGATGCCCAATAAAGTGGTAAGTTATACAGTATTAAAGACGAAAAATACATCGAGACTTCGAGGTTCGACCGGAGTGACCATCATTGATGAGCTCCAAGACGAAAAATACGATCGATTGTTAGCAAGTAAAAGTTCAATTTTTATATTCAAGTCACCGATGAGCTCCAAAAGAATAGTCAAAAGCATTGGTTCATATCAAAGATCAAATGTCATCTATGTCCGTAAATGCAGTTCCAGTCATATACAAGTCATACGAGTTCACTTGAATATGCATGCCGAAGCTCATCATTGGGTTCAAGACTAATTGATTAAGTTCAACTTTTAAGGTTTGTGTATTGACAATCGATCATTTATTTTAGCATCACTAACCATTCCCCATGTAGGACTACCGATCGTTCAACTCAACTCTTCTAAACCAATCATTTAAGCCTTACTCCCATCGATCGTTCGTAAGCCCTATCGATCAATTTTGGAACCGATTCTCACCGATCGTAAGCCCTATCGATCAATTCACCAACTCCAGAGCACCACCGGTCGTTTAAAGATGATCGTTAAACACCTAAATGTCAACATCACTCCATAACGATTGGTGCATCATCACATCACCCACTCAGAGTCACCTAAGTCCAAAGCTTTACCAATCGTCCAAGGAAGATATTCATGCATCGATCTGCATCGTTTCCCTTACTTAGCAACAACATCTTCCCCAATCCCCAACCTCTCCAACTTGATTCAGATCAAGCGACTCCACCAACTAAACTAACTAATATGAGATTCATGGTAGTCAAAGTCTCGTACTCAAATCACAAAATGTATATGGATCGACCTACCTAAATTAAAGTCTAAAGAAGAGTGATCGATTCAAATTCGGATCTAAGTGAGATCTGTGATCAAGAACTATAATGAATCGAGAAGGGTTGGGATTGATTTTGAATGCCGAATCATTCTTGGATCTGAATTTTTCAAATCGAGAGGAAGAAAGTGGGGTAGCTTATTTTTCAATTCGGAGTCAGGATGATACAAAATGAAAGGAAAAAAGTGGTTAACTATGAAAGCTTTTATAGGAAGAGCGTATACCGATCGTTCAACCCATGACTTATACCGATCTTTCAAATCGGAATTCCTATCGATCGTTCCACTACCCAGAATGATCTAAAACTCCTCTGTAAGAACTAACAATTAGTAATGATCATTAAAAAAAGAAAGAATAACGATTGGGGATGATCATTTTTATAAAAAATGGAAATAACGATTGGTTTTACCCTAAAACCCATTTAAACAACTCCATAAATATTCCATAAATCATTATTGTAACGACTCGGAATTTCACCACTTTGATTTGCAAATATTTAATTAATTATTATTTAAATACATCATTAAATAATAAATAGTGATAGTGAAATAGTTTTTCGAATTTGTTTAAAAAATGTAAAGTTCGATGAAAAATCGAAAATGAGACCGGAATTCGTTTTTCAAATTTCGTCGGCTAAAAGTTATCAAAAACGTTGTGAACTCTTTAGCATAATTATACACGTTTGTAAGTTAGTTGGTATATGTTTATATACATATATATATATATATATATTTATTAGTGTATGTATATATGTATTCATACCTAAGTATATAAAGTTTAAAATAAAAATATAAATGTCACATCATTAGAAACATTAAGTACAAAGAGTACCTAAACATATTTAAACATGTTTGCATGGAAATAAGAAGAGGGAATAGGGGTGTGGCTATAAGTACCTGAGGTGGAGGAGGCTAGGTCTGGTGGCAAGACAATAGTAGAGGGTAAAGGACAAGGGCATTTAAGTATTCACTTTTTCTCCTGCTTATAAATAGCCCTTAACTTCTACCAATTTTTACTCCTCTTTATTTTATCGTATCTTATTCATCTATTATCCTAATAGAGAAATTATTTTTTGAAACTATAGAAAATTATAGTGGCTACAACTTTTTTTTGTAACCAATTCTTCAAATTTTGAGCTTAGGCATGTCCAAATCTCATTTCTTTCAAACTCATTTTCAGACTCATATTTTCAAGTCCGAAAAATACATCTTCTTTTGACCCTATCTGCCTTAAAAACTATCCAATTTGAGTGATTCTTTTTTTTAACTTATAGATAAGAGAATTTCTAAGAATATTTTCTTTGACAATTACTCCAAATTCTAAGAGTAACAAAGTCATAAATTCAAGAGAAAATGACTAAATTTTAGGTCCAGTTTTGTGTACTCAACATTACCCGAAGTCCCTCCATCTCCCCAAAAGAAGTCCTCGCCTCAACTATCATGTCATGGCTGAGCCATTTTCTACCATGGCCGAGCCTATTTCTAAGTTTTAAGTCTAGAGATCAAGTTTTGCATGGTTCTAAAGTTATTTCAAGTTTCCAAATGGGTTTTGCATATTTTCTATGAGTACACTTCTAGCTGTTGGAAAGATATTTTCCTTGCATATATGATGGTTTTTATTTATATATGATGGTTGCGTGTTATTTATGTATGATGTTAATGTTCGGATTATCATATGGTTTGGATGTATATGTATGTGGCATCTTGTGTCGTAGCATTTAACTTGAATCGATGGATCAATGTGATGTGTTTGGATTTAAAGTTGTGATCTTTGTGATGCATGGTGATGATATGATTTAGTATTCATAATGTTGGATACATGATTTGATGGTTTGGAATTTAGAACTTGAGATGTCGAAAGGACTTGAGATCCAGTTTGAAAATCAAATTGTTTACTAGTTTTGATTTAGTAAATGTTTTTTTTTGTTTTATTTTAGTTTCTACTTCTAGTTAAAAAAATTAAAACTCTTTTAAATTATGTTTTAAAGTAAGAAAAGGTGAAAATTTAAAGTTTTGGATGCTAACGTAGAAAAGTAATTCTAAGTTATTACATCCATACCGGTAGTCGCTATTGATGCAGTTCGGCGAATTTAACAATTTTCAAGTTTTAAAAGTGTTTCTTTTAAATGTTTTTGAAAAATCGTTTTCAAACAAAATTAGTATCGATATAAGTTAATTATTACTTAATTAAGTATGTTTTGAGAATTAATTAATTTATTAATTAAGAATAATTATTTATTAGTTAATAAGTAATTGTGTTAAGTAATTTATAAAAGGGGCATTTCGCCAGAAGGACAAACTTTGCAGTCCAATTAGTTTCTAGGACACACATTCAAAGAAATTACTTTCAATGCCAAAGTCAGAATAATAATTACTTTCAAGGACAAAGTCAGCAGTTCAATTACTTTGAAGGGCATAATTACGTAGGTTTTTAGGCCTTGAAAGCTAATTATTTTGTGTTTTGTCCTTGAAAGTAATTATTTTAGTTGTGTGTCCTAGAAACTAATTCCACTTGGTAAAGAGGCCATTGTGGCTAGTTTCCACTTTATTAAATAAAGGGTTTAATTAATTACTAGTTAAGCTAAGATTTAATTAAAAATTAATTAAGATTTAATTACTTTTAATGAAGGTTTAATTATTATTTAAGTTTTAATTAAGTGTCATTTAATTATTAATTGAGATTAATTAATAAGATAATGTTTTAATTAAATATTAACTAATTTATATAATATTTAATTATTCAATTAATAATAAATTATTATTTAATTATTTTTAAATAAAAGTTTAAATCTAATTTAACTATTGAATAGAAGTTTTAAAGATTAAAGCTACTTTATTTCTAAAAGATCGGTTTTGTTTTGAAAGCAAACTCTCTTTTAAAGAATATTTTATCCAAGTGATTTTCTTTTCCAAGTGATTTTCTTTGTCGATTACTTTTAAATAAACCTAATTGAATATGAAACTGAATGACATCTATTTAGAAGAATAAAATACCGTTCTACGAATTAAATTGTAATTGACAAATGTTCAATAGAATAAAACCTCATTTTGCTATCATTTGGTTAGATAAAATATAAATAACATCTGGTTAGCAGAATAATCGCCATTTGGCTATTATAGTGTTTGGACATTGAATTGTATGCCAATAGATTAATATGTGATAAGTTATGTTTTCTATATGTGCATAATTGTTATTTGCTTTTGTATACATATCCCTAAACTTATGTTATGTGACGTTTGAATGGAAATGGTATCCTCTTTTAAATATTTTGTTAAATCTTGTGATTGGGCTTTAGAAAAATAAATAATTATTTAAATAAAGGTGGTTTACAATAAATACATTATTTAAATAATAATGTTTTAAAAGTAATTGATTATTTTAATATTAATGATTAAAAATTAATTATTTTTTTGAATAGTGATGTTTAAAAATGATCAATCATTTTAATAATGATGTGTTAAAGATAATTAACTATTTAAATAATAATGAGACTAAGATTAATTAACCATTTTAATAATGAAGCTTTAAAGGTTAATTAATTATTTTAATAATAAATGTTCAAAGTTAATCAATCATTCAAACAAGGATGATTAAAGTTAATTAATCATTTAAATATTGTTGTTTTGAAATTGTGAATAGGATTAAAGCTAATTACTTATTTTAAATAAAGTTGTATGAAATAATTAACCATAGTTTTAAAAGTTAATTGATCATTTCAAAGAATGATCTCGAAGTAATAAATTTTTGTCTAAAGTTAATTAATCATTTCGATAAAATTGTTTAAAGTATTATTTAATGTGAAACCGCAGCACAAGTTTGGTTTAGTAAAGTTCGATTCAGTTATAGAAAAGTAATTCCGTAAATGATATTGCTTATATGGAAAGGATTTAGTCATATTTTTAGCATTAAACCTCAAGGCATGGACTTGTTTCTATCTCGAAGGTTAAAAATATCGTCAAGGCAATGCCTAGAGGTAATAGCACCTCAATTTGCTCGCTTATTTTAAACTAAAGGATGGCACTTGTTCGGATTCGACAAGTAATAGTAAGAATATGGAATTTAATTTCCATGTACGATCATTTTTATTAATCCTCAATAGTTGATTCATTAACTATTGGATTCTGCTTTCTTCATGGCGTATCGTCACCTTAGAAAAGATTTATGGCTCTTTTGATCTTTGTTACCTTTTATCGAAAATGAATAAACCAAAAGAGCTAGTAGGGGCCAAGCTATATGAGGTTACTCCCATTAGGGTATTTTTACATCTACTCTAGATATGATTCGGTGTTATGCACTGAGATGCGAACTACTTGGATACTCGACAATAGTTGGCGGGATCAGGCTTGGAGGTTTCCGAGAGCCATCGTAGTTCTCAAGTATATTTCTAAAGGTATACTTTCGGTAAGGGGGAACCCTCCTTATCATTTGTGGGAAAATTTCCCTGTTCTTTCTTTTAATTCCAAGTTTTGAAATTAACTTCTTTCTTAATTACATCAGGAAGTGTTGAGAGCACTTTAAGACGTTTAATTATTCGGATCTATAGTTGAGATTGTATGATGTTATTGTGAAAGGAAACCTGTTTTGCAGTGGGCCACATGGTCCAACATATATTGTGGGAAAATTCTTTTCCTTATTGTTAATTCAAATCATTGAGTTGTTTCTTAATTGCATTGAGAAGTGACTAAGGTTCTCCTTGATGTTTAATTATTTGTGTTCAATCTTTAAGTTTGGATTTTTATTTGTCTATGCTCATTTATTCTTGTTTGAATTGTAGTTCTGATTTGTTCCCATTTCTTCATCTATGAATGTTGATCTAGTTAGGTAAAAACCAGTTGCGCGTTAGTAGCATGGTCTCATAGAACTATTATATGCTCACCCCATTATTTGAGTTTTCTCACGGTCGTATTACCAGACTAATCCGAGTGTTATTTTATTTAAACGCTCTACTCAGACTGAGCATATTTTCTAGATTAGCTTCAGATGCTTTGGAATTTAGTAGACGAGATGGATGCCTAAGACGTATCAACGTATTTCTTTATATTTTTGTATTGATTGTTGAATTTATCTGCATTTGTAAGGATGAGATGTTATAACTGTCCAGGCTGATAAAAGGATAATGTACCATGATAGTTGTTTATAATAAAGTTCTTTTTTTCTAAAGATTTGATTTATATATTATATATCACTCATCATGTTTTATGAGTTTCTATCATGTCTTCTTCTTTCTTCACCCTAAATGACCTATTTTTCGAACACTTAAATGATCAGCATACGAATACTAAGGATGTATTAAGTTTCATCTTTAGGTGTAAGAAAGGCAGATCGTTACAATTATTCTATCCAAACAATGATTAATCATCCACAGCTAGGAAAATAATCAAGAATAATTTGCAAATTGTGAAAAACCAAATTCAAACACAAGTAACAAAGATTTTTTAATTATTATTAACCTTAAATTGGATGATGGGGTTGAGATTTGATGGAGCTTAGTTTCCTTAAGCTTTGCCTTTTGAATCCTTTGGTTTCCCTATTGATTTCCTCCTCTACCTTGTTATAGCCGGTTGCTCTTATTTTTATGATTATTTGTGATTGTAAAAATGAGAAATGAATGAAAGGGTGAGGGTTTAAGGAATAAAGAGAGATTTATTCCTATTTTTCCCTTCTCAATTATTCTCCTCTTCTATAAGTTTAAAAAATATTATTTGTTGGTTAATTAAGGCCCGACCTATTTAATTATCTAATCTCATTCCTATGTCCTACTACATTATTATTTTTAATCTATCCAATTAAATCTTTTGAATAATGTTAAATTGAAATTAGAGGTTAACAAATAGATCGCTATGAAATATTTCGAAAAACATATGTATATGTGATTTACATGGGGCTTTATAGAGAGACCCTAAGTGATTTCTCACCATTATTGATTTACTTTCA
The DNA here is from genome assembly GCA_030765085.1 of Allium cepa. Taxonomy (NCBI): domain Eukaryota; kingdom Viridiplantae; phylum Streptophyta; class Magnoliopsida; order Asparagales; family Amaryllidaceae; genus Allium; species Allium cepa. Next base: position 472,066,246 of record CM060931.1, read on the forward strand.
TATGCATCTTGCTTATAAAAATGTTTGTTTGTTGACTGATATGTTGAAGTAGCAAAAATGTTGAATAGTGAAATAGTCGCGCTTCCACACTTCGAAACCATGTTATTGCAGTTTGAAATCCCATCTCTTTAAATCTTGTGTTTATTGCTCTTGTGCTTATGTTTGCGACATGAAATATTTGATCGTGATTTTGTGCTTTTAAAATGTTGCTTGAATCAAGATTTGATGGCTTGGAAATGGTAATAACACCTAACCCCAAAATGCTTAGAAGTTAGAAAAATTATAGTCGTGGTTTTGTAGTTTGAAAACAAATTTCAAATTGGTTTTGTTGACTTCAAAAGTCTCTAAAATTTTGTGAGTGCCTACTAAACTCATAATATGTTGTTCTAAAAAATAAAATATAGTATTCATACTTTGTAAAAATGTGGAGAAAAATTAATTTTGAAAAGAATCGATTTAAAGGGGTTTTCCATACTCTTTTAGCGGCTTTTTTGTAGTACTATTTACAACTTTTATAAAAATGGTTTTAAACTTAATACCGTAGTCTCTCTAATGGTATTCTTCTTCAGTCCTTTCAGTGAACTTTTCTAACATCTATTTAAGTTTTTAAAAAATGGTTCGAAATTTATTTAAATATTTAAAAGAGGAATTTTTTATCTTGAAAATAAGGAAAATAAATGGTTTTGAGTTCTGGTATATATTAAACATGAAATTTTTCTAAGTAATATTTGAAACAGATGCTTTAAAAACTATATTTTAAGTATTTTGTAGTTTATTAAAAGTGAAAAAGGAGAATTGGATTACCACACCGTTGTTGTAATAAAATGTTTTTTGAGAATGGAGAAAGAAACTACAAATTGTATGGTTTTTATTATGATAATTGATTTTGGAAAGTAAAAAAGAATTCATGGATTGTAACACTTATGTTATAATAAATGATTTTATAAATTTATAAAGAAATTTTTTTACTTGACTTAATAAGTGTTGATATTCTTAAATCCTTTTAGATTTTTGTTTTAAAGATAATAATAAGTTGATTTATAAATGATATGTTATAAAAGAAAAGACTTTAAAAGAAATTGTTTTAAAGATAAAGCTAGTGTAATTAGTTTTGGGTTTTTGTAAACAAGTTTTAATGACATTTGTTTTTCACCCTTCTTTATGATATATTTAGTAATATAATTATCCATATAAAGAAATAATTTAAGGAGTGATTTTAAGTGTTTTACAAATATCGGTGATGTGAAAATTAGGAACAAGTGTGGTCAAATGTTTCAAAAGTTTAAAATTTTGATTTCATTCATCGAACGGGTTTAGTCTTATTCTTATGAACAAACATCGAGAAAATAGATTCGTTACTATATGTGAGATTTAAAAATCGGAGTGTCTAGGTAAGGCCAGGAGCAACCAGTGCCCTGACTTACCTGGATGCCTTTTTAAACGAGGGATGGTATGAGTTGGAAATCAAAGCTTGGTGATAAGGTAAGAAATTTAATTTCCATAAGCGATATCACTTAGGGTTTAGGCATATACTTAACGCTGAACGTCAAGGTATGGAAACTCGTCTCTGTCTTGAAAGATAAGAATGTATATCAAGGCAACATTTGAGGGGAAACAACAACCCAACTTATTCTGCTTCATCGTTAAACAAGGGATAGCACAAATTCGAAATCGATGAGTGGTGATAAGTGTATGAGATTTAATTTCATATACAATCATTTTTATTATTCCCAATTGTTCATTTATTAACAATCGATTCTGTTATGTTCGTCTTGTTTTGTCAAAACAAGACGATTTTTGCTCACCTGAGCATTGATATCTGTTATCCAGCCTTTTGACCATGCTATATTTGGACGAATCTAACCAATCAGACTTGAAATTTATCAAGGCAGAGATCCTAGAGACATAGCTAACAAGCCTAGAATCCAAGAAAATCAAAATCATGAGGCAAGCACAAGCCATCTCGAAGATCATCAAAGCAAAATCCATTCTGGTGATGAATCGGTACCGATCCTTCCCTATAGATCAGTATCGATCCATAAAATCACCACTATACCACCACAAACCTCCTCTATTCTAAAGTGTTGATGTAAACAAGCTATTCCAAACTTCAAAGAATGGGTCACATGCAATTCTCTAAGAATCTCCTAGGTTACCTGAAGTTAGGAACTCCATTCCACCTCCGATCCATCTTATCAATATAGAATCAACCCTCTATCAAAGATTTCACGATGGAAAACATAAGGATAACAACAAGTCACCATTACACAAAGCATTGGAATTGATCCATCAGTGGATATTAAGGATCGATACTGATCCATGCCTATGGATCGATATCGATCCGTAGTTGTTTGCTAACATGGCCACATTTTCTCGAGTGCAACCACTTCTGGATGTAGAGAACATATGAGAGATCGTGAAGAGGAGTTTTTTAGAGATCTATAGCTATAAATATAAGGTCAGTGGCTCATTTTAAGGGACATTTTTGCCTCCTTGCAACTTTTCCATAATTCTCTTATAACCCTATGGATCCTTATAGATCCATTAGAACTGTACATGCAAAACAATAATATAACTAATAGAAACTCTAAATGGACGTAGGCATCAGTTGGCCAAATCACTATAGACACCTAGTGTCTTGCTTTTCTCATTTTCCATTTATATTTCTTCATTTGCTTCTCGTCTAAAATCCATTCGGTGTGTGCTCCACTTTTTGGCACTAACGATTTGATGCTATCACTGAGAATGTGATTCTAAGGCCGTTTGAATCCATTATCTATTATTGGATTGCTTAAATAAAAAGGATAAATTCAATTTCTTTGCTTTTTACTCATTTGAACTAATTAGATTCCCAGAATGTCTACTCGAAGTATTCAGAACGGCTCCCCGAAGAGATTGATCCACCACTTTAAGAGTTACCGAGGATATTGAGAATGTTGATTCCCAATATGTTGAGGAGGTTGCATAGCCAACCGTTTTCGAGGGTCAGAACTCGATAGATGTGATTACTAGGATCGAGATGGACTACATGTTGAAATAGATGAATGATAAACTGCAAGAGATCGAAAATGAGTTGAATTGAAAAATGCAGCAATGTTTAGATTTGTTGATTCAATTGGCTAATAGTTGTGTGGGAAGTGGAGGGACTTAACACCTTCTTGTTCAGAAATGACAGTTCCTCATCATCAGAGCAAAGACAGAAAGGTAGGAAGCATAATATGGTTAGAAAAGGGGCTAGAAGGTCGAAATAGCGGTCTGAACCAAATCACGTTAAAGTCTTATAGATTGATACCTATCCATCAAGAGGAATCAATACCTAACCATCAAATGTTGGTTCGGGTGGTTGACTTCAAAATGATGGTGCTGGTTTGACTTTTGGTCATGTTGTGGATAGCCGGAATTTTGGAGATTAGGTGACTGCTGTGGATTCCCACGAATGGACTATGCATACAGAGCCGCTAAACGAACGACTCTCATAAAGTCCTGGGAACCTAAGTATCATTAAACTAACTAAGAGCATTTGCTAGGCCAAACACATAGGACGAATCATGATCATAACCGTTCAATAGATCTAGCAGAGCTGGATTTGGCTGATATGGTTAGAAGACTTGTAAGTGAGAACCAACAAAAAGCAATTATGATTGTGGTTCCTCCTCAAGTCGGAATCCGTTCACGGAGGAAAAGCTACATAAGGAATACCCAAGGAGGTTTGTGATGCCAATGATGCCACTATACGATGGGAACACAGATCCGAGGTAACATCTGTTGAAACACGACTAGCATATGGATTCTACCAGAGTTGTTGATGCTGTGAGAAGTTGTTGTTTTCTATTTTTCTTGGAAGAAGTGGCGACTATGTGGTTCACCCAACAGCTGCCATGATTCATATCGTCTTTCAAACAATTAGCATAGAAATTCATTTCATAATTTCGTTTACATACCACCCATCAAAAGGATGTTATGTCACTATCCAACCTCTTTTAGAAGATATGAGACTCTTTGAAAGATTTCTTGTATAGGTTCATTATCATAATGACCAAAGTAAACAATGCTCAATAAGATATTGTGTTGATGGCATTAATTATGGGGATCCAACTTGATACTGATTTCAAAAGGTGGTTGAAGTTGAAGCACCCAATTATAATAGATGTGTTCTATAGAACTGCGATTCAGTTCTTGTGTTTGGAAGAGGCAAGCACTGCCACTAGGAAAACCGATGTCAGGTAGTCGGTAGAGGTGATACAGACTAATACCGGTGTGAAGCACTCTTGAAAAAATTCTAGCAATTTGGATGTGAATATAAAGAATAAAAGTGGTGGACAAAGCAGGAGCAACACTAGAGCTAAAGATAAGAAATTCGATTTGAGGAGACATCCTAGAATCCCGAAATATGACAACTACATCCTGTTGAAAACTCAATCGAGAATATACACTTGGCTATAAAAGTACTGAGCGATATAGGAAATTGGCTCCAAGGGAGTCCACTGAGAAAGAGAAAAAGTGTGGCAAGTTTTGTTGATTTCATGAAACACATGTCACAAGACGTACGAGTGCAGAAATTTTCATGATGTGATCAAGGATTTGATTCGAAAGAAAAAGTTATAGTAGTTTGTAAAAGCCTCATAGGATAATAGGAAAGGAACTTCAAACCCTGGGCATGGGCAAGCCGAGCCTAGTGTTGGTGAGCCAAGGTGGCTTGAGAAACGTTTGGCGATTAATACAATCATTGATGGACCCTATCTAGCCAAGAAGGGATGGAATGAGATGGAGAGGTATACAAGTGCATTGAAACATGCAATGAATGAGAGTTATTTTGTTGTCGAAGACATTGCTCCGATAAAGCAACTCAAGTCTATGATAGATGACATTATATTTAGGAATAGAGATTTATGATCGGATGGAGGCTCCGGCCATCGATCCATTTATGATTTTGGCCATGACCGTCCTCGCAATTTTGAGAATGGTGCTGGTTTACTGTAGGAGCTTAATTAACATCTTTTCAAGAAAGCATACTACCAGATGCTTTTGGAGGGCAAACATATGAAGCCATGTAAATCTTGAATCTTGGGATTTAACAAGTGAGCCAATGAAATATGTGATTTGCCAGTGGTGCTTGGAGATGACAACCACAAGAGAATGGGGGTTATGACTTTTATTGTTTCAGATATTTACTCTGCATATAATGCTTTTTGGGCCGACCAGCCCTTGTTGAATTTTGGGTGACAAAAGCCCTATAGTGCTTGATGATGAAATTCCCAACAGAGAATGCCATGGGAATCTTACAAGTTGATCAGGGCTTGGCCAGGAATGTTATATTGCTGAGCTGAAAGAGGCAAAGCAAAGAGAAAAGGGAAAAGGTATGGAGTGGACCCTCTACATCAAAGCTTTAGACTCATAGTAACTACCGCCCAAGCCTTGTCTCGGGCAGCACAATCGGCTCCATAAGGATAAAGATTCATAAAAAGAGCTAAAGGTTTCAAGGGCGGCTCCTGCGGAGCTGACGATCAACATCCTGGCTAGTTAGGACGATCCTACATAGGTCCTAAGATCAGATCTCATCTCGGAAAATGGATGATGAAAAAACCAACTGGTTTTATCTAGGAAAACTTGTATGTGTTTTCTTGGATGCATTTCGACATGTGTGGAATGTCGTCGAAGAGAGCATGCCACACATTAAATGTGAATCACAAATGCAATCTTGTGAAACAGAAGCACCGCAGCCTAGGTCCGGAGAGATCCGCTGCATTGAAAGAAGATGTGGATAAGTCAAAGAACAACGCCTTCATCCATGATGCTCTGTAAACGGAGTGGGTATCCAATCCATTCCTAGTGAAGAAGTCCAATGGGAAGTGGAGAACATGCGTTGACTATTCCGATTTAGTAAGGCATGACAGAAAGACAGCTTCTCGCTGTCAAAAATCGATCAGTTGGTAGATTTAACTACTGGACATGAGCTACTATCGTTCATGGATGCATACTCTAGCTATAACTAGATTCAAATGCATTTCCCAGACAAAAAACACACAAGCTTTATAACTAACATGGGACTCTATTGTCACCTTGTCATGCCTTTTAATTTGTCAGAGTGACTTACCAAAGGTTAGTAAATTCAATATTTAAAGTATAGACTAGGCGTTTAATGGAAGTCTACATGGGTGATATGCTTGTGAACTCACGACAATTGACGAGCCACATTTATGATTTGGCAAAAATGTTCTTTGCGCTCCGCAAGTATGGCATGAAGCCCAACCAATAAAATGTTCATTTAGGGTCGTGTTTAGGAAATTCTTGGGTTTCATAGTAAAATCAAGAAGAATAGAAGCCAATCCAAAAAAGATTTAGGCACTGAGGGATATAGAGGCTTCAGGTTATGAGTGCCCAGATCGTTACGCCTTTCGTGCGGGTCGGAACTTACCCGACAAGGAATTTCGCTACCTTAGGACCGTTATAGTTACGGCCGCCGTTCACCGGGGCTTCGGTCGCCGGCTCCCCTGTCATCAGGTCACCATGGGAAGGTCATGCATTAAGTTGCTTCATCTCCAGGGCCACCGAAAAATATATTCCTTTCTTCGACGTCATCAAGAAAGAGAAGAGGAATTTTGCATGGATGCAAGAGTGTATAGATGCTTTCCAGGCTGTAGTAGATAACTTAGAGAGGCCTCCGATCCTATCAAAGCCACTAGAAGACAAGGACTTTTTTATTGACCTAGTAGTGTCGGTGCATGCCTGGAGTGCCACGCTCATACGTAAAGAGTCCTAAATCCAAAGGCCGATGCATTACATTAGCTAGTGGTTATCGGGGGTAGAGAGAAATTACGCAAAGCTAGAAAAGCTGGCTTACTGCCTGTTGATCGCTTCAACGAAACTCCACTCATACTTCTAGGCTCATCCAACCAAGGTTCTACCGAGCAGCATTTGAGATAGGTCTTGCAGCAACCTGAGACTTTTGGAAGGCTATTGAAACGGAACATTGAATTGAGCCAATTAGGCTTTATTGGACTTTATAGCTGAGTACACTGCACAAGATGATACATGGGGGAGTAGTGGACAGCAGGATGCTGGATGGAAGATGTTCACCGATGGTGCATCCAACGAGCATTCTTCCAAGGCAGGTATTGTATTAGTAACCCTCAAAGACATTCAATCTATTATGCTTGAAACCCGATTTCCCGCAACAAACAATGATGCAGAAATGAAACTTTGATTGCAGGACTAAAAACTGTGAAAGAACAGTGAGTCAAAACTTTATACATCATTTGCGGTTCCCAACTGTTGGTGTGCAAGTTGAGAAAGGAGTTTCAGGTAAAAGGAGCGAGGCTAGTTCTGCATCTGAACAAAGCCATGAGTTGCTCAACGATATCGAGTATTAAATATAATGCATATTTCTAGAGGGAGAATGTTAAAGACGATTCACTAGCCAAGTTGGCTAGTCTATGGGAAGCGTAACTCATGTTCCTAGCCTCGGTGGAAAGATTATCGGCTTCGAGCATCGACCAGATGGATATCGATTGGATTTTGGGGGTTGAGTCCGGAAGGGAGTCATGGATGACTCTAATGCAGAGTTACTAAAAGATTGGAACCTTTCCCGATAGAAAGAATGAATGTGGATGGCTCCTTCGCCAAGCTTCAAGATACATTATTTAGGGTAATATATTATACAGGAAGGGAATCTCAGTTCTCTTACTTCGATGTGTCGGTAATGATGAAGCCAAGCAAGTCCTAAGTTTCATAAGGGAGCTTGCGGTGCCCATACAATGGGGGAATCTTGGAAAAGAAAATTCTTTGCTATAGGTATTTCTAGATAACCATCAACTGGGATGCAACTGGGATGTAACTGATTACACCAAAAAATGACAAGTGTTAGAGGTTTGTTAAGATTTCTAGAGCCCCGCCAATAGAGATTTTGCAGATGGTCATCCCTTGGCCATTCATTGTTTGGGGTATTGATATCATTGGCATCTTGTTGATGTCTAAAGGTATCGTAAAGTATGCCATCGCTCTGTTGACTATTTTACAAAATGGGATGAAGCAGAGCCACTTGCCACGATCGCTACTATGAAGGTAATCAACTTCATAACTGGGAATATCATCTGTCACTTTTGGATCCCAAAAATGATTATCTTTGACAACAGAACCTAATTCGACAGCTTTGAGTTCAAGGTTTTCTATCATGGGCATCGCATTGAGAAGAGATTAGCAATAGTGGCACATCCCCAAGTGAATGGGCATGTAGAAACTTTGAACAAAATAATGAAGTCCATTTTGAAGAAGCGACTGGAGAAGGTCAATGGAAAGTGAGTCGATGAATTACCATTATCTCTTTAGGCTTATAGAACGACTTGCAAGTCCATGATCGACCACTTTCCTTTCACCATTGCCTACGCATTAGAGATTATGATTTCTGTTGAATTCGAATTAGCTTCTCATCGAGTGACTCATTGTGACCCCAGAATGAACGAGGAGCTCCTGCTAGAGTCTCTCGATATGGTCAATGAGAAGCATGATGAAGTTGATCTAAGAGCGGCTGCACATCAAAAATGGATCATTTGGTACTACAACACTAAGGTCATAAGCCAGAACTTTGATATTAGTGACCTCATTCTCAAATGAATCTTCCTAGCCCCAATAAATGAACGCCCGAGCTAGGAAGGTCCATATGCAATCGAGAACAAGCTTGAGATGGAAAATTCAAGCTGGCAACCGTAAACAGGGTTTCACTTCCCCAAGCACAAATAGCGAACACTTGCGATGCTATTTCACTTGAAATCTGACTAAGTAGTCAAGTTTGATGTAACAAGACCTTATCTTTCATTTCTTGTGCAAATGAAATGAAATGGACTCATAAACCTTTGACTCTGTCATTGTCTAACTAAAAAATTGGTAAATATGAATGAATCTGCATAATTATAATGCAGGTATGTCGTTACCCGGAAATAGGTGCCAATCAAACTTCTACAGTCCATGATCGGAATCTTGAAGTAAAATCATTTTTGAGATCTAAAGATAGATGCCAGATAACACCCTCAACCTATGACTTGGGGGTAGGAGTATATACATTCAAGGGTCAAATGAGAGTATGCCCCTATAGCTCATGCCTATAGTTTGGCAGGGCATCCACCGTTGCCTGGAGAACGGCAAGACTAAAGATCAAAGGCCTGTGATATGCTTGATCTCATACTGATATCGATTGATGCCCGAAGTAGGCACGATTGAAAGTGAACATCCTTGATAAGATGTTAAAACCACCATCTCGAGTGATTAAATCCAAATAATGCCCAGAGTTTGACGTGGTTAAAACATGCATCTTGGATCTAAGGTGAATTTCTTTGATCGACGCTCATAATCTGGCATGGTCACGATCAAACATGCTCAAAGGGGATGCTCAATCACCTTCCAGGCGATTGGAGTTCGACCAGGTTCCAGACCTGGATATGGTCGCATGCAAACATCCAGAAATAGGTGCTCCGGTGGTCATTTTTCACTCACCAAAATGACAAGATGTCGACGGATAAGACCAGGCCAGTAAACAACAAGTTCGACCAATAATTTAATCCAATTACGATGATGAGAAATGGCCAATAAATGCAGGAGCGTGATAAAAAGTGCATTTCCCAAAACTAAGCAAATTCTTATAAGATTTTAACAAAGAAAAACGTCTTTATTATTCACATCAAAATGAAGCATTAAAAGTATACAAGTTTTGTTAACAGTGAACCGAAAATAAAAATTATGGGCTGAACCGATACACAATCAGCCTGAAACAAAAAGAAATTTCCAATTGGCATACACAAAAGCAAGCAGACATTCACTTCTTATGCTTTTGGTCCTTCAACTTCTTCCTATCTCCGGAGAATGGCCTACTGGAGTTTCTGGGTTTCTTCCTTCCTTATCCGCTGCTTCTCTTCCCTTTTGGAGGTGTGCTACGCAATGAAACGACAAGCACATTTTGAGTACTTCCAGGAATAAGTAAAGAGATTAGAGCAAAAATGGTCTCACTAGGAAAAGAAATGGATAAAGGAGGAGGGAGAAGTGAACTAGCTCTTACTTGATCAAAAATATTCCGACCAAGAAAATAAATTCCGACCAGAAATCAATACATGCCCGAGTTAACTCTAGAGGGGGAAATATCACTCCATTAAATTCAGTCATTATAAAAGATGGAGGAAAATAATTATAGGCATTCCTAGGCAACAAATGAAATAGAGAAGATCATGAATTGTTCTTAGCCGAAGAAGCATTAGCACTACTGTTATTCTTAATAGATTATTGGGCCTAAGAAGATTGAAGAACAGTAACATCATGATTAAAAATATTAGACACCGCTGACAATTTGACATGATTAATATCACAAACACCTGCCATGCACAAACCACTTCCAACCATTGCAATCCTCTCCTCTTCACCTGTGTTAGCACCAAAATTGGTCACTAACACCCTTGAGTAGAGTTATGTAGAGAGATTAATGAAGAGAATAAACTAGAACTGAAAAATATTGTAATTCAATGCAAAACGAACAACAAAAACGAGAACACCCGATTTATAGTAGTTCGGCGTAATTGCCTACATCCACTTTGAGTTTAATCTTTATTGCTTTCTCATTTACTTGAATACAGATGCAATCCGTAAATCAATCACTTGAATACAATTTTGGAAAGAAAAGAGGAGAGTAAAGAAAAATGGCAGAGTCTCCCCAATGTTCCCGAAAAAGTCTCTTTCATTGTGCCCCTGCCCTTCTATTTATAGACGAGATGGGTTGGACTTCCCTCATGGGCTTAGGAAAAAGGTACCTCTGCCTATAGTAGGTGACTTCTATGCACCAGGCCAGGCAGGCCGAATGCTCTTGCTTTGTTGTGGGCCTGACAACTTGCTAACACCTCCAGTCTCTTCTTGATCGGAATCTTGTCTAGTGCTAATGATAATTTCTTCAACTGTCATTTTGTAACCGGGCCAAGATGCCGGTTAACATTTGCCTCCCAAAGTGTGTCGTATGAAGCAACACGACACGCTTTGAATCAGCGAGTATTCCTTGTCTTCAGAAAGAAATCCATCATGTTTCTTTAATAGTCATTATCCTCCAATTTATCCTCCCAAGATGTTGTATCCTTCTTTGGTCAACGTGATGCTTGGTCAATTCCCAATATTATAAATCTAGGGTTGTAGTTCATCAGTGGCCATCCGTGTCTGATTCTACAGTGCTAGTAAGCTTCGGCTATCTGATCTAGTTTTTTCTTAATAACCCTAAGCGATAATTCAGTTTATGTTGATTTCAAGAAGTCGAACTTCTTCGGATGTACAAATGCATGTTCGTGTACATGTTCTTGCCATTGGCTCTCGGATGCGTTTTATATGCTCATAATTCGTTGCCAATTCCATCTAGTTTAATAGCACTTCAATTGCGACTCCTTATTTGTATTTTCTATGGGATAAGGGTTGTAATCAGCCACTTTACGAGAACAGACTTCGAGTTTTACATGGATGACGATCTTAGAACAGTAAGCAAGGGTGAATAGAGTGCGGCCAGTCATGGACCCATGGGTAGTTCTATAAGCCCATAGTGTTGTAGGGAGTTCATCCATCCATTTTCCTCTAGCCTTTTCCAAACTTCACTTCAGAACAGGCTTTATGATTTTGTTCACATCTTCAACATGTCCTTTGCAGTAATAATAGATCATAGAAGGTCATAAGTACAGATTATGTTACAGACAGTGAGTAAAAGTTATTTGTCTGCCTGTTTGGTGAAGTAAACAACTGCTATGATGGTGTATTTCGCACCACCTTTAGGATCAACAAGAAGATGATTTCAATGCCCCAAAGTGGCAAACGGCTATAGACTAGCCATTTGAGTAATTTCCATCGGTGGGGTTCTTGGATTTTTTGCAAACATCTTGCACTCGCCGTATTGTCTAGCATGTTCAACCGCGTCTGGATTGATAGTTGGCCAGTAATACTTGTAGCAGAGTATTTTCTTTATCATGGTTTTCCCCCTGATGTTATCGCCGCATTCTTCTTCATAGACTTCCTTCAGGACTCGTTTTATCTCATCATGGGCTATGCACTGGAGTAAGGGGGTCGAGAATCCCTTTCGATACATTATTCCGCTCTCCATTACATACCGCGATGCCTTATGAGTGACTTGTCATCTTTTGCTCCTTCTTTCAAGTAAGACCTCATGTAGTAAGTATTGCTTAAATGGGGTCACCCATGATTCTTTATCGATTTCGGTTTCTAACACGAAACCTACCTCCATCATATTTATACTTGGCGTATGTAAGGTTTCAACGGGAAACAATCCCATCTGTTGTGCATCGCCAGTGTTTGCAAATTTTGCCAATGAATCGGCTGCTCTGTTTTGCTCAAGCGGGACATGTGAAATATCATAATACTCGAAATTCGCTACCAGCTCCTAAACTCGGACCAAACAAGGGCCAAGTCTCTGCCCCCTTGTTTGGTAGTCTCCCCGCACTTGGTACACCACCCGTTGCGAGTCGCAAAAGATTTCAACCGATCTTACTCCTAGTTCTTTGATGAGTCTTAAGTCGGCAATCAATGTTTCATACTCGGCTTTGTTATTTGTTGCTGGGAATTCAAGCTTCAAAGCATAGCAAACTGATTGGTTTTATCGGTTTTCTAGAGTCACAAGAACTATGATAGCCCCCGAACAACGGTCGTTAGATGCCCCATCCATATTCATCTTCCATCGAATGGGAGGTATGACATTGTGGCCGTTTGAGTCGTCTGACACAGTGAATTCATCAATGAAGTCTGCTAGTATTTTCCCTTGTATGGCCCTTCGTGGCAGGTAGGTAATATCGAACTGACTCAACTCGATATTCCATTTTAACATCCTTCCAGAAGTTTCTGCTCGTTGGAGTACCTGTCGCAAGGGTTGATTAGTGTAAACACTGATTGAGTGTGCCTGAAAATATGGGTGAAGCTTGTGTGATGCAATCACCAAGCAATAGGCTGATTTCTCGATCTTGGGCTAATTTCATTATGCCCTCGTCAGACGTTTACTAACATAGTAAACTGGCTTTTGAACTCGGTCCTCTTCGCGAACCAATGTCATATTGATAACATGCTGGGATACTGCTAAGTACACATACAACATTTCATGGTCTATTGGTTTCGATGGCACTAGAGGACTTTCCAAATGCCTTACCAGAGCTCGGAATGCTTCCTTACAATCGGATGTCCACTCGAAATTCCTCTTTCCTTTCTTTATCACATCGAAGAAAGGAATACACTTGTATGTAGCTCTGGACATAAATCGACTCAGCGCAGCCACCATTCCATTCAAGCTTTGTACTAGCTTCATAGTTCTGGGCACTTGTATGTCTCGGATAGATTGAATCTTCTCCGGGTCAGCCTCGATTCCCCGCGCATTCACAATGAAGCCCAAAAAGTTTGCCGATGCTACGCCAAAAGGAATACTTCAAAGGATTGATTTTCATTCCATAATGCTGAGTATATCAAACATCTCCGCTAGGTCTCGGATGTGGTCATTTGACTGCCGTGACTTCACGAGCATGTCATCCATATAGATTTCCATCGTTCTACCAATCTGGTCTTTAAACACTCGATTCACCAGACGTTGATAAGTTGCTCCCGCGTTTTTCAATCCAAAAGGCAATACTACATAGTAATATAGCCCCACATCTGTGACAAAACTGGTGTGTTCTTGGTCTGGAATACGCATCGAGATCTGATTGTATCTCGAATACGCATCCATAAAAGACAATAATTCATGTCCGGCCGTAGAGTCGATGAGCTGGTCGATTCTAGGTGAAGGAAAATTATCCTTCGGGCATGCTTTATTCAGATCAGAGTAATCAATACAAGTTCTCCACTTTCCATTTGCTTTCTTTACTAGCACAGGATTGGAAACCCATTCAGGGTAGAGGGCGTCATGGACGAACCCATTGGCTTTGGGTTTGTCTGCCTCCTCTCTTAGAGCAGCGGACCTCTCCAGGTCGAAGCCTCTCCTTTTTTGTTTTACAGGGATGTACTTCGGGTCTATGTTCAACATATGACTCGTAATAGCGGGAGAAATCCCGCACATATCAGAATGTGTCCACGCGAACACGTCTAGGTTCGCTCAGAGGAAATCATTAAGATCTTCGGCCAATGATGGGTCGAGTTGCGATCCAATCTTAAGGACCCGTGACGGGTCATCCCAGCTGACTGGTGTGTCAATTGTCAGCTCAGTCGATGCTACATTCATTTCCCTAAGTCCCCCATCATCATCTCACGAATCTACATCTCTATAGATCCAAGAATGTTACCGAGCCAGGGCTCAGGCACTACTTGCCAATTGTCAGTGTTTTGGATGCGGACGAAGCTGTCCACCTTGTCTGCATCTCGACTTCTAAACACTATATCGTCTGTCATCATGCATTGTTGTTTTGCAGGGAAATCGAGTTTCAGGATGTAGCAGATCGATCGTTCCTCGAGAGTCATTAGCATGACTTCTACGCCATAACACTGATCAGTAGACGCTCCATCTGCGTACATTTTCCATCTGTCAGTTGGTTCTCTACTACCCTTCGAGTAGTCATCTGATGTACTGAATTTAGGTATAAGGTCTGCTAATTTCCGTCCTTGGATAGCCCTTCGAGGGAAGTAAGTGATATCGAATTGGCTTAGTTCGATATTCTATTTAAGTAGTCTTTCAGATGTCTCAGGTCATTGTATACCCGGTTGCAACGGCTAGTAGGCATAGACGTTGATAGGGTGAGCCCAAAAGTAAGAGTGGAGCTTTCATGATGAAGTCAACAGACATTCCGCTAGCTTTTGTAGCTTCGGGTCGATATCCAATGCATGGCTCGTGATAGTTGGTGAAATCACACATGCATTTCAAAATGGGTCCAAGGGAACATATCATCATTTATTCATAAAAATCCAACTAATTCTTTTATCATCATTGCCCTGAGCTGTGATTCGATACTCAGCACCCAGAAAGGGTCGCCATGGCTGGCTGTAATGTTGACCGTCAGCTTAGCAGGTGCCATTTGCATATATCTTTGAGTTCAGATGTAATTATTTTGCATAACATTCAATGTGGATTATGGTTGGTACGGTCAATGTTGATGGTTACTCTAATAGAATCCTAGAGTCTTGTCATGAGTTATTAAGTCTAATAGTGAAGGGCTCTGAATTCTCTAATAGATTATCAGCAAATGGCCAAAGATCAGGCTTAAAAGCACACTAAAGGAAATGTCGAGCAGGCGTCAGCCTCGAATTGCGTGTGACTGTATAGCTGGATCTTACCATGAGTTTGAGTTTTCTTGTATATTCGAGTAATGCACTTTCTATTCAATGCACTCATGATCCTTTACCCATCCTTTGAGTTGGCGTGACAATCAATTTCTCATGAGCTAAGGTATCGATTTAATGATTCTATCTCTAGGCATCCTTTCGGTCGTAGCCTTGAGTAGCTGTAAGCACTATATATAAGTTTTAATACTGGGCTATCATAGCCAGTCTTTGGATGACCATGCGTCCTCTCCCAGTCTCGAGTTGATAAATGTACTGCATGGCCGGTTGAGTCTCGTTCTAGCTATGTTTATGTTCTCACCTAAACTCCAAAGACATAAAGGTGATCGGTGAATAGTCGGTTCACATTCATCTTGCTCCTCGCTCGTGCCCCCAGGTCTGGGGCATATACCGATAAGTAGGAAGGCCAGTCATGCCCACTTTAGCTTTACTCTCTTTCCCGTTGAATCGTGGGATCATGTCAGTCGATGGGAGACTAGGTCTCGCCTATCTCGGATTTTATCGTGTTTTTTCATTCAAAGAGGAATATTTCTATGCCATGTCGGTTTCAGGGCGCAATTTGGACAGTGGACGGTCATCTACGTCCACTTTGGTTCATCCTCTGTAAACAGGTCTCACGGTAAAGTTGGCTACAAATGCAGTCGGGTTATGTTCATCTAGTTTCATACTCCTCCTGACGAATCGAATGAGGGTGCTGGAGAATTTTTGACCAAGTATTCATGGTTTACCCTCCTTTCCACACTCTGGAGGTCATAGTTTTTTCAAGAAACATCCGGGTCACATTCGTATGTGGTTGGTGCGGATCGGTATTGATCCTCGACCTGAGGTATGATATAGTCGGTTTCTCGTAGCTTTGGTTGCCGTTTCGATTGGTTCTGCATTGAGTCCTCCCTGCAGTCATTGCCTCAAGTTATAAAGAATGCCATGCTAGAGCTATAGTGAGCTGTCGTATTCAGCTTTTTAGTGATTTGTACCCCTACTCCTAGCATTGATTTGGCCAGGCCACTAGTTGGATGGTCGAACTCCATCCTTAGCGGGTTAATAATCCTCCTGTCGATTTTCGGCCGAAGTTTGTGGAATAGAGAATGGTCGGAATCCACTTATCTATTTGTCGATGTTTATACACCACTCTGCATTCTGGTGACTTAGTGTTATTCTCCCTCCGGTTGACTCACGCCTAATTTGTGTTCACGCTTCGGTCCACGTTCCGGGGACTTAGAGATTTGTCGAACGGTTTATGCTTTAATCCGCACTCTGGGAAATTAGAGTAATCTAGTCCGCTTCTGGGATTTAGAGATTTTTCTCAAGTCGTCTATAATCTAGTCCATGCTCTGGGGACTGAGAGTACCGTAGTTCGCACTCTGGGGATGCAGAGGTTTTTTAAGCCATATATACTCTAGTCTGCACTCAGGGGACTTAGAGCACTCTAGTCCGCACTCTGGGGACGTAGAGGTTCTTAGGTCGTTTATAATCTAGTCCACACTCAGGTGACTGGGAGCACTTTAGTCCGCACTCTGGGGACGTAGAGGTTTTTGAGTTGTTTATACTCGAGTCCGCACTCTGGGGACTTAGAGTTCTCCAGTCCACATTCTGGAGACTTGGAGGTTTAAGTCGTTTATACTCTAGTCCGCACGTTGGGGACTTAGAGTACTCCTGTCCACGCTCAGGTGATCGGAGCGCTTGATGAAGACAAGTCTGAAACGTCCTCTCCTACCGACGAGGGTTATGCAGTAGAAATTACAGGCGCCTCTGAGCACACATCTGAATTGAGCATGAAGGAGCGGCTCGAGAAAGAGAAGGAAGAGATGGTCAAGGTCAAAGTCGAGCCCCGAGTTGTAGACTTGGACGATCCTTTGAACAAGCCGTTGAAGGTCATCCTTCCTGGCGGGTCCAAGCCCATGGAAGTTCCCCGTACTTCTTCAGTTGCTACCCCTCTATCAAAGAAGAGTACCAAGGATAAACGCTCTGGAGAGGAACCGTCTGGAAAGAAGTTGAAGAAGCACAAGAAGTGATTACTATCCACGTTCAACGAGAGCTAGTTTAAGTCATGTAATTATTTTCATCTATTTCCTTAGTCCTTGTAAATAGAATGTCAACTCTGAACTTTGGAGGGGTTGTAATAGAAACTTATTTCTTAATAAAGTTTAGTTTCTTTTTCTGTCTTACAAAAGACTCTTATTGTTCAGTTTTCTTTGTGATTGTGATTTTAATCCAAGCAGTTGTGAGTAACATAGACTTCTCGGTCCATCTTCATATAACTCGGAAACTCTTTGGGAGTTGTTGAACGTCCATTCTGTGCTTTGAGCACTTAGAATACTTTCTAGCCCGTATGTCAGGGATTTAACAAATTCAGGTCATCTGTGTCATAGTTCATATTCAGGGAACTTGGAGATCCAAATCGCTTATATTCGAGTCCACGCTCTGGGGAGTTAGAGATCCAAGTCATTTTATACTCATGTCTCCATTCTAGGGACTTAGAGTACTCCAGTTTGCGCTCTGGGGATTTGGAGGTTTGAAGTCATTTATACTCGAGTCCACACTCTGCGAACTTAGAGTACTCCAGTCCGCTCTCTCGGGACTTGGAGGTTCTTAGTCGTTTATACTCGAGTCCACACTCTGGGGACTTAGAGTACTCCAGTCCACGCTTTGTAGGATTTGGATGTTTTGAGTCGTTTATACTCGAGTCCGCGCTCTGGGGACTTAGAGTACTCCAGTCCGCTCTCTGGGGACTTGGAGGTTTTGAGTCCTTTATACTCAAGTCCATACTCTGGGGACTTAGGGTACTCCAGTTCGCACTCTGGGAACTTGGAGGTTTTGAGTCGTTTATACTCGAGTCCGCGCTCTTGGGACTTAGAGTACTCCAGTCCGCACTCTGAAGACTTGGAGGTTATGAGTCGTTTATACTCAAGTCCACACTCTGGGGACTTAGAGTACTCTAGTCCACACTCTGGGGACTTGGAGGTTCAAGTCGTTTATACTCGAGTCTACGCTCTAGGGACTTAGAGTACTCCAGTCCGCACTCTGGAGACTTGGAGGTTTTGAGTCGTTTATACTCGAGTCCACACTCTGGGGACTTAGAGTACTCTAGTCCGCACTCTGAAGACTTAGGGGTTATGAGTCGTTTATACTCGAGTCCACACTCTGGGGACTTAGAGTACTCTAGTCCGCACTCTGGGGACTTGGAGGTTCAAGTCGTTTATACTCGAGTCCACGCTCTGGGGACTTAGAGTACTCCAGTCCGCACTCTGGAGACTTGGAGGTTTTGAGTCGTTTATACTCGAGTCCACACTCTGGGGACTTAGAGTACTCTAGTCCGCACTCTGGGGACTTGGAGGTTCAATTCGTTTATACTCGAGTCCGCACTCTGGGGACTAAGAGTACTCTAGTCTGCACTCTGGGGACTTGGAGGTTTAAGTCGTTTATACTCGAGTCCGCACTCTTGGGACTTAGAGTACTCCAGTCCGCACTCTAGAGACTTGGAGGTTTGAGTCGTTTATACTCGAGTCCGCACTCTGAGGACTTAGAGTACTCCAGTCTGCACTCTGGGGACTTGGAGGTTTGAGTCGTTTATACTCGAGTCCGCGCTTCAGGGACTTAGAGTACCCCAGTCCGCGCTCTGGTGACTTGGAGATTTTGGTTGAGAGCAGTCATATTTCTCTTTAATTTGTATTCATCTACCGTATCGAGGCTAATGTTGTAGAATAAACAATCGAACCATGTTTTCTCATGGAATGGGATTCTTCCCCCAGCATGAGTGACGAAATTTGAAAAATGGACGATCGATTTCACGTCCGCTTGGTGATTATAGCTCTTCCAATCAAGTCAAGGAAGGAGGTATATGACAGATGATTGGATCACATCCATGTTGGGTTAGATAGAAAAATCTCTTACAATTTGCTCCGTATCTCCTTCTAGAAAATAAGGATAATAGATTGTTGAGTATACAAAGTAAGTTGCATATGTTCCAAGGTGCAGTCGTGCCTATGCATTGATAGCGATGGTTAATTAGTAGACAATCCACCACAACTACTTCAAGTCGGGCATTCGAATAACCTTTTGTGTTGAAGGTAGGATTTGATGTGTAGATGATCAAATCACGTCCACTCTAGACAGATCTTGGCGTCACTGAGCTTCAGAAGAGCCCTCTGCATTTTGTCGAACTTTGTTCTATGACTTGATTTGAGGAGACGATCGGGCCATACTCATTCCATGCCTTGTTCAGGTCTCCAAGTCAAATATAGAGGTTAATGAATGGTTGGTCAGTCATGTTGACTTTGTATTTGGGCTCTAATCTTGATGAGCTTTTCAATCTCTAGTTCTTGGCCCCAAATTAAAGGCACATGATTGATGATGAGCGATTGAATTATGCTCGTCTGGATGTAACTCCAGAAGTCCGATCATGGTCTGCATGGATTGGTTGGCAACCAAATCTGAGTACCTGGTCACTTCAAAGAAGATTAGGATAAATCTCATTGATAAGTGAAGCAGCATCGTGTGCTCGCTATTCGACTTGCCCCTGGCTCCTTTCAAAGTGATGTCGGCCGTCACCAGTACAATTGATAATCATAGCCCTTTATTAATAGGCATCGGATATTCGCTGCCCGCCATTCTGTAGGACTTGTACATACTATTGAAGCTTTCCTTTCCAGATCAGCTTTTCGATCACACCTCGGAGGTGTTTGTAATCGCCCGCGTTAGGATCAGTGAGCATCTGGGAATATACAACATTCCCTTGATTTTCTTTAGAGTTTGGTGTACTCTCTCGAGGTTGGTTTCCAGTACCACTCTGAGTCGTGAGTCTTCAAGTAGAAGTTGTCAATTGAATCTTTCAAAGAGCATATGAGCCGAATTTTGAGGTCTTGTTTCGGCTACTGGGATCTACATCCTTAGCCAACGGGCCTTCATTGTTATTTTTCTTAGTCTGTTCCGCTCCTCCACACTTTGTTTTAGATTCATTTTTGTCTTAGAGACGATCCATGGTCGTAGGAGGCTCTTCAACTAACTGGCTGCCATAATATATATGGAGGTCGATTCTCCTCAAGGGTGATCAGTATGATATCCCTTTGAGAGTATCGTTTGAGTTGCGGTTGTTTGTCCGTTCCCTTGTTGTCGTTCAGAAGTTGTCGCTACATTCTCTATGCCCTGGTCGATCAGGGGATGTAAAGGAAGTAGATAGCATGTTCCTTTATTAAGTTTAGTTTTGAATTCACTATCTAGAGGCACTGTGCTAGGGCTAGGGTTTGGCATTAGAGAAGCCTCTTTTTTGAAAATTTGGGTCGTACCCGAATTTTTTTAAAAAAAATAGGGGTCGTTCGGCATTAGAGAGCGCTAGGCATTAGAGAGCGCTCAACATTAGAGAGCGTTCGGCCTCAGAGAGCGCTCAACATTCCACACTGTTCGGCATTACAGAGGTGTTCGGCATTCTGATGTCGCTCAGCCTGGAGGTATGGTTCGGCCAGGAGGTATGGTTCGGCCTGGAGGTATGGTTCGACCTAGAGGTATGGTCGGCCTGGAGGTATGGATCGGTCTGGAAGAGCGTTCGGCCTGGAAGAGCGTTCGGCCTACAGGTATGGGTCGGCCTAGAAGAGCATTCGACCTGGAGGCATGGTCGGCCTGGAAGAGCGTTAGGCCTATAGGCATGGTCGGCCTGGAAGAGCGTTCGGCCTAGAGGCATGTTCGGCCTGGAAGAGCATTCGGCCTAGAGGCATGGTCGGCCTGGAAGAGCGTTAGGCCTAGATGGATCGGTCAAGAGTGGATCAGCCAAGGTAGGTCGGCCAAGAGTGGATCGTCCAAGGTAGGACGGCCAAGGTAGGTCAGCCAAGAGTGGATCGGCCTGGATGGTTCAGCCAAGATGGATCAGCCAAGAGTGGATCGGCCAAGATGGATCGGGCAAGAGTGGATCGGCCAAGATGGATCGGCCAAGATGCATACACCTTTTCTGCAGCGGTTGTTATAGAACTTTTCTGAAGCGGTCGGCATATGCCTTTTCTGGGGCGATCGGCTGAATTGCCTTCAAAGGAGGGTCGGCCTTCATTCAACTCGAGTGCAAACTTCAACATCCAATCACCAAATATTGCGTACATCAGTGAATCCAATCTATGGCTATTAGCTTCCTTTAGATTTCTTTCAAATCTGAGTAGAATAGGAAGTTTTCTAGTAGACAACTGGATCTATCTCGCGAATATGGAAATCCACTAGTAGACGATGAGATCCAATCAAGTTGAGAATTCAATTCTCAATGAAAGCACCAAAATATTAGCACCAAAATTGGTCACTAACACCCTTGAGTAGGGTTATGTAGGGAGATTAATGAAGAGAATAAACTAGAACTGAAAAATAGTGTAATTGAATGCAAAAAGAACAACAAAAACGAGAACACCAGATTTATAGTGGTTCGGCGTAATTTCCTACATCCACTTTGAGTTTAATCTTTATTGCTTTCTCATTTACTTGAATACAGATGGAATCCTTAAATCAATCACTTGAATATAAGTTTGGAAAAAAAGAGGAGTGTAAAGAAAAATGGCAGAGTCTCCCCAGTGTTCCCGGAAAAGTCTCTTTCATTATGCCCCTGCCCTTCTATTTATAGACGAGATGGGTTGGACTTCCCTCAAGGGCTTAGTAACAAGGTACCTCTGCCCATAGTAGGTGACTTCTACGCACCAGGCCAGGCAGGTCGAATGCTCTTGCTTTGTTGTGGGCCTGACAACTTGCTAACACCTCCAGTCTCTTCTTGATCGGAATCTTGTCTAGTGGTAATGATAATTTCTTCAACTGTCGTTTTGTAACCGGGCCAAGATGCCGGTTAACAACCTGCTACTTACAACTCATCACCAACAAATAGAATAGATGTCCCAACATCTTGCCACACACCTACAGCTGCGAGTAGAAGGGAGATCGAGGAATTCACCGCTTCAGGTGACAAAAATCATAACGGAGTGGATGTATTATATCTTTCCAATGAAGCTTCTAAAGCGCGGAAGGGATTAGAAGATAGCAGAAGCGAAGCATTAGCTGGAGGAATACTGGCTGCCATAGGAATGGACGAGATAGATCTCGAATTGAAGCCGCGTCCAGATCTAGGAGATTCCGACATCAACACATCAAAATGGGATAGAGCATAGATGGATTTCATGCTAGGAACGATGGAAAGCAAGGGGGGTGAAGTGGACTAGTAGAGCTAACAAGATGAAGGGGCGAATATTGGGGTGATAGTGACGAGTGAAATGGCAGCCTTTATTTTATTATATGATTTAGGTGATATTATTATTTCAGTTAAGCAAAATGGTAGCTATTATTTCATTTTTAAGAACTTTTTGTATAAGTTTTCTATAATTGCTTGGAATGTTAGAGGTTAAATCTCCTTAGAAAGAAAATTAGACTTTCCTAGTTTTCTTTTTACCAATAAACCTAAATAGTAAGTATTCTAGAGCATAAACTAGACAACTAAAAAATCGAAGAATATCAAAGAAAATATTAAAATAATTGGAATATTGTAAATAATAGTCCAGTGGGTGGAAATGGAAGAGTAGTGGTTTTATAGGACTCAAATATTTTAGATTTAAACTAATACTTTATACATTTACAATTACATTATAAATTTATAAATAAAGGTAGCTTAGAAGTTACACTTGTACGTCCTTCTAATGGCGAAAGTGAAAGAATTTTGCTTTGGAATCATTTGGAACAATTAAATAAAAATTTGATTAAGCCTTGGATAATTCTTGAGGACATTAACAACATCCTTCATGCTTTTGAAAAGAGGGTGAACCCAAATTGTTTTAAAAAATTAGAATTTCTTAATAAATTTATTTTAAAAAGGGGATTGGCTAGGCTTAGTATTTTGCCAAATAAATACACTTAGAAATACAACGAGTAGAATATTCACTTAATTAAACAAATAGTTAAACAATAAATCCTTGATAAATTGTTTTTCAGATTTCAAATTTATTACTTTACACGAAGCTTCAAGTGACCATACCCCAATTTAAATATATTTTTCTCAAAAAATTGTTAACAAGAAAAAGTTTCCTTTCATATCTATTATTGAATGGACTTTAGAAAGTAATTACAAAGAAACTGTTAAAAATAACGTATCAATAACAATTCAAGGCACAGTCCAATACAAATTTAGCAGAATACTATAAAAAAGAAAATTTGAAGGTTAGGAATAAAAATAAGAATGATATCAATCAAATATGAGAGGAATGCAAGAATATATAAAATAAAGTATACTTTGATAGCTCAGACATAACATAAGTAAAAAAAAATTTCCAATTGCAAGACAGATTACTTAAAGCTTTACATGTCAAGCCATCAACCTGAAATAAAAAGCCAAAGTGGACTGGTTAATAAGTGGTGATGAAGAAAGCTATTTTTGTATACCAAAATGTCTAATAGAAGATATAAAAATAACATTGGAAAATTTCTAGATGACAAAGGGGCAGTAAGTAACGAAGCTTCACAAATAAGGAAGGAAGCTGGCAATCACTTTACCAACCTTTATAATTCTAATTCATATAAGATAAACATTCTAAATACAGCCACCAAATATTTATGAATGGTAGTAGTGAAGAGATATTACTTGCCCTAGTTTGTTTGGAGGAAACTAAAAATATAATATTAAATGTCAATATTGATAAAAGCCTTGGGACTGATAGTTTTGGAGTCAAGTTTTATAAAACTCATTAGGAGGATATAAAACAAAGTTGTTTGAGCTATGAATGAATTTCTTTATTTTTGAGAAAATACAAAAAAATATCTACCATACGCATATCACTGTTATCCCAAAACTCAAAATCCCTAGTGGATTAAGAGATTATATACCTATAACTTGCTGTAATTTTGTGTACAAAATCATTACCATTATATCATGTAATAGATAAAAAATCTTTCTAAAATACTTGATATCAGAAAATCAAAGTGCTTTTATCCTAGGAAGATCAATTGCTGATATACTCTTTTGGCCCATGACATGATAAGAAATTTTAATCAAAGATGCAGAAATGAAATGTGTATCAAAATACACTTGCATAAAGCTTTTTACAAAATCAATAGATATTTTATAACACATACAATGACATGATTAGGGTTTCATGAATTATTTCTCAATCTTGTAAAAGAATGCATATTTTTTTGCAATCTTGTAAAAAAATGCATTAATAATGTATCATATTCAATTCTTATAAATGGATCCCTTGCAGATTCATAAATAGCAATATGAGAATTAAGCGAGGAGATCCTTTTTTTTCCTACTTATTCACTATCACTATTGAATATTTTTCTTTACAAATGGAAATTGAGAAGATAAATGGAAATTAAAAACTAAGAAATAGAACAAATCCCTATATTTCTCATTTATTACACACCGATGGATTGCTATTATTATTAAATGCATATATACAAAGTGCTACTTCTGTTGCAAAAGTATTTGAAAATTTAAAAGAATATGTATGCTTACAAATAAATGAAAGAAAAGGCAAAGTGTATTTTAGTAATTCATGCGTCGAAAAAAGAAGAAATTCTTCTGATATTTACTTTTTAGGAAAGTGAATTACAAGTCAAATATTTGGTACTCCTCTCAACATGAATCAAATTAAAAATAAGGGTTGTTCCAGATTATATGACATTATGCAGTGCAAATTAGAAGGTTTGTCTAGTAAGCTGTTATCAATTACAAGCAGATTAGAACTTGAACATATTATCACCACTATTATCATAACGTACCGGCGACAAACACATAATATCACATCAAAAGTAATGTATAAAATAGAAAAAATGTGTGCAAATTTCATTTAGAGGGGAAAATTTCATAAGGTATCGTGAGACATGGTGTGAAAAACAAAGAAGACTAGTGGTTTAGGTTTAAGAAATTTCAAAGATATTAGTGAAGCTTGTAATTCCAAACTTTTTTAGAAATTCTTGGAAGTTGAATCATTGTAAGACAAATGGATGAAAGAAAAATAGGTTAAAACAAAAAAAATTGGATAATGCCAACAGAAAATTATCATTCGTATACTTGGAAAAATATCTTAAAGTGCAAAGAAATAAGTTTCAAACTAATTGAAAGAAAATTCAAAGAAGAAAGACAAACTAGCCTTTGGTTTGACTCTTAGATTAATGGCAAATCTATAGTCAACCTCCTAAGTTGTAATAATACACTTTATTTTGGTGGAGCAAATGCAAAAGAGAATCGCATTATACAAAAATTCAAATGGAATACAAGCTTGAAACCAGTAGCCTTTATTTTAAATCAACAATTGAAAGAGCTAAAATAGACACAAGTTTACACAAAGATATTTGGTGCTGGAAATTAACTTCAAAAGAGAAATTCTCTTTCAAAAATACAAGGGAATTTATTAAAAAGGTAGAAGTTGAAGTAGATTGACATAAAACTATTTGGAAGATAGAAAATTGCCTAAAATGGCACATTATGCTTATTTCGCTTTATTAAATAGTTCGCTTACAGGAGACAGATTCAATAAATGGTATAAAAATGAAAAAATAAATTGCCTCTTCTATAAAAAAATGGAAAACATAAAACAATATACTTTAACTGCATATATTAAAGGAATATATGATCAATTGCTAAGGGTAAATTAAAGCTTAAACAGTTTCAGACTTCGCACAACATTACAACAAGCATCCAACATATTCAACAACTGTACCAAAATAAGACAATGGAGTTACCCAAAGTTTGCATACTACTAACAACAGTTATACACCACATTTGGAACGAAATAAATAATAGATTATACAAGAAGAAAGAAATCGAAAGCATTCAACTATGAAAAACAATCGAAGTCGTAAATCAAATTTTATCTCATAAAACAAGCAAAAAATCAAGGAATCCAAACAACCAAAATCAAGATCAACATGATCGGGATAGTTATGAGGAAAGAGTGGAAGCATACCTATAAAGCAGACAATTCAATTTAGATATTTCACAAGGTAGGGTTATACTAATCAGTACCAATCACTCTAGGAAGTCGATTGGAAGTGGTTGTTCTCAACTCTACCAAAAGAAATTTCTATAAGAATGGCAAAAGAGTTAGTATGATTGACTTTGAAGGATATCTGATTGAAAATCATTATAACACATTACCCGATTTGAACAGAAACTGCCGCCCTTTCCAAACTTCATTAAAGAAGACTCAGTTTTTTCAAAAGCATAGGTTTCTACAACTTGATGTTAATAATTGAAGAATGAATGGTAACTTATACATAAGAATTCTTAATAATAAAATATGTCACTTATTTTTTTGGCATAAGTAGGAGAGTAGAAAATCTTCAAGCTCAAATTAGCTAATTCCCACTAAGTAAGATGATCCCGTTAAATCCAAGAATAATAGTATAGATTTGTGGTAATCTGAAGATGTAGAAGAAGAGAAGAGGGATTGGAAACCTCCTAGAGATAAGGTTTATTCATCAAAGTGGAGAAGATTAGATAATTGTGAAAAAAATTCTTTGTTAACGTCAATATCCAAGATTGGGCAAGCCAAGTTCAAATTGGGGTTTAGGTAGCTTTATGCAAATCTTGAGAGAAGTACGCTGTAACGACCCGCAAATCTGTACACCTTGAGGCAACACTATTCTACCTAAATCAACTCAAGTTGTACAGAAATACGAACCATTTGGGTTAAAGAAGAAGAGGTAGAAGAAGAAAATAGAAAACAATCAGAATCTAACTATCGCAGCGGAATAAAATATAATAGATAATAAATGATCTTTACACAAAACAAATATATCTGTTCATATATTACATCATAAGAGTACATCAATCACAACTCAACATCAATAACATACAACTAGATACACAACTAAACAACACATCAGAATATGTATATATATAAACAAGTACGGGAGTACGTATCGTCATCCAACTCGTCTCCTGAGCTCCACAGCATCATATCTTATATTCTATAATACTCGGTCTGACCCGAGCATTACAGTTAAATAACACCCGAGTTAGTCTAGAATACCAGCGTGAGAAAATCACACTCAATTGATTTCAAAAATCCTTTTGAAAACAAAAGCATCTCGTAAGACCACGCCACAAATAAACATGTCGGGTTTTTACCTTACGATAGCTAAAACCATTTTTATAGAAATCCTCTGATATTATAATAGGGTCTATATACAAATACTTATAAAATAGCCGAAATTGTTACATTATTAATTCCAGCTACTAGCCACAGAGTGGGTAATACAAACAAAACTCGTACAAGGCTCGTAGGGAGAATGGATTTCCAACTAATGACTAGGCACTGGGGTACCACCTGTCACAGTACGTGGCCTAGATCACAGTACCGAGGAGTACTGTAACGCCCCACTCCGAGACCCACTCTAGTAAAGAGTATTACGGAGTAATACCGTCTACTAGAATGGAAAATAGAGTATAATGGAAGCGATCATGTGTAATCAAGCATAACTAACTACTGAATACGTCGAATAGGTGGTTTTCTTTTCTCAAGTGGTTCGACATATCCAATAGATATTTACAACGAAATTACAATGGCTAAGGAAAATAGGTTCAGAACAAACATAATACTAAATGATAACACCATCATCACAGAACAGTCACATAACAGTCACAGAACATAGGTACAATATATCGTCACTACAGATCCAAATATCAAAAGGTGGGTACAAAGCCACCGCTCACACATGTGAGTCAAAAATATGTACATAAGAGTCTGAAATAACAGAGTAGCTGAATAGTGGACAAATAAAAGAGCTATCTATCAACATAGCTGATAATGTCCAAGCGGAAGCACAGAAAGCTAAGTCCAAAGACCTAACCTGAAACAACTCGGTCTGACCCAAGCGAAAACACTCGGGTCAGGCTAGCTAAACAATCAGTAATAACTGAGATATATATAATAATGCAGTACATAAATAAAACAGTACTTCTCCAAAGAGAAGAGTAATATGGACTACATGAATATAATGACGATCCCTAATCATTAATAAACAGTAAAAATCTCCAAAGAGAATACTAACACCAAAGTGTTAAATACACAAAATCGCCTCATATCATCGGCGTAGCCAAAGCTATATAAAGTTTCCCATAGGCAATAATCCCAAGAGTGACCAGAGTCAATAATCAATGCCCAAGCAAAGATCGATGCTCCAAAGAGCAATAGGGATATAATGAAAAATCAGAAATCGAATACAGAAATGCAGTGTCCAGAGACACTGTAAATCCACAAGGTAACCGCACTTACATCGTATGGTTCCATAGAACTAACACCGAATGGTGATACTCGAATGGATATAAAAATCATCAGATAATACAATTATTGCACGTGCACCGACCAAAGTCGTTATTGCCAAGTACTGTAGAGTTGTGATCGATCACTCGCACAGATGCGGAGCGCACGAGACGGCGAGATCCTTCCCAGAAGGATAAAGGCCCAGAGGCACACGCTGAAAAACTACTCCATAGAGCAGGTGTCCAGAGACAGTTGCCCAGAGGCGTGGTGACCAAGAGGTCTAGTACTGGCCGCCCAAAGGCTAATGTGTCACAAACTTCCTGGAGAGAAATCCGTAAAGTGTTAACAATGAGTCTCATACCCCATGTTCGCACTAAACGGTTTACTAACCAATAGCATGCTCACACTCCAAATAATAAAAAGTCCACCTCGTATCATCGGTAAACTAGACCCAAAGGTCAAAACGATCAATCGAATAGGTCGGGGATTAACCGGAAAGAAAATACACACGGTTCCATGGGCCGGATATTTCCTAACCGTTTAAGCACCTTTCCACTTCGCTCGACGTGCTAAAAGTGAGTGTGAGATTTTTATTATAGAAAATAACGGTGCGAAACGGATTTATAATTGATTTTGAAATCACTTTAAACGGCTTTTTGAAACTCTCCTATTATGGAGTAATTAATTTAATAATTAAAAATAATATTATATAATAATTTCGAAAGCCATTTATGAGCGAAAAATCCTTTTAAAATAGTTCATAAAAACCCGTGTATGAAATCCAGAGACAAATCTCAAAGAAATCGATAAAACCAGAAAATTACTGAAAATATTCTGTGTTGGAAAATAGACCAAAACTGACGCGAACCCAAATTCGAAAAATTATTCGGACCAGCAAACCTAATCCGAATGGCATGAAAATTGGTAGGAACGTAGTCCGACATTCCTAGTTTAGAACGCAAAACGAATTACTCGATTACGACTTGAAACGAAGCCGCAGCGACGCTCCAAAGTCAGACTCGGAAATGGTGAAACACTGTTTCAGGCTGAGATCCGGGTCCCCCTTCGACAACAATTTCGAAGAGTTAAATGAACTCGGATACTAATCAAACTTTCTAGAGATGGATTTCGGAACTCCAGCTTTCCAACGAGTCCAAAAACGTTGGATTTCGATCAGGGATGTGACCGTGGCGATGTCACAAAGTTTAGTCCCAAAACTGCAACCGGAAAAAAATGCTTTCATTTTCAATTTTTTTTTTCCGTGGGCCCCTAGCCCGCATGGGCTGGGGGTACTTGGGGCCCGCCCCCACCCCCCCCCCCCCACCCCAGCCCGCGCAGGCTGGGGGATTTGGGCCCGTCCCCAGCCCGCGCGGGCTGGGGGATATGGACCCGCCTCCCGGCCGCCTGGGCTGGGGGATTTAGGGTCCGCCCTAGCCCCTTGCGGGCTGGGGAATGTGGACCGCCCCAGCCCGTGGGCTGGGGTCTTGGGCCCCGGCCCAGCCCCTTGCAGGCTGGGGAAAAAGGGGCCGCCCCAGCCCCTTGTGGGCTGGGGTCATGGGTCCCGCCCCAGCCCCTTGCGGGTTGGGGAAAAGGGGCCGCCCCAGCCCACACGTGCTGGGGTCTTGGGCCCCGCCCCCGCCCCTTGCGGGCTGGGGTCAGCGGACCCGCCCCAGCCCACGCGGGCTGGGGACCTGCGGCCCACCCCAGCCCCAAGCGGGCTGGGGTCTGTGGCCGGCCCCAGCCCGTGTGGGCTGGGGACTTTGACCCAGCAACTGGCTAGCCCAACCGGGCTAGCCTGCTGCACCTGGGCAGCAGCCTGGGTACAACCCAGGCCTGCCTGGTGCACTCAGAATTGGGTTTTGGCCTGTTTTCAGGCTGAAGCATTTTCCAGCCAACTAATTTTTGTGTTTTTGTTGATTTTGGGGTGTTTTTTTTTAAGTTTTTGGCATCAAATTTTAACCAATATTACAACTAGCAATAATCACTAATCAATAGTAATTACCTCACAGAAGTAAAGGATCAAGTAGTTTGTGTGCACAATATCAAGCAAACCAACATCCTTAACCCCAAAGCAAAAGATCAAGAGACTTCAAGGATCCAAAATCAAAAAAAACAAAACAAAGATTACAACAAGATGGTAGAGATAAAATAGGGATTAAGAAGGATTAGAGAATAGGGGAGATTGCATTACCTTTTTCAAAGATTAAATTAGTTTAGTTATGAAGAGAAGGAGGTGGATCTTCTACTAAGGGAGGCCATTAGTTATGTTTAGATCTAAGTTTAGGAATTATGAAGAGGAAGGTTAGGGTTTATGGAATGGGTTTAAGATATTATATAGAAGTGGGTAGGCTAATGGGCCATGTTAGGAGGTTTTAAAACCCTTTAGGACTTGGTTTATTTTTCTAAGGTTATCATGTGAACAAAATCTTAAGTAGCAACCTAGTTTTAATTAAAACCATGTAATAGTCTCATTTGGCCAATTAAACCTATAATCACATTTAAAAATTCCCCATTTTAAACCCCAAAATATTTTAATTTTGCAAATCAAATTGCAAATTTAAATTCCCAAAAATTTGTTTAGCTCCCTATTCAACTTAAAATCATAATTTTTAATTTATCATTCGATAATTGCAATCTCAGGGTTGTTACAAGTACGCCCGCTCCCCTGCAACACAAGACCGGGACAACCCCTTATTGGATAATCTCGAGTGAGATCACCCTGCGGTTGGGATCAGCAACTGCCCACTAAGCCAAAAAAAGGGACATCTAGACAGGGATGACCTCACCCTTCTTGGGTGCTACCCACCTAGCCTTGTTGCATAACCCCTGATTTTCAGTCATTCCCATTTGATGAGGCTTGAGGCTAAGCGTTACCTTTTTAGAACATATCCCTTAGAATGCCCATCGTCCACCTGACGATGTTTCGCAAGTATTCATCCATACAAGTCTGTTCCGGGTTCAAATGAAACCGAAGGCACTATTCCTACATCCATTTTGGAAATACCCTTAGGATTAGTAGCGACTAGCCCTTGCACTTAACTGCTCCATCTTCGAATCCAAACTCGTTTCCACAAAACATACAAAGCGGATCGAAGTGGTTTTCGAGAAATTAATCCCGATCCCGGTCTCTTCGGAACGATCAGCGCATTTGGCCAATATTGATAGTCGGTGATTTAACTATCAATTAATATTCACAAACAACCATCAACCAATAAATAATTTCCTAAATTATTTATTAATCCCAAAAATATCTTCACAAGATAATTTTTCACTTTTCAAACCCTTTTAAAAACAGTTTCAAACTACCTTCCTTTCTCAGAATAAATTCTAAGTATTTCTATTTCCACTGGAATCACCAAGCATAAAACTTTAGATTTTTAAAATAATTTAAAAACACTTTATTGTAAAATATATTTAACATTTAATTTAGAAAAATTATTTTAATACTTAATTTAAAATAATACTCTAGAAATAACTAAAATAAGGTTACCTTATAACTATACATTAGATTTTCTTATTTAAAATACCAAATCATTCTTTAAATAATTATTACGATAATGGATTAAAATAAAATACTTACTTTGGAATTTACTTTAAAACATTTAAGTTAAGACTACTTTAATAATTGGCTAAAATATGTACTATATGAATATTTGAAAATATGGTTACTTTATAAAATATAAAACTAGATTTTCACTTTTAAAACAGAATTACTAAGTCACTTTTTATAAATAATTACTATGGTAATAGATTTGAACAAATATTTACTTTAGAATTTTGATATTTAGAAATAATAAATTCCTAAAACATACTTTTTTTTAACAACATTAAACCCTTTATTTTATTTAAAAAAAAAACTTACTTTGAAAACGTACTTGGTTATCCAGAGAAATATACTTCTCTTCACGTTCTTCTTGAAATTTCCAATTCCAAACACTTGAATAAATTTCCAAATTAATTTCCAATTAACCCCATTTATTCCAAATTCCATTAACTCCAGATTTAAATCCTTAATTATGATTTAAAAATATTTTTAACTGAAATACCAATTTAGATTTCTCAAATTACTTCTTTATTCTTTTAATAAATTTAAAACTTTAAATTTTAAAATAATTCTTTGTTCCTTTAAATTAGTATCATATAATTTTACATTAATTACTGTTTATTCAAATCTTTTTCTCTTCCTTTTCATATTCGAAGTTATTTATTAGTATTTAGCATCACCTCCATTCCTTTTTCACTTCATTCTTAAATTATTCACTTTTCTATAATTATCTCGCTTACAATTTACTTCCTTTATTTTCTTTCAAAAATCCAATTTATCTATTTTCGGTAATTCATTATACTCAAATATATCCAATCAAACCATAACACTCAATATTCCAATATAACTCATCATAAAATATCAAATAATCACAATAGAGAATATTAAATAATTTAAATAAATGTTGAGGGGTCCAATTGGATTCCTCCAACCTGTTTTCCCTACATCCACAGACGTTAGCACAACATAAAATACCAATTCCACAATATACCATACTATAGCACATCAATCAATTTAACCATTCAAACAATTATTTAAATTTAACCGAGTGAGATTAACTCACCTTTGCTCTTAAATTTGCAATCCGACCCAATCCAGCTTGATTTTCATTATTTTTGACCTTGTATAAACATTATAGGATTTTATTAATATTTGAACTATCGAATAATAAATTTCCCATTTAGTAAATTTAATTAACAAAATGGTTTGGTTTGAAACTAATTTTCTTTAATAAATTACCATTAGTAACCAAATAATTGATTAACCAATTAAATAAATTATTTCCTTAATATTGATAAATTAAAATGTACATTTATTTTCCTTTGAGACTACGTATGTAAATACTTACAAAATAATCTATATAGATTTTTCAAACTTTATCTATACAAAAAAAAATCTCCCTTTAATTTTTTTTCCTAAATGACTAAAATAATTTAAATGAGCTAATTAAATAAATTGACCACCTTAATAGTTATTATATTTTCTTTTCAAATCAACAAAACTGCAGTTTGCTCACTATAAAACTATTTAATATAAATGTATATTTGTACAAATAAAATAAAAAAAATGATTTTAGAACTTCTTTGTGTATATATATAAACATCTACTTATTCAATTAAATCAAACAAAAACAAGATACCTCACTGCCATTTGACCAAGAACGAACCCAGCCTCACTTCGACCCCTCCAGGAACCCTAGCTCCCCCTCCACGTCACCACTCGAACGAAACTCCTCCACCGGCCCATACTCTAGGCGAGCCACCACTTCACGACGTCGCCGCTTCGACCCAAAACGACATCGCTACCAAAGATTTCGAAATTCGAATCGCCTGCCTGCATTGCCACCACCAATCGCGACTGCCACCGCCGTTGCCAACCTCCACGACCACGAACTGAGATGCCGCTGCTCAATAACCAAAATCACGAGCCTCACAGTCGAACTCGAATGAGAGAGCGCGGCCATTATGAACGAGAGGGTTATATTTTTTTTTAGACTGTCGTTCGAGATTAAGGATTTTGACTTGGTAAGGGAAGAACAAATAATTTTCGAACTAGAGGAAATCGTTTCTTCGGGCATTACTTTTTTTACTGAGATTCGAAATTGGTTTCTGAATTTACCTGCTCGCATGAGATATTAAAACGAAAACGAGAGGAGACAAGAGGAGACAAGACGCGATGTTTTCTAGAGTATAGGGTGGCTTGCATGTTTTCAGGGAACGAGATGATGTATTGTATGCTGATGTGAAATTATTTCAATTGGTTGACCATAATATAAATATATAATACTTTAAATTCAAATTTGAATGGAAAATGCCTCGACTTACGTAGCCTAAAATCACGAACTCCTATCGAGGCATGCCGCTAGATGTATATAACGTTATACCCAACTTTAAATTATTTAATTTAATAATTAAATTACCCAAATAAATAGTGATATTTGAAATTCAAGTTAAAAATTAACTTTTAAATATTTAAATAAATTAAATATTCCAATTTCAAATTCTTAAAAATTCCGGGTCATCACTTTCCTCCCCCCTTAAAAGAATTTCGTCCCCGAAATTACTAGTTAGGAAGAATGGTTCAGTACCCATTTACTTTTCCCATAACCAATACGTTCAACATCTAACCAACTATCCTTTATAAAGACCCATTACCATTTTTACTAACTTCCCCAACTTTCCCATAGTTTCAAACAATACTATTTGCACAATTATTCAAGTTTAAATTCAAAAATCAAATTTTGAATTATAAAAATTTTCTCAAACTTTTTCTAACTCTCTAAATTTCTGAAAAATTTCGCCAGCGTCTCCTTTGTGCGGCTAGCTCGGTACAACTACAAAAGGCCTCTACGGGCTCCCAAATCTCAAAAGAAAACAAAATGCCAAGTGGCTAGATCCAAAAACCCAATCAAATTTCACAGAAATTTAAACACATACCTTTTTAGTCGGGCAATTCAAATTTATCTTCTGAAACCAAAACCAATTTTCTATTCCTTTATAATACGTGCACATCTTACTTAGCAATAATATCCCATCACAACATTCCAAAAACATTTTATCAACTTTCTTACAAAATGACAATATTCATTCCATTTAAGCCCGTACGATGTACCTATACTATTTGTACGCAATATCAAATCCGATCGCTCACTCAATCACACAATTTCACTTCCAAACTAGTATCGTCCACCCGGCTTCCTAGTGCGGACTCAGATCTGGTTTCTTGATCAGAAACTGTCATTCTCCTTGCATAGTCATAGCCATGACAGAGAATTTCCAAAATCAATCAAAATTCCATATCCAGGGTTCGCCGTCGAAAATCGAGTGAAAAATCCTAACTCGGATCGATATAACTATCTCAAAATTCTGTGCTCGAATCTAGAACAAATTGTTATGCGAATAAAATAATATACGTACATCCTACGTATTTGCCCCAATTGATTATCAACTATACCAATTTTCTTTTTATTCACATTTATTTTGATTGTTATTCACTTATTCTCACTTTCCCTTGTCACAACTTCCAGTTTTTATTTAATCAATTTGGATTCCAATTCCAAATAAATTCAATTTGCTTCAATTTGCGAATTAATTTCAAACCTCAATACTTTTATCCAAATTTCATTTTCAATTTTACTTGAGTTCAATTCACCTTCCAATTCAAAATATTGAGTTCAATTCATCTCATTTCAAACAATATTCAATTAATCATTCCTTAAATTAATTTCACTTACCAATTTGTTTTCATATCTCAATTAAAAGTTGTTTGTAAACTTTTTCTATCTTCAATTTCTTTGAAAAATATCTTCAATTCATCTTACTTTACTTATACAATTTAAATTAGATTTCAACATTCAGTTCTAATTCTATTTGCTTAACAAATTTAAATTATTTGTCGTTAGTGAAAATTTTCGAAAGATTCAAAAAAAAATTCTAACTCCCCAAAATTTCCAAAAAAATTTGGCAAAGTTTCCTTTGTATGGAGTAGCTTTTGCAATTTGACAAGAGATATAAATATATATACATCGACCCACACGGTCGAAAAACAGAAAAACAATTCATATTTTCTATTTGTATTGCGTAGGCGTACCTTATTTAGCATTTTAAGCAAACGACTTATTTATTTTAGCTGTTAGCGCAGGTAAAACCAGTCGACGGCTCCCAAAAACCTGTACTTACTCAATTTAAACATGTATGTGACAAATATACAAAGCTTATTAACATTCCACTTAATTTCAATAGCTAAACACATACGTACATAAGCAATATCCACTAAACACTAACCATAAGCAAATTTATTAGGCTCCATACAATTTAAATGCTTTCAATCCATATTCATACCATCCTATTCAATTCAAATGATTACACCACTCTCTACTTAACTCAATTTTATTCTTAGTCCAAACAAACTCATTTAAAATGAATTAATCCCAAAAGCAATCCAACTCCCATTTTTCCGAAGTCAAATCCTCATTAATATAACTTACGTTAATTAACTCAATTACTAATTTCATTTCATTTACCAACAAGTTTTATTTAAAATCATTTCATAAAACTCGACACAAGCATTTCACAATTTTACTTAAATCAAGCTTTTATTCAAGTATTACTTAAGTCATTTTATTTTTTTGTCAAGTTATTTCAACTTTAAAACTCAAGTTATATATATATATATATATATATATATATATTGTATAAGCACTTTCCAATTTAAATCCTTAATTTGATTTCAATTACCAACCAATTTCATCTACTAACTAATTTAAATAAATTTATTCAATCAACTATTTTGAATTTCATACTTTCAGTTATATTCAATTCACCGACAATCCAAGCTGAATTCATTTACACTTCATTGTTTACATTTAATTTATTTTTCATCCAAACAAGCCCATATTTATTACAATTGATTCAAAAACCAATTTTATTGGCTTCTGTTAACCTATAGAATTTATATAATCTCGTTTACATCAAACGACAATTATTATTTTTGTGCAAGTTCAAAAATGTTTACTTAAAAGAATATTCATTCCAGTTTATAACTAATTTGAATTGATACCAATTCAATCTATACTTAATTTGATTTCATTGTAATTGATTCCGTTCAATTTATTTCGCATTCCATATCCACATTCAATTTACTTAAATCCTTTTATTAATCTTGGAACATTTCATATTGGTTACATCAAATACTCATTTCATAATTTATTTGCAAACTAAACATTTGCCACGTTAAATTGGTATTCGACTTTCATTTAACCAATTCAAGTTCCATCTCCATATTTCATTGCCAATTAATTATTAATTTGTTTATTTAAGGTTTATTCCCAATATTTTATTTTTATCTCAAAACCACTTTAACTATTTTACTGGAGGTTAATTTATTTTATAATTTAAATTTTGAATTTTTCATTCACTTCCCAAAATTCAAATTAATTTTATTTTGGCTTATATATTTCACTTCTAAATTTTATAAGTCACAAACTTATTTAATACTTTCATCAATGGACAACCAATCCCATTCACGTTTTATTTTTAACTCGAAATTATACATTTCATTTAGCCAATATATTTTTATTATTCCATAAACATTTAAAATAAAATTCCAGAGTTCAAACAATTTCCCAAAATCTCAAAATCACTTTTGAAATCAACTATATCCAAAATCCTTTGGCAAATTCAATTATCCCTTTGAATTTCAAAACCAAACCAAGTTCGCAAACAATTCCAATTTAAAATATTCAGGTAGCAATTCCTCTCTTGGAAACTCGAAAATGAACACCAATGATGTCGCGATCATCATCGGAATTATTTTCCAGCGACCGAAAGAGTTTAGTGCTTTTATCTCTTTAACAATATTTCAAATATTTTTAATTTCCAAATCTCACAAGATTTCAAATACAACTAAAAAATATTTCCAAAATATTACTATTATTCCTCCAACCCTTTGAAAACCGTTTCAAACCCAAAGGAATTTAAATTTTTCCCAAAAATTCAAAATTGCAATTCCTTTAAATCTATATTCAAACATTCTCTGGAATTTTTTCTCATTTCAATTTCAAATGTTTCTCTGAAATTCTATTCCAAAATTATAATCACCTTTACAGTTTACATTTACAAATCTCATTTGCATATGAAGTTCATTTCAATTTATAAATTACATTTATAATCCATATTTCAAATTCCATTTTGTTATATAAATTTATTCTTCAACTTTAATTATAAGTTTTCGGTTTCTTATTCAATTTCCACACAATAGTGTTAATAATTTAATATTATCATTCCTTATCAATCAAGCATCCAATCACTATAATACTTTACAAAAATTATACATTTTTATATACAAAAATAATTTGGGTAAATTATTTCATTTATCCTACTTTAAAACAATACTGCGTTGAATTGTTCTATTCAAGTGTTTAGAGATCCCTATCAATAACGTTAATTACTCGTATTGACCAGAATCCATAAACTACTCAATAAACCAATCAACACAATATAAATTCATTTTATACTCACTAACAAATACGTGCTCATATCTATTAATACGCTCAAACTCAGTCTAGAGTACTATTGACTCTATTTCAATGAGTAATTCCCACCAGAGCCAAGGTTATCACCAACCTAAGCTCTGATACCAAGTGTAACGACCTGCAAATCCGTACCCCTTGAGTCAACACTACTCTACCTAAATCAACTCAATTTGTACGGAAATACGAACCATTTGGGTTAAAAAGAAGAGGAAGAAGAAGAAAATAGAAAACAATCAGAATCTAACTATCGCAGCGGAATAAAATACAATAGATAATAAATGATCTTTACACAAAACAAATATATCTATTCATATATTACATCATCTGAGTACATCAATCACAACTCAACATCAATAACATACAACTAGATACACAACTAAGCAACAAGTAGAATATATATATATATATATATATATATATATATAAACAAGTACGGGAGTACGTATCCTCATCCAGCTCGTCTCCTCAGCTCCACAGCATCATATCCTGTATTCTATAATACTCGGTCTGACCCGAGCATTACAGTTAAATAACACCCGAGTCAGTCTAGAATACCAGCGTGAGAAAATCACACTCAATTGATTATTAAAGTTTCAAAAATCCTTTTGAAAACAAAAGCATCTCGTAAGACCACGCCACAAATAAACATGTTGGATTTTTACCTTATGATAGCTAAAACAATTTTTATAGAAATCCTCTGATATTATAATAGGGTCTATATACAAATACTTATAAAATAGCCGAAATTGTCACATTATTAATTCCAGCTACTAGCCACAGAGTGGGTAATACAAACAAAACTCGTACAAGGCTCGTAGGGTGAATGGATTTCCAACTAATGACTAGGCACTGGGGTACCAACTATCATAGTACGTGGCCTAGATCACAGTACCGAGGAGTACGCCCGCTCCCCTGCAATACAAGACCGGGACTACCCCTTACTGGATAATCCCGAGTGAGATCACCCTGCGGTTGGGATCAGCAATCGCCCACTAAGCCGAAAAAAGGGACATCTAGACAGGGATGACCTCACCCTGCTTGGGTGCTACCCACCTAGCCTTGTTGCATAACCCCTGATTTTTAGTCATTCCTATTTGATGAGGCTTGAGGCTAAGAGTTACCTTTTTAGAACATATCCCTTAGAATGCCCATCGTCCACCTGACGATGTTTCGCAAGCATTCATCCATACAAGTCCGTTTCGGGTTCGAATAAAACCGAAGGCACTATTCCTACTACATCCATTTTGGAAATACCCTCAGGATTAGTAGCGACTAGCCCTTGCACTTCACTGCTCCATCTTCGAATGCAAACTCGTTTCCATGAAACGTACAAACCGGATCGAAGTGGTTTTCGAGAAATTAATCCCGATCCCGGTATCTTCGAAACGATCAACGCATTTGGCCAATATTGATAGTCGGTGATTTAACTATCAATTAATATTCACAAACAACCATCAACCAATAAATAATTTCCCAAATTATTTATTAATCCCAAAAATATCTTCACAAGATAAATTTCCACTTTTCAAACCCTTTTGAAAATAGTTTCAAACTACCTTCCTTTCTCAGAATAAATTCTAAGTATTTCTATATCCACTGGAATCACCTAGCATAAAACTTTAGATTTTTAAAATAATTTAAAAATACTTTATTGTAAAATATATTTGAAATTTAATTTAGAAAAATTACTTTAATACTTAATTTAAAATAATACTCTAGAAATAACTAAAATAAGGTTACCTTATAACTATACATTAGATTTTCTTCTTTAAAATACCAAATCATTCTTTAAATAATTATTACGATAATGGATTAAAATAAAATACTTACTTTGGAATTTACTTTAAAACATTTAAGTTAAGACTACTTCAATAATTGGCTAAAATATATACTATATGAATATTTGAAAATAGGGTTACTTTATAAAATATAAAACTAGGTTTTCACTTTTAAAACAGAATTACTAAGTCACTTTTTATAAATAATTACTACGGTAATAGATTTGAATAAATATTTACTTTAGAATTTTGATATTTGGAAATAATAAATTCCTAAAACATACTTTGTTTTAACAACATTAAAACCTTTATTTTATTTAAAAAAAACTTACTTTGAAAACGTACTTGGTTATCCAGAGAAATATACTTCTCTTCACATTCTTCATGAAATTTCCAATTCAAAACACTTGAATCAATTTCCAAATTGATTTCCAATTAACCCCATTTATTCCAAATTCCATTAACTCCAGATTTAAATCCTTAATTATGATTTAAAAATATTTTTAACTGAAATACCAGTTTAGATTTCTCAAATTACTTCTTTATTCTTTTAAATAAATTTAAAACTTCAAATTTTAAAATAATTCTTTATTCCTTTCAATTAATATCATATAATTTTACAATTCATTAATTACTTTTTATTCAAATATTTTTCTCTTCCTTTTCATATTCGAAGTTATTTATTAGTATTTAGCATCACCTCCATTCCTTTTTCAATTCATTCTTAATTTATTCGCTTTTCTATAATTATCTCGCTTACAATTTACTTCCTTTATTTTCTTTAAAAAATCCAATTTATCTATTTTCGGTAATTCATTATACTCAAATATATCCAATCAAACCATAACATTCAATATTCTAATATAACTCATCATAGAATATCAAATAATCACAACAGAGAATATTAAATAATTTAAATAAATGTTTAGGGGTCTAGTTGGATATCTCCAACCTGTTTTCCCTGCATCCACAGACGTTAGCACAACATAAAATACCAATTCCACAATATACCATACTATAGCACATCAATCAATTTAACCATTCAAACAATTATTTAAATTCAATCATCTAAATTTAAATTTAACCGAGTGAGATTAATTCACCGTTGCTCTTAAATTTGCAATCCGACCCAATCCAGCTTGATTTTCGTTATTTTTGACCTTGTATAAACATTATAGGTTTATTAATATTTGAACTATCGAACAATAAATTTCCCATTTAGTAAATTTAATTAACAAAATGGTTTGGTTCAAAACTAATTTTCTTTAATAAATTACCATTAGTAACCAAATAATTTATTAACCGGTTAAATAAATTATTTCCTTAATATTGATAAATTAAAATGTACATTTATTTTCCTTTGAGACTACGTATGTAAATACTTACAAGATAATCTATACAGATTTTTCAAACTTTATCTATACAAAAAAAATCTCCCTTTAATAAATTATTCCTAAATGACTAAAATAATTTAAATGAGCTAATTAAATAAATTGACCACCTTAATAGTTATTATATTTTCTTTTCAAATCAACAAAACTGCAGTTTTCTCACTGTAAAACTGTTTCTATTTAATATATATGTATATTTGTACAAATAAAATAAAAAAAATGATTTTAGAACTTCTTTGTGTATATATATATAAACATCTACTTATTCAATTAAATCAAACAAAAACAAGATACCTCGCTGCCATTTGACCCAGAACGAACCCAACCTCACTTCAACCCCTCCAGGAACCCTAGCTCCCCCTCCACGTCACCACTCGAACGAAACTCCTCCACCGGCCCATACTCCAGGCGAGCCACCACTTCACGACATCGCCGCTTCGATCCAAAACGACATCACTCCCAAAGATTTCGAAATTCGAATCGCCTACCTACTTCGCCACCTCCAATCGCGACTTCCACCACCGTTGCCAACCTCCACGACCACAAACTGAGATGCCACTGCTCACTAACCAAACTCACGAGCCTCACAGTCAAACTCGAATGAGAGAGCGCGGCCATTATGAACGAAAGGGTTATATTTTTTTTAGACTGTCATTCGAGATTAGGGATTTTGACTTGGTAAGGGAAGAACAAATAATTTTCGAACCAGAGGAAATCGTTTCTTCGGCCAATACTTTGTTACTGAGAATCGAATTTGGTTTCTGAATTTACCTGCTTGCGTGAGAAATTACAACGAAAACGAGGAGAGACAAGAGGAGACAAGACGCGATGTTTTCCAGAGTATAGGGTGGCTTGCGTGTTTTCAGGGATCGAGATGATGTTTTGTATGCTGATGTAAATTTATTTCAATTGGTTGACCGGAATATAAATATATAATACTTCAAATTCAAATTTGAATACAAAATGTCTCGACTTACGTAGCCTAAAATCACGAACTCCTATCGAGGCATGCCGCTAGACGTATATAACGTTATACCCAACTTTAAATTATTTAATTTAATAATTAAATTACCCAAATAAATAGTGATATTTGAAATTCAAGTTAAAAATTAACTTTTAAATATTTAAAATCAATTAAATATTCCAATTTCAAATTCTTAAAAATTCTGGGTCGTCACATACGCAAGTCAAAGTTGAAGTCTAAGTTTAAAAGAATGAAATATGCATGTCCGTAGTCTGAGTCAAGTACAAGAAGTCATATGCATGTCGTGAGTATCAAATATATTTATTCAATTGAAGTATGCTATGCAAGTTTTATTGTTTAAGTCCTTATGTGAAAAAGGTAAAAAATGTACAATAGGCTCTAAAATCCCCAATTTCATATAGGGTTACAACGTTGAAAATGTAAGAAATAAAGAAAGAAGAATTCACCCCCTATAAGTAGCGGCAAGGTTCATATTTATAGTGGTTGCGGTAGGTGGGTTGACTGCCAAGTGTCAATTCGACATGGGGTATGTCTTCTTACTTAAATTGTTTATGTCCGATATCTTCGCCTTCGATGTCATCGGTCAAACTCGAAATCTCTAATGCTGCCAAAATATGGCATCTATCTAAAACTTATCATCGCCTTTCATTGGTAAAACTAGATATCGTTTGTCTTCATGGCTTAGGTATCGAAACCTTTTCTTTCATATCCACTCGATAGCATCCATTGTGGTAACTATTTGAAAATAATGTTGGGGTAGTGGCTTGGTAGTAGTTGTTATATCACGGGCTCAACATCTCCTAGAAGCTCGATATCTCCATTTTTTGACTAGATGCGGCATTCTCCTGTTCTACAATACTTTAGGTTATAGCATCACAACACCTCCCCTTCGCTGTTTTTAGGTTTGATAGCCTTTATATCATAGAAATTTGATATATGTTGATGTTTGATACTACTTCAACTTGTTATATGCTCGACATATTTAGAAGTCATCGGGATGTGATACCTCTTTCTCCTTACATGCTTGACAACCTTTACTGTTGTTGAGGCTCATACCTTCTTGCAGTGTTCACATTTGATTTCCTTTATGTTTTCCAATTGTTTCAAATTAGGCGCCTTTGGAGATCTGACATCCCTTCTTTACTAAAGCACGGGACATCCCTTGACTTTAGAAGTTAGACACCTTCTTGTGAGTGCTTGAAGTTTGCTACCCTTTATTGGATGCCTAATTTACTCCTCCTTCTTTATTCTAGAATTCGACATGCTTTCCCCAGATGCTCAACATCTTTATTTGTAGTAACATTTACTCCCTCACCCTCCCCCCTCCCCCATATGGATGAGATTGATTATACTTTAGTACAATCTAGCCTTTTAAGTTACAACCTCGATATCGACATTTGCCGCCTCGATATCCACATTGCTGTCTATTAATATTCCACTTCGATCTCATTCATCCATTTAAATTGAAATCAACACTCTAGGTTATTTCCCCCTTTCCTATAAATATTTGCTCTCCTCCTTCTTCAAGCTTTTACATGCAAGCTAAACTTGAAATAACAATTTTAATTTCCTCATTTTGATTAAAAACTTTCGATTTCCATTGCGTTCGAGCATGATTTCAAGGTATGGCTTATATTTTTGATCGATTTAAACGAATAATTAGCGAGTTTTAATTGGGGTTTTACCTATTGGGCCTTTTAGGTGCTTTCTAGGATCAAATTAAGGATTGAACTTGTATACTTATTATAGTTTTGAGAAGTTTACTATTTGGATTAAAATGTCGATTGCGGTGTATTTCTTTTTTGATTGATAGAAGCTTGATGATCTGGTAGCTATTGTGAATTCCAAAATTTTCTAAAAATTCGATAACATTCTAGAGTTTTGATGATGATAAGGTTGATACCTACTTAGAAAATCGACACTCAATTGAGAATTTATCTAACTTTTGGAAACTCGGTATCCTCTTTAAAGTTTAACAACCTATTATTAATTAGTTTCTCGTTCACGCATTCTTAAGTCTTTTTGAAATTTGACAACTAATTTGAAAGTCGGTACCTTCTTAAGGTTTCACTAACTAGTTACAAACTCGACAATAAGTTAGAGGTTCAGTAGTTATCTAGATATTCGATAACAGGTTGTAAGTTTGATAGATGTTTAAAGGATGGTTGTGTAGTTACAAATTTGACAACCTTATAGTGAGTTTCTATCTTTCTATAAATTCGACAGATACTTAAAGGGTTGTTAT
The DNA here is from genome assembly GCA_030765085.1 of Allium cepa. Classification (NCBI taxonomy): domain Eukaryota; kingdom Viridiplantae; phylum Streptophyta; class Magnoliopsida; order Asparagales; family Amaryllidaceae; genus Allium; species Allium cepa. Next base: position 472,111,208 of record CM060931.1, read on the forward strand.
GCGGTTATAAACTCAATATCTTGCCTAGGTTCAACACCTTACGTTGAGTTTGGAAAGTAATTTTAACATTTTTACCTACTTATAAATTGGATAGCCATTTATGCATTCAACATTTTACAAACTCGATAATGAGTTCATGTGCCTTTAAACAATTTCGAACTCATTAACAATTTATGAGATCGATACCTTGTCATGGTCCCCACAACTAATCACAAGTTCGACACCCCATTGCGAACTCAACAACATGATATACTTTAATTCTTTGTTATGAAACTAGTGCATAGTTATCTAGCTATGAACTCGATAATTATAAATGAGTTATTAATTAGTTATGAAGGTGCTAAGCATCTATGAGCATGACATCTTATTGTAGGCTCATATCTAGTAATGAACTACTTAGTGAGTTATCAATTATAGACTTGATAACCATTCATAGCTTTAGCATTTCATAACGAACTAAATAATTTTCAATTAAATAATCATTTATAGGTTAGACATCTAATTTTCCATTTTTGCATTTATATTTATATATTTAACTTTTCTTTAACATGCTCTTAAGTATTCTTAACTTTTATTGAATATATAATACTTCCCTGGTTGTATGTAACATCATCGGGCAATAAATGGTTGGCAAGAAAGTTGATAAGGGTCCAAGTCTTCTCCTGCTTCAGAGATAAGAGACTATAGGTTTGTCCCATCCTTGATAATCTTCAACAATTTTTGATTATCAATATAGAGGTTAGGGTGGTAGGACCATTCGGAAGAATAGAAAATCCTTTGAATGGTTTCTTTGCTTTCAACCCCGACCCATATTTGGCACTCAAGTTACCTCCCCCATTTGTACTTCTTCGTTCGATTCTTGGATCATCTAGGCATTTCCCAATACAATTGTTGTCCAACTCCTATACTTAACCAAGCTATCTTGAAATCCTGGCTAGGGAAGCTGCACTTCCCTCTCTCAATGCTGACACTCTTCACTCTTTAGTGACTCTTGTCAAAGTGGGGAATCAGCTAGTATGTTCCATATATCTTCTCCCTCAAAAGATCCTAATCACTAATTTGATTAATAGAGCTAAGGACTAGGAGAACCAGTTTTTTTTATGTTAAGAGTCATACCCCTAGAATTAGAGGTACTTTCTCTATCCCTAGTAAGACCTATTGCTTTTCCTTTATTTCTTATACTATATTCTGTTGTTTCTTTATGACAACCAATTCTTTTCAGAATATGCTTCTAGGAGAACAAATCCTTCCATGGCTGGTACAATTGGTTCTATGAGCCTAGCATCTTAAACTATTAGAGATAAATGTAAAATCTTAACCGAGGTCGACCTTAGAAAGTACTCCTTAATCTTGGAGAACCATAAGGTGCCTAGGGAGCCTCTATGATGAGGAATGATGTCCACGGGAGACCTGCCTTGATTGTTGGTGAAAAAAGGTACTTTTTCTAGTTCTTCCCCCATTCACCACGATTCTTTTAGTAAGCCCTTATCATGATCTTCAATGAAATTTCCTACATCACTATCTTAAGACTTTTCCCTTTGATATGGATTCAGCTCTTATTATCGTAATGTCTAAGTCCAAGAAGGCTAATGCTCATGCTTCTTCATTAGCATCACTACCAAAGTGGCCCTTGTTAAGGACTGTATTACTAATGTCCTCAAGAATATTGATGCTGAGAGTCATAAAAGAAAGAGGGATTGTCATGATTTATCTTGTGTATTAAGCTCTTCGCCAAATAAAGGACCCCGTCTTAGAGGATGTCATACTTTTTCTGCCATCGTTGAAGAATCAAATGTAGATATGATTACACCCCTCCAAGAATCTAGCTTTGCTGATCATAGTTTACTATCTCAAGATCCTCATAACTACATAAAGTCTGGTTCCGATCTAAGTCCGTTTCAAGATATCAAGATTCCAACATTTGCCTCCGCTCTTCAGCTTTATATTAAGAGTTAGTCTTGACTCCTCCTCCCCCTAAATATTTTCCCTTCAATGCTCAAATTTAACACATCCCTTCAAGTTTTCACCACTTTGTCCACTCAGTGGTCCAGTTCCCATCTGGGGCTTCCCTGATGCCACAGAAGCTCTCAAGTTCAAGAACCTAACCTCGTCTATGCAAACAATGTTATTAAAGATTCCAAATGAAAAGTTTCCCACTTTGTCAATTAAGCCCTCCCAAAAATTAGGGAACAATTTTACGAGGATTCCCTCTTTATTGCATATCGTGATAACATAAGGAAGTGTTCAAGGTTAGACTTACCTTCCCTTCCGAGTAGCTATGACTTAGGCCCGTCCGCCCATGACACAGGCTTTCCTTATCCTCCAAGTTCTCCTTGCATTCCTCAGGAAGACATCTCAACCAAAGGTGCCCCTCCTCCCATCGATCGAGTAAAAGAGAAAAATCAAGCTCCAATTTTTCAAGCTCCCAAAGCACAAGTATGAAATTTATCATTTCTTAAATGTTTATAATTACATATTTGCTTTAGTTAATAAGTTTGCTTATTTTAGTTAAGGAAAAGAAAAAAATCATCATTTGATATTTTGCATGAGAAAAGCGAAAGGGAAGTGGTGCGATTAAATAGATAAATTAAGAAGCTAAGTGTAGAGAATAATAGTTTTTCTAAAGGGTATAGGTGTCTTCTCCTTTATAGAAAAACGAGTAGCTCGGCTCTTGGAAAGACCTTACCTTCAATAGGTAGAGTTATAAAAAGAATGCAGAGCTGACTACACTCATCTGGGTGCTTATTGAAGATAAGGACACTTTAGTAGAGTTTCATTATAAACTTTATTCTAAGAACCTTTTTACTGACTTTTCTTTTCTAGGGAAAGGGGGTTTACTTAGGCATTTACATAAAAGATTTTAAATGATCATGGGTCTGATCCTCATCCTATGGAATGCTGGAACCCTCCTAGGGTTGAGGTCGGTCCACTTTCCTCACACACTCTTCCTCTTGAAAAAGTCAAGTTTAACAAAGAGAAATTTATCTCAAAATTTTACAAAGGGTCTATATTTTAAGAGCTCGAATGATTTTATTGTTGTATTATGTAATTCAAATAATCTTTATAAGAAATTAAATTCTCATTTCTTTGCACCTTAATTTGTTTTTCCTGAAATATATAGATTAAGGAATCATTTGGCACTTCCATTTCAATTAAACTCTTAAGTAAATTTGTCAAGCCGAAAAGGGATTTTAAGGAGAAAACATTAACACTCAAAACCTTTCAATTAGCAACTTACTACTTTCTTTGGGACCTTATGGAAGTTTACATATAAATTCACCACTAATATTTTGATTTCATAGGTGATGAAAAAGATAGTTTACTTAAGGAAATTCGGTCTAATTATGCTAAATTGTTGTGCGGTGATTCTAATACTCCTGCCGAGAAATGTGATTATCATCAGTTTCCCCCAGTTATTAATCCTCTCAAGTTTATATCTCCTTTGACTCTACTTCCCCTATGTCCGTCGGTTCACTCAAAAAGGCTCAAACTACTTCTAATCTTAATGATCGAGTGTATAAAACTTGAATTGTTAATGCAATTTGAACTTGTTCATGCTTTCATACCCTATTGTTATTAATAAAAGAATATATTTTCCCTATATGTTTATTTTTCTTTTATCTACTCTTACTAGGAATGTCAACTCATGCTTATACCTAACGATTATGACCTCCCTTCTTTATTAGATAGACTTAGGGCCAGACTGATATTAGATATTATGAAGTGCTCCTCTCAAGATGCTTCATCTATACCATTTATCAACAACCCAAAGTCATGTAAATGGTATAAAAAAACTACAAGTTAAGATCCAAATTAATAAAAAACAAAATGTCCTCGAGTTTAGAGGAAAAAATCAATGAAAAAGATAAAGACATCAAAGAACTAAGAAAGAATATAAAGGTAGTAGGTCGATCCAGACCCCAAGACCAAGGAACCAAAATCGATGTAGAAATTGCACGTATATATTAGAGAATTAAGAATCTTGAAGTCATAGTTGAAAAGCCAAGTATCGTGACAATCATTGGATCTTATCGCAAGTTGGAAAATCTGGCTTTCCCACTCCTACCCCTGCAAGGACAACTTGGTCTCGATCCTTGGCTAGTAGAAAGAAATTTTCCTCTTTGAAAATCTGCCTCCGAGTTTAGATGATGAAGAGATTTCCAGGTGGTGTCGAGCATTTAAATATGAACTTACCCAGTTTCTAAAAGAAAAATATCATGAAAAAGTTTCAGAGCATTTCAATAAGTATAAATGTCAAGTTCAGGAACTGGGACGCAAGAAGCATGCTCTTGAGCAAAAGATTAAAGAATTACAGAGCAAAGTTAAAACTTTAAAGGGAGCCAATAAAATGCTTGATCATGCATTAAAGACTCAGATTGGCTCTATTGATGATACAAAAATCATCCAAAAGAAAGAAAAAAAGCTCAAAAAATTATTGGACGTGGCGATTCATCACATCATTGAACCTTCTTCAACTGTCGAAGTTCTAAAGAGAAGTGGAAGACTTTAAGTATCAACTGAAAGTAACAGAGGTGATGCCGCTTGGAAATTTTTGACTGGACTCTCTTATCGATTAACCTTTTGCTGATATCTATAACTTTTTCCTATGATATGTAAAATGTAAATGTAAAATGGTAAATAAACACATCTCAAAATGACTGATACCTTGAATTGACCTTGTAATTTCTTCTTTATTTTTGTTTTGTATTTGAACTTATTTAGTTGTTCGTAATTTGCTTCAGTGCTATAATCTGATTTAATATGATATATTGTCCTCGGTTAAGCATAACTTGCTTGCTCCCAAGAATATTTTTAGATAAGCCTTGATCTAAGAGTTGCTTATCCAATGTTATAGAACTTGTTTGTCATCATCATTAATAAGACTTTCCTTTTATTTCTTCTTTTCTTAGCTGAATGAATTCATAAACAAATCTTTGTGTCTTTACTTCCTTCCTTTAGTTTGAATTCCAGGAATCCATCCACCTAGCAAGAAGACCGAAAATTGATTTCATAAAGAAACAATAAATTCATTTGTAATAATACATCTCAACCAATGGAAGGCTGAAAATTGGAGCAATAATGAAGATTCCCATTATTTATAAAAATCTTTTTGACCAAGAGGTTCACAACTTCTTAGATGTCCATATTGGATAATGAGATTTTTAGTTCTAGGTAATCGATAGTTCTCCTTTCCTTTAAAGGTTGCCTCATTTTTAAGCTTAGTGTGAGACTGGTCGTGGTAAATTACACTTCTTTTTAGAAGATTGCTCTGATCCATTCTTAGGACAAAGTCACACTTTTTTAATTGGTTTCCTTTACCCCTTATTACCATCTCCTGTAGTGATTTAGGTCCTTGAAGTTTTCCACCCCTTATTACTATCTTAGGTAGTTATTTAAGCTTTGAAATTTTTCTTCCCTTATCACCTTATAGGTGATGATTTAGGCTTGAGTCTCTTTTTACCCTTATCACCTTACATGTGATTATTTCGGCTTGAACCCCTTATTTCCTTATAGGTAATGATTTAGGCTGGTTGCTCCATTTGGTTAGCCATCTTAAGTAGAACCAAAGTCCTACCCATCCTCTATAACACCCCCACTTCAATACATATACTATCCAAGAATATTACAAAGTAACACTATCAGATAATATAAAGAATGAGGCTATATGAGGTACATATATGAATATTCCATTAGATTAACACTAGTACGCATTAAAACATCAATTACATAACTTATATATACGTACACAGTAGAACAAAACATAGTATAAAATAAATAGAAGAGAACATATAGTCGGTCGTAATAACAACATACAATAGAATATATAAATATTATAAGGATACAGTATAATTCAAATGTCAACTATAGATACACACACATACATCGAATCAATGATAAACAAGTATTATGTAACAACTCCTGTGTAAACTCCTCTAAGCCCAAATAAACAAATGTTGGTCCTACTACCTGTACTTGTAATGTCTCAGACTGACCCGAGTATCATATAAATAATAAACAGGTCAGACAATATCTAAATCCAATGTCAATAACCATATAAAACTATGTATGTATTGGGCATAAATAATTATAATAACAATAATCTTATCTCAAACAGTCCAAATATCGCATACCGTAGAATCACAAAACCTAGTATAAAGATGTCATCACCCACGTAAAATCTAATCAATCAGAAATCATGAAATCAACATCAAGTGTGTGAATCATCCATACCAAAATCATTATCAGGACCCAAAAATCAATAATAAGTGAGATATCACCAAGCATAGTCAGGGTAGTACATAGCATTGCCCAAGTATATCTCTCAATCTCAAATTACAAAATACCATCATCAAATCCCTAAAATCAGTAAGAAAGATCTGAGCTAGCTCATAATAACAATCGAATATAATCAATAATAAGTAGATTGTCTATCAAAGAAGGATACGGGGTTGACCATACTCTGGACACAGTCCCAAGTATAATCTTATCTCATATATGCCTATACACTACATGTGAATTGAAATCAAACAGGAGGCTGATGGTCGTATGCTTGCTCTAGGAACCTAGGGTGTACTATGCCATATGCTATGTAGCTGGATCTGTTCCTACAACATTGGTTCCTAGAAATAAATGAGAGACGATCGCTGATCTACCAGTTTATCTTTATGAAACTTTAGTTTGTGAAAGACCTTCACGTTCGCGAATAGTTTTTTGTGGTTGGATGCGGCGACCGGATGGACTTGGAATGATTATTTATCAATTCCTAGAGGAGTTTTGGGTTGTGTGTCTGACGGCCTGGCGGTCTTAAAGCAATGACTCATCGACTTCAAGAGCAAATTTTCGTATTCAGCTCGAAGGGACACGGTTTTATTGGTTCATGTAGGCTAAGCTGTTAGATATGTTTGTTCAACGATCCTTTGGAGAAGACTTCTCGATGCTACCAACAACGTCGGTTCTCAAAAGGGGATTGACATGACTCGTCAAGGGCATAGAAGCTTTTCTTTCACCGTGCTGTCTGCAATACCCCTAGTGTCCCGGTACGGCTCATTTGGAAAAGGAGAGTAGAAAAGGATGGTTGAGAAGGTATCACTTTAGGTTGTTTTCCCATTACTTAGTTGCTAGCTAGCTGGAATGTTATTTGATAAGCATCCTTTCGTCAGATTTCGTCAGTTAGCTGGGGCGCTTTACTGTTGGGTCTTAGTAGCCTTGCTTAGGCAAAAGATCCTTGAGGTCTCGTAGCTCCTTCATAGTTTGGTATGTTCTTTAGCACACTACTGGATTTGCCTTCTTCTATTTGCACTACTAGTCCAGCCCCAATATTTTTATACTATGGCTACAAATATTATATATAATTCATTGATGCATTTTCTAGGCACACATGGATCTATTTTTAAAAATCAGTGTCTGAAACATGCAATGTAGTTGTTCATTTTATATCCTTAGCTGAAAAAAATCGGTTTTCAAGTTAAAATAATGCAAACTGATGGTGGAACTGAGTATGGTCCGCTTAGCAGTTTTTTCAACAAGAAAGAAAATAATTCATAGAACTACATGTCCCTACACATCTGAAATAAATGGTTTAATCGAGAGAAAACATAGACACATGGTTGAATCGGGCCTTACATTGCTAGCTTAGGAATCTCTACCATTAAAATGTTGGTATGATTCATTCAACATAGCTGTTAACTTAATTAATAGGTTGCCAACAAAAGTTCTCAAAGGAATATTCCTATAAAAGGTTTATACAAAGTTAAACCTGATTATCAACACTTGAGAACCTTTGGATGTCTAGGTTTTCCCTACTTGAGACCATACAATACCCATAAACTGAACTTCAAATCCAGACCATATACCTTTTTAGGTAATGGAACAAAACAAAAGGGGTATAAATGCGTTGATGATAGTGGAAAAATATTTATAAGTAGATATGTTGTATTTGATGAGCATGTCTTTCCTTTTAGCAATGTAGATATAAAAAATACCAAAAAGATATATAATCCAAAGGTATCAAACCTGATTTACTCGTGTGCACTGATATGCTTCAAACAAGGGAGATTGAAAGGACTGCTGGAGCTAATGATTCTCAACTAACAGTGTCATCGCAACTAGGTCATGAGTCACCTGAACTGCCAAGCTATCTCAGTCAATCTCCTACACACTCAAGTGAGCAAACTCATCAAGTTAGTTAAGAAAATTCAAACAATCTATAAAATAAATCTAGAAATAACAATAGTCAAGCAAATGTCGAAGAACAACCACAAGTGAGAGCAGGTCATCCCATGATCACATGAGCAAAAGAGTGACATTTTAAACCAAAATTATGCACTATAGTCAATGTTTCAAAGGAGCCAGAAACATTTGAGCAAGCTGCAAAAGAAAAAAACTGGAAAGTTGGAATGGATGAACGGTACAATGCATTTGTAAGAAACAAAACCTGGAAACTGATGTGCCCACCAGAAAATAAAACATAGTTGGATGCATATGGACCTACAGACTAAAGAAAAATCCAAATGGAACTGTAGCCAGATACAAGGCCAGATTAGTGGCAAAAGAAGACACTCAACAATATTGGTTTGATTTAAATGAAACATTCTCTCCAGTGGTTGAACTAACAATCATAAGAGTAGTGTTAACCATTGCATTGCACAAGCATTGGAGTATTAGGCAACTTGATGTCAACAATGCTTTTTTATAAGGTATTCTGTAGGAGAAAATATACATAGAGCAATTACAAAGATACAAGGTAAATATGAATCTTGTGTGCAAACTAAATAAGACTATATATGGCCTTAAACAAGCACCAAGAGTATTGTTTGATAAACTAAAAATCACTTTAATCACTTTAGGTTATTAATCTACCAAATCAAATAATTCATTCATCGAGCTCAATAGAAAATCAAGTATATATATTCTAAAATACGTTGATGATTCAATTATTATAGCAATAAATTCACTCGTTATTTGGATAAGCAATTTTCAATCATGGATCTTGGAGACTTAAGTTATTTCTTTGGTACGGAAATCAGGAGAATTTCAAAGTCAAAAATACTTCTAAGCTAGAGGAAATGTATTTCAGAGCTGTTGATCAAGACTAAAATGGATAATGCAAAATCACAAACAACTCCAATGATAAGCAATCAACATTCGAGCAAAAAGCAGGTGAGAACCCATAACTAACACCAAACAATACAGAAGTGTTATTGGTATTTACAGTATGCTACATTTATAAGAATAGATATATAATTTAGTATTAATAAAGTATGTCAATTCATGCAGGAACTACTGGATAATAACTGGAAAGAAGTAAAAAGGATACCGAGATACTTAAAGGGAACTGCAAATTAAGGATTATCATTAAAAGAATGTAGTAATTGTTGAATATGCGCTTATATGTTTTTGTTTGATGATAATAAACATATATATTCATTTAAATGTATTTGGTTATGTACTATTTTGTTTTTCATAGATTAAATAAATATTTGTTGAATAAAATAAATTACACAAAATTTGAATTTGAATTCAAACAAAACAAGTTACACAGATTTTGAATTCAAACAGAAATTTTATTCAAACAAATATTTATTACAAACTTGAATAGTACAAATTCATGCTCTCACTATACATATACATTTCTGATTACATCACGATTACATCACAAATATTTTTACATTGATAACCTCACTACATATCACTCACACTCGTATTTTGTCTTCAACTGCATTCCAGTTTAAGTCCAGCATCTGAGAAATCTGCAAAAATATTCACTAACGCAGTAAAATTGAAAAAGAAATATTTTTGCAATATAAAATAAAATACGATTTTTGAAAAAATGGTTTGCCTCAGTTATTTGGGTTGTTCGTCATCATTCACACTTGATTTTATCACAAAGTAGTGCACATTGATATTACAAGGACAGGTAGCCATAAGTGGCTGCAATACACACGTGTACGTTCATACACGTGTGCACTGCCTCGCCAACTCGTGTACGCAGCCAACAATAGCAAGTGTGCAAACAACAAACATGAAGTGAATCAAGTTCAAGCCACAAGTGTACATGAATACAACTCGACTGCAACAGTACAGTCATGAAGACTGCAAGAACATGAACATAGAGCAACAATGAAACTGACTCAAAGCACAAAAGTGCAACAGTGAAGTGACAAATGTTCAGTGGTGAAGCAACAGAGATCAGAGACCAAGCAAAGCATAGTAACTGCATAGCAACAGCAAAAAGGGACTGCAACAAACATGTATGCAACATCAAGTCAAAATATGCAACTACATGACATAAATGCAACTACAACGATGCAAGCAAAGAACCAAAGTCAGTGGCAAGCTTCAAACTGCATAAGTGACCATGAAACTGACTCGAAGCAGTAGTGACAGTAAGCATGAATCAAGCTCAGTGACAAATGCATAAATATATCAGAGTGAAACATTTGAGTTGCAACATGAATGAAAAGAACCAGACACAACAGTGCACAAGTACAAGAAACTTGAATTCAATTGCAACAACTCAATGGACCAAACTGCAAGTACAGGAGGCAACTCAATAAAAACATGCTCAGGTCAGAGACAACACAGTGAAAGTTCACAAGTGCAGACACATAGAGCAGTCATAATGAAACTGCAGTGAAGACCTGAAGGCAACATGAAGAAATGTACATGCACCAGTGATGAAAGCTACAAGATATACAAGTTTAGTTCATATACCAGTGATACAAATGCAACACAGTGGGAACAACAATGAATACTGCAACATGGCCAATTGTCAAAACTGCATCAATCACAAATGCAATGCAAGTGGAGTAATGGGTGAACATAACACCATGATATTCAGTTCAATGAATACTGTAACAACAAACTCAACCAAGACAAGTATTGCAGTAATGAATGCATCACATACACAACATCAAAGTGAAACAAATGTAGAACTGACAAATGTATCAACTCAACTACAGCCAGTGCCGACATGAACAGAAGTTCTGAATCAACAATGCAGACACAAGTCAGTTGCAACATGAAACAAGACATGAAGAAAGTTCGAAGAAGACTACAATATCAAGTACATGAAGACCAACGTCACAGTAAACATGCAGGTGAACAGAAGATAGTGAGCATATATTTTTGTATGAAATGCAAAGTTCAGATCTACAGAATGGGGATGAACTCGACCGAGTACAGTATGCAGCAGAGATGATCGAAGTAAAATACAAGCCGAAGTCAGAGTTCAATGAATATAAAATTCGTATCATTATTCTTTGAAAAAGTCAGCAATGAAAAAGGGGAAGTTTTAATGCCGTGTGAATCAAGAAAATCGAACGCAACACAATCAAAGCCGTGCGTATCAAGGTGAAATTAAAATCAGGAAAGCATAATTTAGGAAAGTATCGAATCGATACAAGCAAAATCAAGTATCAAGAATTCATATAAATACAATCCCAAAATCATCATCGGTTGTGGAGAAAATCGAATCAAATCCAAACACAAACCCAAGTTCATCATCGGCATCGAGTTATAGAGTCAAGCAAATCATTAAAACCAGCAACGAAAAGAAATAACATACCGAATCATCAACAACTCGATCACCAGATAACGAACTGTCAACGCAAATCGATCATCAGAGAACGAGCTAGCAACAAGAATCAATTATCAGAGAACAAGCGACGCAAGCCATCGGTCACAAATCAGAGATCGATCATCAGAACGAAGCACTAATTCGAGAAAGAAGCCGAAGCCCTAATTCGACATAGAAAGGCCGACATTTTTACAAGCAAAAGAAGGAACGGGTCAAAGCCAAAGTGGATCGGGTTAATAAAAACAAGGGGTCGGCCTTGTTCAATTATAAAAAGGCTTAAGTTTGTTTTGGGTTCAATTATAAAGGGGTTTCTTAGTTATTTTATTTTGAGCAAAAATTATGCATTCAAGCTCGTATTTTAATTTTTGCTCCTGCGGTTATTTGTGAAGTTGTTTTTTTTTCTTTTCGAGTCGAAGAATTTGTAAATCACCACCTAGGGATTAGGTAGTGTCAGATTGTCTATTTAGAATTAGTTCAGTGAGCAGGGAGTGCGAGTTTGCAAAGCTCTATAGGCGGGAGCAGTGTTTGCGAGTGAGCGAAACTCTATAGGCGAGAGCAGGGTGTGCGAGTCTAGTAGAGTGTTTGTGAGCGGGAGCAAAAGGGTCTGCGAGTCTAGTAGAGTGTTTGTAAGCGTGATACTGTTTAATTCTAATAGAAATCTGGGAATGCAGCAGTAGGCGGGGTTGCCGAAGCTGGGTAAATTTTGTGTGTGATTTATTTTTCAGCATATTTATTTCTGCTATTATATTTCTGTGTTTAATTCGAGAAAATTTGCTATAACCATATTCACCCCCCCCTTCTCTAGGGTTAATCTAGATCCTACAAGTGGTATCAGAGCCCGGTATATTTTTTATTTAACTCTAGAGTCATGAGTCTACAAAATAATGCTTTTTCTGAGGGGCAATCTATCGTTAGGCCACCCATGTTTAACGGGAACGATTATGCTTATTGGAAAGTTAGGATGAGTATTTATCTTAGTTCCGTTGATTATGATGTTTGGGATATTATTGAAACTGGCTATAAACTTCCCACTATAATCGTTGGTGATGCTGAGATTCCTAAACCTAAGGATAGGTGGGATGCTAACGATAAGAGATTGAAAACGACAAATGCTAAAGCCATGAATGCTTTGATATGTGCTCTTGATAAAAATGAATTTAATAGAATTTCTCATTGTACAACAGCACAGGAAATTTGGCACACTTTGGAGGTGACACACGAAGGAACTTCTCAAGTCAAGGAGTCTCGTCTAGCCCTATTCAGAAATGAATACGAGAACTTTGTGATGGACAAAGGCGAGAGCATAAAGGACATGTTTGGACGCTTTTCAACTTTGGTGTACAACGCTAGAGCACTTAGGAAGGTCTTCACTGAGGTAGAGCTTGTGCGGAAGATACTACGAGTTTTACCAATGAACTTTGAGGCAAAAGTCACAGCAATCCAAGAATCGAAAGGTTTGAGTAAACTAAGCATGGAGGAGTTGATTGGAAACTTGATGACATACGAGCTTGAGCTAAAAGCAAAGGAAGAGCGCAACAACTCCGAACCAAAGAAGAAGACGATTGCCTTAAAGAGCAAAGAAGAAAGCGATGAAGAAGATCCAATTGAAGAGCTTGCAATGGCTGTCATTAATCTTAGAAGATGGTCTAGATTCAAGCCACGCAAGAAGAAAACAAAGGGCAATAGGTCAAAAGATTTCGAAAATTCCGATAATGAACTGACGTGTTATAACTGCAACAAGCCTGGCCACATCAAACCAAAATGCCCACTTCTCAAAAACAACAAAGGAAAGAAAAAGGCGAAGAAGGTATTTGCAGCGACTTGGGATGATGAAGAAGGAGAAGAAGCTTCGGATAGCAGCTCAGAGGAGGCTAACTTGTGTCTTATGGCGAAATCAAATTCAGATTCAAGCTCAGAGGAATCTAGTGAGGAAGGTGAGTATTCCTATAGAGATCTTGTTTTTATGTGTTCTGATCTCACTAAAGTAGTTGATGCTCTTGAATCTAAAATTGAAAAACTGAAAACTGATAGGAGAGAACTTGCTCGTAAAAATTTTAGGTTAGAAACTGAACTTGAAAATATTCAAAACCTAGAATGTAAAAGATGTAAAGTTTTAGATTCATAATTGACAAGACTTAAGAATAACTCTGAGAATCTTGAAAAAGAAAACTTGAATCTTAATGAAACCATCGACACTAGGAAAAAGGATTTTATAAATCGATGCACCTCACTTGTCACTGAAAATACAACACTAAAAACCAAAGTCCAAAATCTTGAGAAATCTTTGAATAACTTTTTAAGAGGCGAAAAATCTTTCAACATGCTATTGGGAAATCAAATTTTTGCTAACAACAAAAAAGGACTTGGTTTTGGGAAAACACAAGCTGAGGATAATGCAAAAGGGAAAAGTGTCTTTGATAAATATGAAATAATTGGACATCATGTTGAAAATTGTAGTCATAGGAACAAGAATACAAAATTTATACAAGTTTGGGTTCCTAAGAATTCTACAAACAAATTTCATGTCTATTGGAACAAGAATAAAAGGACTAAACAAGTTTGGGTTCCAAAGGGTTTGTTTATTCATAATGTTTCTGCCACTAACAATCATGGACCTAGAAATAGGTCACAAAAATCTTTCATCGTGTAGGTGTGGTGGCAGGCTAAGGAACAACAACGGTGCTCTCTGGATTTTGGCTGTTCCAGAAACACAACGGGCAACACAGCAAAGTTCCTTAGCCTAATATAAAGGTGACAGAATCACAATGGGCAATCACGAGAAATTATCGTAAAGGTAAAACAGGTGAAGGTATATTAAATGTGATAATCTGCACCATATTCTAAATTAAATCAGCCAAAATTGCGATAATGATGTGATGTCTTTAATTCTGACTTATTGATATGATTTTTCCTTTGACTTGTTCTTACTTTGATTTGTGCTTAAAAGTAGACCAACCATCCTTTCATCATTGAACTTAATCTGTTTGGTCAAATTATGATGTTGATTGATTACTGTCTACTCATGCTACACGTAGATATATTTTGACATTTTGATCACTGCTTGTAAATTTGCACGATTTCAAATTCATGTGAAAAAGGATTTTAAGAAATTGTTGAAACTTCAAGAAATTGTTTTTGAAATAATTATGAGGTTGACTGACTATTGATTACTCATGAATATAATTGTTTATCCTATGCTTTCTGAAATTAACACCATGATATTTGTTTGAGTGTGAACATGGCTTCAATTCAAAATCCAAAGAATGTCATTTAAATTGTTGCTAAAATTGAGTTTGAAATTTTTTGATGCACACTTCATGTCTGGTTTACCAAATCCAGTTAGTGATATTTTGGATTGAAAAAGAAATTCAGATGCAGTTCATACTGGTAATCTAGTTGATAGAAAACATACGAGTTGAACGTGATTAATTTTTGAAACATTCATTTGCTGCATCGTTTTTCCAAAGAGAATATCTGCATATTTTTCACTTGAAATAATTTTTCATTTAGCAGAATTTTTTTCTCTCATATAACCCCTTCGAGAAAATAATTGTTTGACCATATTTTCAGATCAGTCATTCTTATTTGATTTTAAATGACAAATCTTGACTGATTCGACTCCCTACTAATTATCAAAGAGATAAATAGTGATTGAAAAAGTGATGAGTGTTGATATTTAACATACATTACTCAAGAGAGTATATTTGGAAAATTTCTTTAGGAATTAAAACAAGAATTATAAAACTTTTTGTTGGGTAAAGATTCCATGACCATTTCTATATCTATCACTATTTCTATCGACCATGTTTTATTAAATATTCAATATAGTTTGTCGATATGTGGTACTATAATCAGGAATCATTTGTTTTTCATGTCATATTTTTTAAATAAATAAATAAATATCCAAAGTATTCACTCTCATTTAAAAGTCCTCACGGTTATGCATGGGTGAATTACTTGAATTTTTTATTATGTGCTTCCATGCTCATTTAAAAGTCCTCACGGTTATGCATGTATGGAATGCATATCAAAATTAATTGCTTAAATAGACAAGTTGATTCTAATCCCATTTAAAAGTCCTCACGGTTATGCGTGGTTAGAAGATACTTGATTTCATTTTTAAAATTAAATTCGAATACTACTAATCTCATTTAAAAGTCCTAACGGTTATGCATGATTAGTAGATATTCAAATTCCTGATATAAATGTACCACAAGTCGATTCAACTGTATGATTTTATATGAACACAATATCCATCATTTCTAAAAGTGGAATATGCGCCTAACAAGGGTAGTTATGTTTTTTGTTTGATTCTTATTGAAGTTTAATATTTATATTCAATTTGAGTTTAATGTTGGATTAGTATCGATTACTTTATCTCTAATTTTCTCTAACACTATTATTCTTTTGCTGATAACAAAAGGGGGAGAGAAAAGTTAAGATTTTGTCAAATAGAATCAAGCAAAGGTCAAATAATTTTTCCCATTTGCATCTAGGCTTATTTGAATATTTCTATTCGTATGCATATATGTAGGGGGAGCATCATGTAGAAAGGAAGCATTTAAATAGGGGGAGCAATTAGAGTATATAATTGGTCAAATACATTTAACACGGTCAAAATCTTAAATATATGTTTGTTATCATCAAAAGGGGGAGATTGTTGAATATGCGCTTATATGTTTTTGTTTGATGATAATAAACATATATATTCATTTAAATGTATTTGGTTATGTACTATTTTGTTTTTCATAGATTAAATAAATATTTGTTGAATAAAATAAATTACACAGAATTTGAATTTGAATTCAAACAGAACAAGTTACATAGATTTTGAATTCAAACAGAAATTTTATTCAAACAAATATTTATTACAAACTTGAATAGTACAAATTCATACTCTCACTATACATATACATTTCTGATTACATCACGATTACATCACAAATATTTTTACATTGATAACCTCACTACATATCACTCACACTCGTATTTTGTCTTCAACTGCATTCCAGTTTAAGTCCAGCATCTGAGAAATCTGCAAAAATATTCACTAACGCAGTAAAATTGAAAAAGAAATATTTTTGCAATATAAAATAAAATACGATTTTTGAAAAAATGGTTTGCCTCAGTTATTTGGGTTGTTCGTCATCATTCACACTTGATTTTATCACAAAGTAGTGCACATTGATATTACAAGGACAGGTAGCCATAAGTGGCTGCAATACACACGTGTACGTTCATACACGTGTGCACTGCCTCGCCAACTCGTGTGCGCAGCCAACAATAGCAAGTGTGCAAACAACAAACATGAAGTGAATCAAGTTCAAGCCACAAGTGTACATGAATACAACTCGACTGCAACAGTACAGTCATGAAGACTGCAAGAACATGAACATAGAGCAACAATGAAACTGACTCAAAGCACAAAAGTGCAACAGTGAAGTGACAAATGTTCAGTGGTGAAGCAACAGAGATCGGAGACCAAGCAAAGCATAGTAACTGCATAGCAACAGCAAAAAGGGACTGCAACAAACATGTGTGCAACATCAAGTCAAAATATGCAACTACGTGACATAAATGCAACTACAACGATGCAAGCAAAGAACCAAAGTCAGTGGCAAGCTTCAAACTGCATAAGTGACCATGAAACTGACTCGAAGCAGTAGTGACAGTAAGCATGAATCAAGCTCAGTGACAAATGCATAAATATATCAGAGTGAAACATTTGAGTTGCAACATGAATGAAAAGAACCAGACACAACAGTGCACAAGTACAAGAAACTTGAATTCAATTGCAACAACTCAATGGACCAAACTGCAAGTACAGGAGGCAACTCAATAAAAACATGCTCAGGCCAGAGACAACACAGTGAAAGTTCACAAGTGCAGACACATAGAGCAGTCATAATGAAACTGCAGTGAAGACCTGAAGGCAACATGAAGAAATGTACATGCACCAGCGATGAAAGCTACAAGATACACAAGTTTAGTTCATATACCAGTGATACAAATGCAACACAGTGGGAACAACAATGAATACTGCAACATGGCCAATTGTCAAAACTGCATCAATCACAAATGCAATGCAAGTGGAGTAATGGGTGAACATAACACCATGATATTCAGTTCAATGAATACTGTAACAACAAACTCAACCAAGACAAGTATTGCAGTAATGAATGCATCACATACACAACATCAAAGTGAAACAAATGTAGAACTGACAAATGTATCAACTCAACTACAGCCAGTGCCGACATGAACAGAAGTTCTGAATCAACAATGCAGACACAAGTCAGTTGCAACATGAAACAAGACATGAAGAAAGTTCGAAGAAGACTACAATATCAAGTACATGAAGACCAACGTCACAGTAAACATGTAGGTGAACAGAAGATAGTGAGCATATATTTTTGTATGAAATGCAAAGTTCAGATCTACAGAATGGGGATGAACTCGACCGAGTACAGTATGCAGCAGAGATGATCGAAGTAAAATACAAGCCGAAGTCAGAGTTCAATGAATATAAAATTCGTATCATTATTCTTTGAAAAAGTCAGCAATGAAAAAGGGGAAGTTTTAATGCCGTGTGAATCAAGAAAATCGAACGCAACACAATCAAAGCCGTGCGTATCAAGGTGAAATTAAAATCAGGAAAGCATAATTTAGGAAAGTATCGAATCGATACAAGCAAAATCAAGTATCCAGAATTCATATAAATACAATCCCAAAATCATCATCGGCTGTGGAGAAAATCGAATCAAATCCAAACACAAACCCAAGTTCATCATCGGCATCGAGTTATAGAGTCAAGCAAATCATTAAAACCAGCAACGAAAAGAAATAACATACCGAATCATCAACAACTCGATCACCAGAGAACGAACTGTCAACGCAAATCGATCATCAGAGAACGAGCTAGCAACAAGAATCAATTATCAGAGAACAAGCGACGCAAGCCATCGGTCACAAATCAGAGATCGATCATCAGAACGAAGCACTAATTCGAGAAAGAAGCCGAAGCCCTAATTCGACATAGAAAGGCCGACATTTTTACAAGCAAAAGAAGGAACGGGTCAAAGCCAAAGTGGATCGGGTTAATAAAAACAAGGGGCCGGCCTTGTTCAATTATAAAAGGGCTTTAGTTTGTTTTGGGTTCAATTATAAAGGGGTTTCTTAGTTATTTTATTTTGAGCAAAAATTATGCATTCAAGCTCGTATTTTAATTTTTGCTCCTGCGGTTATTTGTGAAGTTGTTTTTTTTTCTTTTCGAGTCGAAGAATTTGTAAATCACCACCTAGAGATTAGGTAGTGTCAGATTGTCTATTTAGAATTAGTTCAGTGAGTAGGGAGTGCGAGTTTGCAAAGCTCTATAGGCGGGAGCAGTGTTTGCGAGTGAGCGAAACTCTATAGGCGGGAGCAGGGTGTGCGAGTCTAGTAGAGTGTTTGTGAGCGGGAGCAAAAGGGTCTGCGAGTCTAGTAGAGTGTTTGTAAGCGTGATACTGTTTAATTCTAATAGAAATCTGGGAATGCAGCAGTAGGCGGGGTTGCCGAAGCTGGGTAAATTTTGTGTGTGATTTATTTTTCAGCATATTTATTTCTGCTATTATATTTCTGTGTTTAATTCGAGAAAATTTGCTATAACCCTATTCACCCCCCCCCCCCCTCTCTAGGGTTAATCTAGATCCTACAGTAATCTCAATATAACTGGCTATTGCAATGCTGATCGAGCCACTGATCTAGATGATAGGAAGTCAATGACTGGATATTGCATATATATTAGCAACAACAATATATCATGGTCCTCAAAGAAACAATCAACCATTTCCAGATCCAACATTAAGGCGCAATACAGGAGTGTGGCAAGTGCAACAGTAGAAATCATGTGGATTCAATCACTATCAAGTGAAGTAAATATCAAAATAGAAAGCAAACCAATATTATGGTGCGACAATTAAAGAACAGTTCACATGACAGCAAACCTAATCCAACATTCGAAGACAAAGCATATAGAGGTCGACCTCTATTTCAATCGAGAATAAGTTCAAAAAGGAAGATTTTAAGTTAACCACATACCTGCACCTTACCAACGTGTCGACATTCTAACAAAGGCACCATCTGCTCGAAACTTCATCGAATTCAGGAATGATCTAAAGGTAAAAGAGGCTCAAACAAATACAAGAAAGACTACTGAACATATCGAAGCTCATGAATCAAAAGTATCTCATCATCAAAATTTCAGTAAAGCAACTAACTGAGTCACGAATGCCTAGAGATTTGCTCAGAAATCAAGTCGCAAAACAATTGTAAATCAGAAATTATTTGCAATCTGATGAAATTTAAAGAAAAATTGAAGCAGCTAATCAATTTGGGTACCGCCATGCCCTAATCCTAATATCAGTTTGAGTGAGGTGTTGGAAACGAAAATAACCAGTGCGATTGTAATAATATTTGATATCATGTAAACAGCAGTTTGGATAGGATAGGTAGCATATTGGGCTACACATATGAAGTCGGCCCATATAGAGTTGTACACTATAAATACAACGAAATCATGTACAAATTCTATGTTATTACAACTGAATTGTAATTAAGCGTACTACCATGATATCAATTCTCTCACTAACACAGTTTCTTCAAATTCTTTACATTAGTTACTATCAATTATGAAGAATAAAGTACAGAAAGCATACTGTAAACACCATTATATTGCCATGTATGCATATTACAGCAGTTAAAAGCAATGAGGCATGATGACGTATTCTAATGTACCAAAAATCGAATTGTGATCTCCTATCCCGTTGGGACATACTTTAGGGCTTTTGCTACGGTAGTTGCTTGATTGACTGTTTTTTTTGTTTTTTTTTTAAATACCAGCCAACCTTGCTATGATTATAATTTTCATCACGTTAGTCCACTTGGAAATCCTTACTGTATACTAGCTAATACATGCAACAGACAGTCATGTGGTCACTATAAGTTTCCTACTTGTCATATATTACAGGTAATTTTACATTATGAGGCTATGCCAACTAAATAATCACTTTCTAAAATTATAAATTCATTTCAAGCAACAAGTGCCCAAATCAAAATATAATGATTAAACTTCAACTTAGTGTCCAATAGGTTAAACATTATATCACTACTTTTGCGCCATTTCCTAACAGCAAAATTCGTCTATAACACAACCATTTAACTTGGCTTCAGTTTGATTCACAAATTAGAAAGTACTACATGAAAACAAATGCAAAACATCAGTTACAAGCATACATAAGTTGTGTGCATGTGGGATGAATCCTTAAATAAAGGCAAAACAAATTATTATTATTACTATTTCAATCATGGTGAATAGGATCAATCACATTGACCATGGCCAATAGTGTAAAATAGTATAATATTTGGCCTCACGTTATGCAAGTTGTGACACCCCGCATGTCTATGCACCCCGGAAGTCAGACAAGACTAGAAGCATGGGTGGCCGGGTGAAATAAAAATCCATAACATAGCACAGAGACTAAGGCAATAGCATAAAATGATTAAAATATTATAGCAGAATAAAACTTTCACAAATTATAAATTAATAGCAAAATGCTTCATTAAAAACATCATTATCCCAAATTAATTGCTAAAACCAAAAGTACCAAGTAGTCTCCACCAAAACATAAAATATAACAAAGCTCACAATATAGGCGCCCATATATAGAGTAAAGTATGGAAAAGAGAAATGAAGTACATGAAACAAAATAAACAAAAGCTGAAGATAACAACTGCTTTAAAGACCCTCCAAGATGCAAAGAACTACAACCTAGACCTGCCCTCCTATGATTTGGGGAAAATAGGAAAAATAGAAAGGGGTCAGACATAAAGTCTGGTGAATGAGAAATAAAATGAAGCAGAAAGAATAAAACAGTTTAATTCCAAGTCTTCTCCAGATATCGTAGAGGGTGAATAATATAATGCAGTGAATCCTTCTTAGATGCAGTTCCTAAGAAGCCCAAGTCCATGGTCATTTTAGGGAAGTCAACCATGCAGTAATACTAAACGTTAATCGGCATGTCAGACCTACTGTCCTTACATATCCACGTGTTATAGTGTGAAAGTCATGCTCTTCACCCATGCACTTTGACTAAATGCATCTGAAGTCTGAGCGACGCCGACTCAAACAACCTTGCAGGAACCTGAAGTTATGCTCGGGCTCCGCCAAACTAGACTCTTATCCTTCTGTCGCCTCGGTCATTAACGTGGACTTTCCTCTATCCAAAGTGTCGGTCCTCCGAAAGAGCGCCCGTAGTTGGGTCGGTTGCGTAAAATCCTCCAATGATCTACTTAAAGAAGCCCACATCGGAGCACACTTGTCATGTTCCGTCCACGTCGATCTTCTGAAGAAGCCTACGATTGCAGATGCTACCTATCCTACGTACTAGCAACCTATGAAAGATAATAAATATCCTTGCAAACCTACTTGCCCTCTCCTAGTAAGTACAACTAAAACTATTTTGGTCTTAACTGCATGAAACACCCATCTAGACCTTTACAGGGTCTGCCCACCACATCGCTTCCAGATTAATTAATTTTACCGTTATGGTTTACATAATGTTTATTCCTATTAATCTACTTTAGGCCATTTTTACATCCCATTTGGTTATTTCACAATTTTCCTTTTTCTTACATAAATGGTATTTCAATTTCACGTCCGTTTAGTCCGTATGATTTGTCTGTAATTTTTATACCATTTTGTTACAGATTTACACTAGCCTTTAGGGTCCATTTAATTTACATTTTTTCCATCCTGATTTACGTTCTCCTTTTAGAGATTTAATCCGCATAATTTTTTTATCCAATAGCCAAAAACCATTTAATTACAAAAAAATTCCACTTTTACATTTTTAGGCCACATAAGAAACAAACAATTATGCCAAATAGACTTCCCAAATTTGTTCCAAAACCATATTCAAAATTATCTAATTATATCAATCAGAACCATGATTTTATTCAAGTAACATATTCTGAATTTATTCAACTAACATGTTCTACCATTAGAAATTGAATAACAATTCTAATTCAATTTAATTAAACCAATCTTATTTACGCCATGAAATGTGAATAACAATTTGTTTGCTCCAAATTTCAACCAAACATGAATTAGAATTGAGAAGTGGAAGAAGAAGAAGATACGATAATTTACATAAATTTCAATCTTATTTATGCCATAAATCATGAATAGACAATTTGTCCCATAGTTTAAACCAAATATGAATTAGATTTGAGAAGTGTAAGAAGAAGAAGTTGCAATAATTTATATCTATTCTCAATTAATAACAAAAATTAATTCATATTAATGTGCCAGAAAAGAACTAAAATTGAACTACATTATTTTTCTATTTCATATTATTTCCCAGTCACCTTGCATTTGAGCTTGTATAAGTTCGAAAAAGCTTTGCTTTAATCTTTCTCACTTTCATTCTTCTAATTCCCCAAATTGCTTGAATATATATAATAATTTAACTTGGTAGAGATTTGTTTATTTAGTAGAGAAAAGATGGAAGAATAATACACATTAATTTTAGTGTAGAATTATGGCGACGGCTAAATAAGATATTAGGTTTAGGTTAGGTGGTTTATTTATTGATTGTTTGAGTGAATAAAATCCATTAGATTATTTTAGATTAAATCTGGTTCTTTCACACACTTAATGGTTATCCATTCTAGCCCATACACATCACTCAATCAATAAAATTTAGCCATCTTATCCTATTACATCACTGGAGCGAATGGGAAGCCACCACATGTCAGAAACAACACTAAAATACATAGGAAAATAGCTGGAAACGAACCAGCTAAAAAAACATCGCTTTAGATTTTGGGCGACAACGGGACTTGATCCCCGATCACTAAGGAAGTCAACATGCGCCTTTACCACTTTACCAAATGTACTTTTAATTTATTTTTAATTGTATTTCCTGTAAAATGTGGGGGTGTTACATTCTTCCTCCTTTAAAGGATTTCGCCCCCGAAATCTCCAAAGACGGAAGAATGTAATTAACCATCAGCATCCAAGAACTGCATCCATCTATTCAACCAGCATCCATTTTTACCATTTTCCTTATTTTTAAGTAATGCAATTTATGATTTATGCAAGGCGAAATGCATATGAACTTACCTAATGCGAAAAGGTAGTCAGTCTACTGATTTAGTTGACCTCCTGTAATGCAAGTATGCTTATGTCATGCAACCAAATATATGCAATTACCCTAGTATAATTGATAATTCTATATGTATGTTTCAATCATTCACCCAAATGAACCATCTATATGCAACATCTATTTATACACACACACACATACACAGATACACACACACACACACACACACACACACACGACTATGTGCAAATGCAATAGGTAACATGCACGCATATATAGGTTTGTGTACCTAGTTGGTCGATTATCCTAATAAATATCTATCTAGTGCATGCAATGCATCGATTTGCAAACATTGGCATCCACTTGCAATCATTTTCATCCATCAAACATAACATTCACTAATGACATTTATACAACCAAGCTACCATGTACTGGTTTTACCTAAAGATGATCGAAAAGACCCTAACTAAGGAAAGATCAAAGACAAAGATATGATGTTTTAAGTGTACCTTCAAACAGAAAAGGACAAGAAGTTCAAATTCTCTCCTTAGATTCCCATGCGCACTCCTTGGGGTCATTTCTCCACTGAACCTTCACTAGACGAACTTTCTTGCTGCGTAATCTCTTGACGCCGCGTTCCAATATAAGGGTTGGTGTATGACACACAAGTGATTCGCGCTCTACCTCCACTCACCATAGCTAATCTGGTTCTACTACTGCTGCAGAATCATGTAAACACTTCCTCATTTGTGAATCATGAAAAACATCATGAAATCCTGCCAACTTATGTGGAAGATCAACACTGTATGGCACTTTTCCAATCCGTGCGGTAATAGGGAAGGGCCGTACAAATCTCGGTGCCAACTTACCCACTGAGTAAAATCTCATAATGTTTCTAAGGGGAGAAACCTTGACAAAAACCATATCTTCAACCTTAAACACCAAATCTTAACGTCTTCTATCGGCATATGAATTTTGTCTATCTTGTGCAGTCTTTAACCTCTTGTGAATCTAATCCACCTTCTTGGAAGTTTCCCTCACTAAGTATGGTCCAAGCAAGATCCTATCAGTGGTATCCCACTAATAGGCTGGTGATCTACATGGTCTACCATAGAGGGCCTCGAATGGTGTCATCCCAATGCTTGCTTGATAACTATTATTATATGCGAACTCCACCAAAGCTAGATGGTCTTCTCAAGAGCCTCTGAAGTTAATGATGCACAATCTAAGCCAATCTTCCAAAACCATATTTACCCTCTTAGTTTGTCCATCTGTTTGAGGGTGATATGCCACGCTCAGATTCAATTCCTTTCCCAAGGCTTGCTGAAGACTCCTCCAAAACTCACTGGTGAATAATGGATCTTTGTCGCTCACAATGCTGGCGGGCACTCCATGAAGCCTAACTATCTCCCTTACATAAAGAGTCGCCAAAGAAGCTTCCATCCTATTACTCTTAATGGGTATAAAATGAGTGCTCTTCGTTAGTCTATCCATAATGACCCAAATGCTCATGTTCCCTCTACATAATCTTGGTGATCCATCTATGATGTCCATAGAGATGCTCTCCCATTTCCGTAATGGAATATCCTGTTGAATCACACATTTTTGATTCATGAAAAAGCAATGAATTATACTATACGGATAAGCGACAAAAAGAAAAGTAATTATGTTGTTCAAACTACGAAGGAGACAAGGCTACAAAACTGCGTATAGTATGTTGATTTATTGAAGTTTTTTAGTCTTAGAAATGTTAAAAT
Source organism: Allium cepa (assembly GCA_030765085.1). Taxonomy (NCBI): domain Eukaryota; kingdom Viridiplantae; phylum Streptophyta; class Magnoliopsida; order Asparagales; family Amaryllidaceae; genus Allium; species Allium cepa. The sequence continues at coordinate 472,136,686 of CM060931.1, forward strand.
CTATCCTCAAGTAGTTAAGTTGTTTTAAAACTTTAAACTTTTTAAAATATATGAAAATTGTGCTTTGACTGTCAGGTTAGTCGACTGACCGTATATGGCCAGTCGACTGAACCTGTACAGGTGCACAGAAACGCTCTGTTTTTAAACAACTTTGAATATTCAGTTGTCTGATCGTTTTGGGTCAGTCGACTAACTTCTTTCAACAGCTATTTTTTCTAAATGGACACTTCCTTTTTCCAAGAGTCACGTTCTAATACGAAGAGGTATGGCTGCTTCTATTGATCAGAACTCTTCATGAACGGTTGCACCTCTTTAACTATTATATAAACACACAAAATCCACTTCACAAATCACCAATTTTCTGATTACTTTCTGATCTTACTTTCTACAATCTCTGTATTCTAAAAAACAATCACAACTTTCGTATATTGCTTGATACTCTGAATCAATTAACTTATTCTTTGATTCAAAGCTATATTTTCCTTTCTAAATCTTTAGACACACATATATATACTTTAGTAAATACTATAGGAAGGTTGTACTATCAAAGACAAATCATGTTATTAAGAACACAAAGTGTCAAAGCAATTCTATTGAAACTATTGAAGTCCTGTTCGGTTGTTCAGGCGAGTAAAGTCCTCTTTCTATTGTTAGAGGCAGAAAATCCTGTTCGGTCGTTCAGGTGTTGTATACCTATTCCTCCAGGTTAAGAGAGGGTTATTGTGAGAAATTCCAGAAGGATGTCTGGGACTGGACATAGAACGGGAAGTTCGAACTAGCATAAAAATTCCTGGTGTGCTTATTTTTATTTACTTTACTATTATCATCTGTTTTCGCTTTTAGATTTAAATATATTCCATATTACACGATCCTAACTGATAGTTAGCCTCACGGTAGTTACTTTCAATTGGTATCAGAGCAAGGTCATCCTATAACCATAACATAGTTATTTGATAATTTGTCTTTAGTTAATATGGAAAATAACAACATCACACGCACTGTCACTAACACTGGTTTTATTGAAAGTCAATCTACTGCACGACCTCAACTGTTCAATGGCATGAATTATAATTACTGGTCAACTAGAATAAGAATATATATGCAATATAATGGTTTTGAAACTTGGAACATCACTCAAAACAAATATACTACTCCAATAGAAGATTTTTCAACTTGGACTGCTACACAGAGAACTGATGCTACTACAAATGCAAAAGCAATGAATACGCTATTTTGTGCATTAGATAGAAATGAGTTTAATAGAGTTAGCATGTGCACAAATGCTTATGAGATATGAAGAACTCTAGAAGTAACTCATGAAGGAACTAACAAAGTTAAACAAAGAAAAATTTCAATGTTGAAAAATCAGTTTCAAAATTTCCAAATGAAATCAAATGAAAATATAAATGACATGTATTCTAGATTTCAAGATATATATCATTCACTATTGGCACTAGGAGGAAAATTCTCTGATTTTGATATAGTATCAAAAATCCTGAACTCTTTAACGGATGAATGAGAAAGAAAGGTCTAAGCTATTGAAGAAGCAAATGATCTTTCAACTATGAAACCAGAAGAGTTAATAGGAAATCTAATGCCATATGATATAAATTTGCAGGCAAAGAAAGTTCAAGCACAAGATAAGAAGAATCTAGCATTTCAAGCAGAACAAGATGACTCTAACTCATATAAAGAGGATATGGCATTTATTGCTAAGAATTTCAAAAAGTTTTAGAAATTCAAAAAGAATAACAAGGGCAAGAGTTAAAAAAATAATTCTAGCAACAATAATAGCAATAAGCCATCATCATCTGTCATGGAATTTTATGAATGTCATAAGAAAGGTCATATGAAGAAGGATTGTCTAGAAAAACAGAAGAAAAAAATTCAAGAAGAAAGCATTTTTTGTAACATGGGATGATTCAGATTCTTCATCATCAGAAAGCGACAATGATAATGACACAGAGCAAGCAAATGTATGCTTCATGGCTACAAATGATGATGTAAGTGAACTAAGTTTTGAAGACTTAGTTGTACTTAATTCTGAACTAGTAGATTTTGTAAAACAGACTAAGAAACATAATAAGGAGTTACAACGGAAACTGAATAGATCTGAATTAGAAATTAGTATGTTGAGAGATGAAAAGAAAATTCTCGAAGAAGAACTTGAAAAACCTCAAGAATCTAATTCTAATTTAGCCTCTTAACTTTCTATGATAACTCAGGAATTAGAAATTTGGAAGAATAAAAATGATATTTTATCAGTTGAAGTAAATGGTTTAAAATCTTGCACTAAAGTTTTAGAATTAGAAAAATCTAGTCTTAAAACTAAGCTAGAAGATATTAATAAAAATATTTCCAATTTTAATAAAGGACAAGAAAATCTTTCTAAAATAATAGAAAATTCTCGGTCAACTTCAAATAAAATAGGATTAGGATATAAGAAAATTGAAAAACCAAATTAAGCAAGATTTAAAGAAAATAGTTTCTAAAAATGTTAAAACTATTAAAATATGGATTATAGAACAAATAATAACTTGATTAGAAATAAACATATCAAAACATATATGGACACTGTTCATAAAAATAAGAATTATATTTTTTAAAGGAATTTTGAACCTTTTTGGGTTTGGTTTCGTAAGACCTAACTCTTAGGACCCTAGAAAGAAAAGTGGGTACCATCTTAATCTTTATTTTTTGCAGGTACCACTTAAAAAGAGAGTAAAATGGATTCTATATAGCGATTGCTCGAAACACATGACTGGTGATAAAGACATGTTAACAAACATAGTCTACTCAAATGGAGAATCAGTCACTTTTGGAGATAATTCAAAAGGTTATGTCATCGGCAAAGGCGATGTGAGCAATAACGGTATCTCTAACTCACCTCTCTTTACTGATGTTCTATTAGTTAAAAACTTAAAACATAATTTATTGAGTATAGCACTAGTATGTTGCTTCCCCTCATTTGCATCGGTTGTTGCCACAACTGATGCAAATAGAAGTATTTGCATCGATTACGTTTTAACAACCGATGCATTTGGTATGTGGAAAGCAGTAGATAGTAAAAAATACAATTTGCATCGGTTATCATCGACAACCGAAGAAAATATACCGATGCAAATAACGTTAGTTGCATCAATTTTATTTACAACTAGTGCAAAAATACTATTCCCACATTGAAAACCGTGATGAAAAGTTAGCGGTAAATGATTTCATCTCCCTCTCATTTTCACCACGAACCTCTTCTTTTCGTCCTTCACTCTAAAAACTTAAATCCCTCTCCCCCTTTTCATCTTTCCCTTTCAATCCATTCAAATATCTCTTTTATTCTCTGATCCAACATTAATCAGGAATCCTTGACCCCAAATTCTTCTCTAATCCAGTGAATTCTTAACGCAAAGATCTTAGATCAGAGGTATGATTTCTTACTCATTACTTCTACATAACCAAATGCGTGCTATTTTCTTTATGTATCTGTGGTTTTTTGGTTGTTTCATTGTGCTTTTGTAAGTGAGTGTAGACTGTAGTTGATGTGAGTTGCAGCGTGCAATGTATGTGACTTTCGTGGACTGGTCTATTTTTTTAGGGGGTTTAATTTGGGAGCTTACTATTGTTGAAGTATGTTTAAGATTTTATTTATTTAATTTTTGCAAAGATACATCGAAGATTGAGCGTCGGTGACCTTTGGCACGCTTTCAAATTTAATTTTTTGACAGTTGAAACGTTAGCTATACTGTTAATAGAAGTCTAAATATGTGTTTTGCTCTTACTATTTTAGTTCATAAACTGTTGTGTCTGATAAATAGATTTAGCTTTGAAATTCCTGGTGCTTGCAATGTTTATATTTTCACATCATTGTTACATAGTATTATTGTTTTTGTAATATTGTTGCATATTATATTTATACATTCAGTTGCTCTAATCTTGCGTTTATTTATTCCTTAATATCTTGCTTCATCCCGTTAACATTGATTATGATTAGTATTTTTAATTTCATTATGCATTTTTTTTGGGTCTTAAATAGCTTTATTCTGTTCCATATTTTTCTCATTTCATCCGTGCACGTGAAGTGGAGATTCACTAGCTAAGTGTTAACCTTTAACTAATATATGCACAAATTAATTTGCAGTGATTATTGTTGAAGGTTTCTAAATAAGTATTGCTATTTTGGTAATTAAGCTAGTCTTAAATTGCAATCTTGTTTAGGGATATATTGAGATTGGAAGTAACCACAGGTTCCAATATGGAATAATATGAGGTGCTGGAGCAAATCGGTAAAGGAGCATTTGGTTCAGCACTTCTTGTTAGGCATAGAGACGAGAAGAAAAGGTTATTACTTAGTAATACCACATATAAACTACTTATATATCTTCATTTTATTCAGTCAAGTAATTTTGTGAAGATGTTTTGTATTTTCTACGTATGTCTTGATGAAGATTCGCCTTGCTCGCCAGGCTGATCGATGTACAAGGTCAGCACATCAGGAGGTATCAGCTATTCTTCAAGCATCAAAATTTTGTTTAAACATGAATGCAAATTTGTGAAATGATAGACAACCATGGTTGTAATGATTGACAATCATATACAACATAAAATGCAAAACATTTATCTAACTGTAGAAGCAAATGTAAACTTGCTTACTTTGCTATTTGCTCAAATTCCTGTGTGTTTTTTTCTCTTTCTTTTCAAATTTCTTTGTGTTTTTTTTCTTTTCTTTCTTTCCTTTTATTTCCTTTCTTTTTTCCTTTTTTTATTTTTATTTTTTATTTTTGGTACATTCCTACGGTAGAGCTTTGTCACTGAAATTTTTAGAAATGAATGTATACTATACCAGATGGCTATATGCTACATTGCTATCTGAGTTTTCATTATAACGATAGCATGAGAAATACTGATTCTGAAGTATTTTATTTGGCACCATGTGCTAGAAAGTTCATACAACATTCTGTTTATGTGTGCAGTTTCCCTTGATCATAGTTTATCATTATTACTTTTGGCTTTAGGCTTGTACTAATGCTATTTAAATCAGGCAAAGTAGTGTGGAATAAAATTCTCAATGTTTATACACAATTCTCTTAACCCTTGATTTGCAAGGCCAAATTATATTATGTTTCTCCTTCTTCAAATGATGTAAATATTTTTGTCTGATCTCCTTAACTTTTTTTTACGCACATTTTTCCAAAATTTCAGATTTACGGGGATCCAGAAGCAGTTGACATAGTGTTCACTTGTGGAGCACAAGTTATTGTCGTGGGCATTAACATCACAACTCAAGTCACTTTAATAGGCAAATGTTCACTCTTTCCTGCTTCAAAGTTCAAGCTTCAATTATGGTTATTTAGTCTTAAGATGATTTAAGTATTTACCACTTGAATTTTTTTCTTCTATCATTTCAGATGAGGATATTTTGGTGCTGAAAATTTCAAAAGGAAAACACTCAAAATTCTTATGCGACGTGATAAAATTTTACAGGGTTGTGATGTTAATGATGGTGGAAGCATTGGTGTATTAGGGTACTTAACAATCTAGACTATATTACTTGTACTAAAGATCTGAATTGTAGTACTAAAACGAATGTATGAATCACTATTTTTATGGATTATGAACACTATAATTGAAATATATTTATTTGGTATTACCTTATTCAATATGTATTTGCCGTCTAATTTGATTTTAAATGACTATAATATTGCATGCAATAATTGTTGACAGTAGCAACTGATGCAAAAAATGTCTTGTTGCATCAGTTGTTACGCCAACCGGTGCAATATATGGGATTGGTTTTAAGCCAAAGATCTAATGTTGCATCGTTTTTTACTGAAAATCGATGAAAAGATGACTATTTGCATCGGTTTTACAGCCGGTGCAAAAAATTAGTTTATTGCATCGGTTGCATGTGCATCGGTTGTAGAACTGAGGCAACAGGGGGGTGAACAACCAATGCAAATGACCTGTTTTGTAGTAGTGTAAGTCAGTTATGTGATAAAGGTTTTAATATATCTTTTTCAGAAAATAAAAGTAACATTTCTGATAAAAATCAAAATTTAATTTTTGAAGGTATAAGTGATAAAAGTATCTATATTTTAAATATGAATGTAAATCGTAACACAAATATGTGTTTAGTAGCTACAGAAAATGATTCTTGGCTATGGCACAAAAGATTTTGTCACATAAACATTAATACTATTAATAAATTAGCTAAAAATAAACTTGTTAAAGGATTACCTGATATGAAATTCAAAATTGATAATATCTGTTATGCATGTCAGTTAGGAAAATTAACAAAATCTTCTTTTAAATCTATGAAAATCATATCTACAACACAACCACTTGAACTATTACATATGGACCTTTTCGGACGTACTCAAGTTCAATTTATTAATCACAATAGATATGTGTTTGTTATTGTAGATGATTTTTCAAGATATACATGGACTATTTTTATGAAACAAAAAAGTGATACTTTTGAAAATTTTAAATTTTTTGTAAAAAGAATTCAAAATATAAAGAATTTTAAAGTTAAAAACATTAGAAGTGATCATGGAGGAGAACTTGAAAATGAAGCTTTTGAACATTTTTGTAACAAGAAAGGAATTAATCATAATTTCTCCTTTCCTAGAACACCACAACAAAATGGAGTTGTAGAAAGGAAAAACAGAACATCACAAGAATGTGCACGAACTTTATTAAATGGAAGCACTTTACCTAAGCATTTATGGGCAGAAGCTATTGCAATTTCTTGCTATGTTTTGAATCGTGTTTCTATTCGACCTTTAACAAAACATACTCTGTAACGACTCGCAAATCTGTATCCCTCGAGTCGACACTATTCTTCATCATTAAGCTCAGGATTAACGGAAATACGAACCATTTGGGTTAAAGAAGAAGAGGTAGAAGAAGAAAATAGAAAACAACATCAGAATCTAACCATCGCAGTGAAATAAAATATAATAGATAATAAATGGTCTTTACACAAAACAAATACATCTGTTTATACATTACATCATCAGAGTATACATAACACACAACTCGACAGTAATCATAACCTGTCCTCACAATCTGAATACACAGCGGAATTTTTAAATCAAATACGAAAGTACATATCGCCATCCAGCTCGTCTCCTGAGCTCCACAGCATCCTTTCCTGTATCCTGTAATGCTTGGTTTGATCCGAGCATTATAGTTAAATAACACCCGAGTCAGACTTGAAAACCAGAGTGAGAAATCACACTCAAATTGATTATTAAAATTTCAAAATCCTTTGAAATCAAAAGCATCTCGTAAGACCACGCCATAAATAAACATGTCGGGTTTTTACCTTACGATAGTCAAAACACTTTTTATTAAAATTCTCTGATATTATAATAGTGTCTATAGAAAGTAAAATAGAATCTAGTTGAAATGCTTGCATCTCATGTTTCAGCAATAGTTGGGCACAATCAAAATCGTACAGGCGCGTAGGGAAAATGGATTTCCAACTAATAACTAGGCATTGGGGTACCACCTATCACAATACCTGGTCTAGATTGGCATACCGAGGATTACTTCCAATCCCCTGCAACACAAGATCGGGACTACCCCTTACTGGATAATCCCAAGTAAGATCACCCCACGATTGGGATCAGCAACAGCACCACTAAGCCAAATAAAAAGGGACATCTAGACTGGGATAACCTTACCCTAATGGGTGCTACCCACCTAGCCTTGCTGCATAACCCCTGCTTTTCAATCATTCCCGGTTGATGAGTCTTGAGGCTAAGCGTTACCTTTTAGAACACATCCCTTAGAATGCCCATCGCCCACCTGACGATGTTCTGAAAGCATTCATCCATAAAAGTCAGTCCCGGGTTCGAATGGAACCGAAGGTACTACTCCTACTACATCCACTTTGGAATCGTCCTCATGACTAGTAGCGACTAGCCCTTGCACTTCACTGCTCCATCTTCTAATCCAAACTCGTCTTCCTCACGAAAACGTACAAACCGGATAGAAGTGGTTTTCAAGAAATAATCCCAATCCCGGTCTCTTCGAAACGATCAGCGCATTGGCCAATATTGATAATCGGTTATTTAACTATCAATTAACATTCACAAACAACCATCAAACAATAAATAATCTCCCAAATAATTTATTAACCTCAAAATACCTTTGCAAGATATATCTCCATTTTTAACCCTTTTGAAAACGGTTTCAAACCACACTTTTCTCATGAAATAAATTTCCAAATATTTATTTCCACTGAAAACACCATGCACAAAAACTTTAGATTTATAAAATAATTTAAAGCACTTTGTTATAAAATATCCTTTAAAACATTTAAATTGAGAACTACTTCAATACTTTATTAAAAATATATACTTTAGGAATATTTAAGATGAGGTTACTTTATAAAATATAAAACTAGATTTTCTCTTTTTAAATCAAAATATCAAGTCATCTTTAAATAATTTCTACGATAATAGATTTGAAAAAAGCTTACTTTAGAATTTAAATATTTTAGAAATAATAAATTTTCCAAAATATGCTTTTTAAAACAACATTAAAACCTTTAACTTATATCTAAAAATTTACTTTGAAAACGTACTTGGCTATCCAAGGAAATATACTTCTCTTCACATCCTTTAAAAATAAATCACTATTTATTTTTAAACAAATTTTCCATTCCTTTAATAAATTCCCATCGTGAATTTATTCTTCCAAATATTCACAGATATTTCACTTCGCTTTTATAAACCCAGTTATAAATTTCAAGTCTCGCTTCTCTTTTAAAAATCCCGGTTTTACACACTTAAATCAACCCCCCAAATTGATTCCCAAATTTACTTTACTTTTAAATAAATTTCCTTACTTACTCCATTTCGAAATGAATTCCTTTACTTACTCATTTATTTCAAAACCCATAAACTTCAGATTTTATTTCTTCATTATGATTTAAAATCTTTAACTGAAAATACCAACTTCAGATTTTCCAAATTCATTCTTATTCCTTTTAAACAAATTCAAACCTTAAATTTTAAAGTAAATTCTTTATTCCTTTAAATATTATCACTTAATTTTGCAATTCGTTATTTTTCTATTTATTCAAATCCCTTTTTTCCATACTCGGAATTATTTATTAGAATTTTAAAATCACTTTTATTCTTTTCCAATTCAATCTTAAATTTATTCAAATTCTCTATAATTATTTTACTTAAAAATTCACTCTTTTATTTTCCTTTCAGAAATCTGATTTCTATAGATTTTGATAACTCGGTGTACCGAAATATATTCAAGTAAACCATAGCATTCAATATTCCAAATATAATTCATCACAGAATATCAAATATTCATAACATAGAATATTAAACAATCTAAATAATTTTGAGGAATCCAGTTGGATCCCTCCAACCTGTTTCCCTGCATCCACAGATGTTAGCACAATAACAATTCCACTTCGAGGTGAAATATCGCGGTATATGGGTTTTAAATAAAATATCATCCACTATTATACGGCGCATAGGGTCTCGTCCGCTACATAATGCGGGAAATCAATCACTCCAATATATACTATATACTACTATATATAATATAGCACATCAAATCAATTCAATCATTCAACCAATTATTTAAATTTAACCATTTAAATTTAAATTAAACCCAGATGAGTGAGATTAACTCACCTTTGATTTTTGCAATCCACACCGAATTGGCATGTTTTCTTCACGTTTCTGACCTTGTAAAAACATTATGGTTTTATTAATGCTTGAAATTATTAAATTATCAATTACCATTTATTTGATTTACCAATTATTTTATTCAAACCAATTTCTAATAATAAATATTTATTTCTTTTCTTTTGAAACCCATATACAAAAAATAATTTATGGATTTCAAAAAATCTAATTTTATATAAATATTCAACAATTTAAAATTTCTTTTTCCCCAAGCCCTTATCTAAATAAAACTTCCATCATTTTCTTCTTCTTTATTTCGAAACTACACATATATTTACAAAATATCTATAGAGATTACAAAATCTGATCCTATGTAAACTCTTAAATATTAGTTTTTTTTCAAAATCTTGCACCTATATAATTTCTGCAACTTACATATTTATTTATTAAATTAATCAAAACTGTAAATACCTAGCTGTTAATGTCCTGATAAGTGATATAACAATCAACCATTCATTGATAAGTTTAAACCTAAGTAATATTTGAGTTAAAATGCTTAGAATTAAACTACCTCCACTCGAACAGGAATCCACACTCACCTAGTATCTGCTCGAAATCCAAATTGTGCCTTGGCCGAGCGCATCCCACTACGTCGCAGCCTCCATCACCAAGCCCTGCTCCTTTCCTTTGCCCACGTCTAACCCGCAATCAACTGCGTCATTATAAGGTCCGCGCCTCGTTACCCTGTCGAAATTGCCAACACCAAAATCTCAGCCAAACTCAGCGCGAAACCATAACATCAATCAGTTTCCTACTCGCGCGATGCCTACCTCGAGATATCCTTAATCGCGATTTATCGCGAACCCCTCTTTTCCCTGTTGACGTTACTTGAGCGAACGATCTGAAGAGGAAGCTCGATCTTGATGCGCTTGCCATTTCCAGAGGGACGAACTCAATTGAACAAATAAATTATTAACAGCGGCCATTATTCAATTTCGTGAAGTGTAGAAAAGGGAAAGGAAGAGTAAAGAGGGGCCGTGATTTTAACAACCATTTTTTTATTCTTTAAAATTTGTTGAACGGCTTGCTTGCTTTTAAACAGAAGAGGGAGGGGACAAGAAATGACATTGGCGTACGCGAGAAGAGTTGTAGTTTTTGAAGAGGAGACCAAAAGCTCTGATGTGAAATTATTTTCAGCTGATGTGAACAATTTGACCAGTCCACTTATATATGATATTCAAATTTAAATTGTCTCGATTTTGTAACCCTAAAATCCCGAACTCCTATCGAGGCATGCCGCTAGACGTTTATAATGTCATACCCCTATTCCGTATGCATTGGAAAAGGTTTCGAGTCCTAATTCGATCGTATGGAGAAGATAGCTTTTTGGACCCAGTTATTATATTAATAAAATTTCAGCGCGTTTATCTACCGTACGGCCAATGATCACTCCAAACACTATGAAAATTAAAATCCGATAATAATACAATATTACGGATCCAATGGCACTTGTTTCGTCGAATTCCGAGACTGTGCCTAGGAAGGCTATTTATAAATTCAATTTAAACTATAAATTTTTAAAACTGAACAAGACACTTCCAAATTAAATTCAAACACTTTTACTATCTTCGGTTCTATCAATATAAATTTTACAAGCCTTCAAATTATTTTTAACAAGCTTAAACTGAAGATTCAATATTTCACCCAACTTCCAATTATTAAATTCAATAATTTAATTATCAAATAAATAGTGATACTTGGAATTCAATTTAAAATTAACCTTTCAAATATTTAAAATCAATTAAATATTCCAATTTCAAATGCTCAAAAATTTCGGTTCGTCGCCTTTCTCCCCCCTTAAAATAATTTCGTCCCCGAAATTTCTAGTTAGGAAGAATGGTCTAATACCCGTTTACTTTTCCCAAAGCCAACAATTCAACATCCTACCAACTATCTTTTATAGAAGACCCATTATAATTCTTACTAACTTCACAAACTCTTTCATAGTTTCCAAACAATACTATTTGCCCAATCATTCAAATTTCAATTTAAAACCAAATTTTGAATTACCAAATTTTCTCAAAATTTTTCTAACTCCCTAAATTTTCAAAAATTTTTGCAAGCATTTCCTTTACGCGGCTATCACAAACAACTACAAAATGCCTCTACGGGCTTCCAAATTCCAGAAGAAAACAAAAAGCCAAGTGGCTAGATCAAAAACCCAATCAAATTTCATACTGAAATTTAAACACATACCTTTTTGTCGAGCAATTCAAATTTATCTTCTGAAATCAAAACTAATTTTCCTTTTCCTTTATAATACCTGCATATCTTACATAGCGATAATATCCAATCACAACATTCAAAAACATTTTATTGACTTCCTTACAAAATTTCAGTATCTATTCATTCAGGCCCATACGATGTACATATATCATCCGTACGCATTATCAAATCCGATCACTCGCTCGATCACACAATTTTACTTCCAAACTAGTATCTTCAACCCGACTTCCTAGTGCGGACTCCGATCTGGTTTCTTGGTCAGAAACGTCATTCTCCTTGCATAGTCATAACCATGATAGAGAATTTCCAAAATCAATCAAAATCCATATCCTGGGTTTGCCGTCGAAAATCGAGTGAAAAATCCTAACTCGGATCGATATGACTATCTCGAAATTCTGTGCTCGAATCTGGATCAAATTGTTATGCGAATAAAAATAATATACAAACATCCTACATATTTATCCATTGGTTATTAACTATATCAATTCTTTTTTTATTCACATTCATTTTTTTAAGTTCAATGTAAGTATTTTATACACTTCTTATATTTATTTTCACTTCACCACTTTAGCTAATATCTACTTCTATTCAAATTGGTTCTCCCATTTCCATATGAACTCAATTTATCTTCAATTCTGAATATTGAATTTTATCTTCCATTTATAACTGATTCATATTATTATTTTAAATTAGTTCCATTCACTAATTTATTTCAATTTCCAATTTGAAATCGTTTTATCGCTAACAAAAATTTTCTCAAAAATTCAAAAAAAATTCTAACTCCAAAAAATTCGAATTTTTTTTGGCAGTCTTCATTGTATGGAGGAGCTTTTGCAATTTGACAAGAGATATAAATATATATACATCGACCCACACGGTCGAAAAAACAAAAACAGTTCATATTTCCTATTTTTATTGCGTAGGCATACCTTTATTTAGCATTTTTAAGCAAGCGGCTTATTATTTAGTAATTAGCACACCAAAAATCCAGCAAAACGGCTTCCCGGTACCTGTACTTACTTAATTTAAACATGTAAGTGCCAAAATCATGTAATTTAACAACATTTAACATATTTAACTAGCAAACATACCAAGTTCTATAAGCAATGCAGGTTAAACAATATTTATAAGCAACTTATAGGGTTTCGACATTAATTTTAATTGTTTACAACCAATTCATATACAACTTCATTCAATTTAAATGGTTTGCAATTGTTTACATTCAATTCATTTTTAACCCAAACAACTCACATTTATTTCAATTGATTCCAAAAATCAATTTTATTTACCTCTATTAATTCATAGAATTTTATTTAATCTCATTTTCGTCAAACGACAATTATTTCTACGCAAATTCGACGATATTTATGTGAATAAACAAGTACTTAAGCTTTAACCATTTTAAATTTATTCACAATCCATGCATTCCCATTTTCTCTTCATTTTTAATTTTATCTATTTACTTACATTCCATTTCATCATTCAAACAGGTTCTATTCAAAACCATTTTATAAAGCCCACTAACAACCAATTAACAATTTACTTAAGTTAACAACTTAAGTTCATCTCCATTTTCAATTAGATACCATTCTATTAGATTCAATTAGTATATTCATCCAATCCATTTTAAACTTTATTCACATTTTCATTTCACTATATTCCAATCATATTTAATTCACTTAACACTTCCAAGTTTAATTTTATTTATAACTCATACCATCACTATTTCAATCCAATTCTATTTTATTTAACTCGAGTTCATTTCCAACTCCATTACTAACTTACAATTCAACCTTCATTTAACCAATTCAAAATTCCATTAACACACTCACTTAAGCAATTTATTCAAATTAGTTCATTTCCCGCTTTTGATTTAATATTTGACTTTTAACTTCAAAAATCTCTTCATCTAATTTTTCTTGAGTTCATTCTATTTTATAATTCAAGTTTTGGATTTTTTTTAAATCCATTGCTCAAAATCCTTTGCATTTCTAAAATCAACCCAACTTTTGCAAGCAATTTCTGTTCAAAACAATTTGATAGCAATTCCTCTCTTGGAAGCTCGAAAATGAACATCGATGATGCTGCAGTCGTCACCGAAGTCAACCGAAAGAGTTCAATGCTTTTCTTCTTTTCAAACATTTCCAAATCTTTTTAATTCCAAATCTCACCAGATTTCCTATCCAAGTTTAAAAATATTTTCGAATAATATCACTATTATTCCTCCAAAGCCTTTTAAAATCATTTTCAAACCCAAAGGAAATTAATTTTCAGATTTCAAATCCTTTCAATCTATATTTCAAATATTATTCTGAAATCTTATTTCAATCCATAAATCACATTTACAGTTTATATTTACAAATTTCCTTTGTATATGAATTTATTCCTTAGCTTTAGTTAAGATTTCAATATCTTATTCAATTTTACACAACAATGATAATAATTTAATATTATCATTCCTAACAACCAAGCATCCAAATATTACTATAATAATTTATGGAAAATTATTTCTTCTATATACAATAATAATTTAGGTAAAATTATTTCATTTACCCTATTTTAAAACTATACTGTGTCGGTTTATCTTGTTCAAGAGTTTAGAAATCCCTATCGATGACATGGCGTCCCGCATATCAACAAGAATCCATAAACACTCAACCGATAAATCAACACCATATAAAAACAATTTTATATTCATTAACAAATACGCGCTCATATCTATTAATACACTCAAACTTATTCTAGACTACTTACGAGCTCTATTTTTATTGAGTAATTACTACCAGAGCCAATGTTCTCGCTTAACCTTCTGCTCTGATACCAACTGTAATGACCCACAAATCTGTATCCCTTGAGTCGACACTATTCTCTATCATTCAACTCAAGATGAACGGAAATACGAACCATTTGGGTTAAAGAAGAAGTGGTAGAAGAAGAAAATAGAAAACAACATCAAAATCTAACCATCGCAGCAGAATAAAATATAATAGATAATAAATGGTCTTTACACAAAACAAATACTTCTATTTATACATTATACCATCAGAGTATACATAACACATAACTGGTCAGTAATCATAACCCGTCCTCACAATCTGAAATACATAGTGAAATATTTAAATCAAATACGAAAGTACATATCGCCATCCAGCTCGTCTCCTGAGCTTACAGCATCCTTTCCTGTATCCTATAATGCTTGGTCTGATCCGAGCATTATAGTTAAATAACACCCGAGTTAGTCTGGAAAACCAGCGTGAGAAATCACACTCAAATTGATTATTAAAGATTCAAAATCCTTTGAAATCAAAAACATCTCGTGAGACCACGCCACAAATACACATGTCGGATTTCTACCTTACGATAGCCAAAACACTTTTTATTAAAATTCTTTGATATTATAATAGTGTCTATAGAAAGTAAAATAGAATCTAGCTGAAATGCTTGCATCTCGCGTTTCAGCAATAGTTGGGCACAATCAAAACCGTACAGGCGTGTAGGGAAAATGGATTTCCAACTAATGACTAGGCACTGGGGTACCACCTGTCACAGTACCTGGTCTAGATCAGCGTACCGAGGATTACTCCCAATCCCCTGCAACACAAGACCGGGACTATCCCTTACTGGATAATCCCGAGTAAGATCACCCCACGGTTGGGATCAGCACCGCACCACTAAGCCGAATAAAAAGGGACATCTAGACAGGGATGACCCTACCCTAATAAGTGCTACCCACCTAGCCTTGCTGCATAACCCCTGATTTTCGGTCATTTTCGGTTGATGAGGCTTGAGGCTAAGCGTTACCTTTTAGAACACATCCCTTAGAATGCTCATCGCCCACCTGATGATGATCTGAAAGCATTCATCCATACAAGTCCGTCCCGGGTTGGAACGGAACCGAAGGCACTACTCCACTACATCCATTTTGGAATCATCCTCAGGATTAGTAACGACTAGCCCTTGCACTTCACTGCTCCATCTTCAAATCCAAACTCGTCTTCCACACGAAAACGTAAAACCAGATCGAAGTGGTTTTCGAGAAAATAATTCTGATCCCGATCTCTTCGAAATGATCAGCGCATTGGCAAAATTTTGATAGCCGGATATTTAACTATCAATTAACATTCACAAACATCCATCAAACAATAAATAATCTCCCAAATTATTTATTAACCTCAAAATACCTTCGTAAGATATATTTCCATTTTCAACCCTTTTTGAAAATGGTTTCAAACCACACTTTTCTCATGAAATAAATTTCCAAATATTTATTTCCACTGAAAACACCAAGCACAAAAACTTTAGATTTTTAAAATAATTTAAAACACTTTATTATAAAATATCCTTTTAAACATTTAAATTGAGAACTATTTCAATACTTTATTAAAATTATATACTTTAGGAATATTTAAAATGAGGTTACTTTATAAAATATAAAACTAGATTTTCTCTTTTTAAATCAAAATACCAAGTCATCTTCAAATAATTTCTATGATAGTAGATTTGAAAAATACTTACTTTAGAATTTAAATATTTTAGAAATAATAAATTTTCCAGAACATGCTTTTTAAAACAACATTAAAACCTTTAACTTATATTTAAAAATTTACTTTGAAAACGTACTTGGCTATCCAGGGAAATATACTTCTCTTCACATCCTTTAAAAATCAATCACTATTTATTTTTAAACAAATTTTCCCATTCCTTTAATAAATTCACATCGTGAATTTATTCTTTCAAATATCCACTTATATTTCACTTCGCTTTTATAAACCCAATTTACAAATTTCAAGTCTCACTTCTCTTTTAAAAATCCTGGTTTTACACACTTAAATCAATCCCCCAAATTGATTCCCAAATTTACTTTACTTTTAAATAAATTTCCTTACTTACTCCATTTTGAAATAAATTACTTTACTTACTCATTTATATCAAAACCCATAGACTTCAGATTTTATTTCTTCATTATGATTTAAAATCTTTAACTGAAAATACCAAATTCAGATTTTCCAAATTCCTTCCTAATCCTTTCAAACAAATTTAAACCTTAAATTTTAAAGTAAAATCCTTATTCCTTTAAATAATATCACTTAAGTTTGCAATTCATTATTTTTCTATTTATTCAAATCCCCTTTTTCCATACTCGGAATTATTTATTAGAATTTTAAAATCACTTTTATTCTTTTTCAATTCATTCTTAAATTTATTCAAATTCTATATACTTATTTTACTTAAAAATTCACTCTTTTATTTTCCTTTCAGAAATCCCATTTCTATAGATTGTGATAACTCAGTGTACCGAAATATATTCAAGCAAACCATAGCATTCAATATTCCAAATATAATTCACCACAGAATATCAAATATTCATAACACAGAATATTAAACAATCTAAATAATTTTGAGGAATCCAGTTGGATCCCTTCAACATGTTTCCCTGCATCCACAGATGTTAGCACAATAACAATTGGTTCATTTAAACCAATTAAATAAATCCTTACCGATTTACTTTATATTTACGTTCCTAATCCGTATATTTATTCTCATACTTTAAAATAAATCAACGTTTATTTTTAAAAAAATTCCCCTTTCTTTTATAAATTCCATAGTGAATTTATAATCCCAAAATATCTATGATATACGATTTTCAATCGATTTCAAATATTCACTTTCAATTTATCTTTACAAGGATAAATTCTAAAACGTTCATTTCACATTGGAAAAATATATATTTCCATACTTACTTAATAATAAGTAATTCACAAATATATTTATATTCAAACATTTGAAAATATTCAATATACTTAAATCAAAACTATGTATATATTTCATTCTTTAAGAAATCATTTTCTTAACACATAAATTTGAGTCAAAACGAATGTTGAGTAAAACATCGTTACGACGACCCAAAATCACTAGTATAGGGATTCGAAATTTAGATAGATATATAAATCCCAATACTATACAAAAACATTTCCTTTCGAAAATCATTTACTATAACAACAGTGTTAGAGTCCACCATTTCCTTCTATTTCTCGAAAACGTCTATTTCAACAATGAATGTTGAAATCTATGTTTTCAATGTTTAATATATTTTAAAACATTGTTAAAACGATTAACTTCCTTCTATAATATTCATTTTCTCAAGCATATTCATTTTATTCGATAATATATTCACTGTCCAAAATCGTGAATATACTTCCTTAACCGATTTCAACTTTCAATTTATCAAATTCCATTGATTTCGAATTTATAAACAATGTCTATAAATTCCATTTCTATTTATAAACTTCGATTTATAAATTTCCCTTATTTACTCATTCCATTTGTATATCTCAGTATATACTAAAAGTCCATATTATAAGTTGATTACTTATAATTCATTTATTTATAAAATCGTTCTTTCAAAACTTCACAAATCATAAATCTTATTACTTATAAGATTCCTTTATATTTTATAACAACTTCAACTTATAAAATCTCCTTTATTAACAATTTCTATTAATATCCCATTTATATGCTTAAAACCCAGTTTATAAGTTAATTACTTATAAATCTTTTATTTTACAACATCTATTCAATTTATATCTTCAAAATTTATAAATCTATAATTTTCAATGAAATCCATTTTATTCTTCATTTTAAACAATTAATAAACTTGTTTTATAATTCCAATATTTATACCCATTTTATCAATCTTTTATAAAAATTGTTTGTAATAGTTCAAAATTTTCAATTTAAACCATTTCATAATTTTATTAACTATTTATTTCAAAAATCACTTTTCGCTTTCATTTCATAAAAATCATACTTTTATAACATTAAAATTTTAACGTTTATTTATTTTTAACAATTCAAAACTTTAATAAAACGTATACTTTCAAAATCACATTAAAAATTCTTTTAAAACCAAAAATCATTATTTTAAAACTTCAGAATTGGATCCGATGATGCAGCAGCACCAAATAGTCAATCACGACATCCAAATATCATATATCGACATGATAATCAACAAATACCAAAATATCTGTAAATAAATCAATACAGTTGAGGAATCCAGTTGGATCCCTCCACCTGTTTTCCTGCATCCAAAGATGTTAGCACAATACCAATTCCATTCCAGTACGGAATTATCGCGGTATATGGGATTTATAAAGTATCATCCGCTTAATAGACGGCGCAATAGGGTCTCTTCCGCTATAAAATGCAGGAAATCAACAACTGCAATATATACATATGCCAATATATATATATATATATATTGCTATAACATATAATACCAATTTCACTGTTTATGAAATATTCGCGGTATATGTTTTTAATAAATAACATCCGCTTACTAACGGCGCATAATGTCTATTTTAACAATCAACAGATAACAATCATCATTCAAACATGCATTCAAGAATTTTAAATATAACTATTCAAAATAAAATCAAAACCGATTCGATTGAGTGAGAAGTTCTCACCTTGATTTCAATTTCGTTTTAGCGATTTATTTCGAATAAAATTAAACGGACATTTAATTTTACCCGAAATTCTCACTAACTCCAAACGACTCCAATCAAATTCCATAGCGTAGTGCTCGTCCATACGATTCCAACGCAACTAGTTTCGCGCGTTTTCGACCTCGTACGAAAAAAATATACATTTTTAAAGTTACACGAATTTTAAAACATAATTAATTTACAACTTAAATTATTTTCTAAACCTAAACTTTTCTGGGCCGTTAGATCCATCATCTGCAAATCCAAGCCGTGCTTCCTCTCCCCCCTTTCTTCTTCGTTGCTTCCTAGTAAACATCGCACGTACGTAACCCATCATCACGCGAACAAAACTTGAACGCCGCGACCACCACGCCCACTTCTACTTCGATCAGGGACCACCATCCCCTTCGCCTACACGAGACACGTGATCGGCCAAGATATGAGGGAGCTCGGCTCACCCTTAGGCCTCGAATTTCGTGCCGAACGCAACTCCTTTGGTCGAGATTTGCCGACAATCTACTCTACTATTCTCGATCATAACCGTTGAACTTCAAGATCTCAACGTGCTCTACGAGTTTCATGTTAAGGTTTCGGCTAATTGACAATGGATTTGGAGAAAAGAGAGGGGAAAGAGGATTAAATTTCGGCCATTGGTATTTACACAGCCGGCGGCTCTGAAATTTTTGACCTATGGTTTTGAATATTTGTGAAAAAATGAAGTAAAGGGGGGTTTTATAGAAAATTTCACCAATTACTATTCACCCGGAATTTCCGAACTCCAAACGAAGCGTGCCGGTTGGCATTTCTAAGATTTACCCCGCGTTTCGAACACAACAGAACGTATTTCGGGAGCTAATTCGGTCATCTGTGAGAGTTATGGCAATAAACGTTCAATTTAAAATTAAACCGATTAAACGATTTTCTAGGCGTTTTAGCTTGCACCGGACAAACGTTAAATCCGATTGACATGAAATTTTAAACCATACAATAATACCACATTACGGATCCGACGAAATTAGTTTCGTCGAAATCCGAGACTTTTTGAAAAATGGCTATTTTAACTCGCCAAATTAATAATTAAAACAATTTCGATGCGTTTCGAGCTTCCACGATCAACCGAAAACTCCGATTGCTACGAAAATTGAAATCCGATAATAACAAACTATTACGGATCCAATGGAACTAG
The DNA here is from genome assembly GCA_030765085.1 of Allium cepa. Classification (NCBI taxonomy): domain Eukaryota; kingdom Viridiplantae; phylum Streptophyta; class Magnoliopsida; order Asparagales; family Amaryllidaceae; genus Allium; species Allium cepa. The sequence goes on from CM060931.1 coordinate 472,157,298, forward strand.
TTTCGTTCAATTCTGAGACTGTTCGAAAATTGGCTATTTTACTCGTCGATTAAATATTAAAATATTCAATTTTCACAAATAAACTTCTAATTCGATTTTAAAGGTTCTATAACATCATTCTAACTTCAATATGATATAATAAAATTTTACAAATCATTTTCAATCATTTTTTACCCAATTTTCAATTATTTCCGTATTTTCACTAATTAAATTATCGATTTAATTATCCAATTAAATCCAATTATTCAAAATAAAATTTATTCGACTTATAAATTTCACTTATTAATATTTAAAATTAATTAAATATTCAAATTTTAATTAATTAAAATTCTGGGTCGTTACATACTTCCCCCCTTAAAAGAATTTCGTCCTCGAAATTATCAAGTAAGAAAAGTTACATAATCTATTAATTTTCCCAAAATGCATAGTTAAACTTCTTACAAAATCTTTACTAAGTTTTCAAATCATACTTAGTTATCTTTTCAAACCAAACTACTACTGTTTAATTCCAATTCCAAAACCAAAATTATAGTTTTCACAAATTTCTCAAATTTTCTCAAAATTTTTCTAACGCCTTAAATTTTCGGAAAAATTCGCCATAGTCTCCTTTGCACGGCTCGATCCGAAAAAAAAAATTGACAGTATATATATCACAAATATACATCTCATCAAGTAATGAGGCATCCCGCAGGGAAAAAAGTGTAAAAGTACGGTATGTAATCCGAGATATGTACCTTATTTATTTTATTAGCGAGCATATACGGCTAATATAGCGCGAAAGCGAGCTCCAAAAGCAAAGCAAATGCGATCCGCATCTACTAAACACTGAACAAACAGATGAGAAACATGTATATAGACAATAGTATCGATATACAACATATAGCAACATAATAACTATATATGCCCACATAGCAAATGTAGGAAAAGCTATATATTCAACCATCAACCAACTAACATTCATAACCAATAAATATTCATTCATATTCTCATTAATATTCAATGAAATGGTTTTCAATTTAATCACATTTGATTCATTAACAATGGATGTTTTTACTAACATTCATTCTCAATTAGTTTATATTCACTAATTCATATTCAAGTTGGTTCACTTCTAAATCAAATTCAATTCTATTAAGATTCACTTAACTTCCAATTGAATTCCAATTACTTTAGCTTCCAATTTCATTAACACTTAATGAATTATATACATAATCAATTAACAATCAAATAACAACCAATGCATTTTCAACACAATCAAATTATTTAATTTACATTCAATTTGGTCCAACACTTTTAATTCCAATTGGTTTAACATTAAATTGATTTCCATTCCAATTTATTCAACTAGCCTTTTAATTAATTAATACTTCATCCATTTTTCCATATCAATTATTTACATTCAATTGATTAACATTTAATTCATTCGTTCAATTCAATTACAAAAGTTGAATTTCATTTATATAACTCAAGTTCACATTTATCACTTAACTTTATTATTTTACTTTGATACCAATATCAACTTCATTCAACATTTCTTAAGTTATATTTCCATTTTACAAACATCACTTGGTTTTACATAACTTAAATTCCCACTTATAAACCAATTTCAGATTCCAATTCTAAAGTAAATTTCCATTTAACTTTAAATTCATTTTTTTATTACAACTCATATTCATAAATATATTCATATAGTTTCACTTCTTATATATATATAAGTTTATTTCACAATTGTAAATCACTTTAATTATAATTCAATTCTTATAATTCTTTTTACTTATACAATTATTCTTTTATTTAGATTATTCAAACAACTAACAATCTACTCATATACACTTTAATAATTCTGAAAAATTATTCCTTTATATATAAAAATATATTCAAGGTAAAATTATTTCATTTACCCAATTTAGAATCAATATTGTGCCGAATTGTTCTATTTAAGTGTTTAGAAACTCCTTCGGCATAGTTTTGCAGACCGTGCTGACGAAAGTTCATATGCCACTTAATAAATCAATCATCACAATATAAAACAATTTTATATTCACTAACAAATACGCTCTCATATCTATTATTACACTCAAACTCATTCTAGAGTACTACTGACTCTATCTCTAATGAGTAATACCCACCAGAGCCATGGTTGTCGCTTAACCAAATGCTCTGATACCAAATGTAACGTTTGCGGTTTTTTCGTTGCCGAAAAACCGAAAGGTTAGGATTTAAGAAAAAGAAAATGGTAGAAGAAGAGAGAAAATGATAGAAAAAAGAGAGAAAGGAAAATAGAACGAAACAGAAAGAAATAATAGGACAACATCAGAATCTCACAATTCGCAGCGGAACAACATATAATACATAAATGAATAATCTTTAAACAAAGAACTATATCAGTTATTACATTGCATTACATTTCATTTCATTACATTACATCATATCATCAGAGTGTACAACATCAACAACAACAAACAGCGGAAAAGAAATACTATATATTAATAATACGCCATGCATCCAGCTTGCCTCCTGTTTTCTCCCGAATATCCAGAATATCCTGATAAACCTTAACTCTTGACTGCCCGTGTGGAAATTGGTGGGCACCCCGAGTTTAGGAAGGAAAACAATAAACTCCGAGTCAGTCATGTGACTGATGTGAGAACTCAAAACAGATTATCTTAAAAATCAAAATAGAGGAATATTTTTAAAGTCAATTCGCAATGCTTTTAAAAATGAGACTACTATAAGGCCTCCCGCACACACACACAATGCAAACGTAGAATCGGAGGAGATTTCTCCTTATGATAGTCAAAGATGCTTGATACGCATTAAAAAGAACATTTGATATTATTACTAGTGCATAGTGTATAAAACAATTTCGAAAGTAGAATATAAATCTTAGCCAACATACGACCATTATCGTATGCCTACTATAGCTATCATCCAAACAGTGGGGCGCCACCATAAGTGAATGATAGGTTCTACAACTAAAACCGTACAAGATCGTATTGTTTCTTTGGATTTCCAACAAATGGTCAGGCCAAGGAACTTCTCATTGCCACATGAGAACGCCTCTGGAAGGACGTCCTCGAGAACCAAACCGGATCTCTGCCAACACAAGGCCGGGTGACCCCTAACTGGGTAACTACTGACACGAATATGTCATCCCCCGATCGTAACCGATCTATCCGAGGATCCTTGATTTCCAACAACCAAAAAATTTGCAGCAACAACATAGGTTAAATATCTGGGCTCCATACCATGATACCACCTCTATCCAGAAGGAATGACATACACTAAAGAGGTGCTACCCCCTAATAACCTTACTGCATCCTTACTGTTTTGACCATTTTCGGGGTGTGAGGTCCGACGAAGTCTCGTCCACAAAGCCATGCTTTATACAAAAGCTGTGCTTTGGGTCAATCAAATGATCATAGAAATGATCACCAAGATAAATGATCAAATAAATGATCCTATCACAAATGATTAAACAATGATCATTTCGCAGCAACACTCAGCATGCCACACTACCAAATTGGGAGTATATCACTAATAACCTTCAACTATATAACCTCTGAGCTCGTACGTCTCAGAGAAGGGTGTTAAGCTAAGAGAATAAATTCTCCGCCACCAACAGATATATATTTGAAAGAAATCAGCTTTATATCTCAATTTGTAATGTCAGACATACAATTCATACAAGTCTGTTCTGGGATCGAACAGAACCGAAGGCACTTACAAAGAAGTCCTTACAATCCAGATATTCGCTAATCACGATCGGACTTCCCGTCACTAAGGGTGATAAAACCTCTATATCGGAGATCAGCCGATGTAGAGTAACTCGACGGTAATCCTTCCGTTTTCACAAATATCCGGTCTTCAACACCGGTCATCGAATGCAATCCATTACGACGTATCACATATTTAGAATGCGTTATACGACCCCAAGGTCCTTTCCCGGCTAACCCGAATAGTGAGCGCTTATTCAAAAATAAGTGTGGCATTCAAATTCAAACAATCACAACAAATACCTATTTAAAGGTAAATATTGATAGTCTGATTATTTAACTATCAATAGGCATGCTCAACATCACCAAATTCCAAATAATTTCCCAAATAATTTACTTTCCAAAATATCTTTACTAGATATATAATTTCCACACTTTAACCATTTGAAAACAAATTTTCAAATTACTTTCCAATCCTTTATCACTTTTGAAACAAATTTCAATCATTTCCTTACTCGGAAATACTTTCATTTCAAAATGGTTCATTTAAACCAATTAAATAAATCCTTACCGATTTACTTTATATTTACGTTCCTAATCCGTATATTTATTCTCATACTTTAAAATAAATCAACGTTTATTTTTAAAAAAAATTCCCCTTTCTTTTATAAATTCCATAGTGAATTTATAATCCCAAAATATCTATGATATACGATTTTCAAACGATTTCAAATATTCACTTTCAATTTATCTTTACAAGGATAAATTCTAAAACGTTCATTTCACATTGGAAAAAAAAATATCTCCATACTTACTTAATAATAAGTAATTCACAAATCTATTTATTTTCAAACATTTGAAAATATTCAATATGCTTAAATCAAAACTAAGTATATATTTCATTCTTTAAGAAATCATTTTCTTAACACATAAATTTGAGTCAAAACGAATGTTGAGTAAAACATCGTTACGACGACCCAAAATCACTAGTATAGAGATTCGAAATTTAGATAGATATATAAATTCCAATACTATACAAAAACATTTCCTTTCGGAAATCATTTACTATAACAACAGTGTTATAGTCCACCATTTCCTTCTATTTCTCGAAAACGTCTATTTCAACAATGAATTTTGAAATCTATGTTTTCAATGTTTAATATATTTTAAAACATCGTTAAAACGATTAACTTCCTTCTATAATATTCATTTTCTCAAGCATATTCATTTTATTCGATAATATATTCACTGTCCAAAATCGTGAATATACTTCCTTAACCAATTTCAACTTTCAATTTATCAAATTCCATTGATTTCGAATTTATAAACAATGTCTATAAATTCCATTTCTATTTATAAACTTCGATTTATAAATTTCCCTTATTTACTCATTCCATTTGTATATCTCAATATATACTAAAAGTCCATATTATAAGTTGATTACTTATAATTCATTTATTTATAAAATCGTTCTTTCAAAACTTCACAAATCATAAATCATATTACTTATAAGATTCCTTTATATTTTATAACAACTTCAACTTATAAAATCTCCTTTATTAACAATTTCTATTAATATCCCATTTATATGCTTAAAACCCAGTTTATAAGTTAATTACTTATAAATCTTTTATTTTACAACATCTATTCAATTTATATCTTCAAAATTTATATATCTATAATTTTCAATGAAATCCATTTTATTCTTCATTTTAAAAACTTAATAAACTTGTTTTATAGTTCCAATATTTTTAATTTATAAATATCCATTTTATCAATCTTTAATAAAAATTGTTTGTAATAGTTCAAAATTTTCAATTTAAACCATTTCATAATTTTATTAACTATTTATTTCAAAAATCACTTTTCGTTTTCATTTCATAAAAATCATACTTTTACATTAAAATTTTAACGTTTATTTATTTTTAACAATTCAAAATTTTAATAAAACGTATACTTTCAATACCACATTAAAAATTCTTTTAAAACCAAAAATCATTATTTTAAACTTCAGAATTGGATCCGATGATGCAGCAGCACCAAATAGTCAATCACGACATCCAAATATCATATATCGACATGATAATCAACAAATATCAAATTATCTTTAAATAAATCAATACAGTTGAGGAATCCAGTTGGATCCCTCCAACCTGTTTCCCTGCATCCAAAGATGTTAGCACAATACCAATTCCGTTCCAGTACGGAATTATCGCGGTATATGGGATTTATAAAATATTATCCGCTTAATAGACGACGCAATAGGGTCTCATCCGCTATAAAATGCGGGAAATCAACAACTGCAATATATACATATGCCAATATATATATATTGCTATAACATATAATACCAATTTCACTGTTTTTGAAATATTCGCGGTATATGTTTTTAATAAATAACATCCGCTTACTAACGGCGAATAATGTCTATTTTAACAATCAATAGATAAAAATCATCATTCAAACATGCATTCAAGAATTTTAAATATAACTATTTAAAATAAAATCGAAACCGATTCGATTGAGTGAGAAGTTCTCACCTTGATTTCAATTTCGTTTTAGCGATTTATTTCGAAATAAAATTAAACGGACGTTTAATTTTACCCGAAATTCTCACTAAATCCAAACGACTCCAATCCATTTCCATAGCATAGTGCTCGTCCATACGATTCCAACGCAACTGGTTTCGCGCGTTTTTGACCTCGTATGAAAAAAATATACATTTTTAACGTTACACGAATTTTAAAACATAATTAATTTACAACTTAAATTATTTTCTAAACCTAAACTTTTCTGGGCCGTTAGATCCATCATCTGCAAATCCAAGCCGTGCTTCCTATCCCCCCATTTCTTCTTCGTTGCTTCCCAGTAAACATCGCACGTACTTAACCCATCATCACGCGAACAAAACTTGAAGGCCGCGACCACCACGCCCACTTCTACTTCGATCAGGGACCACCATCCCCTTCGCCTACACGAGACACGTGATCGGCCATGATATGAGGGAGCTCGGCTCACCCCTAGGCCTCGAATTTCATGCCGAACGCAACTCCTTTGGTCGAGATTTGCCGACAATCTACTCAACTATTCTCGATCATAACCGTTGAACTTCAAGATCTCAACGTGCTCTACGAGTTTCATGTTGAAGGTTTCGGCTAATTGACAATGGATTTGGAGAAAAAAGAGGGGGAAGAGGATTAAATTTAGGCCATTGGTATTTACATAGCCGGCGGCTCTGAAATTTTTGACCTAGGGTTTTGAATATTTGTGAAAAAATGATGTAAAGGGGGGTTTTATAGAAAATTTCACCAATTACTATTCACCCGGAATTTCCGAACTCCAAACGAAGCATGTCGGTTGGCATTTATAAGGTTTACCCCACGTTCCGAACACAATGGAACGTGTTTCGGGAGCTAATTCAGTCATCTGTGCGAGTTATGGCAATAAACGTTCAATTTAAAATTAAACCGATTAAACGATTTTCTAGGCGTTTTAGCTTGCACCGGGCAAACGGTAAATCCGATTGACATGAAATTTTAAACCATACAATAATATCACATTACGGATCCGATGAAACTAGTTTCGTGGAAATCCGAGACTTTTTGAAAAATGGCTATTTTAACTCGCCAAATTAATAATTAAAACAATTTCGATGCGTTTCGAGCTGCCACGATCAACCGAAAACTCCGATTGCTACGAAAATTGAAATCCGATAATAACAAACTATTACAGATCCAATGGAACTAGTTTCGTTCAATTCTGAGACTGTTCGAAAATTGGCTATTTTACTAGTCGATTAAATATTAAAATATTCAATTTTCACAAATAAACTTCTAATTCGATTTTAAAAGTTCTATAACATCCTTCTAACTTCAATATGATATAATAAAATTTTACAAATAATTTTCAATCATATTTTACCCAATTTTCAATTATTTCCGTATTTTCACTAATTAAATTATCGATTTAATTATCCAATTAAATCCAATTATTCAAAATAAAATTTATTCGACTTATAAATTTCACTTATTAATATTTAAAATTAATTAAATATTCAAATTTTTATTAACTAAAATTCTGGGTCGTTACACTCGTCGCCCTGCCGAAGTCGCCAACACCGAAATATCAGCCAAACTCAGCGCGAAACCATATACATCAATCAGATGCCTTCACGCCCGATGCCAACCTCGAGCTATCCTCAATCGCAATTTATCGCTAGCCCCTCTTTTCCATGTCGACGTTGACTCGAGCGAACGAACGGAAGAGGAGCTCGATCTTGATGCGCTTGCCGTTTCCAAAGGGACGAACTCGATTGAAAAAATAAATTATAATCAGCGGCCATTATTCAATTTCGTGAAGTATAGAAAAGGGGAAGGAAGAGTAAAGAGGGGCCGCGATTTTAACAACCATTTTTTTTCTTCTTTAAAATTTGTTGAACGGCTTGCTTGCTTTTAAAAAGAAGAGGGAGGGGATAAGAAATGACATTGGAGTATGTGAGAAGAGTTGCAGTTTTTGAAGAGGAGACCAAAAGCTTTGATGTGAAATTATTTTCAGCTGATGTGAAAATTTTGACCAGTCCATATATATATATATATGATATTCAAATTTAAATTGTCTCGATTTTGTAACCCTAAAATCCCGAACTCCTATGGAGGCATGCCGCTAGGCATTTAAAATGTTATATCCCTCTTCCGTACGCATTGGAAAAGGTTTCGAGTCCTAATTCGATCGTATGGAGAAGATAGCTGTTTGAACCCAGTTATTATATTAAATTTCGATAAAATTTCAGCGCATTTATCTACCGTACGGCCAAACGATCATTCCAAATACTACGAAATTTAAAATCCGATATTAGTACAATATTATGGATCCAATGACATTGGTTTCGTAGAATTACAAGACTGTGCCATGGAAGGCTATTTTTAAATTCAATTTAAACTACAAAATTTTAAAACTGAACAAGACACTTCAAAATTAATTTTTAACACTTTTATTATCTTCAGTTCTATCAATGTAAATTTTACAAGCCTTCAAATTATTTTTAACAAGCTTAAACTGAAGATTCAATATTTCACCCAACTTCCAATTAATAAATTCAATAATTTAATTATCAAACAAATAGTGATATTTGGAATTCAAGTTAAAATTAACCTTTCAAATATTTAAAATCAAGTAATTATTCCAATTTCAAATGCTCAACAATTCTGGGTCGTCACATACTCCTTATGTAACAACCCGATATTTTCTAGCCATTCGCAGCCGCACATGTCGGACTTGAATTGCTCAAAATACCGCATTGTAAATAAATTTGGAGCAAATGAAATACAAATCACAGAATCACAGACACAGAACAAACAAAATACCTCGCAGCGGAATATAAAACACATAGTAGTTCATGAAGCTACTACGGCAGAGTCTCAAACCAAAAACATAATATAGTCTGAAAACAACATAATAGAAATCCCAAATACATAGAAGTTCACTAATACATGAGGTAAAGTAGAATAGCTGAAACATAAAGTAGATATATTTAATAATTAAATTATTAAATTTCCAAAATTTTAATCTTTCAAAGTTCATTCATTCACTTAAGTTTATTAAAACAATGAAAATTCAACTTTCACAGCATTTAGAAAGTGCTACGGAAAGTCACACTTAAAACAGTTCAATTTAACAAAAGATAACATTTAAAATGCTGTACTAGGGTTCCTTTAGTTTCAAATAAACTTAGTTAAATTCAACCATTATAACATTCACAAAAAATGCTATAATAGCCTTTAATTAAATTGAGCCATTTGTTTCATTATTATCAACTACAGCATTTACAAATGGTGTATTATCCTTTACGTTAGAATTAATAGAGAAATGCAGTAAATTAACTTCAAATATTCAGTATAATTTCACAAACAATTATATTTTTATTTAAACCATTTTTAACTTATAAAATCATATAATTTCACTTTTAAAACAATCATTCAAATACACCTATATTCAAGATTTTATAAAGTTAAATCTCTATTCAAAATCAAAATCTAATAGTAATTCACGTATTAAATTCCAACATTAAATTTTAAATTCATTAAATTAAATTTAAATTAACACTTAATTTTAAATTTTCAAATATAACTTAATTTCATTTTTATTATCTTAACTTTAAATTCACTTTTAAGCCAAATTCACAAATTTCCAATTTTAGTTATATTTCAAAATTTCAACTTAAATATTCATTCATTTCACATTTTAACTTAATTCAAAAATCATTAATATATTATAAAATTATTTTAAATTCATTTAGTCCAAAATATCATAAATTTATCATATTTTCATATTTAATTTAAATTCCATTTATCACCAAATTATAATTTCCAAAAAAACTTACATTTCAGATTTTCTAACTTTACCATTAATTTATTTCACTTATAAATTTTCAGTGAGTCAATAATGCTTTACAAAAATCATTTTTAATCAAATTTAAAATAAAATATTATAATATTTACATTCCTAAAATATTTTAAAATTTTAAGAAAAACATATTTTTACAACGGGTCTTTATTTCATTTTCTAGCCTAGGTAAAGTGATACGGGAAATATATCATTTCAACCCATAATTTACAAAGAAAACCCGGGTTTGATCATTTCAATCCCGCAATCCCAAGTAAATGAAAATAATTGAAAATCATTCAGGCCTATCATTTCAGCCCATAATGATTTTCTCCCATTCTAAAGTGCGTTCGGGTATGTATCATTTCAACCCATTGTGATTCTAATCTAAAAGGAACTTGCAGTGTGATAAACCGATAAAAATAATAGAACAACATAATATAACAGTAACATATGATATAACAGGTGCTTAAGCATGGGTGAACATCATAAAATCATAACATAGCAGGTGTAACATGATAATGTATTTTACAGATTCTAAAGGGGTCAATTTACTAGTTATAAAAGTACATATTATCTGGTGAGAATAACTCACAGGTTTGAGCTGATGACCTATGACGAATTGCACAAAAAGGATCTATACAAGCACAAAAGCACGACACAGATTCGAATGGAGGAGCCAAGTGTCAAATTCCTTGGATACACATCAAACAAAAACAAGATAACAACGATGAGTTTCAAATCAACTATGATCAAAACTACACTAGAATAGACTGCACTGAATCAAATAGAAATGCTTGCACTTGCTTTTAACCTTTACTAGGCTCAGCCATAAGGGGAATACAACATAATTGCAGGTGTTTGGGTATGGTTTGGGTGAGTATGGGTTCGGCCTACATGTTGGAATGATGGTGTAAAGGTGGGCGAAGGCAATAATACACATAAGCAAGCATACATGAATTTGGTCAAGGATTTGGGCTCAGCCAAAGCCCTAAGTGTCACGGCCAGAGGAGTGGGGTCCACTGTGGTGGTGTGGCCGTGGGTGTTGAAGGTGGTGGTGTTGTGGTAAGTAGCGGCTAGAGGGGTGGTGAGGTGATGGAATGAGAGTGGTGCTCGGTTAGGCTAGTATGAAGGGTGTTTTGAAAAGTTTGTGGATGGGCATCACCAAGGGGGGTCATGGCTGATCCTAAAAGAGGTGAAAGCATGTGCAAAATCAAGCTAGAAATAAACGATGTAAATAGAAAAGGAGATAAAAGAAATAAAGTTTTACCAAATTCTTCAAGCAAGGGAGGGCCGAAATTTTTTCTCAGGAAAGAGGAAAGAAAGATACGTGAATTGAAAATGAGATAGTCGGCTGAAATGTGGGGAGTTATGGCAGGGAAATGAAGAGTTGTGAGGAAAATGAAGAGGCAGAATTCAAAAGGGCAAAAGGCAATTCAAAAGTCAAAACCCTTTCATATTTCTTTATTTTAATTAAATAACTTTATATTTCTGGAAATAATAATAATTCCAGATAAAATTTCGAAAATTTATCAAAATATAAAAAATATATATATTATTTATTAATTATATAAAGTTAAATTAAGAAAAATAGCTAAAAATAGTGAACTAGACTAGAAAATTTGAAATTAAATAGAATAATTTTTAGAAAATTCATATGAGCTTGTAAAATATTTTTAAACATAAATAATAACATAAAATAAAAATAAATTCACAAAATAAATATATAAATTTTAATTAAATATAATTTAGATAAAGAAAGTAGCAGAAAAATAGAAAACAGCCTTTGAAAATAGGAAACAAATACAGTAAATTTTGGAAAATTTTTATTATCACTTTAAAAATATTAAAAGACAAAATATACATAAAATAACATATTAACACATGTTAAAATAAAATATAACATACAAAATATGATTTATATAATTTAAAATAGTCAAAATTTCAAAATAAAACAAATTATACTCAAAATTGAAATGTACATGACTTTCACAAATTAAATCCGTTTTCAACGAAACGAAAAGCAGTATTCAAGTTATTAAATCTATTTTCATAATAAAAGATTATAATTTAAATATTTAAATTTGAAATTTAAAAGTCAAGGTTTGACCAGTTTGAACAGAAATTCATCTTTCTGTAAAATATCCAATTTATACCGCTTTGAAATTATAGTTCACATAATAATCAACACCTACATTTAAAAATGAAATGTTTGAAATAAAATAAGTTTAAAATAATTTCAAAATAAAATAAAGTCAAATATTAAAATATATGAAAAATCTAGGGTTGTTACACTCTCCCCCACTCAAATCTTTTCATCCTCGAAAAGGAAGGAAGCGGATAAACAACAAGAAAAAACAATAGGTTGGAAGACATCCTGAAAGAAGGTAAGGAAAAAGTAGCTAGGAGGGAAAGCAGGTTGAAAGACATGGATGAACCATTATTTTGTTTTTTATATTTGACATGTTAAACATTTAATATGATAATTAGTTATTTGATTCAAATTTGATAGTTAGAAGTAAACAATATTTAAGACATTTTAAATCGTGATTAGAATATCCTTTATACAATACTTTACCAAAATACTTTTATAACTCGATGTCTTAACAAGTTTACTTTCGTTCCTGCAGACTTTGGCTATGCGTTGATCAGGCGCAAAGCTAGAATTCTCCAAGTACTTAGTAGACCTATTTCAACACGCAGTGAAAATACTAAAAAAAATAGGTATGAGAAGTTCCGCTCAAAATCCAATGTCAAATGATGATAATACGATAGCAGTGGCCCGCTGCTGATCCAGTATTTACAAAATAGACACAACACTTTCCAGAAGATCCTTCTACCTTCCGGATTCCAGAAAAATATCGTAGCCAGTTCGTAAACAAGGGACCATCGACCCCTGCTGCGTTGGTACGCCGCTGATTCAATGATTTACGCAATGGATGCACTTCCTTCCCGGAAGATCCATAAACAACAGATCCCAGGATCGAAAGCACCTCCATTGGGTAAACTAAAGAACCATCTACCCTGGAAAAAAAAATCAAGGAACTCACGAGTTTAAGTCCGGACAACCATATCAGTTCGAATCCATTTCTGAATTCACCCAAGTCCATTAGGGTTTATCGGTCGAATCCATTCCTGGATTCCCCAAGTCCATCTGGGTCAAAGCATATCACTATACTTCTTCCGGAGGGTACTTCCCATACCTCTTACATCAAAATATAATATACCATATATAGTAGCCCTTCAAAATCATAGCTTCAAATATCGCACTTATATAAATTCCATTATATATAAGATTTCATTTTCAAATCGAATACTTTCCAAAATCAATAGTATATCAAATCATACTTATATAAACTTCGATTATATAAGATTTTAATTTACAAATTGAGTACCTTTTCAATTCAACATTTTCAAATCAACTTCATACTTATACAAATCCATTTTATATAAGTTCGGTAACTCCCAAATCAAGTATTTAGTTAAACAAGGTTCTCAATTTTAATTTGTTTCAATAACATTTCAGTTTCAAAATCATATATGATTTCGCCAAATCATTTCTTCAAAATTACAAATACTCGGTTTCAAAGTTTCTTAAAGCAATAGACTTAGAAAATAATCCAAATTTCCAAATCAACAAAAATTTAGGTCAAAAAAATTCATTTCCATTTCAAACATATATTCACTTTCAAAAATCATAATACTTTCGAAGTTATAAATCTTTCGAAACCAAAATACTTGAAATCATTACACTTTGAAAATCATAACTTTTCTAAATCATACATTTGAAATCATAAAACATCCCTTTAATTCTTTACATTTCACAAATTTATTCAATTTAAACCCAAGTTTACAAGTTCCAGCTTTAATTCAATTCAAACCTTCAGTTTCAATTTAATTTAGTTTTCCAACAAAACCATTTCAAATATTATCAAATTTCAAATAAAGATTTGATCCGCAAAATAAACTATTCAATCTTTATTATATTTCAGAGCTTAAATGTATCGTATTCCAAAACTAAATTTTATAATTTCATATATCTCAAATTTTACTTCATTATTACTTAGTTTTGACATATTCATTTCATAAATCCATCATTTTTAATTAAAATCAAATTACAAGTAAACCAAATATCCTTTCATATAAATATAAACTTTAAATTTCATTTATCAAAATCAGTTATCATTCCTGATTCACATTCTTTATCAAATAAAGATTATATCATTCAAATCCTCATTATCAAATCATTATTTGAATTCAATTTCAAATATTTAAATTTAAATATCATTTAACAAAATCAAATATGTCATTCAATTATTATTTCAAATATCATTACAAAATACATTTCAAAATTCCATTCATTTATCTCATTACATTTCATTCCATTTAACACATAACCAAGTAAACCTTATTTAAATTCAAATTCAATTTAAATTCCTTAACACTCAAATTTAAATATTAAATTATATTCAAAACTCCTTAAATTTCACAAATAATCAATTCCAAAATTAAATCATTAACTTTTTAAAACATAACTCAACAGTGTTAAAATCTATAACGTTACGAAACATTGTCAAATTATAACAATGACAGCATTTAAAAGTGCTATCGTAACTTATAGTTTCCAAAATAGTTTAGTTCAAGAATAACGGCATTTATAATATGCTATAACATATATTTACTTAATTCAAACAAAGTTAAATTCAAAAACAACAGCATTTTAAAGTGTTGTCATAAAACTATAACATTTTAGAAATGCTATTAATAAAATTCCAGATTTTATTATAACTTTTAAAAACAATACAGCTTCAAGTTTAGCAAATTTTAAACTTATAAATCATACTTCTAGACTTCAAAATTTCACATTTAAATAATTTTTAACATATGATTATAACAACAAAATTTTAAATCAAATATTCAATTTAAAACTCACTTTCATTTGTTAAGTCAAAATTCACTGTTTTTCTTAACTTATAAATTTAACAAAAACTCAACATTTTACTTCAAATATCTTTTCAAAACTATATTTCATACCAGTATAATTCAAAATAGTCTTACCTATTTCACTCCACAACAGTTTCAAACTTATATAAATCATATTACTTTATACATTAATCATACCAAACTAAACTTATACTTTATCAAATAACTTATACCATCCAAAATTTCTTAGCTTTGAAAAGTTAACCTTGATTTGGAAGTGCTCGAACCTTCAAAATAGTCGAAGAAATCATAGTTTCTATCCAAGAGTTGGAAATCACCAACAAATTAGTAAATCAATTCCAGTAGGTAAGGTTATACCAAAACAAATCTGAATCTCGAGGATTGAACACCGACTTATTTTAAATCATTTCAATTATATATATACACACACACATATCTTTCGAATATCAAACCATACTTCAAAATCGGAAATCAAAATTTGGTTTCATAAAATCACTCGCATAGCAAAGCTACTAGAGTGGCCTCTTCCCCACTCAGAAACTCAAAAATCAATGTCGATGATGCATGTATTCATCATCGAAATTATTTTTCAACGACATAAGTGGGTTCTGGACTTTTATTTCTTGAAACTTCTTTGAAATCTCTTTGACATCATTGGAATTCATTTGAATACATTTGAAACATTTCTTATTTGGAAAAATATCTTTAAATCATATTATTATTATATATTTTCCAAAATCTTAAAAACCCATTTCAAAACACCGGAGTTCGATTCCTCGAAATTCAGATTCAAAACCCTTCATTTATAAATCATTTTTATATAAATCACATTTTCTTATAAATTTCCAAAATTTCAAATCCTTTCAAAGCTTCAAGTTTTCATTTTCCAACGGTAAAAATCCTTATTGAAAACATTTCACTTTTATATACAAAATAGGGTCATCCTTGTCAAAATAATAATTTCGATGTATGCATAAATTCAAAATACAATCAAACACAAATTTCCAAAGAATGATTCAAGGTTAGATTTCAAGCAATACAGAGATTTGAATTTAGAGGAATTCTAATCGAATAGAATTCTGTTTCGAAGATAAGCTCGAACGAAAATAAGATAATTTTATTACCAAATAGAAGATGATAAGCCTATATAAATCGCGGGTGACCTTAACCGGCCAACCGTGACTTCCGTAATATAATCAATTCGAAAATCTAAGGAAAATCGACATTCGATCGCTAGAGATAGAATCCGGGTAGAGCAGGAGATAGATACCATCGAAAAGCGAGGATACAGGAATCTCCGGTGAATCAATGCCAATTATAAAGGATTTTCACCCCTTTACAAATCATTTAAAGATTTGCGGAATCTCCGATCTTTATAGAGGTCATTCCAAAGTGGAGTTATGAAATGCTCCAAAATCAAAATGGATAGAATAGGGAAGGCAAGATTGGATTTCAGAACAAGTGGGAGCGTTCCAAAGTTCAAAGAATCCTAATCGATAAGAATCCTAACCAAGAGATTTCTAACAAGATGGATACTGAAGGGATGAAGTTTTGAAAATCTTGGTTTCAAAATAAGAAAATTTTTATACCAAAATAATCTTTGAAAATCCTTTAAAAATCATTTGGAAATTATTTTATACTTCGAAAATACGTTCTCTCACAAGAAAGGATTCTGAGATTGATTTCACTCATTCTAGGGTATTTCTACCCTATCTCTAATGAGTTTTTACTCCACAGGTTATGGTTTGCCTAAAACCAAAGCTCTGATACCAAATGTAACAACCCGATATTTTCTAGCCATTCGCAGCCGCAAATGTCGGACTTGAATTGCTCAAAATACCGCATTGTAAATAAATTTGGAGCAAATGAAATACAAATCACAGAATCACAGACACAGAACAAACAGAATACCTCGCAGCGGAATATAAAATACATAATAGCTCATGAAGCTACTACGGCAAAGTCTCAAACCAAAAACATAATACAGTCTGAAAACAACATAATAGAAATCCCAAATACATAGAAGTTCGCTAATACATGAGGTAAACTAGAATAGCTAAAACAGAAAGTAGATATAAATGTAGATAAGCAGAAACTCCAGCAAAGACCAGCTCCAGAAAGAGAATCCAAAGCTATGAATACTCAAGCTGACCCGAGCGTAAAGTAAAACATAAAACACTCGAGTCAGGACAATATATACTAATATAATGTAAATCAACTCAAGTGAACTGTAGTAGAAATGCACCATAACTTAAAGGATGCTTGGGATCGCCTATCCTTTAAAGATCAGTTAAACCATAAATTTAATACATCCCATGGTTAAAATTTCAAAATAGTATTTATACTTCGAAATCAAATATCATTTAAAAATTCAATATCATTCAAAATCCATTTCAAAATATCAAAATATTATATCTTCCAAACCACATTCATTTTTATTTAATTTAAATACCATTTCAAAACACATTTCAAAATAGTTTATATTTCGAAACAAATTGCTTCATTCAAATCATTAAAATGAAGATATTATATTTAATAATTAAATTATTAAATTTCCAAAATTTTAATCTTTCAAAGTTCATTCATTCACCTAAATTTATTAAAACAATGAAAATTCAACTTTCGCAGCATTTAGAAAATGCTACGGAAAGTCACACTTAAAACAGTTCAATTTAACAAAAGACAACATTTAAAATGTTGTAATAGGGTTCCATTAGTTTCAAATAAACTTAGTTAAATTCAACCATTATAACATTCACAAAAAATGTTATAATAGCCTTTAATTAAATTGAGCCATTTGTTTCATTATTATCAACTACAGCATTTACAAATGCTATATTATCATTTACATTAGAATTAATAGCATTTTAGAAATGCAGTAAATTAACTTCAAATATTCAGTATAATTTCGCAAACAATTATATTTTTATTTAAAACATTTTTAACTTATAAAATCATATAATTTCACTTTTAAAACAATCATTCAAATATCCTTATATTCATGATTTTATAAAGTTAAATCTATATTCAAAATCAAAAATTTAATAGTAATTCACTTATTAAATTCCAACATTAAATTTTAAATTCATTAAATTAAATTTAACTTAACACTTAAGTTTAAATTTTAAAATATAACTTAATTTCATTTTTATTTACTTAACTTAAAATTCACTTTTAAGCCAAATTCACAAATTTCCAATTTTAGTTATATTGCAAAATTTCAACCTAAATATTCATTCATTTCACATTTTAACTTAATTCAAAAATCATTAATATATTATAAAATTATTTTAAATTCATTTAGTTCAAAATATTATAAATTTATCATATTTTCATATTTAATTTAAATTCCATTTATCACCAAATTATAATTTCCAAAAAAACTTACATTTCAGATTTTCTAACTTTACCATTAATTTATTTCACTTATAAATTTTCAGTGAGTCAATAATGCTTTACATAAATCATTTTTAATCAAATTAAAATTAAAATTTTATAATATTTACATTCCTAAAATAATTTAAAATTTTAAGAAAAACATATTTTAACAACGGGTCTGTATTTCATTTTCTAGCCTAGGTAAAGTGATACGGGTAATATATCATTTCAACCCGTAATTTACAAAGAAAACCCGGGTTTGATCATTTCAAACCCGCAATCCTAAGTAAATGAAAATAATTGAAAATCATTCAGGCCTATCATTTCAGCCCATAACGATTTTCTCCTATTCTAAAGTCCGTTCGGGTATGTATCATTTCAACCCATAGTGATTCTAATCTAAAAGGAACTTGCAGTGTGATAAACTGATAAAAATAATAGAACAGCATAATATAACAGTAACATATGATATAAAAGGTGTTTAAGCATGGGTGAACATCATAAAATCATAACATAGCAGGTGTAACATGATAATTTATTTTACAGATTCAAAAGGGGTCAATTTACTAGTTATAAAAGTACATATTGTCTGGTGAGGAATAACTCACAGGTTTGAGCTGATGACCTACGACGAATTGCACAAACGGGATCTACACAAGCACAAAAGCACGACACAGATTCGAATGGAGGAGCCAAGTGTCAAATTCCTTGGATACACATCAAACAA
The DNA here is from genome assembly GCA_030765085.1 of Allium cepa. Lineage (NCBI taxonomy): Eukaryota > Viridiplantae > Streptophyta > Magnoliopsida > Asparagales > Amaryllidaceae > Allium > Allium cepa. Next base: position 472,176,444 of record CM060931.1, read on the forward strand.
AAACAATATAACAACGATGAGTTTCAAATCAACTACGATCAAAACTACACTAGAATAGACTGCACAGAATCAAATAGAAATGCTTGCACTTGCTTTTAACCTTTACTAGGCTCAGCCATAAGGGGAAATACAACATATTGCAGGTGTTTGGGTCTGGTTTGGGTGAGTATGGGTTCGGCCTACATGTTGGAATGATGGTGTAAAGGTGGGTGAAGGAAATAATACACATAAGCATGCATACATGAATTTGGGCTCGGCCAAAGCCCTAAGTGTCACGGCCAGAGGAGTGGAGTCCCCTGTGGTGGTGTGGCCGTGGGTGCTGGAGGTGTTTTAGGTGGTGGTGGTGTGGTAGGTGGCGGCTAGAGCGGTGGTGAGGTGATGGAATGAGAGTGGTGCTCGGTTAGGCTGGTATGAAGGGTGTTTTGAAAAGTTTGTGAATGGGCATCACCAAGGGGGGTCATGGCTGATCCTAAAACAGGTGAAAGCATGTGCAAAATCAAGCTAGAAATAAACGATGTAAATAGAAAAGGAGATAAAAGAAATAAAGTTTTACCATATTCTTCAAGCAAGGGAGGGCCGAAATTTTTTCTCAGGAAGGTGGAAAGAAAGATACGTGAATTGAAAATGAGATAGTCGGCTGAAATGTGGGGAGTTATGGCAAGAGAAATGAAGAGTTGTGAGGAAAATGAAGAGGCGTAATTCAAAAAGGCAAAAGGCAATTCAAAAGTCAAAACCCTTTCATATTTCTTTATTTTAACTATATAATTTTATGTTTCTGGAAATAATTATAATACCAGATAAAATTTCAAAAATTTATCAAAATATAAAAATATATATATTATTTATTAATTATATAAAGTTAAATTAAGAAAAATAGCTAAAAATAGTGAACTAGACTAGAAAATTTGAAATTAAATAGAATAATTTTTAGAAAATTCATATGAGCTTGTAAAATATTTTTAAACATAAATAATAACATAAAATAAAAATACATTCACAAAATAAATATATAAATTTTAATTAAATATAATTTAAATGAAGAAAATAGCAGAAAAATAGAAAATAACCTTTAAAAATAGGAAATAAATACAGTAAATTTTGGAAATTTTTTATTATCACTTTAAAAATATTAAAAGGCAAAATATACATAAAATAACATATTAACACATATTAAAATAAAATATAACATAGAAAATATGATTTATATAATTTAAAATTGACAAAATTCCAAAATAAAACAAATTATACTCAAAATTGAAATGTACATAACTTTCACAAATTAAATCCGTTTTCAACGAAACGAAAAGCAGTATTCAAGCTATTAAATCTATTTTCATAATAAAAGATAAAATTTAAGAATTTAAATATTTAAATTTGAAATTTAAAAGTCAAGGTTTGACGAGTTTGAACAGAAATTCATCTTTCAGTAAAATATCCAATTTATACCGGTTTGAAAATATAATTTACATAATAATCAACACCTACATTTAAAAATGAAATGTTTGAAATAAAATAAGTTTAAAATAATTTCAAAATAAAACAAAGTCAAATATTAAAATATATGAAAAATCTAGGGTTGTTACACCTTATGAACTTTTAAATGGTAGAAAACCAAATATTTCATATTTTAAAGTTTTTGGTTCAAAATGTTTCATACGTAACACTAAAGATTAGCTTGGCAAATTTGATCCAAAATCCGATGAAGGTATATTCATAGGATATTCAGAAAGAAGCAAAGCTTATCGACTTTTTAATACAAGAACTAAAATAATCGAAGAAACTCTTCATGTTTCATTCGATGAAAATATCAAAGCTTCTTCTAAATTTACAAATTTGGAAAATAATACAAATATAATTCTGACAAATAATTCAGAAGATGATGATATTATTCTTCAAAATAATAATTCTGATATTTCTTTAGAAAATGTAAATACTATAAATAATAATAATAATATAGTAAGATCTTCTCCAAGAATTCATAGAGATCACCATGTTCAAAATATAATTGGAGAAGTAAATTCAAATGTAAGAACAAGACATCAACTAAATCAAATGGGCCATATAGCTTTTCTCTCTAATATAGAACCTAAAAATATTAAGGAAGCCTCAACTGATGATTATTGGATTATAGCTATGCAAGAAGAGCTAAATCAATTTAGAAATGAAGTTTGGGAATTAGTTCCTAAACCAAGTGACCAATCAGTCATCGGTACAAAATGGGTTTTCAGAAACAAAGCTGATGAACAAGGTAACATTACTAGAAATAAAGCTAGATTAGTAGCACAAGGTTATAATCAAGAAGAAAGAATAGACTATGAAGAAACGTTTGCTCCAGTTGCAAGATTAGAAGCTATACGTATTCTATTGGCTTTTGCATGTTTTCATAACTTCAAATTATATCAAATGGATGTTAAAAGTGCTTTTTTAAATGGTTTTATAAAAGAAAATGTTTATGTTGAACAACCTCCTCTGTTTACTCATGAAAAATTTCCAAATCACGTTTATAAATTTAAGAAGGCTTTATATGGTTTAAAACAAGCACATCGTGCTTGGTATGACCGACTTCAAAGCTATTTATTGGAATCTGGTTTTGAGATTGGAAAAGTTGATCAAACATTATTTATTAAGAAAACTAAACAAGATATTTTAATGAATCGAATATATGTTGATGATATTATTTTTGGTTCAACAAATGAAAAATTATGTCAGAAATTTTTGACTATCATGACAAATGAATTTGAAATGTCACATATGGGAGAATTATCATATTTTCTCAGTTTACAAATCAAACAAATGCAAAATGACATTTTTCTTAATAAAGAAAAGTTTTGTAATAATCTAATTAAACGATTCGATATGGAAAACACGTCTGCCAAACCAACTCCTATGAGTACAACTATACATCTTGAAAAAGATGAAAATGGTAAGAATGTTGACCAAAAACTATATCGTAGTATGATTGGATCATTACTTTACTGCTAGTCGACCTGACATTATGATGAGTGTTTGTTTATATGCTCGATTTCAAGAAAATGCTAAAGAATCACATATGCGAGCGGTTAAACATATAATTCGTTATTTTAATAAAACCAAAGATTTAGGATTATTTTATCCAAAAGAATGTCCTTTTGAATTAGTATCATATAGTGATGCTGATTTTGGAGGAAGTTAGACAGATAGAAAAAGTACAAGTGGAACTTGTCATTTCATTGGACGATCCTTAGTTTCTTGGTTTAGTAAGAAACAAAATTGTGTTTCACTATCGACATGTGAAGCAGAGTAAATATCTGCAGCTTTAGAATATGCTCATGTAATCTACATGCAACAAACATTACAGGATTTTGATATAAAATTAAATAAGTCTATAATATATTGTAATAACACCAGTGCAATAAACTTATCTAAAAATCCCGTCAATCACTCACGAACTAAACATATTGACATTCGTCATCATTTTCTTCGTGATAATATTGAAAAGGATATAACAAATTTAGAATTTGTAAATTTTGAAAATCAATTAGCTAACATTTTCACTAAACCTCTCAATGATTTTTTTTTATAAGATTAAGAAGAGAACTAGGTATAATTTCTTTAATAGAATTATAAAAATTACTAATTAATTTAATTTAATTTAAAATAAAATGAAATAAAAAAATTGGTACTCGAACTCTGCACCTCAAGTTTGTTAAACCTATGTCATTACCACCGGCAATTCAATGATTCACATCTATACCTTATACATCTTTTTCTTTATATTTTCTATTATTTTAAACAAAGATAAAATTTTCAGCCAAAAACTTTTTGGTTCATTCTCTTCCTCACTTTTTTAATTTGCACGTTTAACCATCACTTTTTAACTGCATTGCCTTCTATATAATTCAGTTCTCAGCTCTCTTTTCTTCATAAATTTTTTTATATCTCAAACATATTTTTTCTCTCCTACATAAACTTCTAAAAACTTCTTTCAAAATCAAAATGTCTTCATCACATGATTCATCAGATGGATCATCCTACTCATCTATCAACTTTGAAACTCCATCATCTACATCGTCAAACCTACCTACACCTACTCCTACCCATGAACCTGCAAGACCATCAAATTATCGAACGGGTTATACACCCGAGAAAAAGAAAGCTAGACGGTTCATGTTCTTTTGTTCTCCTCAAACCAAACAAAAAATTGATGATCTTCATCATTACCAGAGGGAATCGATAGCGCTTCAGCGCGAAATGTATTATGAATAGAAAATGAATTCTAGACGTCTGCGTTTTCTTGAGCAGATTGGATGGAAATTCTATGGTTCATCTCCTCATCGGCTCATCAACGTGCACCATTTTCAACTCAGAATCCATGGGATAGGTCGCCTCAACCTCCACCTGTCTCTCCAAACTCATGGGTACGTGGAAACCGTTGGTCACCACTATAACCATATGTAGAGAAGACAAAGGATGAATCGACAAACTCCAAGTCTCCATCAACTTCTTCTTCCAAATAATTTCGTTTGTCTACTTTTTACAATTTTATTTTAATCTTACCTTGTATACATTTTGTTTATATATGAAATATATTACTTGTTTGTGTTCTAATATGACTGAATATGCTGAAAGACACATTCAGTCGACTGAAAAATTCGATCAGTCGACTGAAACTGCATACTGGTATGTTTTCATACACTATTCAGTCGACTGATTGAATGCAACCAGTCAACTGAATGACCAAACAGAGAGCATATTTTTTATTTTAGTTGACTAAACCAGTAGACTGAAACTGAAGCAGAACTCTCGGGAAAGTGGTTCAGTCGACTGACCACAGTCATTCAGTCGATTGAATTCAAATCTAAAACGTACCTTTTCACCTTTTTACCTACCTTTTAGCACAAAACCCTTCACTTCCTCGTTTACTTTCTACATTTACCTCCATTCTCCAGAACTCTAAAACCCTAGTTCCTAAATTTTTTTTAAAAATTTCTTCAAAACATTGATAAAATTCAAATGGCTCCTCATGAAACAAAGCGATCTAGGCATGCTTCTTCTTCCTCCGAGCCAATTGATTCACAAATCGCTCAATGGCTATACGATGCAACTGCAGTTCAACGATCGAGTAAGATGAAAGAAGCTCGATTCTTTGAAGGTTCTTTTATTGTCTTTCCTGATTTTACGTCGTATAGGATATAAGAATTAGCAAGAAGAAGCCATCTAGAATCATTCCTAAATCATAATCAAAACAACATCAAGATAAATCATACCTTGGTTAAACTTTTCTATGCAAACTTGAATTTAAGCCATCAAAACCCACGCAATCATGACAATTGCATTTGGAGTTTGGTATGTGGGCAACAAGTGTTTCTTTCTTTAGATAGGATCGGTCATATTCTTCATACTCCGACAAGAGGGGTTGAGTTACAAGAATTAAATGTTGTCGTAGGCGAGAGAGATGAAGTAAGTCATTGATTCTTAGAAGATGATATGACCGAGCTTAAGTCTATGCATTACGACGTACTGCCAGAATAATGCATAGAGCTTTAATGCACACAATTCTATCCCGTACTGGGTCATATGAGCTTGTCTACCCAAACAACTATAAAGCATTATATGCCATTTGGGTGAGAAGCTGAAGTAAATTGGCCAAAACTCATTCTAGACGAATTTCTGTCATTCAACCAAGGTCGTATGAATATTATTTATTTTGGTGAATATATTATGCGGATGCTTATGAATCTTCAGGTTCCCATTCCGGAATCCGATACCTCTATTCCAAAAACTTTGAATAGCCGCACCATTAGTCTTATGAAACTACCACCAAGACCGCTTGTTATCATGAGCTTTCAAGAATGGAAATCTCGACCTCTCCAAGAAACCTCTACTCAACAACAACATCAATCAAGAGATGACATCCATATGCCAACTTCTTCCCAAAGCACTCGGGAATCTATAGATCTAATTGTAAGAAATCAGTTATCTTGGATTCCTGTATTTAAAATCTTGATAAGAAAATTGACAAAAAGTTTGATAAAATCAAGAGTTTATTCGAGATTTTATGGGATGCAATACCATGCTCCTCTTCCACCGCTACGGAGACTTCTCAACGTGATCCAAGCAAACACCCAGCCCCACACTTTACTTGGTGTTCATCGGAAGAACATACTAATTTCGACACAAGCGGCAATGAAGGTGGCAGACAATTTGTAGAAAGTTCCTCCAAAGGAAAAGGACCAATGAAAGTTGAAGAAGAGGAGATAGAATTTGATTCTGAATGAGGTTGTTATCTTTTAGTGGTAGTAAGTTAGTCATTTCTTTGTTTTGTACATTCTATCTATAAGTCTGTATTCGTAACATTTGAAATCTGTTGTTTCTGTGATTACAGCTAATATTTTATTTTAATTTTATTGTGTTAGTTTAATGCATACATCAGCTTTTCCTGTTTTATCGATGACAAAGGGGGAGAAATTTGGGATAACTAACCTTTTTTATGCAGGGATTAAGTGTCACCATATATTCAGGGGGAGATATATAACTCCCATTATATATTTCTCAAAAATAGTAATCATATATAACAGGTTATCATCAATCAAAAGGGGGAGAATGTTGAATCACATATTTTTGACTCATGACAAAGCAATGAATTATACTATATGGATAAGTGACAAAAAGAAAACGAATTATGCTGTTCAAACTACAAAAGAGACAAGGCTACAAAACTACGTATAATATGTTGATTTATTGAAGTTTTTTAGTCTTAGAAATGTTAAAATCAATCCTCAAGTAGTTAAGTTGTTTTAAAACTATAAACTTTTTAAAATATGTCAAAATTGTGCTTTGACTGTCAGGTCAGTCGACTGACCATATATGGCCAGTCGACCGAACCTGTACAGGTGCACAGAAACGCTCTGTTTTTAAACAACTTTGAATATTCAGTTGATTGATCGTTTTGGGTCAGTCGACTGACTTCTTTCAATAGCTATTTTTTCTATATGGGCACTTCCTTTTGCCAAGAGTCACGTTCTAATATGAAGAGGTATGGCTGCTTCTGTTGATCAGAACACTTCGTGAATGGTTGCACCTCTTTAACTATTATATAAACACACAAAATCCACTTTACAAATCACCAATTTTCTGATTACTTTCTGATCTTACTTTCTACTATCTTTGTATTCTAAAAAGCAATCACAACTTTCATATATTGCTTGAATCTCTGAATCAATTAACTTGTTCTTTGATTCAAAGCAATATTTTCCTTTCTAAATCTTTATACACACATATATACTTGAGGAAAGATTATGGGAAAGTTGTGCTATCATAGACAAATCAATGTTACTAGAAACACAAAGTGTCAAAGCAATTCTATTGAAACTGTTGAAGTCATGTTTGGTTGTTCAAGTGGGTAAAGTCCTCTTTCGGTTGTTCAGGCGGGTAAACTCCGTTCGGTTGCTCAAGTGTTGTATACCTATTCCTCCGGGTTAAGAGAGGGTTATTGTGAGAAATTCTAGAGGGAAGTCTGGGACTGGACGTATAATGGGAAGTTCGAACCAGCATGAAAATTCCTGGTATGCTCATATTTATTTACTTTACTATTATCATCTGTTCCGCTTTTAGATTTAAATATATTCCATATTACACGATCCTAAGTGATAGCTAGCCTCGCAGTAGTCACTTTCATATCCAATGGTTGCAACAGTCCTCTAGGCTTCATCTGTTCTGCCTTTACCCTTTGGCAAGAGATTCGCTTCGATAAATACTCCGTCATCCTCTTCTTCATTACGGGCCAATAGAATACCCTCGTCATATCCATGCACATCTTATCACCACTAGAGTACATTGTCATCCTAGAGTGATGCGACTCGGCTAACACCGCATCTACTAAATCCTCACTATGGGGAACACAAAGTTTACCATCCCTTCTAAGCCATCCCTTAGAGTTCATGGCATAACACCTAAGATGTGGTGATGACTCTCCTCTACCAAGCTTATCTAAAATGTCTATTAGCTCTTCCTCCTCGCCTTTTCTATCTCCAATCTGCTCCATCAAAGTAGGCTGGACACCGAGGGCTGCTAAAAATCCCGGAGCTAAATCTGATGGAGGTTTAAATCAAAGGTAGAAATGTACTCCAAATGCTTCCATTCCAACCAAAGGACTAAAAACTACTTTGCATCTACTCAAACGCATCTGCCACTACATTACCCTTGTGAGGGGTATAGGAAATCTTAAAGTCATAAGAGGCTAAAAACTCCATCCATCTTTGCTGTCTCAAATTCAAGTCTTTCTGAGAAAATAGATATTTCAAAGACTTTTGACCTGTGAAAAGATCAAATCTTTCTCATAAGAGATAGTGCCTCCAACACTTAAGAGAAAAAACTATTGCTGCCAACTCAAGGTCATGCGTCGGCTATTTCTTCTCATGCGTTTTCAACTGTCTACTCGCATAGCACACTATCCTACCCTCTTGCATCAGTACCGTCCCTACCCCATACCACAGGCATCCATATAAACCGAGAAAGGTTTGGTTCCGTCAGTAATACCAATACATGCGCGGAAGTCAAAGCATCCTTCGATCGACGAAAGGCATCCTCACACTTGGCAACCCAATCAAAAGCTGAGTTCTTCTTGGTAAGGCGGGTAATTGGAGCTCATATCCTAGCGAAGTCCTTAATGAACTTCCTATAATAGCTCGCACGACCAAGGAAACTCCTTATGTCTATGGCATTCTTAGGGGTCTGCCAATCCTGTACTGCTGCCACTTACGTTGGATCTACTGCAAGTCCGTCCTCCAAAATGATGTGTCCCAAAAAGAAAACTCATCCCTCCAAAAGTGGCATTTAGAGAAGTTCGCCTTTAACTTATGTGCTTGTAGGGTCTACGCACTTCTTCCAAGTAAATAATATGCTCTTCCTTGCTTTGTGAATAAACCAAAATGTCGTCGACAAACACCACCACAAACATGTTCAACGATTCGTGAAATAGTCGACTCATCGGGTCAACAAAATATGCCAGAGCATTGGTTAGCCCAAATGACATAAGTAATCACTCAAATAACCTATCCAGAGCCCTAAACGCAGTCTTCTCGATGCTATCCTCTACCACACGCAACTGATGAAATCCCATGGCCAAATCGAGCTGCGAATATACCTTGGCTCCTACTAGCTAGTCGAAGAGATCATCTATACAGGGAGAGAATAATGATTCTTCTTCTTCAGCTTATTAAGCTCCCTATGTCCACGTAAAGTCTAAGAGAGTTATCCACCTTATTTGCAAAGATGACGGATGCGCCCCACTCAAAAATGCTCCTACGAATAAAACACTTCTCTAAAAGCTCACCAATTTGCTTGCTCAACTCACGATGTTCCTGAGGAGCCATATGCCTTACCTGTAAAGAAACCAGTTTGGCATTACCAATAAGATAAATCTTGAACTTGACCTCTCTTCGAGGTTGAAAGCCAGCAACCTCCTCGAATACATCTGAAAATCTCTAACAACGGGTACCGACTCAAACTATTTGGCGATAAGTCAAGAGAATAAAAATAGCTCAACATGACCGATCCTCTAGGATCACAAGATACCTCCGTGGTACATCCACTAAAAGTGCCTAACCTTACTACCCTCTTATCGCAATCAAGAACAGCACCATACATGGATAGCCAATCCATACCAAGAATCAATCCGAACCTAAAAAAGCCTAATATAAAGGCACTACAGTCAAACTCAACCTCTAAAATAAACAATTTCAAATCCCAACATAACATGGAAAAATAGGCCGATCCTCCTACGGGATTTGATACTACTACCGGGTCGGTCACTAAGCAAGCATCACGACCAAGACTCTCTACTGGAGTACTAAATATAAAAGAGTGCGAAGGTCAAGAATCAAATAGGGTAAGAAAAGGAAAATCAGAGATAGATAACACACCTTCGATGATCACTTTCTTTCCCTTATCCACAACTGGACGAGTACTAGAGGAAGGAGCTGCCTCTAAAGCATAAGCCTGAGCAGGCTGTGAAGGTGTCTGTAAACTGTCCTTTGGCTTGATGGACATTCCTTTTTCATATGCCCCACTTGATCGCAAAGATAGCACCTCGGTCTTAGTCGCTCACCTGCCCCTCTACAATCTATAGCAAGATGACTTGGTTTCCCTTAAGTATTGCACTTCCTGTCCTTCCTTGGAACTTTTCTTTTTCCACCTGACTCTCCTCCTCCTCCTTTCCTCTTTCCTTTTCACTGCTTCTTACCATCACTCTCCTGCGCTACATCTTCTCTCTTCTTAATATCAGCAAGTAAAGTCGTCTCTACCAATCCCTCAAAAGTGGCTCCCATCGGAATGTGGCTCACCGCCAAACTCTGTAGTGGTTGACTCAAACCCTTAGCGAACTTTAGTGCCTTCTTGTGAGGAGTATTGATTAGGTCTAGTCCAAATCTGGCAAGCTCATTGAATTGATTAATATATTTCTTAACTGTCATAATCCCTTGCTTGAGCTGTATGAATTTCGCTAGTTGCACTCCCTCTTTAGCCTACGATAAGAATTTCCTCTCGAACCTAGTACAAAAATATGCCCAAGTTAAATTATCATCCCCAGCCTCCATAATCTCCTACCAACAAAGAGACTCCTTGCAACTGCAATGAAGCCAACTGCCACCGAGCCAAGTCCTTCAATCCCATAAGTCCAAATATCCGCTCACAAATACAAATCCAAGCTCTCGCCTCAGTATATGACTCGATGCCAAGAAACGGATTGCCTTCTAAGCCAGTGTAGTCCTTGCATAACTTGGGAAAATCGAAAATGCCTGACGAACGGGCTGGGGCCCCTTCCAACGGAGCAGCATCCCTAGCTGGTGGCTCTGCTCATGCAGTAGCCTGCAAATAACGTATGAACCAAGCAGGCATATTAAGGCCTGGAACTTCGGGGATATCTTGTAGTTCAAACATTTCTATTTGTGGCAAGATGGGATTAGGTACTCCACAAATAGTTCAATAGTTAAGGGGGAAGAGATATGAAGGACCCATTTCTAAAATTTCTTTTCTTTTCAAAATATATACATATACTTTTAAACGTATAGTTTGGAATATCCTTTGAAAATTATTCGAAAACCTTTATATTAATAGCACAAAGACTAAGGCAACAATATAAAATGATTAAAATATTACATCGAAAGAAAACTTTTACTAACTATAAATTAATAGCAAAAAAGCTTCATTAAAAACAGCATTATCCCAAAATTATCTCTGAAACCAAAAGTACCAGTAGTCTCCACCAAAACATAAACATAACAAAGTTTACAATATAGGTTCCCATACATAAAGTATAGTACGGAAAAGAGAAATGAAGTAAAATAAACAAAAGCTGAAGATAACAGCTGCTCCAAAGACCCTCCAAGCTACAAAGAACTGCAACCTAGACATGCCTTTCTGTGATTTGGGGAAAATAGGAAAAATTGGAATGGGTCAGACAAAAGTCCGGTGAATGAGAAATAAACTGAAGCAAAAAGAATAAAAAAGATTACTTCCAGGTCTTTCCTGGATATCGAAGAGGGTGAATAATATAATGCAGTGAATCATTCTTAGAAACAATTCCTAAGAAGCCCAAGTCTATGGTCACTCTAGGGAAGTCAACCATGTAGTAACACTAAACGTCAATCGGCCTATCGGACCTACTTTACTTACCTATCCACGTGCTACAACATGAAAGTCATCCTCTTCACCCGGGCACTGTGGCTAAATGCCTCTTACGTCTGACCGGCACGAACAACCTCGCAGGACTCTAAAGTTGCGCTCAGGCTCTGCAAAACTGGACTCCTATCCTCCTGTGTGCTTGGTCAATAACGTGGGCTATCCCCTATCCAAAGTGTCGGTCCTCCGTAAGAGCGCCCACGACTGGGTCGGCTGTGCAAAATCCTCCAACGATCCGCCTTAAGAAAACCTAGGTTGGAGCACACTTTTTCTGTTTCGTCCGCGTCAATTTTCCTATAGAAACCTACGATTGCGGATGCTATCTATCCTACGTACTTGCAACCTATTAAGGATAACAACCATCCTTGTGAACCTACTTGCCCGCTCCTAGTACATCTATCCAAAACTATTTTTGGTATTAACTGCATGGAAAACTTATCTAGACCTTTACAAGGTCTGCCTATCAAATCACTTCCAGTTTAGTTAATTTTACCATTACAGTTTACATACTGCTTATTCTATTAATTTGCTTTAGGCCATTTTTACATCCGATTTGGTTATTTCACAATTTCCCTTTTTCTTACATAAATTGTATTTCAATTTCACGTCCGTTCAGTCCATATGGTTCGTCTGTAATTTTTATACCACTTTATTGCAGATTTACACTAGCCTTTAGGGTCCATTTAATTTACATTTTTTCCACTCTAATTTACGTTCTTTTTTTAGTGATTTAATATATATAAATTTTTTGTCAAATAGCCACAAATCATTTCATTACACAAAATTCCACTTTTACATTTTTAGACCACATATAAAACAAACAATTATGCCAATTAAACTTTCCAATTTTGTTCTAAAACCATATTCAAAATTATGTAATTATATCAATCAAAACCATAATTTTATTCAAGGAATATATTCTAAATTTATTCAAATAAAATGTTCTATCATTTGAAATTGAATAACGATTCTAATTCAATTTAATTAAACCAATCTTATTTACACCATGATACGTGAATAACGATTTGTTTGTTCCGAATTTCTACCCAAACATGAATTAGAATTGAGAAGTGGAAGTAGAAGAAGATACAATAATTTACATAAATTTCAACCTTATTTATGCCATAAAATGTGAATAGATAATCTATTTGTCCCATATTTCAAACCAAACATGAATTAGATTTCAGAAGTGGAAGAAGAAGAAGAAGTTGCAATAGTTTATATCTATTCTCAATTAACAATAGAAATTAATTCATGTTAATGTTCTAGAAAAGAACTGAAATTAAACTACTTTATTTTTCTATTTCATATTAATTCGCACTCGCCTAGCACTTGAGATTGGATAAATTTGAAAAAGATTTGCTTTAATCTGTCTCCCTTTGATACTGCTAAATTCTCCAAATTTCTCGAATATATATAGATAATTTAATTTGGTAGAGATTTGTTTATTTAGTAGAGAGGAGGAAGAATAATACGCAATAATTTTACTGTAGAATTATGGTGACGGCTGAATAAAAGATTAGGTTTAGGTTAGATGGTTTGTTTATAGATCGTTTGAGTGAATATAATCCATTAGATTATTTTAGATTAAATCTGGTTCTTTCATACACTTAATGGTTATCAAATCTAGCCCATACACATCACTAAACCAATAAAATTTGTCCATCTCATCCTATTACTTTACTGGAGCGAATGGGAAGTCGCCATATGTCTGAAACAACTCTGAAATACGTAGGAAAATCGCTGGAAATGAGCCAGCTAAAAAAATTCTCTTCAGATTTTGGACGACAACGAAACTTGATCCCTGGTCACTAAGGAAGTCAACCTGGGCCTTTACCACTGCTCCAAATGCACTTTTAATTTCTTTCTAATTATATTTCCCATAAAATATTGGGGTGTTACACAAGTTCCATGCAACTTGATGTTAAATATGAATGACATTAATTTCTGCTTCATGTCCGCTTCTGCTTCATGTCCGCTTCATTTTTATTTCTCTATTCACAATTTTGTTATCTTATGGATCAACAACTCAAACCTATACAAGTAAATAATTTTACTTACAAAAATATAACTTCACAAATAATTTGATACTGATTCCTCAAACAGCAAAAGCATAAATTGAGATAAGAATCATAACTGGTAATTTTCTAAGCAAGACAAGAATCATAATTGGTAAATTCACAAGGATTGTTATAACTTATTCTAACGTATATTAATATTGATGGACTATAGAAACAAATCTCTAACCTCCGTTCTTTTAGCCATGTTATTTGACTCAAAATTTAAAAAAAAATTAATCTTAATGTTATACAACCCGCTTTTGTATTTATTTTACACCATATACATATATATTATTTTATTTCTCCACTCTCAAAATAATTTACCCCTTTTTTTTTTATCAAAATACCACTATCACATTTCCAAAATATTACTTCTTATTTTGACTATTGTTGAACTCATTTCAAAATACTGTTTTCTTTTTCAAAACACTATGTTGAAATGCCCCACCCAAATGTTAAGGAATCCCTTTTGATAAAGTTGGCCAGATGTATCGATCAAAACTCTAAAACCATTAAACAGACAAATTAACATCAAAATATACTACTAAAATATTTTCAATCACTTTATAAAATCAAGTTCATATTTTATTAAATCAGATGCTTGTTTGTACAAAAATATTTATTTTAAAAAATCCATTTATATATCCAATTCATTAATCATCTGCACAAGTAAAATTGTCACATAGCATCCATAAAATCAAACTAACATTATTCAATAATACACATATATTTCAAATAACAAACAAACAGCTTCAATGGAAAGCATTCTATCAGCATCCGCTGCGCACTATGATCACTGCTGGATTAATTTACTCGACTACCCACACAGAGGTCTATATGCCTTCACCATTGCCAACACTACTGGTCTGGAAACTACTCCCTACTTCACTCAGAGACAAACATACCAAATTGATAGAGGATAGAATAATAACATTTGCATACATACGTACCTACTTACATACATACATACATATATAGACACACACAAATACATACATACATACATACATACATACATACATACATACATACATACATATATATATATATATATATATATATATAATAGGAAAAATAGCAAGTACGCCTCCCAGATGGTTACCTCATTAATCATCTAACATTTCTACCATATTTTTAATATATGATAACTACCCAATTTACAAGAAAGGACGGGGACTCTAAGCCTTTCTAAGGTCTTTATTCGTGTCTCTTATATATAATTTATTATTTTGAACCTGCTCCGATACCATTTTGTAACTGCCCACCTTAATACCCATATTATACAAGAGCATTACAAAGTAATACTGTCAGATAATACAGAAAATCAGGCTATACGAGGTACACATGTCAATATTCCCTTTGATTAACACCAGTATGTATTAAAACATCGATTATATAACTTATATATACATACATAGTATTAGTACGAAGCAAAGACACAAGTGCCTTTAGGATGAACAATACATAGTATACAATAAATAGAAGAGAATACAGAGTCAGTTGCAGCAATAATATATAATGTAATACAATAATGATATAAGGGCACAGTACAATTCAAATGTCAATTACATACAAACGCACCCATGCACCCACGCACATGCAGATACAGTGAATCAATGACAAACAAATATTATGTAACAACTCCAAAGTAAACTCCTCTAATCCCAAATAAACAAATGTTGATCCTACCGACTTGCACCTGTAATGTCTTGGATAGACCCAAGTATTATATAAATAATAAATGAATCGTACTATATCCAAATCCAATGTCAATAACTATATAACTTATACATTGGGTATAAATAATAATAATAATAATAATAATGTTACCTCAAACAATCCAAATACCATAAATAATAGAATCACAAAACCCAGTAGAAAGATGCACCCATATAAAATCTAATCTATCAGAAATCACGTAATCAATATCAAATGGGTGAATCATTTATAACAAAATCATCATCAAAATCCAAAAACTAAAAATAAGTAAGATATCACCAAGTATAGTCAGGGTAGCACACGACGTTGCCTAACTATATCTTTCAATCTCAATTTATAAACTACTATCATCAAATCACTAAAAATAATAAGAAAGATCTGAGCCAGCTCATAACAATAATCGAATATAATCGATATTCACTAGGCTGTCAGCCAAACAAGGATTTGGGTTGACCATACTCTTGACATAGTTTCAGGTATAATCTCATCTCATATATGCCTATCCACCATACGTGAACCGAACCAAACAAAAGGCTGATGGTCATGTGCCTACTCCAGGAACCCATTGTCTACTATTTTGTATGTTATATGTAGACAGGTCTATTCCAACAACATTGGTTCATGCGAATCGAAACCAAACGTGAGACCGATGGCGGTATGCCCGCTTTAGGAATACTTGGTCTACTATGGCATATGCTATGTAGGTGAATCTGTTCCTACGACCTTAGTTACCTCGACGGACATCGTCACATATATTCACCAATGGCTTACTAATGCGTAACCTTGGTCGCAACCTCGGTTTGCCCGTAGGTAACAAACTACTATCCTAAGCAACATACGGGGCTATGGGCACCTACATACCACAATGATGCGCATATGATAGAATATATAACAACGGTGTCACGGATCTAGGGAACGACCCCATGATTAGGTCACTAGGGTGGATACCGCCCAATCTGGTTTACTCCCAAACCATAAAGGAAGCTGGACAGAGGTAGATACCTATGATTATCAAATACTCAATGCAGCGAGTATAAAATATACATACCCCGTATTGAGTACCATTCATGAGTAAAGAATAACTGAATAAATAACATAACAACGTCTCATACCACCGCGTATTTTTAGTCCATTTATTTAGAGCTCACATACAACACTCGACCTTTGTAACAACCCGTAAATTTTCAATAATTAAATTTCTTAATTTAATAAGGTTTTTGTAACTTAATATTGAAGGAAACAAAAATTTAATGAATTATTAATGGAAATTATAACTAGAATGAATTGCAACAGTATAACTGTAAGTTAATCGTTAATAACTTGGTTATAAAATTAATATACGGAAGTGGATGTATATATGAATTAATTAGTGAGATAATAGATAGTTAATGGTAATTGAATAAAATCAATATTATGTAAGAATTGTAACATTTGTTTGTGAATAGTGAATTCATATATGTAATTAAAAGTTATGATAACGACTGTTATAAGTTATCTGTTTAATTAGTCTATTAAATTTAAATGGGGAATCAATTAGAATTAAATGAACTTTGATATTACATTAGCAAGTTTAAGACAGTCACGGAGACAGTGAATGTAACAAAGTGAATAAGAAATGCTAATTTTATTCATAAAGTAATAGTTGATGTAATAAAAGAATGGAACCAAGATGAAATGATTAATGTGTTTTAAAATCTTAATTTGTGTGTGCAGTAATTTATAATGGGCTATAAAAGGTAAACTAATAATTTAAATTGTTGACATTACCTTTAAGATGGTAAATTTACAGTTGATTCATAATACAGAAAATAAGGAAAGATTCAAATGAATGGATTTATTGGGAAACAAATTCAAAATTTATATTAATTAATGAAATAATACGCAATGAATGCAGTTTGATAGAATCAATGCTAGACAGGTAATTATAATAATTGTCAGTTGATATTTAAGTATGAATGGGAGTCAATTTGGCAATAGGGATAATTATAAATTGTTTACCCATTCATTTAATTTATTGAATTAGATCTAAATCAATTGCAACCTTGGTTTGTTAATAATAGCTTATAAGTGAAAATAAACGTTAATGGTAACAAGTATTGTAAGTTAACCATTTATTTAGTATATTTATTTATAACTGGTAATCAATTGCAATAAATATAAATAAATTATTACGTTAATGTTAATTAAAGTAATATTTGAATATAATGTCAATCCCATTTATAATATGACTATTGGTTGATGTAAAGATTGTAAATCAAGATTTATTAATTTATTTGAATGTAACTTATAGTGATTGGGTTTATTTCAAATAAGTGAAATCAAACATCTAGATATTACATTTATGGAAATTAAGTTGAAAATTTGGGAATAATAACGTAATAAACCATGAACCAATGTTAATTTTATCTACTTGGTTATAATGGAGTGAATAATAGGATTAAGAATCAAATAAATGGATTTATTTGAAACTGCAATTGATAATTTGTGGATTTATTTGAAATTGAAATTAATACGGCAATGGGTAAATTAATTAACTTAAAATTGATGTTTGAACTTGTCTAAATTATTGTAAAGGTTTAAGAAATCTAAAACGATGAAATTTGTCAATTAAAGAATTGAAATTGAAAAAGTAATTTAATTAATTAGTTATTAATTTATTTAATTAACTGGAAAAATAGCCATTTTGGCCACTGACTCGGATTTCGACGAAACTAGTTTCATCGGATCCGTAACGGTGAATTATCGTAGGATTTTAAGTTTCGTAGCGATTGGACATGTCGTTTGATCGTACGAACGCGAAACGCCTTGAAATCGATTTAACTGAAATCAATTGAAATCAATTTGAAAAATATTGATTTTAGCATAACTTCTTCATACGATGGAATTTGGACTTGAAACCTTGTCCATTACGTTTAAAATATTTTAAAACATCTATTTTGATATACGGGTTGACCCAATTTCGTTCCATAGCCAGAACGGGCTTTTCAGGCCATATATTGTTCAGCGCGTTTATTAATCTGATCCATATATTCTATTTTTAGCTTGCCTATTTATACCCTGTTATAAATCTTAGCCTACCTCTATTTCTCATTTTTATGTGCGTACAATCCATCTTTACCTCCTCCTAATGGCAGACAATAAAATTCCAGATCCAACTGAAATTCCAAATCAAATCCAAAGCCAAAATTTCAAATTCCTTAAAAAAAATCAAAAAAATTATATATCGAAGCTCTCGATGTACGCATCTCGGATCTGCAGTTCGTTTTTGGTTTTGAATCACGGTTTGTCCAAAAATCGCAAAATCATTTTCGGCCGTTCTTTTTCGTCGCAATCAATGGCAACCGATTAGCGAATCAACTATACCAGGCTGTGGAGAGGACTTAGGGAGTTGGATCTGTGCTGTTCGTAGATGAAGTTAACGGTTGGATTCGCATAAAAAATTCAATTAGGGTTTTTTTGCAAGTGGCGGTTGCTGGGATTGGGGGGACGCGACTCGTCGCGTGGAAGACTTAGGTGTGGCCACGCGTCGTTGGAGAGGCCGGGGACTGAGGGCGCGGCGTTAGCATGCCGCGTTTGGCGTTGGCGGCGGGGTTTTATGTGCGTTAGGGTTGCTGTAGGCTTCGGCCGTTCTTCGCATGCGTGGTTTTGAGATGGGTTCTAAGAGAACGTGAAGATGGTGACGTGGCATGTGAGGGGTTTGTGCTTATTTTATTTTAATTTAAATTTTGTTTGCAATGTTATAACGCGTATAAATTTCACATACAAGGTCCATTTTATGCGTCGTTTTCTCCGCTAGGTCCGTATTGGAATTCCGGACATTTTGACGCTGGACGAATTTGGAGACTGTTCAATATTGGGTTTAAATTGGATTTAAATTCAATTTAAATTCGAAAGGTGAGTGTTTTAACCCACTCGTAATTTCTAAAATTTCTTATGTTCATTAAATTTAATTTATGTTGTGATTATGAATTTATTTATGACTATTTGTATGTTTTTTAATCATCAACTCAGTTAAATTTAATTTACTAAATTAAATTGTTATTTAATTTGTTATTGCATATAAACTTCCAGTTAGATAGATTGTTTAATTTATTATTGAATATAAACTATCAGTAATTACCTGTTATTTATTATATGCTCTATATTGATGTTATTGTTTAAATTGGATGATGATTGTAGTAAATGTTTGATGATTGATATTGGGTGAATGGATGTTGTATTTTATATAGATTTAAATAGCAAATTTGTTATGCAAATTATTTCATTCAGGATTGTGGTTTGAAATGATATATAACCGTATTTTTACTTTAAATTATGGATTGAAATGATAAATATCTGTATTACTTGACCATTGGGTAGAAATTTATATACAGTCACCGTGGTCTATAAATAAAAATATTTTGAAATGATTTTCTATGGTTTTGTAAAGAAATATATGGTTTTATGAGACAATGATTTGGATATTTTATAAATGTTATTTTATATATAGTTAAATTCTGGGTTTTAAGCTATGTATAAAATTGATTTGAAGTATAAAAGAAGTTAATAATTAAGTTTGATTTTATTAAGATAATATATGATTAATCACTCATTTAAATTAAATTTCTGGAGTTTAAAACGACTTAAATGAGAATAAGGTTGGAAGATGAACATGGAATTTATTTGGAATTTAATAAATTTAGAATTTTAAAGGGTATGATTTTTATAACTTGATTTTTTGTTAGAGTGATTTAAATGAATATCAAGTTGATTTAAATAAATATATCAAGCTAAATAAATTGAAAGGATATCCAGTTGTTGAAGCTAAAAGTTTACTTAAATTATATTGGATTTATTAAGTAGACATTTCAAATCTAAATAATAGTAATTAAATTTGATATATACGGAATTACCAAAGAATTAGTTTTGAAATGGTGGAATATTTAAAGCTTTGAATTGTATGGAAATTGAAATGGTTTAATTGGAGGTTCAAATCGGTAGTTGGAATTTATTGGTGAAATTTAAGTAGCTATTTTATAATACAAAGTGATTTTATTTAAACCACTTAAGTATTAGAAGTTATGTTTCAAAGCTATGGGCTTCAAGGTATATAGATTTGAAAGTGCCATGATTTTGGAAAAAGGATATATTTTGAAATAAAAATGATATCATATTGATTTTGGTTTAAAATGGAAAGGAAATCGTATTTATATGGTTTTGAAATGGATATTATATTCTGGTTTTGAAGAATAATTATTTTAAAAAAGACCGCGGTGTTATAATAACGTTTGGTTGTTAAAGAGACCGAGATCGGAAGTTGTCATACTCTCTGCCAACTCCGAAAACCACTTTGACAACCGTGTACGTGGTGGAGACTCCAGAATGAAGTAGGATGGTGGCGGCGTTTCCTTTGAGGTAAATACGTGGACCCAACTCTCATGAGTTGGCATAAGGTGGCTAAAACAGGAGCGATCGACGGGCTAAGAAGGTAGCACCTTTTATCGGACGCATCCCTTCGATATTTTACTCTGACTTTTGGATTGATTCGATGGCCTCTTTTGTTTTTTGATTTGGGGCTGTGGCTCGAGGTGGGCAGTAGCTGCGCGCTACGCGTTACCACCGGCCCAGAAGCGTAATTGGTATATCTGCCCTGGCATTTCCTAGTTGTGCCATGTCACCTACTCTATTGCGCCCTATACGAGTTTGGTTTTCTCCCGTAGCCCGTGGAGTATTTAGGATAGTCTCCTGATCTGGAGATGCGCTGATACTTGATGGACTACTGGGACTATTACGTGTTAAGGGCTATGTGGGTAACCCCTTAATGCTATGAAAAAGTAAGCTTATTTTACTATAGACATTATTATGATAGCGAAATATTACTACATAGTAAATAGTTTAACGGATCCTTAGGAGATGTAAATCCCGAGCATCCATTGAGTTACCGCACTCACGTTAGACACTGGATAGGAGATGTCAAATCCCGTAAATACCTCTAACACCATTCCACTCATATTGTTTATTTTTTATTTAACTTATATAAGATCATTTAGTTATGACTCGAGTGTTTTGTGTTTTCAATTCGCTCGGGTCAGTCTGAGCATTTTAGGATTCGAAGGCTCTATTTCTGGGGAACGAAGACGAAGAGTGTATTACTATTATCCATTATATTATTCCACCGCATCACATTGTTCCGCTGCATGATTAATTATTATTCTCTGGTATGTGTACTCTGATATGTACTGTATAAATATAATCAAATATTTTGTAAAGCAGCTTCATGAACTGTATATTTGATTATCATATTTTATCGTTCCGCTGCAAGATTCTGTTTTGTTCTTTTTCTTCCTATGCTTTTTCTTATTTACCCCATAACAATCCGCCCTTCTGTATGCCTTAAGTCTAACGTGTGTGGTTTATCGTCGATTTAAACCGTGCGAAAAGGCGGGACATTACATTTGGTATCAGAGCTTTGGTTTAGAGATAAACCTTAGCTTTGTGGGGTCTGACTCTTTATTTATACGGTAGCAATACCCATGATGAGTTGATGGGTGTATATATATGAGAGAGCGTATTTGTTAGTGTTAATAAAAGGTTTTAATATTGTGTTAATTTGTTTCGTTTTGTATTTATAAATTCTGGTTGGTTCATAGGATGCTATGACATCAATAGGGATTTCTAAACACTTAATAGGACAGACCAACACAGTATTTGTTTTTGAATATAGGTGAATGAAACAATTTTGCCTATTATATTTTCTATATATATAAAATAAATTTTTATAAAGGATATATATATTTGGTTGTAATATATTGGTTGTTAGGTAGTGTAATCTATAAATATTAGTAAAGTAGCATTTGAAATTAAAATAATGAAAACTGGGAATTTAGAACTTAAGTTCCGGGGTTTTAAAAATTTCTTTTGAAAGATTTTGAAATATAATAATAATATTATTAGAAGTATTTTATGATATAAATATTTCAATATAATTTGAAAGAATTGTTTTAAAGAGACTTTAAAATGAAATAAGTTCTATGCTCCCCTCTCTGTCGCTGGAAAATAATTTCAGTGATGAGTGTACGCATCATCGACATTCATTTTCGAGTTTCGAAGTGGGAAGGCCACTGTAGTAGATTTACTACAGATTTATTTTGATGAACAAATATAAATTTTAAATTGTTTCAAATCTAATTGGATATACAAGTTGTAAGTATATTTTTATCTATTATTCTAAAATGATTTGAAATTTAATCCGGTATTTAGTTCTTAAGTTTCCATTGATTAATAGTTTCAATCAGTGTAGTGAAATGAAATTCAACTAATAATTGGAACCTCTAATTTAAATAAGAGATTAAATGCTAGGTTATAAATGAAATTACACGAAAGTTGAAATTTATAATTAATGTAAAAGACGAAAGATATAATTATTGAACATTTAATTAATTAAAAGAAATAAGATAAACTTGTATGATGTTAATTACATCCTTTAAAGCATATATATAACTTACCAAATATAAAAGTTGAAATGTTAAAAGGAAAATGTAATGGGAAATCTTACAAGTAAAATTGGAGCCAATGAAAGTATTTAATGGATTTGCTTTATAAATAAGAATTTAATGTTATAATTATTATAAACTTAAGTTATGACTGAAATGCTACTAATTAAATATAATAGGAAGGTTATAAATAAATGATAATAAACTTAAGTAAATTGATTAATATGCAAAGAAATTGAATTAAACATGAGTACTATAAATAAATGAAATAAATATTGAATCAATGAATAGAAGTAAAAGTTTATAAGAAGTAAAATAAAATTTAAAGGATGAATCATTATATAAATAAAAAAAGAAATGAAATAATAAATGTTATGAGATGAAATTAATAAGAATAAACTTTAATAATGTTAGAATTTGTTGTTGTTTTGGTTTATGGTTGTTTAGGCAAGGATACTCTAAAATTGTTTGGATGAATGAATGATCTATTTAGTTTTATCTAAGACTGTTGAGTAAATGGTATACTTAATAGTTTATTTGTCGTTCTATACAATTTAAAAGTGTCTAAGCCTGAACTAACATTTGTTTGTTTGATATGAATGAATGATTGATTTGGATGATTCTATGGGATGGTTGTATGCCTTGTTGCAAGTGATTGATGTTTGCATTGTTTTATTTGTTTATGGTTGAAAACACTTTAAATATTTCATTTTATATAATTGTTAACCATTTTGGATTGTATAAGTGAAATACATGTTATGGAAGCAATTGCTACTGCTTTTGGTTTTATAATATAAGCGTAAATTGCCCGACAAATAGGTACGTTTTCGGATTATGACTTATAGTGTTGTTATATTGTTTTCCCGGGTTGGGATATATATTATTTTGGAAATTATATTGTTGTATATGGTTATATTTGACATTATATTTTCTCCCGAGCCTCTCCATACAAGGGAGACTACCGAAATTTTCCATTAATTTTGGACTTAGAAAATATTTTGAAAAATATTTTCCAAACTTTATTTATTTGAGTATAAAAAAAGATTTAATGGTTATAAATTAGTATATTTTATTTAAATTAATTAATTTTTTAAATTAATTTGTTTATAAATTTAATATTTTAAGTAAGATATATTGATTTCTTAATTCTTCTTTTCCCTCTTTTTCCTTTTCGTGGACGAAAAGTTTTGAGTGGGGGAGAGTGTAACGACCCATAAATTTTCAATAATTTAATTTCTTAATTTAATAAGGTTTTTGTAACTAAATATTGATGGAAATAAAAATTTAGTGAATTATTAATGGAAATTATAACTAGAATAAATTGTAATAGTATAATTGTAAGTTAATTGTTAACAACTTGGTTACAAAATTAATATACGGAAGTGGATGTAAATATGAATTAATTAGTGGGATAATAGATAGTTAATGGTAAATTGAATAAAATCAATATTATGTAAGAATTGTAACATTTGTTTGTGAATAGTGGATTCATATGTGTAATTAAAAGTTATGATAACGATTGTTATAAGTTATCTGTTTAATTGGTCTATTAAATTTAAATGGGGAATCAGTTAGAATTAAATGAACTTTGATATTACATTAGCAAGTTTAAGACAATAACGGAGACTGTGAATGTAACAAAATGAATAAGAAATGCTAATTTTATTCATAAAGTAATAGTTGATGTAATAAAAGAATAGAACCAAGATGAAATGATTATTGTGATTTAAAATCTTAATTTATGTGTGCAGTAATTTATAATGGGATATAAAAGGTAAATTAATAATTTAAATTGTTGACGTTACCTTTAAGATGGTAAATTTATAATTGATTCATAATAAGGAAAATAAGGAAAGATTCAAATGAATGGATTTATTGGGAAATAAATTCAAAATTTATATTAATTAATGAAATAATACATAATGAATGCAGTTTGATAGAATCAATGCTAGACAGGTATTATAATAATTGTCAGTTGATATTTAAGTATGAATTGGAGTAAATTTGGCAATAGGGATAATTATAAATTGTTTACCCATTCATTTAATTTATTGAATTAGATCTAAATCAATTGCAGCCTTGGTTTGTTAATAATAGCTTATAAGTGAAAATAAACGTTAATAGTAACAAGTATTGTATGTTAACCATTTATTTAGTATATTTAATTATAATTGGTAATCAATTGCAATAAATATAAATATATTATTACGTTAATGTCAATTAAAGTAATATTTGAAAATAATGTCGATTCCATTTATAATATGACTATTGGTTTATGTAAAGATTGTAAATCAAGATTTATTAATTTATTTGAATGCAAATTATAGTGTTTAGGTTTATTTCAAATAAATGAAACTAAATACGTAGATATTACATTTATGGAAATTAAGTTGAATATTTGGGAATAATAACGTAATAAACCATGAACCAATGTTAATTTTATCTACTTGGTGATAATGGAGTGAATAACAGGATTAAGAATCAAATAAATGGATTTATTTGAAACTACAATTGATAATTTGTGGATTTATTTGAAATTAAAATTAATACTGTAATGGGTAAATTAATTAACTTAAAATTGATGTCTGAACTTGTTTGAATTATTGTGATGGTTTAAGAAATCTAAAACGATGAAATTTGTCAATTAAAGAATTGAAATTGAAAAGTAATTTAATTAATTAATTATTAATTTATTTAATTAACTGGAAAAATAGCCATTTTGGCCACTGACTCAGATTTTGACGAAACCAGTTTCATCGGATCCGTAACGGTGAATTATCGTAGGATTTTAAGTTTCGTAGCGATCGGACCCGTAGGTTGATCGTACGAACGCGAAACGCCTTGAAATCGATATAATTAAAATCAACTGAAATCAATTTGAAAAATATTGATTTTAGCATAACTTCTTCATACAATGGAATTTGGACTTGAAACCTTTTCCATTGCGTTCAAAATATTTTAAAACATCAATTTTGATATACGGGTTGACCTAATTTTGTTCCGGAGTCAGAACGGGCTTTTCGGGCTGTATATTGTTCGACGCGTTTATCAATCCGATCCATCTATTTTATTTTTATCTTTCCTATTTATACCCTGTTATAAACCCTAACCTACCTCTATTTCTCATTTTCATATGCGTACAATCCCTCTTCACCTCCTCCTCAATGGCAGACAATAAAATTCCAGATCCAATTGAAATTCCAAATCAAATCCAAAGCCAAAATTTCAAATTCGTCAAAAAAATTCAAAAAAATTGTATATCGAAGCTCTCGATGTACGCATCTCGGATCTGCAGTTCATTTTTGGTTTTGAATCATGGTTTGTCTGGAAATCGAAAAATCAATTTAGGCTGTTCTTTTTTGTCGCAATCAACGGCAACCGATTGGCGAATCAACTATACCGAACTGAGGAGAGGACTGAGGAGGTTAGATCTGTGCTGTTCGTAGATGAAGTTAACGGTTGGATTCGCCTAGAAAATTTTATTAGCGTTTTTTTGCAAGTGGCCGCTGATGGGATTAGGGGGATTCGACTCGTCGCGTGGACGAGCTAGGTGAGGTCGTGTGTCGTTGGAGAGGCCGGGGACCGAGGGCGCGGCGTTAGCAGCCCGCGTTTGGCATTGGCGGCAGGGTTTTATGTGCGTTAGGGTTGCTGTAGGCTTCGGCTGTTCTGCGCGTGCATGGGTTTGAGATGGGTTCTGAGAGAACGTGAAGATGGTGACGTGGCATGTGAGGGGTTTGTGCTTATTTTATTTTAATTTTAATTTTGTTTGCAATGTTCTAACGCGTATAAATTTCACATACAAGGTCCGTTTTCGAGCGGTTTTCTCCGCTAGGTTTGTATTGGAATTTCGAACATTTTGGCATGGGTTTGGACGAATTTGGAGAGTGTTAAATTTTGGGTTTAAATTGGATTTAAATTCAATTTAAATTCGAAAGGTGAGTGTTTTAACCCACTCACAATTTCTAAAATTTCTAATGTTCGTTAAATTTAATTTATGTTGTGATCATGAATTTATTTATGACCGTTTGTATATTTTTAGTCATCATTTCAGTTAAATTTAATTTACTAAATTAAATTGTTATTTAATTTGTTATTGCATATAAACTGCCGGTTAGATAGATTGTTTAATTTATTATTGAATATAAACTGTCTGTAATTACCTGTTATTTACTATATGCTCTATATTGATGTTATTGTTTAAATTGGATGATGATTGTAGTAAATGGTTGATGATTGATACTGGATGAATGGATGCTGTATTTTATATTGCTTTAAACTGCAAATTTGTTATGCACTTTATTTCATTTGGGACTGCGGTTTGAAATGATATATAACCATATTTTTACTTTAAACTACGGATTAAAATGATAAATATCCGTACCACTTGACCATAGGGTAGAAAATTATATAAAGTCATCGTGGTCTATATATAAAAATATTTTGAAATGATCTTCTATGGTTTTGTAAAGAAATATATGGTTTTATGAGATAGTGATTTGGATATTTTATAAATGTTATTTTATATATAGTTAAATTCTGGGCTCTAAGCTATGTATAAAATTGATTTGAAGTGTAAAAGAAAATAATTAAGTTTGATTTTATAGAGATAAAATATGATTAAGCACTCATTTAAATTAAATTTCTGGAGTTTAAAATGACTTAAATGAGAATAAGGTTGGAAGATGAATATGGAATTTATTTGAAACTTAATAAATTTAGAATTTTAAAGGGTATGATTTTTATAACTTGATTTTTTGTTTAGAGTGATTTAAATGAATATCAAGTTGATTTAAATAAATATATCAAGTTAAATAAACTGAAAGGATATCCAGTTGTTGAAGTTAAAAGTTTACTTAAATTATATTGGATTTATAAGTAGACATTTCAAATCTGAATAATAGTAATTAAATTTGATATATATGGAATTATCAAAGAATTAGTTTTGAAATGGTGGAATATTTAAAGCTTTGAATTATATGAAAATTGGAAGGGTTTTATTGGAGGTTCAAATTGATAGTTGGAATTTATTGGTGAAATTTAAGAAGCTATTTTATTATATAAAGTGATTTAATATTTAAACCATTTAAGTTTTAGAAGTTATGTTATAAAGCTATGGGTTTCAAGGTATACAGATTTGAAAGTGCTATGATTTTGGAAAAAGGATACATTTTGGAATAAAAATGATATCATATTCATTTGGGATTTAAAATGGAAAGGATACCGTATTTATATGGTTTTGAAATGGATATTATATTCTGGTTTTGAAGTATAATTATTTTAAAAAAGACCGCGGTGTTGTAATGACGTTTGGTTGTTAAAGAGACCGGGATCAAAAGTTGTCATACTCTCTGCCAACTCCGAAAACCACTTTGACAACCGTGTATGCGGTGGAGACTCCAGAATGAAGTAGGATGGTGGCGGCGTTTCCTTTGAGGTAAATACGTGGACCCAACTCTCGTGAGTTGGCATAAGGTGGCTAAAACAGGAGCGATCGACGGGCTAAGAAGGTAGCACCTTTTATCGGACGCATCCCTTCGATATTTTACTCTGACTTTTGGATTGATTCGATGGCCTCTTTTGTTTTTTTGATTTGGGGCTGTGGCTCAAGGTGGGCAGTAGCTGCGCGCTACGCGTTACCACCGGCCCAGAAGCGTAATTGGTATATCTTCCCTGGCATTTCCTAGTTGTGCCATGTTACCTACCCTATCGCGCCTCATACGAGTTTGGTTTTCTCCCGTAGCCCGTGGAGTATTTAGGGTAGTCTCCCATCTAGAGATGCGCTGATACTGGATGGACTGCTGGGACTATTACGTGTCAAGGGCTATATGGATAACCCCTTAATCCTATGAAAAAAGTAAGTTTATTTTACTATAGACATTATTATAATAGCGAAATATTACTACATTGTAAATAGTTTAACGGATCCTTAGGAGATGTAAATCCCGAGCATCTCTTGAGTTATTGCACTCACGTTAGACACTGGATAGGAGATGTCAAATCCCGTAAACATCTCTGACGCCGTTCCACTCATATTGTTTATTGTTTATTTAACTTTCATAACATCATTTAGTTCTGACTTGAGCGTTTTGTCTTTTCAATTCGCTCGGGTTAGTCTGACCATTTCAGGATTCGAAGGCTTTATTTCTGGAGGACGAAGACGAATAGTGTATTACTATTATCCGTTATATTATTCCGCTGCATCATATTGTTACGCTGCATTATTAATTATTATTCTCTTGTATATGTACTCTGATATGTATTGTATAAATATAACCAAATGTTTTGTAAAACAGCTTCATAAACTGTATATTTGATTATTATATTTTATCGTTCCGCAGTAAGATTCTATTTTTTTTCTTTTTCTTCCTCTGCCTTTTCTTATTTACCCCATAAAAATCCGCCCTTCTGTATGGTTTAAGTGTGACGTGTGTGGTTTATCGTCGATTTAACCTGTCACGACCCATTTTTCTATCACCAGAAAAACGCATCATGAATTAAGAAAGAAAGGGATAACAGAAGAAAAGATAAGAAAGAAGAAACACAACAACATTAGATACTCACAGAGGAACGAATGAAATATAATATATCACATAAAATATTACATAGTATCATATTACCTCAGAGTACACAACTTATTCAACACATATTAGACAGTTATAAACATCTATCTAACTATACAACTCAAGATATCACAAGATACAGATACAATCTCAAACACAGCGGAACCATAATATATCTACACGTGGAAGCCTCCTGCTTCATATCTCCTTCTGAATTCGTCAAGCTAACCTGAACCCCTCGACTACTCATACATAATATGAGTACCCAAGAGTTTAATAAAATAGAAAATAAACACTCGGGTCAGACAGGGGTCTGGTGTGAGTAAACGGGTTAAAATTGCTTAACTTTAGAAATACCTTTGAAAGAAAAAGGTACCACGTAAGACTTCCCACGCATAAACATGGAAAAGTTTTTACCTTACGCTAACCAAAACATTTGATAGGAAATCCAGTGATATTATAATAGTGTCTAGGGTTTTCAAGTAAATAAAAAATAGCCGAAATTGTTACATTATTAAATTCCAGCTACTAGCCACAAAAGTGGGTAATACAAACAAAACCGTAGGGTCTCGTAGGAAGAATGGGTTTCCATCAATGGCAGGGCTACCGGGGTACCGCCCGTCACAGTACATGGCCTAGATCACTGTACCGAGGATTACTTCCAATCCTCTGCAACACAAACCCGGGAGCACCCCTTACTGGACAGTCCCGAGTAAGATCACCACGTGGTTGGCGCGACCAACCACCCGCTAAGCCGAAATAAAAGGGACATCTAGACAGGGATGACCTCACCCTGAAATGTGCTACCCACCTAGCCTTGCTGCACCTCCCCTGTTTTAGCCATTCCCGGTTGATGAGGCTTGAGGCTGCGATTACCTTTATAGAACACATCTATCTTAGAATGCTCGTCGTCCACCTGACGATGTTCTGAAAGCATTCAATCCATATAAGTCCGTTCCGGGTTCGAATGGAACCGAAGGCACTATGTCATTGCACTCATTTTGGAATCACCCTCAGAGTCAAGAGTCAACGACCATAGCTCTTGCACTCTAAATCACCATCTCGAACCTGTAAGTACTATTCCCGTCGAACTCATCACGGAATCACCCCCAGAGTTATAGTGATGAATAGTTCGTACACTTCGAGTCTTTACTAAGCTCCACTTGGATTTACGACCTAACTTTTCATTTGGATCGATGTGGTTTTCGGATTATCTTAATATGGAAACCCGATCCCGGTCTCACCGAATCCAAACGCCATTTTAATGTTCAAGTTGTTTAAGGTTTTAAACATTTAACTTATATTCAGGATGATATAAACAGATAGATGAATCACATTATCACAATAGATAATTCATATCAACCAATTATCTCACAAAGCAGCTTATCACATATCATAGAATCCAAATCATCCAGTATCAACCAATCACCCAATATCAATCATCCAATATTAATCAATCATCCATAAGCAGAATTGATTAACTCTTAATCAATTGGATTAACCTTTAGTTAAATTAATTACTATCCTTTAATCATTTGTATTATCTTAATCCTGCTTTATTAATGTAACAACCCGGAGTTTAGTAACAGTTAATTATCGTCAAATGACGATTATATTGGTCGTTAATTTCTATAGGGATTTTATCTTGTTGATATTAGTTTGAAATTGCTGAGAGGATTTCGGGCTTTAAAATTTTAATTTTTGGGCCAAGTTTCTTTGGCTTGGGGCTGTGAAATATCGAAATAGTTGTCATTCCCTTTTTAATTTCAATTCGACCCGTTCCTCATCATTTTCATTCGCTATGCCCTAATCGAACGAAAAAAAAGGGAAACGAAAATGGCAGCTCAATCTTCTTCCTGCTCGTCTTCAAGCTAGGGCTCGTGTGAATCGATGATGACTCCACTTTCTTTGCGGCTTCTCCTTTTTGGTCGAATTCGACGTTGACTTCGACCACTTCAAATTGGTCAAGTTCGAAAACCAGGTGAGTGATTCCTTATCACTCGCATCTAATCCAATATCGTGTTTTCGACATGTTGATTTCGTTTGAAAGTGATGTTTTCTTTGATGTTTTTAATCCATGCGATTTTGATCACTCGATTTATCATTGCCATTCAAATTTGTTTAATACATGGGATGATTTCTGACTTGATTCATCTTCTTGCTCTTCCACGGCTTGATGATTTCGTTGTGATGATTTGGTTTTAACTTGTATTTGGCCTTGCCACTGGCATTAATATTTATACTTGACTTCGGCCATGTACTTTGTGGTTTCGCTGTTTTACAAGTTAGGGATTCCCTGGAGTTCTGAATATTATGGCCTTGCTTTGTACTTAACTGTGTAAAAAGAAAAAGAAAAGAAAATTTGAGTTGCATTTGATAGTGCTGTGCACTTGATTTCTTATCACTTGACTTCGAGTGGATAACCCAGTTGCTGCTAGCATCAATGAATCATTTCTGATTTGTTATGTTACTTGGCTATCACGGTTTGAACGTTGCCTTGTTTGGTTCGTCGTTTCGTTTATTATGTGTTGCTCTTTGTAGATTGGCATTTTCCGTGTTTTAGTCCCTGGCACTGCTTAGTTGCGTGCATTGGGTTTGTTCATCCTGTAGCATATTTGTGAGAGAACCATTGCATTCCTGTGTAAGCACTTGAGTCAAATACTTTTCGATGTTTGTTCCGTCCAGTTTCTTGTTGTTTTTCGAGTATCCCTGCATACTATGTGCCACTCCGGCAGTTGTAGTTCATTTACATATGCTGGATTGCTTCAATGTGCTGTTCACTGCTGCATATCATTGCATTTTCATCATTGCACTGTTTTCTTGCATATAAACTTGGATTCTTTGTGTACTTGTCTCTGTTCGAGTCTGACACTTTTTGAAGTTCCCATCTATTAGTTTGTGGCTCATGTGTTGGTATTGATTTCTTTCACATTGATTATGTGCTTTGTACATGTTACTCCTTTGGTATGGTTGCAGACCGCCTAACCATTGTTCATGTTGCATTGTCCAGTTTCATATAGTTGTTCACGGATCACTGCATATAAGTTCATCTTGTAGCTGTCTCGACCAATTGAGACAGATGGCAAACATGTTTATTATAATTTGGTCTTTTCCATGCTTTATTGAGTTGTTTGAGGTTATTTGCCTCGAGACAATATCACTTATGCACTGTCAGGCCCATATTGCATTTGCACTTGGGCACATATTAGAAACTGATACACTGCATTATTCATTTGCAATTGGTCTTGATGTTATACATCACTGTGCATAAGTCCACTTGAAGTTGCAGCCTTTGTGCATTGTTCACTTTTGACTGTTATTGCATAAAAATGCGGTCGTTGCCCTTATGGTCAGACCTACATATACCTGAACCATTTTATTGCTTACCTCTGAACATCACTGTCATACTTGTTGATGCCTTGAGTATACTGTTTGGTTCTGGCCATATTCTTGTTGCTTACACCTTCATTCGGCTGTTCCCTCATGTGTATCACTGCCTTGTGTAGTTCCATGTTGCACCTCTGTTTCATTTTATCCATGTGCAACTAGTAGCTTACATCCATTGTGTACATTTGGGTTTGCATTCATGTTGTCCAGGCTTGTTCCTTTGCATTGTGTTAGCTCTGGGCTTCACTGACCACTCTTGTTGTACCACTGTTGTCTCCTTCTCTTGACATTTCGGAACTTGAATTGTTGCATTGAGTTGAGTCATGACAGCAGTGACTTGACCTTTGCATTTTGTTTGATTTTCGAATTCACTTGAGTTGAATCCAACTTGTAGCTTGGGTTTGACCTTATGTTCGTTTGTGAATTTTCATTGTGTGCATATCACTGTAGTGGCAAGGCAGTGCACGCAAGCGTGAACTGCAGCCACACAGTATTCATTGAGTACATCATCACTGTAGTGGCAGGGTAGTGCACGCAAGCATGAACTGCAGCCACACGGTATTGCTTTTATTGATATTTCAATTACTTTTGATCCATTGATCTTTTGCGTATTTCATATGCCGTATTGGCGAGGCTGTACACGTTAGCGTGTACTGCAGCCAATTAGAATTGATGTTTTTAAGTGATATTTCAATTGTTTAAATTGATGTAGCTTCATGATCATTTTGTTGTTATCTAATTATCTATTTGATAATTAGATTATGAGTTTCTAGTTATTTATTAATAATTAGATTTTGATGTTAATTGCCGATTAGGCAATTCTGATGTTTTTTTTTAAATTATCTTCATTAATAACCCGTTCATCTATCTTC
Organism: Allium cepa; assembly: GCA_030765085.1. Lineage (NCBI taxonomy): Eukaryota > Viridiplantae > Streptophyta > Magnoliopsida > Asparagales > Amaryllidaceae > Allium > Allium cepa. Next base: position 472,210,172 of record CM060931.1, read on the forward strand.
GTTGATAATTTGAATTTGTTGAATTGTTGTTTAACACCATACGTGTTATATTCACCGTTATCGGATTTTCTTGCTAAAGGATCTGATAGGTGAATTTATTTTGACTGTCGTCTAATTGTTAAATAATTATTACTGCTTCTGTGCATTAATAACTGAGTTTGAATTAGACTGGCCCGTGTATTATTTTCTTTTGAATGCAATACTCGGGTCAGAACGAGTATTTACAGGTTGTTGATATCTTACTTTGGGTTGCTGCTAGAGCTATGAAGTCGTTTCATACCTTTTGGAGTAGTCGTTGTCATTTTTAGTAGTTAGTGTAATTGTATAGGTTGATATGTATTCATGTATATTAATGATATTAATGTACTTGTATATGTAACATCCTGTGTCGACAGTTGTAGTTGTATCATATGTATTGTATCACGTGTATATCAACTGACATCAGTTATATATATATGAGACTTTCTGTTATATTTGTGTTCCGCATTTACTTTATCTGTGTTATTATTATATATATTGTCCTAAACTATTATGAACCATCGTAGTTTGTTTTATACTAGAATTGGGTATGTCGATGGGAGTAAATAAATATGAGATGAAAAATAAAAATATATACCACTCCTATCGAGATAACCAATACTAGTGTAAGGCCTAACTACGGATGGCCGCTCCTATCCAGCCTTATTCTTCGTAATAACAGACAGTATTTCTTTTAATACTCTTTGTTATTGTGAGCATAGAGGTGGGGCGTCACAATTAATTTATTTGAAATAAATAAATTAATCATCTCTTAACGATCTTCTTTAATTAATCTTCCTTGATTTATCATACTTTAATTACATTCAAGTAATTATCCTTAACCATATACAGTAATTAACCTTTAATTGCTATCATTAATTACATTAATTAATGATCCTACATTTGCTTCCATTAATTTATCAGCTATGATTAATTACATTAATCCTTTATTAATTACAATGAATTATAATTTAATTAATCACTTTTATTAATCAACCTTGATTAATTCATTAATTATATTAACTAACGATCCTTATTAATTAATAATTTCTTTGATAATTTGTAATTAACCATCTTATTAATCATAAACAACAATTAATAACTTGTAATTACTTATCTTAATTAATTAATTTCTTAATTAATTATATTAACCCTTTGATTAATTAATCTAATTAATTAATCTTTAATTACTTTATTAAGTAATTATTAATTAACAATCCTTAATTAATTGCTTTATTAATTAATTACAATTTTAATTAATTACCCTAAGTAATTAATCTTAAAATTTATGACATCCATTAATTTAATTAATCACATTAATTAATTAACTAAAATTAACTAAGTAATTAACCCTTAATTACTTACAAAGGTAATTATCTTCTAATTACTTTCATTAGATGATTACTCTCTTAATTAATTACTTAACAAGTAATTAATTCCATCATTAAATAATCCTTAATTCTTTAATTAATTACTCTATAATTAATTAACTTCAAAACAATTATATTAATTAATCCTTAATTAATAACATCAAGTGATTATCCATTAATCACTCTCATTTGATTACTCCCGTGAGTAATTTTCCACTAATTACTTCCATAAGTAATTTCCTCTTTCCTTAATTACATTCAGTAATTAACCATTAATTACTTTATTAAGTAATTACACTTAATTAATTCATATTTAAGTGATTATTTAAAATTAAATAAACAATTAACTAATCATTTAAAATTAATTAAATAATTAGTTAACTCCTTATATTTAAAAATCCTTAATTAATTAAGAAAAACATTAATCTTAATTAAGCTTTTACTTGTTAACAAATCATATTTATTAAGTACTTTTAAGTTCATAACAAAAATAAATTACCCTTATTTATCTTCATAAGTTAATTATTTGAAATTAATCAAATTTTAATAACTTAAATCAAACTATTTGATGAGTTTACAAATTTATAACTTTAACTTTATTTGAAAATAAAACATTTAGAGATCAATTTGAAATTTAAAAAAAATTTAATCATCAAATTTAAACGTATTCCTTTTCCATATAATTTGAAAACTTTGTTTTAAAAACATTACTTGAAAATTTATTCAAAAACTTTGATTTAATACTTAAAATTGAAAACACTTCTTTTTTAAGTAAAATTCAAAATTTAATTAAGATAATTACTTACAAAAGAAATCATCTTAAAACATTTTAAATTTGAAAATAAATTTAATTAACACTTTTATAAGTTTGATTAACATTTACTTCAAAGGATAAGTTTTTAACTTTGCAAATCTATTTCCTTTTATAAAACTTAAACTTGATTTTGTTTATTTCAAGCAAATAAGTTAAATCTGTAAACTTGTATTTTAAAAGTACTAACCAGAAAAAGCAAATGACCCTAAAACTCGAGTTCGAAACCCAAATTACACGAGCCAGCCCCGTGTCCTACCCTATGCTTCCCCTACTTCGAGTCGAATTTCCAAACGCACGAGACAAAACCCGAGCCTCCAACGAAAACCCTCCTCCTAGAATCGACGTGCACACAGTGCACTTGCACCAATGCCACCGACCTCTGGAGAGCGTCGCAACAATGCTCGATGACCATCTGAACCCATATGAACTCAAACGCGAACCCAGATCGAACGAAAAACTAACGAAACAAAAATCGAGCTAAAACTCGACCCTACTGGAACCACCATGGCCAGTATCTTCATCAATGCCGACGCCACATACCTCGAAATCGCCTACCATCATCACTAAAGTTTCTTCAAACCCTCCAGCTCGTATTCCCACCAACACGACCCTCTCCGGTCCACTACCCACGACGCAATCGCCTCGACAGCCATGCCGAACAAAACACTCTGTAAAACCCTAGATTGATTGAATCTGAACACCATGGCCATTGGAAAAATTCGAAAGCATTTTTCCTATCATCAACATCACAAAAACTTACTTCAACCAAAAATATCACCTCTGATCATCACGTCGATCAACGGAAAACCACCAAAACACCCAATTCATTCAACCCCAGAATTCACATAAATTACCAAAGTAAAAATTATGATATGTATAATAAAAATCATAATTTGTAACCCCTAACACATTCATGAAATCCAAATCAGAAAACATGACTGTTGATTTTTATGAAAATTTGGGTTTTTACTGTTATTTTACAAATTTCGAATTGAAAACTTATTATAAATTCCTGAAATGATTTTTTTGTAGTGATGTTACATGATTTCAATCTTTCCTTATTTGCAAATCAAAGGTTAACAATGATTAAAGAAGGAGATATTAAATTTAAAGAGGAAAAATCAAAATCTGTTTAAACAACAGAACCTACATTCCCTTTTACAGGCACTCAATTCTTATTATAAACATGCATTCATGTAAACAAATATTCATTATCAAAGAAAAATTCATTGCATGCATCATCATTCAACCATAGATTTATTAAAACTATTTTTAAAATGATATACTCACCATTAATTATAAGCAGAGCAGTTTTCAATTTCCAGGCCTTGAAATCTGAGTTGTTTTGCTGATGAAAATTGATCCCTTGCATGCTTTACTAATTTGATGTTTTTAAAAGTTGAAACTGATCTTGATCTCCCCTTTTAGTTGCAGGTTGAAGTTGCAGGTTTGCAATTTGAATTCAGATTTGATTTTTGATTTTAAATTTCAAGTTTACTTTTTCTTTTCAGTTTTCAAGTTTGAAAGTAATTTCTGGTTTGTAGTTAAGAAAAAGAAGAAAGGAAAGAAATTTGAACTGAGGAAAATGGAAACAGGCTTCTCTGAACATACATTTATTTATAAACTCTAAATTCTAAAAAAAATGATGATGCCACTTGTTGATTTATTTAGACAAATGCCCATGCAAATCCATTTAGTTTACAAGTGTTAAAGATATTTCATCATTGTTTCACAAGTGTTCAATTTCCCTTAATTAAATCATTTAAGTTATATATGCAATTATGAAATATTTATATGCATATGAAATGTTTTTATGATAATAAGCTTTTTAATTTAAACAAATGTGCAAGTATGAAATCTATGTAAACTTTTATTTTATAAATAGCTTACTTTTTAAATCAAATAAATGTATTATATATGTATTTTTAAAATCTAAAACATTTATCTTTATTGTTTAAGAGATAATTTTTTTAAAAGTAAGTTTATTAACAACTTTATATATATTTATAACCATTTTAATTTAACATTTTAAAGAAAACAAAATAAAACTTTGTTTTAATCTTATTTAAACTATCATATTTAGAATAAACAATTATCTTATATTTTGAAAACAATTGAATTAATCTTAAATTAACTTTTGAAAAAATATTAATTTTAAAACCAAGCTTCAAATTACAATATATTCATACATATATATATTATCAATAGCTTATATTAAATTTCAAAACAATGCCAAATTATAACATATACATACATATATATTACAATTTGAAAATTTATCTTTTATTTAAAACAAAAGATTTTCTATCCACAATATATATACCAAATATATATATTATAAATAGAATATAATTTTATTAGCTTTGAAAAATAAATCTTATCCATTTTAAATTGTTAAAAAGATATTGATCAATAATGTCAGATTCAATATTTACTAACTTTTAAAAGATTAAATCTACCAATTTAAATTAAAATTATAAAGAAAAATTATCAAATCAAATTAATTATTAATGCAGATTATTGAATTGATATTGCCTAAAATTCCGGGTCGTCACATTCCTCCTCCCTTAAAAGAATTTCGTCCCTGAAATTTATAAGCAAAGGTAATTTAATAACCCAGCAAAGATTTCAATTTCAAACAGCAAAGCATATCTATCATCCAGTTACTAACAACCATAGCAATCAATCAAACAAACAAACCTAACTAATTATCCTGACACAAATCAGGATAGATCTCAAATACTATCTAGAGTTTCCCAAGGATAAATCACTTGGAGACTCGCTCTACAGAAGCTAAACAAACTACACCACCAAAATCCAGAGCTCCTCTCATCACTAGATCCACCAATCTGAACAGAACATCAGACAATACCCAAGTCTAGCACAATTTCCAAATCTAACTGAACTGCAGATTCTACAACCAACAATGAATCATACACGTACTCCCTCAGAGATACATGAAATACAATGAATTTCAGTTATTCAAACTGGCAATTCAATCTTATAGACAAAAGAACTTATCCTATCAAAAATACAGATAATATAATCTCAAATGCCTCAGAACTAGCCATCCAATCTTGCCCAATTACTGCTCTCTTAACCAGAGAAATCTTAACAACAATGAAGACTCCAACTTCGAATTCCAAATTCCCTTTCTCCTATTTGCATAACTCAATAGACAATCCTGGGCTGCCAATCTTCTTCCGGATCAGCTCAACCTATGCTGATGCTTCTAGAAACAACTAGACCAAAGCAAACCAGTTCCTGGATCCTATTCAACAGAAAGGTCTTCTAAGATCCATCGAAATCCAGAACACAAGCTCTACTTCTCAAGTAATAGCAAACTGAACTTGCTTCCTTCCTCGTACAGCTGCTACCTCGCTTCCGCTGTGCAACTCTGATTTTGAAATAGATGAGAATACTGTTGATGAACACGAGTACAAACTTATCCAATATATCAGGGAAACTTTGTTCATAAAATCCATAAAATCTGAGTGACTCATCTGACTCGGTCACAACCTTACAGCAGAATCCAACTCAAAACTAGATCTGACCAATCCAAACTCCAAAAATTTCTGAGCTGCTACACCAACTCATCCTTCTACAGGAACCATCCTATTACCAGGCTAAACACCATTATCGCTTCTGGAACCAAAACAATATGGAACTCAACTCCAGATGCAGTCAAACTTCTGATTACATCAGTAGCTCCTACGTCCACATGAGAACCCTCAGTGTCAAACAAAAGATTGCCCAAGAAAAATTCCCAAACTAATCGCAAGTCACTTTTGAGATCCAACCTAGTTCGGATTCCAAAGAAACTGTACCCTCTTTACCAATTAGAACAGCCTTAAACTTTTCCAAACAAGGTTAACCCTTCAAGAAAATCTTCACCATCTGCCCGGACCGCTGAAAGAAGAACCACTAAGATTCCCGAACCATCGGAGAAATGAGCCACACTGCTGCTTCCAAACTCTACCTCAAAGATACTACAAAGCTAAAAGACCTTCTTGCCGGCACGTCGAACACTTCGAGCTGTACTGGTACCACAGCTAATCAAAGACTTCTAATCCAAAGGCTTCTCGAAAACCAAGATGATCAACAAACCACACAACGGACCTTCGAGATGGCAGACATCCTCTCAAGAAATTTGGGCTCCAAACCAAGCATCAACATCTCGCTCTCCTTAAGGAATGAAAAATGAGACCATGCCGAAGCGATAGACCTTAGTCTCATATTCCAAAACAGCCAACCTCCTTGTTAAAGATCCAGATAACTTCTACACAGACGAATCTTCCCTGCGGCAGGTAAAGACTGCTCCTCAACTACTTCTTAAACTACTTCAAGCGAAAACATCTTCGAAAATATCCATGGATACTTCATCTCATCACGCAGTTACCAAGATATCATCACTAGCTTCTGCACTTCCGACATATCCAAACTTACACTTCAAAGATAAACACCGAATCTTTAAAAGATTTGCTTCGGATATCAGATAAATCCTTACTCCAAACTACAAATCTCACTCGAGACGGTATTAGGTCTACAGTCTCGACAATTATACTTCCAACCTCAAACATATGGACCTCCTCCATCAGTGGTAGTCGTGTTACACACACACACACCACTACTCCATCTACCTCCAAAACTTATGTTGGAAAATCCGAACAGATAACCCAAAAAATCAGGTAGATATATAAATATATAGTTATATATAAAAAATTACAAGTACGCTCTCTCAAGAAAGACACAACACCAAGGCCTAGATATTCACTCAACCTAATGCGCTGATACCAAGCTGTCACGACCCGTTTTCCTATCACCAGAAAAATGCATCATGAATCAAGAAAGAAAGAGATAGAAGAAGAAATGATAAGAAAGAAGAAACACAACAACATTAGATACTCACAGCAGAATGAATGAAATATAATATATCACATAAAATATTACATAGTATCATATTACCTCAGAGTACACAAATTATTCAACACATATTAGATAGTTATAAACATCTGTCTAACTATACAACTCAAGATATCACAAGATACAGATACAATATCAAACACAGCGGAACCATAATATATATACACGTGGAAGCCTCCAGCTCCATATCTCCTCCAGAATTCGTCAAGCTAACCCGAATCCCTTGACTACTCATACATAATATGAGTACCCAAGAGTTTAATAAAACAGAAAATAAACACTAGGGTCAGACAGGGGTCTGGTGTGAGTAAACGGGTTTAAATTGCTTAACTTTAGAAAAACCTTCGAAAGAAAAAGGTATCACGTAAGACTTCCCACACATAAACATGGAAAAGTTTTTACCTTACGCTAACCAAAACATTTGATAGGAAATCCAGTGATATTGTAATAGTGTATAGGGTTTGAAAGTAAATAAGAAATAGCCGAAATTGTTACATTATTAAATACCAGGTACTAGCCACAAAAGTGGGTAATGCAAACAAAACCGTAGGGTCTCGTAGGAAGAATAGGTTTCCATCAATGGCAGGGCTACCAGGCCGCCCGTCACAGTACGTTGCCTAGATCATTGTACCGAGGATTACTCCCAATCTCCTGCAACACAAAGCCAGGACCACCCCTTACTGGACAGTCCCGAGTAAGATCACCTCGTGGTTGGCGCGACCAACCACCCGCTAAGCCGAAATAAAAGGGACATCTAGACAGAGATGACCTCACCCTGAAATGGGTGCTACCCACCTAGCCATGCTGCACCTCCCCTGTTTTAGCCATTCCCGGTTGATGTGGTTTGATGATGCGATTAACTTTATAGAACACATCTATCTTAGAATGCTCATCGTCCACCTGACGATGTTCTGAAAGCATTCAATCCATACAAGTCCGTTCCGGGTTCGAACGGAACCGAAGGCACTACCTCGTTGCACTCATTTTGGAATCACCCTCAGAGTCAAAGACCATAGCCCTTGCACTCTGAATCACTATCTCAAACCTGTCAGTACTATTCCCATCAAACTCATCACAGAATCACCCCCAGAGTTATACTGACGAATAGTTCTTACACTTCGAGTCTTTACTAAGCTCCACTTGGATTTACGACCTAACTTTTAATTTGGATCGATGTGGTTTTCGGATTATCCAAATATGGAAACCCGATCCCGGTCTCACCGAATCCAAACGCCATTTTAATGTCCAAGTTGTTTAAGGGTTTAAACATTTAACTTATATTCAGGATGATATAAACAGATAGATGAATCACATTATCACAATAGATAATTCACATCAACCAATTATCTCACAAAGCAGCTTATCACATATCATAGATATCCAAATCAACCAGTATCAAACAATCACCCAATATCAATCATCCAATATTAATCAATCATCCACAAGCAGAATTGATTAACTCTCAATCAATTGGATTAACCTTTAATTAAATTAATTACTATCCTTTAATCACTTGGATTATCTTAATCCTGCTTTATTAATTTATTCCAAATAAATAAATTAATCATCTCTTAATGATCTTCTTTATTAATCTTCCTTGATTAATCATCCTTTAATTACATTTAAGTAATTATCCTTAACCATATATAGTAATTAACCTTTAATTACTATCATTAATTACATTAATTAATGATCCTACATTTGCTTCCATTAATTAATCAACTATGATTGATTACATTAATCCTTTATTAATTACAATTAACTATACTTTAATTAATCACTTTTATTAATCAACCTTGATTAATTCATCAATTATAATAACTAATGATCCTTATTAATTAATAATTTCTTTAATAATTTGTAATTAACCATCTTATTAATCATAAATAATAATTAATAACTTGTAATTACTTATCTTAATTAATTAACTTCTTAATTAATTATATTAACCCTTTGATTAATTAATCTAATTAATTAATCTTTACTTTATTAAGTAATTAATAATTAATAATCCTTAATTAATTAATTTATTAATTAATTACAATTTTAATTAATTACCCTTAGTAATTAATCTTAAAATTTATCACATCCATAAATTTAATTAATCACATTAATTAATTAACTAAAATTAACTAAGTAATTAACCCTTAATTACTTACATAGGTAATTATCTTCTAATTACTTTCATTAGATGATTACTCTCTTAATTAATTACTTAACAAGTAATTAATTCCATCATTAAATAATCCTTAATTCTTTAATTAATTACTCTATAATTAATTAACTTCAAAACAATTATATTAATTAATCCTTAATTAATAACATCAAGTGATTATCCATTAATCGCTCCCATTTGATTACTCCCATGAGTAATTTTCCACTAATTACTTCCATAAATAATTTCCTCTTTCCTTAATTACATTCAATAATTAACCATTAATTACTTCATTAAGTAATTACACTTAATTAATTCATAATTAAGTGATTATTTAAAATTAAATAAACAATTAACTAATCATTTAAAATTAATTAAATAATTAGTTAACTCCTTATATTTAAAAACCCTTAATTAATTAAGAAAAACATTAATCTTAATTAAACTTTTGCTTATTAACAAATCATATTTATTAAGTACTTTTTAGTTCATAACAAAAATAAATTACCCTTATTTATCTTCATAAGTTAATTATTTGAAATTAATCAAATTTTAATAACTTAAAACAAACTATTTTATGAGTTTACAAATTTATAACTTTAACTTTATTTGAAAATAAAACATTTAGAAATCAATTTGAAATTTAAAACAATTTAATCATCAAATTTAAACTTATTCGTTTTCCATATAATTTGAAAACTTTGTTTTAAAAACATTACTTAAAAATTTATTTAAAACTTTGATTTAATACTTAAAATTGAAAACACTTCTCTTTAAATTAAAATTCAAAATTTAATTAAGATAATTACTTACAAAAGAAATCATCTTAAAACATTTTAAAATTGAAAATAAATTTAATTAACACTTTTATAAGTTTGATTAACATTTACTTCAAAGGACAAGTTTTTAACTTTGCAAATCTATTTCCTTTTATAAAACTTAAACTTGATTTTGTTTATTTCAAGCAAATAAGTTAAATCTGTAAACTTGTATTTTAACAGTACTAACCAGAAAAAGCAAACGACCCTAAAATTCGAGTTCGAAACCCAAATTACACGAGCCAGCCCCGTGTCCTACCCCATGCTTCCCTTACTTCGAGTCGAGTTCCCAAACGCACGAGATAAAACCCGAGCCTCCAACGAGACCCCTCCCCCCAAATTCGACGAGCAAACAGTGCACTTGCACCAACGCCGCCGACCTCTGGCGAGCGCGCGACAATGCTCGATGACCATCTGAACCCATACGAACTCAATCGCGAACCCAGATTGAACTAAAAACCAACGAAACAAAAACCGAGCTAAAACTCGACCCTACTGGAACCACCATGGCCAGTATCTTCATCAATGCTGACGCCACATACCTCAAAATCTCCTACCATCATCACCGAAGTTTCTTCAAACCCTCCAGCTCGTATTCCCACCAACGCGACCCACTCCGGGTCACTACCCACGAAGCAATCGCCTCGACAGCCAAGCTGAACAAAACACTCTGTAAAACCCTAGATTGATCGAATCTGAACACCATGGCCACTGGAAAAAATTTCCCATCATCATGACAAAAACTTGCTTCGACCAAAAATATCACCTCCGATCATCACGCCGATCAACGACAAACCTCCAAAACACCCAATTCATTCAACCCCAGAATTCACATGAATTACCAAAGTAAAAATTATGCTATGTATATAAAAAATCATAATTTTTAACCCTTAACACATTCATGAAATCCAAATCAGAAAACATGATTGTTGATTTTTATGAAAATTTAGGTTTTTACTGTTATTTTACAAATTTCAAAATAAAAACTTATTATAAATTCCTGAAATGATTTTTTTGTAGTGATGTTACATGATTTCAATCATTTCTTATTTGTAAATCAAAGGTTAACAATGATTAAAGAAGGAGATATTAAATTTAAAGAGGAAAAATCAAAATCTGTTTAAACAACAGAACCTACATTCCCTTTTACTGGCACTCAATTCTTATCATAAACATGCATTCATGTAAACAAATATTCATTATCAAAGAAAAATTCATTGCATGCATCATCATTCAACCATAGATTTATTAAAACTATTTATAAAATGATTTACTCACCATTAAATATAAGCACAGCAGTTTTCAATTTCCAGGCCTTGAAATCTGAGTTGTTTTGCTGATGAAAATTGATCCCTTGCATGCTTTACTAATTTGATGTTTTTAAAAGTTGAAACTGATCTTGATCTCCCCTTTTAGTTACAGGTTGAAGTTGCAGGTTTGCAATTTGAATTCAGATTTGATTTTTGGTTTTAAATTTCAGGTTTACTTTTGCTTTTCAGTTTTCAGGTTTGAAAGTAATTTCTGGTTTGTAGTTAAGAAAAAAAGAAGAAAGGAAAGAAATTTGAACTGAGGAAAATGGAAACAAGCTTCTCTAAACATACATTTATTTATAAACTCTAAATTCTAAAAAAAAATGATGATGCCACTTGTTGATTTATTTAGACAAATGCCCATGCAAATCCATTTAGTTTACAAGTGTTAAAGATATTTCATCATTGTTTCACAAGTGTTCAATTTCCCTTAATTAAATCATTTAAGTTATATGCGCAATTATGAAATATTTATATGCATATGAAATGTTTTTATGATAATAAGCTTTTGAATTTTAAATAAATATACAAATATGAAATCATTGTAAACTTTTATTTTATAAATAGCTTACTTCAAATAAATGTATTATATATGTATTTTTAAAATCTAAAACATTTATCTTTATTGTTTAAGAGATAATTTTTTTAAAAGAAAGTTTATTAACAACTTTATATATATTTATAACCATTTTAATTCAAACATTTTAAAGAAAACAAAATAAAACTTTGTTTAAGTCTTATTTAAACTATCATATTTAAAATAAAAAATTATCTTATATTTTGAAAACAATTGAATTAATCTTAAATTAACTTTCGAAAAAATATTAATTTTAAAACCAAGCTTCAAATTACAATATATTCACACACACACACACACACACACACACACACACACATATATATTATCAATAGCTTATAAATTTCAAAACAATTCCAAATTATAACATATACATATATATATATATATTACAATTTGAAAATTTATCTTTTATTTAAAACAAAAGATTTTCTATGCACAATATATATCCCAGATATATATGTTATAAATAAAATATAATTTTATTAGCTTTGAAAAATAAATCTTATCCATTTTAAATTGTTAAAAAGATATTGATCAATATTGTCAGATTAAATATTTATTAACTTTTAAAAGATTAAATTTACCAATTTAAATTAAAATTATAAAGAAAAATTATCAAATCAAATTAATTATTTATACAGATTATTAAATTGATATTGCTCAAAATTCCGGGTCGTCACATAAACCGTGCGGAAAGGCGGGACGTTACAACCTTAAGTATTCTACATAATTAGTCCAAAGAATAACCGGAGAAATATTACCTAATGCCCCATTCCAAATATATTTATAACTCTGTTTATTCAGATTACTTGCCATATAGAATAAAACAACATAAAATAAGGATATCGTCATCGTATCACGTCCAATTATTAGCTAAATCAATATTAATGGTGAATCACTCATATCATCAGAATCAATATATAAGGAAGATAAGAAATTAGAAACTAATATAAAAATAGATTATTCAAATAAATAAACATAACGACCAACAACTCAATGTATAAAAATGAATTATTTATAACAAAAATAAATACATAGAAATAGATACCAAATATGTGTTAAATAATATATAGTTTGTTTATTCAATTCCTATATAAAATTCAATTATTAAATTTTGTTTTCAAATTATTATGTGTGTATGAGCACGCGCGTGTGTGTGTATATATTCAAAATTTCCAAAATCAATTACAAATCAACATAATTATAAGAACCATTTATAATATTCTATAACTAAATAATACTTTCAATAAATTTATAAACTTTAAAATTAATTCTTTCTGTGTCAAACTATAATTTATAATTCAAAACCTTCTTAATATATGTTCAAATCTCAAATAGCTGCTACTGAAAATAACTAAATATTGATTTTAATCTATCAATTTGATAACATTTTATATTCAAATACTATTTCAAAATAAATTTATAAGTTATAGAATAAATTTTATTTCAAACTATAGAATATGATACAAACTCTTCACTTTAAATGCGACGACCCGTAATTTCGCTACTTCGAAAACAAGAAATTTCGTTTTTTTTAAATTTAAAAAGGTTTAAAACTTAAATAAATAAGTTATATATAATAAATATAGAGAAATTATTTATTCTTATAGTTGATAATATAAAAAGCATAAATTTGGATTTTAGAACAAATAAACAAAAGTTAAGTTTTGTTAAAAATAAATAAATGCTTAAATAAATAGGTTTAAATATTTATTTAAAAAGATAAATCATATTGAAAAAATTTAATAAAGATTATAAAGTTATATTAAAATACTTAAAAGTATGTAAATTATCGTTTAACAAAAATAACCAAATTTTGTCAATTTTACATACACTGTAAAATTAGAGATTTTTAATATTATTTAAATATGATTTTAAAATATAAAGAAACATATTTTTAATTTATTGAAAGAATTAAAAAGTTCATTTTTAAATTTGGTTTACATCAACAAATAGTTCAACTAAAACGTCAAAATGTGACCGTAAAACATTTTGTCGAAAATGAACGTTTTATCGATTAAAAGCTGTCGCAACGTTGTTGCACCCTTACTTTCTTATATAGAAACACATATTCAAATAGTATAAGTATTAATTAATTCCCTAATCAAGTTTATTTTTATTAAACATACTTACAAAATTTTAGAATATAATTAACAAAAAGTAAGCATAAAAGGACAAATATGTCATTTCAAAGCAAAAAGTAAAACATCAAATCAAAGGAACATAATTATTACTTTATTTACTTAATATCTATGTGAAAATGACAAAAAGTTATGATTTGAAATGTGATATCAAGTGTTGAAAAAATAAGGTTGCTTAAAAGTATATAAAGGGTATTTTGGTCTTTTTTCAAAATATTATTTTAGTCCAAAACTTTTTATATGAATAAGCATCCACTTTCTCCTTTTTTTTCACTTTTTCTTCTTTCTTTTTCAAACTTTTATTACACTTCTCTAATGACTTCTTCGCTTCTCTTTCCTTACTAACTTTTTCAAAACCATATCAAACAAAGTCAAAACACAAACAAATTTTGCCAAAGACCTTAGAATACCATTAAAACATGGTTTAGCATCTAAGAAGTGAATACATGAGGGAGGAACAGGTGGAATAGGGTGTGGCCGAATCTATCAGGAAGGAGGAGCAAGTTCGTGAAGCTCCAGAGCAAGAAAAAGAGAAGGAAGTGTTGTCGATTTCAATCCAAGGAGCTATGAGCAAATTCAAGGTGTTGGGGAAGCTCTGTCGGATTTTTAAGAGTTTAGAAGAAGAGGTCGATAGCATAAAGCAAAAGAAATGGAGTAGAAGTTGATTAGTTGAAGTTTAAGTGAAGTGTTGTTGCATATGAATATTGGTAGGAAGTTAATCTTTTAGTTAAAGGTGAGTACTCATATTGTAAATTAATAATTCCTAAAAATATTTCAATTTAATAACATGAAAGTTTGTTACATGTTGGTGATTTAATGGATGTTAACTTGGTTGATTATATGTTTGTGATATAAATGATAAATTGGTTTGATAAATGATAAGAGAAATGATTGTGATTAACCATAGTTAATTAAATGAAATTAAATCCATACGAATATGTGTATGGAAATTATTTAGCCTCTTAGTAAGTTAAATGATCTAAAAAGGTTAGAAATAATATTATGATAATATAATATTATAGGGTGAAATGAAATGGAATATGAGTTTGAAATATAGAAATATTGTTTAAAAAAAGTTTAAAATGATTTAAAAATATTTTGTAAACATTTAAAAGTATTTCCAAGAAGTTTGAAAAGAAATTGAAAAACAAGTTATACTATGTGCATCGCGTAACGGTAATTCGCGATTTCGCGTCATAAAAGTTAAATTAATGTACAAAGTGAATTATAGCTCGGAATTCTTCGAGGTAAGAATTTATCGGTCTATTATATCCGTAGTTTTCCAATGAAGAAAGAAATTCAAGATTTTATCAAGTAGAGTTTAAAATATGTCTAAAAAAAATTTCTAAAAATATAGCGGTTTTGCAGTTCGAAATCCAAAAAGAGATTGGTTTATAAATGATATTTTTAAATGATTAAAAATATGAAATAAATTTTAAAAATCTATTAAAATGTTTTAAAAGAGATTTGAAGTGGAAAATATGAATTTTCAAATATTAAAAAGTTGTTAAATCAAATAAGCTTATATAGCACTTTCTGCAGCACTTTTATGCTGCGAATTCTATAACCTTTTTGAAATATAGTTTCAAACTTAAAAATTCTTTCCTAAATTTTTTTGAGTGATTTTAAAAGAAAAAATAAGTAATTTAAAGATGGTTTGGAAGTTTTAATAAGAGTTTGAATAAATGGTTAAGAGAAACTGTTTGTAACGTTTAAGTAAAAAGTGAAGAATATTGAATATAATAACAAACTGAGTATGTGGAAACAAATAGTACATTTGTCCCACCTATAAGATATGGAAAAATAAAAACAAGGTGTTTAACTAAGGTTAGGTATGGAGCAACCAATGTTTTGAACTTACCTGGCCTATGTTTTCCCTTTTTAGGCAAGGGGTGGAATAGATCGAAAGGAAAGCCCGGATGCTCTAAAAAATCATATTTAAGTTTTTCCAAAACAAACGAAAAAGAAGCCCCATCTGAAATTAACATCTCATATTCTATGATTGGTACGAAGGAACGGGGATCAGATTTTTTTGATTATGTTGAGCATGATAGGGCGTTCTCGCTTTGTGAACAGTGACGAAGCTTAGACTCTTACCTCTACATGTCCCCAGTGTGAAAGGGTTGATTGATAGTCGAGAGGTTTGTAATAAAAGAAGATCCGAGGTACCACTTGTGGTCACCTCCATGTTGAAAAGCAGGATTGCCCCCATGTTGAAAAGCAGAAGGGTAGCGGGATGGTTGAAAAGCCTATCGAGGCGGGTACGGATTTGCACGTTCGTTAAATTTGGTATTAGAGCTAAGGTTAAGAGAGAACCTTGGCTTTGTTGGCGTAAAGACTCATTAGAGATAGGGTTAGTAATACCCTAGGATGAGTAGATCATTAGAGATAGAGTTAGTAACACCCTAGAATGAGTCTGAGTGTATTCTATATGAGCGCATATTTGTTATTGGATATAAAAATGTTTTGTGTTGATTAATCTATTGAGTGGTATATGGATTCTGGTCGATGCATGAGAGCTCCATGTAATCGATAGGGATTCCTAAACACTTAAACAAGGTGAACCGACACACTGATTTTGGAAAAATTGGAAAATGAAATAATTTTACCTAGGATTATTTTTGGAATATAAAGTATATACTTTGAAATGTTGTATAGTTAGACATCAGGATTAGTGAAATTTAAATATGAACATCTTGTGATTAGAATTTCATAGTATGACTATAAGATATTTCATAAAGATAAACAATAGGTAAGAAATCTGATAAGGTAATTAAAAACTTTAATACTTATTCCAAATAATAAATTAATAAATGATAATGTTAAGTTACTATCATAAATTGATCAATTGTTTGATTTAAATGTTTAAGTAGAAATACCATGTGAATTAAGTTTCATGATTTGACTATAAGGTGTTTAATAATAAGATTTGTTCAAGGTATAAACATATAAAATAAAAATAACAAGAGAAAATGATTATGTAAAAGGAAAAAATAACATAATAAGAATGAGAATTTAAATTCGAGTAAAAGAATTGTGGTAATTTAAATGAAATTAAATAATTTAAGATAAATTTAAAAAATTAATTTATAAAATAGGTTTTATAAAGTAATCTATAAAGAATTTTGAAAATGGTATTATTTCAAATAAAAGGGTATTTTATGATAACTAATTTGATTAGCTCGAAAATAAACTAAAAATGGGCAAGAGTTGTGTTCAGATCGTAAGCACTTCTCTTAAGTATTACTCTTCTTATTAAGAGGATATATGATACTGTTGGTAGTACCCAGTTCCTTTGATTATTTTGGAGTTACACGATCTATATAATTTTCTTAGGTAAAAGAAATAATGTGAATCCTTGATTATTAATATTTATAAAAGAGTTCAAACCAAAGATAAATTGGGATCACTAATTGATAAGATAAAGCGGGATTCTCGACGATTTTGGACAGTCGAAAATTTCCGAATCATACCTAACTCAGAGCTAAGAAATTTATGAAAACTTTTGGTAAAAGATAACATTTGTGAAATAATCCAAGTAAATGTAATTGGATAAGTATAATTTTATAAATGTGATTATAAACAAAAATGATTTTGTAACCTGGAAAATGTTTTATTAATGAATTCCAACATTAATTAAGAATTTGGACATAAATCTTTAAAGGTGATTGATTTGCGTAAATTATAAGACGAAATAAATTAAGCAATAGTTTCACAAAATGATTCATAAATAACATTATTGTTAAAGGAAATATACCGAGTCAAAAGATTGTGGGAAAACTTTTTTTTATAAAGATAATTCATCTTTTGAGTGAAAAATGGTTTCTTTAGAATATTTTCCTATAATAAAATTATATGGAAATAAATAATTAAAGGGATTATATAAAGAAGTACCTTTATAAAATGATTTAACTTAAGATAAAAGTTTATGAAAAGTTTTTGAGGGTTAATAAATACATATGTTATATGTAGATCATCTCATCACATAAATGTTGATCTAATATTCGAGTTTGGAACTTTGAGGTGTTTACATTGATCCAAAAAAGGATTTATCACTCGATTATTGACATCAAACATTGATGAGAATTTTTGGTTAGGTACTTTAGTTTTCTCATAGTTGAGTACTATGCAAGGAAAGCAAATGTTCTGGTCAAGAAATTTGATCAGAGACCGCACTAGAGGGTCAGGGGATCGATGTTAGTTCAAAAATAAAGTTGTGTATACGAATGAGAGATCGAATACGATATTTCGTATGGATAATCTATGTATATTATATGGAATCAAGTATGAAGATAAATGTTTTAGGCAAACTTTTGTTTTGTGTAATTTCGAAGACAAAATTCTTTTAAGTAAGGGAGAATGTAACGACCCATAATTTCGGTACTTCGAAAATGAGAGATTTCGTTTGTTTTAAATTTAAAAAGTTTGAAACTTAAATAAATAAATTATATATAATAAATATGGAGAAATTATTTATTCGTATAGTTGATAAGTTTAAAAGCATAAATTTGGATTTTAGAACAAATCAACAAAAGTTAAGTTTTGTTAAAAATATATAAACGCTTAAATAAATAGGTTTAGATATTTATTTAAAAAGATATAACTTATTGAAAATATTTAATAAAGATAATAAAAGTATATTAAAATATTTAAAATTATTTTAATAATCATTTTACAAAAATAATCAAATTTTGTTGTATTTTTTCTGTTTTACATACAATGTAAAATTAGAGATTTTGATATTATTTAAATATGATTTTAAAACATAAAGAGACATGTTTTAATTTATTTAAAGAAGTAAAACGTTCATTTTTAAATTTGGTTTACATTAGTCTAACTAAAATGTCAAAATGTGACCGTAAAACATTTTGTCGAAAATCAACGTTTTATCAACTAAAAGTTGTCGCAATGTTGTCGTACCTTATTTTCTTATATAGGAACATATATTCAATTAGTATAAGTATTAATTAATTCTCTAATCAAGTTTACTTTTACTAAACATACATAGAAAATTATAGAATATAATTAACAAAAAGTAAGTATAAAAATACAAACATGTCATTTCAAAGCAAAATTAAAACATCAAATCAAAGGAACATTAATTATTACTTTCTTTACTTAATATCTAAGTGAAAATGACATAAAATAATGATTTGAAATGTGATGTTAAGTGTTGAAAAAAATAAGATTGCTTAAAAAGTAAGTAAAGGGTATTTTGATCTTTTTTTAAAATATTATTTTAATCTAAAACTTTTTCTATAAATAAACGTCCACTTTTTCATTTTTTTCGCTTCTTCTTCTTCCTTTTTCAAGTTTTTCTTCCACTTCTCTAATGACTTCTTCTCTTCTCTTTCCTTACTAACTTTTTCAAAATCATATCAAACAAAGTAAAAACACCACCAAACTTTAACAAAGACCTTAGAATACTATTAAAACATGGTTTAGCATCTAAGAAGTGAAGAAATGATGGATGAAGAGGTGGAATAAGGTATGGCCGAACCTATCAAGAAGGAGAAGCAAGTTCGTGAAGCTTCGTAGCAAGAAAAAATAAGGAAGTGCCGTCGATTTCATTCCAAGGAGATATGAGCAAGTTCAAGATGTTGCGGAAGCTCTGTCAAATTTTCAAGATTTTGAAAGAAGAGGTCGATAGCATAAAGCAAAAGAAATGGAGTAAAAGTTGATTAGTTGAAGTTTAAGTGAAGTGTTGTTGCATATGAATGTTGGTAGGAAGTAAATCTTTTAGTTAAAGGTGACTAATAATTCCTAAAAATATTTCAAGTTAATAACATGAAATTTGTTACATGTTGGATGATTTTGTGGATGATAACTTGGTTGATATTATAGTTGATTATATGTTTGTGATATGGATGATAACTTGGTTTGACAAATGATAAGAGAAATGACTGTGATCAACCATAGTTAATTAAATGAAATTAAATCCATACAAATGTGTGTATGGAAATTATTTAGCCTCCTAATAATTTTAAATGATCTAAAATGGTTAGAAATAATATTCTGATGATATAATATTATAAAGTGAAATGAAATGGAATATGAGTTTGAAATATAGAAATATTGTTTAAAATGAGTTTAAAATGATTTAGAAATGTTTTACAAAATTTAAAAGTGTTTCCAAAAAGTTTGAAAAGAAATTAAAAACAGGTTAAAACTGTGCGCGTCGCGTAACGGTAGTTGCGATTTCACGTCATAAAAGTTAAATTAGTGTACAAAGTAAGCTATAGCTCGGAATTCTTCGAGGTAAGAATTTTTCGGTCTATTATATCCATAGTTTTCCAACGAAGAAAGAAAATAAAGATTTCATCAAGTAGAGTTTGAAATATGTCCAAAACAATTTTCCAAAAATATCGCGGTTTTGCAGTTTGGAATCCAAAAAGAGACCTGTTTATAAATGGTACTTTTAAATGACTAAAAATATGAAATAAATTTGATAAATCTATTAAAATGGTTTAAAAGAGATTTGAAATGTAAAATATGAATTTTCAAATATTAAAAAGTTGTTTAAATCAAATAAGCTTATATAGCACTTTCCGTAGCACTTTTATGCTGCGAATTCTATAACCTTTTGAAATGTTATTTTAAACTTAATAATTCTTTCCTAAATCTTTTGTGAATGATTTTAAAAGAATAATTAAGTAATTCAAATATGGTTTGGAAGTTTTAATAAGAGTTTAAATAAATGGTTAAGAGAAATTTTTGTAACATTTAAGTAAAAGGTTAAGAATATTGAATGTAATAACAAACTGAGTATGTGGAAACAACTAGTACATATGTCCCGCCTGTGAGATCTGGGAAGATAAAAATAAGGTGTTTAACTAAGGTTAGGAATGGAGCAACCAGCGTCCTGACCTTACCTGGCCTATATTTTCT
Source organism: Allium cepa (assembly GCA_030765085.1). Taxonomy (NCBI): domain Eukaryota; kingdom Viridiplantae; phylum Streptophyta; class Magnoliopsida; order Asparagales; family Amaryllidaceae; genus Allium; species Allium cepa. The sequence continues at coordinate 472,231,189 of CM060931.1, forward strand.
CATTTTAGGCGAGTGGTGGAATAGATCAAAAGGAAAGCCCGAATGCTCTAAAAGATCATATTTAAGTTTTTCTAAAATAAAAGAAAAGAAACCTCATCTGACATTAACATCTTTTATTCAATTATTGGTACGAAGGAACCAGGACCGAATTTGGGTGATTCCTATTCGAAAAACAAGGATCGGGTTTGGGGTGATTCCTATCCAAAAACCCCTTCAAATTAACTTTCGAAATAAAATAAATTGAAGGAAAAGATCGTTGAAGAAAAAGATATTCATGATGCAGGATTAATTGACGTTAGTCTCTGGAGGTGAAATTTACCATATCTAAGATGGCAGTAGTGATTTGTTATGAAAATCTTCGATTCGCAAGAATACGATTTGAAGTTAAGAAAGAGATCTTTGATTAAGATTTAATGATTGATTTAGATAGGTTTTCCTACGAAAAAGCGAAGATGATTTGGAATTATTCCAGGATTAAAGAAAGGTTTAAATAAACGAAATGATTTGATAAACAGGCTTAATGATTCCATATACATTTGAAATGAAAATGGAATAACTTGAAAAGAATATAACTTAGAAAGATATTTGATTTAAATAAAAGATGAAGTAATTGATTGATAAGTAATTGATTGATGATTGATATGCACATATGAACTTAACATCTTTTAAAGCGATGATTTGCTTCGAAGGAACAGGGGTCGGATTTGGGGAATTCCTATCCGAAAACTACTTCTAACTAATGTGTACGTTCGAAAGTAAAGATATGTTGAAGATGACGATTATTGAAGACCGTAGGTCTTTATAGCGTGAGGATTTCTTATTGAACATGCTCGAGGTAGCTCCCATTATAGAGTTATTTATAGCAGTGGTCTTCTCATTTCAGAGATTTTTCGGATTGCAAGGACTACTCGCTACTAGTGGTAGAAGGAGAGTGCCTTCGGTTTCGTTCAATCCCGCAACGAACTTGTATGGACGAATGTTTGACATTGCAATTCTGAGACACAACGTTTTACTTTTGCAAATTTACATCCATGGTGATGGAGAAGGCAACTTCTCTTAGCTTAACACCCTTCTTTGAGACATATGAGCTCAGAGGTTGTATGGTTGTGGGAGTCAAATAGTGATCAAAGGAATGTCAGTGTGGCATTCAAAGTGGAACTTGTTATGATCTAAAGCGTGGCTTTGTGAAAAACAAAGCATGGCTTTGAAGAAATTGAGCGTAGCCTAACTAGCCTCACATCCCTAAAGATGATATGGGATACTATGAAGTCTAACAGACATAAATTCAAAATAAGTAAGTATGTATGGTGGTGTCAAATACGTTTGGCCCTTTAGGGGATATGTCTCTTAAGGCATTTATTGCCCCTTTTTGATAACGTGGTTAGCTTGAGAAAAACAGGGAACTACCGGTTATCAGTTGTAGTATAGCAAGTATAGTTCCAAGTGACTAGTTTGAGAAAAGCGATTAAGGCACCATGGGAACTATGTTTGTTATGCATGGATCGGAGAAAAGGCCACAGTTCCCTATCATGTTGAAAATCCAATCCCAATACGAGATTTATGGTTTTGATTGTATTCCTAAAATAATTGTAATGACTTGCAAACTTTTCAACTACCCCTTTTGTTATCATATATTCCGTTTGGTGTATTCCGTTGACCCAGTTTGTATATATTCCCTTAGACTTAGTCAAGGTATTGATACCTTATTTGAATAAGTTTATTTGAAAAGCGTTTTCAAAAGAATGTCATTAAAAATAATATCAAGTGTATTTTGGTATAAAGTGTTTTGGTTATTACAAGGCAAAAACCCGTCCGTGTTAATGTGTGGGCGTAGTCTTATGAGATACCCTTCTTTTCGAAGGTTGTGATAATATAATCATTTTAAATTTCGAGTATCTCACGCTAGTTCATCAAGCCTAATCCAGGTATTTTTAATACTCGGTTCAGATCCGAGTAGTTTTAGATTTAGTTGAAGACGCTTGGAGTTTCCACAGGAGAGCTGGAGATTTTCATAATCGTATGGACGTATTCTTTTATCTGCTGCATCTATCGCATTTGTTTTGTTGTTTGTCAGCATTTGTAAGGGGATGTATTAAAACTGTCCAGGCTGAATCTAGGTTAGACTCTGATATTGTATTTTAAAATTTTCCGTTTTAAAGATTATTATAGAAATAATATATGCTATTCCATTCGTGTGAGATTCTGTTCTGTCTTTATTTGCTTTCTACACTTAATGATCCGTCTTTTCATGCAATTTGAGTTAGACATATGTGGTTTATTGTCATTTTAAAGGGTATGGAAAAAACGGGCCATTACATTAAACTTTAAGCATTTTATTCACCATCTTCAAAACAACTTTTATATTTGAAATAATTTCAAGAAATCATTTTAGTTGCCATCAAATTTTATTTATTTACAAATATACTTCAACTTAATTTTTAAAATACCAAAATAATTCATCAAAAAAAATATTAAAATCATAAAATTAATCGAACATACAAATATATTAATTATGGAGCGAAATCCTCTAAAATCCACAATAATCACCAATATATATTTTATTATGTGCTAAGTCAAATTCCATCGAAATTCGGCCATCGATAAACGGTACGCATAATATAAATAAATTCAAAACATTAAGATGCAAACGAACATCATCTCATTTTCAATGCGGACATCCAACAAACAAAAAACTCACACTCAAACCAAATAACATCCAACATCACAAAAACCAGTTAATCATCCCAATCAAATAATTTATCTAACCAAACAGTTAGCATTCACAAGCAATTCAAATAAGCAATTTTTCATAAATACAAGGGATAATAATATATAAAAGATATGAATGGAATTAAATATAGTTGTGAGTGATAAATACCCACCTTAATCGTTTGCTATCCTAAATTCAACTACAACAGCCCTAAATGGATACCCATAGCCACTAGTATCATCAATAGTTCCACCAGCCATGTCACACGGCCTCCACATCAAAGGCGCCTAGAAAGTCACCCTCTAGTACGACTTATGATTCTCTAGCCAGGTCATCGCACTCTAGCACCCATAGATATCCAAGGACTCACAAACCTCAAGTCATGTAACAACGTGTGTTTACATATCTAAGGATCGTAAATACTTCTATTTCATTTGAATGAGGTCGTATGACTCTAAGGTTTTGAGAAGTGACTCTTAAGGACATTTTTCACATCTATGATTTTTTTGAATATCTATGTGATCATTTTAACCCTAAAAATATGTTTTACACTATAAATTTTGATAGAAGCCAAATTAGGGTCTCTAACCACTTTCATTCCTTTAGGATGATGGTTTCCCATTCCGTAGAGTGGTCGTAATAGAAAAATGGATGTGTCATTTGAATGTTGTGACAATTTCAAGTTTTTGCCATTGTTGGCTTGTTTTAGTAGGTTAACCCCATGCTTAGGCCTACTAACCCACTTCGAATTTTGTAATCATAAGAGGCTGTAGAAACTGACCTAAATCATTTCCTTCTCCCCTAAAATAGATCTAAACCTCTATTAGCCATGGTTTCATCAAAAATCATACATTTTCCTTATTAATCTTAGCCAAATTATTGATTAGAGAGAAGATTAACATATGGAAGCTAGAGATTTTCATTTCTATTGATTTAGGTCTTCCTTTCTTGCTGTCTACTTTAGATTTGTGGGGGAAATTGATGTTTTAGCTATGGGGCATTTCACCAGAAGGACAAACTTTGCAGTCTAATTAGTTTCTAGGACACACATTCAAAGAAATTACTTTCAAGGTCAAAGTCAGCAGAATAATTACTTTCAAGGACAAAGTTTGCAGTCCAATTACTTTCAAGGACATAATTTCATGGGTTTTTAGGCCCTAAAAACTAATTATTTTGTGTTTTGTCCTTGAAAGTAATTACTTCTGTTGTGTGTCCTAGAAACTAATTCCACTTTCTAAAGAGGCCCTTGTGGCTAATTTCCACTTTAGTTATTTAGTGAGTGGTTCTTGACCTCTTACTAATATATACTTATTTATATAGTTAAAATGATTGCTTTAAACATTTTTTTGGACCTAAAATGGTTTTCTAACTTTAACCGCTTGTGTATGTATGTTTATGACTGGAAATATGTGATTTTTAAATGATTTTCGAAAACGGTTTTATAAACTATTAACACCTATTCACTTGCTAATGTAATCTCTATCACGCATATGCATACGTTAGCTTAAGACTTGGATTTAGGGCAACACTTTTTTGATGATCATATCTTATGTGTTGATTGTACAAATGGATGTATATGCTTGTTATTTCATGATTGTTTGTTGTTATTTGATGTTATTTGTTAGTGTTTTGGATGTTAGATATATAGGTAGAGAAATTGGGAAAATCGGCGATAGAGATTGTCAGAATCCAATAAAACTTGGAAGGTAGAACCTATAGCATAGGTGGAGCTCGCAATTCAAAATACAAGCACGAATTCACAAAGTACAGAAGTCGGCACTGACACCAGAGGTTGATACTAAAATTATGGCTTAGTCCATGTCAGCATCGATTTGGTGGAGAGGCAAATGACAGCTAGTAGGGGTGTTCCAAGGCGATGGACTGGAATTTGGCTACGTACTTTGGGCTATAATGACCTGATTCTAAGATTTCGAATTAGGTATTTGGAAGGCATGGTGACTTGAAATAGATAAAAAAAAGTCGGGGTTCGAGCACTAGGGCTTGGAGTACTATAAGCAAGATATTAGATAGGGAGAGACTTGGCCATTGGCTAGCCAAGTACAAAAGTCGGTGCCAACATCTTGAAGTCAGTACCGAGTTCTCATCCTTGGTCCAATGGCGACCAAATTTCTGGAGTATGGTTCTTAAGTTCCAAAGGTCATGCTGGATGAGTTGGCTTGTTCATACGATGATTGAAAGAAATACAATAGCATGATGAAGGTTATAGTCTTCAGATAGTAACTCAACATTAAATGGAGTTAGGGTTCAAAGATAATGGCTCAATGAAGAAAGGAGTTGTAGAGTGGGGAATATAGAATGGTTTCTCAATAATAGTGTATCGATGAAAAAAGGAGTCATTAAGTCGAGGAATGAAAAATGGTTCCTTCAAGATAACGGAAGTTAACTGGAGGATAGGAAGGGCTCAGATATGTGTACTAAGGGATCATTGATACTCAAAGCATTTTTGTACTCAAAGAAGGGGTATCATGAGGATGCTCGTGGATAGTGAAGAATGCCTACCTAGCTCGAAAGAATGGATCTATATACCCTGAACTGGAAGAATGGGTCTAGTACTAGCTTTAGGCTAAAGAGGGTAAAATTGAAAACTAGGATTTCCAATAGTCCCTAGCAAAAGAATGGTCATACGAGTTATCATATATCTAGAGTATACTGAGTTATGGAAGTATTGTGTGATAGATGTTGTGTCTATTATGGTTGCATCACTAGCCACCTGTCCCTCTAGGGTTGTCATCGGAGAGAGGTAGCAGAGATAAGGATACCTAGACTCCCTTATAACACTTGGTTGCGTTACACCTTTATGATAAGTAGAGTTGCATATTATGTTATTATATGCTGATTTTTTTGGTTACAGGGACAAGTCGGGTATGATTTATGTACCTTGCTCCTTACTATATTGACTTGTGTAGTTTTTTTTAGATTCATTTCCTGCTCACACCAGACTGTTGTTTGACTTGAGGTTTTATGCTTTGCTTCTTATTATCTCGGGTGCTCTTAAATGAGTAGACTAGATAGCAGGTCTAGGTGCGATGAAGTAGCTGTGTAGAGGGTAAGTTGGAGGGGCTATCTTGTATTATGTATGGATTTCTATGATTATTCAGCTATGCAATACTATGGAGCCTTTGGAAATGTTCACTTATTATTAGTAGTATGAGATAGTTATTTGAGTTTATTTCTATTGTATAAACCCTATTTCACAACGTATGACTCTATGTATATATACTCTAATATTTGGATCACTTAGTTATCACTTTCTCTCCTATTTTATATTTGTGATATATATTTAATTCCATGCGTTGTGAGACATACTACAGGTTTCATGATATTTTGTTTCATTTTAAACTTTGATGGTTGCTCTACATCGATCGGCATGACAGCAGCGCGGTATCTTATGTATATTAGGTACTGCTGGTGTAGGGCGGTCATCACATTTGGTATCAGAGCTTAGGTTGTATTGTTTAACTTAAGAATTACCGTTGTTCAGTAGAGATAGGAAAGGAGTTCTCACTCTAGACTGAATCAAGAGAGTATATACACGAGAGTGAGTACGTGTTATATATTTTGATTTCCAAAACTATATAGTAGTATATATAGAATATAAGTTGCATCACACATAAGTACCATTGACATAGTTTTTTTTGGAGACTGATTCTCGTTACAGATCGAGAATAATCTAGCAAATAAAAATAATATTAGGAACTCCCTCTTAAGAGTTGGGCAAGGAGCCAGTTTGGGGGCTGCTAATCCTGATTTGCAAGCCATGTTTAACACGATGATTGTGAACATGCTTCGGAATGCCCAAGCAGCCGCTCTGAATGTCGCTGTTGGTGATGCTGCTTAAGTACAAGCATCGAGGGCATACTTTGCCGAGCTATGCAAAGATTACTACTTTATAAGGAAAGTCATTCCTTGGAATGGAGTCTAACATCGAAGTTTAGGATTTGTTGGACACCTACGAGCATATTTTTGGTGATATGAAGATTGATGATGCCATGAAAAGGTGTTTTTCCTCTAGACAACTTTGGATAGGCCATGAATAGTGGAATGATATAACTACCGCTACACTAGAGTATCAATTCACTTAGGATCAGTTCAAGGCTAGGTTTAAGGAGAAATTTGTTCATGCTGCTCTAAAGTCCATACTATTCGGGAGATTTGTTGATTTAAAGCATGGAGATATGTCCATTACTGAATACATTGACGTTTTCGATGCCTTGTCAAAGTATGGGATGTCTTTCATCGATAATCCATTGACAAAGAACATGAAGTTCATTATGAGTTTGGATAACTATTTAAGGGAGAAGCTGGTGAGTCATATTGATGAGCCATTTGAGAGACTCATCGAGAAAGCCCTTCGCCAGGAGAGTTTAAGCTGCAAGTCCAAATCAGCTGTTGTTGTTAAGAAAGAGTCGAAACCACGTCAAAGTTTACTATATGGCTAGTATCTCATTTCACAAGGCACATGGACCCAAGCTTGCCTAAAACGACCCTAGCAAAATCAAGGGGGAATGGAACCACCAAGGTTTGAGTAACAACATCACCAATCGATGACTCAAAAAGCACATTCAATGATGGAGTGGACAAGGCCACAGAGACCATCAGAATAACCACCTCAACAAGTCTATGCTTTGAAACCCACTTTCTAGTCCAAAGATGAGGAAGAAGGATCTTAGCAGTAAATGGTAGAAGTGCATCAACTACCAAAGGAGAAATATCAAAATTACCATGCTTGTAAGCTACAGCCAAATGACCAAAAGAACAACACGTCATGCAAATATAAGGCTTCTAACTACAGTGAACATAAAATATAGCCACATGGCTAGGATCAGGGAAAAGGCCTATTTGGAGTAATTTCAATCAATGTCTTAGCATAAACAAGCTTTTTCGTAGCTATTGTATTGACATCAAAATACTTTAATTTTCCAATAAGGATCGCTAGCTACTCTAAACAGATCAATGTTTGAAATCTAAAAGGACGTGAGAGAAATAAGCCCAGATAGGAATAGATAACACTTGCTCCCTGGCACTATCAATAGTTGCACTCCAAGTGGTAATAATAAAAGGCTTTATCTCAATGAAAAAGGTGTCTGCTACGAGAATATGAAGCCGCTCCATAGGCTTAGATAACTTGAGATAAAACATACAGTTGTCGTAGTTCACTTGTAAATCACCCTTAATCTTTCAAAATTACGGACAACGGTCTTTAACCACATGATAAGAGGGTTTGGAATCAAGAAAAAGACCAACCGAAAATTCCAACCAGAATTCAATACATGCCTGAGTTACCTTTAGAAGGGGAACCATCACTCCATCAAATTCAGTCATTATAAAAGACTAAGGAGAATAATCATGGGCATTCCTAGGCAACAAATGAAATAGAGAAGACCATGAAATTTTTTTAGCTGAGGAAGCATTAGCAGTACAGTTATTCTTGATAGATTGTTGGGCCTAAGAAGATTGAAGAACAATAGCATCATGATTCAAAATATTGGACGCCATTGACAATTTGACATGATCAATATCACAAACACCTATCATGCACAAACCACTTCCAACATTGCAATCCTCTCCTCTTCGTCTACTACTACCAGCTCATCACCAACAAACACAATAGATGTCCCAGCACTTTGCCACACAGCTGCACCACAAGCTATAAGCAAAAGGGAGATCGAGGAATTCATTGCTAGGTGATAAACCTCATAATGGAGTGGATGTATTATAACTTTGCAATGAAGCTTTTAAAGCATGGAAGGCATTAGAAGATATCATAAGTGAAGCATTAGCTGGAGGAACGCTGGCCGTTAGAGGAAAGGATGGGATAGATCTAGAACTGAAGACACATTCAGATCTCGGAGATGCCGACATCACCGCATTAGAACGGGATAAAGCATAGCTGAATTTCATGCTAGGCATGAAGAAATGGAAGGGGAGTGAAGTGGAATAGTGGAGCTTGCAATATGAAGGAGCGAATAATAAGGTGATAGCGATGAGCGAAATAACAGCCTTTATTTTATTATTTAATCTGGGTGTATTATTGTTTCAGTTAAGCAAAATAGAAGCTATTATTTCATTTTTAAGAACTGTTTATATATATATTGGCTTAATTATTTGGAATGTTAAAGGTTAAAACTCCCTAGAAAGAAAATTAGACCTAGCTAGTTTTCTATTACCAATAAACCTAATATAGTAGGTATTCTAGAGCATAAACTAGACGAATCAAATATAGAAGAATATCAAACCAAATATTTAAATAATTAGAATATTATAAATAACAGTCCAATGGGTGGAAATGGAAGAAAAATTATTTTATAGGACTTAATATTTAGGATTTAAACCAATACTTTATAAATTTACAATATATACATTGTAAATTTATAAATATAGGTGGCTCAGAAGTTACAGTTGTATATGCTTCTAATAGAGAAAATGGAAGAATTTTGCTTTGGAATTATTTAGAACAACTAAATAAAAATTTGATTAAGCCTTGGAAAATTCTCGTGGACATTAACACCATCCTTCATGCTTTCGAAAAGAGGGGGAATGTAACTTCTTTTAAAAAATTATAATTTCATAATAAATTTATTTTAAAAAGAGGATTGTTGGGCTTGCTATTTCGAGAAATAAATACATTTAGAAATACGAAGAGTACAATATTCGTTGTAATTAAACAAAGGGTTAGACAATCAAATCTTGATAAATTGCTTTTCAGATTCAAATGTATTACTTAACTTGAAGCTTCAAGTGACCATACGCAAATTCAAATATATTTTTCTCAAAAAATTAAAAACAAGAAAAAAATTTCCTTTCATATTTATCATTGGATCGACTTTAGAAAGTAATTACAAGGAAACTATTAAAAATATTACATCAATAACAATTCAAGGCACAACTCAATATAAATTTAGCAAAAAACTACAGAAAGTAAAAAGAAAATTTGAGCATGGGGAATAAAAACAAAAATAAGAATGATATCAATCAAATAGGAAAGGTACGTAAGAATATATAAAATAAAGTATTAATAGCTCATACATAACATAAGTAAACAAAATTTTCTAATTGTAAGACAAATTACTTAAAGCTTTGCCTGTGCAAGCCATCAACATGAAATAAAAAACCAAAGTGGAGTGGTTAACAAGTGGTGATGAAGCAAGCTATTTTTTCTATCCTAAAATGTCTAAAAAAAGATGTAACACCCCCAAATTTTTATTAACATTATTCAATAGACTTAATTTAGATAAATTAAATAGAATAATGTAGATAAGGAGATTGAGGTTGATTAATAAATATGTAGTGGTCATGCTTATTTAAATTAAATGAACTTATAAATGGTTAAGTGTTAGCTAAATAAATATAAGGGCATTAGGTTGATTGCTTTCCACATTCTCTACCCTTGTACAATTTTCTTTAGGCCATAATACACATTCATTTTATCACAGGTAAAAATTTTAACCTTAAAAAAGAGCAAGATCGGCCATTAGGAAGATATAAGAGAAATTCATGTAAAGCTTAGGATTCAGGCTAGAAGAAACCAATCTCAATCAATCTTCAATTTCTTTATCCAATCTAAGATGAATAATAATCGCTACATCTCTATTTTTGGTTTATAATCATATGGCTTCAGATTTAAAGGATAAATTCCTTTTATGATATACTGAATGAGGATATGTTTGATTTATAATTTCTTGGGTTCAAATGCGATGGTTTAAAAAAGATATGCATGGTTTTAGGGTAAAACCATGATCAAATGATTTTTAAATGCCATGGAAAAATTATATGTTACGGAAAACACGAATTTGGAGTTAGGTTTCAGTTTTTATAACTTTCCTATCTATGGAGAATTAACTATGAATTTCAAAAGGAAAATATAGTTATTTGGTTTTATAAATTTATTTCAAAAAATATATTAAGAATTTTGGTCTGAAATTTAGATATGTAAGATAACATGATTAAAGTGAATTTATGGAATATATGGGATTTCTACTAAGTGATTTAGTATGGAAATTAAATTATTTTGAAAATAGGACCTAAATGATTTAATTGTTTTGTTAATAGGAAGGGCTTAATTGTTAAAGTTATTATGTTTTTTTTATCGGAGAAAATGCGGCAAATATTAGCCAAATTATTTGAAAGTTTAAGATAGCTAGTTAATTGTTTACAAGTAGGCAAGTTTGTTACAAAAAGATTACCTTATTTGGTAGAAACATTCTTTTTGCTCAAAAAAGGGGTTTCGCCTTCTTTAAAAGAACCCTTCGACTCAGACCTTCAGCCCCCAACTTAGTCGAAACCTTCTAGTTCGAAACCAGTAAACCAATACACATGGTGTCATTTTGATGGTACATAGCAGATTAGAGAAAGGTGGAAGGTAGGGTGTCGTGAGGTAGCTTTCGAAGGGGTTGGTTCCTTTTTTTATTTTGTTCTAAAAGAAAAGCGCTTGCGTGTTTAAAGATGGGTTTTGAAATAATCAAAACCAAAGCTTTCGAAAGAGTATTTCAAAGAGGCTTTCAAAAGAGAGCTCCCGCCTATGTTTTGAAGAAGTAGCTTCTGAAGGAGTTACTTAGATTTTTTTTAAAGCTTTGGAAGGGGTAGTTCCAACCCAGTCGAAACCCTTCTATGAATTGATGACAGACATCAATGTTGTCGAAAGGTTCAGTTTTCTTTATAAATATAAGCTGCCTCCTTATGCTTTCGAAAGGGACTAGGGGTTTCAAAGGAAATGGTTTTGAAAGGGGTTTCGAAGCTAACCTTCATTTGTTCTACCCAGAAGTTTTATTGCCTTTGAAAGGAAGGTTTCGACACCATCAAGCTTCCCCAATACTTATTGAAGTAAAGAATGGTTTCAAAAAGAGATGCTTTCGCCTATGTTCACTTTGACCCAAAACGATGTTTTAAGTATAAATCCAATGCTTTCAAAAGGGGGACTTTCGATGGTTTCGAAAGGGTGCTTTCAAATGGTTCAGGGGGATCCGTGAATTAATAAAGTTAACCGACATGGGCCTATAGGTTCTTAGTGACCCCATGAAAACTATAAAATAGGATAGGGTGTGTATGTGTAAGGAAAAGGTTATTAGTAAACCCATGAAAACTAATAGGTTAATATTGACCCTAGAAACTATAATTATGACAGGGTGTCAACTTCAATTGGGGATGGGAAATCCAAAATGTTTTATATATGCATACCATCATAATATTTTGAAATGTATGGTTTAACCATTATGGATGCAAGAGTACGATATATGGTTTTATAAAGGTTCTGGGATACTAATGAGGGGGGAACCCATTTCGCTAAGCGGCATGGTCTCACTAGATAGAAGTGAGATGTTAGATTATTACTCATTCCAGGATTATGTCTGACTCAAAGTTTTTATTTTCCCCTTAAGCTCTTGGGTACTCAATTGATTTTGAGTAGTTTATGATCTAAGGTTTTCAGGATTTCTTCTTAGATGAATAAAGCCTCTGGAGGCGTGCATGAGGTAGTTAGTTATTTAGAGTTATCTTTTTCCTCTGTGCATTTAGATGTAAAGGCAGATTTATTAGCCGTATTATATAATCTAATCAACCAAGTGGGCATCTTCATATGTTGCTCTTGGCATATATGTAATAATTATATTTTAGTGAATGTGGTTAACGTTTTTGGATTATGTAATGAACGTCGAAGATTAATAACTATATGTATCTAGTGCCATCGTATTAGGTCGTCGAAGATTAATAACTATAGATGACTATGGCACCCGTAGCTGTTATTTTTGGGCCTCTAAGCAGGGAGATGTTAAAATTAGGTATCAGAGCATAGGTTTACGAAACTTTAAAAGAAAATTAAACCTAAAATATTTTCAAACATAATCCAATGAATTTGAAAATAAGATCGGGGTTTGGGTTAGCGCTGTAGTAACGTACTTGTATTGATATATATATATGTATGTATATATGTATATGTATATGTATATAAGCATGTATTCCCCTCTCTCTTAGACCATTCTTCTACATCTTACTAAGGCTCATATGCAAATTTACGAGAAAGATGATATGGAAGCAGGAAACGAAAGAGGAAATATAGGTAGAGGAAGCACCACAACCAATGGAAATGTTTGACCTAATATCCAGAGAAACCAAAGTCGATATGCTAATGCTAACCAAAACGCTGAAGCCAATTTAGGTGTTGGAAATTCGCCAGTAGATGCGGGGATGGTGTTTAGTTGTTAGCTAATAATTTGCAAACAAGAGCATCTGGTAATATCGATGGAGTTAATCCTATAGTTCTAGCTGGTTATGATTATGCAAGGCTGAGCAGAGACTACACCAGTTTGAGTGGAAAACCTTTTGTTGGAACAGAGGATGCCATTGAAGTTGAGAGTTGGCTTTTAACTGTGAGAGGATTTTATTGATATAGGCTTGGATGATGGAGAAAAGATAAGGCTAGCCTCTAGACAATTGCAAGGGTTAGCACTTCATTCGTGGAATAGTGTGATAGTCCGAGTTTCGGAGGAAGAACTGACATGGGATGATTTTAGAAGAAGGTTAGAGCAGAGGTTCTTATCTGAGGTTCCCAAGTTGGCATTGATGAGGAAGTTCATGGATCTTGTTCAAGGAGATATGTGAGTGATCGAGTACACTGCAAAGTTTGATGAGTTGTGTCGATATGGATATGCTTTGATTAACACTGATATCAGGAGGAATGAGGGATTTATTCTTGGACTAAGGCTAGAGCTAGGAAAAATGACTATGACTCATTTAAGATAGCCTTATATTGTGGTAGTGGAGATGGACATCTGCCATGATGCTTGCTGTTTCAGCTAGGGGGAAGCCAGTTGAATCCCCGGGTCCTTAGGGGAAGAAGAGGAAATTCTTTAAGAATAAGTGAGCCCAAAAAAGGGAGGCTTCCAAGAAGGAAGAGGCTTATTTGGTGTGCTTCAAGTGTGATAAGAAAGGTCATTTTGCTCATGAGTGCAAAACAGACAAGGGAAAGAAGCCTACAGAGAAGAAGAATGTGAAATGCTTCAACTAGATTCAAGTTGGACATTACAAGAACAAGTGTCCAGAGCCAATCAGGATAGACAGAGGGAAGGTTTTTGCTATTAGACCACCATCTTCTTCTAGACCTACTGCAGTAGAGAAAGGAAAAAATGTGTTGCAAGGTACACTTTTGATTCAGAGTATACCAGTTAGGGTACTATTTGATATCGGTGCATCACATTAATTTATATCGTAGTATTTGATTGATAGGTTATGCATGAACCCACATATATTGTTACCTTCTTAATGGATGCAAATCCAATAGGAGAGTATACAACTCTAGGGATGAGATGTGACAAGTTAGAACTTGATATTTTAGGTCATAAGTTTTCATGCAGTCTATATTTTTAGATTTCGTAGATATCGAAATCGTATTGGGTATGGATTGGTTGTGTAACTATGAGGCTAGGATATTTTTGCAGGATAGAGAAATATATCATTAAGACACCCAGATAGTCATAACCAAATCATCTTCACTATTGTGCTTTGTTGAGTGCTATGGAGCTTGGTGATGAGCTTAGTCAGGTTCAGGTAGCAAGAGAATTTGCAAATGTCTTTGAGCCGGTTACGGGGTTACCACTAAAGCGAGTTGTAGAGTTTCGGATAGATCTTGTACAAGGAGCTGAACCTGTTAGTAGACCACCTATCAGCATGACACCGATAGAGATAAAGGAATTAAAGGTGCAGATAATGGATCTGGAGGGAAGGAACTTTATTAGACCAAGCAGTTTTCCTTAGGGAGTGGCCGCGGTTTTCTTGAAAAAGCCAGATGGGCCGTTAAGGATGTGCATCAACTACCGTAAGTTAAATGAAAGGGCGATCAAGAATAGATACCCTCTACCAAGGATAGATGATCTGTTCGATCAGTTGAGTGGAGCCAGAGTTTTCTCCCAATTGGATTTGGAGATGGGGTTCCATCAGTTGAGGGCAGCAGAGGATAGTATTCCCTTGATAGCATTTTGGACATAAATAACCTACGTATGAGTGGTTAGTGATGCCGTTTGGATTGACAGATGCGTCGGCTTTCTTCGTTGACTTGATGAACTGGGTTTTCTGAAAGCACTTGGATAGGTTCGTGTTGGTATTTATAGATGAAATTTTAGTGTACTCGGAACATGAAAGTGAGCATGAGATTCATCTTAGAGTGGTGCTGGAGACGCTGAGGCAGAATTAAATGAAGGCAAAGTTTTCCAATTGTCATTTTTGTAAAGAGGTTAAGTTTCTTGGTCCCATGGTTTCAGATAAAGGATTTTTGGTTGATCAAGTTAAGATCAAAGCTGTCAATAATTGGAATAGGCCAGAGACGATAACTAAGATCAAGAGTTTTCTTGTACTTGCTAGCTATTATCGGAGATTGATTAAGGATTTCTTGTGGATAGCGGCACCTTTGACTAAGTTGACCAGGAAATATGTGAAGTTTGTTTGGTTTTGAAAATGTGAGGAAGGATTCCTTAAGTTAAAGCATTTGTTGACCAATGCACCAGTGTTAGTAGTTCCAGATGTTAACCAAGGGTTGGTGGTATACACCGATACATGTGGTGTTAGTCCTTGAGATGATGGTTTTGATGACAACAACCTTAGAATAGGATTATAAAATATAAATACTAACATTATAGTCTAGAAATATATGTATATGTAGGATTCAACCATGCAGGTACCAAGAATGAAGACTGTACATTATAGATATTTAAGATATAGATTGAAGACTCATGAGTATCAAGAATATCAAAATTATCAAGAGTTCAAGATTTCAACAATAAGTAATTTAATTAGGAATTTTGTTAAAACTCCAAGAAAAGCACTGGCATCTTAAAATCCAATTTATTCATGGAATGGAATCCAATTCGAGCCTGTTAAAGGGATGGAACCCTAAGTAGGATGGAACCTACGAAAAATCTTGTGGAACATTGTTTTGTATCCGCTAACCTTTTATTCAAATGTTTTTACATGATTTCAAAACCTTCCTTTTAAATGAATCAAAAACATCTATCCTGATTTTAAATATTTTAGCCTCAAAATAATCTTTATTTTCAAAATCAAATTATCCTTGTTTTTAAACTATCTTTTAATAATAATATATTTAACTTTTAAATATTTTATACTTAGATTTAAATATAAAATTATGGTAAAATTTTATATATACCAAAATATTATTCTGTACACTTATTTATGTATTTTAACTATAGTTAAGTATATTTATAAAGTTTAAAATAGTTTAATACAAGATAGAAGTTAATTTCAAAGAAAAAAGTCACCAAAATTTTCTTTGGGAAGTCGACATACCCAAGATACCCATGTCGACATAGTGGCAGTTGATTTCAAAATATTGAATTTCAAAAGAAGTGTCTATTCATCGTATCCCTTCACGAATGGACATGGCTGTTATTCTTCTATAAATATGGGTTGTTTTAAACGAATTTCAATTAGTATTCTTCTGGTTTTCACTCCTCTTCTTCTTCCACATTTCTATACACATTCTTACCATTACTCTGCCGAAATCAACATTGAATCTAACTAGATCATTTTTGATTTGATTCTCTATCACTATCTCAACAAGATCTCAATGCTATTTGGAGATATAGACTTCTTTGTAATCAATTTAGCGAGAAAAGGTGTGACTGTTGCCTTGGAAATCAATCAAGTGAGAAAAGGTGTGATTGTAGCCTTGGAAATCAATCAAGTGAGAAAAGGTGTGATTATAGCCTTGGAAATCAATTGGGTGAATTTGTTGCCCCTGACATCAAGTATCTCTACCCAGAGGATTGTGAATCTGGAGTAGTGTACCTCGTGGCCATGAAATCGAGGGTGTAATTGTACAGTTGCTTTTGAAAGAAAATCCGTACTTGTGTGCAGAAATGAATGCAAGGTAACTCTGAACCAGTATAAAATCCGGTGTGTTCTTTCCTTTACTGCTTTTACCTTATTTTTGCATCTGTGTTTGTTTCTGTGATCATATCTGTGTTTGAATATTGTATACATTTGTGTTCAAATTAACATAACTTAAAAATATTTAATAATTCCTTTAAACACTATTCACCCCCCCTCTAGTGTTAATCCTAGCCTTAAGATCCGTATTCCGCATTTTTCATATTTGGTATCAGAGAAAGGTTTTCAAAGTTTCATAATATGATTTTTGAAAAAGTTTTTAAAATGGCTATGTTTGAAAAACTTGTTAATACTAGTTTAGAAATATTCAGATCATCATTGTCCCTTGAGTCTGCATATAATCAATGTTCAAATTCAAGTTGTCTACCAAAATTGTTTGATGTGCAGGAAACATGCTTTACGGGGGTTAAGGAATCAATCCACAACGGACAAATTATGTAGATCAAAAAGAACAAATGGATACTCGATAGTGGATGCTCTAGACATATGACTGGAAATCCAGATATGTGAAATGATATAATATACAAAGACGGAGGGCTGGTTAACTTTGGAGACAATTCAAAAGGATATGTGATTGGCATCAGCAAAGTCGGTAACTCTGAAACTCCTATTATTACTAATGTTTTGCTAGTTAAGAATCTGAAACATAATCTGCTAAGTACAAGTCAACTCTGCGATAAAGGATATAAAATTAAAGTTGAAAAAGATAAATGTTGCATTGAAGATAATAATTCAACCATAATATTTGAGGGAATTAGGAAAAAGAATATTTATATTCTTAGTATAAAAGTTTCAAATGATAACCTGTGTCTGTTGGCAAATACAAGTGACCCTTGGATTTGGCATAAGAGATTTGGGCATTTGAATTTCAAACTCTTATCTAGACTATCTAAACATGATCTAGTAAGAGGTCTCCCTTAATGAATTTTAAAGTACACAGTCGATGTGATGCATGTCAAATAGGAAAACTTAGAAAAAGTTCCTTTAAATTAAAAGATATTATTTTAACCTCAAAACCCCTTGAATTACTTCACCTTGATTAATATGGTCCATCTCAAATTCTATCAATAAATCATAGTAAATATGTTTTTGTAATTGTAGATGAATTCTAGATTTACATAGACAATATTTTTGAAACATAAAAGTGATACTTTTGATTGTTTTAAGAACTTTACAAAAAGAATTCAAAATAAACTTTCTCTAAAAATTATAACCATCCGTAGTGATTACGGTGGTGAATTTGAAAATGAATAGTTTGAGGAATTCTGCAATAAAAAGGGAATAACTCATAATTTTTCATTTCCAAGAACTCTACAACAAAACGGAGTAGTAAAACATAAAAATAAGATAATTAAAGAGTCTGCGAGAACTATGCTTTCAGATAGTAAATTACCAAAGTATTTTTGGGCAGAAGCGGTTGCTACCGCCTGTTATATTTTAAATAAACTTTTAATTAGACCTTTAACTGATAAGACATCTTATGAACTTCTTCACTCAAAGAAACCTAAGGTATCTTATTTTAGAATTTTTGGAAGTAAATGTTTTATTTTAAGTAGAAAAGATAACTTAGATAAATTTGATCCTAAATCCGACAAAGGTATCTTTATCGGATATTCTAATAAAAGTAAAGCTTACAAAGTGTTTAATTTGAAAATTAATACCATCGAGGAAATAATGCATGTTTCATTCGATGAAAATCTCAAAATTTTTGAAGATTCAAATGATAAAGAGGATTTAATCACTCAAAATCAAGAGACAACTGAAACCAATAATGAAATTAATCATCCTAATAAAAGTATTAAACTTTTAAAAGATCACCCTATTCAAAATGTACTTGGAGATATGCAATCTATTGTTAAAACTAGAAATCAACTAAGTCAAATGAGCAATGTAGCTTTATATCAACTATTGAACCCAAAAATCCAAAAGAAGCATCAATTGATGATTCGTGGATTTTGGCTATGCAAGAAGAATTAAATCAATTCACTTGAAATGATGTTTGGGAACTTATTCCTAGACCTGAAAATAGAACTATAATGGAAACTAAATGGGTTTACAAAAATAAAATGAATGAACAAGGAGAGTTTGTTAGAAATAAAGCCCGGTTAGTCGCTCAAGGTTATTGTCAATAAAAAGGAATAGATTTTGATGAAACCTTTGCTCCCATAGCAAGATTAGAAGCCATTAGGATTCTACTTGCTATCACAAATCATAATAATTTCAAATTATATCAAATGGATGTTAAAAGTGCCTTTTTATATGGATTTGTGAAAGAGGAAGTATATGTTGAACAACCACCACTTTTTGAAAATGAAAAATTACCAAATCATGTTTACAAACTTAAGAAAACTCTATATGGTCTAAAACAAGCTCCTAGAGCCTGGTATGATAGACTAAGATCTTACTTATTACAATCAAATTTGAAAATGGTAAAGTAGATAATACTCTTTTTATTAAAAGAAATAAAAATGATATTCAACTAGTACAAGTTTACGTAGATGATATCATTTTTGATCAACTAATTTTGAAATGAATAAAGAGTTTTCTGAAATAATGACAAAAGAGTTTGAGATGAGTCATATGGGTGAATTAAACTTCTTTTTAGGATTACAAATAAAAAAATTAGATAATGGTATCTTTATTAGTCAAGAAAAATATGCTAAAGACCTAATTAGTAAATTTGGTTTGACTACTGCGAGTGGAAAACCCACTCCCATGGCAACCAATGAGTACCTTAGTAAAGAAGATCTCTCGAAAGATGTAGATCAAAAATTATATAGAGGAATGATTGGATCACTACTCTATATCACTGCTAGTAGACCTGATATCATGTATAGTGTTTGTCTCTGTGCAAGATATCAATCCCAACCTAAAGAGACCCACTTAAAAGCCATAAAACGTATCATAAGATATGTTAAACACACCTCTGATTATGGCTTATTTTACCCAAAAATGATTCTTTTGACTTAATATCTTACTATGATGCTGATTATGTTGGTTGTAAATCAGACCGAAAAAGTACAAGTGGAACTTGTCACTTTGGGGCATTCTTTGATGTCAAGCAAAACATAGTTTCTTTATCAACAACTGAAGCAGAATATATTTCTGCTGCTTTGGCTTGTTCTCAAGTAATATATATGCAACATACTTTAAAAGATTATGGTTTAAATATCTCAAAATCACCAATTTATTGTGATAATACTAGTGCGATAAATTTATCAACAAATACTACTCAACATGCTCGAACAAAACATTTTGATATAAGACATCATTTTCTCAGAGATAATATAAATAAGGAAGTAATTACTCTAGATTATATTAATTCCGAGAATCAAATTGCTGATATATTAACAAAACCCTTAAATGAATCTATATTTACTAAATTAAGAAGAGAATTAGAAATTTGTTCAATAACTGAAATGTAAAAATATAAATAACAAAGTATAAATAAAAATTAAATCAAAATAAATCAAATAGTAAAAATTTCAAGAACCATGTCGACATACTTCCTCAACCTATATCGACATACAATGATTTTTTATTTTTGAAATTTTTCCCACCAAAATTCAAATAATTGGCTATATATTCTTCTTATTTTCGAAATTTTGTTCATTCTCTCTGTTCTCTCTCTGTTCCAACTTCTGAAATAAATTATACCATGACCTCCTCTTCCAAATCAAACAAAAATTCAACCTTTTCATTCCCTTCTCCTACTTCTGGATCGTTTCAGCGAACTACGCTCGCTCATGTTACAAAAATGGAGGATTCTCTGAAGGATGCACTGCAATTATTGACTAAAATCCAAATTGTACAACTTAGAATGGCCAAAGAACAAGAGAGGCAAGGCAAAATGCTTAGCAATTTGCAAAAATTTCTAATGGACAATCATGCTAATCCAATCTTGATTGACGAAGATTCTTCAGGAGATCAAGTGCAAGAGGGCAGTGGGGAAGAAGAAGAAGAAACCTTCATGAAAGAAGAGCACGTTGATGAAGACGACAAAGTCGTTTGTGTCGGCAAAGTGTGCTTTGTCAAAGATGAAAATCTTGTCGAACAACATGGAAATTTCTGTTTCCACTATCCAAATTGTTCGGTTCATATAACTCCCATTTTCAAAGACAATGATTAGTTTCTTTTCTCTTTTTCCTATTGTTGTATGTTCTTTCTTACGTTCTCTATGAAAATGTAAATATAACTATATAATTAATAATTAGTTCATGTTCTAATATGTGTTCTATTATAGGTATTATTATATGGATACTTAGTAGTTTAGGACTAAGTTTTAAGTTTTAGAGTCAAGTGTTGATTATTTATGATAACACTATCATTATAACCACATGTCGTAGAGTATTAAATTAAGGGAGAGTTATATAGTTTGGAGTTAGCCTTTTGTTGATGACAAATGGAGAGAAATATAAAACATGATAGTTAGGCATAGATTAAGGGGGAGTTCTTAGTTTTGGGCGGAGTTATTAGAATAGAAGTAATATTGTATAAACAAATGTTGTCATCATCAAAAAGGGGAAGATTGTTAGTCCTTGAGACGATGGTTTTGATGACAACAAACATAGAATAGGATTATAAAATATAAATATTAACATTATAGTTTAGAAATATATGTATATGCAGGATTCAACCATGCAGGTACCAAGAATGAAGACTATACAGTATAGAGATTCAAGATATCAAGATTGAAGACTCATGAGTATCAAGAGTATTTATCAAGAGCTCAAGATTTTAATAATAAGTAATTTAACTAGGAATTTTTTTAAAACTCCTAGAAAAGCATTGACATCTTAAAATCCAATTTATTCGTGGAATGGAATCCACTTCAAGCCTGTTAAAGGGATGGAACCCTAAGTAGGATGGAACCTACGAAAAATCTAGTGGAACATTTTTTGTATCCGCCAACCTTTTATTCAAATGTTTTTACAAAGTTATATCATGTTTTCAAAATGATTTCAAAACCTTCCTTTTAAAAGAATCAAAAACATCTATCATGATTTTAAATATTTTAGCCTCAAAATAATCTTTATTTTCAAAATCAAATTATCCTTGTTTTTAAACTATCTTTTAATAATAATATATTTAACTTTTGAATATATAGATTTAATTATAAAATTATGGTAAAATTTTATATATACCAAAATATTATTCTATATACTTATTTATGTATTTTAACTATAGTTAAGTATATTTATAAAGTTTAAAATAGTTTTAATACAAGATGGAAGTTATTTTCAAAGAAAAACAAATCAACAAAATTTTCTTTGGGATGTCGACATAACCAACATACCCATGTCGACATAGTGGCAGTTGATTTCAAAATTTTGAATTTCAAAAGAAGTGTCTATTCGTCATATCCCTTCACGTATGGACATGGCTGTTGTTCTTCTATAAATAGGGGCTGTTTTGAACGAATTTCAATTAATATTTTTCTGCTTTTCACTCCTCTTCTTCTTCCATATTTCTATATACACATTCTTACCATTACTCTGCCGAAATCAACATTGAATCTAACTAGATCATTTCTGGTTTGATTCTCTATCACTATCTCAACAAGATCTCAGTGCTACACAGAGTTATAGACTTCTTTGTAATCAATTTAGCGAGAAAAGGTGTGATTGTAGCCTTGGAAATCAATCAAGTGAGAAAAGGTGTGATTGTAGCCTTGGAAATCAATCAAGTGAGAAAAGGTGTGATTGTAGCCTTGGAAATCAATTAGGTGACCTTGTTGCTCCTGAAATCAAGTATCTGTACCCAGAGGATTGTGAATCTGGAGTGGTGTACCTCGCGGCCTTGAAATCGAGGGTGTACTTGTACAATTGCTTTTGAAAGGAAATCTGTACTTGTGTGTGGGACTGGATGTAGGTTAACTCTGAACCAATATAAAATCTGGTGTGTTCTTTCCTTTACTGCTTTTACTTTATTTCTGCATCTGTGTTTGTTTCTGTGATCATATCTATGTCTGAATATTGTATACATTTGTGTTCAAATTAACATAAACTTAAAAGGATCTAATAATTCCTTTAAACACTATTCACCCCCTTCTCTAGTGTGAATCCTAGCCTTAAGAACCGTATTCCGCATTTCTCACATGTGGAACTGGATTGGGAGCAATGTTGATGCATAAGGGCAAAGTTATTTCTTATGCATCCAAGCAGCTTAAACCGCATGAAGTAAGATATCCTACTCATGACTTAGAGTTAGTAGCGGTAATCTTTTCTCTGAAGATTTGGAGGCATTATCTCTTAGAGGAAAGTATTGAGTTGTTTACTAATCATATGTTTTTAAGGTATTTATTCTCTCAGAAGGAGCTGAATATGAGGAAGCAATGGTGGTTGGAGTTTTTAGCTGCTTATGATTTCGGTATAGAATATACTCCTAGGAAAGGAAATAAGGTAACAAATGCTCTTAATAGAAAACATCAGAATGCGTTATCAACATTATTTGTATAATGTAAGGATCTAAAAGCCTTGGCCAGTTGTGGTATACAGTTGAAATCTAATACTAGTTCTAGTCAGGGTGCAACCATATAGTCTTGTTTAGAAGTCCGACCTGTGCTGATCGAGAGGAAAGCTTCTAAGAAGAGAGAGGATCCATTTTTATCTGAGAGGATTAGAAGGCTTAAGGTAGAATCAGAGGTTGATGACCTAAAGGATTTTATTCTTGACCAAAGAGGATGGTTAAGAAAGTAGGGACGATTATGTGTTCTGGATGTAGAGAACTTAAGGAAGGAAATTCTATAGGAATGTCATCGATCGAAGTTTATGATTCATCTTGGAGGGACCAAGATGTATAAGATATGAAGAGGAGCTTCTATTGGGAATGCATGAAGAGGGATATTGGCTTGTAGGTTAGGTAGTTTGTGAACAATCAACAAGTGAAGGCCGAACATTAGAAGCCAAGTGGATTACTTCCGCCTTTAGATATTCAAGTCTGGAAATGGGATTCGATATCCATGGATTTCATATATAGGTTGCCGAGGTCAAGAAGAGGAAATGAAAGTATATGGGTTATTATAGATAGGTTGACCAAGAGTGCCCATTTTATTCCAGTAAATTCGACCAGGACGTCACTAATTTTGGCTAAGTTGTCCATGAAGAACATAGTTAGACTTCATGAGATTCCTAGTAGCATAGTCAACGACGGAGATGCATTATTTACTAGCGTATTTTAGAGGAGCCTACAAGAGGTATCAGGTACCAAGCTCAAGATGAGTATAGCATATCACCCATAGACAGATGGACAGACAGAGAGAGTCAATAAGGTACTCGAGGATTTATTGAGAGCTAGTGTACTGGACTTTGGTGGATCTTGGGAGGATCACCTACATTTGATTAAGTTTTCCTATAATAATAGTTATCAAACTAGTATAGGAAAGACGACATTTGAAGCTTTGTATCGAAGGACATGCAAATTGCCAGCATGTTGGTTAGAGACTGAAGATCGATTGGTCTTAGGTCCGAATTTGGTTAGAGATGCATCAAAAAAGATTGAGTTTATCCGAGGACGGATGAAGGAAGCTTAATCCAGGCAGAAGAGTTACGCAGATACGAGTTGTAAAAACCTAGAGTTCTCAGTGGAAGACAGGATTTTCATTAAAGTATCACCGATGAAGGGTGTGGTACGGTTTGGAAAATCGGGAAAGGTGGCCTCGAGATATGTTGTATCATTCCAGATTATAGAAAGGATTGGAAATCTCCTATATAGAGTAGATTTGTCGAGTAATTTAGCAGGTGTCGATAATGTATTCCATGCATCTCATCTTCGCAAGTATGTACATGATCCAAAGGCTACTATTCCTCAGACAGAGTTGGAGGACTTGGTAGTGGAGCCTGATTTGACTATTTTTAGACAACCGGTTTGGATTGTGGCGAGAGATGAGAAAAGATTGAGGACCAAGATAATCCAATTAGTGAAAGTTCAGTGGAGTGACAACGAGAAGGACTGCACTTGGGAGACAAAGGACAGGATTAGAGATGCATATCTTGATCTGCTTTGATGGTATGTCTACATTAGATTTATATAGATTAGTTGCTAGTCAGGTAGGCTAGTATAGATGTTAGGAGTTGTTACAAATGATTGGTATGTTTGCTAGTTAGTCCTTACTGAATTTCTAGGACGAAATTCTTTAAGGAGGGGAGCCTGTAACACCGTTAATTTTTATTAACTTTATTCATGAGATTTAATTAGAATAAATTAAATAGAATAATGTAGATAAGGAGATCGAGGCTGATTAATAAATATGTAGTGGTCGTGCTTATTTAAATTAAATGAACTTATAAATGGTTAAGTGTTAGCTAAATAAATATAAGGGCATTAGGGTAATTTCTATCCATATTCTCTATCCTTCTACTATTTTCTTTAGGCCATATGCACTCATTTTATCATAAGTAAATATTTTAACCGTAAGAAAGAGCAGGCCAGCCATTAGGAAGATAGAAGAGAAGAGGAATTCAAGTAAAGCTTAGGATTCAAGCTAGAATAAATCAATCTCAATCATTCTTCAGTTTCCTTTTGCAATCTAAGGTGAACAATAATCACTATGTCTCTATTTCGGTTTTATAATCATTTCGTTTCGGATTTAAGGGATAAATTTGTTTTATGATATATTGAATGATGAAATGTTTTATTTATAATTTATTGAGTTTAAGTATGGTGGTTTAAAAGAAGATATGCATGGTTTTAGGGTAAAACCAAGTTCAGTGATTGTTAAATGCCATGGAAAAATTATATGTTATGGAAAACATGATTTTTAGTTGAGTTTCAATTTTTTTAATTTTCTAAGCCGTGGAGAACTAACTATGAATTTTCAACGGAAAATATGGTTATTTGGGTTTAAAATTTTATTTCGAAAAATATATTGAGAATTTAGGTCTGAAATTTTGATATGTTAGATAACATGATTAAAGTGAATTTCTGGAGAATTTTACTATGTGATTTAGTATGGAAATTAAATTATTTTCAAAGGATGACCTAAATAATTTAATTGTTTTGCTAATGGGTAGGGCTTAATCGTTAAAAGTTATTATGGGTTTTCTTGATCTGAGAAGCGGCAAATATTAGCCAGATTATTTGAAAGTTTAATATAGCTAATCAATTGTTTAAAAGTAGGCAAGTTTGTTATAAAATGATTACTTTATTTAGTAAAGATAGCCTTCTTGCTTAGAAAAAGGGGTTCCGCCTTCTTTAGATGGACCCTTCGACTTAGACCTTCAGCCCCCATCTTAGTCGAAACCTTCTAGGTTGAAATCAGTAAACCAATCCATAGGGTATCATTTCGATGGTACGTAGCGGACTGGAGAAAGACGAAAGGTAGGGTTTCGAGAGGCAGCTTTCGAAGGGTTTGGTTACTTTGTTTTATTTTGTTTCAAAAGAAAAGCACTTGCCTATTCATAAATGGGTTTCGAAGTACTCAAACCAAAGCTTTCAAAATGGTATTTCAAAGAGGCTTTCAAAAGAAAGCTTGGCCTGTGTTTTAAAGAAGTAGCTTCCGGTGGAGTTGCTTAGATTTTGTTTAAAGCTTTTGGAAGGTGTAGTTTCGACCAAGTCGACGTGAATTGATGACTTTCCAATGGAATCGAAGAAATCAATGTTGTAGAAAGGTTTTTTTATATAAATATAAGCCGTTTCCTAATGCTTTCGAAAGGGGTTAGGGGTTTCGAAGGCAATGGTTTCGAAAGAGGTTTCGAAGCTAACCTTCACTTGTTTTACCTAGATGTTTTAATGCTTTCAAAAGGACGGTTTTGACACCACCATGCTTCCCCAATAATTATTGAAATAAAGAATGGTTTCGAAAGAGATGCTTTCACCTATGTTTAGTTTGACCCAAAACGATGTTTTAAATATAAACCCAATGCTTTCGGAAGAGGGACTTTCAATGGTTTCGAAGGGGGACTTTCAAATGGTTTCGAAGCTGTGCTTCTATGCTTATATGATAATACATTAACATGGTAGAAAGGTTTCGAAAGAGATGTTCTAAAGTATTCGAAAGGCAAGAGACAAATGTTTTAAAGATAGAATTTGATGCTTTCGAAGGAGGTTACCTATGAGGTCTAAAGCAAGGTTTCGAAGGCGTCGAAAGGTTTTAAAGCCCAAACTCAAATATTTAAAGGAAAAACCCTTGGCTAAATAAAGGAGTTTTAAAATGACTTTAATTACGTAAATTTGAAGAAGTATAGTCTTGATAAAAATATAAGTTAAAGGGATAAACTATATTTATGTGACATGTATTTTAAGGACTTTAAACCCACAGGAGTGGTATTGTTAAATTGTTACGTTTTCTTATTCAAATATGAGTGTATTCACATGATAAAGAACTCATAACTATACTTTGGTGATAAAGAGGTAGAAGAACCAGCTACATTAACCTAGTAGTGAATATAATTTGATTAAACTCCTGAATGTGTAGAATTGAATCCAGGGAGTCAGGGAGACCAAAATATAGGATGCTTAAACCTTAAAGTTGTCTGGGAGATAGGTTCACAGTAAACCCATGAATAATATGATCATGTAGTTATTGGAGGTATCCAACATCATAGTAAACCCATAAAATCTATGTATTAAGATGGATTGGTAAGGGCAAATTTGTTTGCACTGAACCTATGAAAACTATATCCGGATTAAAGATGGACATCATTCAATCGGTTCCTAGTCAACCCATGAAAACTAAGTTAAGAAAGAAGTTAATGGAAGCATCGGTAGGTTCCTAGTCAATACATGAAAACTAGGATAAGAAGTGAGTTATTGGATCAATCCATAGGTTCCTAGCCAACCCATGAAAACTAGGACAAGAGATTATTTATTAGAATAACTAATAGGTTCAAGGCGACCCATGAATTAATTAAGTGGCAGGGTCCTATAGGTTCTTCGTGATCCCATGAAAACTATGAAATAGGACATGGTGTTCTTGTGTAAGGAAAAAGTTGTTAGTTAACCCATGAAAACTAACAGGTTAGTGACCCTAGAAACTATAATTATGACAGGGCGTCAACTTCAATTGGGGATGGAAAATCCAAAATGTTTTATATATGCATATCATCATAATATTTTGAAATGTATGTTTTAACCATTGTGGATGCAGGAGCACAATGTATGATTTTATAAAGGTTTTAGTATACTAGTGGGAGGATCACCCATTGTGCTAAGTGGTGTTGTCTCACTAGATATCTAAAAGGAGTAAGATGTTAGATTATTATTCATGCCAAACTTATGTCTGACTCAGTTTTTGTTTTCCCCTTAAACTCTCGGATACACAATTGACTATGAGTAGTTTGAGATCTAAGGTTTTCGGGTTTTCTTCTTAGAAGAATAAATCTTTCTGAGGCATATTCGAGGCAGTTAGTTATTTAGAGTTATCTTTTCCATCGTGTATTTGGATGTAAAGGCAGATTTATTAGCCTTATTATGGACGCTGATCAACTAAGGGGGCATCTTCATATGTCTCTCTTGACGTATATATAATAATTATATTTTGCCGAATGTGGTTAACGTTTTGGATTATGTAATGAACATGAAATGTTTGAATGGAGCGCGTAAACATGTTTTTTATTTGTTAAATTTTTTCCATATTCATGTGATCTGTGTATCAAAGTATCTAGCACCACCGTATTTGGTCGTCGAAGATTAATACTATGGATGAGTGCAACATCCATAGCCGTTAGGTTTGGGCCTCCAAGTATGGGGATGTTAAAAAAGATATAAAAATAACATAGGAAAATTTCTAGATGATAAAGTGGCAGTAATTAATGAAGTTTCATAAATAGGGAATGAAGCTAGCAATCACTTTACTGACCTTTATAATTCTGTATAAGATAAAAATTCCAAATATAGCCACCAAATAATTACCGAATGGTAATAGTGAAGAGAAATTACTTGCCCTAGTTTGTTTGGAGGAAACTAAAAATACAATATTCAATGTCAATATTGATGAAAGCCCTGGGCCTGATGGTTTTGGAGTCAAGTTTTACAAAACTCATTGGGATGATATAAAACAAAGTTGTTTGAGTTGTGAATGAACTTTTTATTTTTGAGAAAATCCAAAAAATATCTACCACATTCTTATCACTCATATCCCAAAAGTCAAAATCCCGAATGGATTAGGAGATTATATACCTATAACTTATTGTAATTTTGTATACAAAATCATTGCCATTATATTATGTAATAGAATAAAAATCTTTCTAAATACTTGATATCAGAAAATAAAAATGCTTTTATCCTAGGAAAATTAATTGTTGAAAGTACTCTTTTGGCCCATGACATGATAAGAAATTTTAATCAATGATGCATAAATGAAATGTATGTCAAAATACACTTGCATAAAGCTTTTGACAAAATCAACAGATATTTTATAACACATACAATGATATGATTAGGGTTTCATGAATTATTTTGGAATCTTGCAAAAGAATGCATTTTTTACAATCTTGTAAAAGAATGCATTAATAATGTAGCATATTAAATTCTTATAAATGGATCTCTTATGGATTCATAATAGCAATATGAGAATTAGGCAAGAAGATCCACTTTTTCCCAACTTATTCACTATTGCTATTGAATATTTTTCTTTACAAGTGGAAAATGAGCATATAAATGGAAATTAAAAACCAATAAATATAATCAATCCATGTATTTCTCATTTATTATACACCGATGAATTGCTATTATTTTTTAATGCAAATATAAAAAGTGCTACTTCTGTTGCAAAGGTATTTGAAAAAAGAAATGAATATGTAGGCTTATAAATACATGAAAGAAAAGGAAAACTGTATTTCAGTAAGTCAAGCATCCAAAGAAGAGGAAATTCTTCAGATATTTAATTTTTTGGAATACCAGTCAAATATTAGGTGCTTCTCTTAACATGAATCAAATTATAAATATGGATTGGTCCAGATTATATGACATTATACAATGCAAATTAGATGGTTGGTCTAGTAAACTGTTATCAGTTACAAGCAGATTAGAACTTACACATATTATCATCACTACTATAATAATTTATTGGCTACAAACACACAATATCACATCAAAAGCAATGTATAAAATAGACAAAATGTGCGCAAATTTCATTTAGAGGGGATAATTTCATTTGGTATCATAGGAGACGGGTGTGAAAAACAATGAAAGCTAGTGGTTTAGGTTTATGAAATTTCAGAGATATTAGCGAAGCTTGTAGTCTCAAACTTTTTTGGAAATTATTGAAAGTTGAATCATTGTAGCAAAATGGATGAAAGGAAAAAAAAATCATTAAAACAAAAAAATTTGGACTACGCCAGTAGAAAATCACCATTCATATACTTGGAAAAACGTCTTAAAATGCAAAGAAATAAGTATCAAACTAATTGAAAGAAAATTCAAAGAAGAAAAACTAACTAGCCTTTGGTTTGACCCTTGGATCAATGGCAAATCCCTAGTCAACCTACTAACTTGTAATAAAATACTTCGTTTTGGTGGGTCAAATGCAAAACTGGATAGCATTATACAAAATTTCAAATGGAATACAAGCTTGCAACCAACAGCCTCTATATTTAAATCAGCAATTGAAAGAATTGAAATGAACATAAGTTTGCATAAAGATATTTGGTGCTGGAAATTAGCTTCAAAAGGAAAATTCTCATTCAAAAATACATGGGAATTTATTAAAGGAGTAGAAGTTGAAGTAGATTGTCATGAACTATTTGGAACAGAGAAAATTGCCCAAAAATTGCACATTGTTCTTACTTTTCTTTATTAAATAGTTTTCTTATATGAGACAGATTCAATAAATGGAATAAAAATCAAAGAATAAATTGCCTCTTTTGCAAAAAAGAACTATAAAATATAGAACATATATACTTTGACTGTATATATTTAAGGTATATATGATCTATTGCTAAAGCAAAATTAAAGCTCAATCGGTTTCAGACTTTGCAAAACATTAGAATAAGCATCCAACATATTCAACAACTGTTTCAAAACAACACAATAGAGTTTGCCGAAGTTTGCATACTACTAACAATAGTTATACACCACACTTAGAAGGAAATAAATAATAGATTATACAAGAAGAAAGAAATAAAAAGCATTCAACTATGGAAAAGAATCAAAGTCGTATATCAAATTTTATCTCATAGAGCAAGAAAAAAAATCAAGGAATCCAAACAACCAAAATCATGACACATATGATTTGGACAATTATGAGGAAAGAGTTGAAGCACACCTATAAAGCAAGCAATTCAATTTTGATATTTCCCAAGGTAGGGTTATACAAATCAGTATCAATCACTCTAGGAAGAAGATTAAAGATGGTTGTTCTCAACTCTAAACCAAAAGTGAGTTCTACAAGAATTGTAATGACCCAGTTTTTCACTAGTTCTAATTTGAAATATTTAATTGATTTCAAATATTTCGAAGTAGATTTTATAAGTTGAGTAACTATATTCAAATATAGTGATTTATTTGAATAATTAAATTGTTTAATTTAATATTTGAAACTGTGTAAATAATTGAAATTTGAATTTAATAAGAATGAAAATGAATTCTAAAGTTGATTTAAATTCATTTTGAATTAAAATTGAGTTAGAGAACTTTTAAAATCGATTTAAAAGTGAATTAATAGAATTTGAAATTTCATATTTTAATTAACGCGTAAAAATAGTCATTTTGACACTGTTACGGATTTCGACAAAACAGTTTCATTGGATTTGTAATGTTATGTTATTATAGGATTTTAAATTTCATGTCGATCGGAATTACGGTTTGGTCGTGCAAAGCTGAAACGCATAAAAATTTATTTGAAATAATTCGATTCAAAAACATATCTTCCTAATACGATGGAATTGGCTTCCAATATATATTCCATTATGTTCAAAATAGGGGTAAAACATTATGAACTCCAGGCGGCACGCTTTGTTTGGAGTCTGGAAAATATTGGGTGAATAGTGTTTTGAACTTGCCTATATAAAGACCCTAAACTACAATCTTTTGCCAAACCCTAACCTCAAAGCTCTCAACCGCCACCTGAAATCAATGGCCAGAAACATCCCAACTTCCTTCCCTCCGATCTCTCCATCCACGCAATGATAGCCAACGACTTCTAGAGCAAAAACGTAGAGGGCATCAGGATCTATAAGTTCAACGGTGGAGACCATATATCGTCAACTCTAGAAGGCGAAAATGGCACACTTTCATCTTGCGTTTGTAGGCAAAGTTCTCACCTTTGGAGGCGAGGTGAGGGACCGGTCCTTGGTAGAAGGTGGAGTAGGCAATGGGATTCGACGTAGTGGTTTTTTTATTGATCTCCGGTGGATGAGGTGGCCACGGTAATCAAATTCGAACTGGGGCTATGGGTTTATTCACATGCATGAACTGCTGGTGGTAGAAGAGGAAGGGAATGGCCAGATCTGGATCTCCCAGGATGAACTGGGAGATTTTTTAGGTTTAATAAAAAAAGAATTTGTAAATTTATTATATAATAAATCATGTTAACTTATAAATTCATAACTTTTCCATATGGGTATGTTACGCACGAAACAAATTGCGTTGGGTTCGTATTGATGAGTAATGCATTTTAGAGCTAGAATGGAATGATTTGAAGCTCATAGTATTTTTGGGTAAAATTAAAAGCTCATTTAATTTTATTCCAAATAAAATGCTACAATGACGACTGGAAGCAAAGTGAGTAAAACTCACACTTTCTGACCTGCTTATATTTTTATATAAGTGCGATTATTTTTATTATGCTGTTTTGATGACTCTTGGATGATATATATATATATATATATATATATATGCTTATATATAGAATGTTTGGATGTTATGCTATAGTAGTTAGTAATTGGATATATTCCTATCGATTGGAGTAGATGAGACCATATACATTCCCATATATGAGCAGACGATCCTTTGTACGCGCATCTTTCTCGAAGAAGACATTGTATGTATTTTCTCATATGTATATTTGTTGCAAGTGACAGGTTGGAGGGATCCACCTGATTCCTCACTATGGTTGATGTTTATTTACACATATTATTATATATGTTGTATTATGTGATATTTAATGTGATTGAATCCATGTTTGCTATTATTGATGTGAATCCCCTTATTTATCACTTTTGCAGCATTGGGCCATATTTTTTGAATTTAAAATATAGAAATGATGATTTCAATTTAAAAACGATTTCAAAGTTATTTTAAAAATATATATGTTTTAATAAATTTTTATATGGTTAAAGAAATGGATTTATTTTAAATAAATAAAAAGCTATAGTATTTATGTCATAAAAATTATGGTTTTGTGAAATATACTTAAATATGATTTTTGAAATATGAAGTTAACTATTTTGTAAATTAAGTTAAATTGAGAATTTTGACCTTATTATAAATGGTTTATATATAAGATTTATAAAATTGATACTTTATAAATAAAAGTAATGGGATTGTAAACGAGTTTTATAAGCATTGAAATAAAGTTATATATGAAACCATATAAGTAAACAAGATACATAAAGTAATGAAGTTATAAAAGGTATTTTATTAACAAAGAGATTTAAAGAAATAAATTTTATAAACTGTGTTTTATAAATATTAGAAATTGATATATGATCAAATTTCTAAATGTATTTGCAATTGAAATTTAGAAATGAATTTATAATGGACTTAATAAGATTAGAAAAAATGAATTTGTAAATAAAGAGATTTATATGTAAATAAACCTATAATGGGATTTTGACATACAAATGAGATAAACGGGAAATTGGTTAATAAAGGAATTTTATAAATAGAAGTTTTTTTTATAAAATAGAAATGCGAATTATAAGCACTGTTTTATAAATGTGAAATCAATTTAATTTGATAAGCTAAATATGGATTTTTATAAAAGGAAATATTTTCACGATTTTAAAGTGAAGAATCCTTAAAATGAATGTTTTGAAAAGTGATATTGTAAAATGGAGTTTAAATGGTCTGAAAATACAGTAAGTTGTGAATTCACTATTAGTAAAATAAGTTATGAAAATTTTTCCAAATATTGAAATGGTTTTGAGAATATATCTTTCTAAAGATAATTTGAAGTTATAAATTTGGAAATGTGATTTAACAAATAAGGATAAATCAGGCCTAGTGACTGTTTAAGTGCTAAATTTTATTTTAGCCATTTTAGTTTCTTGGCTTGATGTGGAAGTTATTTAGTCGTACACTTAGTACGTAGCCATTTGTGTAGGTCTGATTATCGTTTGTGTTGAGAATGTTGATTCGTATAGTGTGGAGTGATTACTCTAATCTATCGAGATTCCTTCTTGGCCGAAGGATAGCAAGTTGAAAGTTGGAAACGTGATAAGTCTACGAGACTTGGTTTTTGTATGAGGTTGAGTAACGCTTTTGCGTTGCTGTTGCGAAGAGACCGAGATCAGATTTATCTGAAAACCACTTCAGACCAACATATATGCGACGATTGTGCAGGTTGGCCGGTGATAGTGATATTTAGGATTTTCATAGTGAAGGACTGTTTGTTGATCATTTGGGATTAAAATCCCAATATACATATAGTAGTAGTAGTCTCTTCATTATGAAATATCCATTGCAAGGGCCATCATTACTAATCCTATAGGATGTGGTAGGAGAGTACCTTTGGTTTGTCTTGTTCCTAGACAACTTTGGTGGACGAGTGTCTGACATTGCATTTCTAAGATTACGTACATTGGTTTTTACAAATGCACATCATGTGGTGGCAGAGAAGGCAACTTTTCTTAGTTTAACACCCTCCTTGAGACATACGAACTCAAGGGTTGTAATTTTGTGGAAAGAAATTAGTAGTCAACGGGAATGGCAATATGGCATTCAAAGACAATGATGATGTGATTTGTGATATGTAAAAGGTAATTGATACCTCTTTTGGCCTCAGTCCTAAAAAATGATTGAAACAGGGATAGAAGCAGCAAGGTTGATATGGTCGCTCCCATCAGGAGATGTCATCACTCTTCTAGATATATCTTTACATGCTATGACGTCGTGTATCTAATTGATATTGATGTATGCTCGTGGCCATGGATTTAAGTCGGTAACGACCGGAGTGATGACATATTCGGTACTATCCAGGAAGGGGTGGGTCGGTCTTTTGTTTTTTTAGGAGGGCAGTATCTGCTGCGTAGGTGCATGCCTCCAGAGGTGTGCCAAGTTTGGTTCGGAAAGGTAGTCCCTTCACCTAGTCATTTATACAAAATTCAAAATCCACTACATTCCTTCCATTTCGTTTGATGAGCCAAGTATTGTAGAAATTTAATAATGGTAACAATTTCAACTCTGTTGATTATTATTTGTATAATAGACATTATTATAATATAACATGATTTGATATGAAAAGTTTGGTTATCCTAAGGGAAAAACCCGTCCGTTTTTATGTGTGGGCGTGTCATACGAGATACCTTTGTTTTGGTAAAAGAATGCTTTCATAAACTTTAAAATAAATTCAGTTGAGGTATGTTTTTCTCACGCTGGTTTACCAGACTAATCCTGGCGTTCTTCCGTTTCAATGCTCGGGTTAGACCGAGTATATTTACAGGTTCATATTTGATGCTTTTGGAGCTTCAGCAAGCGAGTTGGAGATCATCATGTCGTATACATGTATCTTTTTATTTTTTCGCTGCTTTGCATTGTTGTGTATATTATCGGCATTTGTAAAGACAGGTTATTATAACTGTCCAAGCTGATGATTACTTATGGTGTACTATGATATTGACTTATATATTACATTTTCTCTTTGTAAAGAATGTTGATCTATATCATATGTCATTCCTTTACGATGTGAGATTCTATATTGTTTCGGTTTCGGTTCCGCTTCTCTCTTCTTCTTCTCTTCTTCTCACCCTCTCTTTTCATTCTCATGATTTTCTATATTTTTGTTCGCTCTAGGTTGACAGGCGTGGTTTAGTGTCGGTTCAGAGCGTTTGGATTTGCGGATTTTCACAGGTGGTATCATGGCTTAGGTTTAATATACCCCTAGGCTTGGATGTGTACTCATTGTAGATATGGTTAGTAATATTGTAGAATGAGTAGAGTGAGTTTCTGTGTGTGTGTCTATATATATATATATATATATATATATATATATGAGCCTGTATTTGTTAGTGATATAAAAAAGTTTTCTATCGTGTTGATTAATCTGTTGAGTGTTTAATAAATTCTGGTCGGTATATGGGACGCCATTATATTAATAGAGATTTATTAACCCTTAAACAAGGTAAACCGACATAATATTGTTTTGAATGGGTAAATGAAATAATTTTACCTTGATTATATTTTATATACACTTATATATATTGATTGTTGGTTGTTAATGAATGGTAATATTTTATTATTATCATTTGTTATTTATTGTTGTGTTTAATAAAAAGTTGTTACTATTATAAATCTAAATAAGAAATAAATTTGGAATGAATCTTATATAAGTGAAGTAAAATAGTGAAACTATATAAGTATAAATTAATAAATGTGATTTATAAGTAAATGGATTTTAAAATAATTTAAAGCAATGAATTCACTGCATTTGCTGGGAAATAATAAGGATGATGATGACCGCATCACCAGTATCATTTTCGTGTTTGTAGGTGATGGATTTTCTACTCTTTGTTAGTTGATAATTAAAGTTATATTGTGATAAACAAAAAAAATTGAATTTAAAATCCAAGTTTGGTATGATTTATAAGAGAGATAAATTATGAACTTATAAATGGAATTAGTATAAGAAAAAGAAATTTCAAAAATTTAAGTGTGAATTTGGGATACGAAATTAAAATTTAACGTAAGTAAAGTTAAATTGAATTAAGTTAGTAGGTGAATTATATAAATTGAAGTTTAACTTAAGGAAAGTAATATAAATTGAATTGGATTTGAACTTAACAAGATAAGTTATTGAAATGAAAATTAAACTCAAGTGGTAAGTGATTATATAACCATGATTTGAAATTATAAAGTGTGAATGGAAGTAAACTTAAGATCATGAAACCTTAGGAAAAACAGTTGTATAACTTGAAAATTTAGAAATGATGAGTTAGAAGAAAATTTTGAATTGTAAGGTGAAATTTAAGTAATATAAAATAAAGTTTGGAAAGAAATCTTACTTATGTAATGTAGAATGAAATTGAAATTTGATATCAAAAGTAAATGGAGGAATTGAAGTAATAGAATGTAACTTAAGTTGTGAATTAAATAAATGAAGATTAACTGTAGTTAAATGAATTAAATGAGCTAAGTGAAGAAATTGGAATGAATATGAACTTGAGTTATAAAATGTAATTCAACTTTAGCTGTAAATGAATAGATGAATTGAATTAGACCAATGAAAAAAATTAGTACATTTAATATTTTTGAAAATTTTTCTTGTTAGAATTTAATAAACTTAAGTTGTGAACTAATAATGTACATAAAGAAGTGTTGTGTATAAATGTTTTAATGAACTTAATAAAGGATATATGTAATCATTATTAAGTGTCCATAGTATTATTAGAAGTATATTAAGTGAAGAATCAATGTAAATGTAAATGAACATGAAATAAATAAAAGAGGTTAATGAAATTGAAAGTAAAATCCAGTGTTAATAAAATGAGTGTGAATAAATGGAAAACAAATAAAATGAATGTTAATAAGAAGGAAAGTTGATAAATTAAAACTACTGACAACTAAAAATGCATATTGATTTGGTTGTAAACTAATTGGATGGATATTAGTTGTTTAATGATTTCTTATGTTTTATGTGTTTCATTTGCATGTGATTATTGTATAAGTTATGTTATGTATTGATATTATTTGATATATACATGTTTAATATTGTTTGTTGAGTATTTAGTAGGTGCGGATGGCATTGCTGCATTTGGAGCTCGCTTTCGTGCTATATTAGTCGTATATGCTCATTAAATAATATATAAGGTACATATCTTGGATTACGTATCGTACTTTTACATTCTTTTCCCCTACGGGATGCCTCATCACTAGGATGAGATGTATATTTGTGATTATATATATACGTATATATAATTATTATTTTGGATCGAACCATGCAAAGGAGGCCCGAGCGAATTTTTCTAAAAATTTAAGCCGTTAGAAATTTTTAAGAATTTTAGGGAAAATTTGCGATAATTAAATTTTGATTTTGAGTTAAAAGTTAAACTATATTATTTGATTTTGAAAAGTTAACAATGAATTTGAAAACTTAGAAATGTTTTTGTAAGAAGTTTATCTAACTGATTTTGAAACGTTAAAAGTTTTGAATGAATTTGGTAATATAATTTGAACGAATTGTTTTTGAAAAGTAAAACCCCTAACTTCTGTGGCATTTTCTTACTTGGTAATTTCGGGGACAAAACTCTTTTAAGCGGGAAGTATGTAACGACCCAGTTTTCTGGTCATTCGAATTTGAAATATTTAATCGATTTTAAATATTCAAAGATAAATATTATAAGTTGAATAACTTATATTTCAAATATAGTGATTTATTTGGAAAATTAAATTATTTAATGTAATATTTGAAATTGTGTAAATAATTGAAATTTGAATTTAATAAGAATGAAAATGAATTCTAAAGTTGATTTAAATTCTATTTCAATTAGAATGGAGTTATAGAGCTTTTAAATTTGATTTAAAAATGAATCGGTACGATTTTGAAATTTCATATTTTAATTAACGTGTAAAATAGTCATTTTCAATACCATCTTGGATTTCGATGAAAACGGTTTCATTGGATTCGTAATGTGATATTATTATAGGATTTCAAATTTCGTGTCAATCGAACTTACGGTTTGGTCGTGTAATGCTAAAACGTATAGAATTTTATTTAAGTAAATTTAATAAAATAATTCGACACGAAAACTTATCTTCCAAATACGATGGAATTGGCTCCCGATATATATTCCATTGTGTCCAGAATATGGGTAAAATATTATGAATGCCAGGCGACACGCTTCGTTTGGAGTCCGGAAAATATTCGGGTGAATAATGTTTTGAACTTGCTTATATAAAGACCTTAAACTTCAATCTTTTTCCAAGCCCTAACCCCAATGTTCTCAGCCGCCACCTGAAATCAATGGCTAGAAACATCCCAACTTCCCTCCATTCGATATCTCCATCCTTGTACTGATAACCAATGACTTATAAAGAAAAAACGTAGAGGGCATCAGGATCTATAAGTTCAACGGTGAAGATCATATATCTTCGACGATCGAAGGCGCAAACAATACGCGATCATCTCAGGTTCATGGGCAAAGTTCTCAACTTTGGAGGCGAGGTGGGGGACCAGTCCTTGGCCAGAGGTGGAGTAGGCGATGGGCCTCGATGTGGTGGTTTTCGATCGATCTCCGTTGGATGAGGGGTCCGCGTCAATCAAATTCAAACGGCGGCTATGGGTTCCATTCACATGCGACCTAGTGGGGGAAAAAGATGAAGGAAGTGGGCAGATCTGGATCTCCCAGGATGAATGGGGAGGTCTTTTTAGGTTTAATAAAAAATAATTTGTAAATTTATTATATAATAAATCGTGTAAACTCATAAAATTCAAAACTTTTCCATACGAGGTCAGTTTCGCATGAAACGAATTGTGTTGGATTCATATTGACGAGCACTACATTTTAAAGCTAGATTGAATGAATTGAAGCTCATAGGATTTTTAGGTAAAATTAAGTGCTCATTTAATTTTATTCCAAATAAAACGCTGCAATGATGACTGGAAGCAAAGTGAGCAAATTGATATATTATAAATAGAAGTATTGGGATTGCAAACGAGTTTTATAAGTGTTAAAATAAAGTTATAAATGAAACCTTATAAGTAAATGAGATTTATAAGGTAAGGAAGTTATAAAAGGAATGTTATTAATAAAGAGATTTAAGGTATTTTATAAATATTAGAAACAGATTTATAATCAAATTTGTAAATGGATTTGCAATTGAAATTTAGAAATGAATTTATAATGGACTATATAAATAATAAGATTAGGAAAGAATGAATTTGTAAATAAAGAGATTTATACGTGAATGAACTTATAATGTGATTTTGACACAAATGAGATAAACGGGAAATTGGTTAATAAAGGAATTTTATAAATGAAAGTTTTTCTATAAAATAGAAATGTGAATTATAAACACTGTTTTATAAATGTGAAATCAATTAATTTGATAAGATAAATATGGATTTTTATAAAAGGAAATATATTCACGTTTTTAAAGAGAAAAATCCTTAAAATGAATGTTTTGAAAAGTGATATTTTAAAATGGAGTTTAAATGGTCTGAAAATACAATAAGTTGTGGATTCACTTATTATTATATGAATTTTTTTTCAAATACTGAAATATTGAAATGGTTTTGAGAATATATCTTTTTAAAGATAATTTGAAGTAATAAATTTGTAAAAGTGATTTAATAAATAAATGATTAACAAATCACGCCTAGTGTCTATTTAAGTGCTAAATTATATTGTTGACCATTTAAGTTTCTCGACTTCATACGGAAACTATTTAGTCGTACACTTAATATGTAGCCTTCTGTGTAGGCATGATTATCGTTTGTGTTGAGAATGGTGATTCATGTAGTGCGGAGTGATTACTCCAATCTATCTAGCTTCCTTCTTGGCCGAAGGATAGCAAGTTGAAAGTTGGAAATGTGATAAGTCCACAAGACTTGGTTTCTGTATGAGGTTGAGTAACACTTTTGAGTTATTGGTGCGAAAAGGCGGGGATCAGATTTATCTGAAAACCACTTTGGACCAACATATATGCTGTGCAGGTTGGTCGATGATATTGATATTTAGGATTTTCATAGTGAAGGACAGCTTGTTGATCATTTGTGGTTAAAATTCCATTATACGTATAGTAGCAGTAGTCTCTTCGTTATGAAATATCCGTTGCAAGGGTTGTCGCTACTAATTCTATAGGAAGTGGTAGGAGAGTACCTTTGGTTTGTCCTGTTCCTGGACAACTTGTATGGACGAGTGTCTGACATTGCATTTTTAAGATTACGTACATTGGTTTTTACAAACGTACATCATGTGGTGGCGAAGAAGGCAACTTCTCTTAGCTTAACACCATCCTTGAGACATACGAGCTCAAGGGTTGTACTTTTGTGGCAGGCAATTAGTAATCAATGGGAATGGCAATGTGGCATTCAAAGATAATGATGATGTGATGTGTGAAAGGTAATCGATACCTCTTTTGGCCTCACTCCTTGGAAAATGACTGAAATTAGGATAGAAGCAGCAAGGATAAGTGGGTTGCTCCCATTAGGAGATGCCGTCACTCTTCTAGATATATCTTTACACCCTATGACATCGTGTATCTGATTATTGCTGATGTATGCTCGTGGCCACGGGTTTAGGTTGGTAACGATCGGAGTGATAACATATTCGGTATTATCTAGGAAGGGGTAAGCCAGTCTCATGTTGGTTTAGGCGGGCAGCGTCTGCTCCCTAGGTGCATCCTCTAGAGATGTATCGAGGTTGGTTCAGAAAGGTAGTCCCTTCAACTAGTCATTTGTATGGAATCCAAAATCCACTACGTGCCGACCGTTTTGTTTGTAGAGCCTAGTATTGCTGGAATTTAATAATGGTAACAATTTTATCTATGTTGATTATTATTTGTATAATAGACACTATTATATTATAACATGATTTGATATGAAATGGTTTGGTTATCGTAAGGGAAAAACCGATCCATGTTTATGTGTGGGCGTGTCTTACGAGATACCTTTGTTTTGATAAAAGAATGCTTTCATAAAATTTAAAATAAATTCAGATGCGGTGTGTTATTCTCATGCTGGTTTACCAGATTGATCCGAGCGTTCATTCCTTTCAATGCTCGGTCAGACCGAGTATATTTACAGGTTCATATTTGGTGCTTTTGAAGCTTCAATAGGCGAGCTGGTGATCTTCATATTGTATACACGTATTTGTTTTTTATCTACTACTTTGCATTGTTTTTGTTGTTAATTATCAGCATTTGTGAGGACAGGTTATTATAACTATCCAAGCTGATGATTACTTATGGTGTACTCTGATATTAACATATGTATATTACAGTTTCTTTTTGTAAAGATTATTGATCTATGTTATATGATATTCCACTACGAAGTGAGATTCTATATTTTTTGGTTCCGCATCTCTCTTCTTTTTCCCTTCTCTTCTTGTTTCTTCTCTCTTTCTTCTCACCTCCCTTTTTTCTCATGATTATCAGCAATTTATGTTTGCTTTGGGATGACAACCATGGTTTAATATCGCTTCAAAGGGTATGAATTTGCAGGGTATCACAAAAATGGAAAAGGTGCTAGTATGATTGAGTTCGAAGGAAATACGATTAAAAATAATAATAACACATTACCCGATTTGAACAGGAACTACCGCCCTTTCCAAACTTCATCAAATAAGATTCGGTTTCTTCAAAAGGGTAGGTTTCTTCAACTTGATGTTAATAATTAAAGAATGAATGATAACTTATACATAAGCATACTCAATAATCAAATCTATCATTTATTTGTTTGGCATAAGTGGGAGAGTAGCAATTTCCGAGCTCAAACTAATAAATTCCGACTAAGTGAGATAATCCCTCCCAATCTAAGAAAAATAGCTCAGATCTATAGTACTATGAAGATTTAGAAGAAGAGTTGAGGGATTGGAAACCTCCTAGAGATAAGATTAATTAATCAAAGTAGAGAAGATTAGATAATTGTTAACAAATTTCTATGTTAACCCAAATATACAAGATAATGCAAGCTCAAATAACGGCTTAGGTAGCCTTATGTAAAGCTTGAGGGAAGTATGCAAGTCAAGATTCAAGTCCAAGTCCGAATGAATGAAATACGCATGTCCAGAGTCCGAGTCAAGTACAAGAAGTCATATGCATGTCGTGAGTTTAATAATGGATCAAATATCTTCAGTCAATTGAAGTATGCTACACAAAGTTCATTGTCAAATTCCATATGTGAAAAAAGTCAAAAATCTATAATCGGCTCTAAAATCCCCAGTTCCATATAGGGTTACAAACTTGAAAATGTAAAAAGGAAAGAAGAATTCACCCCCAATAAGTAGCGGTGGGGTTTATAGTTATAGTGGTAGCAGCAGGCGGGTTGGCTGCCATTTGTCTATTCGACATGGGGTATGTCTTCTAGCTTAAATTGTTAATGTCTAATATCTTTTCCTTTGATGTCATTGGAGAAACTCGATATCACTAATGCCGCCAAAATTTGACATCCTCTTAAAATTCATCATCACTTTTCATTAGTAAAAGTAGATAATGTTTGTCATCATGGTTTTGGTAACGTAACCTTTCCTTTCTATCCACTCGATAGCATCCCTCATGGTATGTATTTGACAATAATGTTGGGATAGCGGCTTGGTAGTAGTTGTCATATCACGGGCTCAACATCTCCTAAAAGCTCGATATCCCTATTTTTTTACTAGATGTGGCATCCACCTGGTCTACAATACTTCGTGTTATAGCGACTCGACAC
The DNA here is from genome assembly GCA_030765085.1 of Allium cepa. Lineage (NCBI taxonomy): Eukaryota > Viridiplantae > Streptophyta > Magnoliopsida > Asparagales > Amaryllidaceae > Allium > Allium cepa. The sequence continues at coordinate 472,274,277 of CM060931.1, forward strand.
CTCCCCTTCACCGTTTTAAGGTTTTATAGCCTTTATATCATAGAAATTAGATATCAATTGATGCTTGATACCACTTAAGTTGGTTATATGCTCGACATGTTTAGAAGTCATTGGGATGTTATACCTATTTCGCCTTACATGCTCAATAACCTATATGGTTGTCGAAGCTCGACACCATCTTGTTATGTTCACATTCGATATCATTTATGCTTGCCAACTACTTGGAATTTGACACCTTTGGAGATTTGACATTCCTTCTTTACTTAAGCACCGGACATCCCTTAACTAAAGAAGTTCGACACGTTCTTGTGGTTGCTTGAAGTTTGCTACCCTTTATTGAATACCTGATTTACTCCTCCTTTATTCTAGAATTCGACATGCTTTCCCTAGATGTTCAACATCTTTATTTATAGTAACATTTACCCCCTACCCCAGCCATGTACAAGAGATTGATCATACTTTAATATAATCTACCTTTTTAAGTTACCGCCTCGACATTGACATTTGCTGCCTCAATATCTGCATTGCCGCCTATTAATATTCCCCTTTGATCTTGTGACTACCTAAAATTTTAGTAACATTATTTTGGATAATTAATTGGTTAAATTAAATAAATTAATGCAATGATCAGGGGATTGAGATTTATGATTAGTAAGTGTACCCGTGCCATGTTAATAAATAAACTAAATGAATTAGAATGAAATAGATAAGGGAAAAAATAGTGAAAAGACACATTTTAATACCCTAAACCCTTAAGCTGTGTTCATTCTACACATTCATTATAAAAATTAAAAATAGAGACATGCCACCATTAAGCAAGAACAAGAGGAAGATAAGCTAAAGGAAGAAGCTAAATCAACACTAACCCATTATCAAATCTCAACTTCCTAATCTCAAAGCTAAGGTGAATAATCACTACATCTCATGTTTTCTAATTGATTTCGGTTTTAGGTTAAATTCGAATTATTTTGCAAGGTTTTGCCATTTTTTATTATTAGAAATAAATATATATGCTTATTGATGATCTATGATATTTTATATGGATTTTAAGATATGTTTTAATGTGAAAACCCTATTAAATGACATCCAAATGCCTTGCGATTTTAGATTTAGATCAAAAATGATATTTTAGAGATAGGTTTCAATTTTCATAATTTTCTGAATTAACGTGGGTTTTCTATTAATTTTCTAGTGAGGAAAATGGTTATTTGAGTTTAAAATAATTTACGGCTAAACTATATACATTTTGGTCTGAAATTTATATATGTTAGAAATCATATTTAAAATGATTTATAAGAATTTTATAGAATTTTCCTAAGTGTTTTAATGAATATACAAAATTATTTAAGATATGGGACTTAATTTTTTTATATATTATAAAAGGAGAATGGGTATTTTGATAAATAATTTAATTAGTTACTTTTGAAATTTTTGTAGTACTTTTAGAAAAGAAAATTAACACCCAATAATATTTTGACAAACAAGGCAGGTTAGTTGAAAAGATTACTTTAAAAGCTAAATATCAGATTTTACTTGCCTTTTACATGTTCTACCACCTTCACACCAAGGTTCCGATTGAATGCATCGCCTACATCACCATCGAAACCAATGCACACAGTATCAATGACTTTGTACATAGTGAATGGGATATAGGCGGAAGGTATTGGGTCGAAACAAGGGTTTCTAATGGGGTCGAAGCGCTATTTTACTTTTAAATGGAAATGCACCTAGTTTGCTTTCTAAAGGAATGCTTTCGGCTTAGTTGGCTTCCGACTGGGTCAAATTGATTCATGGAATGGTTTCAAATGAGGTTATGCCTTTTGTTTTAAGTAATGCTTTCGAAGCGGCTGAAACCCCTTCCTGCCGCTTTCTACCTTTCGAAGCAAATGGTTTCGAAAGGATACTTTGTTTTTAAAAACCTAGCCACTTATCCAATGCTCTTGAAGGGTTGGTTTCGACACCATCACTTCTTTACTTAGGAATTGCTTTCGAAAGACTGCTTTCGACCTAGTTGTTTTATGACCCTTTTGTTCTATTGAAGGTAGAACCAATAGGTTTCAAAAGGAAAGGTTTTACATGGTTTCGAAAGGTTTCCACATGTTTTACTTGAACCCAAATGCTTTCGAAAGGTTTGATGTTTACAAAGAATTTAATGCTTTCAAAAAATCTAAATGAAGGTTTCGAAGGGGTGGTTCCCTAATGGTTTCGAAAGGTTTAAAAGGAAGGTTTCTAATTTTTTAGAAAGGCAATGTTAAGTGTTTTAAAGATAGGATGCCTATGGTTTTAAAGCTTTTGAAAGGTGATTACGAATGGTTTTGAAAGGGTATGATTTGGCCTTCGGCCTAAGGTTTTACTTGTATCGAAAGGGGCACTTTCAACGGATTCGAAAGGGGCACTTTCAAAGTTTTAATGTTTTCATCAACAAAGTTTTGTGTAAAGTATATATAACATAGCAAGGTGATTCGAGAAAGTATAGATTATATTCTTCTTGTTTAAAGAATGATTCAAACATTTAAATCAATTTGAAAGAAATGGTTTTGAAGGAAAATTTTATGGGTAGTTAACCCCAAGTAAAATGACTCTGACATTATAATACCAGATGAGACTGGTATATGGTCACACCCTATACATTAGCTATTAGCCCCTAGCTAATTTAGTCCAAAATTCCAATGTGTAGGGCTTTGTCACAGGTAAGACTAAAATGATGTTACGCACAGAAAGGAATATACAGAGTGAGGATAGGTTATTGGTGAGCGCACAAAACCATTAGGATCAATTGGTTAGGGACAAACTGTTTAGAAGAGGATTATCTATCAAAAGTTAAATTATTTTTTTATTTTGTCTTGTAGGCCCAAGTCAGCCAAAGGTTAGTAGTTAGCCAAACAAAACTATATTGTTCGAACAGATAGTACATCTGTAACCTTATTTATATGCTTCCATGATATTGATATTGATGTTTTAACCAATTTTGGTTGGAACGTAAATATTTGCAAAAGATATGTTTTAAAAGGATATTATTGATGGGAAACCCATTATGCTAAGCAGCGTGGTCTCACTTAATATCAAAAAATCGAGATGTATAGTATTATCCACACCAGGTTATGTCTGACTATAAGTTTATGTTTTCCCACTTAAACTCTTGGGTGCTCAAATTGATTTGTGTGGGCTGAGGGTTGAGGATTTATATATTTTAGTAAGTGGACGAATAAAGCTTTCGTAGACGAGCAGGAGGCTGAAGTTAGCTATACATAGGAGTTGTTTTTTTATTCTGTTGTGTTATATTAAGTCACTTATGACTATTTGGTACTCTGGTCAACCAAGATGGCATCTTCATATGTCGCTCTTGGCATATTTTGTAACAATTATATCGATCTAAACCTGGGAAATGATTGGGAATATGTGATGGAATATGAAACATTTTTTGTGAAATGTAATCAGAAAAGTTGTTTTTGAAATCTATGGTTTTGTTTCATGTTCATGTGCTTCTGATATGGATACCATTAACATCATCGTATTTGGTCACCGGAAGTTAATACTAGATGACTGCAGCATCTACAACGCTTAGCTTCAGGCCTCCAAATAGGGGATGTAACAACTTGGTATTACATCATAGGTTTATGAAAAACTTTAAAGTAAAATGATTTTTGAAATAATAATCCTAAGGAATTGGAGATAAGAATGGGGTATGGGATAACGCTATAGTAACGTACTTGTATTCGTTATATATAAGTATACGCTATATCTCTAGTCTCCTATTTCATTTAGGCTATTCTTCTATATCTCACGAGGCTTGGATATAGATATGGGTGCTAGAAGTGGAAGAAATAACCTTGGAGGGGGAAGCACCACAACCAATGGAAATGCAAGACCAAATACTAAGAAAAACTAAGGTTGTTAGCAAGCTGGAAATGTGGGTGTTGGAGTCCCGCAAGTTGACATAGGAGCTATGTATCAGTTCTTTTTCAACATGATGCATGCAGGTGTTGCTGCTGGAGTGGTGGAAGGAAATGCTAGAGTATGGAATCAAGAAGCTCCGATGGTCAACAATTATGTATTCCAAGTAGGGATTACGCTCGGTTGGGATAAAGTGTGACCACCTGGAGTTTGATTTCTTAGGTCATACCTTGGTTTGCACTTTGCATGTGTTTGATTTCATAAGGTTTGGAATTATTTTAGGTATGGATTGGTTAAGTAAATACGACGCTAGGATATTTTTCCATGATAGGAAATTTTTTCTTAGACACCCTTATTTTAGTGATCGGATTATATATACCGTAGGAAATCCTAGCTGTGAGGTGAATGCTTTGATGGGTGTTGTGGAGGAAGAAATTGAGTTGAATCGAGTTTTCATGGTTAGAGAATTCACACATATCTTTGAACCGGTAGTAGTATTGCCGCCGAAATGAAATATTGAGTTTCGAATAGATTTATTACCGGGAGCAGAACCAGTTAGTAGACCCAAGCAGAATGACACCTACAAAGATGAAGGATTTGAAGGTGCAGTTGGTGGATTTGGAAGGCAAGAATTTTATTAGACCAAGAAGTTCGCCTTGGGGAGCAGCCATAGTGTTTGCTAAGATGTCGGACGGATCGGTGAGGTTATGTATCGATTATTGTAAGTTAAATGAGAAGACGATAAAGAATCAATATTCATTGCCTAGAACTTACAATTTGTTCGATCAGTTGAGTGGAGCCAAGGTATTTTCCCAGTTGGATTTAAGAACTTGTTTCTATCAGCTTGGAGCAGCATAGGATAGTATTCCTTTGACGGTGTTTAGAACTGGATATTGATTGTATGAATGGTTAGTGATGCCATTCGGACTAATTAATGCATTGGCATTCTTTGTGGATTTGATGAACCAAGTTTTCCGAGATAACTTGGATAAGTTCTTGTTGGTGATATAATATAAGGATGAAAGGGAGCATGAAATTCACCTTAGAGTGGTGCTTGAGATGTTGAGGCAGCATCAACTAAAGGCGAAGTTTTTGAAGTGTCATTTCTGGAAGAAGGAAGTGAAGTTTCTTGGTCATGTAGTCTCAGAGAAAGGGTTGTTTGTAGATTCGACTAAGATGGAAGTGGTAAATAATTGGAAGACAACTGAGACAATTACTGAGATAAAGAGTTTTCTTGGTTTATCTAGGTATTATCGAAGGTTCATAAAGAATTCTTCACGGATAGCAGCACCGATGACCAAGCTAATATGAAAAGATGTGAAGTTTGTTTAGACCAATAAGTGTGAGGAGGCATTCTAGAAGCTGAAACACTTACTGACTAATGCACCTACGTTTGTTGTTCCACAAAGGAATCATGATTAGTAGTATATACAGATGGGTGTGGAGCTGGACTAGGAGCTGTGTTAATGCAGAGATGTAAAAGTGATGTCTATACTTCTCGATAGCTTAAACCGCTTGAGGTTAGATATCCAACGCATGATTCAGAATTAGCTACGGTGATATTTGCATTGAAGGTGTGGAGACATTACCTTTAGGGAAAGAGGTTTGAACTATATATGGATCATAAGTCGTTGAAGTAATTATTCTCCCAAAAGGAGCTGAACATAAGACATCATAAATGCTTGGAATTTATAGCTGCTTATGACTTTGGTATTGAGTATACACATAGAAAGAGCAATAAGGTTGCACACGCACTTAGCAGTAAACATCAGAATGCAGTGTTAGCGATGATAGCTGAGTGGAAAGATTTGGAAGCACTGACGACATGTAGATTACAGTGGAGATCTGAAGCTAGTCCAGGTAAGGAAACTATTATGTTGTCATGCTTAGAAGTTCGACCAATGATAATGGAATGGGTTGCTTCTAAGCAAGAAGAGGATACAGTGTTAGTTGAACGGATCAGAAAGTTAAGGGATGGCACAGGGATCAATGAATTGAAGGATTTTAGTCTTGACCAGAATGGTTGGTTGAGAAAGAAAGGAGGGTTATGTATTCCAAATGTGGGATACACAAGGAGGTTCTTGAGGAATTCCATCATTCAAAGTTCACTATTCATCCGGAGGAACTAAGATGTATCAAGATATGAAGAGGAGTTTCTTCTTGGAAGGTGGGGGATGTAGGCCAAACATCAGAAGCCAAGTGGGTTACTTTAGCCATTAGATATTTCGGTATGGAAGTGGGATTCTATTTCTATGGATTTTATAGACGAGTTGCTAAGATCTAGTAGAGGAAATGGATGTATATGAGTCATAGTGGTCAGGTTAACTAAGAGTGCCCATTTCATTCCAGTTAAGTCAATTAGGACGACAACTGTTTTGGCTAAGTTATTTATTTATGAAGAATATAGTTAGACATCTTGGGATTTCTAGCAGTATAGTTAGCGATAGAGATTCCTTATTCACTAGCGAGTTCTGAAAAAGTCTATATGAGATTTTAGGAATCAAGTTCAAGATGAGTACCGCTTACCATCCACAGACCAATGGGCGAACGGAAAGAGTTAACAAAGTCTTGGAGGATTTCACACGAGCTTATATGCTAGATTTTGGAGGATAATGTGAAGACCATCTACATTTAGTCGAGTTCTCTTATAACAAAAGTTATCTGGATAGTATAGAGATGACACTATTTGAAGCTTTGTATGGAAGGCCTTGTAAATCTCTAGTTTTTGGCTAGAGACCGAGGATAGATTGGTTCTTGGTCTAGGTTTAGTTAAAGAAGCCGAGCTAGAGTGAAGGAGGCTTAGTCTAGCAGAAGAGTTATGTAGATAGAAGATGGAAAGACTTAGAGTTCTCTGTTGGAGATCATATTTTCATTAAGGTGTCACCAATGAAGGGCGTAATTCGATTCGAGAAATCTAGGAAATTGGGACCGAGATTTGTAGGACCATTTCCTATTATAGAGAGGATCGAGAAACTGGCATTAGAATAGAGCCACCGAACAGTTCGGTAGGAATCCATGATGTTTACCATGTTTCTCGTCTAAGTTGTTAGAGACCCGGAGACTACTATAGCACCGACTATGTTAGAGGACTTAGTAGTAGAGCAGAATTTGACTATAGTTAGAAAGCCAATTCGTATAGTCACAAGAGATGAGAAGAGGCTATGGAACAAGACAGTCCGACTAGTTAAACTCCAGTAAAGCGATGACGAGAAAGACTATACTTGGGAGATTGAGAGAAGGAATAGAGACGCTTATCCCGATTTCTTTAATGGAATGTTTTACCTTTTTGATTGATTTATTGAGTATCATAATTTCTAGGACGAAATTCTTTAAGGAGGGGAGTTTGTAACGACCCTAATTTTTAGTTACATTATTTAGGATATTTAAATGGTTGAATAAAATAAAATAATATAATGATTAGGGGATTAAGATTTGTGATTAGTAAGGGTAGTCGTGCCATGTTAGCAAATAAACTAAAATGAATTAGAATGAAATAGATAGGGGAATTTAGATAAGAGGCAAAATAGGAAAAAGACACATTCTAATACACTAAACTCTTAATCTCTGTTCATTCGACACATTCATTATCAAAATTAAAAATAGAGGCCGGCCACCACTAAGGACAAGAGGAAGATAAGCTAAAGGAAGAAGCTAAATCAAAACTAATCCATTGTCAAATCTCCACTCCTTAATCTCAAAGCTAAGTTGAATATTGACTACATCTCTTGTTTTCTAATTATTTTCCATTTTAGGTTAAATTCGAATTATTTTGCAAGGTTTTTCCATGTTCTGATTGTTATAAATAAATATATATGCTTGCTGATGATTTATGAAATTTCATATGGATTTTATGATATGTTTTAATGTGAAAAACTATTAAATGACATCCAAGTGCCTTGTGATTTTAGATTTAAATCAGAAATGATGTTTTAGAGATGGGTTTCAATTTTTACAACTTTCTGAATTAATGTGGATTTTATACTAATTTTCTACCGAGGAAAATGGATATTCGGATTTAAAATAATTTATGGCTAAATTATATAATTGTTCGGTCTGAAATTTATATATGTTAGAAAACATATTAAAAATTATTTACATGAATTTTTATAGAATTTTCCTAAATGATTAAATGAATTTATAAAATTATTTAAGATATGGGACTTAAATGTTTTATATATTTATAAAAGGAGAAGGGATATTTGGTAAATAATTTAATTAATTACTTCTGAAATTTTGGAAGTATATTTTGAAAAGAATATTAGCAACCAATAATATTTTGACAAACAAGGCCGGTTAGTTGAAAAGATTACTTTAAAAAGCTAAAAAATCAGATTTTACATTCTTTTTACATGTTTCACCACTTTCAGCACCAAGGTTCTGACTGGGTACTCCTGCCTCCATCACCGTCTAAACTAATGCACATAGTATCAAAGACTTGGTACATAGTGAATTGGATATAGGCTGAAGGTATTGGGTTGAAACAAGGGTTTCCGTTGGGGTCGAAGCGTTATTTTAATTTCTAATGGAAATGCGCCTGCTTTGCTTTCGAAAGGAATGCTTTCGACTTAGTTGGCTTCTGAGTGGGTCAAATTGATTTAAGGAATGGTTTCGAATGAGGTTGCGCCTTTTGTTTTAAGTACTGCTTTAGAAGGGGCCGAAACCCTTTGCTGTCGCTTTCTACCGTTGAAAAAAATGATTTTGAAGGATACTTTTTTTAAAAAACATAGCCACTTCTCCAATGCTTTCGAAGTGTTGGTTTCGACACCATCACTTCTTTTCTTTGGAATTGCTTTCGAAAGAGTGCTTTTGACCTAGTTGTTTTATGACCCTTTTATTCCATTGAAGGTAGAACCCAAAGGTTTCGAAAGGAAAGGTTTTAAATGGTTTCGAAAGTTTTCCATATGTTTTACTTAAACCCAAATGTTTTCAAAAGGTTTGAAGTTTACAATGGATTTAATGCTTTAGAAAGGTCTAGATGAAAGTTTCGAAGGGGTGGTTCCCCAATGGTCTTGAAAGGTATAAAAGGAAGGTATTTAATATTTTCAGAAGGTAATTTTAAATGTTTTAAAGAATGTCTATTGTTTTAAAGCTTTCGAAAGGTGATTACGAATGGTTCGAAAGGGTGTATTTTGGCCTTCGCTTAAGGTTTCACTTGTATCGAAATAGGAACTTTAATGGATTCGAAAAGGGTACTTTCAAAGATTTAATTTTTTTCATCAACAAAGTTTTGTGTAAAGTATATATAATATGTCAAGGTGACCTGAGAAAGCATGAAGTATATTTTCCTTATTTAAATAATGATTTAAAGGTTTAAATCAATTGGAAAGAAATAGTTTTCAAGGAAATTTTTATCGGTAGTTAACCCTAAGTAAAATAACTCATATATTAGAATACCAGATGGGACTGGTATAGGGTCACGCTTTATACATTAACTATTAGCCCCTAGCTAACTTAGTCTAGAATTCCAATGTGTAGGGCTTTGTCATAGGTAAGACTAAAATGATGTTACACAAGAAAGGAATATACAAAGTGAGGATAGGTTGTTGGTGAGCCCACAAATCCATTGACCCTGGAGAATTAAGATAGGGAAAAATCGACCAAAAGAAGAGTATCTAACAGAAGTTAGATTATTTGTTTACTTTTTTTGGTAGGCCCGAGTCAGCCAAATGTTAGTAGTTAGCCAAACAAAACTATATTGTTTGGACAGATAGTCCATTTGTTACCTGATTTATATGCTTCCATGATATTGATATTGATGTTTTAACTAGTTTTTGTTGCAGTATTAAGATTTTCAAAGGATATGTTTTAAAAGGATATTAGTGAGGGAACCAATTCCGCTAAGCGGTGTGATCTCACTTAATACCAAGTAACCGAGATGTATAGTATTATTCACACCATGCTTTATGTCTGATTCGAAGTTTATATTTTCCCACTTAAACTCTCGGGTTCTCAAAATTGATTTGAGTAGGCTGAGGGCTGAGGATTTATAGGTTTTAGTAGGTAGACGAATAAAGCTTCCGAGGATGAGCAGGAGGCTGAAGTTAGCTATACTTAGGAGTTGTTTGTTTTATTCTATTGTGTTGTATTAAGTCAGTTATTACCATTTAGTACTTTGCTCAACCAAGGGGGCATATTCATACGCCGCTCTTAGCGTATTTTGTAATAATTGTATTTGATCTGAACCTGGGAAACAATTGGGAATATGTTATGGAATATAAAACATTTTCTGTGGAATGTAGTCCGAAAGGTTGTTTTTGAAATCTGTGATTTTTTTCATATTCATGTACCTCTGATATTATGGATACCATTAACATTATCATATTTGGTCACCGGAAGTTAATACTATGGATGACTGCAGCATCTATAGCGCTTATCTTCAGACCTCCTAATAGGAGCTGTAACAGATCTCATTCATCCATTTAAATTGAAGTCAATGCTCTAGATAGTTCCCCCTTTCCTATAAATATTTGCTCCACCTCCTTTTTCAAGCTTTTATCTATAAGCTAAACTTTAAACAACAATTTTAACTTCCTCATTTTCATCAAAAACATTTGATTTCCATATCATACAACATGATTTCATGGTATGACTTATATTTCCGATCAATTTAAAAGAATAACTATTGGGTTTTAATTGGGGTTTTATCGATTGGGCTTTTTTATGTTCTTTTTAGGATCAAATTGGGGATTGAACTTGTATACTTATTATAATTTTGAGAAATTTATTTCTTAGATTAAAATGTCAATTGCGATATATTTCTTTTAAGATTGATTGAAGCTCGATGATCTTGAAGCTATTTTGAACTCAAAATTTTTGTACAAATTTGATAACTTTTTAGAGTTTTGATGATGATAAGATTGATACCTACTTAGAAACTCGATACTCAATTGAGAATTTAGTTAACTGTTAAAAAATCGATATCCACTTTAAAGCTTGGTAGCTGGTATTAATTAGTTTCTGGTTTACATATTTATTAGTCTTTCTGAAATTCGACAACTAATTTGAAACTCCGTACCTTCTTAAGGTTTCGCCAACTAGTTATAGACTCAACAATCAGTTAGTAGTACGGTAGTTATCTAGATGTACGATAATGGACTGTGAGTTTGACAGCTGTTTAAAGGATAGTTATGTAGTTACAAACTTGAAAAACTTATAGTGAGCTGCTATCTTTCTATAAATTCGACAAATGCGTAAAGGGTTGTTATGTGGTTATAAACTCAGTATCTTGCCTAGGTTCGACACCTTACTATGAGTTCGGAAAGTAATTTTAACATATTCATACGTTAGCCGTTTATGCATTCAACATTTTAGAAACTCGATAATTAGTTAATGTGCCTTAAACAATTTCGAACGCATTAACAATTTATGGGAACGATATGTTGTCATGGTCCCAACAAATGATCACAAGTGCGACACCGCATTATGAACTCAATAAAATGATGTAAGTTTGATTATTTGTTAAGAATGTAGTGACTAGTTATTTATTTATGAACTCGATAATTACAAATGAGTTATTAATTAGTTATGAAGGAACTAAGTAGCTACGAACATGACATCTCATTGTAGGCTCGATATTTAGTAATGGCTATTTAGTGAGTTATTAAGTGGTTAAAGATTCGATAACCATTCATAGCTTTTGCATTTCATTTTGAACTAAATAGTTTTCAATTAATTAAGCATTCATAGGTTAGACATCTAATTGTCCATTCTTGCATCTGTATTTAGATATTTAACTTTTCTTTGACATGCACATAAGTATTCTTAATTTTTATTTAACATATAAACTTCCCTGATTGTATGTAACATCATTTGTCAGATAAATGGTTGGTAAGAAAGTTGATAAGGGTCCAAGTCTTCTCCTGCTTCAGAGATGGGAGGCTATAAGTTTGTCCTATTCTTGATAAGCTTCAACAATTTGGGATTATCATTATAGAGGTTAGGGTGGTAGCACCATATGGAAGAATAGACAATCCTTCGAAAGGTTTCTTTGTTTTCACCCCAACCTATATTTTTCACTTTGGTTACCTCCTCCTTTCATATTTCTTTGTTTGATTCTTGGATCATCTAGGCATCTTCCTGATACAATTGTTGTCCAACTCCTATACTTATCTAAGTTATCTTGAAATCCTAGCTTGGGAAGCTGCACTTCCATATCTCGATGCTGACACCCTTCACTCCTTAGTCACTCCTGTCAAAATGGTGAATAGGACAGCATGTTCCATATATCGCCTTCTCCCTCAAAAGAGCCTATTCACTAATTTGATTAACAAAGCTAAGGACGGGGAGAACCATTTCTTTTATGTTAAGTGTCATACCCCTAGAATTAGAGGTATTTTCTCTGTCCCTGGTAAGACCTATTGCTTTTCCTTCATTGCTTATACTATATTTTATTGCTTTTATATGATAACATTTCATTTCAGAATATGCTTCTAAGAAGACAAAACCCTTCATAGTTCGTACAATTGGTGCTTCCAGCCTAGCATCTCAAACTATAGGAGACATACGTAAAATCTTAATTGAGGTCGACTTTAGAAAGTACTCCTTGATCCTAGAGAACCACAAGGTGCTTGGGGAGCCCTATGGTGAGGAATGATATCCATGGGAGACAAGCCCTAATTTTTGGTAAACAAAATACATTTTCTAATCCTTCCTCTATTCATGTGATTCTTCATGTAGGCCCTTATTATGATCTTTAATGAAATTTTCTTGCATCACTATCTTACAACTTTTCCCTTTGATATGGATTCAGCTCTTATTATCACAACGTCTTAGTCTAAGAAGGCTAAAGCTCGTACCTCTTCATTAGCATCTCTACCAAAGTGGATGCCGTCGAGGACAGTATTACTAATGCCCTCAAGAATATTGATGTTGAGAGTCATAAAAGAAAGAGGTATTGTGATGATTTATCTTGTGTGTTAAGCTCTTCGGCAAATAAAAGACCCAATCTTTAAGGAGGCCAAATATTTTTTGCTATCGCTGAAGAATCATATGTAGATATGACTACACCCGTCCAAGAATCTAGCTTTGCTGATCCTAGTTTACCATCTTAGGATCCCCATAACCAAACAAAGTCTGGTTCCATTCTAAGTCATTTTGTAGGTATCATGATTCCCACGTCTTCCTCCTCTCTTTAATGTTTATATCAGGAGTTAGGGTTGACTCCTCTTCCCCCTGAACCTTTTCCCTTGGAGGATCTAGTTCAACACATCCCTTTATGTTTTGACGACTTTGTCCGCTTAGTTATCTAGTCCCCATCTGTGGCATCCATAATGCATCATCAGCCCTCGACTTTTTCCAGGGATTATCTTCATATCCTCTTCAAACAGCTCCTAGTGGTGCGTATACTTACGTGTTTGGGTAATACAAGCCTTTGGCTTCATAAATTCTCATTTATCATCTAGTTTTCACATTTTTTAGGTGGTTAAGCACATGTTTTTCCACTAGCTAGACTCTTGAGGATACCTTAGTCAAGTTCCAGACCTTAAGCGCAGATTTCTCCATTGACAACTAATAGATTCTTTGAGGGCCAAGTTTTTAATGTATAGTAGAGAATAATAATGCTATCTCAGAAAGGAAAAACTTGCCTCCTACTTGGATAAGGAGCGAAAAACTAGGCTAAGGCCAAAGAGAGGGTGAAGACCCCTAAGACAGAGTTGGAGCAAGCTAGAAAAGAAAGGGCTCGAATGGCTGCTCATCTTGCAAACCAAGACCTTGTCCTCGTCAATGCGAACAATATTATTAAAGACGCCAAATGAAAATTTTCCCACTTTGTCAGTCAAGCCCTCCAAAAAATTAGGGAACGATGTTATTGGGATTCCCTTTTTATTAAATATCATGATAACGTAGGGAACTATTCAAGGTTAGACTTTCCTTCCCTTCTGGGTGGCCATGACTTAGGCCCATCCGCCCATGATATAGGCCTTCATGATCCTCCTAGATCTCAGAACATTCCTTAGGAAGACATCTCATCAAAAGATGCTCCTCCTCTTGTCCATCAAGTAAAAGGGAAAAATCAAGCTCGAATTTTTCTAGCTCTCATAGCACATGTATGAAATTTACCATTTCTTAAATGTTTATAATTTCGTGTTAGGTTTAGTTAATAAGTTCCCTTATTTTAGTCAAGGAAAAGAAACAAATATCATTTTGAGATTTCGTATGAGAAAAGTGAAAGGTAAGTGCTCAATTAAATAGAGAAATTGAGAAGGTAATTGTAGAGAATAATAGTTTATCTAAAAAATATAAGCATCTTCTCATTTATGCCAGTCGGTTTAAAGACTTTAAAGAAAAATGAGTAGCTCAGCTCTTCAAAAGACCCTGCCTTCATCGGGAATAATTATAAAAGAGAATGCAGAGATGACTACACTCTTTTGGATGCTTATTAAAGATAAGGACACTTTAGTATAGTTTCTTTATAAAGTTTATTCGAGGAACCTTTTTAGTGAATTTTCTTTTCTGGGAAAGAGGAGGGGTCTTACACATTTGCATAACAGATGTTTAAATGATCATGGGTCAGATCCTCATCTTATAGAATGTTGGAACCTTCCTAGGGTTGAGGTCGGTCCAATTTCCTAGCGCACTATTCCTCTTGAAAAGGTAAAGTTTAACAAAGAGAAATTTATCTCTAAATTTACAAGAGGTCAATATTGTATGAACTCGAATGATTTTGTTATCGTATCATGTAATTCAATTAATCTTTATAAGAAATGAAATTCCCATTTATCTGCACCTTAGTTTATTTTTCTTGAAATATACAGATTAAGGAACCATTGGGAACTTCCATTTCAAAAGAACTCTTAAGTAAATTGTCAAGCTAAAAATGGATTTTAAGGAGAAACATTAACCCTCATAACCTTTCAATTAGCAAAATACTGCTTTCTTAGGGACCTTAAGGAAGGTTACACGCAAATTCCCCACTTGTATTCTGATTTCTTAGATAATGAAAAAGATAGTTTACTTAAGGAATTCCGTTATAATTATGCTAAATTGTTGTGCGGCAATTCTAATACCCCTGCCGAGAAAAGAGATTATCATCAGTCTTCCCTAGTTAATACTCCTCCCGAGTTTATATCTCCTTTGACTCTACTTCACCTATGTATGTGGGTTCACTCAAAAAGGTTCAAACTGCTACTTCTAAACTTAAGGATTGAATGTATGAAATTTGAATTGTTAATGTAATTTGAACTAGTCCATGCTTGTAAGCACTGTAGTTATTAATAAAAGAATATATTTTCCACATATATTTATTTTTCTTTTTTCTATTCTTCCTAGGACTGTCAACTCACACTTATACTTAACAATTCTAACCTCCTTTCTTGATTTGATAGATTTAGCGCTAGACTGATATTAGATATTAGGAAGCGATGCACTCAAGATGCTTCAGCTATACCATTTTCCAACAACCTAAAAGCATGTACGTGGTATAACAAAACTACAAGTTAAGGTCCACATTAAGCAATGTAAGCAAAATGTCCTTAGGTTTAGAGGAAAAAAATCAAAGAAAAAGATAAAGAGATCGAAGAACTAAGAAAGAGTATAAAGGCAGTAGGTTGATCCAGACCCTAAGACTAAAGGAACGAGATCGATGCAAAAATTGCATGCTTATATTAAAGAATTAAGAATCTTGAAGTTTCCTGTTGAAAAGCTGCGTATCGTGTCAATCTTCGGAACTTATCGCAAGTGGAGACAAATCCAGCTTTCCCGCTCCTATCACTGCAAGGACAACCTAGTCGCAATCCTTGGCCTGTAGAAAGAAAATTTCCACTTTAGAGAACCTTCCTTCGAGTTTAGATGACGAAAAAATTTCCTGGTGGTGTTGCGCGTTCAATTATGACTGTGCCTAGTTTCTAAAAGGAAAATAGGTTAGAAAAGTTTTATAGCATCTCAATAAGTATCAAAGTCAAGTTGAGGAACTAGGATGGGAGAAGTACGCTCTTAAGCAAAAGGTCAAAGAATTATAGGGTGAACTTAAAACTTTAAATAGAGCCAATAAAATGTTTGATCATGCATCAAAGACTCAGATTAGCTCTATTGATGATACAAAAATCATCCGAAAGGAAGAAAAGAAGCTCAAAGAATTATTGGACATCGCGATTCATCACATCATTAAACCTTCTTCAGCCGCCGAATCTCTGAAGAAAGAAGTGGAAAACCTCATGTCTCAACTGAAAGAAACAGAGGTGACGTCGCTTGGAAATTCTAAACTGGACTCTCTTACCAATTAACCTTTATTGATATCTATACCTTTTGCATGTGATATGTAAAATGTAAATGTAAAATTGTAAATAAATTCATATCTGAATAATTGATACGTTGAATTGACCTTTTATTTTTTTGTCCTTTATTTTTGTCTTGCATTTGGACTTATTGAGTTGTTTGTAATTTGCTTCGATGCCATATTTTGATTTCATATGATCTATGATCCTTGATTAAGCGAAGATTTTCTTGTTCTTAATAATGCTTTTAGATAAGCCTTGATCTAAGAGTTGCTTATTCATTGTTATAGCACTTGTTTATTGCCTTCCATAATAAAACTTTCCTTTTTTTTCCTTTTCTCAACTAAATGAATTCATAAACAGATCTCTGTGGCTTTTACTTCCTTTCTTCAGTCTAGGTTCCAAGAATCCATCCACCTGGCAAGGAGACCAGAAGTTCATTTGATAAAATCCAAAAATTCATCTAATAATACATCTCAACTAATGAGAGATTGAAAATTCGAGCAACAACGAAGATTCTCGTTATATATTGGAATATTTTTGACCAAGAGGTTCACAACTTCTTAGATGTCCATATTTGATGGTGAGATTTTTAGTTCTGGGTAATCAATAGTTCTCCTTCCTTTAAAGGTTTCCTTATTTTTAAGCTTAGTGTCATACTGGTCACAATTCTTTTTAAAAGATTACTTTGAACCATTCTTAGGACGAAGTCGCACTTGTCTGATTGGTTTCCTTTACCCCTTACTACCATCTTCGGTAGTCATTTAGGTCTTTGAAATTTTCCACCCATTATTACCATCTTAGTTAGTTATTTAGGCTTTGAATGTTTTTCACCTCTTATCACCTAGGCGAGGATTTTGGCCAGAGTCTCTTTTGGCCCTTATCATCTTATCGGTGATTATTTAGGCTTAAGCCTGTTATTACCTTATAGGTAATGATTTAGGCTGGTTGGTGCATTTGGTTAGCCATTTGAGGTAGAACCAAAGTCTTAACCATCCTCTATAACACCCCACTTTAAAACTTATACTATCCAAGAATATTACAAAGTAATACTATCAGATAATACAAAGAATGAGGCTATACGGGGTACACATGTGAATATTCCATTGGATTAACACTGGTATGTATTAAAATATCAAATATATAACTTATCTGTACATACACAATATTGGTACAAAACAATAGACACGTGTGCCTCTAGGATAAAACAATATGTAGTATAAAATAAACAGAATAGAACATAGAGTTGGTCGCAACGATAACATATAATAGAATACAAAAATATTGTAAGGATACAATACAATTCAAATGTCAACTACACACACGCATATAGTGAATCAGTGACAAACAAATATTGTGTAACAACTCCTATGTAAACTCCTCTAAGCCCAAATAAACAAATGTCCGTCTTATCATCCCTATACTTGTAATGTTTTGGACTGGCCCGAGTATTATATAAATAAGAAACTGGTTGGACAATATCTAAATCCAGTGTAAATAACCATATAAAACACTATATATATTGAGTATAAATAATTATAATAACAATAATGTTATCTCAAAAAATCCAAATATCATATACCATAGAATCAAAAAATCCAGTATAGAGATGTCATCACCCATACTAAATCTAATCATTCAGAAATCACGAAATCAACATCATATGGGTGAATCATCCATATTAAAATCATCACAAAAACCCAAAAATAAATAATAAGTGAGATATCACTAAGTATAGTCATGGTAGCACATGACATTGCCCAAGTATATCTCTCAATCTCAAATTATAAAATACCATCATAGAATCCCTAAAATCAATAACAAAGATCTGAGCTAGCTCATAACAATAATCGAATATAATCAATAGTAAGTAGGCTATCTGTCAAAGAAGGATACGGGGTTGATACTACTCTGGACACAGTCCTAAGTATAATCTCATTTCATATATGCCTATCCACCACACATGAACCAAAACCAAATAAGAGGCTGATGATCGTATGCCTGCTCTAGGAACTGGTCGACTATGCCATTAGCTATGTAGCCGGACCTATTCCAAAAACATCGGTTCACGTGAACTGAAACCAAACGGGAGACTGATAGTTGTATGCCCGCTTAAGGATTCCAGGGTCTACTATGTTATATTCTATGTAGCCAAATCTTTTTCTAAGGCCTTAGTTACCTCGACCGACATCATGACATATATCCACCAGTGGCTTATCAACACATAGCCTTGGTCATGACCCTGCTTTACCCATAGGTGTAGCAAACTATCGGCCTAAGCGACACAAGGGGCTGTAAGAACCTACCATCTACCATGATGCGCTTCCGATAGAATATATAACAATGGTGTCATTGGTCTTGGGTGCGACCCGACGATCAGACTGCCAGGGTAGATACTGGCCAATTTTGTTTACTTCCAAACCATAAAGGGAGCTGGACAAAGGTAGATAGACACATAGAGTATGTAGGATCGATTTCACCCAAGAGGGGGGTGAATAGGGTGATACTAATATTTATAAAAATTTAATGCGGAAGTATATAAAATAACCGCAGCACTGTTAATAGTAGAATAATAACAGCACAGATAATAGCAGAATAATAAATACAGAATTAGAATAATACAGATTTACCCACCTTCGGCAAAATCTTGCATATGTGTTGCCCCCAAGGTTTTTATTAAAAATTTAGTAGGTAGACGCTTACACATGTAAACTCGGGACACCCGCTACGGACTAACCTAACTCTACGCTCAAAACTCTACCATAACTCAGCCATTGAGTTGCGAATTCTCAAACTACACCAACGTAGTTCATCCCTAGTCACGCAACTAGAATTTACAAAAGTTTAAAAGTGAATTACAAATAAAATCAATTTAAAAAAACAATAAACCCTAATTTTAAAATTTTAAAGCCCAAAGGAGTTATAAGCCAGCCAAAATAAATAAAGAAGAATCCTCCTTTTCTTTTTATTCTCTTGTATATTCCTTCGGCCCGTGTCTCTTTGTAAATAATGTCTGCTTCTTGCTAGTTCGTTCCACTCTAGGCAAATTAGGGCTTTGTGATAATCTTTGAAGCCGTTGCTTTCAGTTGTTGATTGAATGATGCTTCGAATGCTTTCTTCGATGGATTAGTTGGCTGCTTCAAATTGTCGAGATAGATTGATATATGAATTGGTATATGAATGCGTTTTTTGATTATTAATTATTCTCGACTTTGATTTGAGTTGAATGATTTATTATTCTCTGTTGTTACTTGAACTCGAATGCCTCTTAAAGCCGATGATAAATGGGTTTAAACAGGGTTTAATTCCCTTAACTTCCATTCGAATTGAATTCGTCTGATAATTTATTCTACCGTTCGATTTTGCTTGAGTGTATACTATTTTTTTGACTTGTTCAATTCATATATTTTCCTAATTACTTGGTCACTATGACTTCATGAATTTGGATTTGGTTCCATTCGTTTTCCTAGGACTTCGGCTTCTTAACTTTTTGATAACGTGTTACTCTTTGGCTTTGACTTTGGCATTTAACTTGACATATTCGGTTTCTTCTATTGACTGGTTCGATAGTGAGTCTAGTTTGACATTTGTGTTCATCATGTAGTGTGGTTGTGTTTTGATTTTTCATTCGATGTTGCATATATATATATATAAGCATACTTGTTGTACTGCATATATGTATACATGATGTTTCATTTATTCGCTGGCCTTCATGCAGCTTGTCCATACTTGATTGCATATGCATGTATTTGAACTTGACTACGGTTTGTACTTCAGATCATTGTTTTGAAATTGCCTGCGACAGTTGGACTGGTGTATGCTTCAACATGCACTGTCTTTTTGCATACTGCCTTGGTGAACTTGCTCATTAAAACTTGCTCTGGATAGTTGATGTGCACTACATGTGTGTGTATGTATAAATATAAATGTATGTTTTTCGCACCCTATATTTTGATATTGCTTTTCTTTGAACTTTGCGCTGCCCTGGTTTGAGTCACTTTTATCAGTCCATTGCCGTGTTGCTTTGATCTAGTTTGCATTTTGATGATGAGTTGCTTATGAGCTAGTTTGTGAAATCTTCATGTTAGTCTGGTGGCTTCACTTTGGTATTTGCAGTCTTCTTTTCTGTTTGGTTGCCACTGAATTTGGATGTTATTGCCATTCAATTGTGTACCATCAAGAGGTTGTTGTATATATGTGTTGTGTTTATTGTTTTCTGTTCATGTTCATTTGAGTCCCTACTATGATCATTTACTGTGTATACTTGGTGCCTGGATTTATTTCAAAATGCTTGCATGCTATGTTCATGTGGTCTGCTGTTATGCTCCAGTTTTTGTTGTATGACATTCGAACCTTTGAGTATTGAGGCTTCATAATGGACTGTTGAGGCTTCACCATTGAATGTTGCATTGTGTTCATGCACATTTAGGTCTGGTCTCTGTAGCATTGTGTCTTCGATCATAGCATTCATTTTATGTTGACTGGTTTCACTTTGTATGCTGTATTTGTATTCATCACTTTGCACTATGTCTTGAACTTGTGGGCAAAATGAACTACTAGCTTGTTTCTTTGACTTGTATATGGTCAGTGGTGGTTTGTTGGCACTTGAATTTGGTCTACAGTTGTGTTGAATCCAACTTATAGCCTGGGTTTGACCTTGTGCTAATATCATCACTTTATTTGTTTTTTCACTTGAGTTGAACTCGTCTTTTGATTGGGTTTGTCCTTGTGCTCACCTTTCCCTATAATTTTATCAAGTGTAAATTGGTATGCATGGCCTTATGGCATGTACAGTGATACACTGTGCATGTCACAAGATGTTCCTGTAAGATGAATTCAAAATTAAATGATGAAGAATAACCCAAATGACTGAGGAAAATAATATTTTCAAAATACACATTTTATTTTACACTGCATAATTTATTTTTTCAATTTTACAGCATCAATGCGTATTTTGCAGATAACTCAGATGTTGGATTCAATCTGGAATAGAATTGAAGAGAAATACGAGTAAATGAGTGAAATGTAGAGAGGTGCAAATATAAATTGAAAATTGTGACGTAATCAAAATTTTATTGTACTTGAAATTTTGTATTTATAATAAGAGCATAAATTTGTCCTGTTCAAAATTGTAATAAATATTTGTTTGAATAAAATATCTGTTTGAAACATAAAAAAGTATACTTGCATTTTTTATTAATTATGTGAGAAATAAAATAGTACAATAACAAATACATTAAAACGAATATATATATGTATGTATGTATGTATGTATGTATGTATGTATGTATGTATGTATGTATGTATGTATGTATGTATGTCTATGTTTATTATCAAACAAAAATCATATACTTGCATATTCAACAATCTCTCCCTTTTGATGGTAACAAACATATATTTAAGATTTTGAATTTATTAAATGTATTTGATTATTCAATTTTCTCCCCTTATTTGAATGCCACCTCTCTACAACAAAGCTCCCACTTCATATATGCATGAAAATAAATAAAAATATGCAAATGAACCTAGATGCAAATAGAAAATATAAAATAAAATATTTGACTTTATTCGGCAAAATCTTAACTTTTGTCTCCACCTTTTGTTATCAGCAAATAAGTAATAGTGTTAGAAAAATAAAGATAAAGTGACAACATTAATACCCAATCAAGTATAAATATTAAATTTCAATAAAAAATCAAACAAAAATCTTAAATACTCTATTAGGCACATATTCCACTTTAGAATGATAGGGATGATGTAAAACCATATAGCTGTGTCTATTTCTGGTATATTTATATTAGGAATTTGAATATCTACTAACCATGCATAACCGTTAAGACTTTTAAATGAGATTAGTAGTATTCCCAACTTTAAAAAAAAAATTCAAGTATCCTCTAACCACGCATGACCGTGAGGACTTTTAAATGGGATTAAAATCAACTTTTCTATTTAATAAACAATTTTGATGTGTGTTCCATTCATGCATAATCATGAGGACTTCTAAAGGAGCATGAAAGCACATAATCAAAAATTCCAAGTAATTCACCCATGCATAACCGTGAGGACTTTTAAATGAGAGTGAATACTTTGGTTGTTTTTGATTGTTTAAAATATAATAAAATGAAAAACGAATAATTTTCCGTTTAAAATACCACACATTGACATACTATATTGGATTTTGAAGAGTGATGATCGTTAAAAATATGATAGAAATAGAGACGGTCATGTAATTTTTACCCATCAAAAGTTTTTATAAATCCCATTTAAATTTCTAAAGAAATTTACTAAATATACCATCTCAAGTTATAATACATTATTAATATCAATACTCATCGCTTTTTCAATGACTATTTGTCTTTTGAGATTTAGTAGGGAGTCAAATTAGTTAGTGTAGTCATTTAATATCAAATCCAAAAATTATTATAAAATCAAATTTTCTAAAATGACTAATCTGAAGCAAGGTTAAAAAAAACTATTTTTTGGAAGGGGTTTTATAAGAAAAACGTCTGCTAATCAAAAAACAATTGAAATGAAAATATGCAGATATTTCTTTGAAACCATGATGCAGCTAATGAATGTTTCTACACAAAACACATTCCACTAGTAAAATTTCTATCAACTAGATTACCATTGTAATCCGCGTCTGAATTTCTTGTTGACTCAAATTTATCGTTAGATGAATGTTTTAGACCAGACCATGATGTATGCAACAAAATATGTTAAAATCATTTTTAACAACTTTTAAATGAAATTGAATTAAAGCTGTGCAAATAAACAAATCAGTGAACATAATGACCAAATATATCCATGAATATCTTGAGTAATCATCAATCAATAAAACATCATCATTAGTCCAAACAAATCTACATGAACTAGATGATTGATTAGCATTTTCCATAAATCAGAATCAAAAATAAGAAAAGGTCAAATAATAATATATCAAATAAGAATAAGTTAGAATCAAGATCAATACTTATCACATAACTAGCTGAATTAAATCAGATTATGGTGTAGATTATCACATTTAATAAATCATTCAAAAATAAATATACCGTTACCTATTTTACCTTTATGGTAATTTTTGGTTGTTACCCACTGTGATTCTGCCACCTTTATACTAGGCTAAGGAACTTCGATTTGTAGCCCATTTTATGCCTGGAACAGTTAGAATCCATGTACCACTCTTGTTGTTCCTTAGCCAGCCACCATACCTACACGAGAGAAGAATTTTGTGACCTATTTGTTTTTATAGGTCCATAGTTGTTAGTGGAAAATGATTTTGAAAAATATGTTTGTGTAGACCCAAAACTATTTATATATGTTCCTTTCGGAACCGAGATTTGTTTAACTTTGAGGGATTTTACATTCGTGCCTTTTAGAACCCAAATTGATATGGTTTTCACATGATTTGGTCTATACCAGCAATTGTTTTGACCGTGTCCAATTTTTTTTACAAATTATGCACTCGGATTTAACTTGATTAATTTCTCTTTTAACAGATTCAGATTGATTATACCGAAGTTATTATCTAACAATATTAATAGTTTGCTTCCCAAATAACATATTTAACGATCTTTTTCCTTTGGAAAATTTTCCTAAAGGTGTAGACTATTGTTGGACTTGTGTTTTAAGTGATTCTTTTTCATTTAATAATTGAGTGCACTTTTTAGTAGAGTTTTCTCTTCTAGTATTTTCACTCTCTTTCAAAATTAGAATTTCATTTTCAAGCGATTTAATTTTATTTTCTTATTTTTTAATCTCTTCTTCGAGTGATGGACACTTATCACACTTAGGGATGTTGATTTGATAGTTTTTAACCAATTGATCAAGATGTTTATTTAAACCAATCAAAGTATCTCTTTGTGATTCAAGTTTAGCGTATTTCTCCCTAAGTTGTTCAAAACAGCCATTTGCTTCGTGGAAATATATAAGTAATTCCGAGTGAGTGAGTTTTGATACCTCGCTTGGCTTGTCATCGTCCCTATCAATTATATCACCTCGTAGGCACAGATCTGCTCTTTCACTCTCACTGCTAATGCTTTTATAATCATCATCACTTTTACTCCACGTAGCTGCAAAACATTTCCTTTTTTATTTCTTTTCTTAGCCAAGTCGATTTCGAGGACAATTGGGCTTAATATGGCTGGGTTTGCTACACTTGTGACAAATAATCTCCTGCTCCTTTGAATTGTCCAGTGCTTTGGCCATTCTTCTTTTCAATTATTGATTTAGAGATGGATTTTAGTATTTGTGGTTCCACTTTTTGAATCTCTTTATTAGTAGCGCCAGCTCAGCTGCTCCATCATCATCATCATCACTACTGCCTTTTATGAATCCTGCCAAGCACGTTGATGTGCACGTAAATGTGCATATTTTTACCACCATATTTATTCTATTTAAATTAAATAAATGATCACATTGGGTATTTTAACTTGTTTTAACCAAAATTCATATTAATTCCAAATTTTCACATATTCATCTTCATATAGGGGTAAAACGGTAATTTAAGTGCATATATTTCTTTGAGAAAAATTGATTGGAAATTTATATATATTTTTGTAGGAAAATGGTCTCAAATAGGAGTGGTTTCATGAAGGAATATGCATGCACAGAGAATATAAAGGAATGAAGATGGAAATAATTGAAAGTGAAGATCATGGAGGACCCCACCTACCCAACTACCTTAATGCACAAATTAAAGGCTAATGCACATGCTTATGGAGTTAATGGTTTCATGTACACTTAATGGGGGATTAAGACATGTTAATGATTACTTGGCCTCCACACTTCCTAAGGGGAATTTTGGGCATTCCCCAAAAATATGAATTAGGGTTTCATACATGTATAAATACCCATATGTTTCATGTAATCCTCATCTCTTCTCTTAGTCTCTCCCTTCTCTTTAGTTTAGTTTATATCAAATAAAAGAAAGCTCTCTTTCTCTTTTCATGGCTACTTAGCCATTTTTATTTTATGTAATTTTCTTTTCTTTTTATGCAATGTTAATTAGTGTTTCCTTTTACTTACATGTTCATTTCCTTTCATGCTAGTAGTGTAGATTTACTTTTATGCAAGTAGAATAGTTTTCTTTTCATTTGCTTTCATTTTCCTTTCTTTTTCTTTTTATGTTGCTAGCTACATTTATTATTCAAATGACAAATATGAGAGGCTAAACCCCTTCAATTTAGGGGTAATGAATCTCTCTAATTAATGTAGCTTCAACATTTTGTCAATTCAAGCTCTCTTTTTGTGCTTAATGATGATGATGGAAATGGTTTACTAGTTGTTTTTGCTTTGAATTTTGATAGCCTATATTGTTGACACCAAATAGGCTATGCTTAAACAATCACTAACACTAATTGCCTCTTCATCAAAATATGATTATGGCAAAATAAAGTGATTTGAAATCAAAATTTGATGGTCTATGTTTCTAATCAATAGTTAATAGGCCATAGTTAAAATAGATTTCATTTTCATTTTCTTTGTCAAGTTTCATGAAAATTAGTAAGTGTTCTAAGGGGTGTGTTATAGTTTGATGACTTATGTTGGCTAATTAATAGCTCAAATATGTCATACTTATGATAAACACATCAATCAAAACACTAATGACCATAAAAGAGAGATCATGATTTCATATGTTGAACTACATGACCTAGAGAGTGGATTTATTCTCTAAATTGTCATTTAACTCTCATATTTTCATTTCGCATCTTTTTGTTGGTTAGTTCATTTTCTCATTTTCTAGTTTAAACACACTCTCGACTTTGGTATAATTTGCTTGAGTAGGAAATTATAAAATCATCAATTCCCTGCGGATCGACCCGTATTCGCCACGTGCTACATTTGTACACCGTGCGCTTGCGGTTATTTTTAATTTAAATTCATTCGACGGTTTTCTAAAACGATAGAATTTCCGTTGACGAATACACGTTTCTTTAACTGAGTCGATTGTGGATAATTTCTCATCGCCGTTGACTTTTGCATCATATATTGCATCAAAAGCATTCCAGATTTCTTGTGCATTTTCACAATGAGAGGTAAAGTTAAAATTATCTTGATTAATATAAGAATATAGTATATGCATAGCAAGAGCATTAATCAAAGTGATTTTCTCGTCCATTATATTACACCATTTTCAATAATATCCCAACATTTAACATACACAGATTTTAAACAAAATTCCATTTTTAATTTCCAATTCAAAAAATCTGTTCCATCAAAAACAGGTGGAATAATGTTCGGACGGCTAAATGTTTATCGAGTGAGAAAGTAGCCAAACAAATTTTTAAATTAAAATAACCGCAAGCGCACAGTGTACTATCGTAGTATGTGGCGAGTACGGGTCGATCCGCAGGGAATTGTAGATTTTAAACTTCTAGTCAATCAAATTAAACCAAAATCGAATGAAAGTTAAGCTAGAGAATTAGAGAATTAACTAACTATTTAAAAGAAAAGAGAAGCAAATATAAGAGTTAAGCGACAATTTAGGGAATAAATCCACGCTCTAGATCATGTAGTTCAACACATACAAAATCATGATCTTTATTTTATGGTCATTAGTACTTTAATTGATGTTCTTATCATAGGTATGGAATATTTGTGCTATTTATTAGCTAACATAAGCCATCAAACTATAACACACCCCTTAAACCACTTATTAACTTTCACAAAACTTGACAATGAAAATGAAAATGAAATCTATTTTAAGTATGGTTTATTAACTATTGATTAGAATTTAGACCATCAAATTTTAATTTCAAATCACTTTCTTTTTCCGTAATCATATTTTGATGAAGAGGCAATTAGTGTTAGTGACTATTTAAGCATATCCTATTTGGTGTCAATAATATAGGCTATCAAATTCAAAGCAAAAACAACTAGTAAACCATTTCTATCATCATCGTTAAGCATAAAAAGAGAGCATGAATTAACAAATAGTTGAAGCTACATAATTAGAGAGCTTCATTACCCCTAAATTGAAGGGGTTTAGCCTATCACATTTGTCATTTGATTAACAAATGTAGCTAACAACATGAAAGAAAAACGAAGGAAAATGAAAGCTTAATGAAAAAGAGAGCTAGTTAACAAGAATTAGAATTATTCTACTTGCATGGAAGTAAATCGACACTACAAATATAAGAAGAGAAGAAGCATGTAAATAGAAGAGAAATAATATTGCATAAAAGAAAGAAAAATTACTTGAAATAAATGCCTAAGTAGCCATGGAAAAAGAAGAGAGAAGAGCTTTGTTTTATTTTCTAAGCTAAAAATTAAGTAAGAGAGCAAGAGGGTTACATGAAACATAAGGAGTATTTATACAAGTGTTAAACCCTAATTCATATTTTTGAGGAATGCCCAAAATGCCCTTGCAGGAAGTGTAGTGGCCAAGTTACCATTTGCTTTAATAATCACCCACTTAAATGTACATGAAACTTTAATGGCCTTTTAGCATGTGCATTAGCTCCTAATTGAAAATCAAGGTAAGTGGGTGGGGTCCTCCATGTTCTTCACTTTGAATTATTTCCATCTTCATTCTTTTGTATCTTCTTTCTGCATGTATATTTTGTAACGACCCACCTTTTTGGACGGTTTAAATCGACAATAAACCACACATGTCTAATTCAAACCATTCAAAAGGGAGGATCGTTAATGGGGTAAATAAGAAAATAAAAGAAAAGAAGGAAAAATAAAACACAGAATCTCACAGTGGAATGACAAAATATAATAATGAAATAAACAGTTCATGAAGCTGTTTTACAAATAAAATATGATTACACTTTTACAATTCAAATCAGAGTTATACATATAGCAGGAACAAACAAATAATGCAGCGAATGTAGTGGAATAATTATAATAAATAGTAATAATATACTGAATCTTCGTCTT
Organism: Allium cepa; assembly: GCA_030765085.1. Taxonomy (NCBI): domain Eukaryota; kingdom Viridiplantae; phylum Streptophyta; class Magnoliopsida; order Asparagales; family Amaryllidaceae; genus Allium; species Allium cepa. The sequence continues at coordinate 472,302,269 of CM060931.1, forward strand.
CGTCCTCCAAAAATTGGTCTTCAGTACACTAAAAAGCTCAAACTGACCCGCGCGTAATGAAAACAAAATACTCGAGTCAGAACTAAAAGATCTTATGTAAGTAAAATTAATCCAAAATAAAAGATGAGTGCAATGGCTTCACAGATGTTAGGGGATTTTCCATCTCCTATCAAGTGTACAACGTGAATATAATTATCAAAGGATTTAAAACAATTCGAGGTATTAATTTTAACCACTTTAATTTAAAAAAAAAATCAAAGTTTAACTTAAGCCTTCTAAATAATTCAATTCCAACACATAATCCAAATTCAAGAAATTTTATGGATATATATATATATATATATATATATATATATCATTTCAACCAATATCTAAAATTAAAATTTTCAAATCAATGAAAACCGCTTAGGTTTATCTTTTCAACCCAAAATGATTTCCCTAATCGACAAGATCATTTGGGTATGCATTATTTCAATCCATAGTGATAACAGAGATATAAGCATAAATAAATGTCCAATCATCCAAAATTTCAACCAATAACATACATCACAATCAACATCCAAGTTAGCAAATAAATCACAGCAATTAATTGGTTATCATTATTAGGTGTTTAACTAGAAATTATATTATATATTAATTACATGGCTATAAAATTCAATATTAATTCAAATTAAATCTAAATGACAAATTAAAACACCAAACAACAATTGATAAACTTCTAATGACATCATAAATCTAATTTAACCAACATAAGATAATTTAGTAGTTGTGAGTGTGTTAAAACACTCACCTTTGATTCGTCGACAATTAAAAATCCAATTAAACGCTCAAATTTGAACAGTGGACAAACTAAAAACTACGCCATCTTTAAGAAAATATATGGACCAACATATTATTACTGATTCTATAAAGGTGACTAAATGAAAAGTTGTTGCAAATTCTTTTCTCTCCATTTCAAGAAAAAAATCACTCAAAAAGCTTTTTTCTTGATGAAGCTATGGTCAAAACAAACAGAGGTATTTTCTGAGTTGAAAATGTGAGTTCAAATATACTTTAAAAAGATTTGAGTTTTTGGCATAGAAAGTTAAGGAATTTGAAGAACTTATCTAAAAGGAAGTTGAAGCCGTTGGAAAAATAAATGATTTGAAAAAAAGAATCACATAATTTGGTTCATTGCTTAAGGAGACATGTTTGGTAAAATATGGTGTATTTTCGTCCAGAACTGGACTCGAGAAAGGACTTGAAATGTAGAGTTTTAATATAGAAATATTCGAAATGGGAAGAAGGGTTCAACAATAAAGTTGTGGCCATTGAAATTATACACGGTTTCAAAAAAAATTGATTTGGAGTAGTTTATTGGAATATAGAAGCCATGGAAATAAGGGAAAAGAAGGGAAAAAGAGAAAGAAGAGAAGAGGAAAGATAGGGCTTTGGCCATGGGTTACTGTCGTTGGTTGTGATGGAGGTGGGTGGCGGTAAGAGGAGAGAGGTAAGCTAGGGTTTTGAAGGAGGAAGGATGGAAATTGATTTGGAGATTTAGGATTTTTGGGATTTGGAGTTTTCGACTGATTTAAGGAAGAAGAAGAGTACGTAGAAAGTTTCTCAAATGAGCAATTTTTTTACGTATTTGGTTTTAGTCTGGTAGAAAAATAGAAGGTCAATGTGTGAGAAAATGAAGGATCCAAAGTTTCTTAAGGTTCCTAGGGTCTCTTGGTTTACTAAGGAGCCCAGTAGTCTAAAAAAACCCGATAAGATTTGCCAAAAAAAATAGAACACAAATATACACTACAAATGAAAGAATTAAGCTGTAGGTTATTTAATAATTATGAAAGGTGGAGAAAAAATAAATTTCACATTTTATTTTGAAAGTTTTAGGCATAAATAATGCATAAAGAAATGTACGTAGAAATGGAAAAGTTTGCAAACCAATGGAAAGTGAAATTTTTTATACGCGAAAATAAGGTGGCAATAATTAAATATAACCTAAAAATCTAGGCTTATGTATTAAACAGAAGGAGAAATAAATGGATCAAATATTAATAATGAGGTAACTATTTTAAAACGTACATGCAACAATTAATAATAACAGAAATGAAGGGACCGTGTACATTTCACAACCTTTTTAAAATTCAATTTATGAAACGTAACCTAATTAACTTCATTAACACATATAACATTCAAATTTGCACACATTTAGTTTTTTTTCTATGCATAATAAATAAAATTACTTACCATAAAAATGGAAATGTTCAATTCGGTTTTCCCAAAACGATCTTTTATTTCCATTAAAACATCTTTTCTGCCTAACAAAAAAGGTGCGTTTCTTTTATTAAATCTATTAATTGCAATCAATGTTTTCTTTCCTTCTAATTGACATATTTCAATTACAATATTTGCAATTATTTACAAAGTTAAATTTCAAAAAAGACAACTAAAATGGATGAAAAATAGAATAATTTACAAATTTGTTGTTCATACAACAAAGTAATAAATAACTTACTTAAATAAATTATTTTCCTACTCTTGCAATCCATCTATATGCTAAAACAGTTCAAATATACATATATTTCTTCCTTTAAATCAATCGTTCTATTCTATATTTTAATGAAACTAAACATGCATTCACAAATGAAACATTCATTTTATTTGACATAAATGTTCTTTTCATTAAACGAACTTTCCTTTTATATTCACAAAATATAAGCTGCGCTTAATTACACCTATTAATTTACAATTTGTTGTCCTCTCTATCATTAATTGAAATTATTCAATTACATCAATTCAATTGTTTACAAAGATGAATTTCAAAATGGAAAAAATAAATGTAATGAGAAATAAACAATTATTTCCTGTCTAATAGTAATTTAAACATATTTATACACTATTGGATACAAACAAGAATTATATATTTCTTACCAAATAATAGTTTCTTATCACTGCAATCAATCATTCAACTACCAAATATTTCAAATAAATAAACATATGATTTCTTCTTTTATAAAGAAACATTTATTTTTCCTTATTAACATTTATTATTCCAATCAATTGGAAATTTACATTCATACAATAGTTAATTTCACTCAAACCAATGTTACTAAAATACACACTAGAATTTGTTATCATCCTTACATTATTACAAACATGTTTCATTAATAGAAATTTTACTTAAGCTCATAACTTGTGTTATAATTTATTTTGTATCAGTAAATTCTTAATATATTTTCCTAACAATTTTATTCAAAAATCATATTTAATTTAATACTTTTAAATGTTTACAAATACTGGCCGTTACATATTTCATCATAAAACCACTTGTAAAATTCACCAAATTTCCTACAAAACAACATAGAAAATTCCAAGTAAATTTTCACATTTTAATAAATGCACAAAAATGACCATTTTACCCCTGTATGAAGATGAATATGTGACAATTTGAAAATAATTTGAATTTTGGTTTAAACAAGTTAAAATACCCAATATGATCACTTATTCAATTTAAATAGATTTAATATCGTGGTAAAAATATGCACATTTGCGTGCACATCAAATACCTTCATACTTATCTTTTTATTTGTCCTCGAATAAAGAAACTAAGATAAATCCATTTTCGTAGGGAGCACGATTGCAATGAGTGTATGTAACAAGCCATTAAACGGTTGGGTGTCTCCGGTAGGACGAGTGTTGTCTCGTGAGGGTTTTCAGTGGATACTACCCACAAAATCCAAATGCAGGATGAAAAATTTACAAAATGCAAGATTTATTTATAAAGAGACGAATGTGAATTTTTGAAAATATTTACAACGAAGGATTTATTTCTAAATTGACACAAATAAGTTAAATATATGTTTCGGTTATTATCTTGAAAATTTATGTCATTTACTCATCAAAATTTCCAACAAAAACAAAGTGATCATAACAAATAGACTATAGTTTAACCCGTTGTTTCGATTGATAACAAAGTGTAACTATGAAATGGTTCCTTAATTGATTATCAAAATTTATCCTGGTGGTATATTCATTTCCTTTCAACAACAAGTCAAATCAAATAAGTTAAAATAGTGCTTGGTTTTCATTTGCTTACTCACTCTTATTTTTTTGAAAATTTTGTTAATATTTACAATATTTACATATGCCTAACTAAGATAAACTAAGGCCAGATATATTACCAATGCACTGCCTTGCGGACTTATGTGAGGGGAATACAGAGCGTGGCGAGTGAACACTTATAGACTGCAGGTGTTATTAAAAAGAATTTTTATTTTATATACATACACCTAGCTCGGATAAACTGAAGCCAGATATACCGATCACTCACTACCTTTCGGGCTTACATGAGAAAGGTACAGAGCATGGTGAGTGTACACACAAGTGTGTGCACCTGTCGACCGTAGGTGTTAATAGAAAATATTTATATATATACAAATTTTTTTTGAAAGAGTGTTTTGCAGAATCATCTTAGCACCATTTAACTTAGAAGACAAAAAATGTTATATCCTTTACATTAAATTCACACTTTTTAAAACAAAGATATTCAATTAGGATGTATTTCATAATTAACACGTATGAATCTTCCTATATGCTAGTTAAACCATCGTTATTTATAATCAAACTTTATTTTTATTTTTGTTAAGACAAATAAACTTTCAAAAATTTCAATTCAACAAACCAAAACCATATATTTATCCTATAGTGTTTCATTAAAAATAAATCAAAAATGCTTAAATAAAATTGTTTTTTTAGATTTTTTTATTTTGGAAAGAAATTGTAAAAATAAATATTAAAAATTAAAACTGAAGATGAGACTCCCTTCATACTTGATTTTGACTGTGTCCCCACAGTCAAACCAATTGAAAGGAGAAAAATAAAAAATAAAAATATGACCTTTATTTAAATGAAAATTAATGGTATTTACACAAGATCAGAAAGTATATCGTCAAAAAGTAAATGAAATGATCTTCCAAAGACCGATTCATTTGTCTTGTCAAGTAAGCGAGACACAGCTTAAGCTCAAGAAACCAAACTATAAATGATTTCGAAGTTGAACATTGATTTGAAAAAACGAATGTTGTTTTATTAAAAATCGCACGAGTTGTTTTATTGTCGATGATTTTTGGGGTCAGTAAAATAATTGGTTGAAATTCAAGTTTATTTTCACCAAATTGAAATTCAAATTTGTCGTTGAAAACTTCTTCAAAATTATTGATTTCAAAATCAAAATGGTGATTTAAATCTACCCCTTCGGAATTTAAAACTCATCCTCGAAAATTCCATAAAATTCATGTTCATTAAATTCGTCTTCCTTTATTGGATTATCATCAACTTAATTGCATGTCTCTAGTTCAAAATCCAAAGTTGCTGTATTCAAATTTTTGAAATCGAGAAAACAAAGATCAAATTTTAAATTTGGTTCCACACCTTCAAAAGAATTGAAATCCAACTCAATTACCGTGTTTTCAACAACTTCAATTTCAAAAGTTTTTATTGGAAAATCGTCGATTTGTGTAAAAGGTGGATTATCACTTGAATCGTCACACATTGGAATTTAATTTAGTTTATACGTTGTTTCATACATGTTTCAATCAACAAATTTGTGTGGTCATCATAAATTTCATTCATTTGTTCAACAATCCAACTTATAGATATTGACATGAAAATTTTTGATTTGGATTTGTTGAGAACAAAATTTTTCACTCATAACGTGATTAAGATTATTCCCATTGCCAAATTGGTTTGAAAAGTTGTTCTATTTTAACGTTGAGTTTGAAATTCATTTTGGAGTTTGAAATTGAATTGGCATGGGTTATAATCATACTCGTTTGACGTTTGAATTGAATTCAAATTTTGAAATCTTTGACTCGAATTATTACACAAATATGAATTACACAATTCATTTATACTTTGATTTTGTTGTATAGAGAATTCAAGTAAAGATGAAATGGTATTTTCAAGAGTCGAGGGTTGGTTATTATTTCGAAAATTTTGTTGTTCAAAATTTGAATTGTTTATACAAAAGTTGTCGTTAAAATATCCATACGAATTTGGAGAGAAATCATATGGATTATATTGATTTTCACAACTATTGTAAAATTCACTTAAGTGGTGAAAATCGGACATTTTCAAGAATTTTTTTTTTGGTTTTTTTTATTTATAAAGGAAAAATATTTACAAATAGAATTTATTTTTCAAATTGGAAAATTGATTTTTTTTGTTTTGTTTTTTATTTTTCAAATTTTTTTGAAAAGATTTTATATTTTTTTTTTGGATTTTTGATTTTCTAAAATAAATATGTAATTTTTTTTGGAATTTTGATTTAAAAAATTTCAAAGGTAAAGGAAAAATGACTAAGTTAAGAAATATTTATAATTTTTTCATTTTTGGATTTTGAATTTCTTTTTTAAATATTCATAAACTAATGCAACTAAATGAATGCAATGGTAAGTCACAAATGATTTATCCTAAATTAACTCAAAACTGTATAATCACACTTTGTCTTAAATTAACAAGATGATTCTCAGTCAGGTAACAGGCAGGATTTATCGGTACACCAGGAATCACTGTAGCAATGCAGCCGACGGTTTAAGTACCTTTAGAGACACAATTCAGTATAATATTTACTAATTACCATAATATTTGTAACTGATTATTGCCTTGTCGCATCCTAGACACCAAGAAATTAAATTGTTCAAAGAAGACAAATTGTCAATATACAATTAAGAGCAATCATTATTATTAATCAAAATCTAAATGAAATGCAAAGCGGAAATTAAACGTGTATTAAAATGCAATTATGAATGAATTTTGTTTTTGTTTTTGTTTTTGGTTTTCTATTTTTTTTTCAAATGCAAATAAAGAACAATGCAAGACAAACAAAATGTAACAACCCTGTATTTTGTGATTATTTTAATTGAATTTCTGATTTAAAAGCTTTATTTATTTATTTTAAATAGATAAATTTTGTTATTTTAAAATATAAACTTTGATTTTGATATGAATTATCATTCCAAAACATGACTAAAAAGAATATTTTCCAAAAAGTGAATTTTGGTCAATATGGTCAAACTTTGACTTTTAAATTTAAATTTGAAAGTTTGAAAATTTGAATTTTATCTTTTATATGAAAGTAAATAAAATTTTAAGAACACTGCTTTTCGTTTCATTGAAATCTGATTTATAATGTGAAAGTTATGCCTTTTTAACTATGTTGTGAAATTTGCTATATTTAACAAAATAGTTTATTTTAAATTATATAAATAATATTTTATTTGGTCATGTAATGTTCTAATTTATTTTTATATGGGTAAAATAACTTTTATTTTATATATTTTGGTTTTAAAACATTTTTGAAAGTGTAATTGACATTTTCGAGTGTCAGTGGTATCTTTTTTTTACAATTTCTAATTTCCAGCTTCAATTAATTTAAGAAATTCTTTATTTATTTTTCTATTTTCTCAAGATCGTATTTTATTCTCATTCCGACTTTATTTTATTCCTTATTTATTTTATTTATTTGACATTTTATTTGTTTTAAAGTGAAATAGAAATTTTTCTAGAGCCAGTGGTATTTTATTTGTAATTTGCATGTCATGTTTCCAATTTTTAAACAATTTCTTTAATTATTTTTCTATTCACTCTAAATACATTTATTTATTTCACTTTGAATTTGTTTAAAAAATTATTTTATTTCAAAATTTCGCTTTAGAATATTTTTAAAAATGGAGTAGATATATTTTCAAAGCCAATGATGATTTAATTGTAATTTTTGAACCCTGTTTTGAATTTTAAGCAATTTATTTAATTATTTTTCCATTTTCTTTAAAATTTATTATTTATTTTTATTTTATATTAATTTTTTCGGTTTTTAAAGTCAAATTACTTTAAAAAAAAATTCTTGAACTAATGAAAAGAAAATATGAAGAGTTTTTACAAGCTTTATTAACTTAAGTCTTTTCATCTCCAAAGTCTTTTCAATTGCCATAACCTCTCATTTATCACTTTTGGCCATGCAGTTTAATTTCCTAGCCATGACTTCTATCTAGTTTTCACGCAAAAACTTTATCATTTCCATCTCCATTCACAGCTTGACAAAAATCCTTGGTAATGGCTCTTCTTTTTCATCCTTTCTCTTCTCTTTTTCCATGTTATTTTGCCTTGTTTTTATTGCCTTTTGCTCGGCCTCCTCTTATTGTCATGGCCACTACCTCCTATATCTCCTCCTTGTCACCAACACCGCCTACTCCTTTATCCTTGACCATGGCCGAGCCCACCATGATGCATAAATCCACAAAAATACCACTTATGCCTTAAAACTATGCTAGTTTGAGCCATCTTGCTTCACCACTTCATTTTTCACCACCGCCACCACCTTAGGCCACCACCACCATCACTATCCAGACCCCTACTCACCACTTTTTCCCCTGACCCACACTCCACTGGCCGAGCCAAAAATCCCATGGCCGAGCCCCTTTTGTTGAACCAAAACCATGTTTTAGCCTAAACCCCTTCACATTCCTACCTTGTAACTTCCTCCACATGTTCTAGCCTTTATGCCATGCATTCCTATGTTCAAACCAGAGCCAAAGTCATGCCAAACCTTAGCCAAATAATCCCCTATACCATGAGCAATTGTATAAAACAAGGGAAAAGATAGTGTATTCATATTGCTTTTTGTTTCAAAGTTATTTCTATTCAATGTCATATTGAATTCTAATTTTATTTGTCATGTTCATGGGTTGTGTACAAGATCAATAAGCTTGCTTCTCATCCAATTGAATCCATCGTTGTGTCATCGTGCTTTCGGGTATCCATTGTGTCGTTTGAATTGATATCTCGAGCATAAGAGGTGAGTAAATCTCACACGACATTTTATACTTATGCAATTGTGAAGCGACAACAACTGAATGTGTAGAATTATATGTGATGTTATAACTGCCTGTGATTATTTATATATGATGTTACACCTGTTAATTTACATGTCATCTCATCTGTTACTGTTATATGTTGTTAACTGTTCATTTATATCTGTTTATCACACTGCAAGTTCCATGTAGATTAGATTCACTATGGGTTGAAATGATACATACCCGGACGGACTTTAGAATAGGGAAAAATCATTATGGACTAGAATGTAGGTCTAAACGGTTTTTATTTTTATTTTTTTAACTTGGGATTGCGGGTTTGAAATGATAGAACCCAGATTTTTCTTTTAAACTATGGATTGAAATGATATATATCTGTATCACTTGACCTAGGTTAGAAAACTATATGCAGGCCCGTGGTTATTTTATAAAGTGTTTTGGATATTTTTAAGTATTTTAAAATATAAATTTATGAAATTTTAATTTAAATAGATTTTGAAATGTTTTAAAATAAAGAAATTATGATTTTTCTATGAGTTAAAAAAGGTAATTAATGAATGGTTAAATTGGATTATTGAAATATATCTTAAATTTGGAAATTTGGAATTTTGGTTAAAAATGATATTTAAGTTATATAAATAAAATGGAAATTTAATTATATTTGGAAAATGGTAAATATGATAATTTGATTTAAATTTGAACTTAAGTGATTTATTAAAGCATTATTGATTTTTCTATGAATCTTGAATTTCTTAAGTAAACTTATTGAAAAATTTGATTTATTTATAAGAAATTTATTTTATAAAAATCATATGTTAAAGGTATGTTTATAAACATTTTTGAATGTTAAAATATGATTTCTATAATGTTTAAATCGTTTAAATCGAAGCTTATTATTTTTGGAAATTGAGTACTTAATTTGAAAGTATAATAACTCCACTTTTAAGTGATTTAAATGAGTTAATTTAATTGGAATATAAACTATTTAAAGGTGATTTGAAAGGATAATAAATGAATGTTATCTTGAATTTAGAAGGTATTTAAAGTTGAATATTTGGATTTGAACTTATATGATGATTTGAAATAAAGTTTTGAAGGATATAATATTTTGATATTAAAATGATTTTAAAAAATGTTTTGAAAGATATGATATTTTGATATTCAAATGATTTGAAATAAAATTTTGAAAGATATGGTATTTTGATATTAAAATGATTCGTAAATAAAGTTTTGAAAGATATGATATTTTGATATTAAAATGATTTGAAAATATAGTTTTTAAATATATGATATTTTGATATTAAAATGATTTGAAAATGAAGTTTTGAAAGATATGATATTTTGATATTAAAATGATTTGAAAATGAAGTTATGATATTTTGATATTAAATTGATTTGAAAATAAAGTTTTGAAAGATACGATATTTTGATATTAAAATGATTTGAAAATGAAGTTATGAAAGATATGATATTTTGATATTAAAATGATTTGAAAATGAAGTTCTGCAAGATATGATATTTTGATATTAAAATGATCTGAAAATGAAGTTCTGAAAGATGTGATATTTATGTATTAAAATGATTTGAAAGGAAGTTTTGAAAGAATATGATTATTTAATATATTGAAATGGTTGGAAATGACTTGATATTTATTTTGATAAATATTTGAATTTGAAAGATATGGTATGTTGATATATTGAAATGGTTTGGAAATGATTTAATCTTTATTTTGATAAAGATTTGGATTGAAATGATATTTTATTTTGAAGTATAAAATACTATTTTAAAGTTATAACCATGGGATATGATAACGATTGGTTGGCAAAGAGACCGGGATAGGGTATGGGCATACTCTCTGTCGATATTGAAAACCACTTTGACAACCGTGTACGCGGTGGAGATTCCAGAATGACATAGGATGGTGGCGACGTTCTTGAGGTATGTTATGTGGACCCAACTCCCGTGAGTTGGCATAAGGTGGGTAAAACAGGAGCGATCTCGGGCCAAAAGGGGTAGCTTCTCTGGTCGGACACATATCTTCGATACCATTCTATTACTTTTGTGATTGTTTGGGCGCCCCACCGATTTTGGGAATGTGTTCCGAGGTGGCGTATGTGGCTGCTGCGTTACCACCATCCCATGTGCGTAACTGGTATATCTACCCTGGCATTGCCTTGTGTACCGGTTACCTACCCTATCGAGACTTTACTACAAGTTTGGTTTTCTTCCGTAGCCCATGCGTATCTTCTCGTAGTCTCTCGATCAGGAGATATACAGATATTGGATGAACTACTGGGACTATTACGTGTCTGTGGCTTTATGGGTAACCCCGTGATGCAATTTTAAAGTAAGTTTATTTTACTATAGACATTATTATAATAGCGCAATATTACTACATAGTAAATAGTTTAACGGATCCTTAGAGGATGGGCGGTCCCAAGCATCCTTTAAGTTACTTGTACTTTTACTAAAGTTCACTTGAGTTGGTTTACATTGTATACGTATGTATATCCTGACTCGAGTGTTTGTATTTTTATTTACGCTCGGGTCAGCCTGAGTATTCATAAATTTGGATTTCCACTTTCTAGAGATTGGAATCGCTGGAGATTATCTACTTATCTAGTTTTATTTTTGTTGATTTTTCCTTTTCAGCTCTTGTATTAGTAGACTTCTATGTATTGAGACTTCTGTTGTAGTCTATTTCTTCTGTTGTATCTTATGTAACAATGATATATTTATATAGTAGCTTCATGAACTACTATTTCTTTTACTTCCGCTACATTATTAAATACTCTGTTTCTGTGATCATTTATTTACTGTATATTCTGAGATTTGCCAAATTTTTATTTACAATGCGGTATTTTGAGCAATTCAAGTCCGACATATGCGGATGCGAATGGTTGAAAATATCGGGCTGTTACATTTGGTATCAGAGCTTTGGCTTTGAGCCAAAACTTAGAATATAAGGCAAATTATTTACAGAATCACTTTCGTTCGAGTTTAAATCTTTCCTCTTTGATTCGAATTTCCTTTGAATTTTGGAACGTTCCCTACGGTTCCAAAATCCATTCGTGTCCCTTACTATTCATCTTCTTTTGATTCTAGAGTATCCCATAACTCCGCTTCGAATGATCTTTTTAGTGAGTTGGCGGTCTCGCCATTTTCAAATTGAATTATAAAAGGGGGAAACTCCTTTACAATTAGCATCGATTCACCAGAGATTAATATCTATCCTTGGTTTAGATGCAAATATCTTTTGTTATTCCGAACTCTATCTCATAAGATCGAATGTAACGATCCCGATTTTTGAGTAAAATTAAATTTAGTAACAGATATAAATTTGTGAATTTAAATTGATAATTAATTTAATCTTTGGAATTTAACTTTGAAATATTTGGTAATTAATATTAAATTGAGGATTTAATTGAGAATTAATGTGAAAGTTTTCAAATTTAATAAATAATATGTGTTGATTGTTTATATATATATATATATATATATTTATATGGATTTTTAAATTGAATTGTGAGTTTGAAATTTAAAATATATATTTGAAAATATTATAAAAAGTTTGTTCTTTTAAATCTAATATATATATGTATATCTGTACTTGGAAGTTATAATTTGAAATTAATTTTTAAAAGGTTAGCCTAAGTTAAATTCTTATATATAATTATTTGAAAGTTAAACTTTGTATAAGTATATAATTTGATTTCAAATTTTATTTCTTAAGATTATTTAAAAATTTATAAGAGTATAAAATATAATGTATGAATGAAAATTTAAAATAAGAAGTAAAGTTTAAAATACACATATCTCTTGAAAATTAATAAGATTTGGATAAAATACTAATAAAGCAATAATGTTCTTTCTTTTGAAATTATATACGAATTAAGTACAATTTGCTTAAATTTAATAAAAGGTTTAAAACACTTATCTTTTTATAAAATATGATTTGTATATACATTGAACATATAAGGATATAAACATAAATGTGTATGTAGACATAAGTACTCAATTTAATAGGGTTTAAAATAAAAATTTTAAATGTTAAATATACATCAAAGAGATGGAGTAAAGAAATTAACATACATTGGAATCTCATGATTACTTTTTACGTATGGCATTCAATGTAATTAATTGAATAAAATAATAAGATTTAAAAATGGCAAAAAAACTTTTCATCTCCCAATATGCAATTATTTAGTCTCAGCAAATCTGAAAGAGAGCAGTAAAAAAGATCTCAAATCTGAAGCAAAATCAGTAAAAAGATAATCAAAAAACAAAAGTAAAACCAGGCTTCTCATTCCTTTTTAAAAAATTGAAAACTACAAATTCAAATTGCAACCTGGAAATAGATTAAAGACAGCAAGCAACCTATAACAAATCAAAAATAGAAAATCGTAACTTCGAATTCAGATCAACAAGCTTCACTTTTCAAGTTAAAAGCAAGCTGAATCAAGAAAAAAACAAAGATCTGTTTCAACCTGAAACAAAGCTCAACATGATCGAGCAACTTCAAAAATATGGAAGCAATTAACAAGCAAATTCAAAAATCTGAAGCAGATCAGTCAAAGTTCATCATGCTTTACCAAATTTAAAATCAAGATCAATTTTTCCAGACTCTACTTCATACTTCCAGGTCTCTATTGCTCTGTTCCAAAACTTAACTTCAAGGTGAGCAAACCCTTTAACTTGTTATATCTCTTGAATGTTGATTGTGTACTTGAAGGTGTGATGTAACTATACTTGCATGATTGAATGTATATCTCTATTTGTGTATATATGCATATTAGAAACCAGAGATGATGTACATGTATGTATATACCTATATTTGAGTTTACAGGTTAAAACAAAAATCAAAAATAAAAATCCCTTAGATCATTCATTTGTAGACTGTGATCTTTAAATAAAAATATTCGAATTAACAAGACCAAAGATTTAAAAATACTTTTAATGATAATTTGAAGATAATTTTTAATCTAAAACAAGAATATACAGTGAAATTTAAAAATATGATGAATTTGAATTTCATAACTTCTTGATTCGTTTACATTGTTGGGTTCTACTTCAGAAATCATGAATTTTAATAATAAATCAGAACTTTTAAGTCGTTATCCAAAGAGAAATAGCAATTTGAATGAATTAGTCACTTTTATCAACATTTGGTGATCACATGAAGTTAGTAGCCGAGATTAATGGTGAAGAAGGCGGGAAGGTTGGAGAATGCAGGAAAAATAATTGAATTTTTTTTATCCACCAGAGAAGCCGATTGGTGAGATTATAGGGTTTAAGGCACGATTTTATTTAATGTTATTCTCGAAGTCTTTGCACCAACAAGTAATCGTCGTACTAGTTTGGACCGGGGAAAGACGTTGCGTTGATCATCGAGGGATCTCTGGTCGAGGTGGCAGGGTGGCAGAAGACCGGTGGTGATCGTGCGAGGTTTTTGTTGATCAGAGTATTTCTGATGGGTTCGAAAATCTTGTTCGATTTTGATTCAGAGATGATTTCGCAAACCTGGGTGTTCGAATCGATTGTGATAACCGTCGATGATACTCTGGTGGTCGCGACGTTGATCGTATGACGTCAAGGCATTGGTGCACATGTACATTGTATCATTCGTATCTGGTCTGGATTGTGATATTTAGGGAAGTTGGATTGTCCTCGGTTCGAACTCGAAGGCGCTGATGAATTTTCTCGAAGTCAAGTAGAATTGTGAGTGTCTCAGGGATAACACGGGATGGGATCGGGTTATTCCCGAAGCAAATTTTTAAACAGTTTCAAGTTTAAACAGAAGCAAGTTTTAAGTTTAAAAAAAGAAATTTGGTTTAAATCTTTTCTTAAATGAATTTCTTTTATACAAAATAGATGTTTTGGTTCAACTTAAATTTGTTAAGTTGTATTTTTAAGTTATTTAAGAAAATAAAAGAGAATGTATTAAATTCGTGTGTTAATGATAATTAAGTAACTAATAAGATAAATGGTTTATCTTAAATCTAATTAAGGTTTTGATGATTAAAGATTAAAAGAAAAAAAAATATAATTAAGGATGAATAATTAATGATTTAAAGATTAATTAACCAAGAGTTTAAAGGATAATTAATTAAAGAATAATTAATTAAGGGAAATTAATTTCTTAAAGATAGTTACTTAATTTGAAAAATATAATTAATTAATGATTAAAGCTGATTAATTAAATGATTAATTAAGGAATAATTAATTAATATGGTTAATTAATTAAAGTAATTAATTTGAAGATAATTAATTAAATAAAAAATTAATTAATTAATGTAAGTAATTAGGGATAATCACTTATTGTAATTTTATTCTTTAATGGTAATTGATTAAGATTTAATTAATTATGTAATTAACTTAAGGTTAATTTAATTAAGGTAATTAATTAAGGATAATTAGTTAACGGATAATTACATAATTAAGAGGTTAAATATTTGGTGATCAAGGGTTAACTGATTTATTAATTGAAATTAATCAATTAATGGTTTATGTTTACTTAATTAAAATAATTTATAATTAATTAATGTTAATTAACCAGGATTAGTAAATTATTCATAAGTAATTAAATCTGATTTGAATTAATCAGACAATTAACTGATTTTACTTATGGATGTTTGGATTCTATTAGATGATTGTTTGATACTCCTGATATGTTCTGTTTTAATTTGAGCCTGTTTAATGTAATTTATTATCTGTGATATATATCTGTGATCTGTGAATAAAAGATAAGCGTTATAGTTTATACCGCTTATCAAATATGTTGCTGTATTTGAATCTGTGCCGATTGATAATATTGCACTTCTATTGTGTAAAACCCCTGGACCACATTTATACACACACAAATATGGATTGCACGTTAAAATGGGTTAAGTCACAGATTTTTGAAATAATTTTAAAATTGAATTTTTGAATCCAAATGGTTTTGGAAATGAATTGAGTTTTAAGTGAAAAGATTTTGAGAAGGAATTTCAAAGATAAAAGTTATTTTTGAATAACTTGATTCAGTTTTGAAATTTGATTTAATTTTGAATCCAAAATTTGAAATTGAATCCTATTCATGATTTAAAAAGGTTATACAAGTTTATATGCGTTTTAAACCATTTTAAAAGTGTTGTTTAGGGAATTTGAATTCAACCCAAAGATTTTAACTTGTATAAATGAAATCAGATTTTTCTGAAACGAAAACTATTTGTTTTCAAACAATAAAAGCTTTCACATAAGAAATGAACTTCCAATTTGTGTTAAAAAGGATTTCAAGTCTAAAATGAAAATGGTTTTCCAAGTTATGAATAAATCTTTGGAAACGGTCTGAAAGCTATAAGTTAAATCTTTAATCTAAAGATTGGATGAGTTAACCCAACTGAAATGGAAATTGTTTTGAAATCTGTGAATAGATCTTTATGAAACTAGGTGAACTTTGTGGAATAAATCTTTTTGTTTAAAGATTTGAAATGGTAATTTGTTTAAACCATTTGAAGAAAGATTTTGGGTTTAAAAGTTGTGACTTAACTAAAATCCCAATATCCATATGTTTTAAAATATTGCGTTCACTATTCGTTTTAGCCGGGAGAAGACCATGTGTTATATAACCCATTCCGAATAGTAATACGATGTTATGGATTGCATTTGGAGACCGGTCTTGAAGACCGGGTATTTACGAGAATGATTGGATAACCTATCGATTGTCTCTGCACTGAGTAGCTACGGTATAGAGATTCCCTAAGTGATGGGAAGTCCGATCAGGATTGTGGATACCGGGATTTGCAAGGGATTCTTCGATAGTGCCTTCGGTTCTGTTCGAACTCGGATTAGACTTGCTTATCTAGGTGAAACGTGATGGGGGATTCTTGCTTTTTGTTTGGTGGCGAGTAGGAGACTCTTAACCCTACACATCCTCTTTAAGGGGTTGGTTAGCCGTAAGGCGTGACAATCGAAAGGCCGGCCGTAAAAGCAAGTTGGGGGTACCAGTGAAAGCCACACACGGGGCTGGGATGGTTGAAAAGCCTACCAGTCGAGATTGGCCGCTGTCGATGGTTGAAAAGCCTAGACTATTTCATTTGGCATCAGAGCTGAAGGTTAAAACTTTAGCTCAGGAGTATAACACATTAGGTAACTCATTAGAGATAGGGTGAAGTATACCCTAGAATGAGTATATCCCTAAGATATTCGTTCGAATGCCTCAGTAAATTCTCTTATTATTCACCGATAGTGAGTATGAGTCCGAGAAGAGGACGCGATAGGGGACTGGAGAGTACCACTACAAATAGTCAATACCCTGCAACAGTGGAAATAACTTTCTCTATCAATCTCCTTTGATTCGATTTCGAATTCTTTGATTGCTTAATAGCAGCTACAAGAAGAAGTTTCGGTGTGATGGTGGCCCTACGAAACGTTGTAGAATGTCCTTACTTCGTATCTTCATTGGTTTCTTGTCAGCTTTTCGTTTTAAACTCTAATGAGTTTGAAAATTTAAATTAAATAAATTAGAAATTTTAAATTGAGTTAAATTGGTTAATAGAATATGAAGCTAAATTTGAATTGAATCAATAAAACGATATCCGTTAAAACCAAGTTTGAAATTCTATCGTAATTTCTTGTCTAGATCGAAGTCCGAAGAGGGAAAAGTTGGTATATAGTTTGGGGTGTTCCGACCTAAGTTAGAATACATATCTAGTGCTTGAAATTGAATCTATCTATCTTTCTATTCTCTAGGATCCGATATATTCTATGAATGATTGGTTATCCCTTCGAACTAATCATTGCCCTTGCATATCCGTAGACCGCTGAACGCGAGTATCTTATGAAATATTGAATGAGTTTGTTCACATATTATTAATATTCTGATTTGGTAAGCCAAGTGTACAATAGATTTTCGGTTTGATCTGGAAAATTGTTTCTCTATCTTTTCGTTTCCATCTATTCTTTGTTTTCTTCCTTGCAAATTTCATGGACGAATTTTTTTTAGGGAGGAATTTGTAATGGTCCCGATTTTTGAGTAAAATTAAATTTGGTAACTAATATAAATTTGTGAATTTAAATTGATAATTAATTTAATCTTTGGAATTTAACTTTGAAATATTTGGTAATTAATATTAAATTGTGGATTTAATTGAGAATTAATTTGAAAATTTTCAAATTTAGTAAACAATATGTGTTGATTATTTATGTATATATGGATTTTTAAATTGAATTGTGAGTTTGAAATTTAAAATATATATATTTTAAAATATCATAAAAAGTTTGTTCTTTTAAATTTAATATATATGTATATCTATACTCGGAAGTTATAATTTGAAATTAATTTTTTGAAGGTTAGCCTAAGTTAAATTCTTATATATAATTATTGAAAAGTTAAATTTTGTATAAGTATATAATTTGATTTCAAATTTTATTTCTTAATATTATTGAAAAATTTATAAGAGTATAAAATATAATGTATAAATGCAAATTTAAAATAAGAAGTAAAAGTTTAAAATACACATATCTCTTGAAAATTAGTAAGATTTGAATAAAATATTAATAAAGGAATAATGTTCTTTCTTTTGAAATTATATATGAACTAAGTACAATTTGCCTAAATTTAATAAAAGGTTTAAAACACTTATCTTTTTATAAAATATGATTTGTATATGCATTCAACATATAAGGATATAAACATAAATTTGTATGTAGACATAACTACTCAATTTAATAGGGTTTAAAATAAAAATTTTAAATGTTAAATATACATCAAAGAGATGGAGTAAAGAAAGAAACATACATTGGAATCTCCTGATTACTTTTTACATATGGCATTCAATATAATTAATTGAATAAAATAATAAGATTTAAAAATTGCAAAAAAACATTTCATCTCCTAATATGCGATTATTTAGTCTCAACAAATCTGAAAGAGAACAGTAAAAAAGATCTCAAATCTGAAGCAAAATCAGTAAAAAAAAATAATTAGAAAACAAAAGTTAAACCAGGCTTCTCATTCCTTTCTTCAAAAAATTGAAAACTACAAATTCTAATTGCAACCTGGAAATAGATTGAAGATAGCAAGCAACCTGTAACAAACAAAAAATAGCAATCGAAACTTCGAATTCAGATAAACAAGCTTCACTTTTCAAGTTAAAAGCAAGCTGAATCAAGAAAAAAAAACAAAGATCTGTTTCAACCTGAAACAAAGCTCAACATGATCGAGCAACTTCAAAAATATGGAAGCAATTAACAAGCAAATTCAAAAATCTGAAGCAGATCAGCCAAAGTTCATCATGCTTTACCAAGTTTAAACTCAAGATCAATTTTTCCAGACTCTACTTCATACTTCCAGGTCTCTATTGCTCTGTTCCAAAACTTAACTTCAAGGTGAGCAAACCCTTTAACTTGTTATATCTCTTGAATGTTGACTGTGTACTTGAAGGTGTGATGTAATTATGCTTGCATGATTGAATGTATATCTCTATTTGTGTACATATGCATATCAGAAACCAGATATGATGTACAGGTACGTATATACCTGTATTTGAGTTTACAGGTTAAAACAAAAATCAAAAATAAAAATCCCTTAGAGCATTCATTTGTAGACTGTGATCTTTAAATAAAAATATTCGAATTAACAAGACCAAAGATTTAAAAATACTTTTAACGATAATTTGAATATAATTTTTAATCTAAAACAAGAATATACAGTGAAATTTAAAAATATGATGAAGTTGAATTTCGTAACTTCTTGATTCATTTACGTTATTGGGTTCTACTTCAGAAATCATGAATTTTAGTAATAAAATCGGAATTTTTAAGTCATTATCCAAAGAGAAATCGCAATTTGAACGAATTAATCACTTTATCAAAATCTGGTAATCGGCATGAAGTTAGTAGCGAGATTAATGGTGAAGAAGGCTGGAAGGTTGGAGAATGCAGGAAAAATAATTGAAATTTTTTTTATCCACCAGAGAAGCCGACTGATGAGATTACACGGTTTAAGGCACGATTTTATTTGATGTTATTCTCGAAGTCTTTGCGCCAACAAGTAATCATCGGACTAGTTTGGACCGGGGAAAGACGTAGCGTTGATCATCGAGGGATCTTTGGTCGAGGTGGTAGGGTGGCAGAAGACCGGTGGTGATCGTGCGTGGTGTTTGTTGATCAGAGTATTTTTGATGGGCTCCAAAAATCTTATTCGATTTTGATTCAGAGATGATTTCGCAAACCTGGGTGTTCGAATCGATTGTGGTAATCGTCGATGATACTCTGGTGGTCGCGATGTTGATCGTATGATGTCAAGGCATTGGTGCACGTGTACATTGTATCGTTCGTATTTGGTCTGGATTGTGATATTTAGGGAAGTTGTGTTGTCCTCGGTTCGAACTCGAAGGCGCTGATGAATTTTCTCGAAGTCAGGTAGAATTGTGAGTGTCTCGAGGATGACAGAGGATGGGGTCGGGTTATACCCGAAGCAAAGTTTTAAACAGTTTCAAGTTTTAACAGAAGCAAGTTTTAAGTTTTAAAAAAAGAAATCCGGTTTAAATCTTTTCTTAAATGAATTTCTTTTATACAAAATAAATGTTTTGGTTCAACTTAAATTTGTTAAGTTGTACTTTTAAGTTATTTAAGAAAATAAAAGAGAATGTATTAAATTCGTGTGTTAATGATAATTAAGTAACTTATAAGATAAATGGTTTATCTTAAATCTAATTAAGGTTTTGATGATTAAAGATTAAAAGAAAAAATATAATTGAGGATGAATAATTAATGATTTGAAGATTAAATAACCAAGAGTTTAAAGGTTAATTATTAAGGAAAATTAATTTCTTAAAGATAATTACTTAATTTAAAAAATATAATTAATTAATGATTAAAGCTGATTAATTAAGGAATAATTAATTAATATGGTTAATTAATTAAAGTAATTAATTTGAAGATAATTAATTAAATAAAAAAATTAATTAATTAATGTAAGTAATAAGGGATAATCACTTATTGTAATTTTATTCTTTAATGGTAATTGATTAAGATTTAATTAATTATGTAATTAACTTAAGGTTAGTTTAATTAAGGTAATTAATTAAGGTAATTAGTTAATAGATAATTACATAATTAAGAGGTTATGTAACAACCCGCATATTTATCGAGTTTGTATTTAAATATTAACTCGTTAATCGGATTTTGGTCCGAAAAGCTACTTTTTGCAAACGGTCAAATTAGGACTCGAGACCACTTCCATTGAGTTCGAAACGTCGTTTACAATTTTTTTAAGTATAAACATCGATAGGTTTGGAGTTAGTGAAATTTCACTAACTTTTCCCGCTTTGGACTTTGGGTTAGTTTAGCCTATTAAGCCCAAGTTCCAACCCTCTTCTCCTCACTCTTCATAAATTTCCTAACTAATCAAGCTTTGGCATTAATGGTGGAGGGAATGGGAAATTAAAATTCCAAAACTCAAATTCAATTGCAATCCATCTTTCTACTCCAAATTCAAGAAGAAGACATTGGATTCAAGCTTTTTGTGCTTAGATAGAAGAAGGATTGATTCTTGCTTGCTTAAAACTTCATTTTCATTGATATTTGGTGCAAAGGTGAGATTTTTATCTCACAATTCTAGCCTATAACTATATTGCACTGTTGGGAATGATTCCCTATCATTTTTGCATGCATGTTAGCATTTGGTTTGGATTGGATTGGCGAAAAACTCCAATTTTTAGCGTTTTGGTGAATTTTCTGCACTTAGGTCGTTCTGGCCATTTTTAGGTCGTTCGGAGTTAATTCGTTCGTCCATAGGTCGTGAGTCGTTCACGAGTTAACCCTAGGTCGTTCTGGCCATTTTTAGGTCGTTCGGAGTTAAGTCGTTCGTCCATAGGTCGTGAGTCGTTCACGAGATAACCCTAGGTCGTTCTGGCCATTTTTAGGTCGTTCGGAGTTAAGTCGTTCGTCCATAGGTCGTGAGTCGTTCACGAGTTAACCCTAGGTCGTTCTGGCCATTTTTAGCTCGTTCGGAGTTAAGTCGTTCATCCATAGGTCGTGAGTCGTTTACGAGTTAACCCTTAAGTCGTGCAGCCCTTCAGTCACGCAACCCTTAAGTCGGTTACGAGTTGTCCCGATAGGTCGTTGGACCCTTAACTCGTAGGTCGTTGGACCTTATCTCGTTAGGTCGCTCCTGGCCTAACCCTTAAGTCGTGCAACTCTTAAGTCGTGCAACCCTTAAGTCGTGGAACCCTTCAGTCACGCAACTCTTAAGTCGGTCACGAGTTATCCTGTTAGGTCGCGACCTCTGTTAAGTCGGCCATGTTGGGTCGTGAGTCATCGTTAGGTCGCGAACACCTCTAGGTCGCAACCACTAAGTCGCTTGACCCCTTAGACCCCTAGGTCGCAACCGTTAGGTCGCTCGACCCTATCCCTCTTAGGTCGTTAGACCCCCTTTTTGCCTTCACTAGGTCGTACCGCTTTGGACGGGGCGCTGCCCCGCACCCCGCCGGGGGCGCTGCCCCCTGCACCCCCGCGACCTGACCGGGCAGATCGAACCCCGTAAGCGGTGGCGTTGCCCCCGCACCCCCACCTTGGGGGGTTGCCACCCCCCTGGACCCCCCTCCGTAGGGGATCTTATCTGAAAAACATTGAGCTGATTTCCTTGGATTTTATTCACATCTCCGTATGCGATTTTTGTGACTGATTGTTTCTACAATTGCTTCTGTGTTTTGTCACTTTATAATATAAAAGGTTTCAATACTAGTAGTAAATATCAAAACTCTTTTAACAAACAATTTCAACTCTATTTTTAATAACAAAGCTCTTTTCTTAAACCGTTTTTCGATCTATTAGTATATACAAACCTTTACCTCACTCGGATGAGAAATCTAATTAAACGACTTAGTAAAACAAGTGGTATGAAACGCTTGCGTTCACTTCGTCGGTTAATTCTTGGACTTGTTCGATTGAACCTCTTGTGACAATT
This sequence comes from Allium cepa, assembly GCA_030765085.1. NCBI lineage: Eukaryota > Viridiplantae > Streptophyta > Magnoliopsida > Asparagales > Amaryllidaceae > Allium > Allium cepa. The sequence goes on from CM060931.1 coordinate 472,325,075, forward strand.
TTATTAGTGAAGATTCACAGTTTGTTCGTAAATATTTAAGTTAAGCAAGTGGTTATGGGACATGAAGCTAAACTTCTATATTTACTAGCTTAGTGTAATTGACACTTCTCGTTGATCATGACGATCATTCTGATGATTTAGAGTAGCAACTGTGCGATGTCTCTGGTTGCGAGGTTAGACTAGACACCACTTGTGTGATTCCACTCACACACACCTTTTTGCTTTTTGGTTAGTCTGGACCTTAATCTGTGTGATTCCATTCACACATGTGGGGTAGCTCCCCTTGGTCTTCGGACCGTCATGTGATAGGCCTCTTTCTCTTTTCTATGATTTCTGGACTTCTTGCATTGATTTCTAGAATTTATGTCATTGACTTGTTATGAGTACAAGTTTGGGGTATGATGCCCTTTCCGAATCTTTGAGAAGATTCTTGTGATATTGATTATCTCTTATTGATTGATCTTCTGTTGATCATTATTTACATACTTATAGTGGTATGTCATTATGGATGTTTATGTTTATGCCATATCTTTTATGTTATATCATGTCATCTGATATTTATAGCTAGACTGACCCGTTTATTATTTTCTTAAATAATACTCGGGTTAGACCGAGATGTTACAGGTGCTTCTGCTTGACTTCTTCCCAGGGATTCATCACTCTGACTTTTGGCTAACTGTTTAGATTAGCAGTTTTTGTTGTATACACTTGAGATATAGACTCATAGTTGTATTCTTTTGTATAGCACGTGTTGCTATTCTTTTGTATTATCGTGGATCTTACTGACCACTACTCTGATGTACACTTTCATGTGTTAGTTATATATTCATATCTTCTTCTGCCTTTGTGATATGGATATCTGTGACTGATTTGTGATATGATTATTTCTATGTTTGTTTCCGAAGATTATTTATAGCCACCGTGTGATAAGCAATTACATGGATGGTCGCTCCTCAACAGCCTTATTCTCCGTGCTAGTTGACAGCACTACTCCGGAGTGTTCTTGGCTAGCGTGGGTATTGAGGTGGGGCGTCACAGGCTAATTATTTGGTGATCAAAGGTTAACTGATTTATTAATTGAGATTAATCAATTAATGGTTTATGGTTACTTAATTAAAATAATTTATAATTAATTAATGTTAATTAACCAGGATTAGTAAATTATTCATAAGTAATTAAATCTGATTTGAATTAATTAGACAATTAACTGATTTTACTTATGGATGTTTGGATTCTATTGGATGATTGTTTGATACTCCTGATATGTTCTGTTTTGATTTGATCCTGTTTAATGTAATTTATTATCCGTGATATATATATGTGATCTATGAATAAAAGATAAGCGTTATAGTTTATACCTCTTATCAAATATATTGTTGTATTTGAATCTGTGCTGATTGATGATATTGCACTTCTATTGTGTGAAACCCCCGGACCACACTTACACACACACAAATATGGATTGCACGTGAAAATAGGTTAAGTCACAGATTTTTGAAATAATTTTAAAATTGAATTTTTGAATCCAAATGGTTTTGGAAATGAATTGAGTTTAAAGTGAAAATCTTTTGAAAAGGAATTTCAAAGATAAAAGTTATTTTTGAATAACTTGATTTAGTTTTGAAATTTGGTTTAAATTTGAATCCAAAATTTGAAATTGAATCATATTCATGATTTAAAAAGGTTACACAAGTTTATATGGGTTTTAAACCATTTTAAAAGAGTTGTTTTGGGAATTTGAACTCAACCCAAAGATTTTAACTTGTATAAATGAAATCGGATTTTTCTGAAACGAAAACTATTTGTTTTCAAACAATAAAAGAATTCACATAAGAAATGAACTTCCAATTTGTGTTAAAAAGGATTTCAAGTCTAAGATGAAAATGGTTTTCCAAGTTATGAATAAATCTTTGGAAACGGTTTGAAAGCTATAAGTTAAATCTTTATTTTAAAGATTGGATGAGTTACCCCAATCGAAATGGAAATTGTTTTGAAATCCGTGAATAGATCTTTGTGAAACTAGGTGAACTTTGTGGAATAAATCTTTTTGTTTAAAGATTTGAAATGGTAATTTGTTTAAACCATTTGAAGAACTATTTTGGGTTTAAAAGTTGTGACTTAACTGAAATCCCAATATCCATATGTTTTAAAATATTGCGCTCACTATTCGGTTTAACCGGGAGAGGACCTTGTGTCATATAACCCATTCCAAATAGTGATACGACGTTATGGATTGCATTTGAAGACCGGTGTTGAAGAATGGGTATTTACGAGAGCGATAGGATAACCTATCGATTGTCTCTGCACTGAGTAGCTACGGTATAGAGATTCCCTAAGTGATGGGAAGTCCGATCGGGATTGTGGATACCCAGATTTGCAAGGGCTTCTTCGGAAGTGCCTTCGGTTCTGTTCGAACTCGTACGAGACTTGCTTATCTAGGTGAAACGTGATGGGGGATTCTCGCTTTTTGTTTGGTGGCGAGCAGGAGACTCTTACCCCTACACGTCCTCTTTAGGGGGTTGGTTACCCGTAAGGCGTGACAGTCGAAAGGATGGCCGTAAAAGCATGTTTGGGGTACCAGTGAAAGCCACGGCGGGGCTAGGATGGTTGGAAAGCCTACCAGTCGAGATTGGCCATTGTCGACGGTTGAAAATCCTAGACTATTTCATTTGGTATCAGAGCTGAAGGTTAAAACTTTAGCTCAGGAGTATAACACATTAAGTAACTTATTAGAGATAGGGTGAAGTATACCTTAGAATGAGTATATCCTTAAGATATCCTTTCGAATGCCTCAGTAAATTCTCTTACTATCCACCGATAGTGAGTATGAGTGCGAGAAGAGGACGAGATAGGGGACATGAGAGTACCACTACAAATAGTCAATACCCTGGAACAGTGGAAATAACTTTTTCTATCAATCTCCTTTGATTCGTTTTTGAATTCTTTGATTGCTTCGTAGCAGCTACAAGAAGAAGTTTCGGTGTGATGCGGGCCTTACGAAACGTTGTAGAATGTCCTTACTTCGTATCTTCATCGGTTTCTTATCAGCTTTTCGTTTTAATCTCTAATGAAGAATTGAATCAATAAAACGATATCGGTTAAAACCAAATTTGAAATTCTATCGTAATTTCTTGTGTAGATCGAAGTCCGAAGAGGGACAAGTTGGTATATACATGGGGTGTTCCGACCTAAGTTGGAATACATATCTGGTGCTTGAAATTGAATCTATCTATCTTTCTATTCTCTGGGATCCGATATATTCTACGAACGATTAGTTATCCCTTCGAACTAATCACTGCCCTTGCATATCAGTAGACCGGTGAACCCGAGTATCTTGTGAAATATTGAATGAGTTTGTTCTCATATTATTAATATTCTGATTTGGTAAGCCAGGTGTAGAATAGATTTTCTGTTTAATCTGGAAGATTGTTTCTCTATCTTTTTTTTTCATCTATTTTTTGTTTTCTTCCTTGCAAATTTCGAGGACGAAATTTTTTTTTGGGAGGGGGGATTTTTTGGGAGGGGGGAATCTGTAACGATCCTGATTTTTGAGTAAAATTAAATTTGGTTACTGATATAAATTTGTGAATTTAAATTGATAATTAATTTAATCTTTGAAATTTAACTTTGAAATATTTGGTAATTAATATTAAATCGTGGATTTAATTGAGAATTAATTTGAAAATTTTCAAATTTAATAAACAATATTTATTGATTATTTATATATATATATATGGATTTTTAAATTGAATTGTGATTTTGAAATTTAAAATATATATGTTTGAAAATATTATAAAAAGTTTGTTCTTTTAAATTTAATATATATGTATATCTATACTTGGAAGTTATAATTTGAAATTAATTTTTAAAAGGTTAGCCTAAGTTAAATTCTTATATATAATTATTTGAAAGTTAAACTTTGTATAAGTATATAATTTGATTTCAAATTTTATTTCTTAAGATTATTTAAAAATTTATAAGAGTATAAAATATAATGTATGAATGCAAATTTAAAATAAGAAGTAAAAGTTTAAAATACACATATCTCTTGAAAATTAATAAGATTTGAATAAAATATTAATAAAGGAATAATGTTCTTTCTTTTGAAATTATATATGAACTATGTACAATTTTCTTAAATTTAATAAAAGGTTAAAAACACTTATCTTTTTATAAAATATGATTTGTCTATACATCGAACATATAAGGATATAAGCATAAATGTGTATGTATACATAAGTACTCAATTTAATAGGGTTTAAAATAAAAAATTTAAATGTTAAATATACATCAAAGAGATGGAGTAAAAAAATTAACATACATTGGAATCTCATGATTACTTTTTACATAAGGCATTCAATATAATTAATTGAATAAAATAATAAGATTTAAAAATTGCAAAAAATACTTTTCATCTCCCAATATGCAATTATTTAGTCTAAGCAAATTTGAAAGAGAACATTAAAAAAGATCTCAAATCTGAACGAAAATCAGTAAAAAATAATTAGAAAACAAAAGTAAAACCAGGCTTCTCATTCCTTTATAAAAAAATTGAAAACTACAAATTCAAATTGCAACCTAGAAATAGATTGAAGACAGCAAGCAACCTGTAACAAATCAAAAATAGCAAATTGAAACTTCGAATTCAGATCAACAAGCTTCAGTTTTCAAGTTAAAGGCAAGCTCAATCAAGAAAAAAATAAAGATCTGTTTCAACCTGAAACAATGTTCAACATGATCAAGCAACTTCAAAAATCTGGAAGTAATTAACAAGCAAATTCAAAAATCTGAAGCAGATCAGTCAAAGTTCATCAAGCTTTACCAAATTTAAACTCGAGATCAATTTATCCAGACTCTACTTCACACTTCCAGGACTCTGTTGCTCTGTTCCAAAACTTAACTTCAAGGTGATCAAACCCTTTAACTTGTTATATCTCTTGAATGTTGATTGTGTACTTGAAGGTGTGATGTAACTATGCTTGCATGATTGAATGTATATCTCCATTTGTGTATATATGCATATCAGAAATCAGATATGATGTACAGGTATGTATATACCTGTATTTGAGTTTGCAGGTTAAAACAACATAAATAAATAAATCCCTTAGATCATTCATTTGTAGACTGTGATCTTTAAATAAAAATATTCGAATTAAAAAGACCAAAGATTTAAAAATACATTTAATGATAATTTGAAGATAATTTTTAATCTAAAACAAGAATATACAATGAAATTTAAAAATACGATGAATTTGAATTTTATAACTTCTTGATTCGTTTACATTATTGGGTTTTACTTCAGAAATAATGAATTTTAATAATAAAATCAGAATTTTTAAGTCGTTATCCAAAGAGAAATCACAATTTGAACGAATTAGTCACTTTTATCGAAATCTGGTTATTGACATGAAGTTAGTAGCCGAGATTAATGGTGAAGAAGGCTGGAAGGTTGGAGAATGGAGGAAAAATAATTGAAATTTTTTTTATCCACCAGAGAAGCCGATTGATAAGATTATAGGGTTTAAGGCACGATTTTATTTGATGTATTCTCGAAGTCTTTGCACCAACAAGTAATCATCGAACTAGTTTGGATGGGGGGAATACGTTGCGTTGATCATCGAGGGATCTTTGGTCGAGGTGGTAGGGTGGCAGAAGACCGGTGGTGATCGTGCGAGGTATTTGTTGATCAGAGTATTTTTGATGGGCTCAAAAAATCTTATTCGATTTTGATTCAGAGATGATTTCGCAAACCTGGGTGTTCGAATCGATTGTGGTAATCGTCGATGATACTCTGGTGGTCGCGATGTTGATCGCATGATGTCAAGGCATTGGTGCACGTGTACATTGTATCGTTCGTATCTGGTCTAGATTGTGATATTTGGGTAAAATGGGTTGTCCTCGGTTCGAACTCGAAGGCGCTGATGAATTTTCTCGAAGTCAGGTAGAATTGTGAGTGTCTCGGGGATGACACGAGATGCGGTCGGTTTATTCCCAAAGCAAATTTTTAAACAGTTTCAAGTCTAGACAGAAGCAAGTTTTAAGTTTTAAAAAAAGAAATCTGGTTTATATTTTTTCTTAAATGAATTTCTTTTATGAAAAAAAATGTTTTGGTTCAACTTAAATTTGTTAAGTTGTATTTTTAAGTTATTTAAGAAAATAAAAGAGAATGTATTAAATTCGTGTGTTAATGATAATTAAGTAACTAATAAGATAAATGGTTTATCTTAAATCTAATTAAGGTTTTGATGTTTAAAGATTAAAAGAAAAAAGAAATATAATTAAGGATGAATAATTAATGATTTGAAGATTAATTAACCAGGAGATTAAAGGTTAATTAATTAAAGAACAACTAATTAAGGGTAATTAATTTCTTAAAGATAATTACTTAATTAAAAAGTATATAATTAATTAATGATTAAAGCTGATTAATTAAATGATTAATTAAGGAATAATTAATTAATATTGGTTAATTAATTAAAGTAATTAATTTGAAGATAATTAATTAAATAAATAAATAAATTAATTAATGTAAGTAATTAAGGATAATCACTTATTTTAATTTTATTCTTTAATGGTAATTGATTAAGATTTAATTAGTTATGCAATTAACTTAAGGTTAATTTAATTAAGGTAATTAATTAAGGATAATTAGTTAAGGATAATTACATAATTAAGAGGTTAATTATTTGGTGATCAAGGGTTAACTGATTTATTAATTGAGATTAATCAATTAATGGTTTAAGGTTACTTGGTTAAAATAATTTATAATTAATTAATGTTAATTAACCAGGATTAGTAAATTATTCATAAGTAATTAAATCTGATTTGAATTAATCAGACAATTAACTGATTTTACTTATGGATGTTTGGATTCTATTGGATGATTGTTTGATACCCCAGAAATGTTCTATTGATTTGAGCCTGTTTAATGTAATTTATTATCTGTGATATATATCGGTGATCTGTGAATAAAAGATAAGCGTTATAGTTTATACCGCTTATCAAATATATTATTGTATTTGAATCTATGCTGATTGATGATATTCCACTTCTGTTGTGTAAAACCCCCAGACCACACTTATACACACACAAATATGTATTGCACATGAAAATGGGTTTAGTCACAGATTTTTGAAATAATTTTAAAATTGAATTTTTGAATCCAAATGGTTTTGGAAATGAATAGAATTTTAAGTGAAAAGCTTTTGAGAAGGAATTTCAAAGATAAAAGTTATTTTTGAATAACTTAATTAAGTTTTGAAATTTGATTTAAATCTGAATCCAAAGTTTGAAATTGAATCCTATTCATGATTTAAAAAGGTTATACAAGTTTAAATGGGTTTTAAACCATTTTAAAAGTGTTGTTTTGGGAATTAGAATTCAACCCAAAGATTTTAACTTGTATAAATGAAATCGGATTTTTCTGAAACGTAAACTATTTGTTTTCAAACAATAAAAGCTTTCACATAAGAAATGAACTTCTAATTTGTGTTACTAAGGATTTCAAGTCTAAAATTAAAATGGTTTTCCAAGTTACGAATAAATCTTTGGAAACGGTTTGAAAGCTATAAGTTAAATCTTTAATTTAAAGATTGGATGAGTTAACCCAATTGAAATGGAAATTATTTTGAAATCTGTGAATAGATCTTTGTGAAACTAGGTGAACTTTGTGGAATAAATCTTTTTGTTTAAAGATTTGAAATGGTAATTTGTTTAAACCATTTGAAGAAAGATTTTGGGTTTAAAAGTTATGACTTAACTGAAATCCCAATATCCATATGTTTTAAAATATTGCGCTCACTATTTGGTTTAGTCAGGAGAGGACCTTGTGTCATATAACCCATTCCGAATAGTGATACGATGTTATGGATTGCATTTGAAGACCGGTGTAGAAGACCGGGTATTTGCGAGAACGATAGGATAACCTATCGATTATCTCTGCACCGAGTAGCTATGGTATAGAGATTCCCTAAGTGATGGAAAGTCCGGTCGGGATTGTGGATGCCCGAATTTGCAAGGGCTTCTTTTGAAGTGCCTTCGGTTCTGTTCGAACCCGTAACAGACTTGTATGTTTGTATGTCCGAAATTACACTTTGAAATATTAAACTGATCTCTATCAAATACATTTCTGCTTGGTGGCAAAGAATTTATTTTCTTAGCTTAACACCCTTCTTTGAGACGTACGAGCTCAGAGGTTATGTAGTTGATAGTTATCAGTGACATACTCCCAATTTGGTAGTGTGGCATGCTGAGTGCCGCTGTGTATCATTTGTTAATTAAAGCATGGCTTTTGTATAAAGCGTAGCTTTGTGGATGAGACTGCATTAGGACCTCATACCCCGAAAATGGTCGAAACAGGAAAGATGCGGCAAGGTTGTGAGGGTTGCGCCCTTTAGGGTACGTCATTCCCTTCTGGAAAAGGGTGGTGTCATGGTATGGAGCCCAGATACTTAACCCATGTGGCCACTGCAAATATATTCCTTTGTGATTGCTTTGTGGTTGAGAGGCACCTCGGATAAAGGTCCCAAAGGACCGGGGGATGGCACGCTCATGTAGTAGTTACCTAGTTACGGAGGTAACCCAGCCTTGTGTTGGCAGAGAGCTGGTTAAGCTCTCGGGACATACCACCAGAGGCGTACCCATGGACAGTAGGAAGTTCCTTAGCCTGACCATTTGTTGGAAATCCAAACAAAACAATACGCGCCCTGTACGGTTTTAGTTGTAGAACCTGCCATTTAACGTGGCAGCTATAGTAGGCATAGAATTATGGTACCTATGCTGGCTAGGATTAATATTATACTTTCGAAAGGTTTTCCACTATTCATTAGTAATAAAATCAAAGTATTTTCTCGTATTAAGCATATTTGACTATCATAAGGGGAAATCTCCCCTAAGTGTGCGATAGCATTATGTGTGTGCCGGGAGGCCTTATGGTAGTTTCATTTTCCAAAAAAGCATTACGGATTTATTTTAAATTCTTTTATTGTCTCTTTTAAAAGATAAACTGTTTTTTGTTTGCTCATACCAGTCCCACGATTGTACTGGAGTTTATTGTTCCTTTCCTAAACTCTGGGTGCCCACAATTTTCCTACACGGGCAGTCTAGATTTGGGTTTTTCAGATAGTCGGTGTGACGCCCCACCTCTATGCCCACGCTAGCCAAGAACACTATGGTGTATTGCTGTCAACTAGCATGGAGAATAAGGCTGTTGAGGAGCGTCCATCGGTAGTTAGGCCTTACACTAGTATTGGTTATCTCGATAGGAGTGGTATATATATATATATATATATTCTTTCATTTTTCCTCTTTGATTTATTTACTCCCATCGACATACCCAATTCCAGTATAAAATGAACTACGATCGTTCATACTAGTTTGGGACAGTAAATATAATAATAACACATATAATAAATATAAATGCGGAACACGGATAAAACAGAAAGTCTCATATATAAAATAACCGATGGCAGTTACCATACATGTGATACAATACATATGGTACAACTACAACAGTCGACTCAGGAAGTTATATATACAAGTACATTATCAACTAATATACATGAATACATATCAACCTATACTATGACACGACAACTCCAAAAGATATGAAAAGTCTTCATAGCTCAAGCAGCAACCCGAAGCTAAAATCTACAACCTGTAAATACTTGGTTTGACCCGAGTATTACATTCAAAAGAAAATAATACACGGGTCAGTCTAATTCAAACTCAGTTATTAATGCACAGAAGCAATAATAAATTAAGTAACAAATAGACAACAGTCACAATAAATCTCGTCTATCCGATCCTTAAATAAAGAAATTCGATAATGATAAATATAACACGTAACAGTGTTAAACAATAATCAGTAGATTCAAATCATCAACAAAGATAAGTAAAAAGAATATCAATGAAGATAATTTGGAAAACATCGAAATTTGTCAAATTGGCAATTACAACAAAATCATCAAATTAAACCGATCAAAATACAATTCAAATCATATTGAATTGAATAAACGAAACATTTCAAACAATTGAAATATCAATTAAAATATTAATTCGAGTAGGGCTGCAGTACACGCACGCGTGCACTGCCTCGCCACTATAGCATATGGAATATGCTAAAGATCAATAAATCAAAACAAAATAGAATATCATAAATGCCATACCGTCTGGCTGCAGTTCACACTTGCGTGCACTATCTTGCCACTACAGTGATGATGAACACAAAAACTCAATTCCGTGTGGCTGCAGTTCACGCATGCGTGCACTGCCTTGCCACTACAGTAATGATGTACACAACCGGGCACAAGGTCAAACCCGAACTATTAGCTGGATTCAACACATGGCAGGTGTACAGGCTACGACTTCAAGCATAAAGCAGTTCAATATCCAAGCAACAATGAAAAACAATGGAACCAACTCAAAACAGTCACAATATGATGACAGCAAGTAAAACTGCAGTACTCAAAGGAATGTCAAAATGATAGTGAAGTGGTCCTAATCCAAACAACCTGAAGTGGCCAAACCACAAAGATAATCGAAGTGGTCAGGCGGTCCAAAATACAAGACAATGCCTTGATGCACAGTAAAAGGCACAAACGAACACAACTCAAAACATCTTTGTTGAAGATGAGGAGAATCAAGTGCAGACAACACCTACCAATGAAACAACAATGGGGCATATATATGTAGGCATATAAATGATGCACGACAAACTACTAACTGTTATTAAAACAGCAGCTCGCATGAACAAAATAGGTCGACCGACAATCAATGTCACGGCATGAACCAACAGAGAATTCAAGTGAAAAAAGAATGGTACAATTGCAAGATCGAAGAAGACTCGAGTGCTATGAGACTTCCGGTCAATGAACACATTAGGTATGCAGACCAAAGAGCAGAAGTAATCTGGATCGATTGCCATCAGCTCAGAGACCCAGTACACACTCGAAAACAAAAGCATATAGACATCAAGCTACAAAGATCAATCTATAGCACAGTACTACAGGTCAAGCAACAACCAGACTACATGAATGCACATGAGGACCAGACTACACAATGAATATAATGCAACAAATGAATGTATCAGTCTTCAACAAGACAGTCAAAATAGAGGCTCGAACTCAAGTCAGCGACAACAGAAGCATAGACAAATGAAGACTGCATGATGATATTCAACATGCAATGCAAACTGAACCATTTACTACAAGTACAAAGACAAAGAAATACAAGCTAATAGCTCATGCTACAGATCAGGTCAAAGTGAACCAGTACCAAACAAGAGGGTGTACACATGTACAAGTGAAGGATGTTCAAACACACAATCAACTAGCAAGAGGATATGTGCATATTAGTACACCAGCACAAAATGAGCTGGCAAGGACAGGCATGAGGTTCACACGTACCATTTAGGCAGAGCAACAAGATACAATAGAAAATCTAAATGCTCCAAGGGAATTATCAGGGAACACTCACACAAGAACAAGGATCAGTAGCAAATGAAACCACAGTTCAAGTTCAGAAATCAATGATTTAAAAATCATATTTAAACAAGTCAAAGCCATATCACTTGAAAACTGAATCAATCCAACAATGAAAATTTTGAACAAGTCATAAGAACAGACTCTAATCACGGGCCAAGGTAAATCAACATCGTCACAGAAAAGTCGAAGTCGTGGCAACGAAAACAATTAAGTAGACGATTCTCAAACAAATCGAGACGAGCTCAAACAAATCGAATTAGATGTGAGTGAAGAGATCACTCACCTTTTCAATTGATCGAGAATTTGAGGTCGTGGCAACACGAAGTTGTTCCAAAATCGAAGAATCGAAACCCTAGCACCCACGAAGAATTGGAGCCGCCATTTCTCTTCTCGCTCTCGTTTGTTTTTAGGCTAGTGAATGGGAAAATGAAAGAAAGGGGAATGGGTTATTTGTTTTAAGAATTATCACGACCCAATAATAAAAAAAACATGGACCAATATTTAATTTTCAAAGCCCATCAACTCTTAACAGATTTTTCAAAAGAGTTTCAAACTGGTTTTAAAAATTCCAAACAGCAATTCGCTAGGAAAGATAATCGTCCAAAGACGATAATTAATCGGTATGAAATACCCCGTTGCTACAGACTCCCCTCCTTAAGCAAATTGCGTCCTCGCAATCATAAGGAATAAGGGACAAAAGGTAACAACCATAAAAGCATATCATCACAAGATGAAGAAATTTGAAATAGGAAGTTCACCATATAGAGCATGAAAGAATAAGCCTGAACGTATTTGCTCGATGAATTCTTTGGATTCCTAAGAGAAATCCCTAGAATTTAAGAATCATTGAGAATCTCCATAAGAGAAACATCTTTATTTCGAAGGTGCTCAACCTCCGAAGCAATGATGTGAATAGAATGTTTCTCAAAGTCAAATCTGGTGAAACTTCAATTTCTTCTATAACACTGGGCTCAAGAATAAAATCGGAAATCCCTAAGGCATTTCCGTAATTGGAAGATGTGGACAACGTCATGAATAGCAGAAAATTGAGCCGGTACACCGGCGTAGTACAATATAAACACCAAAGAAATCTTTTAATTTCATTAAAGAAATTCACAAATTCTCTACAAAATTTAATTATCAATTAGATAATCTGAAAACAAAAAAACTGAATAAATACAATTATCAGCAATATTCAATTATCGATTAGATAACTAGAATACAAAAATCACAAACAACAATATCTAATTATCGATACAATAATTAGAAAACAACAAAATCAGCAAATCTAATATCAACAAAGATAATTAGAAAACACAAACCATAAATATCTAACTACCAAAAACGATACTCGGGAATTACCACAACGGTAATCAAATTTCAAATCAACAAATATTCAATTATCAAAACGATAATCAAATCTTAAATCACAAATATTTAATTATCACAAACGATAATTAAATCTCAAATATCTAATAATCACAAGCGATAATCAGAAACAACAAATATCTGATTATCAAAAACGATAATCAGAAATCACAAATCAACGAATATTTAATTATCACAATTGATAATCAAATCTTAAATCACAAATATTTAGTTATCACAAATGATAATCAAATCTCAAATCACAAATATTTAATTATCAAAAACGATAATTAAATCTTAAATCACAATTATATTGTTATCTCAAATGATAATTAAGTCACAAATATCCAATTATCAAAAACGATAATCAGAAATCGCAAACATCCGATTATCAAAAATGATAATCAGAAATCACAAACATCCGATTATCAAAAACGATAATCAGAAATTACAAATATTCAATTAACGAGTCCGGAATTAACCGAAATAGCAAACGCACATGTCCCATAACCACGAGTTTTACTAGATCGTTTAATTAACTTCATCGTTTTCTTGAAAGTGCATAATTGTGTATTCTAAAAATAACATTTCACATTCTCAAACGGACAAGTCCGGAATTAAGCGAATCAGTAAAAGAAAGGGGTCATACTCCTCGATTTTTCTGAAACGTTTAAATCGCTTCCTCATTCTTTTGAAAGCGCAAAGTGCAAAACTTCTGAAAACAATTTTCATTTATTTTATAAAAAATAATTTACATTCTCAAATGAACAAGTCCGAAATTAGGCGAATCAGCAAAAGAAAGGGGTCATAGTCCTCGATTTTGCTGAAACGTTTAAATCGCTTCCTCATTCTTTCGAAAACGTAAACCGTAAAAAAAATTGGAAACGATTTTTATTTTGAAACAATTTTTTAAAACACGTGATTAAAACAGCAACATCAGTAGCAACTTCGACAAGGAAATTGCACTTCTCAAAATACCGTAAAAACGGACAACAAAATAAGCATCGCGGGATAACTGCTTGAAAATCCATTTTAAGATTGACGGTTACTAAAGTTTATACGTCAAAATCTTATCAAAATAATTGGCATCAAAATATAATACCAATGAATTTTCATTCATAAAAAATGTCACAAGAATCTTCTCAAAGACAGAAAGGGATATCATACCCTAAACTTGTATTCATAACAAGTCAATGACACACGAATTCACCAATGCACAAAAATTGATAAAACTTATCAATTGAAATCACGAAAATTGGTGAAGCACAAGTTCTAGAAATCATCACAAGAAATTCATAAAACACAAATTCTAGAAATCTACACAAGAAATCCAGAAAACACAAATTCTAGAAATCTACACAAGAAATCCAGAAACCACAGAAAAAGGGAAAGAGGCCTATCACATGACGGTCCGAAGACCATGGGGAGCTACCCCATATGGGTGAGTCGGTCACCCAGATGAGGTCTAGACTAACCAAAAATCAAAAAGGTATGTGTGAGTGGAATCACACAAGTGGTGTCTAGTCTAACCTCGCAAACAAAAAGAAAGTATGTGTGAGTGGAATCACACAGATGAGGTCTAGACTAACCAAAAATCAAAAAGGTATGTGTGAGTGGAATCACACAAATGGTGTCTAGTCTAACCTCGCAAACAAAAAGACATCGCACAATTGCTAGTCTAAATCATAAAAATGATCGTCATGATCAACGAGAAGTGTCAATTACACTAAGTTAGTGAATATAAAAGTTTAGCTTCATGTCCCATTACCACTAGCTTAACTTAAATATTTACGAACAAACTATAGATCTTCACTAGAAAAATGTCACAAGTGGTTCAATCGAACAAGTCGAAAAATTAACCGACGAAGTAAATGCAAGCGTTTCATACCACTTGTTTTGCTAAGCCGTTTAATTAGATTTCTCATACGAGTGAAATAAAGGTTTGTATGTACTAATTGTAACGACCCGTATTTTACATGTCGATAAGTCGTAAAATAGTTGCATTAAGTCGTTTGTATTGCTTGAGTCGTGTTGAACCTAGGTGGTAGGGTTTACGGCTTAAGGGGGTTAGGCCGTGCAATAGCTAGCTCGTGAGTGGCCTAAGTCGTTCGGAATTGAGTCGTGACCGACTTAGTGCTTAGGTCGTGTGATAGATTAACTCGTATAGAAGTTAGCTTAGGTTGACTACGAGTTATGACTTAGGGGCTGGAACGGGTTGGTAAGTTGCTGGGCTTATAAGTCGTAAACGACCTATAGGATGTAGATGTGACCGACCTAAGAAGGCTATGGGCTAACGAGTTAGTGTGTGAGCGAGTTAGTGGAGTTAACGACCTAAGGGTTGGGAGAAACCTAGTAGTAGCAGCTTAAGTCAGGTCGGTAGTTTACGAGTTACGACCTATAGAAGATGACCGACCTAAGAGTCGGTGAGTTAAGGCTTAGTGCAGTTTAAGTCGTGAGGGAGTTTAGGTCGAGTGGAGCGACCTATGGATATAAGCGACCTAGTGATAGTAAGCGACCTAGAGGTAGTAAGCGACCTAGTGGTGGTGAGCGACCTAAGGGGTTAGACGATCTAAGTTAGGTCGTTGAGTCCTGTGTTTGTTTTAGGTCGTTGGATTGTTAGGTCGGTAGGTTAGTTAGGTCGTTAGACGACCTAAGGTAGGCCGTTATGAGTAGTTAGGTTGCGGCATTGTTAGCTCGTGAAGTTGTTAGGTCGTAAGCTGATGAGTCGTATCTTGGGTAAGTCTTTAGGTCGTATGAGTGATAAGTCGTACGAAGGCTTGAGTGTTAGGTCGGGCACCTGATGAGTCGTGAGTTGTTGAGGCATAGGTTGCTAGGTCGTAAACGACCTAGTTAAGTCACGGCAGTGTTTTAAGTCGCGTTCATTCTGTGGTCTTAGGTCGTAATGGGGTTAGGTCGTAGTAAGTTAGGTCGGGGATCTTTAGGTCGGCAACGACCTAAAACTGGGCGACGACCTAAGGGTGATTTCAGCCTATAAATAGAGGGGTTTGGCTCACTTTTTGGCACCGGTTTTTGAAGCGACGAAGTGCTGCCATTTTGGAAACTCGACTACAACATTTTCTTCACTTCTTTCTCTACTTCAATCGAGTGCTAACATCCATTCAAGATTGAAGATCAAGATTGAAGATTTAAGAGCCAAAGTTGAAGATCTTCATCCAACGAAGCTAGATTTCATCGTCTCAAGCGGGATTTTGACGAATCAAGCTTGAATCTTCGCTGTCCAGATCCGGAGTTGATAGTTTTTGAAGTGTTTGGGTGATTCGGTGAGTGGTAGTTATCTCTCACGCGGACCCAAAGGAGTATATTGGATTGGTGGCTTGTTTGAGTGTTAAAGTTAGAGATTTCATGCATTTTTCTTAGTTCCAAGACTAGATTCATTACTTTTGAAGATGTTTGCCTATGCAAGTTCAATTAACAAGTTATAGAGACAAAACCCATGTTTTATATTTGATAGATCTATGCTAAAATCCATGATTTCATATATGTTAGACTTATGCTCATTTATTTACGAAATTGCCATTATAGTTGATATTGCTTGATTAGATCTTGTTTGAATGCTTGATTGTTTGGGTGTATGATTGATTTGATTGTCTCGAGTTAGCTTGTAGTTGATTTGGGACAAGATGGTTGAAGATGATTCAAAAGCTAATTGGAAAGGCTCTTTAATGGTGAAAGCTGCTGTGGCATATGAAGCGGATGATGAAGCTCATATGGATGGGTTCGAGGACTTTGCTTTAGATTAGAGGAAGCGAAGTATGATGACAAAATGGACTTTGCCATGATATGTTGAGGCGAAGTATGATGATGAGATGGACTTTGCTAAAGATGCGTTGGAGCAAAGCATGATGTGGAAGCCTTGGTTTAATCCAGACGGGATCATCCCAAGCATGTTGATTACTCGATGATGCGGTTCGAGTTGGTGGATAATGGTGGCTCAAGAGGTGCTTGAGCTATAATAGGAATAGTCGTCGAGGAGGATGACTAGAAGGCTGAGATCTTATCGTTATTGAAGGTTCTAGCAAGCTCAAAGCAAGAGTACGTTGGGTAGATCCGTTATACTCAGGCGCGCGTCATGATGACGTGCTAGTACTCTAGGTAGATTCGTTATACCTAGGCACGGGTCACGAGGACGTGCGGAGTTATGTCTAGAACCGGGGTTGCCATTAGCCCTTGACGGATGTTTGAAAGATGAGTTGGTCATTCAATTAACAATAAAATCAAGGAAATGATAACAGTGATAGCCGAAGTCATGGATGTTTGGTTGTATCATCATTCGGTCTCAAGAGCGGTGTTTTCTGGGTGCTTATCTGATCTTGGTTTAGGCCTTGAGGGTTTGTATTTGGAAAACATCGACCTTGACTCGAGTGGTTATTGCTTTACTTTAATTATCTGCTTTGCTATGCTTGCTTCTCCTTAGTGTGTGTCTGGGGGCTATCACTGTAGAAAGAGGTGGAGTGGGATGGTTTGGTTCCTATTCCTTTTATCCCTTATGCTCTTTTGGTATGTTTGAAAGTTGATTTACTGCTTACTAAGACTTTGTCTGACTCAAGGTTTTATGTCTCCTCTTATTACCTTGGGCTGTTCATCCATGTTGGGATGGGCAGACTAGGTGACAGGTGGCAGGTGCTGATCTTAGTGGCTCACGCTGATGATGACGAAGACGAGCAGGAGGCTTTACATATTATTTTCATATTCTATGTACTGGATATTCCGCTGTTTGTTGATTACTCTGAGTGATATGTAGTGAGGCTTCTTGTATTCATGATTCAGACCATGTATAAAGCTATTATGATTAGATGATGATATTCTGTTCTATGGGAGCTTCACTATATTGTATTTCTCTATTGTATTTTATCCATGCGCTGTGAGTTTTACGATAGAGTCTGCGATGTTTATTTTACCCTTGACGGTCACTCATGGCTGCCTGGCACACTTTCAGCGCACCATTCCCTTTTTTCCGTGCGGGAGTCATGGACGGTCGTCACATTTGGTATCAGAGCTTTGGTTAATCGATTTTAGCCAACTCTCGCTGACGTGACTACGTATGAGAGACGTAATTGTATTTTGATGAATGATTACTATATATAATATAGTAGTTTAGAAGGATTTGAACTCCTTATGCAGTTGTTTCTCAAGGTGTTCTAAGTCA
This sequence comes from Allium cepa, assembly GCA_030765085.1. Classification (NCBI taxonomy): domain Eukaryota; kingdom Viridiplantae; phylum Streptophyta; class Magnoliopsida; order Asparagales; family Amaryllidaceae; genus Allium; species Allium cepa. Next base: position 472,343,093 of record CM060931.1, read on the forward strand.
TTCCTTTTTGTATATATTAAAGATGAGTCGAAGGGGGAGACCAGCTGCTAGGGAAGGCCGTGCTGCTAGGGAAGCTGTTGATTGTGCTCCTATGTTTGAGGCCATGATGACTTCGATCATGAGAAGGATACCAGCCTCGGGGCCATCAGTAGATGTTGGAGTTCAAGTTCAAGCTCCAAGACCGGTGGATTTTGCTAAGCTTTGCAAGGACTATACTTCTCTTGGAGGAAAGGTTTTCTTAGGGACAGAATCTACTATTGAAGTCCAGAGATGGATAGATGCTTGTAGAAGGATCTTTGGTGACTTGGGAATTGATGATGCAACTAAAAGGAAGCTTGCATCAAGGCAGCTTCAAGGGAGAGCTTCTGATTGGTGGAACTCTATCACCATTGATACTCCGGAGGAAGAAATTACTTGGGAGCAATTCCAAGTTAGATTTGAAGCCAAGTTTATCTCTACAGCTCAGAAGTCTGTTTTGTTTAAGAAGTTTGTTGAGATCAAGCAAGGTGGGAGATCGGTTCTGGAATATGTTTCTGAGTTTGAAGCCTTGTCCAAGTATGCTAGATCGTATATTGATTCTCCCTATCAGAAGAATGAGAAGTTTGTGACAGGCTTGGACAGTTATCTTGGAAGACAGTTGGTGGATCATCTGGACGATCCATTTGAGAAGCTGGTGCAGAAAGCTCTCAGGCACGAGAGTTTGTTTCCTAAGGAAGTATCTGTTGTTGCTGTGACCAAGGAGGAGTCTAAACCACAGCAGGGTGGAAACAAGAAGAGGAAGCAGCAACAGCAGAAGGGTAAGGATGGTCAGAAGAAGCTAAAGGGGGAAAAGACCTGCTATAATTGTCGGCAGAAGGGCCATCTTTCCAAGGATTGCAAGAATCCGAAGGTGTTGTTGAAGTGCTACAACTGTGATAAGCTGGGGCACATTAAGAAGAACTGTCCGGAACCGATAAAGGACAGGCAGGTTGTGCAAGCTTATGCTTTGGGGGCTGTCCCGTCATCTTCGAAAGCTCCTACTGCTGAAGAGAATGGGAAGAGTGTGGTGGTTCAAGGTACTCTTTCCATTTGTGGTGTTCCAGTTAGAGTGTTATTTGATACTGGAGTGTCTCATTCTTTTGTTTGTAATGAGTTGGTAGACCGGTTGGGTTTGGAACCGGATATTGTTGATAGACCATTGGTAGTGACTAATCCAGTTGGGGGTTCGTCTTGTTTGTGTATGCAATGCCATGGTCTAGTTATATCGAGTCATGATTGCTCTTTTGTTTGTGATTGCTTTGTTCTGAACTTTGCGGGGTTCGGAATTATTTTGGGTATGGACTGGCTTAGGAAGTATGCAGCGAGGATTGATTGTGGGAGGCTTGAGGTGACAGTCGGGAATGTGGAAGGGCGAAAGGTTGTGATACGATGTAAGCATGAAGAAGGCGTCTTCATGAGCTTCATGTATTCGCTGGTTGTTCCACGGGATGGACTGTCATCGATGCCAATCGTGAATGGATTCGAGGATGTCTTTGACGAGGTCAAAGGGTTACCGCCACATAGAGAGATCGAGTTTCGTATCGATCTAGTTGAGGGAGCCAGACCCGTTGTGATGCCTCTTAGGCGGATGGAGCCTAGGGAACAGCAAGAGTTGAAGGTGCAAGTTGATGACCTTTTAGGGAAAGGATTCATTCGGCGTAGTGTGTCCGAATGGGGTGCACCAGTTGTGTTCGCAATCAAAGCGGATGGATCGTTGAGGTTGTGTGTAGATTATCGTGAGCTGAATAAGGTGACTAAGAAGAACAAGTATCCATTGCCGAGAATAGATGACTTGTTTGATCAGCTCCACGAGGCGAAGGTGTTTTCTCAGATGGATTTGGCAACGGGATTTCACCAGTTGAGAGTGGCGAAGGATAGTGTGCCGAAGACTGCTTTTAGGACACCATCCGGGTTTTATGAGTGGCTGGTAATGCCGTTTGGATTGACTAACGCACCAGCATATTTTGTGGATCTTATGAATAGAGTGTTCAGAGATCAGTTGAACAAGTTTGTACTTGTGTTCGTGGATGATATTCTGATTTATTCCAGAACTGAGGAAGAACACGAGACACACTTGCGTATTGTTTTGGAAATCTTACGGAAACATCAGCTGAAGGCTAAGTTTTCGAAGTGTCACTTCTGGAAAAGTGAAGTGAGATTCTTAGGCCATGTTATTTCTGGAAATGGAATAGCAGTTGATCCCGCTAAGGTGGCAGCGATCCAGGATTGGGTTAGACCTAAGAATGCATCCGATGTGAGAAGTTTTCTTGGATTAGCAGGATATTATCGTTGGTTTATCAAAGACTTTTCCAAGATAGCTGCACCATTGACAGGATTGACGAAAAAGAATCAAGTGTTTAGATGGGATGATAAGTGTGAGCAAGCTTTCGTAATCCTGAAAGAGCGACTGACAAGTGCTCCTGTTTTGACTATTCCAAGTGGGAATGATGAGATGGTGGTTTACACCGATGCATGTGGTACTGGACTTGGAGCAGTACTAATGCAGAAGAATAAAGTTGTTGCATATGCAAGTCGACAACTGAAGCCGCATGAAAGGAATTATCCGACTCATGATTTGGAGTTAGCGGCGATCGTATTTGCTTTGAAGATGTGGAGACATTATCTATTGGGAGTTAGATTCGAGTTGTTTATGGATCATAAGTCGTTGAAGTATCTGTTCTCCCAAAAGGATTTGAATCTTCGGCAGCAACGATGGCTAGAGTTTTTAGCATCGTATGATTTTGCTATAGCTTATACTCCGGGAAAAGGTAACGCAGTAGCTGATGCATTGAGTCGAAGACATGCAGGATTGGGAGCCATGTTTTCGGAATGGAAGAGTCTAGAGTATTTAGCTGGATTTGATTTCAGGCCTAGATGTGAATTGGAACCTGAGATGTTGGCAAACTTATCGATAAGACCTACTCTTGTGGAAAGGATCGGCGAGGGTCAAAAGCGAGACGATAAGCTTGTCAAGATTATCCAAGATTTGGAATCTGGATTGGACTCAGAAAAGGATAAGGGATTCGAAGTCAATCGAGAGGGTTGGCTTCGAAAACAAGGACGACTAGTTGTTCCCGATGTAGATGGATTGAGAGATGAAGTTCTTAGAGAAAGTCATCACTCGAAGTTGACAATTCATCCAGGTGGAAATAAGATGTATCGGGATATGAAGAGAACCTATTATTGGGAAGGTATGAAGAAGGATGTTGGAAATTTTATTTCCAAGTGTATGAACTGCCAGTTGGTGAAAGCTGAGCAGAAGAAGCCCAGTGGATTGCTTCAGCCATTAGAGGTTCCTACATGGAAGTGGGAGCAAGTGTCGATGGATTTTATCGATGGCCTACCTAGAACCAAAGAGGGAAATGAAGGGATTTGGGTCATCATAGATCGGTTGACCAAGAGTGCAAGGTTCATTCCTGTTCAATCAACTAGGACTGCATCGAAGTTGGCTGAGCTTTATGTTAAGTGGATAGTTCGATTCCATGGTGTTCCGAAGAGTATAGTGAGCGACCGAGACCCATTGTTCACTAGTGGATTTTGGAAGAGCTTCCAGGAAGTTTTGGGAACCGAGTTGTGTTTGAGTACGGCTTATCATCCCCAAACAGATGGTCAGACTGAGAGTGTCAACCGAGTTTTGGAAGATCTCCTCAGAGCAGGTGTTTTGGATTTCGGAGGATCATGGGAAGATCACCTTCATTTGGTGGAATTTGCATATAACAACAGTTACCAGTCAAGTATTGGTATGGCACCGTATGAAGCATTGTATGGAAGACCGTGTAACTCTCCGACATGTTGGTTGGAAACTGGAGAAAAGCTGATACTTGGGCCAGAGATGATTCGACAGACTTCGGATTGTATAGAGATCATTCGGCAACGAATGAAGGCAGCCCAAGATCGTCAGAAAAGTTATGCCGATAATCGTCGTAAGGATTTGGAATTCGACGTGGGTGATATGGTTTTTGTGAAGATTTCTCCATTGAAGAATGTTATTAGATTCGGGAAGAAAGGAAAATTGACTCCGAGATTTGTTGGACCATTCCCGATTATCGAGCGAATTGGAAAGCTCGCTTATAGATTGGAGTTACCGGAAAAGACGGCGGGTGTGCACAATGTCTTTCATGTATCTTATCTATGGAAGTATGTGAACGACTCAAATACGGTGGTTTCTGCTGATAGCTGTGAAGGTTTGGAAGTTGATCCAGTTGCTTCGAGACCTCGTAAGCCACTTCGTGTTGTAGAAACCGACACGAAACAGCTTAGGAGGAAGACGATTACGTTGCTCAAGGTACAATGGAGTGATGATGTTAACGACTCTACATGGGAGGAGGAAGAGAGGATGAAGGCAGCTCATCCTGGACTCTTCGAGGTATGTCCCTAAGGTGTCGTGACATCTCACGAATTTGTAGCTTGTTCTAATCTTAGTATTCTGCATGCTAGGCTAGTAATTGAATGCATGGTATGTTGATTGCTATGGATGGTAGGCATGCGGAATAATCTTGATTGCTCTTGTTTGTTTGGAATTTCAAGGGCGAAATTCCTAAGGGGGAGAGAATGTAACGACCCGTATTTTACGTGTCGATAAGTCGTAAAATAGTTGCATTAAGTCGTTTGTATTGCTTGAGTCGTGTTGAACCTAGGTGGTAGGGTTTACGGCTTAAGGGGGTTAGGCCGTGCAATAGCTAGCTCGTGAGTGGCCTAAGTCGTTCGGAATTGAGTCGTGACCGACTTAGTGCTTAGGTCGTGTGATAGCTTAACTCGTATAGAAGTTAGCTTAGGTTGACTACGAGTTATGACTTAGGGGCTGGAACGGGTTGGTAAGTTGCTGGGCTTATAAGTCGTAAACGACCTGTAGGATGTAGATGTGACCGACCTAAGAAGGCTATGGGCTAACGAGTTAGTGTGTGAGCGAGTTAGTGGAGTTAACGACCTAAGGGTTGTGAGAAACCTAGTAGTAGAGGCTTAAGTCAGGTCGGTAGTTAACGAGTTACGACCTATAGAAGATGACCGACCTAAGAGTCGGTGAGTTAAGGCTTAGTGCAGTTTAAGTCGTGAGGGAGTTTAGGTCGAGTGGAGTGACCTATGGATATAAGCGACCTAGTGATAGTAAGCGACCTAGAGGTAGTAAGCGACCTAGTGGTGGTGAGCGACCTAAGGGGTTAGACGATCTAAGTTAGGTCGTTGAGTCCTGTGTTTGTTTTAGGTCGTTGGATTGTTAGGTCAGTAGGTTAGTTAGGTCGTTAGACGACCTAAGGTAGGCCGCTATGAGTAGTTAGGTTGCGGCATTGTTAGCTCGTGAAGTTGTTAGGTCGTAAGCTGATGAGTCGTATCTTGGGTAAGTCTTTAGGTCGTATGAGTGATAAGTCGTACGAAGGCTTGAGTGTTAGGTCGGGCACCTGATGAGTCGTGAGTCGTTGAGGCATAGGTTGCTAGGTCGTAAACGACCTAGTTAAGTCACGGCAGTGTTTTAAGTCGCGTGCATTCTGTGGTCTTAGGTCGTAATGGGGTTAGGTCGTAGTAAGTTAGGTCGGGGATCTTTAGGTCGGCAACGACCTAAAACTGGGCGACGACCTAAGGGTGATTTCAGCCTATAAATAGAGGAGTTTGGCTCACTTTTTGGCACCGGTTTTTGAAGCGATGAAGTGCTGCCATTTTGGAAACTCGACTACAACATTTTCTTCACTTCTTTCTCTACTTCAATCGAGTGCTAACATCGATTCAAGATTGAAGATCAAGATTGAAGATTTAAGAGCCAAAGTTGAAGATCTTCATCCAACGAAGCTAGATTTCATCGTCTCAAGCGGGATTTTGACGAATCAAGCTTGAATCTTCGCTGTCCAGATCCGGAGTTGATAGTTTTTGAAGTGTTTGGGTCATTCGGTGAGTGGTAGTTATCTCTCACGCGGACCCAAAGGAGTATATTGGATTGGTGGCTTGTTTGAGTGTTAAAGTTAGAGATTTCATGCATTTTTCTTAGTTCCAAGACTAGATTCATTACTTTTGAAGATGTTTGCCTATGCAAGTTCAATTAACAAGTTATAGAGACAAAACCCATGTTTTATATTTGATAGATCTATGCTAAAATCCATGATTTCATATATGTTAGACTTATGCTCATTTATTTACGAAATTGCCATTATAGTTGATATTGCTTGATTAGATCTTGTTTGAATGCTTGATTGTTTGGGTGTATGATTGATTTGATTGTCTCGAGTTAGCTTGTAGTTGATTTGGGACAAGATGGTTGAAGATGATTCAAAAGCTAAGTGGAAAGGCTCTTTAATGGTGAAAGCTGCTGTGGCATATGAAGCGGATGATGAAGCTCATATGGATGGGTTCGAGGACTTTGCTTTAGATTAGAGGAAGCGAAGTATGATGACGAAATGGACTTTGCCATGATATGTTGAGGCGAAGTATGATGATGAGATGGACTTTGCTAAAGATGCGTTGGAGCAAAGCATGATGTGGAAGCCTTGGTTTAATCCAGACGGGATCATCCCAAGCATGTTGATTACTCGATGATGCGGTTCGAGTTGGTGGATAATGGTGGCTCAAGAGGTGCTTGAGCTATAATAGGAATAGTCGTCGAGGAGGATGACTAGAAGGCTGATATCTTATCGTTATTGAAGGTTCTAGCAAGCTCAAAGCAAGAGTACGTTGGGTAGATCAGTTATACTCAGGCGCGGGTCATGATGACGTGCTAGTACTCTGGGTAGATTCGTTATACCTAGGCACGGGTCACGAGGACGTGCGGAGTTATGTCTAGAACCGGGGTTGCCATTAGCCCTTGACGGATGTTTGAAAGATGAGTTGGTCATTCAATTAACAATAAAATCAAGGCAATGATAACAGTGATAGCCGGAGTCATGGATGTTTGGTTGTATCATCATTCGGTCTCAAGAGCGGTGTTTTCTGGGTGCTTATCTGATCTTGGTTTAGGCCTTGGGGGTTTGTATTTGAAAAACATCGACCTTGACTCGAGTGGTTATTGCTTTACTTTAATTATCTGCTTTGCTATGCTTGCTTCTCCTTAGTGTGTGTCTGGGGGCTATCACTGTAGAAAGAGGTGGAGTGGGATGGTTTGGTTCCTATTCCTTTTATCCCTTATGCTCTTTTGGTATGTTTGAAAGTTGATTTACTGCTTACTAAGACTTTGTCTGACTCAAGGTTTTATGTCTCCTCTTATTACCTTGGGCTGTTCATCCATGTTGGGATGGGCAGACTAGGTGACAGGTGGCAGGTGCTGATCTTAGTGGCTCACGCTGATGATGACGAAGACGAGCAGGAGGCTTTACATATTATTTTCATATTCTATGTACTGGATATTCCGCTGTTTGTTGATTACTCTGAGTGCTATGTAGTGAGGCTTCTTGTATTCATGATTCAGACCATGTATAAAGCTATTATGATTAGATGATGATATTCTGTTCTATGGGAGCTTCACTATATTATATTTCTCTATTGTATTTTATCCATGCGCTGTGAGTTTTACGATAGAGTCTGCGATGTTTATTTTACCCTTGACGGTCACTCATGGCTGCCTGGCACACTTTCAGCGCACCATTCCCTTGTTTCCGTGCAGGAGTCATAGACGGTCGTCACACTAATAGATTGGAAAACGGTTTAGGAAAAGAGTTTGGTATTGAAAATAGAGTTGAAATCATTTTGATAAAAGAGTTTTGATATTTACAACTAGAATTTAAACCTTTATATTTTTAAAGTGACAAATCGCAAAAATGATTGTAGAAACAATCAATCACAAGAATTCACATACAAAGATGTGAATAGAATCCAAAGAAATCGATACCGAATCCTTCAAAAAGTATGTTCACAAAAGTCCCGAAGAAAATGACATCAAAGTTGCTAATAAATGATAGCAACAAATCGGGGGAAATAATCAAGAATCGATTAAATTTGAAAACCAAATCAATTCACTAAAATTCACATTCGAAGATGTGAATAAAATCCAAAGAATTCGATTCCAAATCCATCAAAGTAGGAATACCCAAAAATTCCAGAAATAGAAGTTATCAAAGTCGACAAAGGTGATAACAACTAATCGGAAAAGAAGAATCGATTAACAATTGGAAAAACAAAGCAAACGAGCATAAATGCATAAATGACTTCAACAAAAGTAAAAATCAAGTCAATGTCGAAGTTAACAAGTAATGGCCACAGTCGAGTACAAAACGAATCAACATCATCATCTAAGAACTCAACGGCAAACAAAGTCAGAGTCTTGGAAATCAAGAAATTAACAACTTCACAAAAACAAAGTGACCGAAGTCAAACGGAAATCAAGCCGAGGAAAAACACAAAATATCAAGTTCAAAATCGCTGAGATTCGAACTAGATATGAGTGAAAATCAAAATCACTCAATTTGCAACCGGTCGAGCTAATTTTCATCACAGTGTAATAGGTACACAATGACACCCATAGCATAGCACAAAAGTGGAATAAAGTCTAGAGGTCAAAAGAACTTTTAACTGGCCAAATTCGAATAAAATCAACATCGGCTAAATCAATACAAAGCCGAAAACACAAGAACAAAATCCTCATCATCAAAAACTCAACTTGAGTTCGCAAAGCAAACGGAGGCCGAAGCCAAAATACTTTCACGAAATCAAAATCAAATGCGCATAAATAAGCGTTAGGAATTCAGACCTAACACGCACAGATAATCATAGGCAAAGATGAGAGATAAAACATCGACAAATAGTTGTAACACATGTTCCATCTGAGTTATATTTTATATTTTTCCTAAACCCCAGGCTCTGATACCAAGCTGTGACGCCCCACCTTTATAACCACGCTAGCCAAGAACACTACGGTGTAATGCTGTCAACTAGTGCGGAGAATAAGGCTGTTGAGGAGCGGCCATCAGTAGTTAGGCCTTACACTAGTATTGGTTATCTCGATAGGAGTGGAATATATATATTCTTTCATTTTTCCTCTCTGATTTATTTACTCCCATCGACATACCCCAATTTCAGTATAAAACGAACTACGATAGTTCATACTAGTTTAGGACAGTAAATATAATAATAACACAGATAATAAATATAAATGCGGAAAATGGATAAAACAGAAAGTCTCGTATATATAATAACTGATGTCAGTTACAATACATGTGATACAATACATATGATACAACTACAACAGTCGACTCAGGAAGTTATATATACAAGTACATTATCGACTAATATACATGAATACATATCAACCTATACTATGACATGACAACTCCCAAAGATATGAAAAGTCTTCACAGCTCAAGCAGCAACCCGAAGCTAAAATCTACAACCTGTAAATACTCGGTTTGACCCGAGTATTACATTCAAAAGAAAATAATACACGGGTCAGTCTAATTCAAACTCAGTTATTAATGCACAGAAGCAATAATAAATTAAGTAATAAATAGACAACAGTCACAATAAATCTCATCTATCCGATCCTTAAATAAAGAAATCGGATAACGATAAATATAACACGTAACAGTGTTAAACAATAATCAGCAGATTCAAATCATCTACAAAGATAAGTAAAAAGAATATCAATGAAGATAATTTGGAAAACATCGAAATTTGTCAAATCGGCAATTACAACAAAATCATCAAATTAAACCAATCAAAATACAATTCAAATCATATTGAATTGAATAAACGAAACAGTTCAAACAATTGAAATATCAATTAAAATATTCATTCGAGTAGGGATGCAGTACACGCACGCGTGCACTGCCTCGCCACTACAGCATATGGAATATGCTAAAGATCAATAAATCAAAACAAAAAAGAATATCATAAATGCTATACCGTGTGGCTGCAGTTCACGCTTGCATGCACTGCCTTGCCACTACAGTGATGATGTACACAAAAACTCAATTCCGTGTGGCTGCAGTTCACGCTTGCGTGCACTGCCTTGCCACTAAAGTAATGATGTACACAACCGGGCACAAGGTCAAACCCGAACTATTAGCTGGATTCAACACAGGGCAGGTGTACAGGCTACGACTTCAAGCATAAAGCAGTTCAATATCCAAGCAACAATGAAAAATAATGGAACCAACTCAAAACAGTCACAATATGAAGACAGCAAATAAAACTGCAGTGCTCAAAGGAATGTCAAAATGATAGTGAAGTGGTCCAAATCCATACAACATGAAGTGGCCAAACCACAAAGATAATCAAAGTGGTCAGGCAGTCCAAAATACAAGACAATGCCTTGATGCATAGTAAAAGGCACAAACGAACACAACTCAAAACATCTTTGTTGAAGATGAGGAGAATCAAGTGCAGACAACACCTACCAATGAAACAACAATGGGGCATATATATGTAGGCATATAAATGATGCACGACAAACTACTAACTGTTATTAAAACAACAGCTCGCATGAACAAAATAGGTCGATCGACAATCAATGTCACGGCATGAACCAACAGAGAATTCAAGTGAAAACAGAATGGTACAAGTGCAAGTTTGAACAAGACTCGAGTGCTATCAGACTTCAAGTCTGTGAACACATTAGGTATGCAGACCAAAGAGCAGAAGTAATCTGGATCGATTGCCATCAGCTCAGAGACCCAGTACACACTCAAAAACAAAAGCATATAGACATCAAGCTACAAAGCTCAATCTATAGCACAGTACTACATGTCAAGCAACAACCAGACTACATGAATGCACATGAGGACCAGACTACGCAATGAATACAATGCAACAAATGAATGTATCAGTCTTGAACAAGACAGTCAAAACAGAGGCTCAAACTCAAGTCAGCGACAACAGAAGCATACACAAATGAAGACTGCATGATGATATTCAACATGCAATGCAACCTGAACCATTTACTACAAGTACAAAGACAAAGAAATACAAGTTAATAGCTCATGCTACAGATCAGGTCAAAGTGAACCGGTACCAAACAAGAGGGTGTACACATGTACAAGTGAAGGATGTTGAAACACACAATCAACTAGCAAGAGGATATGTACATATTAGTACACCAGCACAAAATGAGTCGGCAAGGACAGGCATGAGGTTCACACGTACCATTTAGGCAAACCAACAAGATACAATAGAAAATCTAAATGCTCCAAGGGAATTATCAGGGAACACTCATACAAGAACAAGGATCAGCAACAAATGAAACCACAGTTCAAGTTCAGAAATCAATGATTTAAAAATCATATTTAAACAAGTCAAAGCCATATCACCTGAAAACTGAATCAGTCAAACAATGAAAATTTTGAACAAGTCATAAGAACAAACTCAAATCACTGGCCAAGGTAAATCAACATCATCACAGAAAAGTCGAAGCCGTGGCAACGAAAACAAGTAAGTATACGATCCTCAAACAAATCTAGACGAGCTCAAACAAATCGAATTCGATGTGAGTGAAGAGATCACTCACCTTTTCAATTGATCGAGAATTTGAAGCCGTGGCAACACGAAGTTGTTCAAAAATCGAAGAATCGAAACCCTAGCAGCCACGAAGAATTGGAGCCGCCATTTCTCTTCTCGCTCTCGTTTTTTTTTAGGCTAGTGAATGGGAAAATGAAAGAAAGGGGAATGGGTAATTTGTTTTGAGAATTATCACGGCCTAATAATAAAAAAACATGGACCACTATTTAATTTTGAAAGCCCATCAACTCTTAACAGATTTTTCAAAAGAGTTTCAAACTGGTTTTAAAAATTCCAAACAGCAATTAGCTAGGAAAGGTAATCGTCCAAAGACGATAATTAATCGGTACGAAATACCGGGTTGTTACAGTCAGATTTAGTAAATTATCTGGAGCTAGTTCAGTCTTTGGATCAGGACTGCACTTGCTTATCTTTATGCATCATTTATTGGGAGTTCGAGCTACTTCTGGATTGGTGCCTTGGAGATGGAGATTACCGATGCTGGAGTTCTCTCTTGAAGACCATATTGGAGATTTTGTTCTGCTACTAGTGTTATCTTTTCTTTCCGCTGCTATTGTCTTGTACCATATCTCTGATGTATATTGATATTCATTGTATCATTCAGTTGTATCACATATTGTATCAATGTTATATATCAAATATATTATTCATTTCTTCCGCTGTGTTGTACTTAATGTGTTATAAGCTCCGGCGAAACCAGATTCGACATTTGGATCTACGACATTTGAATACGAGTGTCGTATTCGGTGCCGATTTAGAAGGTCGAGCCAGGGTCGTTTCATTGAAGGTAGATTTACCCCAGAAAAATCCACATTCATTTTATTCTTTAAGTCACGATTGACCCAGTTAAGGTTGCTCGCGATTTATTTAAGCTTACCCATCTCCCTATTTTTTTAATTAATCATCTTGCCTTTTGTTTCCAACCTATCTTCAAACATTTTGAATTGTACTTGTAAATCTATGTTTCATTTTATATCTTGTGTTGTTTGAGTTGTTGATGTTGATTTGGGTTTCCGATCGATTCGTCTGATCAACGCTATCGATAGGATTTCTAAAACACTTTGACATAACAAACTGACACGGTATTATTTTAAAATTTGGTTAATGAAATAAATTTTGATATATAAGTAAATTTATGGAACTTAATAAATTGATTTAAATTGATTATTTGAAATGATAATACTTGATTTATCATTTATTGTTCTATAAATGAATTTATGAATAGTTGTTTATAAATTGATTTGGGAACTGAAATGAATTTAAAATAAGAAATTTGAGAATTTAATTTCCGATGGTTTCAAACCCGTGTTTAAGTTTTAAAGTATATTATTTAAAGTATTTTAAAATAAGAATATGTTTCCAAAGAATTTTAAAGATTAAAAATCAGTGCTCTTCTCTTTGTCGTTGGAAATAATTTCGGTGATGACTACAGCGTCATCGACATTCATTTTCTAGTTTTGAAGTGAAGAGACCGCTCTGCAGTCTTGCTACAGCTTTGTTTTGGGAAATCAAATTGATTTGAATTTCTAAAATATGACTTGATTTATAATATATATAGATATATGATTTAAATTTGATTTGATAAATTATGTACATACATTTATTTATGTCTAAATGGTTTGAAGAAATCAGGAATTTAATTCTTAAATTTTATTTTAAAGCATAAAAAGAAAATCAAAATTTTTGATGAATATTCAAGCATGAAATGATTTAATTGGAAAGTTTTATTTGTATAATACAATTGCATTCAAATATAACTTACCTTAATTTCAGAAGTTAACAATGTAATTGGATAATGTACAATATAAAAAGATTTTATAAATAAAATTTGAGTGGTTACAATAAATGTTATACACTTAAATTTTAGTTATAAAATGATTAACAGAGGTAAATATAATAAAGGGTAATTGAATAACTTACAATAAAATAATGTTAAAAGAACTAAAAATAAAATAAAGCAGTTCTAATAAGTGTAAGTGTATTTAACAAATGTGATAAACATATTGAGAGGAATAAATTTAATTTTAATTAGGAATAAAGAAGAATTAAATTTATTAAGTGCATTATGAGTATAATAAATGGTTATTTTTCAAACCCATGGTTTTAAAATTGTTAATTTAAGGTAATTGGATGATAAGATAATGAAATTTGAGATAGTTAAGATTTATTTAACTTGTGTAAAAATTTATTTTCTATTTAAGTTGAAATTTCCATGGTTTCAAACTTATTTCCTTATTTTGTTTTTCAAACTATCTTTTGGTTGTCCTTATTAAGCTTATCTTACTACAGACTGGTATAGGCATCTTTCTATAATCTTTCTATTCATAAATCTTTCTATAATCTTTGGTACTCATTTTGAATCCACCTTTTTCGTGCTTGTGTTGTTGATTCTGAAGGATCTTGGAAAGATCATCTCCACCTTTTAAACTTACCTATAACAACAGTTATCAGGTATAATCTCAATCTTCTTGTCACCTTGTCTTAATCTTATTCCATTTCTATCTTTTCTGTGCTTTCCTGTACCTCATTCCTTTTCGGGGGCAACAAGTTTTATGTGGGGGAGAGTGTAACAACCCTGTATTTTGTGATTATTTTAATTGTATATTTTAATTATTTTAATTGAATTTCTAATTTAAAAGATTTATTTTATTTATTTGAAATGGATAAATTTTGTTATTTTAAAATATAAACTTTGATTTTGACACGAATTATCATTCCAAAACATGACTAAAAATATTATTTTCCAAAAAGTGAATTTTAGTCAATATGGTCAAACTTTGACTTTTAAATTTAAAATCTGAAAGGTTGAAAATTTGAATTTTATCTTTTGTTATGAAATTAAATAAAATTTTAAGAACTGCTTTTCGTTTCGTTGAAATCTGATTTATAATGTGAAATTTATGCCTTTTTAACTATTGTGTGAAATTTGTTGTATTTAACCAAATTGTTTATTTTAAATTATATAAATAATATTTTATTTGGTCATGTAATGTTCTAATTTATGTTTATATGGGTAAAATAACATGTATTGTATATATTTTGGTTTTAAAACATTTTTGAACGTGTAATTGACATTTTCCAGTGTAAGTTGTTTTTTTTATAATTTCTAATTTCCAGCTTCAATTGATTTAAGGAATTCTTTATTTATTTTTCTATTTTCTTAAGATATTATTTTATTCTCATTCCCACTTTATTTTTTTACTCATTTATTATATTTATTTGACTTTTTATTTGTTTTACAGTGAAATAGAAATTTTTCTAGAGCCAATGGTATTTTATTGGTAATTTTCATGTCCTGTTTCCAATTTTTAAACAATTTCTTTAATTATTTTTTCTATTCTCTCTAAATTTAATTATTTATTTCACTTTGAATATGTTTGAAAAATTATTTTATTTCAAAATTTTTCTTTAGAATATCATTAAAATGAATTAGTTATTTTTCCAAAGCCAATGATGATTTAATTGTAATTTTTGAACTATGCTTGGAATTTTAAGCAATTTCTTTAATTCTTTTTCCATTTTCTTTAAAATTTATTATTTATTTTTATTTTATATTACTTTGGTTTGGTTTTCAAAGTCGAATTACTTAATTTATTTTTGGTCTAATTGAATTAAAGAAAAGAAAATATGAAGAGTTTTTAAAAGCTTTATTAACTTAAGTCTTTTCATCTCCAAAGTCTTTTCAATTGCCATAACCTCTCATTTATCATTTTTGGCCGTGCATTTTACTTTCCTAGCCGTGACTTCTATCTATTTTTCATGCAAAAACTTTATCACTTCCATCTCCATTCACAGCTTGACAAAAATCCTTGGTAATGGCTCCTCTTTTTCCTCCTTTCTCTTCTCTTTTTCCATGTTATTTTGCCTTGTTTCTATTGCCTTTTGCTCGGCCTCCACTCTATTATCATGGCCCCCACCTCCTACATCTCCTCCTTGTCACCATCACCACCTAGTTCTTCAGCCTTGACCATGGCCGAGCCCAACTTGATGCAAAAATCCACAAAAATACAACCTATGCCTTAAAACTATGCTAGTTTGAGCCATCTTTCTTGACCACTTGATTTTTCACCACCACCCCCACCTTAGGACACCACCACCATCACTGTCCAGACCCCTACTCACCACTTCTACCCCTGACCTGACCCACACTCCACTGGCCGAGCCAAACATCCCATGGCCGAGCCCTTTTAATGAACCAGAACCATGTTTTAGCATAAACCCCTTCACATTCCTACCTTGTAACTTCCTCCACATGTTCTAGCCTTTATGCCATGCATTCCTATGTTCAAACTTGAGCCAAAGTCATGCCAAACCTGATCCATAACATCCCCTAGGCCGTGCAAGCAATTCTAGAAAACAAGGCAAAAGGTAGCATATTCATATTGCTTTTTGTTTCAAAGTTATTTCTATTCAATGTCGTATTGAATTCTAATTTTGTTTGTCATGTTCATGGGTTGTGTACAGGATCAATAAGTTTGGTTCTCATCCACTTGAATCCATCGTTGTGTCATCATGCTTTCGAGTATCTGTTGTGTCGTTTGAATTGATATCTCCGGCACAAGAGGTGAGTAAATCTTACACGACATTTTATACTTATGCAATTGTGAAGCGACAACAACAGAATGTGTAGATTATATGTGATGTTATAACTACCTGTGATAATTTATATATGATGTTACACCTGTTAAATTACATGTCATCTCATCTGTTACTGTTATATGTTGTTAACTGTTCATTTATATCTGTTTATTACACTGCAAGTTCCCTATAGATTATATCTATTATATGTTATTCTTTAATGGTGATTGATTAAGATTTAATTAATTATGTAATTAACATAAGGTTAATTTAATTAATGTAATTAATTAAGGATAATTAGTTAAGGATAATTACATAGTTCAGAGGTTAATTATTTGGTGATCAAGGGTTAACTGATTTATTAATTGAGATTAATCAATTAATGGTTTAAGGTTACTTAATCAAAATAATTTATAATTTATTAATGTTAATTAACCAGGATTAATAAATTATTCATAAGTAATTAAATCTGATTTGAATTAATCAGACAATTAACTGATTTTACTTATGGATGTTTGGATTCTATTGGATGATTGTTTGATACCCTATTCTGTTTTGATTTGAGACCGTTTAGTGTAATTTATTATCTATGATATATATTTATGATCTGTGAATAAAAGATAAGCGTTATAGTTTATACCGCTTATCAAATATATTGTTGTATTTGAATCTGTGCTGATTGATGATATTGCACTTCTATTATGTAAAACCCCTGGACCACGCTTATACACACACAAATATGGATTGCACATGAAAATGGGTTAAGTCATAGATTTTTGAAATAATTTTAAAAATTGAATTTTTGAATCCAAATGGTTTTGGAAATGAATTTAGTTTTAAGTGAAAAGCTTTTGAGAAGGAATTTCAAAGATAAAAGTTATATTTGAATAACTTGATTCAGTTTTGAAATTTGATTTAAATCCGAATCCAAAGTTTGAAATTGAATCCTATTCATGATTTAAAAAGGTTATACAAGTTTATATGGGTTTTAAAACATTTTAAAAGTATTGTTTTGGGAATATGAATTCAACCCAAAGATTTTAACTTGTATAAATGAAATCAGATTTTTCTAAAATGAAAACTATTTGTTTTCAAACAATAAAAGCTTTCACATAAGAAATGAACTTCCAATTTGTGTTAAAAAGGATTTCAAGTCTAAAATGAAAATGGTTTTCCAAGTTATGAATAAATCTTTGGAAACGGTTTGAAAGCTATAAGTTAAATCTTTAATTTAAAGATTGGATGAGTTAACCCAATTGAAATGGAAATTGTTTTGAAATCTGTGGATAGATCTTTGTGAAACTAGGTGAACTTTGTGGAATAAATCTTTTTGTTTAAAGATTTGAATTGGTAATTTGTTTAAAATATTTGAAGAAAGATTTTGGGTTTAAAAGTTGTGACTTAACTGAAATCCCAATATCCATATGTTGTAAAATATTGCGCTCACTATTCGATTTAGCCAGGAGAGGACCTTGTGTCATATAACCCATTCCGAATAGTGATACGACATTATGGATTACATTTGAAGACTGGTGTTCAAGACCAGGTATTTACGAGAACGATAGGATAACCTATCGATTGTCTCTGCACCGAGTAGCTACGGTATAGAGATTCCCTAAGTGATGGGAAGTCTGGTCGGGATTGTGGATACCCGGATTTGCAAGGGCTTCTTTGGAAGTGCCTTCGATTCTGTTCGAACCCGGAACAGACTTGTATGGTTGTATGTCCGAAATTACACTTTGAGATATTAAACTGATCTCTATCAAATACATTTCTGCTTGGTGGCGGAGAATTTATTCTCTTAGCTTAACACCCTTCTTTGAGACGTACGAGCTTAGAGGTTATGTAGTTGATAGTTATCAGTGACATACTCCTAATTTGGTAGTGTGGCATGTTGAGTACTGCTGTGTATCATTTGTTGATCAAAACATAGCTTTTACACAAAGCGTAGCTTTGTGGACGAGACTGCATCAGGACCTCACACCCCGGAAATGGTCGAAACAGGAAAGATGCGGCAAGGTTATGAGGGTCGCGCCCTTTAGGGTGTGTCATTCCCTTCTGGAAAAGGGTGGTATCATGGTATGGAGCCCAGACACTTAACCCATGTGGTCGCTGCAAATCTATTCCTTTGTGATTGCTTTGTGGTTGAGAAGCACCTCGGATAAAGGTCCCAAAGGACCGGGGCATGGCACGCTCGTGTAGTAGTTACCTAGTTACAGAAATAACCTGGCCTTGTGTTGGCAGAGAGATGGTTAAGCTCTCAGGACGTCCCGCTTGAGGCGTACCCATGGACAGTAGGAAGTTCCTTAGCCTGACCATTTGTTGGAAATTCAAACAAAACAATATGCGCCCTGTACGGTTTTAGTTGTAGAACCTGCCATTTAACATGACACCTATAGTAGGCATAGTATCATTGTACCTATGCTGGCTAGGATTAATATTATACTTTCGAAAGGTTTTCCACTATGCACTAGAAATAATATCAAAGAATTTTTCTTGTATTAAGCATATTTGACTATCATAAGGGGAAATCTCCCCCAAATGTGCGATTGCATTGTGTGTGTGCCGGGAGGCCTTATGGTAGTTTCATTTTCCAAAAAATCATTACGGATTTATTTTAAATTCTTTTATTGTCTGTTTTAAAAGATAAACTATTTTTTTTCCTCATACCAATCCCACGACTGACCTGGAGTTTGTTGTTCCTTTCCTAAACTCTGGGTGCCTACAATTTTCCCACACAGGCAGTCTAGATTTGGGTTTTTCAGATTGTCAGATTTAGTAGATTATTTGGAGCTAGTTCAGTCTTTGGATCAGGACCGCACTTGCTTATCTTTGTGCATCGTTTATTGGGAGTTCGAGCTACTTCTGGATTGGTGCCTTGGAGATGGAGATTACCGATGCTGGAGTTCTCTCTTGAAGACCATATTGGAGATTTTGTTGCTGCTCGTGTTATCTTTTCTTTTCGCTGCTATTGTCTTGTACCATATCTTTGATGTATATTGATATTCATTGTATCATTCAGTTGTATCACATATTGTATCAATGTCGTATATCAAATATATTATTCATTTCTTTCCTTTTGTTGTACTTAATGTGTTATAAGCTTCGGCGAACCAGATTCGACGTATGGATCTGTGGCATTTGAATACGAGTGTCGTATTTGGTGCCGATTTATGAAGGTCGAGTCAGGGTCATTTCATCGAAGGTAGATTTACCCCAGAAAAATCCACATTCATTTTATTCTTTAAGTCACGGTTGACCCAGTTAAGGTTGCCCGCGATTTATTTAAGCTTACCCATCTCCCTATTTTGTTAATTAATCATCATGTCTTTTGTTTCCAACCTATCGTAAAACATTTTGAATTGTACTTGTAAATCTATGTTTCGTTTTATATATTGTGTTGTTTGAGTTGTTGATGTTGATTTGGGTTTCCGATCGATTCGTTTGATCAACGCTATCAATAGGATTTCTAAAACACTTTGGCAGAACAAACTGACATAATATAATTTTAAAATTTGGTTAATGAAATAAATTTTGATACATAAGTAAATTTATGGAACTTAATAAATTGATTTAAACTTATTATTTGAAATGATAATACTTGATTTATCATTTATTGTTCTATAAATGAATTTATAAATAGTTGTTTATAAATTGATTTGGGAACTGAAATGAATTTAAAACAGGAAATTTGAGAATTTAATTTCCGATGGTTTCAAACCTCGTGTTTAAGTTTTAAAGTATATTATTTAAAGTATTTTCAAATAAGAATATGTTTTCAAAGAATTTTAAAGTTTAAAAATCAGTGCTCTTCTCTTTGTCGTTGGAAAATAATTTCGGTGATGACTACAACATCATCGACATTCATTTTCGAGTTTCGAAGTGAAGAGACCGCCCTGTAGTCTTGATACAGTTTTATTTTGGGAAATCAAATTGATTTGAATTTCTAAAATATGACTTGATTTATAATATATATAGGTATACGATTTGAATTTGATTTGATAAATTATGTACATACATTTATTTATCTCTAAATGGTTTGAAGGAATAGGAAATTTAATTCTTAAATTTTATTTCAAAGAATAATTTCAACTATAAAAAGAAAAAAAAATTGGATGAATATTCAAGCATTAAATGATTTAATTGGAAAGTTTTATTTGTATAATCCAATTGCATTCAAATATAACATACCTTAATTTCAGAAGTTAACAATGTAATTGGATAATATACAATATAAAAAGATTTTATAAATAAAAATTTGAGTGGTTATAATAAATGTTATACACTTAAAATTTTAGTTATAAAATGATTAACAGAGGTAAATATAATAAAAGGTAATTGAATAACTTACAATAAAATAGTGTTAAAGGAACTAAAAATAAAATAAAGCAGTTATAATAAGTGTAAGTATATTTAACATAAGTGATAAACATATTGAGAGGAATAAATTTAATTTTAATTAGGAATAAAGAAGGATTAAATTTATTAAGTACATTATGAGTATAATAAATGGTTATTTTTCAAACCATGGTTTTAAAATTGTTAATTAAGGTAATTGGATGATAAGATAATGAAATTTGAGATAGTGAAGATTTATTTAACATGTGTAAAAATTTATTTTCTATTTAAGTTGAAATTTCCATGGTTTCAAATTTATTTTCTTATTTTGTTTTTCAAACTATCTTTTGGTTGTCCTTATTAACCTTATCTTACTACAGACTGTTATAGGCATCTTTCTATAATCTTTGGTACTGATTATTTTAATTTAGTGATAAACATATTGTGATTATTTTAAATGTATATTTTAATTATTTTTATTGAATTTCTAATTTAAAATCTTTAATTTATTTATTTGAAATGGATAAATTTTGTTATTTTAAAATATAAACTTTGATTTTTATATGAATTATCATTCCAAAACATGACTAAAAAGAATATTTTCCAAAAAGTGAATTTTGGTCAAAATGGTCAAACTTTGACTTTAAATTTAAAATTTTAAAGTTTGAAAATTTGAATTTTTTATTTTATTATGAAATTAAATAAAATTTTAAGAACACTGCTTTTCGTTTCGTTGAAATCTGATTTATAATGTGAAATTTATGCCTTTTTAACTATTGTGTGAAATTTGCTATATTTAACAAAATTGTTTATTTTAAATTATATAAATAATATTTTATTTGGTCATGTAATGTTCTAATTTATGTTTATATGGGTAAAATAACATGTGTTGTATATATTTTGGTTTTAAAACATTTTTGAAAGTGTAATTGACATTTTCCAGTGTCAGTTGTATTTTTTTTTTATAATTTCTAATTTCCAGCTTCAATTGATTTAAGGAATTCTTTATTTATTTTTCTATTTTCTTAAGATATTATTTTATTCTCATTCCCACTTTATTTTGTTCCTCATTTTTTTATTTATTTGACATATTATTTTTTTTAAAGTGAAATAGAAATTTTTCTAGAGCCAATGGTATTTTATTTGTAATTTTCATGTCCTGTTTCCAATTTTTAAACAATTTCTTTAATTATTTTTCTATTCTCTCTAAATTTAATTATCTATTTAACTTTGAATATGTTTAAAAAATTATTTTATTTCAAAAAATTTCTTTAGAATATTTTTAAAACGAATTAGATATTTTTCCAAAGCCAATATGATTTAATTGTAATTTTTGAACTATATTTTGAATTTTAAGCAATTTCTTTAATTCTTTTTCCATTTTCTTCAAAAAAAATTTTTTTTTATATTACTTTGGTTCGGTTTCTATAGTCAAATTACTTAATTTATTTTTGTTTTAATTGAATTAAAGAAAAGAAAATATGAAGAGTTTTTAAAAGCTTTATTAACTTAAAGTCTTTTCGTCTCCAAAGTCTTTTCAATTGCCATAACCTCTCATTTATCACTTTTTTCCGTGCATTTTACTTTCCTAGTCGTGACTTCTATCTATTTTTCATGCAAAAACTTTATCATTTCCATCTCCATTCATAGCTTGACAAAAATCCTTGGTAATGGCTCCTCTTTTTCCTTCTTTCTCTTCTCTTTTTCCATGTTATTTTGCCTTATTTCTATTGCCTTTTGCTCGGCCTCCTCTCTATTGTCACGGCCACCACCTCCTACATCTCCTCCTTGTCACCATCACCACCTATTGCTTCAGCGTTGACCATGGCCGAGCCCACCATGATGCAAAAATCCACAAAAATAGAACCTATGCCTTAAAACTATGCTAGTTTGAGCCATCTAGCTTCACCACTTCATTTTTCACCACCACCACCGCCTTAGGCCACCACCACCATCACTGTCCAGACCCCTACTCACCACTTCTACCCTTGACCTGACCCACACTCCACTGGCTGAGCCAAACATCCCATGGTCGAGCCCCTTTTGTTGAACCAAAACCATGTTTTAGTCTAAACCCCTTCACATTCCTACCTTGTAACTTCCTCCACATGTTCTAGCCTTTATGTCATGCATTCCTATGTTCAAACCTGAGCCAAAGTCATGCCAAACCTGATCCAAAACATCCCCTTTTGTAACAACCCTGGTATTGGTAATTACCTATGATATTAAATTATAACGTTAGTTATAATTTAATATTGAAAATAAATGGAGAAAATAAATTTTATTTAATTTTTATATTTCAAATAAACAATGTGATCTTATTAAATTAGAGTTAATAAATTAATCAATTGATGTGTTTTGACATATAATTGTTGAAATAAATATAAATTGATGAAAACTGAGTTTTAAAAACTTTACTTTGAGAATTTGGAGTGAAAATAATTACTTATTGGATTTTAGTTGAATCAATGCATTAATATTGGTAATTATTGCCAATATTAACCTGTTATTGAATTTAAAAGAAGAAATATGTAGAAAATATGTATTTTATTAAAATTAAAAGTTGGAATATTGTTTAAAATAATATTTTGTTATTTTAAAAGAGTTATAATGTTTTGTTATAACTTATTTGACAATGAAAATGATTTTTGAACAAGTTATGCTTTAAAATTAGTGTTTTTACACTAAAATTTTGAAAATTGTAAAATATTGTCAAAAATATGGTTTTATTTATGAAAATAACGTTTTATTATTGAAATAAATTTTATTTTGTGTAAATAAAAATTTTTGTTTCATAACAATTGGTGGCATATATTTTTGTTTGAGTTTATATTGAGAAATATGTGAATTTAATGTAACATAGGTTAATGCATGTTCATAACCTTGCATTTTTTTTACTAAGTATTTTTCTATTGGGCATTTTGGGTAAGAATTGATCCATTAGCCCTAACCTAGAAACTTCGGCTGAGAAACAAGTTGTTGTACGTAGTTTCTTTCTCTCCTCTTTTTGGAAAAAAAAAAGGGTTACATTAAACAGAAGAAAATAATGGCTACTTTCAATTAAAACCAAATTTCACCCAATTTGCTGCAAATTAAAGAAGAAATCTACTTATATCAAGAATAGAAAAGGTAATCACAACCAATACCTAAAGCTTTTCATCTAAATTCTTAGAACCTGAAATGATCTTGTCTTTAACAAAATTTCCTTTGTTGTGCGTGTTTTGTTTCAGCCATTTCAGGTGCTTAGGGCTTCAATTCATCACCAAAGATCATAATTTGCAACCAAATTCGCTGCTAAATCTTTAAGGTGAGTGTAAGCTCACAAATTGCCTAGCTGAAAATGAATTTTGGCATAACTTTGTCGTTTGTTATCCAAATTCTATCATCTTAGATGTTCCGGAAAGGTTAGAATTTGCTCTAAAAGTTTCATGTTTTGTGATTTTCGAAATTCTGAAGTTAAGTTGATCAAAATTGTATTTTTTTTGCTGCTATCCCGAGACTAAAATTACAGCAGTGTTAAATATAGACATCTGAACCATTTTAAACATAACTCTTTCAATTTTTATCCAAATTCAACAATCTTAGATGTTCCGGAAAGGTTAGAATTTGCTCTAAAAGTTTCATGTTTTGTGATTTTTGAACTTCTAAAGTTAAGTTGATCAAAATTGTATTTTTTGCTGCTATCCCGAGACTAAAATTACAGCAGTGTTAAATATAGACATCTGAACCATTTTAAACATAACTCTTTCAATTTTTATCCAAATTCAACAATCTTAGATGTTCCAGAAAGGTTAGAATTTTCTCTAAAAGTTTCATGTTTTGTGATTTTTGAAATTCTAAAGTTAAGTTGATCAAAATTGTATTTTTTGCTGCTATCCCGAGACTAAAATTACAGCAGTGTTAAATATAGACATCTGAACCATCTTAAACATAACTCTTTCAGTTTTTATCCAAATTCAACAATCTTAGATGTTCCGGAAAGGTTAGAATTTGCTCTAAAAGTTTCATGTTTTGTGATTTTTGAAATTCTAAAGTTAAGTTGATCAAAATTATATTTTTTTGCTGCTATCCCGAGACTAAAATTACAGCAGTGTTAAATTTAGATATCTGAACCATTTTAAACATAACTCTATCCAAATTCAACAATCTTAGATGTTCCGGAAAGCTTAGAATTTTCTCTAAAAGTTTCATGTTTTGTGATTTTTGAAATTCTGAAGTTAAGTTGATCAAAATTGTATTTTTTTGCTGCTATCCCGAGACTAAAGTTACAGCGGTGTTAACTTTAGACATCTGAACCATTTTAAACATAACTCTTTCAATTTTTATCCAAATTCAACAAACTTAGATGTTCCGGAAAGCTTAGAATTTGCTCTAGAAGTTTCTTGTTTTGGTGTTCTTGAAATTTTTGAAGTTTTTTTGACTAAATATGCGCTTGATTGTTGCCGTCCCGAGATCAAAATGACAACAATAATGATTGTTGATCTTAGAACTTGTTTAGCCAATATTTGACTAGTTGAGACGTTTGAGATCTCCTATGATAGGAGTAATAATCGATGAGAACTACTTACAGACGTTTTATTACTCGCCGATGAGATGAGGCGAGTCTTGAGATGAGATTTTCCCCTTGCGGGAATTATGGTTTATGAAAAACTACTATGAGATTTATTTGCACTTGCCGATGATACAAGGTAAGATATATGAGTATTATGAGATTTTTGAGGTTTGAGATTTTATTTTTATGATGTGGAGTTAACTAGCGGTTAGTAAACCGTTTAGTGCGAACGTGTGGTATGGGACGCACGCTAACACTTTTCGGGTTCCTTTCCGAGAGTTTGTGACACGTCCACGAGTATGCCAGTGCTATAGACCTTCGGGTCATCTGAGTTATGTGACTTCGGTCACCACGAGTTATGTGACTTCGGTCACCACGAGTTATGTGACATCGGTCACCATGAGTATGACCTTCGAGTCCACGAGTTAGGTACCTAAATTATAAATAGCACTGGACAAGAGTTTAGCACGTACAACATTGCTTCTGCTTTGCAATCAGGGATCTGGCCAATCCGGAGTTTTTGAGTTTTTTATGAGTTTTATACGAGTTCACTATTTTGAGATATTTTTATTACATCGATGGCCTAGTGCTACATGAGAAGTTATATATAGTGATTTCGTTTTTATGATATTTGAACTTTACTTTGAGTTCCATGAGATTCATATTGGAATTTTAATGAGTTTCTCTTATGACTTTCATATGATTCCTTGCATTTGAGTTGAATAGCATTAAGTATGTGTTTCTTATGTTGAATTAAACCTATTCATGTGACAACCCTTGGTGAACATATATCATGAATTGAGATTGTCCTATACTTGTGCCCGTCCTTTATAGTTAAAGGGTGAATTCCCTTATACACTTCTATTCCTCTTATCTTATACTAATATCAAGTTCTAGCTAGCCTGACCCGTGTATTTATTACTCGGGTCAGACCGAGTTGCAGGTTAGGTAGTTGGACTCTTAGCTTGCTTTATCTTTTGGACTTCAACATTGACTTGGGATATGGCATAGTTTTTGTGTAGTAGCCTTTCTGTTGGGAACTTTTGATGTATATATTCTTTTGGTGGAGAATGTATGTATGTATTGTGGTTGTATACCACTAGTGACATGTTGTATAACATTTGATGTATGTATTCATATGTATCATTTCTGTGTTGTTGTTCTGTGACTTCTAATTGACAGTTATTATATTTTGTTTCTGAATCGATCATGTAGCCACCATAGTAGTGTATTAGATAGGAATTAAGTATGTCGAATACTCGAGACGAAAAGAAGAAGAAAAATGAGTATAAATATCGACGTACTTATCTCTTATCTAATGCAAGACTATGATGGTCGCCCTTAACCAGCCCTGTTCTCCGCATTAGCAGACGGAATTACTATGTAATTCTCTTTGTTAATATGGGTCTCAGGGTGGGGCGTCACATAGGCCGTGCAAGCAATTTTAGAAAACAAGGCAAAAGGTAGTGTATTCATAATGCTTTTTGTTTCAAAGTTATTTCTATTCATTGTCGTATTGAATTCTAATTCTGTTTGTCATGTTCATGGGTTTTGTACAAGATCAATAAGCTTGATTCTCATCAACTTGAATCCATCGTTGTGTCATCGTGCTTTCGGGTATCTGTTGTGTCGTTTGAATTGATATCTCCAGCACAAGAGGTGAGTAAATCTTACACGACATTTTATACTTATGCAATTGTGAAGCGACAACAAATGAATGTGTAGAATTATATGTGATGTTATAAATACCTGTGATAATTTATATATGATGTTACACCTGTTAATTTACATGTCATCTCATATGTTACTGTTATATGTTGTTAACTGTTCATTTATATCTATTTATCACACTCCAAGTTCCCTGGGTTCACTATGGGTTGAAATGATACATACCCGAACGGAGTTTAGAATATGGAAAAATCGTTATGGGCTGAAATGATAGGCCTGAACGGTTTTTATTTATTTTGTTTTAACTTGGGATTGCGGGTTTGAAATGATAGAACCCGGATTTTTCTTTTAAACTGCAGATTGAAATGATATATATCCGTATCACTTGACCTAGGTTAGAAAACAATAAACAGGCCCGTGGTTATTTTATAAAGTGTTTTGGATATTTTTAAGTATTTTAAAATATAAATTTATGAAATTTGACATAAATAGATTTTGAATTATTTTAAAATAAAGAAATTATGATTTTTCTATGAGTTAAAAAAGGTAATTAATAAATGGTTAAATTCGATTATTAAAATATAACTTATGTTGGAAATTTGGAATTTTGGTTAAAAATGATATTTAAGTTATATAAATAAAATGGAAATTTAATTTTATTTGGAAAATGGTAAATGTAACGACCCGTAAAATTCGATGATTAAAATGAGTTAAATCAATAAGATTTTTAGTTGAATTTAGAAAGAAATAAAAATCTTATAATTTATAGTGGAACGAATGTTAGAAATTAGATGTAGCAAGTGAAATTAAAATTTGCAACTTAAAATGTATATTGAAATTAATTGGAAATAATGTAAATTGAATAGAAACATAAGTTTATTTATAGGGCAGTAACTGATGAATAAAAAGTTTGAAACCAAGTAAATACATTTATGGAGAACATTTAATAGTAATCAATGTATATATTAGGCAATTGACAATTTATGGATTTGTTAAGATTGCAAAGTTATAATTGAGTGTAAATAGGTATATTTGGTAATTAATTAAAGTAAGAAAGAAATGTAAATTTTATAAATTGGTTACAAAATTTATATACGGAAGTGGATGTAAATATGAATGAATTAATGTGCGCATAAATTTATAATGGGATAAAACGTAAACTAATGTAATAAGGACGATGTAGGTTGATAAGTATTCATAATGTTGTGTTGATGATAGATGTTACTTTAATGATTTTAATATAAAATAACGAAAGTGTGAATGGAAATTAATAGAAAAGTAAACTTATTTTAAGGTAATAATTGGATGTAGAATGGAATTGAGTTAATGTAAATCAAGTGGATTTAAAATGAAATTTGGCATTACAATGATGAGTTTAAGTGTTATTTTATTTTGCAAAGTAATAAATGGTGTAATAAAAGAATGAAATCAATATAAGATAATAAATGCAATGATTGTTTATAGTAATTGAATGGAATTCCAATATGTTGGAATAGAGTAAATATATACTTGGTAATAAATTTAATATAGGAAAACGAACTTAAATATTAAACTAATTAATTTATATATATATATATATATATATATATAATAAATGACGATTCTAGGAGTGGAAATAATAAACTTATAAAAGGTGATTAAGAGTTGTGACCACAAATTATTATGAGTTATACACATATATTTAATTCATTCAATTGGATTTGGAAATCATTGCAATAAATCTAAAGGAAATGTTACGTTAATATAAATTTGGGAATCAGGGAACCAACTCAAAAGTTATCAACTAAGGAAGTAATACATAATAATTTGAATAAAATCAATACCATACAAGAATTATAACATTTGTTTGTGAATAGTGAATTCCTATGTGTAACTAAAGGTTTTGGTAACAATTATTTGAATATTACCTAATTAATTGGTCAATGAATTTATTATATGTTACCCGTTTATTTGGGTAAATGAATAAAAGGAAATCAATTGGAATTAATTGAACCTTAATGTATATTAATGAGATTAATTACCACGTTAGTTGAAATTAGATGAATTTGGAAATTTTAAAGCACTAAGATGTAAATCATGATAATTATACCATAAGATGGAATTGATGGATAATAAGAGGGAGTAAATCAAATTTAACTTTTTGGCAATTCAACGTATAATTGTTGAATTTAATGAAATTGAAGAATTTATAAATTTTAAATCGACAGGAATTTGTTTAAATTAGTGTAAATGTTTAAGGAATTAGGAATGAAGAGAATTGTTGATTTATAAGATTGAAATTTGAAAGATTGATTTAATGAATTAATTAATTTTTAATTTATTTAATTAATATAAAAATAGCCATTTTGGCCACTGACTCGGATTTTGACGAAACCAGTTTCGTCGGATCCGTAACGGTGAATTATTGTAGAATTTCAAGTTTCGTATCGATCGGGCTTGTGTTTGATCGTATGGGCTTGAAACGTCTTGAAATCGATTAATTGAAATCAACTGAAAACAATTTGAAAAATATTGATTTGAGCATAACTTCTTCATACGATGCAATTTGAACCTGAAACCTTTTTCAGTGCATTTAAAATATATTAAAACACCTATTTTGATATATGGGTGGACCCAATTTCGTTCCGGAGTCAGAACGGGCTTTTTGGGCCACTTTGTCGTTAGCGCGTACATCTATCTTATCTGATCCATCCTATTTCAACTTTGCCTATAAATATCCAGTTATAAACCCTAGCAGCCTCCATTCCTCATTTCTATACGTACAAAAAAAAATTGTGCTTCTCTTCCTCAATGGCTGTAAACCCTAGATTATCCAATCCAAATTTCAATTCAAAAATCAACTTCAAAAATTCAAAATTCTCAGAAAAGTTTGAAAAAAATATATATTGAAGATTTCATCGTTACAAATCTACGCGTAACTTCTGTTTTTGTAGTTGATGCTCGAATCGTCCTGAAAACTCAGTCAAATATCAAAATTCACGAACCTACACGTCATTTTGGGGGTTTTCGATTTTGGTCTCAATCAGAAAAATCGAGATATGAGTTCCGTGGAGGATGGCGTCTGGAGTTGATTGGTGGTGGTTGCATGACGTAATTCTCTGGGTGGTGGACGGAATTTGGTAGTTAGGGTTTGACTGCAACTAACGGCGGTGGTGATAGGGGAGGCCGAGTACGTGGTCTTCAAGGCGTGCGCCTCGGCTAGGGTAGGCGGAGTCTTTGGCGGCCGGTGTTGCATCACTTGGAGCGGCGGCGAAGTTTTATGAGGGGGTTGATTTTTCGACGGCTAGGGTTGTCTGGAAATGAACATGATTTTGGAACGAAAGGGGGGGGGCTGATGTGGCATGACGTGTTGGGTGAGTGTTCATTTTTCTTTTTTTATTGAATATCGTTTTAATTTAATTTTAACGGGTTATAATCTTAATAACTTTTTCATACGACATCCGTTTCACACGAGGTTTTCTCTGCTAGGTTCGTATTGGGATTCCGAAGAGTTTAGTGATGGTTTGGATGAATTCTAAGACTGTTCAATTTTTGGGTTTAAATTGAATTTAAGTTCAATTTAAATTCAAAAGTTGAGTGTTTTAACCCACTCACAACTTCTAAAATTTCTTATGTTTGTTAAATTGATATATGATGTGATTTAAAATTTATTTATGGTTGTTGGTATATTTTTAATCATCATCTCAGTTAATTTCATTTATTTAAATTAAATTGCTATCTATTTTTTTCATTGCATTTAAACTGCCAATTAAATTTGTTAATTAATTATTCATTGCATATAAACTACCAGTTAAACAGTTATTTAATTTATTATTGAATTAAACTTCTATTTGATACCTGTTGTTTATTATACGTTCTATATTGATGCTATTGTTTGAATTCGATGATGATTGCGTTAAATGGTTGATGGTTGATATTGAATGAATGGATGTTGTATTTTATATTGTATACACTGCAGGTATTATGCATTTTCATCTCATTCGGGATTACGGTTTGAAATGATATATAACCTAATTTTTATTTTTAAATTGCGGATTAAAATGATAAATATCTATATCACTTGACCATAGGATAGAAAATTTTATACAGACACCGTCGGTCTATATTTATAAATATTTGAAAATGATTTGTATGGTTTGGATAGGATACAGTTAAATAAATATCAAATTTTTATTTGTATAAATATTATTTTATATATACATATATAGTTAAATTTTTGAATTTAAGCTATGTATAAATTTGTTAAATAAAACAAATAAGTTGAATAACGGAGTTTGTTTATTTTATATTATATGGTTAAGTACATGTTAAGATATTGAATATGTATATATAGAGTTTTAATGATTTAAATCAATTAAAATCGGAAGTTAAATTGGAAATCTATTTGGAATTGAGTTTTTTAAAGAATCAAACTCCATAAGTTAATGTAGAATTTATTAAGTTGAAATGTTAAAAGGTATGATATTTATAACTGAATTTTTTATTCGAGATGAATTAAATAAATATTTCTAATATAAATAAATTAGAGGAAATATTTAGTTATAGGTAATTTGAGGTTTATTTAAATGATTATGGTTTTATTATGCAAATATTTCAAACTAAATAAAAGGACTTTTAATGGTTGAATAGAAATTTCCAACCTTAGTTTCTAATTGTTAATACTCGAAGTATGAAATATATTGAAACTGAAGTGGTTTATTGAAACCGAAAGTGAATTTAAAATTTATGGATTTAGACTTAATTTAAAGAGAATAAAATTCTAAAGTCGTGGAAATTATTTACTTTATAAAGTAATATTAAATTCAAACCACTTTATTTTATATACTGTTGAATATCCAAACCATTTAAGTGCAAAGTTATGGTTTTAAAGATATGGATTTCCAAGTATTATGTTTTGAAGAGTTATAATTCAAATGTATGGTTTCGAGATATTATAAATTTTAAAGTGGTATTGTTTTAGAATAAGGATATATTTGAAATGATATCATATTGATTTGGTTTTAAAAAAGGAAAATGATATCGTATTTATATGGTTTTGAAAAGGGATATTATATTCTGGTTTTAAAGTATAAACTATTTTGAAAAAAAAGACCGTGGAGTTATAATAACGTTTGGTTGTTGAAGTGACCGGGATCGGAAGTTGTCATACTCTCTGCCAACTCCAAAAACCACTTTAACAACTGTGTACGCGGTGGAGATTCCAAAATGAAGTAGGATGATGGCGGCATTTCCTTTAAGGTAAATACGTGGAGCCAACTCCCGTGAATTGGCATAAGGTGGCTAAAACAGGAGCGATTGACGGGTTAATTGTGGTAGCACCTTTGATCGGACACATCCCTTCGATATTATACTTTGACTTTTGGATTGATTCGGTGGCCACTTTTGATTTTTTTTATTTGGGGGTATGGCTTGAGGTGGGCGGTAGCTGCGGCTACGCGTTACCACCAACCCGAAAGCATAATTGGTATATCTACCCTGGCATTGTCTAGTTGTGCCGTGTCAACTACCCTAGCGCGCCCTGTACGAGTTTCTATTTGTGTCATACCTATGGAGTATCCTTTAGTAGCCTTCCAATCAGGAGGTATTACGGTACTGTATAGACTATTGGCATTATTTGTGTTAAGAGCTATATGGGTAACCTCTTAACGCTATTTAAAAGTAAGTTTATTTTACAATTAGACCCTATTATAATAGCGAAATATACTACATAGTAAATAGTTTAACGGATCCTTAAGAGATGTAAATCCCGAGCATCTCTTGAGTTACTGCACTCATATTTATTTTTGTTGATTTAACTTACATAAGATCTTTTTGTTCTAACTCGAGTGTTTTGTCTTTTCAATTCGCTCTAGTCAGTCCGAGCGTTTCAGGATTTGATGACTTTTATTGGTGGACGAAGACGAAGATATTATTACTATTATATATTATATTTGTAACAACCCGTATTTTTACGGATCGAAAGATTGTAAAACTGTCGACATTAAGTCGTCGTTGTTGTTAAGCCGTGTGGAGCTTAGGTCGTATGAGAGTTAGGTTGAGAGGAGCGACCTATAGATGTAACGGCTTAAGTATGTTGAGCGACTTAAGAGTTAGGTTGTGTAGGAGTTAAGTCGCATAGGATTGAGGTCGTGTGGAAGTTAGGCAACCTAAGGTAGAAGAGCGACTTAAGGTTTGAGCGACCTAAAGGTTACCGAGTTAAGGTATGGAGCGACCTATAAGTTGGACGAGTTAGCGAGTTATAGGATGTTACGACCTAAGAGAGTGACCGACCTAATGGGAGTTAGCGACCTAAGATAGTGAGCGACCTATAGGATAGTGGTTTAGGTCGGTGGAACGACCTAAGGGTTAGGGCGACCTAGGCTTAAGGGTTTAGGCGACCTAAGGGGTTAGGTCGTGTGGAAGATAAGTCATGAGCGACTTATGGTTAAGATAGGTCGTGTGTATCGCTTGGTCGTGAGAAGGAGTTGTGGTAAGGTTGTGAGCGATTAATGATAGGTTGTTAGGTCGCGTAAGAGCTTAAGCCGTTGGATCGTGAGTGCGTTAGGTCGTGGATGCACATACGCAGTAGGTCGTTAGGTCGTAAGTCATGGGAAGTCTTAGGTCGGGGGCGACTCAAGGGTTAGGTCGTGGACTACTTATGGGGCGGCGACTTAAGAAATTCAGCCTATAAATAGAGGCGCCTATCTCACTATTTTGGCGCCGGTTTTTGAAACGACGAAGTGCTGCCGTTTTGAGAGCTTGACCGCAACACTTCTTCACTTCTTTTCTCTACTCTAATCTAGTGATTCCATCCATCCAAGATCGAAGACCAAGATCGAAGATCCAAGAGCTAAAGTTGAAGATCTTCATCCAACACAGGGAGATTTCATCATTTGAAGCGGAATCCTGTCGGATCAAGTTTAGTTCTTCGCTGTCCAGATCTGAAGCTTGTTGCTTTTGAGGTGTTTAGGTGATTCGGTGAGTGGTGGTTATCTCTCACACGGACCCAAAGGAGTATATTGGATCGGTGGCTTGTTTGTGTGCTAAAGATAGTGATTCCATGCTTTTTCCTTAAGTCTGCATGTAGATCTATGGTTCATGATGATTCAACACCTATTTTACTATATGTTCACCTATGCAAGTTCATTCATCAAGTTGTAGGGATGTTGCTTAGAATCCATACTTATTAGATTTGGACTCTTTATTTACGAAATTGCCATTATTGCTGTAATTATTTATTTAGATCTTGTTTGATTGATTACTTGGATTAATGTTTGATTTGAATGATTAGTTGATTGATAACTTGGTTTGGTCAAGTTGGTCGAAGATGATTCAAAAGCTAAGTGGAAAGGCTCTTGAATAAGGAAAGCTGCTTGTGGCATATGTAGCGGATGTTGAAGCTCATATGGATAGACTTGATGATAATGTTGAGATGAGACTTTGCCATGATGCGATGAGGCAAACCATGATGTTGAGATGGAACATTGCTATGATGCAAAGAAGCAAAGCATGATGTGAGAAAGCCTTGGTTTAATCCAGACGGGATCATCCCAAGCATGATGATACTCGATGATGTGGTTCGAGTTTGTGGATAATGGTTGGCTTGAGAGGCGCTTGAGCTAGTATGAAAATAGTCGTCAAGGAGGATGACTAGAAGGCTGAGATCTCATCGTTATTGAAGGTTCTAGCATGCTCAAAGCAAGAGTATGTTGGGACGGGCTGCGACGACGTCCCAGGCACGGGCTGCGACGACGTGCTAGTACTCTGGGCAGATTCGATAGTCCTAGGCACGGGCTGCGACGACGTGCGGAGTTATGTCTAGAACCGGGGTTACCATTAGCCCTTGGCGGATGGATGAGATAATGTGGCGGTCATTCAATTAGCGATGAAATCAAGGCAATGATAACAGTGATAGCCAGAGTAATGGATGTTTGGATGTTTGGTTGTATCGTCGCTTGGGCCAAGAGCGATGTTTTCAGAGTGCTTATCTGATCTTGGTTTAGGCCTTAGGGGTTTGTACTCGGAAAACATCGACCTTGACTCGAGTGATAATTTCTTTGCTTTGAATGTCTGAATTGCTATGTTAGCTTCTGCTTAGTGTGTCTGGGGGCTATCACTGTAGTGAGAAGTGGAGAGGGATGGTTGGGTTCCTATTCCTTTTACCCTTTATGCTCTTTTGGTATGTTTGATAGTTGATTTACTGCTCACTAAGACTTTTGTCTGACTCAAGGTTTTATGTTTAACTCTTATTACCTTGGGCTGTTCATCCATGTTGGGATGGGCAGACTAGGTAGCAGGTGACAGGTGCTATTCTTAGTAACCAATACTGTTGATGACGAAGACGAGCTGGAGGCTTTTG
The DNA here is from genome assembly GCA_030765085.1 of Allium cepa. NCBI lineage: Eukaryota > Viridiplantae > Streptophyta > Magnoliopsida > Asparagales > Amaryllidaceae > Allium > Allium cepa. The sequence continues at coordinate 472,378,009 of CM060931.1, forward strand.
CATATTGTTTTCTTACTATATGTACTGGATGTTCCGCTGTTTGTTTGATACTCCGAGTGTTATGTAGTGAGGCTTGATGTATTGACTATTCAGATGTTTGTAATAAACTACTATGAGTTTATATGATAAGATTCTGTTCAATAAGCTTCACTATGTATACTTTTCTATTGTATTTTATCCCTGCGCTATGAGTAATACGATAGACTTTTGTGTTTACCCTACCTTGACGAACGTCCATGGCGGCCTGGCACACTTTACAGCGCACTATTTTCTTGTTTGGTGCAGGAGTCATGGGCGGTCATCACAATATTATTCACTGCATCATGTACTCCGATGCATTGTTATTTATTGGTATGCGTAACTTTGATATATGTTGTATAAGTATAATTAAATATTTTGAAAACAGCTGTGAGATTTAAATTATGTTGTATAAGTATAATTCATGAACTGTATATTTGATTATTATATTTTAACCTTCCGCTGTGAGATTCTATTTTGTTTTATTTCTTTCCTTTCTTTTTCTTATTTACCCCATAACAATCCGCCCTTTCATATGGTTTGAATTGGCACGTGTGTCGATTTGAAGCGTGCGTAAAGGCGGGACGTTACAGTAAATATGATAATTTGATTTAAATTTGAATTTAAGTGATTTATTAAAGTATTATTGATTTTTCTATGAATTTAAATGGTTAAATAAATGAATGCTTAAATATGTAGCTTTAAATTACAACTTGACTTGGAAATGTGAAATTTGGTTTAATTAAAGGTTTTAGTTAAATGAAATTAATTGGAAATTTAGTTTAATTTGTGAAATGGAAATTTAAAAATGTAAGTGTTAATAAATTGCATATGTGAAGGAATGGAAATTATACACTTGAATTAGTTAAGTAAATTTATTGAAAATTTTGATTTATTTATAAGAAATTTTATTTTATAAAAATCATGTGTTAAAGGTATGTTAATAAACATTTTTGAATGTTAAAATATGATTTTTTATAATGTTTAAATTGTTTATATTGAAGTTTATTATTTTTGGAAATTGAATACTTAATTTGAAAGTATAATAAGTCCACTGTTAAATGGTTTAAATGAGTTAATTTAATTGGAATATAAACTATTTAAAGGTGATTTGAAAGGATAATAAATGAATGTTATCTTGAATTTAGAAGGTATTTAAAGTTGAATATGTGGATTTGAAATTATATGATGATTTGAAATAAAGTTTTGAAAGATAAGATATTTTGATATTAAAATGATTTGAAATAAAGTTTTGAAAGATATGATATTTTGATATTAAAATGATTTGAAATAAAGTTTTGAAAGATATGATATTTCGATATTAAAATGATTTGAAAATAAATTTTTGAAAGATATGATATTTTGATATTAAAATGATTTGAAAATAAAGTTTTGAAAGATATGATATTTTGATATTAGAATGATTTGAAAATGAAGTTTTGAAAGTTATGATATTTTGACATTAAAATGATTTGAAAATGAAGTTATGATATTTTGATATTAAAATGATTTGAAAATAAAGTTTTGAAAGATATGATATTTTGATATTAAAATGATTTGAAAATGAAGTTTTGAAAGATATGATATTTTGATATTAAAATTATTTGAAAATGAAGTTCTGAAAGATATGATATTTTGATATTAAAATGATTTGAAAATGAAGTTCTGAAAGATATGATATTTTGATATTAAAATGATTTGAAAATGAAGTTCTAAAAGATATGATATTTATGTATTAAAATGATTTGAAAGGAATTTTTGAAAGGATATGATAATTTAATATATTGAAATGGTTGGAAATTACTTGATATTTATTTTGATAAATATTTGAATTTGAAAGATATGGTATGTTGATATATTGAAATGGTTTGGAAATGAATTAATCTTTATTTTGATAAAGATTTGGATTGAAATGATATTTTATTTTGAAGTATAAAATATTATTTTAAAGTTATAACCATGGGTTATACTAACGATTGGTTGGCAAAGAGACCAGGATCAGATATGGGCATACTCTCTGTCGATACCGAAAACCACTTTGACAACCGTGTACGCGGTGGAGATTCCAGAATGAAGTAGGATGGTGGCGACGTTCTTGAGGTATGTTACATGGACCCAAATCCCATGAGTTGGCATAAGGTGGCTAAAACAGGAGCGATCTCGGGCCAAAAGGGGTAGCTCCTCTGGCCAGACACATTTCTTCGATATCATTCTATTGCTTTTGTGACTGTTTGGGCGCCCCTCCGATTTTGGAATGTGTTCCGAGGTGGGCGTATATGGCTGCTGCGTTACCACTAGCCCGTGTGCGTAATTGGTATATTTGCCCTGGCATTGCCTTGTGTGCCGTGTCACCTACCCTATCGAGCCTTTACTACGAGTTTGGTTTTCTCTCGTAGCCTATACGTATCTTCTCGTAGTCCTCCGATCAGGAGATATGTAGATATTGGATGGACTACTGGGATTATTACGTGTCTGGGACTATATGGCTATCCCCGTGATGCTATTTTAATGTAAGTTTATTTTACTGTAGACATTTTTATAATAGTGCAAAATTACTACATAGTAAATAGTTTAACGGATCCTTAGAGGATGGACGGTCCTAAGCATTCTTTAAGTTACTTGTACTTTTACTACAGTTCACTTGAGTTGGTTTACATTGTATAAGTATGTATGTCCTGACTCGAGTGTTTGTATTTTTATTTCCGCTCGGGTCAGCCTGATATTCACAGATTTGGATTTCCATTTTCTGAAGATTGGAATTGCTGGAGATTATCTACTTGTCTAGTTTTATCTTTTTCAGTCTATTGTTCCTTTTCAGCTCTTGTATTAGTAGACTTCTATGTTTTGAGACTTCTGTTGTACTCTATTTCTTCTGTTGTATCTTATGTAACTCTGATATATTTATATAGTAGCTTCATGAAATACTATTTCTTTTACTTCCGTTGCATTATTAAATACTCTGTTTTTGTGATCTGTGATTATTTATTTACTGTATATTCTGAGATTTGCCAAATATTTATTTACAACGTGGTATTTTAAGCCATTCAAGTCCGACATGTGCGGATGCGATTGGTTGAAAATATCGGGTCGTTACACAAAAACAACAGATATATACAATGCAACGCAAATAAAAAGAAAATTATAAATAAGCAAGCGGTTATTATTTGGCAAGCTCAGCAAAGCGAGCAATTTCTTCTATCTGTTTTGGCAACCTGAAAATAAAGACAAGATATATATACAATTTTTTGTTTTTTTAAACAAAGAGAAACTAAAATGAAATGACTTGAAAAAAAAATAAAACACAACAAAACAAAACAAATTCCCCTTCTTTTTTAAACAAAGAATTTATTTGTATCAAAATTGGTCACAACACTCTTCAGATGTGTTTGAAGAGATAACATAAGGAGAATAAATGTAAAATGAAATAGATCTAACAAACACGCCAATAAATATAAAAGAAAATGCATAAAAACACAGAGTTTTAGAGTGGTTCGGCATATGGACTACGTCCACTATGAAGTTGATGATTTTATTGATATTAACTTGCCGATTACAACCGATTACAGCGGATTATAATGTTGAATTTATGTACAACAGCAGCTATGGAATACAAAAATGGATTCGGCAGAGTCTGGACATAGGAGAGCAAAAAGATCCTTTTTCTGTAGGCCCTGGGGCCCTATTTATAGGCGTAGGAGGCTGATATTTTGCTCAAATCTCGGGAGACTTCTTCTGGCATGTGGGTGGGCCCACGCGATCGATCCTACGAAGTTTCGGCTCGATCCGTGAGCGATACGAACGAATTTCGTATCGATCAAGGTTTGCTCCAATCGAGACGAAATTTGGCAGGAACGTTCTTTATGTCGTACATAACATCCTGTGAAAATTTCATAGCATTTGGACTTATGGATCTCGAGTTATGATCAATGCAAGTTTGAGTTTTTCGGTTCGTGATCGATACGAACGAATTTCATATCGATCAAGATTTTCTCCAATCGAGACGGAATTTGGAAGAAATGTTTGTTATGTCGTACGTAACCTCCTGTGAAAATTTCATAGTATTTGGAATTGTAGATCTCGAGTTATGATCGATGCAAGTTGGAGTTTTATGATCTCGAGCTATGATCGTGGTCGGTACGAACGAATTTCGCATTGATCAAGATTTGATCCAATCGAGATGAAATTTGGCATGAACATTCCTTAGGTCGTATGAAAGCTCCTGTGAAAATTTGGTGGCATTTGTACTTATAGATCTCGAGTTATGATCGATGCAAGTTTGGATTTATCAACCGTGATCGATCAATATCTTGAGCATACGAACTCCGATTGACTTGATATTTGGAACCATGGCTTTTCTAGCTTTGCTTGTCATGTCATATTAATTGTAGCTTGATCCAGACTCAGACAAAATTTACCGACATCCATAGTAGACCTAGGTATTAACGCTCTCCAGGACGAACTATCCTTAGTTTCTAGTCAAGATCTTGGCGTCACGGCCTTGCCAAAATGCGGGATAACAGAATTACTCATCATAAAGAAACAAACAAAATAAGACACTATAACAAAAACAAAATTACTCAGCCTAAAAAGAATGCAAACCCGACCCAATTAATTTTTTTTTAATAAAGAACAGCTCACAGTTTATAACGCATCCTCAAATTACCAATTCCCGAAACTAATTCAGAAAATCCAATTCCCAGCCCAAATTAAATTCACAAAAAATATGAAAATCACGAAACTAATTCAAAACTTCGTCTTTTTGAAGGATGCTTGGAACTGGATTGTCGCGACGAGTTGAGGCGGGGGTTGTTCAGTTCGAATTGCGGATTTGGCGATGGGAATTTGTTGAGGATGGTTTGCGGCAGTTAAACGGAGGGTTATTTGAGGCCGCGATGGTGGTTTCGGTAGTTGGCGATTTGGGATGTTTGAAGTTGCGAAGTGATTGGTCGAGGTAGCTGAGTGTTCACGATGGATAGCGATTGCAGAGGAGTTCGATTGTTTGTGGGATGGAGCCGCCGATTGCTTGGTTTCGGATGGAGGTCGGAATGTGATTCGTGGTTGTTCAATTCGGTGCGGTGCTCTGCTGATTGTCAAGGAGCGTGTTGCAAAGGGAGTTCGAGTTGATGGATTTTGTTTGTTCGATACTAGCAATAGGGTTGTCCAAGTAGGGGGATGGGAGACTGTGTGCTGCGATGCTGTGAAAGAAGGAGATGGTGGATTGTAATGGTGAGTTCGGTTGGTTTATTTTGTACAAGAAGGGCGGATGTGTTTGAAGTTGGCAGATGAGAATGTGCAGTATTGTTGTAACAGTGATATGCAGGGTGGAGGAAGTGGTGGGCAGAGGGGAGATGGTTGAACTGTGCAAGGTTATGGAGTGTTTGGTGTAGTATTGCTAAGCAGTTGAATGCGGTTGACAGGCGATTAAGTTGAATGATTGCAGAAGACTGGATGGTGTGGAGAGGTGTAGTGTGTTTGTGGAGTGTGAAAGTTGGGTTGTAATGGCTTTGATAAATTGTAGAACAGTTGCAATGGAGAGAAAGTGATGTAGAAATGATTTGGTGGTGGAACTGCTGCTTGGTCAGAGGGGAGGTTTGCTGTGAATATGGCTGTTACAAAGGAATGTGGTTTGTTGTTGATGACATGGGATATGTTTGTGAACTGCAGTGGTCTAGTGGGAGGATGGAAATGCTATGGTTTGGCAGTGCTATGTGGCAGAGCTATGTGGCAGAGGTTAGGACATGTGCACAGGGTTTTGCACAGGGCTATGTTGTTGTGCACTGGAGTATGACAGTGAAGAAATGTAGAAGAAATTGAAATGTAAAACCAAATGTAAACGAAATGAAATAAAATAAAATTGTTTTTGAAATTGAGGATGTGCTGTTTTTTTCCTTTAAATATGAAATGCAAATGAAAATTGTAAACAAGAGATGCACCAAATAAAATAAAAGCAAAATTCACACACAAACACACAATATTTTTTTTTGAAATGCAATACACACACAAATTAAAGCACACAAAAATCAAAAGAAAATGGTTTGAAGAATAGAAAATCAAAATCAAAACGATTTCCCCGGCAACGGTGCCAAAAACTTGTTCGGATGGCTAAATGTCTATCGAGTTAGAAAGTAGCCGAACGAATTTTCAAATTAAAATAACCGCAAACGCATGGCATACTATCGTAGTACGTGGCGAGTACGGGTCGATCTGCAGGGTGTTTTATATTTTAAAATTCTATTCAATCAAATTAAACCAAAGTCGAATGAAAGTTAAGCTAGAGAATTAGAGAATTGACTAACTAAAAGAAAAGAGAAGCAAATATAAGAGTTAAGTGACAATTTAGGGAATAAATCCACTCTCTAGATCATGTAGTTCAACACATATGAAATCATGATCTCTCTTTTATGGTCATTAGTGCTTTAATTGATGTGCTTATCATAAGTATGACATATTTATGCTATTGATTAGCCAATATAACCATCAAACTATAACACACCCCTTAAACCACTTACTAACTTTCAGGAAACTTGACAATGAAAATGAAAATGAAATCTAAAATTATGGTCTATTAACTATTGATTAGAAATATAGACCATCAAATTTTAATTTCAAATCACTTTTTTTTGTCCTAATCATATTTTGATGAAGATGCAATTAGTGTTAGTGATTGTTTAAGCATGGCCTATTTGATGTCAACAATATAGGCTATCAAATTCAAAGCAAAAACAAGTAGTAAACCATTTCTGTCATCATCATTAAGCACAAAAAGAGAGCATAAATTAACAAATAGTTGAAGCTACATAATTAGAAAGCTTCATTACCTCTAAATTGAAGGGGTTTAGCCTCTCATATTTGTCATTTGATTAACAAATGTAACTAACAACATGAAAGCAAATGAAAGGAAAATGAAAGCTTAATGAAAAAGAGAGCTAATTAACAAGAATTAGAACTATTCTACTTGCATAAAGTAAATCTACACTACAAACATAAGAAGAAAAGAAGCATGTAAATAAAAGAGAATTAACATTGCATAAAAGAAAGAAAAATTACATGGAGTAAAATGGCTAAGTAGCCATGAAAAAAGAAGAGAGAAGAGCTTTCTTTTATTTTCTAAGCTAAAAACTAAGTAAGAGAGCAAGATGGTTACATGAAACATAATGGGCATTTATACATGTGTTAAACCCTAATTCATATTTTTATGGAATGCCCAACATGCCTTTGTGGGAAGTGTGGTGGCCAAGTTACCATTAGCTCCAATAATCACCCACTTGAATGTACATGAAACTTTAATGGCCTTTTAGCATGTGCATTAGCTCCTTATTGAAAATCAAGGTAAGTGTATGGGGTCCTCCATGTTCTTCACTTTGAATTATTTCCATCTTCATTCTTTTGTATCTTCGTTGTGCATGCATTTTCATCATAAAACCACTTGTAAAATTCACCATATTTCCTACAAAACAACATAAAAAATTTCAAGTAAATTTTCACAATTTAATAAATGCACAAAAATGATCATTTTACCCCTGTATGAAGATGAACATGTGACAATTTGAAAATAATTTGAATTTTGGTTTAAACTAGTAAAAATATCCAATATGATCATTTATTCAATTTACATAGATCAAATATGGTGGTAAAAATATGCACATTTACATACACATCACATAATATTGGACCGACCCTCAACAAAAACATTATTAAAAGAAGTCATTTTGAAAGTTCAAATTTGTAAACAAAAATTGGTTTTTGAAAAATCAAAATTTTAAAAACAAAAATGGCTTTTCTAGCTTTGATACCACTTATAGGATCGATTTCACCCTAGAGGGGAGTGAATAGGGTGATACTAATAATTATAAAAAATTAATGCGGAAGTATATAAAATGATTGCAACACTGATAATAGGAGAATAATAGCAACACGAATAATAGCAGAATATTAAAAGCAAAAAAATATAACACACAGATTGATCCAGCTTCGGCAAAACCCTGCATATGTGCTGCCCCTAAGGTTTCTACTAGAAATTAAGTAGTCAGATGCTTACACACGTAAACTGGCAACACCCACTATCGACTAACCTAACTCTGCGCACAAAACTCTACCACAATTCAGCCACTGAGTTATGAATTCTCAAACTACACCACCGTCGTTCGTCCCCTAGTCACACAACTAGAAAATTACAAACTTTTAAAAATAAAGTACAAAAAACAATTTAAAACTCAAATACCTAATTTTAAAATATTAAAGCCCAAATAATAAGTTAAAGAAGTCGGCCCAAATAAAAGAGTATCCCTCTTTTGATTTTTATATTATCAGCCTTCTTTCCTTTGCTTTAAAAAATGGATGCTTCCTCTGTGTTCGTACATTCCTCTCTGAGAAATTAGGATTCAACTTTGTTGAAGCTGATGACTTTAGTTGATTGATCGAATAAGTGACTTTTCTTTCCTTGGTCTATCGATTGTGACGAACGGGAACTTTTCCACGCTCGAAAATCGACATTCATACTTCATATCGTATTCGAATGCCATAGATTCGACCATTCAAATCCGATTCGCCGGAGCTTATAACAACATTAAGTAAACAACACAGCGGAATAAAAGAATAATACATTGATATACAGCTTTGATACAATATCTGATACAACAGATGATCCAATAGATATCAATATACATCAGAGATATGATACAATAAAATAGTAGTGGAAAAAATAACTCTAAGATAGTCTTCAAGGAAGAACTCTAAAAACTGCAACTCCATTTCCAAAATCCAATCCAGGAGTAACTCGAACTCCCAATAAGTATGCACAAAGATAAGCAAATGCAGTCTGATCCAAAGACTGAACTAACTCCAGATAATCTAATGAACCTAGCTATCTGAAAAACCCAACTCTAGACTGCTCGTGTAGAAAAAAATTTGAGCACCCAAAGTTTAGGAAAGAAACAATAAACTATGGATCATTCATGGGACTGGTATGAGTAACAAAAACAGTTTGTCCTCTAAAATGATCAACAAAAGATTTTAAAGTCAATTCGCAATGCTTTTAGAAATGAAACTACCATAAGACCTCCCGCCACACACACAATGCATACGCAGAATTGGAGGAGATTTCTTCTTATGATAGTCAAACATGCTTGATACGCAATTTCCTTGATATTATTACTATAAGTGCAAAGTGCAGAAAAACATTTCGAAAGTAGAATATAAATCTTAGCCAACATACGACCATTATCGTATGCCTACTATAGCTACCATGTTCAATAGCAGGTTACCGCCACATTCCATGGCAGGTTATACAACTAATACTGTACAAGGCTCGTATTGTTTCTTTGGATTTCCAACAAATGGTCATGCCAAGGAACTTCCCATTGCCACATGAGAACGCCTCTGGAAGGACGTCCTCGAGAACCTAACCGGATCTCTGCCAACACAAGGCCGGGTTACCCCTAACTGGGTAACTACTGACACGAGTATGCCATCCCCCGGTCGTAACCAACCTTTATCCGGGGCCTCAGCAACAAATCACAAAGTAATACATATATATATTTGCGATATCAACATAAGTTAAGTATCTGGGCTCCATACCATGATACCACTTCTATCCAGAAGGAAATGCACATACCCTAAGGGGTGCTACCCCCAATAACCTTGCTGCATCTTTTCTGTTTTGACCATTCTGAGGTGTGAGGTCCGACGAAGTCTCATCCACAAAGCTACGCTTTTCACAAAGCCATGCTTCGATCAACAAATGATCAGCAACACTCAGCATGCCACATTACCAAATTAGGAATATATCGCTGATAACCTTCAACTACATAACCTCTAAGGGTGTTAAGCTAAGAGAATAACTTCTCCGCCACCAACGGAAATATATTTGAAAGGAATCTGCTTTATATCTCAATTTGTAATATCGGACATACAATCCATACAAGTCTGTTCTGGGTTTGAACAAAACCGAAGGCACTTCCAAAGAAGTCCTTGCAATCCGGATATTCACAATCCTGATCGGACTTCTCATTACTTAGGGAATCTCTATACCGGCGCGACTCGGTGTAGAGACAATCGATAGGTCATCCTATCGCTTTCGCAAATACCCGGTCTTCATCACCGGTCTTCAAATGCTATCCATAACGTTGAATCACATATTCGGAATGGGTTATACGACACAAAGGTCCTTTCCCGGCTAAACCGAATAGTGAGCGCAATATTTAAAACATATGGATATGGGGTTTCAATTAAGTCACAACTTAATAATTCAAAACTTACTATCGAATGGTTTAAACCAATTACCATTTTAAATCTTTTAAACAAAAGATTTATTTCATAAAGTTCACCTAGTTTCATAAATATTCATTCCCGGATTTCAAAACAATTTCATCTTAATTGGATTAATTCATTTACATCTTTAAATCAAGATTTATCTTATAGTTTTCAAACAGTTTCCATAACTTGGGAAATCATTTTCAATTTTAACTTGAAATCCTTTTTAACACAATTTGGAAGTTCACTTCCTATATGAAAGCTTTTATTATAAAAAAACAATAGTTTCATTTCAGAAAGATCCAATTTTATTTACACGAGTGAAAGCCTTTGAATTCAAATTCCCAAATCAATACCTTTAAAATAGTTTAACCCATATAAACTGGTATAACATCTTTAGTCCCTAGTTTCCAGATCATAGAATTCAATATTGAATTCAAATTGAAATCAAAATATTTAAATTCCCAAACTCAATCAAGTAATTTAAATTTTATCTTGAAATTCCATTACTAAAGCTTTTCACATTTATTCCGATTCCATTTCCAAAACATTTGAATTTAAAAATTCAAATTTAAAACTATTTCAAAAATCTGCGACTTAACTGATTTCCTCGTGAAATCCATAATTGTGTGTGTATGGTGTGGTCCAGGGATTTAACACAATAGTGCAACAACATTCAACCATCACAGATTAAAACACAGAAAAATAGTTGATAAGCGATAAAACTATTATGCTTATAGCTCATTCACGGATTCGTGGATAACATACAGATGTATCATCAAATAAATGAATAAATTATACATAACACAATCTACAGAACAAAATATCACAAATCAAATAGGGCAGTAAATTCAAGGCATCTCATATAATACAATCACTCATAAGTAAGGTCAAGCATTCAATAAACATTTATAAGTAGGATTAATTAATCGTTTAATCCTAATTAATTCAATTTATTCCCAAGTAAATTTATTACTTATAAATTTATTATCAAATTCTAATTAATTAATTACAAATCATTTGATATAAATTTATTTATCAAACACTTTAACAAGTAAAGTTACTCTTAATTCATCACATTAATTTAACTAACCTTTAAATAAATTAATTACTTTAAAAATTTAATTATTCTCAAATTAATTACCAAATCAATTTATCACATTATCCTTAAATTTATTATTGCTTAATCACTTGATAGATCAACTTTAATCATTAATTAATATTTTATTAAAAACCCTTAATTCACAAATTTATTATTACTTAATAAATTAATCTTTAAACCTTAATTAATTAATTTAAACCTTTAATTACTTATTTAATTAGTCCAATTCATCATTTAATTAAATAATAAATTATCCATCTTGATTAACATAATTTAATGAATTTCAAATCGTTAAATCTTCCTTGACTTTAAGATAAACCTCATTCTTATAAATGATTACATTATTATTATAAAAAGGGTTTTAAAACAATTTCCATTTCAAGTTTACTTTTAAATTTCAACTTATCGAAGTTTAAAAACAATTCAAAAATCCCTTTAAATTCTCATATTAAAGAAATACTCATTTTATAAAGAAGTTTAGAATAATTTAAAACCAATTTCCTTTCATTTAAAAAAACTAGAATACATATTTAAAACTCAACTCACATACCCGAGCCTAACCCTCAGGCAACTCGACCTATCTCTCGAGTCACTCACAAGCCCTCACGAACCCAGCTCCTTCGAGTCATTCACGCTAAAAACTCGAGCAACGTCCCGAGCTTCCTTCTTCTTCCCCAAAGACGCAACCCACAGCCAAAACCCAACAACCCAGACGTGCACGCCGTGCACGTGCACGCGCCGTCGCAAATCACTCCAACGTTGACCACGAATCAACGAACAACCCGATTGCATTGTTGATCAAAATCGAGCATAGCTCGATAATTTTCGAACCCATCACCACTCACAAAAGTGCCTCGGCCTGACAACTTCGACCTCCAGCATCACCACTCCCTTCGCCTACACGCTCATCTACGACCCAGACACCTCCCCTCCTAACCCGGCCGCACTCAACGCTGCGACGACGGCGTGGCGATCAAAAATATGAGCATCAGTAAAACTAGGTTTACCAGGGGAAATTCGACACCGTCGCTACCTCCGACCTCGCGACCACATTCCATTATTTTTCCCATCACCGTGGTACGCTCCTCCACCTCCTCGACCAACCCCGACTACCCCAGTCCACTACGTCACCGAAAATTGACCAAAAACAACCTGCTGCTCATCTTCAAACTGCTACCACAATAGCCCACTAAAAATTCCCAAATACATGTTAAAAATCATTATTTCTAGTCAGGATCCAAGATGTGAACTTGAATCAAGCTTTCGTTATGTTCGAATTTTTCATGCATTAAAGTTTCCTCTGAATTTTTTTTACATTTTACTCAGTAAAATTATTTTTAAAATTATCCCTACACATCAACAAACAATTTTCATTTGTAATCCAAAGTCTAATATGGACTTGGTTAAGAGATTCGAATTTTTAAATGTAAAACTATGGACTGACACACAAGAACAGGATATAAATACATATACAGACATACCCATGTAAACAAGTCCAGATAGATTCAAGTAGAACATAAATTCAAATCAATATCACCATATACATATATAGTTAAACCATATTAACTAAAAAAAAATATAAAGTTTACTCACTTTCCAGATCATGGTTTAAAGCTTTGAGGTTGGAGTTGAAGTTGAAATCTGGTTTTGAATTTAATAACTGAAACTTAAAGTCTTCACTTGATCTTAGGCTTTGGGATTAAAATTTGAAGCAAGCTGAAACTTCTTCTGTTTTGTTTTTAAGTTGAAGTTGTTTTTAAATTATAGATGATACTTACTCAGATTTACTTAGCTTTGTGGACGAATTGAGAGGAGAAGGCTGGTATAAATAAAAGAAAAGATGTGTTCAGCGGTTACAAGTTGTACAGGTGATAAAATATGGTTTTTGAAGTACAATGCTAAGCATGTTGAAGTGATGTTGTATTATATTTGAGGTGCATTAGAGGTATGGCTGCAGATATACATGTTTTGGGGGCTGCATTAATGTCTTGTACAAAATATATGTATATATTTGTATTGCTTTCTTCTTGTTTATTTTATTGTGCAGGTTTATGATTGTGGAGGCTGAGATGTATATTTATATATTAAAAGTGATATGGCTTTAGCTAGCATTACTTAGTTTACTTATGTTTCTTTTCTTTTGTTTTGTGTCTGATCTTGCTTTGTTTTATATTTTCATACTATTTTATTTATTTTGCTATCTTTGTTTTGTTACTTTAAAATACAATGAAGTTCTACTTTTATTATTATTGTTTGTTTTATTTGTATTATGATATTAAAATTACATATTTACTTCATTTTGTATAAACTATATATTTATTTATTTTATAATATCGATGAATTTCCATATTAAATTTGTTGTTAAAACTTTAGCAATTAATTGTTTACTTTTATTTTTATCATTATAATTTGTCTTTAAACCATTTAGTTAAAACAATAACTCAAACTCAATGTATGTACATATATACATATATATTCATATTATTGTAAATCCATTTACTTGAAATTTAAATCCAAATCACATATGTACAATATTTAAATTCATATGATTTAATATATTATTTTTATTTGAATTTAGGGAAACTCGAATCAATTTACTAATAAATTTTATAGATTTAAATTCAAAAATTAATTTAATTATCAATTTAAATTTAGTAAAAATTCGGGATCGTTACAGATCGACCGTCTCTTTGATTTGCACAGGGATGCTTCTCGATCGAGTTCGATTTTGAATTGGTATGTAATTTCCCTTTTGCTTCCCTGGTTAATTTGCTTGAACTCCATCCTTAATCTGCCGATGATGATTGGGTTTAAAAGGATTCAAATCCTATAATTTCATTGATTTGAATCCCTCTTAATTCTTGCTTGGCCGTATGATTTTGATTGAATGTTGGTGATTAAACTCGACTTGTGCCATTTGTATAATTTGTTGCTTGATTCTTACGGCTTTGATTTTGGCTTATTCAATTTTTCTTGGTCATTACGGATTTGTATTTGCTGGCATTTAAACTCGACTTGGTTTCGTTCTTTATGCTTGTTGACTTCGGCCAGTTGATACTATGGTAATATTTGACTTCGGCACTAACTTGATATATGAAAATTTGACTTTGTTAATTCGTGTTCCTCATATTATCTGACTTTGGTTACTTGGAACCCTATATCTTCACAGTGTTTACTAGTTTGAACCGTGAATTGATGTAGTCTTATTCATATATGCATATATGTATACATACTATTTCATTTATTCGTTGGTCTTTATGTAGCTTGTCTGTACTTGATTACATATGATTGTATTTTAACTTGACTGTTGTTTGTACTTAAATTGGTTATTTTGAAATTGCCTATGACATTTGGACTGTTGTATGCTTCAATACGCACAGTCTTTTTGTGTACTGCCTTGATGCACTTACTCATTCGAATATACTCTAGATTGTTGCTGTGCACTGCATGTGTGTGTGTATACATGTGTGTAAATGGGTATGTATGTTTGTTGCACCCTGTAGTTTGCATTGCATTTCTTTGAAATTTGCACTGCTCTGGTTTGAGTCACTTGTATCAGTCCACTGTCGTGTTGCATTGAGCTAGTTTGCATTTTGATGATGAGTTGCTTATGAGCTGGTTTATGAAATGTTCATGTTTGTCTGGTGGCTTCACTATGGTATTTGCAGTCTTTGTTTCTTTTTGGTTGCCACTGAATTTTGATGTTGTTGCCATTAACTTGTGTACCATCTGGAGCAAACAAGAATGCTATGATCGAAGACACAATTCTATAGAGACCAGACCCAATGTACATGAACACAATGCAATAGTCAATGGCACAGCCTCGACAGTCCATAGTGAAGCCTCAACAGTCAAAGGTTCAAATGTCGTACAACAAAAACTTGAGCATAACAGTAGACAACATGAACACAGTATGCAAGCATTTTGAAATAAATCCAGGCACCAAGTATACAGAGTAAATGATCACAGTAGAGACTCAAATGAACATGAATAGAAAATAATAAACAAAATATACACACACACACACACACAACACACATGTTAAACTGTTGTTGATTTGGGACTTCATATATACATCATTTTATTTCAGTTTTCATTTGTCTGCACTACAGTCGGTCTTCATGTATAGTTGTTGTGCACTTTTGTTTCACTGGCTTGTGTTTTAGTTCATTGATGATTTTGGAATTTTCAGTCTGGAGTTTTCACTTTATTGATTTGGGTTGATGATGTATTCATGTGTACTCAAGTTTGGTTTAATTGTCTAGCCGCTGTTGTTGCTGGCTTCATGTGTACACTTTCATCCAGATTTGTTTTTCATATTGCACCTGAGTTAAATCCAGCTTATAGCTCAGTTTTGACCTTGTGCTCATGTTGTAACATTATTTGTATTGCACTTGAATATTTGTACTTGAGTTGAATCCAGCTTTTTATTAGGTTCAACCTTGTGCTCACCTGTCCCTGCAGCTTTATGAAGTGTATATCGGTGTGCACGGCCTTGTGGCATGTACAGCAATACACTGTGCATGTCACATGCTGTTTGCGTATGATGAATTCAAAATGAAATGATGACGAACATCCCAAATAATCGAGGCAAATAACATTTTCAAAATAAACATTTGATTTTACACTGCACAAATATTTCTTTTTCAATTTTACTGCGTCAGTGTGTATTTTGCAGATAATTTAGATGTTGGATTTCATCTGGAATAGAGTTGAAGATATATATAAGTGAATGAGCGATATGTAGTAAGGACATTTGTGTAAATTGAACTGTATTATAATTGAGATTGTGTATATATAGTGAGAGCTCAAATGTGTACTATTCAAAATTGTAATAAAATATTTGTTTGAATAAAATATTTGTTTGCATTTAAATTATGTGTTATTTATTTTATTCAGCAAATATTTATTTAGTTATGCGAAAATAAAATAGTATATTAACAAATATATTTAAATGAATATATATATATATATATATATATAATATGTTTATTATCGTCAAATAAAAATTCTATACTAGCATATTCAACAATCTCCCCTTTTGATGATAACAAACATATATTTAAGATTTTGAATGTATTAAAAGTATTTGGCCATTGATGAACTCTATTGGCTCCCCCTATTTAAATGCTCCATCTCTACAACAAAGCCCCCTCTCATATATGCAAGAGAATAAATAAAAAATATGCAAATGAACCTTGATACAAATAGAAAATACAAAATAAAATATTTGACCTTTATTTGCCAAAATCTTAACTTTTCTCTCCCTCTTTTATTATCAACAAAAGAGTAATAATATTATAAAAGTAAAGACATTAATACAACACTACTACCCAATCGAGTATAAATATTAAATTTCAATAAAAAACCAAACTAAAATCATAAATACTCCATTAGGTGCATATTCCACTTTAGAGTGATAGGATGATGTCGGTATAAAAAAACCATATAGTTATGTCTATTTGTGGTATATTTATATAAGGAATTTGAATATCTACTAACCATGCATAACCATTAGGACTTTTAAATGAGATTAGTAGTATTCCCATTTTTTTTAAAATGAATTTCAAGCATCTTCTAACCATGCATAACCGTGAGGACTTTTAAATGGGATTAGAATCAACTTGTCTATTTAATAATCAATTTTGATATGTGTTCCATGCATGCATAACCATGAGGACTTTTAAATGAGCATGAAAGCACATAATCAAAAATTCCAAGTAATTCACCCATGCATAACGCTAAGGACTTTTAAAAGAGAGCGAATACTTTGGTTGTTTTTATTACTAAAAATATAATAAATTTGAAAAACAAATGATTTTCCGTCTAAAATACCACATATTGACATACTATGTTGGATTTTGATGAGTGATGGTCGATAGAATTATGATAGAATTAGAGATGGTCATGGAATTTTTTACCAACAAAAAAGTTATTATAAATCTTGTTTAAATTTATAGAGAAATTTACTAAATATACTGTCTCAAATTATAGTATATGATTAATATGAACTCTTGTCGCTTTTTCAATCACTATTTATCTTTTCGATAATCAGTGGGGAGTTAGATGTTGTCATTTAAGATCAAATCCAAAAGTAATTATAAAATCAAATTTTATAAAATGACTAATCTGAAACAAGGTCAACAAAATCTATTTTTTGGAAGGGTTTTATAAAAGAAAATGTCTGCTAATTGAAAATCAATTGAAATGAAAAATATGCAGATTTTTTCTTTGAAAATGCGATGCAACTAATGAATGTCTCAACATAAATCACATTCTACTAGTAATTTTTCTATCAACTAGATTACCAGTGTAATCTACATTCGAATTTTCCTTTGACTTAAGATTATCATTTGTTTGATGTCACAGACCAGACTGTGAAGTTACAACATAAACCTTTAAATCATTTTCACAGTTTTTAAAGGAAATTCTTTTTAATTTTAATTGAAACCGTGCAAGTAAATAAACCAGTGAACATCATGACAGGTCTCGAATAACCAAATATATCCACGTGTATCTTGAGTAATCATCAACTAATAAAACATCATTAGTCAAAAAAAATCTATATGAAAAAGTTCAAGAATGAAATAATGATTTGTAATATCCCGAATTTTGGAGTATCTATTAGTTGATAATAATTGGGTTAATTAATGAAATTACTGAATTGTAAATTTAACAAATGAATATAATCGTAAATATTTATGTTTGGATAAATATTTATTTGATCATATCTTAATATAATCACTTAAAATTGGACAAAGTATTCTTTTAAAAAAATAAGTAATGATGATTGTTTATATAAGTAAATTATTTAAATTAGACAAATTTTTTAATTTTTAAACCAATAATATTTATGTGTTGTTTTAAGATAAATAGAGTTAGAAAAAAAAAATTATATATCTTAAATATATGTTATATTGATTTGATCAAAAACATAAGTTATGCATAAATAAATGTATATAAAAATTCATATGTAAATTTACAAAAATCTAAAGGTCATTTATATAAAATACATACACAATATATTCATGTGAATATTACATAATTACATACGTAGATTAAATAAATTATTAAAAGAAAAGTAATATTTATAAATCATTAATTAAGCATTTAAAATACTTGTAAACATTTTGATACATGCTAGAGACAATTTAAATCAATATGCATATGTGTAAGATAATTAAAATATGAAGGGACAAGTGGCATTTTTAGCATTTTCTTCTATTTTTATTTCAGTTTTTTTTAAAACAAATCTTCTTTCCTTTTTTATTTTTATTTTCTAAATCTAAGATGCTAAGAAATTTGAAGTAAACTCACACTTCCTTTGAACCAAAATCAAAAAACAAGAACAAGTTGAAATCTTATCTTCAATCATGCAAAGCCTGTAAATCATTACCCTCTAATCCACTTCCAATATCAAGCCTACATATCACTTTCATTTTTTTTCCAGAAACAACAACCTGTCACCACCTTAAAAATCAAATTCCTGAAAATCAAACAATTTGAAACCTGCATGCATTTTTAAAAGCCAGAGATTTTCCAAAACCTGATGAGTAAAGCAGCAGTTTCAATTAAAGATTAATTAAGCTACCTGCATGCAACAATCAAAAGCAAGTTAAAGACATTAGCAACTCAAGTCTTAAAAGCATTCTAGCAGAATTGCAAAAGATGTTCAAAAAGGGGTTTTTCAAACTGAAGCTGCTTTCTGTTTTTTTATAGAACATGTGAGTAAACTGTTACCCTTTGAATACTAAATTTTGTTTGAAAATTTTTGCTTGTGGGTAAACTCTAAATTATTTTAACTTAAATCTGAATGCATAACTAGAAGCTAAGGCCCTTCCAGTTTTTAAAAGATTCAAAAAAAAAGTTTTGCAAATAAAATAGGCTCTGTTCTTCATTTGAACTAGAGAATAAACTCTTAAATTTGTTATATATGGAATTGGCATGTGAAGAATCATTGAAGTAAGATCTGAGTTTTGTGGTGAATGTACCTAAAATAATTTATATATGCAAATGAGTGTTAGTATATGTGTTTAGGTATGGAACAAGCTTGAATGACTCTGTTTAAACCAATTCAGGTTTGAAGACCTGATTCAAAACTCAAATCTTTCACTTAAATGATTTTGGTCATTAATCTCTGAACATAAATTGCTTGTATGTGTGAGTAACTTCACTTTTAAACTTAAAGTATGAATTAGTTGCATGCTAGTTCATTGAAATATGTATGGTTATGGTTGTACTTCTGTATGTATGATGCATGCATGTTGTTTTTCAACAGAATCTACTCTATCATAGATTTCACTTCCTGATTTGTTTAAAAATCAAATCTCTTGATTTGATCTCTTTTTAAGCTTGAGTTTTAAATGAAAACTTGTTTGTTTAATTACAAACTTTAGTTTATAATTTTTCTTATGTTAAAATAGCTTTAGATTATCACTAGAAAAAAAAAATTAATGATCAAGTTTTAAAATTAGTAGAAATTTAAAAATCATAAATTATTGTTTCAGGGACAGGATTTGAAACAACTTGTTAAAAACATGATTTAAAAAAAAAATCATAGTTTTTAGTTTGGGCATAGGTGTGTAGCTTTTTGTTTGAACTGGAAATGGATTTTTGGTGATATCGGCAATTTGGGAGGTCAGGATTCTTCTTGTGGGTAGAAGGGTAATAAATGGAGCTGAAAAAATAATTCATGGTGATGTAAATCACCATGGAAGCTGTGATGATGATTTCTTGCCTGTAACACTAGATTTTGGGATGCTTAGTTAATGGGTCATCACGGCTTTAATAATTGATCGAGTGTTGTGTGTTTTTGGGAGATGGTTGCTGAAGTGTAGTTGAGGATGGGGCCGATGGTGGAGGTTCTCTGGTTGTCGGAGCACGGTTGGTGAAGCGGCGACAGGTTCTAGAGGGTGTTGGTTTGTCAGTTTCTAGGTTTAAGACTTAAACTCGAATTTCGTATTTGAGTTGTATGAGAGCAATGGAATGATCGGAAAGGAGTGGAAGGTTGGTCGCCGGTTGTGGAAGCCACCGGAGGTGGCTGGAGTCGGCCGGAGATAGGGTGCACATGCACCATGCACTTTGGAGATTCTGATAAACACTGGGTAGACGCAGTGTTGTTTTATTCGAGTACTCGTGATTTTGGTATTTGGCTCGAAGAAATGGGTTTGCTGTCTCGAAGCAGTTGTGGTTCTTGCTCGGGTTAATGTAGGGTACAAGTTTTAGTCCTAAAACCTGTAAGTTTTGTTTAAATTTAAAAATGAAATTTTTAAACCTGGATTTAAATGACAATAAAGTTTTAAATAAAGTTTTAAATCAAATTTTCAATTTAAATTCAAGTTTAAATTTAAGTTTAAAAATAGATTCAAGTTGAATTTGAATCTAGTTTGGGAAAAATGAGTTTCTAAATTCAAATTGATTTAATAATTATTAAAGTGTTTAAGAAGTTAAAATATAATTAAAGAATTAGAATTTTAATAGGGTTTTGAAATGTAGTAGAGGATTTAATCAAAGTTAAATCAGCATTTTTAAATCTGAATTCAGATTTGATTTGAATCTTAAGAGTGGGGATAAAGTAAAGATATATTGTAAATAAGTTGAAAAGTTAAATTATACTTTAAAAATCTGAGAAAAAAAAGAGGGGAAGTTAGTTTAAAATCTTTAAATTTCTTTTATAAGTATTCTTTAACATATGATTGATAATATTCAATTGAGAAATTGTTTAAGTTTAAATAAAAGAAATCAAGAAATTTATTACTTAATTAATTGGGTTTAATGTGATCAGTTTAGATTAATTAATTAAGCCTAATTAATTTAAACATTTGATGATTAATCAATAATCACTTAATGTAATTAATGGAGGTGTAATTACTTAAGGAAGTAATTAATGGTAATTACTGGATGTAGTTAAAGATGTTGATGATGAAAGTAATTTGGATTAAATTCCTATGTAATTAATTAAGGGATTAATTAGAGAACAAATTGAGGATTAATTTATTCAATGAAGTAATTAAGGGTAGTTAGTTACTAGATGTTATTAATCAAGGGTGATTAATAATTATGGTTAATATTTAATTAATGAAGTAACTAAAGGTTATTTACTGTATTTGGTTATTGATAAATAAAATTGTGAAATTAATTAAGGAATAAAAAGGATGATATTGAAGTCTTTGATTAATTGTTATCCCTAATATGTGGTTCGGGATGCTATGTGATAAGATCTGTTTGATTTAAGCTGTGATGATGTGGTTATCTATTGATGATAAACTACTGTGACATCCTCTATTTAGAGTTGAATTATATTTCACTTGAATAATTTATGTTAGGATGATATTGGTTTCGAAGAGACCGGAGTCGGGTATTAGAAATTCCCGAAACCACTTCGATTCATTATAGATTTGATATGTGAAATCAATAGGGTGTTGTGGAATGATTTAAGTGAATTAGACCATTTAATAAGTTTTGGCACTTAGAAATTAATGTGTGAAATAGTCGAGGTCTATAATAACTTGTGAAGTTGAAATTGATATAAGTACCCCGGGTTTTACATAAGTTGTATGCTTTTGTATTCCATGTTAGATGGGTTTACTCACGCTGGTTTCCAGCCTGACTCGGGTGTTACTTTGATGTAATGCTCGGGTCAGACCGAGTATTACAGATTTTCAGGTAAGGACGTTCTGGAGTTCAGGAGGCAAGCTGATGGCAGGAACGTATAGAGAGTTTCACTATGATATTGTATATATCTGAGACATGTTAAATTGTATCTGTCCAATGTTGTATAAAATTGTTGTAACTCTGATATATCGATGTAAAATTGATAGATATAGTTTTCTTTGGTATAATTATTATTATTGATATTATATTTTATCCGCTGCGAATGTGAGATTTTTTGTTTCTTTTCTGTTCTTCTTCTATCTCTTTTCTTCATTTCTCTAACTATCTGGAATTTTCGAGATCGGAATTTCCGAGTCGTTACATGATTGGTCAACATTTTTGCACAAATCAGAATAAAAAATAATAACAAGTCAAATAATAACAATTCAAATAAGTCATAATCAAAATCAACATTTATTTTATTACCACATAACTGGCTGATTTAAATCAGATTATGGTGCATATTTTCGTTTCTAATAAATCATTCAAAATAAGTATACCGTTGCCTATTTTACCTTTTCAATAATTTTTCGTTGTTGCCCATTGTGTTCTGCCACCTTTATACTAGGCTAAGGAACTTTGATTTGTTGCCCATCGTGTGCCTGGAACAGCTAGAATCCAGGTAACACTGCAGTTGTTCCTTAGCCTGCCACCAAATCTACACGAGAAAAGATTTTTGTGACCTATTTTTTTATAGGTCCATGGTTGTTAGTGGTAATAGATTTTGAAAAATAAGTTTGTGTAGACCCAAGACTATTTATATTTGTTCCTTTTGGCACCCAGATTTGTTTAACTTTAAGGGATTTTATATTTGTGCCTTTAGGAACTCAAACTGGAATGGTTTTCACGTGTTTGGTTCTATACCAATAATTGTTTTGATTGGTTTCTACAAATCGTGCACTCTGATTTTACTTGTTTAATATCACTTTTAACACGTTCAGATCGATTATACCCAAGTCCTTGTTTAACAGTATTAACAGTTTGTTTCCCTAATAACATATTTAACGATCTTTCACTTTTTGAATATTTTCCTAAAGTCATAGATAGTTGTTGGACTTGTGTTTTGAGCGATTCGTTTTCGTTCAATAATTGAGTGCACCTTTTAATAGAATTATCACTTCTAGTGTTTTCACTCTTTTTTAAAACCAGAATTTCATTTTCAAGTGATTTTATTTTAATTTCTGATTTTTAAATCTCTTCTTCAAATGATAGACACTTATCACACTTAGGGCTCTTGGTTAGATAGTTTTTAACCAATTGATCAAGCCGTTTATTTGAATCTACCAAAGTATCTCTTTTTGATTCAATCTTAGTGTATTTCTCCCTATTTCTTTCGAAACAGCCATTTAATTCGTGAAAATATATAAGCAATTCTGGGTGAGTGAGTTTTAGTATCTCGCTTGGCTCGTTATCATCACTATCAGTTATATCACATCGAAGGCACAAATATACCTTTTCACTCTCACTACTAGTGCTTTTATCAGTTTCGTCCAAGTGACTGCAAAACTTTTCCTTTTTTTTTCTTTCCATGGCTTAGTCGATTCTGAGGACGATTGGGCTTGATATGACCGGGTTTATTACACTTGTGAAAAATGATCTCCTGCTCTTTTGAGATGTCTAGTGCTTTGACTATTCTACTTTTCAATTGTTGATTTAGAGCTAGATTTTCATATTTGCGGTTCCACTTTTTGAATTTCTTTATTAATAATGTTAGCTCAGCTGCTCCATCATCATCATCATCATCACTTTCTGTTGTTCTTTTGAGAGCTATCGATTTCTTTCGAGCATCACATTTTTCACGCTCTTCGTTGAATTTCATTTCTAGTTTATAAGTGGTGAGATTTCCTATGAGTTCTTCAATTTTGAGTTGTTTCAAATCCTTCGATTCTTGAATAGCTGTGACTTTGGCTTCAAAATTTCGTGGTAGCACTCTGAGGGTTTTTTGGATTATTTCCAATTATGTGTATGATTTTCCGAGAGCTTTTGATTTTTATACAATATTGGAAAGTTGTCTCTATCTCTTTGGTATTTTGATCCTTGGCCATTGTGAAGTTCTCATATTCGCTACTAAGCAGGCAAGGCAAGATTCCTTGACTTGAGATGTTCCTTCATGAGTCACTTCAAGTGTGCGCCAAATTTCCCTATGCAGTTAGACAATGTGAGATAAAATTAAATTCAATTTGATCCAATAAGCAGATAATAGAATTCATTGCTTTAGCATTGGCATTTTGCAGTTTATTTTCTAGATATGTCCATTGATCCTTCGGTTTATCTATTTCCTGATTATCTACTACTATAGTTAGTACTTTATAACCTATCTCAACTATATTCCAAGCATCAGTGGTTTCAGAAAAATTTTCATTCATTTTTTCTAATAAGCATATTCACCATTGAACATTGGTGGACTAACTATGGACTGCCCCACAGCAAAAGCATTATTAAAACAATTTGTTTAAAAGTTCAAAATTTTTAAACAAAAATTGGTTTTTGAAAAGTCGAATTTTTAAAACAAAATTAGTTTTTTCCTAGCTCTGATACCACTTGTAGAATCGATTTCACCCTAGAGGGGGTGAATAGGGTGATACTAATGATTATAAAAATTTAGGGGTGAAGTATATAGAATAATCATAGCATTGTTAATAGCAGAATAATAGCTGCACAGATAATAGATGAATAATAAAAAAAGAAACAGAACAACACATATTTACCTAGCTTCGGCAAAACCCTGCCTACATGTAGCCCCAAAGTTTCTACTAGAAATTAAGTAGTCAGATGCTTTCACACTTAAATTCATGACACCCACTATCGACTAACCTAACTCTGCACTCAAAATCCTGCCACAACTCAGCCACTGAGTTGCGAATTCTCGAACTACACCAACGTAGTTCGTTCTCTAGTCACAAGACTAGAATTTACAAAAGTTTAAAAGTAAATTACAAAAAAAAACAATTTAAAAAATAATAAACCCTAATTTTAAAATTTTAAAGCCAAAAAAAATTACAAGCCGGCAACAAATAAATTAAGAAAAATCCTCCTTTTCTTTCTATTCTCTTGTATATTTCTTTGGCCCATATCTCTTGGTAAATAATGTTTGCTTCTTGCTCGTTCATTCCTCTTTAAGAAAATTAAGGCTTTGTGATAATCTTTGAAGCGGCCCCTTTCAGTTGTTGATTGAATGATGCTTCGAGTGCTTTCTTCGATCGATTAGTAGGTTGCTTCAAATTGTCGAGATTGATTAATATGTGAATTGGTACGTGAATTACTTTTTCTGATTATTAATTATTCTCCACTTTGATTCGATTTGAATGATTTATTCTTCTCTGTTGTTACTTGAACTCAAATGCCTCTTAAAGCCGATGATAATTGGGGTTTAATTCCCTTAACTTCCGTTCGAATTGAATTCATATGATAATTTATTCCACCGTTCGATTTTTCTTGAGTGTATACGATTTGTTTAGACTTGTTCAATTCGTATATTTTCCTTATTTCTTGATCACCACGGCTTCATGAATTTGGATTTGTTTCCATTCTTTTTGCTATGACTTCGGCTTCTTAACTTTTTGATAATGTGTTACTCTCTGGCTTTGGCTTTGACATTTAACTTGACATGTTCAGTTTCTTGTATTGACCGGTTTGATAGAGAGTCTGGTTTGGCATTTGTGTTCATCATGTAGTTTGGTTATATTCCGACTTTTCATTCACTGTTGCATATGTATATAAGTACGCTTGTTGTACTGCATGGTTCACTTGATCTTTGTTTCACTTGAGTTTCTCTTGGAGTCTTGGTTATTGAATACATGTATATATGTATGTACTAACTGTGTTGTTGAGTTAATCCGGGTTTGCGTTGTATTGGTTTTCACTCTGTTGCTGTTTGCATTTTGTGATGAGTTGCTTCTGTGTTCATGTGGTCTGCTCTTGTATTCAGTTGAACTTGCACTTGGTTTTGTAAAATTGTGTCTGCATTTGATCCTCTGGCCTGATTTCATTGCTTCAAGTCATATAAACTTATTGTCTTCATTTTTCCTTGCTCGTTAACCTGGTTGAATTTTGTGGCCTTGGTTTCTTTGTGTCTGAACATATGTGTTTGCATTGAGTTGTTGCAGATCAACTTGTTCAGTATATTTGCTTGAAGATGTTTCATGACTTCACTGTGTGCATATGAGCATGTTAATCTGTTGTTGATTTGGCACTACATATATACATCATTTTATTTCATTTTTCATGTGCCTGCACTTCTATTGGTCTTCTAGTATGGTTGCCGTGCACTTTTGTTTAACTGGCTTGTGTTTTAGTTCATTGATGATTTTGGAATTTGCAGTCTGGAGTTTTCACTTTATTAATTTGGGTTGATGATGTCTTCATGTGTACTTGAGTCTGGTTGAACTATCTAGCCTATGTTCTTGCTGGCTTCATGTGTACACTTTCATCTGGATTTGTTTTTCGTATTGCACCTGAGTTGAATCCAGCTTATAGCTCGGTTTTGACCTTGCGCTCATGTCATGACATTATTTGCATTGCACTTGAATATTTGTACTTAAGGTGAATCCAGATTTTTATTAGGTTTTACCTTATGCTGACTTGTCCCTGCAGTTTTATCAAGTGTATATCGGTGTGCACGGCCTTATGGCATGTACAGCGATACATTATGCATGTTATAAGCTGTTCGTGTATGATGAATTCAAAATTAAATGATGATGAACAACCCAAACAGCCGAGGCAAAGTAATTTTCAAAATATACATTTTATTTTACACTGCATAATTTTTTTTTCAATTTTACTACGTCAGTGTGTATTTTGCAGATAACTCAGGTGCTGGATTCAATCTGGATAGAATTGAAGATAAATATGAGTGAATGAGCGATATGTAGTGAGGACATTTGTGTAAATTGAACTGTATTGTAATTGAGATTGTGTATATATATTGAGAGCTCAAATGTGTACTATTCAAAATTGCAACAAAATATTTGTTTGAATAAAATATTTGTCTGAATTTAAATTCTGTGTTATTTATTTTATTCAACAAATATTTATTTAATAATGTGAAAAATAAAATAGTACATTAACAAATACATTTAAATGAATATATAATGTTTATTATCATCAAACAAAAATCATATACTAGCATATTCAACAGAGTATACATAATGGCTGCCACGTGGCTTTACATATAAGTCACCACATGACTATCAAATACTCAATGAAGCGAGTATCACATACAACATACCCTATATTAAGTGTCATCCTAAGCAAAGAATAGCTTAATAAATAACACAACGACATCCTATACCACTTGTTGTTAGTCCATTTATTCAGAGCTCACGTATAATACCCGACCTTCAGTATTCTATATAACTAGTCCAAAGAATAAACGGAGAAATATTGCCGAATGCCCCTTCTCAAACGTATTATAACTCCATTTATTAAGATTTCTCGTCATACAGAATAAAACAGCATAAAATTGCAGAAGGATGTCATAATTGCATCATATCTAATTATCAACTAACTTAATATCAACGGTAAATCACTCATATCATTGCAATCAATATATAAGGAAAATAAAAAATCGAAAAGGAATATAAAAATAGATTATTTAAATAAATAAACATAACAACAAACAACTCAATGTTTAAAAATGAAATATTTATAACAGAAATAAATACTTAGAAATAGATACCAAATATGTGTGAAATAATATATTCACTTCATTTATTTAATTCCAATATAAAATTTTATTACAAAATTTTATTTTCAAATTCTTATATTTTCTTTTCACAGCTTCCAAAATCAGTTTACACCAAAATAATTATAACAATTATTTTATAATTTTCTATAACTAAATAATACTTTAATATATATATATATATATATATATATAAACCTTAAAAATAATTCCTTCCATCTCAAAATATAATTTATAATTAAAAACCATCTTAATGTATATTCTATTCTTGAATACCTGATATTGAAAATAACCAAATATTGCTTCAATCTTTCTATTCATTAACATTTAATATTAAAGTACTATCTTAAGATAAATTTATAAGTTACAAAATAAATTATATTTTTCAAACCATAGAATATAACACCAAATCTTCATTTTAAACTCTGTGTATTTTATTTACCATTTTCAAAACTTTTATATGCAAAAAAATTTCAAGAAATCATTTTAGCTAGTTACCATCAAATTTTATTTATTTATAAATATACTTCAATTTAATTTTTACAATACCAAAATAATTTGTCGAAGCTTTCAAAAATATTTTAAAATCATAAAATCAATCGAACATCAAAAAATATTAGTTGTGGAGTAAAATCCTCCAAAATCCACAACATCCCCAAATTCTACTACAAGACTATTTTCTATCCTAAATTCTACAGGGACTAATCAGAAAATCAATTGAACGTCCAAAAATAGTTGTGAGCGAGAAATACTCACCTTAACCATTTTTTATCCTAAATTCTACTACAACAACCCTAAATAAATACCCTCAGCCACTAGTATCATCTGAAGTTCCATCAACCACATCACACATGCGCCAATCCTAAGTCATGGCCTCCACATTGAAGTCACCCAGAAAATCACCCTCCGGTACGACTTCCACTTCTCTAGCTAGGTCGTTGCCCTCTAGCACACGCAGCTATCCAAAGACTCACAAACCTCATGTCATGTAACAACCCACGTTTACATATCGGAGGATTGTAAAATACTTTTATTTCATTCGTATGGGGTTGTATGACTCTAAGAATTTGAGAAGTGACTCTTAAGGATATTTTTCACATCTATGACTTTTCCATAATTTCTGTTATTGTGCTAATAGGTCCAATTTTTCATGTATGTTTAGAGGATTTTAGAGGCTAAGCACAAAATATTAAAATGGTTTTCTAACTTTAACCACTTGTTCATGTATGTTTATGACCAGGAATATGAGTTTTTTAAATGATTTTAGAAATGGGTTTTATAAAATGTTAACACCTATTTACTTGCTAATGTAATTTCTATCACGCATATGCATATGTTAGTTTAAGACTTGTATTTAGGGCAACACATGTTTGATTACCATATCTTACGTATTGATTGTATGAATGAATGTATATGCTTGTTATTTCATGATTGTATGTTGTTATTTGATGTTACTTGCTAGTGTTTTGGATGTTAGATAAATAGGTAGAGAAATTGGGCAAATCAGAGATAGGGATGGTGGAATCAGATGAAACTTGGAAGGCAGAACCTGGAGCACATGTGGAGCTCGCAATTCAAAATGCAAGCCCCAATTCACAAAGTATAGAAGTCGACACTGACAATAGAGGTTGGTATTGACATCTGTAGCTTAGTCCAAGCCGGTATTGATTTGGTGGAGAGGCAGATGTTAGCTAGTAGGGGTGTTCCAAGGCGATGGTATGGAATTTGGCTAAGTACATTGGGCTATGATGACTTGATTCTAGGATTTCGAATCAGGTGTTTGGAAGACATGACAACTTTAACTAGAGCAAAGAAGTTGGGGTTCGAGCACTAGGGCTTGGAGCACTAGAAGCAAGATGTTAGACAGGAAGAGATTTGGCTATTGGTTGGCCAATTACAAAAGTCGGTGCCGACATCTTGGAGTCGGTACCGAGTTCATATCCTTGGTCTAATAAGGATCAAATTTCTAGAGTATGGTTCTTAAGTTCCAAAGGTCGTGCTGGAGGTGTTTTCTTGTTTATATGACAACTGACGCTAATATAATAGCATGATGAAATTTAGAGTCTTTGGATAGTAACTCGACATTGGATAGAGTTAGGGTTCGAAGATAACAGCTAGATGAAGAAAGGAGTCATAGAGTGGGGAATATAAAATGGTTCCTCAAGCATAATGTATTGATGAATATAGGGGTCATTAAGTAGAGGAATGAAGAATGGTTCCTCCAAGTTGGAAGTTAACTAGAGGAAAGAAAGGGATCAGATACGTGTACTAAGGGATCGTTGATACTCAGAGTGTTTTATTTTGTACTCAAAGAAGGGGTATCATGAAGATGGTCATGGGTAGTGAAAAATGGCTACCCCAGATCGAAAGAATGGATCCATGTACCCTGGACCAAAAGAATGGGTCTGGTGCGAGCTTAGGCTAAAGAGGGTAAAATTGAAAACTGGGATTTCCATTAGTCCTTGGCAAAAGCATGGTCATACGAGTTATCATATATCCAAAGTATACTAAGTGATAGTTGGTATTGTTTGACGGATATTGTGTCTGTTGTGCTTGCTTCATTGGCCACCTGTTGTCATCGGAGGTAGGCAATGGAGATAGGGATACCTAGACACCCTTATCGCACTTGGTTGTGTTACACCTTTATGATATGCAGAGTAGCATATTATGTTATTAAATTCTAACTCTTTGGTTGTAGGGACAAGTCAGTTTTGATTTATATACCTTGGTCATTACTATATTAACTTATATAGTATTTTGAGACTCATTTATCGCTCACACCATACCGTTGTCTGACTCGAGGTTTGATGCTTTTCTTCTTATTATCTCGTGTGCTCTTAAATAAGTAGACAAGATAGCAGTTCTAAGTGCGACACATTAGCTGTGCAAAGTATGAGCTGGAGGATGTTATCTTGTATTGTATATGGATTTCCATGCTTATTCCACTATGCAACACTGTGGAGCTTTTGCAGTGTTCACTTATTATTAGTAGTATGAGATAGTTATTTGAGTTTATTTCTTTTTATAAACTCTATTTCATGCTGTATGACTCTGCGTATGTATATTCTGATATATGGTTTCATGAAATTTTGTTTCATTTTTAAACTTTGATTATCACTCTACATCGATCGGCATGACACCAGTGCACTAACTTATGTATATTAGGTGCTGCTAGTTTAAGGCGATCATCACATTCGGTATCACTGCTTAGGTTGCAATGTTCAACTTAAGGGATATCCTTGTTCAATAGAGACAGGAAAGGAGTTCTCACCCTAGACTGAATCAAGAGAGTATATATATAGGAGAGCTCATATTTGTTATATGTTTTGTTAACGTAAAAATCAGACGCTAACACCCCGGCGTAGATTGAAGTTGAGCGAAAGCACCACCCGTGAACACGGGAACTAAAAACAAATATAAAAGTCACAAAGAAAGCAGAAAAGACAACAGCTTTTATAGTGGTTCGGCTTAGGGTAAGCCTACGTCCTCTTTAATTTTCTTTATTACCGAATCGATTACAACTTTACAACAACCTTCAATTACAATTCTGATGAGACAAACAACTAGAACTTTGATGTAGAAGAACTCTTTGAACCCATGTAGATTGCGGTAGATTTCCTCTCGAAGTTAGTCGAGATGCCTTGCGTACTTGAAGTGTCGAGTGAGTTGAGAATTCAGCAGAGTATTGGCGCTTAAAGAGAACAGCCAAAAAGTCCCCCTCATGCTTGATGTAGGTTGGTATTTATAGGGAATTTCCCCCCTTAGGTCGTAAGTCGTGACCGGTCTAAGGTAAGTCGTGGCCGACTCATCTGGCCCCTCCATGGTTTCACATAGGTTCATTTGCACAAGTCCCAGGTCGCCCCCGAGTCAACACAACCTCGTATCAGTAATACGGCATCGGGCTTACATCTAGTAGCTTTAGGTCGTGGACGACTCAAGCTAGGTCGTGAGTCGTGAACGAGTTAACTGGCAACTGGATTGTGTACGAGTTAAGAGGCCACCGTGCCAAGTAGCTGCATTGCACTTGTCTTCCTTTGCTTGGGTCGTGAACGACTTTACATTAGTCATAGGTAGGCTGCGACTTAGGTCGGTAGCTATCTTAGTTCGGTAGCTATCTTGGGTCGGCGTTCTTTAAGTCTTAAGCCGGTATCCCTCTTAAGGCTTAAGCAGTTAGATCGGCATCCATCTTAGATCGGCAACCTTGTCAACGCATTGAGTCGGAACCTCTTTTAAGTCTTAAGTCGGTATCCCTCTTAGGGCTTAAGCAGTTAGATCGGCATCCATCTTAGATCGGCAACCTTGTCAAAGCATTGAGTCGGTACCTCTTTTAAGTCTTAAGTCGGTATCACTCTTAGGCCTTAGGCCAGTACCCACGTTAGGTCGGTAGCCACCTTATTTTAGACAGTTGGGTCGGCAACCTTGCTAAAGCTTTAGGTCGGCAACCTTTTGGGCCTTAGGTCGGCATCCCCCTTAGCCTCTTAGGTCTTAGGTCGGCATCCTTCTTAGTCTGTTAGGTCGGTATCGTTTCAAGTCGCTGAGTCAAAACCGAGGCGGAGTTAACAATTGCCCCTCGAAGTATACGCCTACTGGTTAGGTCGTGTGCTTCGATATCCTCTAACTCGTCCACTCTCTAGGTCCATAGGTCGTGTACGACCTAACAGTTTGGTCACACGCGCCGCTTCAGGTCTCTCTACTATAAGTCGTATATTCTCTCCTTTCTTCTCATTACTTACTCTCCTGCTTCTGCCATTAAAAACTTTCTCAAGCTCCAAAAGGCGATTCCATTCCAAACAATCACCGATAATCTTTGTTGTTCATCACGTAAGTAAAACCTGCTCTTCTCTTGATCCCTTATTGTCATCGATTCACGAATTCCATTCAAACCGAACCCACCCTTGCGCGCTGCTTTACTGCGAACCTCATTGCACCTATAGTTTGTGAGCTCGAGTTTGCTTGGTTTTGGCTCTAAATGATCGACGAGATGATGGAAATGGTTTACTGCTTCTGGCTAGTTGATTTTGATTTGTGTTAGGATTGCAAGGTGTTGAACTTGTAGTGGTTTTGAACTGGTTTATTGGATGATCTGATATCATGAACGAAACAGCATGAATGGAATGAGGTTTTTTTGTGGATGGAGTGGCTAACGGGTTACCGGGTTGAGGGGAATGAGATACTGACTTGGATGCAACCCAGTGATTTTGGGTGACCTAACCTTTGGCCGACCTAATCCTTAAATCGTGGCCGAGTCAACCATTGGGGGAGAAAACTGCCGACCTAATCTTCTGCCGATCCAACCCTTAAACCGTGGCCGATTTAACCCTTGGGGAATTTCACACTACTTTTTTGAACCGGAGCCTTTACCCTTCCTACCTCTTACAACTTAAAGAGCCACCGATCTAAAGAGTTAGAAACTTAATCTTCATTTGCGAGAGACTCCTTGGGTCGCCGCCGAGTTAACACTTGGACGCCCAACTCGGGTTCTCACTTGAAAGCATAGTTCCAATTTGAATTCTTAACTTAATCTACTGGACTGAACTGCTTAAATCCTGGATTATTTCAACTTTGCTGCCTTATTTCACAGACCACATTAACTCATAGGCTAACAACCTGCTGAAAAAAACAATCACAAAAACCAAGGCGAATATACTACCATTGACTGCCCACATCAAATGACAGATTAGTCGACATAAAGTAATCAACTTAAATACTCTGTATGAAATGCCGTGAACCAATCAACTAAAGTGAAGTATTAATGCAAAGCATCGCTAACTTGAACTGATTTGTTTGCATCAACATTACACTTGTATATTAAAACAATCAATCCTGGACTTTATAACTGACAAATACTTGCTAGTTTTTATTCCAGTTACATTTGCTTATTGCTTGATTGATTTTACACAACATTCCACACATTTTAGGGAACGTGCACCTTCATGTTTGAATATCCAGTTGTTTGTGTAGAATGACTTCCAATCAAGAAGAAGAAGGGGTAGCTCAAGCTGAAGAGACCTTCCCGATAGCTATTCCCGTAGAGAGTCCTCCAGAGAGAACTCCGACTATCCTAACTCCAAGAGCGTTTATTCAGCTACGTACTCAATTTGGTTTTGCTGAAAATGATGCTCTACTTCCCGGACCAAATGATACTGCCGACAGTCCTCCCCACGGTTTTGTTGCAGTCAATCGTCAAATGTGCTTAAGCGGGGCGATTCCTCCCTTTAACGACTTCCTTCGAACCCTTCTCCTCCGGTTGACAATCTCTCTGTTCCAAGTTCATCCTAATGGCTATGCCATCTTGATGGGGTTGTGTGTTTTGTTTAGGAGAACTCTTGATCGCTTGCCGAGTTTTGAAGAAATTCGCTACCTATGCTCATTTGCAAAGAGTAAATACCATCCTTCCCTTATTATTGTGAGAAGTGCTAGAAACCGCAAGCTTATTTCTGATCTTACTGAAAGTGTTCATGGATTTTTGAACCAGTTTTTCTTTGCTCGCTGCCTCCCAGGGTTTTATGCCATCTGAAGAGTAGGAAGTAATATTACCTGTTTCTATTTTCTCCATTTCCAAACTTTTCTGAGATCCGAATTATCAATTGCTAATCTCATTCTTTGCTCTTTTCAGCACTTCCTCTCCCTTCTAGAGATCCAATCCATAAGCAAATTTTTGAAAGACTGAGTGCCGTGGCCGCAGAAGAGAAAAGTGCAAAGTTTTTGTTGAGGGATGAATTTTTGCATCAGTACGGGCTTTTACACATCTCTCGCTCTACACATCCTCATGAGATCCCAGACTCCCCGGCTAGAGCATCAGATGCCCCGGTTTCATATGACGCACCCGTACCAAAAGATCCTGCTTTCGAAGCTTCTCTAGTGAAATGCTCTACTACTGTCGATGTTGTGGGGTCATTCGGTAAATTCACACTTGCCCCAGTTATTGAGGAAGAAGAGCCTCAGGGATCTCCCCAACGTTCACAGAAGTCTGGCGAAGAAGCCGGGAAAACAAGCCCTGTTAGGCAGAGTGGGGACGACACTTTCGAAGGGTTGAGCGACCTCTTTGCTACCTCACATGAGATCTTTAAAGACGATCCTGTCACTTCCAGGGTTTCTTCTTCAGTAGTGGAAGCGACTTTTTCTTTGCAACAAGCTCCGTTGACCCAAGAGTTGCCGTTAGCTACTACCCCCACGATTACCCCGCAATTAAAGAGTGGTTCGTAGTTTGATGAGCGTAGCTTGCACATCACACACACTTAGAATCTTTCGACACTTTTATACTCCTAACTCTTTGTACTTTGAAGATTCTAAAGTTATGCTTCTTTTCTCTGAAGACTTTTAAGACTTGTCTTTCTTTTTTATTTCAGATTCTCCGATGGGACGCAGCGGCTCTTACTATGACCATTTTCAGCGCTACGGGAAGCGTAGTCAATATGATTATAGGCGCTACCTTTCCGTTCACAGAGAAACCGATGAAGAGAGAGCTGCCCGAAAGGCTCAGGAGAGGAGGGCTCAAGAAGAGCGTTATGAGAGAAAAGAAAGGGAGGAGCACCATGATTCTTCCCAGAGAGGTGACGACTCTCACAAAAGAAAATCACATGATGACCGGGGAAAAAGTCATACAGTCGAGGACCCAAGCAAGCGTGCCAGGCACGGTGAGAAACATGCAACTACCACTCCTGAAAAGGTCACTGCCCCCATCTCACTTGACATTCCTTCTGGCTCTCCTGCCCTCGGGAAGACAAACATTCAGACAATAATCAGCAGGCCTAAATTCTAAGTTGGACCAGGCCCGGCTACTCTGCAAAGCCGGTTCCCGCACTGGTGCCTAAAGGGAGTGCGGTTCGATCTTGACTTGGTCCCTATTGATAAACAAGAAATGCTGCAAAATCTTGATGCTGTTAAACTTGATATCGAGTGGATGTCAAGGTGGAAAAAGCTTGTTGATGAGCTTCAAAGGGTCAACCGTGCGAATATAGAGGCCATGCTGACCATGGAGAATGACAAGGCCGAATGGCAGAAGGTTCTTGAGCAGCATGATACCGAAATGAGGAGCATCACTACTTACAATGAAGAGCTTGAAGCGAAAGTTGAGGAACTTAAACAAGAGCTTGCTACTTCTTTTACCTCATATGCTCAAAAAGAAGAAGTACTTCAAAAGCAAGTTCGTGATGCTCACGCCGCTCAGCGACTTGCCGAAGCACAACTTGAAGCTGAGCAGAAAACAGCGGGAAGGTATCGTGCTGAGGTTACAGAGTTACGGGAGAAAGTCAACTCTCAGGAGACGGAAATTCAAATGCTAAAGCTTCAACTCTCCAAGGCTGAAAGAGAGCGTGATGAGGCCGCTGCCAGTAAAATTGCAGCTGAAGAATCTCATGAGGCAACGAAGACCAGCATCAGCTCGACACTGTTTGACTTCTACCTGCATAGCGTCTTGGGGCGCGGTAGTCTCGCCTTTCTAGGTCCCAAGTATGAAATTACTTTGGCTGAAGTGTGGGAGGCCGCACTTGACATGCTTGGTGCTAAAGGTGTTGGCTATTTTGAATCAGAGCTTGGGGGACATTATTTAGATGACGGAGCTCGCGCTGCTCTTGCCAAGGGGTAGGAACAACTTGCAAAATTAAGAGCCGAAATGGCAGTAGGGGAACATTTAGGAAAAACTATCTCAACTGCTCCAGTTCAGCCTTCTCCTTCGGCCGAAATCGACGTTATCGGTTCCAGTTCTCATTCTCCATCCCCTACTAAAGTTACCACTGAGATCACAAGCATACAGGGTGGAGACGAAGGCGACGAGAGTGCTGAAGCATAGGCTTACGAGGTTGATATTTGGAAACCGACTTCTCCAGGTAACTCTACTGTCAATCTTGCTCAAGTAGACTGCTCATTTGCTTCTAATGGGTTTGATGAGCTTCTTGACTATTTCTTGAATCTCAACGAGCCTTTATCTCCTCTTTTTACTGACTTTAACCTCTTTTCTTCTGTAGAGAAAGTGTCGAGCATTGTTCAGACTTCCCCTCCTCCAATTGTTCCTCCTTTGGTTCTCCAGGTCACTCCTCCGTCCGCCTCTCAACCCGGGTCGCAAGAGGAGCAAATAGAAGCTCTTCATGGCTTAGATGATCCTATTGCTTCTCAAGAACATGGGGGAGAAGGGCTTGGAGAAGGCAATGAGTCTCCGGAGCGAACCACTTCTGATAACATAAAATTATCTGCTCTTGTTACCCCGGGAATTGAGTCTTCTTCAAGGAGGAGGAGGAAGCGTGTCACTTCCAAGAAGAGAGGGAAAGACATTCAAGAAGCGAAAGTTGATCCGGCAGTAACCCTTTCTCCTTCATCCCCGACTCTCCCAAGCCGTCCCGAAAAGCTGCCTATTAGGTCAGGTGAAGGCTCTAAGGGTGGTGGGAAGAAGAAGTAAGGGCTCATGGTTCGATTTATTTTTACTTTTTGCTTTTTGCATGTACTGGCCGGAGATTGTGCGGGTACCGGCCTCCGCTTTTCTTTTTCTTTTTATTTTGAAACCTGTACCTGTACAAAATTTTGACAGTATTGAATAAAATGATTCTTTTATTTATACAAACTTCTATCTGTATTTGAGAATGCATTTACTATTCATTTTTGTACAAGTTTCTTTATATGATATTGCAGTGAGCTTGTGGTATGTTGTTCGAGCGTAATTTTTACCAATGTAGTTATACCATGTTGTATGTAGCTATACCCTGTTGCCCCTATACCATAAGCTCGTTGCAATATTTTATACTTTGAGGGGACTTGTACTCTTATTTTCTGGAGGATAATTATTCCATACTTGGAGGAATATTATCTTGTTAAAAAATAGAGTACAGCTCCCTCCATATGATTTTTTACGCTTTATCCTTCGAAGATATCACTTTTTCTTTTGTGCATACACACATTTTAGCAAGTGAATTCTTCTATGTGGTAAAGCGGGTCTCTGAAGGGCACTTTAACTTCTTTTTGAGGAAGGGTATTTTCCACAATAAGTGAATCATTCTTCGCATGAGAGTTAAAGTGTGCCTTTGAAGAGGGCTTTTTTTTTTGCGCCTCAGTGGAGGTTATTCTGATCTTTGCTTTGCATTTCTGATGAAATACTTCTTTGAAAAGTTGTACCTCTGAGGAGGGCTTTTTCACGTTTCAACACTTGGAAGTTTTATTTCAATCTTGGCGAAATGTGTGCCTCCAAAGAGTTGTGCCTCCGAGGAGGGCTTTCCACGTTTCAACACTTGGAAGTTTTATTTCAATCTCGGTGAAACGTGTGCCTCCGAAGAGGTCTTTTTGTTCGATTGTGCCTCTGGGAAGAGGTCTTTTTGTTTGGTTGTGCCTCTGGGAAGAGGTCTTTTTGTTTGGTTGTGCCTCTGGGAAGAGGTCTTTTTGTTTCTGCCTCTTGGGAGAGGATTTTATTTTTTTCCCTGTTCGCTGGGAAGCAGGCCTCCGAGGAGGGCTTTTCACATTTCGTCTCACGGGAGTGTATCACCGATCACGGTGAAATGTGTGCCTCTGAGTAGGGTTTGTGCCTGGAAGTTTGGAGTTTCTTTCTCTCAGCTGGACAGATTCACGGGAGTGTAATGACCGATCAGTCCGCAACTTTATGTTGAGAAAGATCTCTCTTTTTCTGGTTAGGCCCGCTCGAGGTCTTTTAGCATTTCAACTGTGGTGAAATGGGCCTCTGAAGAGGGCTTTTCACGTTTCAACACTTGGAAGTTTTATTTCAATCTCGGTGAAACGTGTGCCTGATGTGCACGTAATTGTGCATATATTTACATCTATATTTTATCTTTTTTTTAAATAATCATCATATTTGGGCATTTTAACATGTTTAAAACCAAAATTCAATTATTTCCAAACCATCATATTTTCATCATCATTCAGGGGCAAAACGGTCAATTTTTGTGCATGTTTCAATGTAAGAATTTTTACTTGGACATTTTTTGATTTTTTATAGGAATTTGGATGCATATGGAAGAGGCTTGTATGAAGATACATGCATGCACAAGGAAATACAAAGGAATGAAGAGGAAATAATTCAAGTTCAAGATCATGGAGGACCCCACCCACTTACCTAACTTCCAATTAGAAGCTAAGCACATGCTAAAAGGACTTAAAGCTTCATGTACATATTAAGTGGGGGATTAGTGAATGTTAATGATTACTTGGAGGCTACACCACCTCAAGGGTATTTTGGGAAGCTCCCTAAAAAGAGAATTAGGGTTTTATGCATGTATAAATAGCCCTCTTATGTACATGAAGATCATCATCTACTCTTTCATTTTACTTAGGAAATTAAGAAATCAAAGTGTAAGCTCAATGTTCTATGAAATAAAAATGGCTTCCAAGCCTCTTTCTTCTCTCTTTTCTACGTGTTTTTCTTTGTTTTATTGTTAATGTTTATTTATACGCTCTCTTTCTCTTTATGTTCATAGCTTAGATTTACATTTATGCAAGTAGTTAGTAGCTAATCTCTTTTGCTTTCTTTGCTTATTTTCTATTTTCTTTTCTTTAATGTTGAAACTTACTTGTGATGCTTCAATGCCACAAATGAGTAGCTAAACCTCTTCAATTTAGGGGTGATGAAGCTCTCTAACTTTATGTAATTTCAACATTTTTTATGATTTATGATCTCTTTGTTTATGCTTCATGAATGTGAATTTTGATGTATGTTTATACAAGTGGGTTTGATAGCTTGTATTGCTTATGCAAATGAGCTATTCTTACTCAACATAAACACAATTTACATCAACATTTGCTAATTAATTTTTGATTATGAAATGAAAGTAAAAATGAAATTTGATGATCTATGTTACTAGTTACAATAGTAAATAGATCATACTTAAAATAATTTTTGCTTTGGCTTCTTTTTCATGAGAATTGTAAGTGGTATAATTGTTGTATTATAGTTTGATGGTTTGAGTTATGTTAACTAATAACATAAACAAACCATACTTATGATAAATGCAATGATTATTTCACTTAATATCAAAGTTAGAGATCATAAATTATGTGTTTGTTGATTTACAAAAATTTGAGAGTGGATTTGCCTCTAAATTGTTCTTTAGTCTAATAATTTTTGAATCGCATTTTCTAGTGTTAGCCTCATTTTATTTCTAGTTAACAAATCCTCTTCGACTTTGGTATAATTTGATTGAATAGATTTTTTTTAAATCATCAATTCCCTGCGGATCGACCCGTATTCGCCACGTACTTCAAGTGTACGCTGTGCGCTTGCGGTTATATTTTAATTTGAAATTTTTCGGCAAATTTCTAAATCAATAGAAATTTTGTCGACGAACAGTGCCTCTGAGTAGGGCTTTTGCCTGAAAGTTTGGAGTTTCTTTCTCTCGGTTGGACGGATTCACGGGAGTGTATCGACCGATCACTCCGCAACTTTGTATCGAGAAAGATCTCTCTTTTTCTGGCGAGGCCCGCTCGAGGACTTTATCCTCCGAAGAGTTGTGCCTCCGAAGAGGGCTTGTGCCTCCGAAGAGGGCTTGTGCCTCCGAAGAGGTCTTTTGCTGATTGATGCTTGCTTGCCCATGTCTCTTTGCCATCTATTCATGTCGGCGATCCCCGTTATCTTTTGCAAGTGTCATCCTTTTTTAGTTGCCAATAATTTCCCTTATCCGAAGAAATAGACTTCATAGTTAAGCAAGTTGGTGGTGGTAGACATAGGCTATTTAACTGGTTGTTTGTTTGTTCAAACATTTGCAGTTAGTTAGATATGGTCCACTTCCATCCACATCGCTAACTTTTGTTCGAAGCACTTCTTTTGTAGGATTTGAGTATGGAAATTTTGAATGGTTTGGCGTTTTCTTGCTGGGTGATGTCGGAGATTGCTCGGTCTTGTGACGGGTAAGCTTTGTTTTTATGGCCTGCATGATTAAATCGACATTTTAGTAACACAGTTAACGTATTTTATATGTCGAAATAAAACAAAGCAGTTTATAATAGTAGAGATCACAAGATTTATAGTGGTTCGGCCAAAAACTGGGCCTACATCCACTTTATAGCTTTTCATTATTCACTTGCTTTACAATTGCTTTCAATACAAGAGTCATATATTTTCAATTCTTTTACAACATTTCAGCAAAGCTTTCAAGTAAAATAAGGACGCAAATGATTGCTGTTCCAAGCTCTTGGGATTGGTTCTCCTTCGACAGTTGTAAGTTTGAATGTGCCATCAAGAAGCTTCGTGCCTATAACATACGGCCCTTCCCAGTTTGGCCCAAACACACCTGTGGCTATCATAATTCTTTTCAGGACTAGGTCCCCAACTTCAAAGCTGCGCTGACGAACTTTGGAGTTGAAGTGCCTGGCTATCCTTTGTTGATGAGCTGCAATTCTAAGCCTAGCCTCTTCTCTTCTTTCATCAAGGAGGTCAAGTGCTTCCAGTTGCAGTCTATCATTCTCATCTTGATCAAAATGGATCCTTCTGTGTGAGGGGACTTCAGTTTCCACTGGAATCATTGCTTCTCATCCTTATGCCAATGAAAATGGAGTATGCCCAGACGCAGTTTTGTGGGTGGTTCTGTATGCCCATAGAGCAAGCGGTAACTTATCGACCCAACCACCTTTTGCTTTTTCCAGCTACTTTTTGATGGTTGATTTGATGATTTTGTTTACTGCTTCCACTTGCCCGTTTGCCTGCGGATGAGCCACTGCTGAGAAGCTTTTTCGGATCTTGAATCTTTTGCAGAAATCTTGGAACTCCTCACTTTCAAATTGAGTACCATTATCCGTGATTATCTTCTAAGGCACACCATACCTGCAAATGATATTTTTAGTTACAAAGCTTATCATTTTCTTAAAGGTAATAGTAGCCAATGGTTCGGCTTCAGCCCATTTAGTGAAGTAATCAACAACAACGATAGCATATTTAATTCCCGATTTGGCAGTCGGCAAAGGCCCAATGAGATCTATTCCCCAGATGGCAAACGGCCATGGACTGACCATTTGTGTTAGCTTAGTGGAAGGGGCTCTAGGGATTTTAGCAAATCTTTGGCATTTATCGCACTTTCGGGAATAGTCAGTAGCATCCTGATTAATTTCCGGCCAAAAATATCCATAACAGAGGATTTTCTTTGCTAAAGTTTGACCACCTGTATGATCCCCACATTCCCCTCCGTATACTTCAGTTAGATTTGTCTTAGCTTCTTCCTTTGTCACACATCGGAGTAATGGCATTGAAAATCCTCGTCTGTACAAACGACCATCTTGAACTATATATCTGGAGGCTTTCCTCATCAGCTTCTGTCGTTCTTTTGAACTTTCTGGCAAAGAACCATTGAGTAGATATTCAAGTATCAGAGTCATCCATGATTCTTGTTCTTGGGATACATTCATAATCCAATCAACATCCATTTCATCTATGCTTGGAGCTGACAAGACTTCGACGGGAATTAATCCCAATAGTTGAGCTTCACCAGTACTCGAATACTTTGCAAGAGAATCCGCCTTCATGTTCTCTTCTCGGGGTATATGGTTTATTGAATAGCGGTCGAAATCTTGAAGGAGCTCCCAGGCTTTTGATAAATAGGCGGGTAGATTCCCCTCCTTTAGCTTGAAATTCCTTCTTGACTTGGCAAAAAATAAGTTGAGAATCACTGAAAATCTGCAATGCCTTGATCTTTAGTTCTTTAGCAATCCTTAAACCAGTGATGAGGGCTTCATATTTAGCTTCATTGTTTGTCGAGGGGAATTCTAGTCTCAGCGCATAACATAGTCATCGCCCTTCTGGGGTTTCTAGGATAACCCCTGCTCCAGAACAGTAATCATTCCTCGCACCATTAACATATAATTTCCATTGGATTGGAATGTTATCAGTGACTTCTTCCTCACTATCACCTTTATCCGTACATTCTGCGATGAAATCTGCCAAAGCTTGTCCATTGATTGCTTTTCGAGGATGGTAAGTTATGTCATATTGGCTGAGTTCAATATTCCATTTTAAAAGACGGCCCGAAGTCTCAGGACAGAATAGGACTTGCTTTAGAGGTTGATCAGTGAGGATTTTGATGGGATGAGCTTGGAAATACGGCCTCAATTTTCTTGATGCGATCAACAAACAATAGGCGAGCTTTTCCAATCTTGAATAGTTCATCCCTGCCCCAGTGAATCTTTTGCTGATATAATAGACTGGGCGTTGAATCCTTGTGTCTTCCCGTACCAACACTGCACTGAGAGCATGAGACGAAATTGCCAAATATATGAAGAGATCTTCACCACTGTCAGGCTTTGAAAGTATCGGAGGCACTTCCATATGATGAACCAACTCATCAAATGCTTTCTGACATTCAGGAGTCCACTCAAAGTTTTTCCTTCCATTCTTCAGAGCATCAAAGAAAGGAATGCATTTATCAGTAGCTTTGGAAATGAACCGGCTCAAAGCAGCAACCTTTCCATTGAGACTTTGCAATTCCTTCTTCGTTCTAGGAGCCTTGACCTCTCTCAGGGCAGTGATCTGAGCTGGATTGGCTTCAATGCCCCTAGCGCTCACAATGAAACCCAAAAACTTTCCGGACTCCACTCTAAATGAACATTTCAGGGGATTAAGCTTCATTATGTATTTACGGAGTACCGCAAACATCTCTGCCAGGTGATCCATGTGGTCCACTGCTTTCTTAGACTTTACTAGCATATCATCAACATAAACTTCCATTGTTTTGCCAATCTGTGGTTTAAACATGGCATTAACAAGCCTTTGGTAAGTTGCCCCTGCATTCTTGAGTCCGAAAGGCATGACCTTGTAGCAGTAGAGTCCAACATCTGTGATGAAGCTCGTATCCTCTTGAACTGGCTCATGCATCATAATCTGGTTATATCCGGAGTATGCATCCATAAAAGATAACAATTCATGTCCTGCCGTCCCATCCACCAACTGATCGATCCTGGGCAGCGGAAAACAGTCTTTGGGGCAGGCTTTGTTCAGATCTGAAAAATCAATGCATACTCTCCACTTTCCGTTAGCCTTTTTAACCAGCACTGGATTTGATACCCAATTTGGATAAGTAGATTCTCTGATGAAACCGTTCTCTATGAGCCGATCCACTTCTTCTTTTAACACGGCTGTTCTCTCAGGACCCTAGGTTCTTCTCTTCTGTTTTACAGGTGTAAACTTTGGATCAATGTTCAGAGTGTGTACTGCAATCTCTGGGGATATTCCGCATATGTCAGCATGAGTCCAAGTGAATACATCCAAATTAGCCTTCAAAAATGAAATCAGAACATTCTAAACTGTTGTGTTAAGTTGTGAACCCACATTAAGCACTTTGTTTGGGTCCTTTGGGTCAATGTGCACCGACACTATTACCTCTACCGGTACTACCCTATTCTCCCCTGCACTGGCTTTCCTTGGATCCATCTCTCTTCGTGCGCCACTACATTCGCCAGTGCAGGGTCCACCCTGTAATTGCTACAAGGTTGGTTCCTTGGTGCGGACTGGAGCCGCCGCACCTTTTCCCATTTCTCTTTTCCTTGATTCACGCAGCTCTGTAAGATAAAATTCTCGCCCCGCATCTTGGTCTCCCTTAATCACACCAACTCCGTTATCTGTGGGGAATTTTAGAGTCAGACACCATGGAGCAAGAACAGCTTTGAATGCAGCAAGAGTCGGTCGGCCTAAAAAGGCATTGTAGGCAGAGAATTCTTCAACAATTATAAAGGTTTGCTCTCGAGCCACCTTCCTCAGTCCCTTTCGAAGTTCTACAAACAAATCTGTGGTCCCAATCGGCTGTTTGGGTTCTCCAGCAACCCAAAAATC
This sequence comes from Allium cepa, assembly GCA_030765085.1. Lineage (NCBI taxonomy): Eukaryota > Viridiplantae > Streptophyta > Magnoliopsida > Asparagales > Amaryllidaceae > Allium > Allium cepa. The sequence goes on from CM060931.1 coordinate 472,422,463, forward strand.
TTAAGCGACGAAGCTAGAACGTCAGCCATTGGAATTTTCATTTGATCAAAGGTCTTCTTGAAGAGGATGTTGCATGAAGCTCCACAATCAACTAGAACTCTTTTCATAGTTGCCGGCCCAATACCAGCGGATATGACCAAAGGATCTATGGTCGGAGCCTCGATACCCAAAGAATCTCTGGCACTAAATACAATATCATCTGTGGAAGTCTTTTGTTGCTTTAAAGGCGCATCATTCTCTAAAACAAAAACATTCTCTTCAGCTGGTACATGCCTCAAGGCCCGGGCATACCTTTCCATCTCGCCCCAGCTTCTGCCTACTGGGTGAGGTCCTCCAGATATTATATTGATGACAGGCCTTTCCGATTCATGTTCCACAGCCTTCTCACTTGAGCCAGGACGGTGAGCGGGAACTTGCTGTCCTTGAGTTGACGAAGCTGGGGCATTTCTGTTCCTTTTCACATACTGTTGGAGTTTATTTTCCTTTAAGAGTTGTTCAATTACCTCTTTCAACTGGCGGCATTCGTTGGTGTCATGGCCAGGCTGGTTGTGGAACCGGCAGAACCTTCCACTTTTTTCCATCTTAATTGCAACTCTCATTTTAGGTAGTGTCGGATAATTGACATCATCTTTGGTTGCAAAGTAGATGTTTTCAGGGGTATCGGTCAAGGGTGTGAAATTGAAAGAACGGCCTTTCTTAGCGTCTCCCTGTTTCTTTCCACCATCGTTTCCCCTTTTTTGAGTGTTTGGTTATTTCTTGTTCGAAGCAGCACCATCGTTCCCGGCTTGCGCTGATACCACCTTAGCCGGTTTTTGGAGGCTCTCCAAGCGCATGAATTCATCCACTTTCTTGTAGAATTTGTCAAGTGAGTTTGTTTCTTTCATTTTCAACCATTTTCCAAATTCACTCGATTTGTCAATCGCCCTCATCAAGTATGTCAGGACCATGCGTGGCTCAGCATTATCTACCTCAGCCAATGCTATGTTAAAGCGATTCAAAAACGACCTGATAGATTCTCTTGGATTTTTCTCTAGACTTGACAGCGACATTATGTCCTTTTCTTTAGAAGCATACAATCAGAATTGCTCCTTGAACTTCCTTGTCAATTCGGAGAACTGATCGATGGACCTGACCGGCAACTTTGTAAACCACAATAGAGCTACACCTTCTAGATATACCGGGAAGTATCGGCATTTAATTTCATCAGACGCCCTGACACCAGTCATATGCCAGTCGTATTTATACAGAAACTCGTTACGATCACTCGTCCCCTTGTAAGCCGGAATAGTAGGGGGAACGAATTTCCTTGGGAACTCTGCCTTCAAGATCTTTTCAGTAAATGTAGTTTTGCTTGGAGCAAAACCCCACTTCTTCTCATCTTCATCTCTTCGCATATTGTCCCTCATGATTTGACGAACCATACCCGAAAAATACTCTTCATCATTTACAGGCTCTGGAGGGCACACATCAGCCACTCTCTCTGAATTCTGTCTTGACAACCGTTCACGAAGGGCCGGCTGCGGCCCTGATCCTCCAGCTTGAGGAGGAGTCCTTTCTACAGGGTCTGCGGCTCTTTGAGAAATGTTCCCTTTAACATCCTGAACTCCCATAGTAGGGTTCCCATCATTATTAACCGGTTGACGATTTGACCCTAGCAGATCATTCAACTTACTCAAGATCAGGGCATTCTGGGCTTCCAACTGCGCATTCTGAGCATTCAATTATTGATTCAGCCCCAAAACTACGGCGTCCAACTCTGCTCGAGTAACTCCAACAGTTGGAGCGGCTTGACTTGAAGGAGGAGAGGTAGCAGTATTCTCTTGAACATTGTCGGATCCTACAGAACTTCGTTTTCTCCCAGGAGCCATTATTTCCAATAAACTTCTGGTTTTAAAAGAAATCCTTTCAACAGACCTTTGCGGAGCAATAGTGGAAGTTTCCTGAGTTGGGTTCTTAGTGAAAGCACCAAAAATGTTAACGTAAAAATCAGACGCTAATACCCCGGCGTAGATTGAAGTTGAGTGAAAGCACCACCCGTGAACACGGGAACTAAAAACAAATATAAAAGTCACAGAGAAAGCAGAAAAGACAACAGCTTTTATAGTGGTCCGGCTTAGGGTAAGCCTACGTCCACTTTAATTCTCTTTATTACTGAATCGATTACAACTTTACAACAACCTTCAATTACAATTATGATGAGACAAACAACTAGAACTTTGATGCAGAAGAACTCTTTGAACCCATGTAGATTGCGTTAGATTTCCTCTCGAAGTTAGTTGAGATGCCTTGCGTACTTGAAGTGTCGAGTGAGTTGAGAATTCAGCAGAGTATTGGCGCTTAAAGAGACCAGCCAAAAAGTCCCCCTCATGCTTGAGGTAGGTTGGTATTTATAGGGAAATTCCCCCCTTAGGTCGTAAGTCGTGACCGGTCTAAGGTAAGTCGTGGCCGACTCATCTGGCCCCTCCATGGTTTCACATAGGTTCATTTGCACAAGTCCCAGGTCGCCCCCGAGTCAACACAACCTCGTATCAGTAATACGGCATCGGGCTTACATCTAGTAGCTTTAGGTTGTGGACGACTTAAGCTAGGTTGTGAGTCGTGAACGAGTTAACTGGCAACTGGATCGTGTACGAGTTAAGAGGCCACTGTGCCAAGTAGCTGCATTGAACTTGTCTTCCTTTGCTTGGGTCGTGAACGACTTAACATTAGTCATAGGTCGGCTGCGACTTAGGTCGGTAGCTATCTTAGGTCGGTAGTTATCTTGGCTCGGCATTCTTTAAGTCTTAAGTCGGTATCCCTCTTAAGGCTTAAGCAGTTAGATCGGCATCCATCTTAGATCGGTAACCTTGTCAAAGCATTGAGTCGGCACCTCTTTTAAGTCTTAAGTCGGTATCCCTCTTAGGGCTTAAGCAGTTAGATCGACAATCATCTTAGATCGGCAACCTTGTCAAAGCATTGAGTCGGCACCTCTTTTAAGTCTTAAGTCGGTATCCCTCTTAGGCCTTAGGCCAGTACCCACGTTAGGTCGGTAGCCACCTTATTTTAGATAGTTGGGTCGGCAACCTTGCTAAAGCGTTAGGTCAGCAACCTTTTGGGCCTTAGGTTGGCATCCCCCTTAGCCTCTTAGGTCTTAGGTCGGCAACCTTCTTAGTCTGTTAGGTCGGTATCGTTTCAAGTCGCTGAGTCAAAACCGAGGCGGAGTTAACATGTTTTGATTTCCAAAACTATGTAGTGCTATATATAGAATATAAGTTGCATGCACACATGAGTACCATCGATATACTTTTCTTTTTAAGAGACTGATCATTCTTATTACAGATCGAGAATAAACTTGCAAATAAGAAACAATATTAGGAACTCCTTCTTTGGAGTTGAGCAAAGAGCGCGTTCGAGGATTGGTAATTTTGACTTCTAAGCTATGTTCAACACGGTGATGGCAAACATGCTTCAGAATGCACAAGCAGCCACTCCAAATGTCGCTGTTGATGGTGGTGCTCAAGTATAAGCATCGACGGCTTACTTTGCTAGGCTATGCAACTTTGGAAGTAAGACATTCCTTGTAACAGAGTCAATCATCGAAGTGCAGGATTTGTTGGATACCTACGAGCATATTTTTGATGATATGAAGATTGAAATGCCATGAAAAGGAGGTTTGCGTCTAGACAACTTTGGATAGGCCATGAATGGTGGAATGCCATCACTGCTGCTACACTCGAGGATCAATTCACTTGGGATCAGTTCAAGGCTAGGTTTAAGGTGAAATTTGTTTAGGCTTCTTAGAATTCCGTACTATTCAGGAGACTTGCTGATTTATAGCTGGGAGATATGTCATTACTAAATACATTTCCGAGTTCGATGCCTTGGCAAAGTATATGATGTCTTTTGTTGATACTCCATTGAGAAAGAATGGGAAGTTCATTATGGGTTTGGATGACTACTTAAGGAGAAGCTGGTGAGTCATATTAATGAGCCATTTGAGAGACTCATCGAGAAAGCCCTCCGCCAGGAGAGTTGATGCCGTAAGTCCAAATCAATTATTGTTGTTAAGAAAGAATTGAAATCGCAACAAAGCGGAGGGGCAAGAAGAAGTGGTTTGGAAAAGGAAGCCATCCCGGAGAAAGAATGAGTAGAATGCTCAGAGGAAGGTCAAGTGGGACCTTGTTTGCTATGCTTGTGGATAAAAGGGTAACATGATCAAAGTCTGCAAGGCCGACGGAACGAAAACGTATTATAACTATGGCAAGCCTGGGCATATACTGAAGGATTGTCGGGAACTATTGCATCAGAAATAGGTCATGAAGGCATATGCTTTAAAAGTTGTTCCGACTTCATTGAGTGCTCCCTCGACAAAAGAGAAGGGGAAAGGCATTGTCATTCAAGGTATGCATTCCCTTTATGATGTTTCCATATGTTTTTTTTCGATACCTAGTCTTTACATTCCTTTATATCTAGCGACCTAATAGAGTGGCTAGGATTGAAACACGAAATAGCTAATCGACCATTGATTGTGACGAATCATGTGGGAAGCTCCACTAACTCGTGTATGGTATGTCGTAGTTTGGTCTTATTGAGTCATGGATGCTCTTCTGTCTTTAAATGTTTTGTTTTGAATTTTTTTGTTTTCGAGATTATCTTGGAACTGCACTGGCTAAGGAAAGTATGCAACAATAGTAGATTACAAGAAGCTATTGGTGACAATTAGGACCGTGGAAGGGCAAACGGTAGTGATTAGCTACCTGCTAGAGGAAGGGGTTATGGCTAGCTTTCTATATTCGCTTGAGATCTTACAAGATGAGTTGTCATCTACACCTATCATTAGAGAGTATCTAGATATATTAAAGGATGTGGCCGGATTACTACCACATAGGGATATCGAGTTTCATAGAGACTTACGAGGGATGCCGGATCTACATTTATTCCATTGAACGTATGGCGCCTAGAGAACGGAAGGAGTTAGAGGAGAATGTGAACGACCTGTTGAGAGAAGGGTTCATTCGTAGGAGTACATCTGAGTGGGTTGCACCTGTAGTATTCACCACTAAGGTGGATGGCTCTCTTTGATTATGTGTTGATTACCTTAAGCTGAATAAAGTAACGAGTAATGACAAGTACCCACTCCCATGTATTGTTGACTTATTCGATCAACCCCATGGTGCAAAGGTTATCTCCCAATTGGATTTGGCGATGTGATTTCACTAGTTGAGAGTAGCAAAGGAAAGTGTACCAATTACCGCATTTCACACACTTTTTGGTTACTATGAGTGGTTGTTATGCCATTTGGGCTAGTCACTGCTTGGCATACTTTGTTGGTTTCATGAACAACGTCTTCAACGATCTGCTCAACAAGTTCATACTTGTGTTCATGTATGACGTCATGATCTACTCTATGAAAAAGGAGGAACACAAGGCGCAGTTGAGGATTGTGCTCAAAGTGTTAGGGAAGCACAAGTTGAAAGCAAAGTTTTTAAAGTGTCACTTCTTGTAATATCCCGGAATTTTGGACAATATAAATTTAATAATCTGGATTTAAATTTATATTGAATTGATAAATTTTGATTAATAAATTTGATATTGATTTAAATAATCTTCTTTATTTAATAATTTAATTTGTGAAATTATTTTTGATAAGTTAATAAATTGTTTTCTATTTAATAATGTATATGTATTTATGTATATATTTTAAATAGACAAGTTGTTTTTAGTTAAATTAGTATAGCATAGTAATATGTTTTAAAAATAGAAATGGTGATTTATTTTTAATTTAAGCTTTTCAAAAATATTTAATTAAATATTATATGCTTTTAAATATGAGATAAATGTTTATAATTAGTTTAAATTTCATTTTAATTCAAGTTGTATATTAAATTATGTTACAAGCTCTTTTATAAATTTGTTTTAAAAGTTTCTTTTCAAATGAACTAATTAACTAAGTTTAATCTATCTTTAACACTTAATTAAATAACAAATTATTTAAAGAGACATGTGTATGTGTATTAAAACTTAAAGCTAACATGTGTAGACTTATCATTCATTTTATAAGACAAGTGTCAATATTTCATTTTCTTTTTCTTTTAATTCATTTAAAATCTGAAAATTTACATTCATTCATATTAGCTTGTTTATTTATTCATTTGCATTTTTGGTTTCATTCCTTAATAAAAGAAAACCAAATTCCATTCTCAACCATTTACAAATCTGCATACACCAAATTTCATTCTTCCACATCCATAATCATGTTGCAATACTTCAAAACTGCATTTCTCAAACCTGATGACATATGCATTTAATTCCTCTTTTCCAAAATTACAACCTGCATGCAACGATTTAAGACCTGCATGTTCTTGCATATGAAAACAAAAGCTCTGTTCAATCTTCATCAAGTTTGAAGGCCTACATGCAATTATAAATCAAGTTGAAGCTCTGCATTTCTAAGCATCTGAAACAAAGAGGTCTGCATTCATGTTTTCAAGACAATTTGGATCTGAAACTACAAATACAAGCCTGCATGTTTTAAAAAGCAACAATCAAAGATTAAAAGGGCCTGCATGCTAAAATCTGGAGGTGCTCTGCATATTGAATAGGCTCTGCATTTTACAAAAACTGTGAGTAACTCTCCTTTTACAAACTGTTTAATAGGTAGTTATTCATGCTTATGAATTTCAGATAAATATTTATGAAATGATCTGCAAGTATGTGTTTGTGAACATGATTATGATTGTGCATGTGTGATTTCTGAAATTTCAACTGATGTTTTATTTTTTGGATTTTTTTCTTTGACTTGTTTTTTTATTGTTGTTATTACTTAGCTTTGAATAAATCATGATGTTTTAGAATAGCATAAGGTTACTAATAAAATCATTAAGTAAATTCAAGGATTTTAAAACTAAAATTAAATTTTACAGTGTTAAGAGTGAAATGCAGTTTCATGTTAACTTTATTTTACATTTTTATCAAGATCAGTTGATTCTTGCATTTGAATTGGATGAATTTGTTTTCTGGAAGTAGTAGATATATCATAGATCACTAGAGAATTATTGAATTGATTTACAATTCAAATTTGGGGTTGAATTGTGGCATTACTGTGATGAACCCTAGTTTATGTGGGTTACAGTTTTGGGTCGATTTCGAACTCCTCTGTGCATCGAGTTCAAAGATGTTTGGGGTATTGATGGATGGTGAAGTGATGAAGCTAGTGCCGGAGTTTGGACGATGATGATGGTCGGAGTTGTGAAATATCGGCGTTGACAGGTTTTAGGAAGCTTGGGTATAGGCTGTTCCAGGTTTGGGTTGGTTTTGGGTTGCAGTGTTTTTATCTCGGGATGGACTCGGGTAATTTGATAATTAACTCGAAGCAAGTAAGCTTCTGACTCGAAGCAAAATAGGGTGACTCGAGTACAGCATCTTTGTTTCAGGCCTGCATATAGGAAACAGAATTGTTTCCAGTTTATTTTAAATAGTGTGGTAGTGATAATAGGAATGTAAACTTGGAATTTGAAATCAGGTGGAACTTGAATTTAGTTATGGATTTAAATAATTCAAATCTGGAATTTGAAAACATTTTAAATTCAAGAATGTAAGAGGTTTAAAATTTAACAGAAACTGTTCTGTTTTTTTAGAAATTCTTAAAGTAAGTTTTAAATTTAAATATGGAGATTGAACTTAGGATTTAACTTAAATCTAAGGATGAATTCAAAAAGTTTGAATTCTGATTTTTGAAATAATTTGAATGCAGATGTCACGACCCGACTTTCCACTCCCAGAAAATCGCGTCATGAATTAAGAAAGAAAGGGATAGAAGAAGAAAAGAAAGAAGAGAAAGAAGAAACAACACAAGAATCTCAACAGCGGAACAAATAAATTATATTAATAACCAAAGTATTACATAGTATACATTAAATATCAGAGTTACACAGACATATACAACACATACTAGACAGTTATAAACACCTGTCTAGTTATTACATCTCAATCACAAACACAAACACTCAGAGATACCAACACAGCGGAAACTATATAACTATACGCAGAAGCCTCCTGCTCCATTGCTCCTCCACAATTCGTCAAAGCTAATCCTGAATCCTAACCTGAATTCCCTTGGCTACTCATAAAAATTTGAGTACCCAAGAGTTATGGAAAAACAGAAATAACTCCGGGTCAGACATGGGTCTGGTGTGAGTAACAGGTTAAAGTTGCTTAACTTTGAAAAACCTTTAAAAAGAAAAGGTATCACGTAAGACTTCCCACATATAAACATGGAAAAGTTTTTACCTTACGCTAACCAAAACATTTGATAGGAAATCCGATGATATTATAATAGTGTCTAGGGTTTTCAAATAAATAAGAAATAGCCGAAATTGTTACATGATTAAATTCCAGCTACTAGCCACAAAAGTGGGTAATACAATCAAAACCGTTGGCACTTATTGGATTGTGGATTCCATACAATGGCAGGGCTACTGGGGTACCGCCCGTCACAGTACGTGGCCTAGATCACTGTACCGAGGATTACTCCCTTCATCCCCTGCAACACAAAGCCGGACCCGTTCCTTACTGAACAGTTCCAAACAAGACAACCCCGCAGTTGTGATCAGCAACCGCACCACTAAGCCGAAAATAAAGGGACCTCTAGACAGGGATCAATCTTGCTCTCCAGTGAGGGCTACCCACGAAGCTTTGCTGCACCTCCCCTGTTTTAGCCATTCCCGGTTGATGAGGCTTGAGGCTACGATTACCTTTATAGGACATATCACTTAGAATGCTCATCGTCCACCTGACGATGTTCTGAAAGCATTCAATCCATACAAGTTCGTTCCGGGTTCGAACGAAACCGAAGGCATTATCTCGTTACACTCGTATTGGAATCACCCTCAGAGTTAACGACAATAACCCTTGCACTTTAAATCTTCATCTCGAATCTATAAGTGCTATTCCGTCAAACTCATTACGGAATCACCCACAGAGTTATACTGACGTATAGCCCTTACACCTCGAGTCTTCACTCGCACCATTTGGATTCACGACCTAACGTTATTTGGAATCGATGTGGTTTTCGGATCCCAAATATGGAAACCCGATCCCGGTCTCATCGAAATCCAAAGCGTGTCTTTTAAGGTCCAAGTTGTTTTAAGTTTAAAACAATTCAATTCATTATCTAAATATACATAGATAGATAATTCACAACACAATAGATAATCAACATTATCATTACCAACAGATAATTCATATCATAATCAGATATCCATACTATCATCCAAAAGCAACCAATGCATCCATATCACATACACTACTAATCTCATAACTGAGATTACAAACCATACCAATCAATACCAATCATCAAACATAAGCAACTATCTAATGATCATTCCATTCTATAATTAATTTAAAATGAATTAAATTAATTACTTACTTACTCTCTAATTAATTTAAAATAAATTAAATTAATCACTTCATCATCAAATCCTGCTTATCTTAATCATAAATTGATTATAAATCAATATATAAATCATCTCAATATTCATTTCAATTAATCCTTATTGATTAATAATTCCCTAATTACAATAAGTAATTAGCATTTAATATTAATTATACCTTAATTAATCAATTCCAAATTACATCATTAATTAATTAATTAATGATTTCTAATTACATTTAATCAATCTCTAATATAAATTAATTACATAAGTAATTAATCTTCAACTTAAACCATATATATTAATCACCCATGATTAATATCCAATTAGTAATTAACTATTTTAATTACTCCTCCCATAACTTAATTACCCTTAATTAATTATCTTCATTAATCACTTGATTAATTTTCAAAGTAATTTAAATCAAAATTACTTCTATAATTAATATCTTTAATTACATCCTTTAATTATTAATTAATTACTTCTCTAAGTAATTATAAATCCCTTAATTACATAAAGTAATTATTCATCAATACACAAATGTTTAAATTAATTTAAACTTAATTAATCTAAACTAATCACATTTAATTAAATTAATTACACCAAGTAATTAATTCATTAATTACTTTTATTAAGTAATTAAACAATTGATTATTATTAATTAATTAATCTAATTAATTATCAAAAATTAATCACATTAATTAATTGTTAATTAATCTTAAGATAATGATCTCCATTAACCTTCCTTAATTACATAATTAAGAAATTAACTTATAATTAATCATTATTAATTATTAATTAACTAATATTTAATTACAATTTAATTAATCTCTAATTATTAATTAATTAAGTGTTAATTAATATCTAAATTATCATTAATCTCTTGATTAAGTAAATCTTAATCATAAATTAAAATTTAATTAACCATCCTTAATTATAGATTAATTAACCTTAATTAATTAATCTCAAATCTTAATTAATTAACTTAAAAATTATTAATTACTTAATTAATCATCAACATTATTAATTAATTAAATAATTAATACTCCATTAATTTAACAATTTAAATGAAACAAATTTTCTTAAGATCAAAGTTAAGAAACATTCTTCCCTTATACAAAGTATTTAAAACACTTTGTTTCCAACAAAATTCAAATTAAAAAAAATTTCCCTTTCAAATTTCAAACGGAAACATAATTCAAATTTTCATTTCAAATTCAAACTTAAAATTTAAACTTTATTTACATTCCATCTTCATTTCAAATGCAAATTATTATTTAAAAACAAATTTAAATTTAAACCTTTATATTTCTTTTTTTAAAAAAAAAAAACTGAAGTTTGAATTTAAATTCCAGATTTAAATTAAATCAAACTCAGATTCATTTTCACATTTCACTTCCAGATTTAACTTGTTTAAATATTCATTTGCATTTTGAAATTTTACTTTATAATTTAAAACATAAAAACAGAAACAGTTTACTGTTTTGGTTTTAAACATATAGAATTCAAAAATGTTTAAATTTCAAGGATTAAACTATTGACTTCAAATTTAAACTTCAGGTTTTAAAACTTCTAGTTGAACTCCATTTAACAATTTAAAATTTACTTTAAAATCTTAACACAGAAAAACAGTTTCTGTTTTTAGATTTAAAACCCAAACTTGAGTTTGAAAACATTTCAAATTATTAAACAAACAGAATTAAAACCTTTGAATCCACATTTAAATTCAGTTTAAATTCCATACTTATTCAGGTTTTAAGTTTATTTAAAAACTTTTAAAATTTTAAAAGTCTGAAAAACAGGTTTTGCAAAAACAAAAACCTGAAACACTAAAGGAAAAACCCGAGCTACTACTAATTTTACTCCGGGTAAATGTATCTCCTACTTCGAGTTCTTCTTCCCAATTACCCGAGACCAACCTGTGCAACACAACCCTGCAACCCAAGACAACACAAGCATGCACATCACCAATAGGCACAACACCTCTGTGCATCCAACCACCAACTCCGGCATCACTGGCCATCATCTCAGGCCATTCCCCACCTACCAAAATCCCCACATCATACTTCAACACTCTAAAATCCCAAAATGCCACTTGAATTTGAATTTAAGTTCATAAAACAAAACCTGGAAACACTCTTCCCCTACAGTGCCTCACCTGTCAACGACAATATTTCCAAATTCCGGCCACCATCACTCGCCATACTCCGGTGAGAATTCCATCTATACATCATATATCATTTCCCAAAAGATCATTGAGCTCGATTCCATATTGAAACCACAGCACCAGATTTTACTTAAACCCAGTAAACTAGGGTTCATAAAACTAAAATCCTAATTTACAATCTCAAAACTTAACTGCAACCCAATTTAGAAATTTTCTCATCATAAATGATAGCTTCACTATTCCCAGGAACCAATTTAGCCAAATTAAAAGCAAGTTTCAATTATTCTAATCAAATATGTATGATACAGTATATTATAAACTGTACCCTGTATATATATTTTTTTTTTCCAGGAAATACAACCCTTTATTTAACTTGTGAAATTTTTATATTTTACTTTATCATGTAATAATCAAAATTTCATTCAATCACTAAGTCAATATAACAACAAGATCAAGAGAAAAGAAATTTTGATCAAATATGAGCTTGTATTGTACAGACAGTAGCTTAGGAAATTAAACATGCATTTCACCCAGACTTGTATAATCACAGCAATTCTAACAGTATAGGAATATATGAAATTCTACTTATCTCTACAAATAAATCAAACAACTATATCTTATACTTAAATTCTAAAATGTAAAGTTACTCACATGTTTAAATTGCAGAGCCATTTCCAGATTTTAGCATGCAGAAAGAACTTGATTTTTTTGAATCATGCAGAGCATAGTTGTATGAATGCAGGCCTCTTGTTAATGCTTTCTACTCTTTTGTTTATACATGCTTCCAATTTGAATGCAGATGCCAAATTCCAGTTTGAAGATTCATGAATGTAGATGCAAATCCCCCCTCAGGTTTTAAAGAAAGTGAATGCAGGCTCGATTTGATGCATGCAGAGTCTTCTAGCCTTTCCAGATGAATGCATGTTTTAAAATTTGTAATGCATGCAGGCTTTTGTACTTTGGGAAATGCAGGTTTGAATAAAATTTTGAAGAATGCAGGCATTTAGTTTTGGAGGAGTTATAGGCTTTTTCAAACTGTTGTGCAGGTTTGTATTTTGAAGAAGAGGAGTTGGATGCATGAATGTATGCTGCAGGTTTTGAATTTTTGAAACTGCAGATTTATATTTTGGAAAGAGGAGTTGAAGGTTTGAAAAAAATGAGTTAAATGCAGGCTTGAATATTTTGAAGGAGGCAGAAAAAAATTAATGAATGCAGTTTTGGATTTTGGTTGAGAATGAAGTTTTTATGTTTAAAGAGTTTCAGATTTTCTTTTTAAGGAATGAGAAAAGAATGCATAAGAATGAAGAAGCTAATTTATATGAATGTATTTTCAGAAAATAAAGAAAAAGAAAATGAAATATTGACATTTGTCATTTTAAATTGTGATAAGTCTACACATGTTAATCCTAGGCTTTAATATATGTACACTTGTCTTATGATTAATAAACATGTTTAATTAAAGTTAAATAAATATTAAACATTGTTAATTAAATCTTATACATAATTATGTATAAAAATGATTCTCTAAATAAATAAAGCAAAGTATTATTATAATATACAAGTAGTTCATTTGAAAAGAAACTTTTCAAGCAAATTTATAAAAGAGTTTTTAATATACAACTTGAATTAAAATGAAATTTTAAACTAGTTAAAACATTTATCTCATATATAAAATCATATAGTATTTAATTAAATGTTTTTGAAAAGCTTAAATTGAAAATAAATCACAATTCCTATTTTTAAAACATTAAAAAGATGCTATACTATTTTAGATTAAATAACTTGTCTATTTAAAATATATACAAAAACATATACATTATTAAATAGAAAACAATTTATTAACTCATTAAAATAATTTCACAAATTAAATATTTAAATAAAGAAGATTATTAAAATCAAATCAAATTTATTAACAAAATTCATCAATTCAATTTAAATTTAAACTTAGATTATTAAATTTAAATTGTCCAAATTTCCGGGATATTACAATCCTTCCCCCTTAAAAGAATTTCGTCCCCGAAATTTAAAACAAAGGCAATTTAATAATCTATTTACAGATTTAATTTTAAAACACAGCATATGTTAATCATATGCCAACAACCAAAGCAACCAATTCACACAATCAAAACAAATCTAGTTATCCAAAAGAATTTTGGATAAAACTTTCACGAGTTTCCCCGGTATATATATATCGGGATACTCGCTCTATAGAATCCAATCAATCAATACTATTAAGCTATAGAGCTTCTAACAACAATTCTATACAGAATATCAGACTACAAACGAGTCTGACTCAACAAACAAACCATCCTAAACTAGTGGTTCTACAACCAGAAATATCAAACACGTACTCCCTCAGAGATACGTGAAACATACTGAATCCCAGTTATCCAAACTGACAATTCAGCTCTAGAAAACCAAACACTGATCTCCAAAACACAGAAGAAACCCAAAACACTACGAAGCTAGCTTCTCAAACTTATAGCTCCTTGGATCAGAGAAAAACTTAACCAAAATCAGATCTCCAATTTCAGAATCCAAATTTCTCTGTCTCTTATCAAAAAAAAACTCTTCGGACGATCCTGGGCTACCAACATCCATCCTGATCAGCTTAACTCTTGCTGATTCCACTAGAAACAGACTGAATCAAAAACAATCCAATGATTTCCTCAAGATCACTCAAAAACCAAGAACACAAACCCTGCTTCTCAACAACAGAAGATAGAACAAACTTCCTCATCTCATAAAACAGAACAGAGCATTCCCAACTGCTTCCGCTGTACAACTCTGATCCGAAACAGAAGAAAATGCTGAAGAACAGCACAGGCACAGACCAGACAACCCAGCACAGAAATATGGTTCCACGTATCCATAAAAGAAAACTCAGATGTTCCTCCCAATCTGAGTTACTCCACCAACTTCTATCTCAAGGAACCATCCACCTACTAACTGAACCACCAGTTCCAAAAGAACACTTAACTATCGCAAGTCACTTTTGCGATCAACTCAGCCTAAATCCAAAGAAAATGGCTCTCTCTCAACCAAACAGAACAGCTTATGCTGACTTAGCCAACTTACCAGAGAAACAGATCCACTCTGCTGCTTCTGAACTCCATTTCAGAAAAACTACTCAGCCAGAAGACTCCTTACCAACTCAGAACACTCTGCTAAACTCAGCCATATCACGGAGCAGACTCACTTCTTATTCCTGTTCCAAAGAAACATCTTCGGAAATATCCATATTCACTGCATCTCATCACGCAGCTACTATTTCCTGAGATATCAAGATATCACCACTCACCGGCTTCTGCCCTACCGACAGATACAAACACAACTCTGCACTTCAAAGACGAACTCCGAACCTTAACAGGTTACCTTCAGAGATCGATGAAGTACTTAAACCAAACAAAACTCACTCGAGACGGTATTAGGTCTACAGCCTCGACAAATACACTTCCAACCTCATCCATCAAACACCAACCAATGGTAGTCGTGTTACACACACTTCTACCCCATCTACCTTTATAACTTATATTGGAAAAACCCGAACAGGTAAACCAATAAATAGGTAGAACCATAAAAATATATATACATAAAAATACAAATACGCTCTCTCAAGATAGACACCATTACAGAGCCTAGGTATTCACTCAACCTAACGCTCCCTAAAGAAAGACACACTTCAGAGCCTAGGTATTCACTCAACCTACAGCTCTGATACCAGCTGTCACGACCCGGCTTCCAAATACCAGGAAGCCGCACCGTGAATTAAGAAAGAAAGGGATAGAAGAAGAAAAGAAAGAAGAGAAAGAAGAAACAACACAAGAATCTCAACAGCGGAACAAATAAATTATATTAATAACCAAAGTATTACATAGTATACATTAAATATCAGAGTTACACAGACATATACAACACATACTAGACAGTTATAAACACCTGTCTAGTTATTACATCTCAATCACAAACACAAACACTCAGAGATACCAACACAGCGGAAACTATATAACTATACGCAGAAGCCTCCTGCTCCATTGCTCCTCCACAATTCGTCAAAGCTAATCCTGAATCCTAACCTGAATTCCCTTGGCTACTCATAAAAATTTGAGTACCCAAGAGTTATGGAAAAACAGAAATAACTCCGGGTCAGACATGGGTCTGGTGTGAGTAACAGGTTAAAGTTGCTTAACTTTGAAAAACCTTTAAAAAGAAAAGGTATCACGTAAGACTTCCCACATATAAACATGGAAAAGTTTTTACCTTACGCTAACCAAAACATTTGATAGGAAATCCGATGATATTATAATAGTGTCTAGGGTTTTCAAATAAATAAGAAATAGCCGAAATTGTTACATGATTAAATTCCAGCTACTAGCCACAAAAGTGGGTAATACAATCAAAACCGTTGGCACTTATTGGATTGTGGATTCCATACAATGGCAGGGCTACTGGGGTACCGCCCGTCACAGTACGTGGCCTAGATCACTGTACCGAGGATTACTCCCTTCATCCCCTGCAACACAAAGCCGGACCCGTTCCTTACTGAACAGTTCCAAACAAGACAACCCCGCAGTTGTGATCAGCAACCGCACCACTAAGCCGAAAATAAAGGGACCTCTAGACAGGGATCAATCTTGCTCTCCAGTGAGGGCTACCCACGAAGCTTTGCTGCACCTCCCCTGTTTTAGCCATTCCCGGTTGATGAGGCTTGAGGCTACGATTACCTTTATAGGACATATCACTTAGAATGCTCATCGTCCACCTGACGATGTTCTGAAAGCATTCAATCCATACAAGTTCGTTCCGGGTTCGAACGAAACCGAAGGCATTATCTCGTTACACTCGTATTGGAATCACCCTCAGAGTTAACGACAATAACCCTTGCACTTTAAATCTTCATCTCGAATCTATAAGTGCTATTCCGTCAAACTCATTACGGAATCACCCACAGAGTTATACTGACGTATAGCCCTTACACCTCGAGTCTTCACTCGCACCATTTGGATTCACGACCTAACGTTATTTGGAATCGATGTGGTTTTCGGATCCCAAATATGGAAACCCGATCTCGGTCTCATCGAAATCCAAAGCGTGTCTTTTAAGGTCCAAGTTGTTTTAAGTTTAAAACAATTCAATTCATTATCTAAATATACATAGATAGATAATTCACAACACAATAGATAATCAACATTATCATTACCAACAGATAATTCATATCATAATCAGATATCCATACTATCATCCAAAAGCAACCAATGCATCCATATCACATACACTACTAATCTCATAACTGAGATTACAAACCATACCAATCAATACCAATCATCAAACATAAGCAACTATCTAATGATCATTCCATTCTATAATTAATTTAAAATGAATTAAATTAATTACTTACTTACTCTCTAATTAATTTAAAATAAATTAAATTAATCACTTCATCATCAAATCCTGCTTATCTTAATCATAAATTGATTATAAATCAATATATAAATCATCTCAATATTCATTTCAATTAATCCTTATTGATTAATAATTCCCTAATTACAATAAGTAATTAGCATTTAATATTAATTATACCTTAATTAATCAATTCCAAATTACATCATTAATTAATTAATTAATGATTTCTAATTACATTTAATCAATCTCTAATATAAATTAATTACATAAGTAATTAATCTTCAACTTAAACCATATATATTAATCACCCATGATTAATATCCAATTAGTAATTAACTATTTTAATTACTCCTCCCATAACTTAATTACCCTTAATTAATTATCTTCATTAATCACTTGATTAATTTTCAAAGTAATTTAAATCAAAATTACTTCTATAATTAATATCTTTAATTACATCCTTTAATTATTAATTAATTACTTCTCTAAGTAATTATAAATCCCTTAATTACATAAAGTAATTATTCATCAATACACAAATGTTTAAATTAATTTAAACTTAATTAATCTAAACTAATCACATTTAATTAAATTAATTACACCAAGTAATTAATTCATTAATTACTTTTATTAAGTAATTAAACAATTGATTATTATTAATTAATTAATCTAATTAATTATCAAAAATTAATCACATTAATTAATTGTTAATTAATCTTAAGATAATGATCTCCATTAACCTTCCTTAATTACATAATTAAGAAATTAACTTATAATTAATCATTATTAATTATTAATTAACTAATATTTAATTACAATTTAATTAATCTCTAATTATTAATTAATTAAGTGTTAATTAATATCTAAATTATCATTAATCTCTTGATTAAGTAAATCTTAATCATAAATTAAAATTTAATTAACCATCCTTAATTATAGATTAATTAACCTTAATTAATTAATCTCAAATCTTAATTAATTAACTTAAAAATTATTAATTACTTAATTAATCATCAACATTATTAATTAATTAAATAATTAATACTCCATTAATTTAACAATTTAAATGAAACAAATTTTCTTAAGATCAAAGTTAAGAAACATTCTTCCCTTATACAAAGTATTTAAAACACTTTGTTTCCAACAAAATTCAAATTAAAAAAAATTTCCCTTTCAAATTTCAAACGGAAACATAATTCAAATTTTCATTTGAAATTCAAACTTAAAATTTAAACTTTATTTACATTCCATCTTCATTTCAAATGCAAATTATTATTTAAAAACAAATTTAAATTTAAACCTTTATATTTCTTTTTTAAAAAAAAAAAACTGAAGTTTGAATTTAAATTCCAGATTTAAATTAAATCAAACTCAGATTCATTTTCACATTTCACTTCCAGATTTAACTTGTTTAAATATTCATTTGCATTTTGAAATTTTACTTTATAATTTAAAACATAAAAACAGAAACAGTTTACTGTTTTGGTTTTAAACATATAGAATTCAAAAATGTTTAAATTTCAAGGATTAAACTATTGACTTCAAATTTAAACTTCAGGTTTTAAAACTTCTAGTTGAACTCCATTTAACAATTTAAAATTTACTTTAAAATCTTAACACAGAAAAACAGTTTCTGTTTTTAGATTTAAAACCCAAACTTGAGTTTGAAAACATTTCAAATTATTAAACAAACAGAATTAAAACCTTTGAATCCACATTTAAATTCAGTTTAAATTCCATACTTATTCAGGTTTTAAGTTTATTTAAAAACTTTTAAAATTTTAAAAGTCTGAAAAACAGGTTTTGCAAAAACAAAAACCTGAAACACTAAAGGAAAAACCCGAGCTACTACTAATTTTACTCCGGGTAAATGTATCTCCTACTTCGAGTTCTTCTTCCCAATTACCCGAGACCAACCTGTGCAACACAACCCTGCAACCCAAGACAACACAAGCATGCACATCACCAATAGGCACAACACCTCTGTGCATCCAACCACCAACTCCGGCATCACTGGCCATCATCTCAGGCCATTCCCCACCTACCAAAATCCCCACATCATACTTCAACACTCTAAAATCCCAAAATGCCACTTGAATTTGAATTTAAGTTCATAAAACAAAACCTGGAAACACTCTTCCCCTACAGTGCCTCACCTGTCAACGACAATATTTCCAAATTCCGGCCACCATCACTCGCCATACTCCGGTGAGAATTCCATCTATACATCATATATCATTTCCCAAAAGATCATTGAGCTCGATTCCATATTGAAACCACAGCACCAGATTTTACTTAAACCCAGTAAACTAGGGTTCATAAAACTAAAATCCTAATTTACAATCTCAAAACTTAACTGCAACCCAATTTAGAAATTTTCTCATCATAAATGATAGCTTCACTATTCCCAGGAACCAATTTAGCCAAATTAAAAGCAAGTTTCAATTATTCTAATCAAATATGTATGATACAGTATATTATAAACTGTACCCTGTATATATATTTTTTTTTTTCCAGGAAATACAACCCTTTATTTAACTTGTGAAATTTTTATATTTTACTTTATCATGTAATAATCAAAATTTCATTCAATCACTAAGTCAATATAACAACAAGATCAAGAGAAAAGAAATTTTGATCAAATATGAGCTTGTATTGTACAGACAGTAGCTTAGGAAATTAAACATGCATTTCACCCAGACTTGTATAATCACAGCAATTCTAACAGTATAGGAATATATGAAATTCTACTTATCTCTACAAATAAATCAAACAACTATATCTTATACTTAAATTCTAAAATGTAAAGTTACTCACATGTTTAAATTGCAGAGCCATTTCCAGATTTTAGCATGCAGAAAGAACTTGATTTTTTTGAATCATGCAGAGCATAGTTGTATGAATGCAGGCCTCTTGTTAATGCTTTCTACTCTTTTGTTTATACATGCTTCCAATTTGAATGCAGATGCCAAATTCCAGTTTGAAGATTCATGAATGTAGATGCAAATCCCCCCTCAGGTTTTAAAGAAAGTGAATGCAGGCTCGATTTGATGCATGCAGAGTCTTCTAGCCTTTCCAGATGAATGCATGTTTTAAAATTTGTAATGCATGCAGGCTTTTGTACTTTGGGAAATGCAGGTTTGAATAAAATTTTGAAGAATGCAGGCATTTAGTTTTGGAGGAGTTATAGGCTTTTTCAAACTGTTGTGCAGGTTTGTATTTTGAAGAAGAGGAGTTGGATGCATGAATGTATGCTGCAGGTTTTGAATTTTTGAAACTGCAGATTTATATTTTGGAAAGAGGAGTTGAAGGTTTGAAAAAAATGAGTTAAATGCAGGCTTGAATATTTTGAAGGAGGCAAAAAAAATTAATGAATGCAGTTTTGGATTTTGGTTGAGAATGAAGTTTTTATGTTTAAAGAGTTTCAGATTTTCTTTTTAAGGAATGAGAAAAGAATGCATAAGAATGAAGAAGCTAATTTATATGAATGTATTTTCAGAAAATAAAGAAAAAGAAAATGAAATATTGACATTTGTCATTTTAAATTGTGATAAGTCTACACATGTTAATCCTAGGCTTTAATATATGTACACTTGTCTTATGATTAATAAACATGTTTAATTAAAGTTAAATAAATATTAAACATTGTTAATTAAATCTTATACATAATTATGTATAAAAATGATTCTCTAAATAAATAAAGCAAAGTATTATTATAATATACAAGTAGTTCATTTGAAAAGAAACTTTTCAAGCAAATTTATAAAAGAGTTTTTAATATACAACTTGAATTAAAATGAAATTTTAAACTAGTTAAAACATTTATCTCATATATAAAATCATATAGTATTTAATTAAATGTTTTTGAAAAGCTTAAATTGAAAATAAATCACAATTCCTATTTTTAAAACATTAAAAAGATGCTATACTATTTTAGATTAAATAACTTGTCTATTTAAAATATATACAAAAACATATACATTATTAAATAGAAAACAATTTATTAACTCATTAAAATAATTTCACAAATTAAATATTTAAATAAAGAAGATTATTAAAATCAAATCAAATTTATTAACAAAATTCATCAATTCAATTTAAATTTAAACTTAGATTATTAAATTTAAATTGTCCAAATTTCCGGGATATTACAGCAGAAATTCAAATTTGGTTTGAAATTAAAAATAAAGAGAAAGGGGGGATCAGGAAACCTGTTTCAGGTTTTATAAAATTTGAAAATAAAGTGCAAAATACATTTGTGACTTGGAATTTTGAAACTGAATTTAAGTTGAATTCAAATAAGTTTGAATTCTGTTTTCTTTGAAATAGTTTGAATTCAGCAAAATTCAAAGTGTGTTTTTTAAAATAATACAGAAAAACTGTTTTCTGTTTCATATGTAAATATAAAGTTTAAATTTGCAGGTGAAGATTTTAAACTGAGTTTTGGTTTGAATTTGAATATGAATTCAAATTTGATTTATCTGGAATTTGAAATCATTGATGGTTTTTAAATTTAAATTTGATTTTCAAACTCTTTGTGGAAATGCATATGTGATTTGCATTTGGAATGGAAGGTTAAATATTTAATTTAAGAATTCAAAATGAATTCAAATCAGAGTTTTTAAATCTGGATTTAAAATTTAGATTTCAGTTTTTAAATTAAAGATTTAAATTTAAATTGTTTTCAAATGATTTGCATTTGAATTAAAGGTATAAATTATAGAAAGAGTTTAAAGAGTTAAAGCTAAAATAAGTTTGAAAGTTGAATTTCAAATGTTAAAGTAATTTTTAAATTTGTTTGGATTTGATTTGAATTGAAATTTAAATTTCTTTTCAACTTATTAGCAAAGTATATGTTTCTTGTAAACATATAAGATTAAGTTGTATTGTTTAAAATCTTATTTTAAATAAGTTTGAGTCTTTAAGTTTAAAAGAAATGTTAAATTGAATTTAATGTAAATTTAAAAACATTTTGTTTTTAAAATGCATAATTTAATAAGAAATGTTTTATCTTAAGATAAATAAATGTTTAATGATTGGATTCATTAATTATTAAGGTAATTAAGATAAATATTAATTATTTAATTAATTAATAATGTGGATGTTTAATTAAATAATTAATGATGATTAGTTTAATTTGAGATTAATTAATTAGTTTAATTAATCTATGATTAAGAATGGTTAACTAAATTTTAATTTATGATTAAGATTTATTTAATCAAGTGATTAAATTAAGATTTTAATTAACACTTAGTTAATTAATAATTAGAGATAAATTAAATAGTAATTAAATATTAATTACTTAATAACTAATGGTGATTAATTTAAGATAACTCTTAATTAAGTAATTAAGAAATGTTTAACAATTAATTAATGTGATTAATTTTTGATAATTAATTAGATTAATTAATTAATAATTAATTGTTTAGGTTTAATTACTTAATGAAAGTAATTAGTGAATTATTACTTAATGTAATTAATTAAGGTTAATGTGATTTGTTTAGATTAATTAATTAAGTTTAATTGATTTAAACATTTATGGATTGTTGACAATTCCTTTATGTAATTTAAGAATTTGTAATTACTTAAGGAAGTAATTAATTAATAATTACAGAATGTAATTAAAGATATTTGATATAGAAGTAATTTGGATTTAAATTACCTTGAAATTAATCAAGGGGATTAATTTAGATAATTAATTAAGATTAATTAATTATTGGATTGAGTAATTAATGTAGTTAATTACTGAATGATTATTAATCAAGGGTGATTAATATGTTGTAGGGTTTAATATAATTAACTTGTGTGATTAATATTAAATGCTAACTATTTATTGTAATTAGAGATAGTTAATCAGTAATGATTAATTGGAAAGAATAATGAGATGATGATTTATAAATTGATTTGAAATCAATTAATGGTTAAGTTAAGCAGAATTTTGATGATGAAGTAATTAATTTAATTCATTTTAAATTAATTAGAGATTGAGTAATTAATTTAATTCATTTTAAATTAATTATAGAAAGTGAGATCAGTAGATCATTTGCTTATGTTTGATGAATGGTATTGATTGTTTGGTATAGTTTGTAATCTCAGTTGTGAGACGAATGGTGTATGTGATATGGATGCATTGGTTGCTCTTGGATGATAATATAGATTATCTGTTTATGATATGATTATCTGTTGATAATGTTGATTATCTGTTATGTTGTGAATTATCTATCTGTGTATATTTAGATAATGAATTGAATTGTTTTAAACTTAAAACAACTTGGCCTTAATAAGACACGCTTTGGTTTTTGATGAGACCGGGATCGGGTTTCCATATTTGGACATCCGAAAACCACATCGATTCCAAATAACGTTAGGTCGTTAATCCAAGTGGAAGCGAGTGAAGACTCGAGGTGTAAGGGCTATACGTCAGTATAACTCTGTGGGTGATTCCGAAATGAGTTTGACGGAATAGCACTTATAGATTCGAGATGGTGAATCAGAGTGCAAGGGTTATTGTCGTTAACTCTGAGGGTGATTCCAAAATGAGTGTAACGAGATAATGCCTTCGGTTTCGTTCGAACCCGGAACGAACTTGTATGGATTGAATGCTTTCAGAACATCGTCAGGTGGACGATGAGCATTCTAAGTGATGTGTCCTATAAAGGTAATCGTAACCTCAAGCCTCATCAACCGGGAATGGCTAAAACAGGGGAGGTGCAGCAAAGCTTCGTGGGTAGCCCCCACTTGAGAGTAAGATTTACCCCTGTCTAGAGGTCCCTTTATATTTCGGCTGTGTGGGACGGTTGATCATGACAACCGTCGGGGTTGTCTTATTTGGAACTGTTCAGTAAGGAACGGGTCCGGCTTTGTGTTGCAGGGGAGTTAGGGTGGCTCCTCGGTACGGTGATCTAGGCCACGTACTGTGACGGGCGGTACCCCAGTAGCCCTGCCATTGTATGGAATCCAAAATCCAATAAGTGCCAACGGTTTTGATTGTATTACCCACTTTTGTGGCTAGTAGCTGGAATTTAATAGATGTAACAATTTCGGCTATTTCTTATTTACTTGAAAACCCTAGACACTATTATAATATCATCTGATTTCCTATCAAATGTTTTGGTTAGCGTAAGGTAAAAACTTTTCCATGTTTATGTGTGGGAAGTCTTACGTGATACCTTTTCTTTCAAAGGTTTTTCAAAGTTAAGCAACTTTAACCTGTTACTCACACCAGACCCATGTCTGACCCGGAGTTATTTCTGTTTTTCTTTAACTCTTGGGTACTCAAATTTTTACGAGTAGCCAAGGGAATTCAGGTTAGGATTCAGGATTGCTTTGACGATTTGTGGAGGAGCATATGGAGCAGGAGGCTTCTACGTATAGTTATATAATTCCGCTGTGTTTTGTATCTCTGAGTGTTCTGTTTGTATTGAGTTGTAATAACTAGACAGGTGTTTATAACTGTCTAGTATGTGTTGTATATGTCTGTGTAACTCTGATATTTGATGTATACTATGTAATACTTTGTTATTAATATAATTTATTCGTTCCGCTGTTGAGATTCTTGTGTTGTTTCTTCTTTCTCTTCTTTCTTTTCTTCTTCTATCCCTTTCTTTCTTAATTCATGACGCGATTTTCCGGGAGTGGAAATCGGGTCGTGACATTTTTGGTATCAGAGCTTTAGGTTGAGCGAATACCTAGGCTCTGAAGTGTGTCTTTCTTTAGGGAGCGTTAGGTTGAGTGAATACCTAGGCTCTGAAGTGTGTCTTTCTTTAGGGAGCGTTAGGTTGAGTGAATACCTAGGCTCTGTAGAGGTGTCTTTCTTGAGAGAGCGTATTTGTATTTTTAATATATATATATATATATTTGGTTCTACCTATCTGTTGGATTACCTGTTCGGGTTTATCCGATGTAAGTTATAAAGGTAGATGAGGTAGAAGTGTGTGTAACACAACTACCACTGGTTGGAGTTTGAATGTTTGAGGTTGGAGGTGTATTTGTCGAGACTGTAGATCTAATACCGTCTCGAGTGGGTTCTGTTTTGATGAGACTTCATCGATCTCTGAAGGTAACCCGTAAAGGTTCGGAGTTCATCTTTGAAGTGCAGAATTGAGTTTTGATCTGTCGGTTGAGCAGAAGCAAGCAAGTGATGGTATCTTGATATCTCAGGAATTAGTAGCTGCGTGATGAGATGCAGTGACTATGGATGTTTCCGAAGATGTTTTCTTTGGAATAAGAGTAAGAAGTGAATCTGCTCGGTGATGTGGCTGAGTTTAACAGAGTGTTCTGAGTTGGTAGGAGTCTTCTGGCTAGATAGTTTTTCTGAAGTGGAGTTCAGAAGCATCCGAGTGGATCCGTTTCTCTGGTAAGTTGGCTAAGTCAGCATAAGCTGTTCTGTTTGGTTGAGAGAGAGAAGTTTTCTTTGGATTCAGGCTGAGTTGATCGCAAAAGTGACTTGCGATGGTATGTTCTCTTGTTTTTGTTGGAGATTGTCTGGATGTCTTCTGGAAGTCAAAGTTTGTCTGCATCTGGAGATCGAGTTTTCTTTCCAGGATTGGAGCTGGTGGTTCAGTTAGTAGATGGATGGTTCCTTGAGATAGAAGTTGGTGAAGCAACTCAGGTTTGGAAGGAACATCTGAGTTTTTCTTTATGATCTGTGGAACCATATTTCTGTGCTGGGTTATCTAGTCTGTGCTTGTGCTCTTCGTCAGCATTTTCTTCTGTTTCGGATCAGAGTTGTGCAGCGGAAGCAGTTTGGGGTGTTTCTGTTTTCTTTTTCGGATAAGGAGAAGTTTGTTCAGTCTTCTGTTGTTGTGAAGCAGGGTGTGTGTTCTTGGTTTTTGAGTGATCTTGAGGAGATCATTAGATTGTTTTGCTTCAGTCTGTTTCTTTTGGAATCAGCAAGAGTTGAGCTGATTAGGTTGGATGTTGGTAAGCCCAGGATCGTCCGAAATTTTTTTTATGGATAAGAGACAGAGAAATTTGGATTCTGGAATTGGAGATTTGATTTTGGATAAGTTTTTCTCTGATCCAAGGAGCTATAAGTTTGGGAAGCTAGCTCCGAAGTGTTTTGGTTTCTTCTGTGTTGGGTTAGATCAGTGTTTGGTTTTCAAGAGTTGAATTGCCAGCTTGGATAACTGGAATTCAGGGTGTTTCACGTATCTCTGAGGGAGTTTGTGTTTGATATTTCTGGTTGTAGAACCAGCAGTTTAGGATGGTTTGTTTGTTGTGTCAGACTCGTTTGTAGTCTGATATTATGTATAGAATGGTTGTTAGGAGCTCTATGGCTTAGTAGTATTGACTGATTGTATTCTATAGAGCGAGTATCCCGATATATATATACCGGGGAAACTCGTGAAGTTTTATCCAAAATTCTTTTGGATAATTAGATTTGTTTTGATTGTGTGAATTGATTGCTTTGGTTGTTGGCATATGTTTAACATATGCTGTGTTTTAAAATAAAATCTGTAAATAGATTATTAAATTGCCTTTGTTTTAAATTTCGGGGACGAAATTCTTTTAAGGGGGAAGGATTGTAATATCCCGGAATTTTGGACAATATAAATTTAATAATCTGGATTTAAATTTATATTGAATTGATAAATTTTGATTAATAAATTTGATATTGATTTAAATAATCTTCTTTATTTAATAATTTAATTTGTGAAATTATTTTTGATAAGTTAATAAATTGTTTTCTATTTAATAATGTATATGTATTTATGTATATATTTTAAATAGACAAGTTGTTTTTAGTTAAATTAGTATAGCATAGTAATATGTTTTAAAAATAGAAATGGTGATTTATTTTTAATTTAAGCTTTTCAAAAATATTTAATTAAATATTATATGCTTTTAAATATGAGATAAATGTTTATAATTAGTTTAAATTTCATTTTAATTCAAGTTGTATATTAAATTATGTTACAAGCTCTTTTATAAATTTGTTTTAAAAGTTTCTTTTCAAATGAACTAATTAACTAAGTTTAATCTATCTTTAACACTTAATTAAATAACAAATTATTTAAAGAGACATGTGTATGTGTATTAAAACTTAAAGCTAACATGTGTAGACTTATCATTCATTTTATAAGACAAGTGTCAATATTTCATTTTCTTTTTCTTTTAATTCATTTAAAATCTGAAAATTTACATTCATTCATATTAGCTTGTTTATTTATTCATTTGCATTTTTGGTTTCATTCCTTAATAAAAGAAAACCAAATTCCATTCTCAACCATTTACAAATCTGCATACACCAAATTTCATTCTTCCACATCCATAATCATGTTGCAATACTTCAAAACTGCATTTCTCAAACCTGATGACATATGCATTTAATTCCTCTTTTCCAAAATTACAACCTGCATGCAACGATTTAAGACCTGCATGTTCTTGCATATGAAAACAAAAGCTCTGTTCAATCTTCATCAAGTTTGAAGGCCTACATGCAATTATAAATCAAGTTGAAGCTCTGCATTTCTAAGCATCTGAAACAAAGAGGTCTGCATTCATGTTTTCAAGACAATTTGGATCTGAAACTACAAATACAAGCCTGCATGTTTTAAAAAGCAACAATCAAAGATTAAAAGGGCCTGCATGCTAAAATCTGGAGGTGCTCTGCATATTGAATAGGCTCTGCATTTTACAAAAACTGTGAGTAACTCTCCTTTTACAAACTGTTTAATAGGTAGTTATTCATGCTTATGAATTTCAGATAAATATTTATGAAATGATCTGCAAGTATGTGTTTGTGAACATGATTATGATTGTGCATGTGTGATTTCTGAAATTTCAACTGATGTTTTATTTTTTGGATTTTTTTCTTTGACTTGTTTTTTTATTGTTGTTATTACTTAGCTTTGAATAAATCATGATGTTTTAGAATAGCATAAGGTTACTAATAAAATCATTAAGTAAATTCAAGGATTTTAAAACTAAAATTAAATTTTACAGTGTTAAGAGTGAAATGCAGTTTCATGTTAACTTTATTTTACATTTTTATCAAGATCAGTTGATTCTTGCATTTGAATTGGATGAATTTGTTTTCTGGAAGTAGTAGATATATCATAGATCACTAGAGAATTATTGAATTGATTTACAATTCAAATTTGGGGTTGAATTGTGGCATTACTGTGATGAACCCTAGTTTATGTGGGTTACAGTTTTGGGTCGATTTCGAACTCCTCTGTGCATCGAGTTCAAAGATGTTTGGGGTATTGATGGATGGTGAAGTGATGAAGCTAGTGCCGGAGTTTGGACGATGATGATGGTCGGAGTTGTGAAATATCGGCGTTGACAGGTTTTAGGAAGCTTGGGTATAGGCTGTTCCAGGTTTGGGTTGGTTTTGGGTTGCAGTGTTTTTATCTCGGGATGGACTCGGGTAATTTGATAATTAACTCGAAGCAAGTAAGCTTCTGACTCGAAGCAAAATAGGGTGACTCGAGTACAGCATCTTTGTTTCAGGCCTGCATATAGGAAACAGAATTGTTTCCAGTTTATTTTAAATAGTGTGGTAGTGATAATAGGAATGTAAACTTGGAATTTGAAATCAGGTGGAACTTGAATTTAGTTATGGATTTAAATAATTCAAATCTGGAATTTGAAAACATTTTAAATTCAAGAATGTAAGAGGTTTAAAATTTAACAGAAACTGTTCTGTTTTTTTAGAAATTCTTAAAGTAAGTTTTAAATTTAAATATGGAGATTGAACTTAGGATTTAACTTAAATCTAAGGATGAATTCAAAAAGTTTGAATTCTGATTTTTGAAATAATTTGAATGCAGAAATTCAAATTTGGTTTGAAATTAAAAATAAAGAGAAAGGGGGGATCAGGAAACCTGTTTCAGGTTTTATAAAATTTGAAAATAAAGTGCAAAATACATTTGTGACTTGGAATTTTGAAACTGAATTTAAGTTGAATTCAAATAAGTTTGAATTCTGTTTTCTTTGAAATAGTTTGAATTCAGCAAAATTCAAAGTGTGTTTTTTAAAATAATACAGAAAAACTGTTTTCTGTTTCATATGTAAATATAAAGTTTAAATTTGCAGGTGAAGATTTTAAACTGAGTTTTGGTTTGAATTTGAATATGAATTCAAATTTGATTTATCTGGAATTTGAAATCATTGATGGTTTTTAAATTTAAATTTGATTTTCAAACTCTTTGTGGAAATGCATATGTGATTTGCATTTGGAATGGAAGGTTAAATATTTAATTTAAGAATTCAAAATGAATTCAAATCAGAGTTTTTAAATCTGGATTTAAAATTTAGATTTCAGTTTTTAAATTAAAGATTTAAATTTAAATTGTTTTCAAATGATTTGCATTTGAATTAAAGGTATAAATTATAGAAAGAGTTTAAAGAGTTAAAGCTAAAATAAGTTTGAAAGTTGAATTTCAAATGTTAAAGTAATTTTTAAATTTGTTTGGATTTGATTTGAATTGAAATTTAAATTTCTTTTCAACTTATTAGCAAAGTATATGTTTCTTGTAAACATATAAGATTAAGTTGTATTGTTTAAAATCTTATTTTAAATAAGTTTGAGTCTTTAAGTTTAAAAGAAATGTTAAATTGAATTTAATGTAAATTTAAAAACATTTTGTTTTTAAAATGCATAATTTAATAAGAAATGTTTTATCTTAAGATAAATAAATGTTTAATGATTGGATTCATTAATTATTAAGGTAATTAAGATAAATATTAATTATTTAATTAATTAATAATGTGGATGTTTAATTAAATAATTAATGATGATTAGTTTAATTTGAGATTAATTAATTAGTTTAATTAATCTATGATTAAGAATGGTTAACTAAATTTTAATTTATGATTAAGATTTATTTAATCAAGTGATTAAATTAAGATTTTAATTAACACTTAGTTAATTAATAATTAGAGATAAATTAAATAGTAATTAAATATTAATTACTTAATAACTAATGGTGATTAATTTAAGATAACTCTTAATTAAGTAATTAAGAAATGTTTAACAATTAATTAATGTGATTAATTTTTGATAATTAATTAGATTAATTAATTAATAATTAATTGTTTAGGTTTAATTACTTAATGAAAGTAATTAGTGAATTATTACTTAATGTAATTAATTAAGGTTAATGTGATTTGTTTAGATTAATTAATTAAGTTTAATTGATTTAAACATTTATGGATTGTTGACAATTCCTTTATGTAATTTAAGAATTTGTAATTACTTAAGGAAGTAATTAATTAATAATTACAGAATGTAATTAAAGATATTTGATATAGAAGTAATTTGGATTTAAATTACCTTGAAATTAATCAAGGGGATTAATTTAGATAATTAATTAAGATTAATTAATTATTGGATTGAGTAATTAATGTAGTTAATTACTGAATGATTATTAATCAAGGGTGATTAATATGTTGTAGGGTTTAATATAATTAACTTGTGTGATTAATATTAAATGCTAACTATTTATTGTAATTAGAGATAGTTAATCAGTAATGATTAATTGGAAAGAATAATGAGATGATGATTTATAAATTGATTTGAAATCAATTAATGGATAAGTTAAGCAGAATTTTGATGATGAAGTAATTAATTTAATTCATTTTAAATTAATTAGAGATTGAGTAATTAATTTAATTCATTTTAAATTAATTATAGAAAGTGAGATCAGTAGATCATTTGCTTATGTTTGATGAATGGTATTGATTGTTTGGTATAGTTTGTAATCTCAGTTGTGAGACGAATGGTGTATGTGATATGGATGCATTGGTTGCTCTTGGATGATAATATAGATTATCTGTTTATGATATGATTATCTGTTGATAATGTTGATTATCTGTTATGTTGTGAATTATCTATCTGTGTATATTT
Source organism: Allium cepa (assembly GCA_030765085.1). NCBI lineage: Eukaryota > Viridiplantae > Streptophyta > Magnoliopsida > Asparagales > Amaryllidaceae > Allium > Allium cepa. The sequence continues at coordinate 472,453,298 of CM060931.1, forward strand.
AGATAATGAATTGAATTGTTTTAAACTTAAAACAACTTGGCCTTAATAAGACACGCTTTGGTTTTTGATGAGACCGGGATCGGGTTTCCATATTTGGACATCCGAAAACCACATCGATTCCAAATAACGTTAGGTCGTTAATCCAAGTGGAAGCGAGTGAAGACTCGAGGTGTAAGGGCTATACGTCAGTATAACTCTGTGGGTGATTCCGAAATGAGTTTGACGGAATAGCACTTATAGATTCGAGATGGTGAATCAGAGTGCAAGGGTTATTGTCGTTAACTCTGAGGGTGATTCCAAAATGAGTGTAACGAGATAATGCCTTCGGTTTCGTTCGAACCCGGAACGAACTTGTATGGATTGAATGCTTTCAGAACATCGTCAGGTGGACGATGAGCATTCTAAGTGATGTGTCCTATAAAGGTAATCGTAACCTCAAGCCTCATCAACCGGGAATGGCTAAAACAGGGGAGGTGCCGCAAAGCTTCGTGGGTAGCCCCCACTTGAGAGTAAGATTTACCCCTGTCTAGAGGTCCCTTTATATTTCGGCTGTGTGGGACGGTTGATCATGACAACCGTCGGGGTTGTCTTATTTGGAACTGTTCAGTAAGGAACGGGTCCGGCTTTGTGTTGCAGGGGAGTTAGGGTGGCTCCTCGGTACGGTGATCTAGGCCACGTACTGTGACGGGCGGTACCCCAGTAGCCCTGCCATTGTATGGAATCCAAAATCCAATAAGTGCCAACGGTTTTGATTGTATTACCCACTTTTGTGGCTAGTAGCTGGAATTTAATAGATGTAACAATTTCGGCTATTTCTTATTTACTTGAAAACCCTAGACACTATTATAATATCATCTGATTTCCTATCAAATGTTTTGGTTAGCGTAAGGTAAAAACTTTTCCATGTTTATGTGTGGGAAGTCTTACGTGATACCTTTTCTTTCAAAGGTTTTTCAAAGTTAAGCAACTTTAACCTGTTACTCACACCAGACCCATGTCTGACCCGGAGTTATTTCTGTTTTTCTTTAACTCTTGGGTACTCAAATTTTTACGAGTAGCCAAGGGAATTCAGGTTAGGATTCAGGATTGCTTTGACGATTTGTGGAGGAGCATATGGAGCAGGAGGCTTCTGCGTATAGTTATATAATTCCGCTGTGTTTTGTATCTCTGAGTGTTCTGTTTGTATTGAGTTGTAATAACTAGACAGGTGTTTATAACTGTCTAGTATGTGTTGTATATGTCTGTGTAACTCTGATATTTGATGTATACTATGTAATACTTTGTTATTAATATAATTTATTCGTTCCGCTGTTGAGATTCTTGTGTTGTTTCTTCTTTCTCTTCTTTCTTTTCTTCTTCTATCCCTTTCTTTCTTAATTCATGACGCGATTTTCCGGGAGTGGAAATCGGGTCGTGACACTTCTGAAGAAGGTAAGTTAGATTCTTGGGTCACATCATCTCTGAGTAGCGTATCGCAATAAACCCTGCTAAGGCGGCGATAGTTAGGGATTGGAGCTGACCCAAGAATGCTACTGAAATGAGGAGTTTCTTAGGACCGGCAGGACATTATAGATGCTTTTGAAAGGACTTCTCGAAGGTAGCCATGCCGTTAGCCAATTTGACAAAGAAAAATCAAACTTTTACTTAGGATGCAAGATATAAGTAGGCTTTTGTGAGTCTGAAGGAGAGATTGACGATCGCACCTGTGTTGACCATTCCAAGTGGGAATGAGGATCTGATGGTACAAACAGATGCCAATGGTATTTGATTGGGTGCAATATGGACGTAGAAGGGAAAAGTTGTTGCCTATGCTAGTCGACAGCTGAAGGCACATGAGAGGAAGTATCAAACTCATTATTTAGATTTTATGGAGATAGTATTTTCTTTGAGGATTTTGAGGCATTACTTATTACGGGAGGTGTTCGAGCTATTCATGGACCACAAATCCTTGAAGTAGGATCTCAACCTTCGGCAGCAACGATGGTTAGAATTCTTAGCCTCCTATAACTTTGCCATTTCCTATGCACCCGGTAAGGGGAATGTGGAAATCGATGCACTAAGCAGTAGACATTATATTGTGGAAGCAATGTCCCTAAAGTGGAAATAGATAGAGTATATTGTCGGTAATGACTTCAGACCTCATTGTGAGTTAAAGCCAGAGATGTTGGCAAGACTGACAATCAGGCCTACTCTTACAAAGCAGATTGGTACTAGTCAGAAGCGTGATATCAAATTACTTAAGATCATTTCCAAGATTGAATGGGAAAGTCTAAGGACATGTAAAAGCATGAACTCGATCGAGATGGTTGGCTTCGTAAAAATGGGAGATCGGTTGTTCCAGATGTTGATGGATTGAGAGACGAGGTGCTTAGAGAGTGCCACCATTCCAAGTTGGCTATACATTCCAGTGTTAATAAGATGTACCGTGATATGGGATAGACCTATTATAAGGAAGGGATGAAAAATGACTTCGGGACATTCATATCGAAGTATATGAACTGCCAATTGATAAAGGTAGAACAAAAGAAATTGAGCCGTCTTTTGCAACCACTTAAGGTTTCCAATTAGAAGTAGGAGCGGATATCAATGGATTTTATAGATGGACTACCAAGGAGTCGTGCAGGGTACGAAAACTTCTGGGCCATATTAGATCAGTTCACTAAGAGCGCTAGATTTATACCCACCAAGTCAAGTAGAACAGCTGCCAAACTGGCCGAATTGTATGTAAAATGGATTATACGATTTCATAGTATGCCGAAGAGAATTATAAGCGACCGAGACCCATTGTTCACTAGTGGATTTTGGAATTTCTTACAGAAGGTGTTAGTTATTGAGCTACATCTTAGTATAGCTTATCACCCTCAAACTGACGGCTAAACCAAGACAGTGAATCGTATCTTAGAAGGTCTCTTGCGAGCTTGCATTCTTGATTTTGGAGGCTCGTGGGACAATCACTTGCATTTAGTACAATTCACATACAATAACATTATCGGTCTAGTATTGATATGGCACCATATGAAGCATTGCATGGCTGACCATGTAATGGCCCTTCATATTGGAGAGATGCGGGAAAAAAACTTATACTTGGGCTGGACATGGTTAAAGAGACCTCGGAGAAATAGAGATCATTCGGCAATGAATGAAAGCTTCATAGGATAGGTAGACGAGTTACGTTGATAAAAGGCCTAGAGATTTAGAATTTTCCATTGGAAATTGGTATTCGTGAAGATTTCTCCTTTGAAGAATGTTATTCGGTTCAGTAGTAGAGGAAAGTTGGCACTAAGATTTGTTGGTCCTTTTTTGATATTAGAGGGGATTGGGAATTGTGCTTATAGATTTGACTTACCTCAAAGAATGGCAAGAGTGCACAATGACTTCCACGTCTCCCATTGGTAGAAATTTGTGCTCGATTCAGGCATAACTATCGCATCAGATCAGCCTGATGATATTGAGATTGAACTAGAAGCTTCATGACCTCATAGATCGATTCACATTATCGGATGCGATACAAAACAACTTAGGAGGAAGAAGGTGCAGTTAGTGAAAGTTTAGTGAGGCAAAAGTGAGAGCAATTAATTACACATGGGAAACCACGGAGAGTATGAGCGACACACATTCGAAGCTCTTTACATGGTAAGGCCTATTGGTTATCATATTTTACTTTCAATTTCAGTATTATATAGTATTGTTAAGTTTTACACACGTTGGGATATGTTTAATTACATTGCTGATTACATATTTGCATGTTTAACATGTTTGATGATGCACGTAATTGTTAGGCTTGCGAGGTAATTATAATTAATTTTCTGTGTTTATTTGGTGATTTTGAGGGCAAAATTCCAAAGGAGGAGAGTGTAATAACTCGTGTTTTACATGTCGAAGGATCGTCAAATATTTTTATTTTATTCGTATGAGGTCGTATGACTCTAAGATTTTATGAAGTGACTCTTAGGGATATTTTTCACATAAAAGTTTTTTCCTGAATTTCTATGTGTCAATTTTAGCCCCAAAAATATTTTTTGGACTATATCTTTTGATAGGAGCCAAATTAAGGTCTCAAACTACTTCCATTGGTTTTGGATAATGGTTTCCCATTCTGTAAAGTGGTCATAATAGAGAAATGGGAATGTCATTTGAAAGTTATGGCAGCTTCAAATTTTAGCTGCTACTGGACAGTTTTAGTGGTAACTAACTAGACTCACGCTTAGGCCCACTAATCCATTATGAATTTTGTGCTAATAGGAGTATGTAGGAACTGACCTAAGCCATTTTCTTTTTCCGTTAAATAGATCTGATCCTTATTAGCCTTAATTCATCAAAAATCACACATTTTCCTTACTAATTTAGTTAAATCATTGATTAGAGAGGAGAATAACATGTAGAAGCTAGAAATTTTAATTTTTATTGATTTGGTTCTTCCTTTCTTACAATCTACTTCAAATTAGATGAGAAAACTTGGTATTTAGGTATTTGGTGAGTGGTTGTTGACCTTTCACTCATCTATACTTGTTTATATAGTTAAAATGATTGCTTCTAACATATTTGTGTATAAAATGGTTTTCTAACTTTAACCACTTGTTTATGTATATTTATGACCAAAAATATGAGTTTTAAATGATTTTGAACTAATAACACCTATTCACTTGTTAATTTAATCTTTATCACCCATATGCATATGTTAGTGTAAGTTTTGGACTTAGGGAAAAACTAGTTTGTTTATCTTATCTTCATATATTGATTATAGGAATGGATGTATATGCTTGTTATTTCACGATTGCATGTTGTGATTTGATGTCGTTTGCTAGTGTTTTGAATGTTAGGTAGATAGGTAGATAAAATGGGCGAATCAGAGACAGAACTGGTTGGAATCAAATGAAACTTGGAAGGCAAAACCTAGAGCATAGGTAGAGCTCGTATTTCAAACCACAAGCCCTAGTTCACAATGTACAAATGGCGTCAAAGGTTGGTACTGACTTTTGTGGCTTATTCCAATTCAGTAGCGATTTGATGGAGAGTTATATGTCGGATAGTAGGGGTGTTCTAAGGCGATGGGCTTGAATTTGGCTAAGTCTTGAGGCTATGATGACTAGATTCTAGGATTTTGACGCAAGTGTTTGGAAGACATGATTACTTGAATTAGAGAAAAGAATTCGGGTTCAAGCACCATGGCATGAGTAATAGAAGCAAGATGTTTGATTGGGAGAGACTTGACCATTGGTTGGACAAGTACAGAAGTTGGTGCCGACATCTTGAAGTCGGTAATGAGTTTTCATTCTTGGTCCAACGGGGACCAAATTTTTGGAATATGGCTCTGGATTACTAGAGGTCGTGATAGAGGTGTTGTTTTTCTCATACGATGATTGATAGTAGTACAATATCATGGTGAAAATTAGAGTCTTCTGATAGTAACTTGACGTTGAATGGAGTTAGGTTTTGAAGATAACGGCTGGATGAAGAAAGGAGTCTTAGAGTAGGGAATATCGAATGGCCCCTTAAGAGTAACGTCCCGATGAAGAAAAGAGACGTTAAGTGGAGGAATGAAGAGTGGTTCCTCCAAGATAATGGAAGTTAAACGGAGAAAAGAAGGGCTTGGATACGTGTGCTAAGGGATTGTTGATACTCGTGGTGTTTTCTTTTGTACTCAAAGTAGGGGTATCGTTAGGACACTCATGGGTAGTGAAGAATGGCTATTGCAGATCAAAAGAATGGATCTGTGTACCGTGGACTGAAAGAATGGGTCTATTACCAGCTTTAGGCTAAAGAGAGTACGATTGAAAATCGGGATTTCCGTTAGTCCCTAGCAGAAGAATGGTCATACATGTTATCATATATCCAGAGTGCACTGAGTGATAATTAGTATTGTTTGATGGATGTTATGTCTGTTGTGGTTGGTTCGCTAGCTATTTATCACTCTAGGGTTTTCATCAGAGATAGGTAGTGGAGGTAAGGATACATATACACCCTTATAACACTTGGTTTTTTTACATCTTTATGATATGTAGAGTAGCATATTATGTTGTTATATGCTAAATCTTTGGTTGCATGGGCATGTCAGGTATGATTTATATACCTTTCTCCTTACTATATCAAATTATATAATGTTTTGAGATTCATTTACCGCTCACACCAGACTATTGTTTGACTTGAGGTTTTATGCTTTGCTTCTTATTATCTCAAATGCTCTTGAATGAGTAGACTACATAGCAGGTCTAGGTGGGACACAGTAGTTTGTGTAGAGGATGAGCTGGAGGGAGCTATCATCTTATTATATATGGATTTCTATGCTTATTCCATTGTGCCACACTATGGAGTCTTAGCAGTTTTCACTTATTATTAGTAGTATGAGACAGTTGTTGAGTTTGTGTCGATTGTATAACCTCCATTTCATGATGTATAACTCTTTGTATCTGTGCATTGACATTTGAATCACTTAGTTAATACCATCTCTCCTATTTTATATCTATGATATTATATTATATTTCTTGCGCTCAGAGATATACTATAAGTTCTATGATGTTTTGTTTCACTTCTAAACTTTGATGGTTGCTCTACATCGATTAGCACGATAGCAGTTGACTCTCATGTATATCAGGGGTCGGTAGTGTAGGGTAGTCGTCACAAGTCGCCTCTCCTCACTCACGACGATCGAAGATAGTAACCTTGATCTTTTTCTTTAAATATTCAGGCCGTGATTTTTTGATTGAAACTAGGGCATGGTTTGTAAAATGAGGGTTCGAGTTTGCTTTGGGAGAACTGGTTTTGAAATGAGGCAAAAGAGAAAATTCTAGAATAAAGGTAGGCATCGGTTTGTCTTGGGCTTTGTTTTATTCAATTTATTATGAATTAATTTCCTTTGCATTTAAATTTAAATATTAATTATTAACATTTATTTTATAAATATACATTGATTCCACTAAGTTAGTTTTTCACTAACATTTATTTTATAAGTATACTTTGATTCCACTAAGTTAGTTTTACACTACAAAATATTTCATATTCAAGTAAATCAATTAATTTGATTTCAATGAATCGTTCAAAAAGAATTTCTTAATTTAATTCAATTTGTTAAATCAAAACCTTATATTAAATAAAATTTTATTATCTAAAATTTGTTTTCAAAATATTAATTATCAAATATCGAAGTTGAACAATTTTATTTAATTAAATTCACACACAAATACGGCGTAGAAAGCAGAGTTATTGCATCCTCCCTTTAGAAGATGCTCCAGTCAGGCCTTATAGGCGAAACCAAAGGCTGGTCGGTGCTTTGGCTAGGCTATCTTAGACGGGACGAAAGACTTACTCCATCCTCCCTCTTGGAGGCGCTACCGCTCGGCCATGTAGGCGGGACTGAAGTCTTGCAATGCTCTGGCCAAACCTTATAGGTGGGACCAGAGGCTTACTCTGACCTCACTCTAGGAGGTGCTTTGACTAGGCCATCATAGCAGGATTAAAGGCTTTTCCTTTTATTTTATAGATCCTTTTTATGAAGCATTTCCCCTTATTAATCACTTGATCTTCGTAGACACGTTTGGCTTTTGCTTAAATCTTGTTAACAAATTCATGAAGTTCTCCTTTCTCTAAGAATTTTTCAATAATTCCTTTAAGGTATCGACACTATTTTGTTCTGTGTCCATTCCTTTGGTGATATTGGCAATAAGCACCCCCGAGATTTCTTTCACTTGTTGGTTGCTTCCACTTTTAAGGTCAGTAGTCTAATCTCTCTTTAGTTAGGAGATAGATGTTTCATAGGAGGTGGCAAGGAAACGGGCTTTAAAATTCCTGATTTCTGATTGGAGTAGGAGAGCGTTCGATTATTCTCTTTCACTTTTGGGCAAACTTATTGAAATCCTTTGTTATTTCATCTTCAAAGATAGTTCCTTTAGCTTTTATTTGTAGAGTTTTTTCAATTTTCGAGAACGGATCATTCCTTTTCTTGGAGTAGGGCAATAAGCAAAGATCGAGTAAGATCTCATAGAATAGATTTATACTCCAATTATCCAGTTTATAAGGAACTACTCATCTTTTTTTAGCTAAGGCCATCAGTGTCAATTTTCTTAACACTTATTCCTTGTGGAACTGAAGATTGTGGGTAACTCGATAAGTTGACTTAGTAAAGTAAGGTTTGGAAGAGCCTAGTTTAGAAATGGTCATTATGTAGTTCGATGCATTATGCAGGATTCAGAAAGTCCTTAATGATAATATGCTGGATACGGAGAGTCCTAAAGTTCTCTATAGGGATATGGAATTAGAAAATCCCTAAAGTCCTCTGTCTGGATATCTAGAAAATAGAAAGTTACTCAAGTCCTCGGTAGGGATAGGCGAGGAGGTAGGAAAATCCTTTATTCGAATATGAAGGAGATCGAAGTTTCGAGTCCTCTTTCTAGCATCAAAATGTTAACAAATTTCTTTGTTAACCCAAATATACAATGTAGGGCAAGCCAAGTTCAAATAATGGTTAGGTAGCCTTATATAAAGTTTAAGAGAAGTAAGAAAATCGAAATCTAAAAGAATGAAATATGCATGTCCATAATCTGAATCAAGTACAAGAAGTCATATGCATATCATGAGTTCAATAATTGGTTATTGTTCATTTGAAGTATGCTATGAAAAGTCCATTGTTCAAGTCCTTATGTGCAAAAAATCAAAAAAGTACAATTGGCTCTAAAATCCCGAATTTGATTTAGGTTAAAAGTTTGAAAATGTAAGGAATAAGGAAAGAAAAATTTGTCTCCTTTAAGTAGCAGTGGGGTTCAAATTTATAGTGGTAGGGGCAAGCGGGTTGACTACCACGTGTCTATTTGGCATGGGGTATGTCTTCTTCCTTAAATGGTTGATGTCCGATATCTTTACCCTCAGTATCATTAGTGAAACTCGATATCTCTAATAGGGCCAAAATTCTACATCCTCTTAGAACACATCATCTCTTATCAATGATGAAACTCGATACCATTTGCCATCATGGATTTTGTAACATAACGTTTTTTTTTGTATCCGCTCGATAGCATCCATTATCAGAGACGAAACTATGGGGGCAAGTAAAGGCCATGGCCCCCCTTGATTTTTTTTTGTCGGTCCAAGCCCCGTTATGCAGAAATTACTACTTTTAAGGCATTTTAATTGATATTAATATAGTGATTTTTTTCTAAAACTTGATAATGTGGGACTATATAGGTTGAAATTTAAACAAATTAAGGGTAAATTAGCATAAATTTTTTTTGGCCCCTCATTTAAATCCCCCCGGGAGAATTACTGGATTCGTCCTTGTCCATTGTGGTAAGTATTTAACAAAAGTGATGAGGTAGCGACTTGGTAGTATTTGTTATATCACGGGCTCAACATCTCTTAGAAGCTCGATATCCCTATTCTTTGACTAAATGCGGCATTCTCCTATTTTATAATACTTCAGGTTGTAGCAGGTCAACATCTCCCCTTGGATGTTTTTAGGTTTGACAGCCATTATTTAACAGAAACTTGATATTTGTTGATTTTCGATACTACTTCAGTTTGTTATATTATGGCATCTTTAGAAGTTATTGGGATGCGATACCTCTTTCGCCTTACATACTAGACAACCTTTGTGGTTGTTGAGGTTCGATGCCTTCTTGCTGTGTTTAAATTTGATATCTTTTATTTTTGTAAAGAGCTTAGAACTAGACACCTTTATAGATCTGGCATTCCTTCTTTACTTAAGCACTCAACATCTCTTGGCTATAGAAGTTCGACACCTTCTTGTGGTTGTTGAAGTTCGCTACCCTTTATTGAATGCCTAATTTACTCCTCCTTCTTTATTCTAGAACTCAACATGTCCCTAGATGTACGAGATCTTTATTTGTATTTGCACTCCAAATCAAATTTTATTGGTTTACATTTTACAAATTGTCATAGGCGAATGTGTTTTGTATAGGGGCTATGGTTTCACCCTTTTTTATTCTCTGTTTGTTACCAGTTATGTAACAAAATCATTTTTAGTTCGGCTTTGGGCCTACCTTCTTCAAAAAACTAAAAATTATTACCAACATATATCATTAAGCAGTTTCATAATAATTTAAATACAATAAAATATAATTATAAGTTCAAATAACATGTCAATAGATCCAAGTACTACATCATAAGTTAAAATATTACATCTACAAGTTCAAATACCACATCAACAAGATCCATATGTTGTTAGATGAGATGCTATGTTTCATCATTAAAGGAAGATGAAGTCATGTAGAGCAGCAGAAGTGCTGAAATGAAGGGACAAAGGAGAAACGGGAGTGTGCCGGAGGTTTATAGCTTCAGCTATAAGCAAATCAATCGGCTAGTGGTAGCCACCAGTCGATTGAAACCATTTCCAATCGACTAGCATATGAGGCTTTTTTTGCTCGAGCGGACTCTAATGTACCTAGTCAATTAGAATATCTACCAATTGACTAGAAATAGTCGACTGTTAGGTATTTACAATCAATTGTGCAGTAATTTCTAGACAAATTGGTGATGAATTCTCTAGGGCATTTGCAGTCATTTTGGAGTTTCCACCATTAATTCAGCATATCTTCTCCATATGTTCTGATTAAATAACAGAGAACACCTAGAGAGCATTACAAATAAAGATAGGGCTTGTTATTATATGGTAATTCCAACATAAATAAACGTGGGTTTTGCTAATTCTTCTTTTATGTTAGCCTCCAAATTGAAATTGATCTTGTAATCTCTTTTCTCTGGTAAAGTATTAAATATCTCCTCTCTCCAAAATGGATGTACCCTATCTCATGACGGTGAAACCACTATAAATCTGGTGTGTGATTTATTGTTTCTTGTTGCATATAAGATCTATGTTTGCTGTATTGGAATATTACCCTTTCATTTTTTCAACCTCACCATCAACACGTTCATATTGTTATTTTTGCTGCATTTGGTTTCACTTGATTAACAAAATTTCTCCAACACTACGATATCATAGTTAATAGATTAGTTGATAAAAGGTGTTAGGAAGTATGGTAGAAGTTGAACGTACCCAGTTGAAAAAAACCCTATGTTAGAGAATCTTGTATTGCATCAGGGTCTCATTTGATAATAGAGATATAGAATAGGGACATTGACTTCGAGAAGTGACAATCGAGGATGAAGGTTGTTCTAAGGAAGAATATGGTTTATTTGGTAATATTTGACATTGAGAAGTTGTTAACTAATTTTTTAACCCTATAAAAGGAGGAGATGATTGCATGAGCATTTACTACTATATAGTCCGTCATATGAGAGAATTTTATCCTGGAGATAAGCAACAAAACCACTGGTAAAGGGTTTGGACCAAGCTGGAGAATCTCTACTTGAAGAAGTCACTCACTAAATTTCTGATTTTACTAAAGATACTTTTTACTATGAAGATGAGCAATGGTAATTCAGTAAAGAAACATCTTAGTTTCTTCCATCTTTTGATGAAGATGAAGACAATGAACTTAAAGGTGGATAAAGAGCAGACTACGATGATTTCTTTGTATTTCCTTTCATAACATTACACAGGTTTTGCAAGTTGGAACTAGGCCGTTTAGCAGTGGGTAAATTGAGGGAATTTTTCAGATCATACTGAGCCAATGAAGTCTAAAAGGCTTACTAGATCCACCTAGTTAATTTAAATAAAACCAAATTTAATTTTCTTTATTTTTTTAATTATTGTATATTAATTAATTAATGTTTGTATAAAACAGAGTTTATCAATATGTACTACATAATGTGCATGTGCAATATATCGGTGTGTATATAATTAATGTATAAATATATAAATGATGGAATTTACATCTACAACATATGCATTCACCATTTATATGCATATTAGTTATCTCAAAATATTGCTTAAATATATGTATAAATATTATAACTCCAAATTTATTTATGAACTTTTAAACAATTCGATTAGATTTTACCTAGTCAAAAAATTTCAAGCTTAAATTAAATGTTTGAAATATCTAATTTTGGCTTACTAAGATAAATTTAAATTAGATTTATAGAATAAATTAAAATAACTTTAATTATTTAAAATAAATATATATTTATGTTTTATAAATTTCTTTTACTATCGAAAATAATAATTTTTTTAAATTCATAAACTATTTTAAAATTGCATAAATGAATTAAAATATGTATTTTACTATAAATAAAATATTAAAATAATATATTTATTTGTTTTTCTTTTTGGCGATGTTTAAATTTTCTTAAATCCAAAACTATTTCTAATATCACTTGATAATTAATTATATATACAAAATATATATTATTAGTATAAACATTGTTTAAATAATTATTAAAATATAAATGTTAATATAGTATATTAAAAGTAGGTTTACATGCAAATAATTTTTTTTATAAAACCAAAACATATTTATGTTTATATATTTTTTTGTAAACATTTTAAATACATATTATAGTTGCATGTGATTTAGAATAGTAAAAAACTTTTTATATATTATTAAAAATTAATTTTAATCTTTCAAAATTTAATAAATGAATAATAATATTCATGGCTGAATTAATTTCGTATTATTAATTAAATTTATATGTAGATTAAGTCAACAAGATCAATAAATATGGGAAATTCAAAATAATTCAAACACAAACTATTTTGGGAGGAAATAAATGCACATACAGAATTATTCTATAGGGATCATATGATACTAGGTATATATTATAAAATAAAGATGCATACCTTAGAAGAAACGGCCGTTGGGTGCATGTATTTTAAAGAGATATACTAGATTAAGAAAGAATCATTCACCAACATTTGCAATGGCCTAGAGTTACACATGTTTTAATGTATCTATATGTATTTAGCTTTCAGAAAAGCTCGACAATGGAGAAATTAGGATCGGATGAATGTGACCAAGGTTGAGGTTGGAATCAAAGAAAAATCAAAAGCGGGGATCACTTGATTTAAATAGAGAAAGAGGAGGAGATAAATTCTCCTTCTTTTACTCTTCTCCTCTTACCAATTCTTAGATCTAGATCTAGAATTCAACCCTCCCTCCTTCCTATGCTTTGTTCGGCCATAATGGTCTTTATGGGCCATTAAAAACTTCAAACACGTTTAATAATTAATATCATTTAAGTCATATTTTAATGCTTATCGATATCATACATCAATACTTAAATATTTAACTCTTATTTACTCAACCAATTAATTACTGAAGACATTCAAAAAATACTAACATCTAATGTTAGCCATAAAATTCCCATAAGAACAAAACTATGAAAGAAGGTTAATAAAAGAGCTAGGATTTACGAAAATTGAAGACATAGATTTCGTCAAGGTTCGCGGAAGGGTGTTTCAAAGGCATTGAGATGGATTTTGAAGGAGTCACAAAGCGTTATTACAAATGATTAACAGTATAAAAGCTTTTGAAAATATGAAAGAAAAAAGAAAGCAAGGAAACCCTTTCACCTCGTCAAAACCTTTCGATGCAGATGGATTTGCATATATAAGGAGAGCTGGAGTGGGTTTGACACCCCCTTTTGAAGGCAATGGAGAACAACCCTTCATATATACACGTCAAACCTTTCGAAACTAAAGGTTTTTCCTTCATTCAAATTATAAAGAAAGATGCCTTGATCAGAACAACCCTTTCAAAAGCATAATCAAGCCTTTCGAATCGGTCGAGGCCTTTAACATCCAGGGAAGGTTCCGCATCAATTCACAAGCATGCATTTGGAAGCTATCTATCGCGTCGAAACCATCAACTCTTTAACATCTTCGAAACCCTAGAAAACTACCTATCGACAGAGATGGAAGCTCGTATCTTTACTTCTTATGACAACAAAACAACACAAAGAGAAAAGGCACATCTATCACCCTTTCTACAAAGACGAAAGCAATTCAGGAGAAAGTAGAGAAAAGAGACGATTGGACTTTAATGATGGAGAAAGGTGGACAAGGAGATCCTTTCAACTGGGTCGAAAGGTCTGGAATAAGAAAATGGGAAATGCAAGGATGAATGAGGAAATTCGAAGGGAATGCCTTTCAAAAGCATCGAAAGCAGGCCCACTGATAAAAGAAAGAGGGCCTTCGACTATGTCGAAAGGATGAATGCGGAAGATAGGAGGACCTTTCAACAATGTCGAAAGAAGGAGCGCGTAAGGGGGCTAACCTGCATGTGTAAATAAGAACCTAGGGATCTGATTTTGGGGACCAAAGTTTGGGAATTCAAAACTCATTCTTCTACTTCTTAGCGAAAATCAAATATCTGTAACCCTAAATTGATTTGGAGAAAAAGCTTTCAAACTTGTAAATCATTTTGGATTAATGTGAAAATGAGGAAGTGCATGGATTCAATAAATATTTCGATTACGAGGCAGATCATTTCGATCATTAGCTAGACCAATGATCAATTACATATGATGCTATCCTATCTTCTTAACTCCCTTTTGACTTATGCAATGCCATCGGATCGACTTGGATAATATGCACAAGAAACACATTATCATCATGATTAATAATTCATTACGACAAAAAAAGATGATGATGTCTCGATCTTAACAAGTTTATAGAACTTTTGTTATCTAAGATGATTTCCCATTGCATATATTAAATAATTGCATACTATACATTTGATCCACTTCAAAGGAGCCAGATCCCTTTCGACATGGTCGAAAGGGACGTTATGAGGAAGACCAGATGCATAAATGTAAAGCAATATTATATGAAATGGGTTCCTTCGAAAGGTATATGCACCCTACAATGCCTATGACCCTATCGAAGGAGTTCCCAATGATGTCAAAAGCAGATTATTCTCTTTAAAGGCAAACCGGACCTTTCGATACGATCGAAAGGGAAGAGTGAACCTTTCGACATAGTCGAAAGTGATGAATAAATTATATAAATGGCTACTTTCAACTCATTTGGAAGAGGGGTTTTGAATGAGACACTCTCTACTTAATCTTCATCTTGAGGAGGTTGGTTGAATCAATTCAACCCGATCGAAAGTGGGGTTTCGAGGGGCATAATCTCTTTTAAAAAAATCTTTTGCATCGCAAATAAACTAATTTGCTAAGCACATATCTTTCAGGATGTTGACAAATTTTCTTATTAACATTTTTGATGCTCGAAGGAGGGCTCGAACCTCCAACCTTGTGATTATCTTATAAACTAGTTTTGGGTTGTTTAACTTGGTGTAGGAAAATAAAATCCAAGAGACTTAGTAGAATGACGAGGAGGTTGTTCACGCTACAACCTTGGAAGAAAATATTACTCCAACTTTCAACTTGGAGGGGTTGCACCAGGGCAACCATCAACATCAGCCCAACAAGATGAAAATGCCACTAAAATAAAGCACTTAGAATAGTAATTGCTTGAGATGAAGGAACTTCTCATGATGGCATTGTCCCAAAAATCCTCTAAGACAGCAAGACCAACAAATAGAGATGAGGTGATATCTCTTAGAAGGAATTCTAAGGCTTATGCAAATGAAGGAAAGAGAAAAATTGATTTAACATCTTCAAAAAAGAAAGAGCGTCCTCAACTAAAGTTGATCATCAAGGAAGAGTGCTGGATAAATCTCTTGAATAGTCCGGTAGCTCAACATTGAAAGAATAGTATCCAGATCGAAAAGGTTATCATGATGCCAAAGCCTATCTAAAAGATGCAGCAAAAAAAGCAATTACAGATATGCTAAATGCTAAGGGGAAGAGGACCTTAGATAAGAATGTGAATGATAATGAGCATGCAGTACCTTTCATAGATGAAATCATGGCAACAGCTATCCCCTCCTATGTAAAGATCCCAACTATGAAGTACCATGGAACTACAGATCCAGACGACCACTTGAATGGTTTTGACAGCCAAATCGATCAACCCATATAGAGCTGTTCAATGTAGGTTGTTTGCATTGACTCTCTAAGTGTTTGTAGCTAAATGGTATCGACAATACTGTGAAAAGACAATTTACTCGTAGAAGCAATTTTCTTATGAATTCTCTGCTCAATTTTTCATATGCAAGGACCTAGCCATCGACTATACGGTCCCGACTAACATTAAACAGAGACAAGGAGTGTTTTTGGGAGATTACCTCAAAAGATTCAATATTGAAGCCTTAAAGGATAAGGATAAGAATGGCTATGATAAGCTCATTGGGGTACATCATGGATTAATAGAGAATACCCAATTCCGAAAATAACTCTCTATTAATAGGTGCAAGGATCTTCAGGACATCCATTTTCAGGCTGACAAGTTCATTAGAATAGATGAGCTGTATCACACTAAGAAGAAAGCAATCCCTAAAAAGGAAGTTGGAAGGTTTGGATTGGATCGATGGCATAAAAGAGCAAGATAGGACGATCCTATGCTAATTCAATCGCTTTGAATAAGCCATTGCCTTACATCTATGCTGTGGCAATTGAGAGATTCAATTTCCCAACTTCCTTCTAGGTCAACAATCACTCAGAATAAAGGAAGGAGGGCGACTATTGTGTGTACCATAAAGCAAATGGTCACAAGACCGATGAATTCAGAGTATTGGCGGGAATCATCCAGAAGTTGATTCGCGAGGGTCATTTAAAGGAATTCATCCAAGACAAATAGAAAGATCCAGGAGTGAGCGATGGTCCGCAAAAGCTCCCTAGTAATGCTATTAGTATTCTAGAGGAAGAAGCAGGGACCATCAAAGGGGAAACGAAGAGGTATATTAAAGAGGCTAGAGAGGGTGTGTTCTCAGTCGAAGAATAGACCTCGCTAAAAAATCCATGACTTAACATTCCAATGCCAAATCTAGTCATTAAAACCCAAGAGTTGAAGAAGGGAATCCATCACCCACAAGATGATCCCTTAATGATCCAACTCAAATTGGACTGTCGATCGTGTCCAAGATTCCTAGGGATATGGTAATGCAGCCAATGTCATATCATTGGGTTAAAAAAAAAAGGTTGACCCAGTGGGATAAGTAAAACTGCTAGTACAAATGGGGGTGCCACTATGTTGCCGAACTTTTGAACCTCTCTTTGTGATCATTAACAAGCCATCTTATTACAATGCTTTCTTTGGCAGACCTATGCTTGATGAAGTAGATGCTTTTATCTCGCCAAAGTATGTCATGGTGAAATTCTTAACCAAGAGAAGCTGGGGCACTGTCCGAGGGGAGAAATTTAGCTCTTGTGAAAGGTATTTTGCTACAGTTGATCAATACAAAAAGGAGACTTCTGCTTACTTTAATTCTTCTTCTGTTTTTCATCCTTCGGATGATGGATTTTTACATCCAACATTCGAAGCAAAAATAAAAACTAATAAGACTAACAAACGTATGTATGAAAGTAGATTCCCCCTTGGAGGCAAGAGGAAGAGGGTCGATGCTAATCCTATTGAAGAAGGCCAAATCGTCATAGAATTTGATTGCCAAGGGGAAGCAGAAAGAATAAAACCCGTAGAATACCTTGAGGAGGCATGCATAGATTTAGATGATTCAACTAAAGTAGTCAAAAAAGGGAAAGGAATTGGATAACAACTTGAAGAAGGATTTAATCCAGTTTCATAAAACCAATAAATATGTATTTGCTTGGTCTCATTCAGATATGTTGGGGATTGATCCATTGATTATGTGTCATGCTCTAAACATCAATCCGGGAGCAACCCCCATTAGACAAAAAAGAGACATTTAGATAAAGTACGGTCTGATGCCTTGAAAGAAGAACTTAAAAGGCTCCTTGAAAACAGATTTATTCGAGAAATATAATAATTGAAATGGCTAGCAAACCCAGTGTTAGGAAAGAAGGCGAATAGAAAGTGGAGGACTTACATCGATTATACTGACTTGAACAAGGCATGTCCGAAAGACTATTTTCCATTGCTATGAATTGATCAGTTTGTTGATGCAACTAGTGGGAACAGATTATCATCTCTTATGGATGGATACACAGGATACAATCAGATACCCATGTTCAAGCTGGATGAGGAAGACACAAGTTTCATTACTGATTGGGGAATTTATTGCTACAAAGTAATGCATTTCAGACTAAAGAATGTAGGGGCTACATATCAAAGACTGGTCAATAGGATGTTTAAAGAACAGATTGGCTGAAATATGGAAGTCCATGGTGATGACATGCTAGTGAAGTCTTACGAGGCTAAAAGTCATCTTGAAGATCTAGAAGTGATGTTCAAAATACTATGGAAATATCAAATGAAACCGAATCCATAGAAATGCTCCTCCGAAGTCCATTCAGGGATGTTTTTAAGCTATCTTGTGAGTGCTCAAGGGATTGAAGCTAGCCCAAACCAAATTCAAGCTTTTAAAGACATGGTCGAGACCAAAACTAGCAAAGAGGTAATGAGTTTGAATGGGAAGATAGGCACTTTGAGCAGATTCATTTCCGTGGCGACGGATAAGTGAATCCCTTTTTTAAACGTAATCAAGAAGAAGAAAAACTTTGAATGGTGGGAGGATTGTAAAAAAGCTTTTCAAGAGTATAAAGCCATTTGAAAAAACCACCGATACTATCTAACCCCGAGAATGGAAAATTTTGTACATATATATGGCAGTCATAGAGCACGCGGTCAGTTCGGTGTTGATTAGAGAAGGATGTGGGGTTCAACTTCCTATATATTATATAAGTAGGAGATTAAAGGTTGCAGAAGTTCGATACCTAGTTATAGAAAAACTAGCTTATTGCTTGATACTCACAGCACGAAATCTTGGAGCATACTTTCAAGCACATCCAATCAGAGTATTGACCAATTTTCACCTCAAACAAGTTTTCAATAAGCCGAAAACTTCGAATAAATTGGTAAAATAGGGAATTGAGCTCACCAGTATGATATTGAGTTTCAGCCATGAGCCGCTATAAAAGAGAAAGCATTGGCAGATTTTATCAACGAGTGTACTAACTTCATTAAGGAACAACCGAAAAAAGAAAGGGATCAAAACCTAGGTGTCAGTTATTTGTCAATGGTGCATCGAATGAACAAGTAGCAGGTGCAGGGTATGTGATAATAACACTAGACATACACCGCTTACACTATGCCATGAATTTAGGATTTCCTGTAACAAAAAATGTGTCCTAATATGAATCAATGGTGGCAAGGTTGACTTTGGCATAGGAATTTAGAATACCATAGATTCAAATCTTTAGTGACTCCCAATTAATGGTAGATCTAATAAAGCAAGTATACAAAACTAAAGACGCCAAGCTATTTCTATTGGTAGAGAAGATATTAAAGATGCTTGCTTTATTTGAAGATTTTCCCATACATCAAGTTGCAAGAGGTGAAAACTCACAAGCAGATTCATTAACAAAGTTGGCTTGCTCAAGGGGAGCCCTAGAAACTCGGATTATGCCAATAGGGTACCAAGCAACTCGAAGTATTAAAGTAGGAACTCCTAAAAAAAAAGGAATCGTTAGTCCTGACAAGGCCATGAGCCATGTTACAAGAGACAAAAGGAAGGGAAATTAGTAGAGAAGTCTCAGATGAAAGAGTCAATTAGCCAGGAACAGATGACTGGTACAATCACACTTGGATGTCACCAATCGTCAAATATCTTTCCAAAGGAAAGTTGCCAGCTGTTAAGGGCGAGGCACAAGAAAGGATACACACTACCTTACATAAGATGCAAAGTTTGGAAGATGGGATGAAATAGCTAGTAGAAGTGCATGAAGGATTCTATAGAGACCGCCTAGCAAGACAAAATTAGCAAAAATAATAATTTGAGAGGGTTATTATTGGCCTTATATGGCAAGCCAAGCTATTGAATATGTAAGGAGTGCAAGAAATGCCAAAAAACCTCGAAGTTTGCCTAGTCACCACCAAGTCATTTAACCTCGATCTCAAGTCCATAGCCTTTTGACATATGGAGAATTAACTTAACGGGCCCATTGCCAATATCTAAAGGGGGAGAAAAATATGTTGTAGTCGCCATAGACTACTTTACAAAGTGGGTTGAAGCAGAATCCCTCCCTAAGATCACCTATGGAAAAATACTTTGATTTGTCATTGAAAACATTATAAACAGATATGGAATTCCCCAAAAGATTATCTCAGACAATGAAACGCAATTTGAAAGTGAAGAATTCACTCGGTTTTGTCATAAGAATGGGATTATTAAGTGCTTTTCCTCCATGGCACATTTGAAGGAAAATGGGGCTGTTGAGGCTGCAAATAAGACTATAAAGACTATTCTAAAAAAGCGACTGAACAAAGGCAAAGAGAATTGGGCTGAAGAGTTTCCACTTGTACTACGGGCTTATCGAACATCTACCAAAACAACGACGGGACAGACTCCCTTTTCATTAACATATGAGTGTGAGGAGATGTTACTAATTGAGATTGAAATATCGTCACATCGAAGGATCACAAATAAGTTTGATTTAAACCAAGAAATACAGAGAGAATCGTTGGATTTAATATATCAGTTGAGAGGTGAAGCAGCAATTCGAACAGCAGACTATTAAAAAAGAATTTTGAAATATTACGGTTTCAAAAGTGAGAACAAGGCCATTTCAAGAAGGAGACATAGTACTCCGAAGGGTAATGCCAAACACGAGAAATCTCATGGATGGACCGTTGGGACCAAAGTAGGAAGGTCCCTTAATCATATGCAAAGTAATACCCCCAGGAGCTTACAAGCTATGGCGACCAGACGACAACATGGTTCCTAGAACACGAACGCGGAACATTTGGGACCATATTTTCCTACAATGAATGAATAAAGCATCCCTTTCTTCAAAAAGAATAATCTACATGGTTGGGAGTTAAATACTCCTTTCACTTGGACACAACCTTTAATGGTCAAAGCATTTGCCAGTGCCGAGTTGGCCAGGGCAGAGCACCTCCTGGAGGGAGAAGTGTAAGCCTTTATTCATGCCACACCATGACCAGGTTAAAGCATCGACAAGCCCTTGACCATGAAACCCTATGGCAAGGTCAAGGCACCTCCGGGAGGGAGGATGGAGTAAGCCATTGGCTCGCCACACTATGGCCTGGCCAAGGCACCGAATAAGCCCCTGACCGCGTCATGCTATGGCCAGGTCAAGGCGCCTCTTGGAGGAAGGACGGAGTAAGCCCTTGGTCCCACCATGGTATTGCCTGGCCAAGGCACCAAACAAGCCCTTGATTGTGCCAAGCTATGACTAGGTCAAGGTGCCTCCTAGAGGGAGGTTGGGTAAGTCATTGGTTCTGACTTAAGAATAAGCTAACCAAGGGCACTAGTCGACAATGGAGTAAGACGTCTAAGCCCAAGAAGCAACATATCAATAATAGATTAAGACGTCCAAGCCCAAGAAGATGCATATCTACAATGAACTAAGACATCCAAGCCCAAGAAGCGGCTTATCAAACAACAGACTAAGACGTCTGAATCCAAGAAGCGGCACATCAAATGATGGACTAAGATGTCCAAGCTTGAGAAGCATCCAATCAAACTACAACTACATACAAGGCCTAAAGGGTTTACTCATATCAAAGAAGATAGATCTAAGGAGTAGAACAAAAATCCTCTTATTAATACCCAAATTTGTGTTTCAGATTTCTCATTTCTAAACCTCATCCATTAATACCCAAATCTGGGTTTCGGGTCTTTACGAATAACTTATAGTCTTCCTCATACCTGAATCTATGTTTCGAAACTTTTACCATACTTCACCTATTAATGCCCTAATTTGGGCTTGAGATTTCTATTATGAAGATAATTATCATGGATTTTTAATTATCCACTATTAATGCCCTAATCTGGGCATGAGATTCCTGCCATAAAGAAAATTATTATGGATTTCTGATAATCCATCACTAATACCCAAATCTGGGTTTGAGAGTTCTATTATAAAGACTACTTTAAATTTCACTTATTGAAACCTAAATCTAGGTTCAGATCATCTTACTATTAACTTCTGAACTTCACTTGTCGATGCCCTAATCTGGATTTTAGATTTCTTAAATTTCTAATACCTGAATTTGAATTTCGGGTCTTTTATCACCAATATTGGATTCCATCTATCAATTCCTGAATCTGGGTTTTAAAGTAGGCGCATTAAAATTAAAATAGACATCTAAATCTTCAACCAAAACTTTGAGTTTGTCTTCTTAATACCCAAATCAAGGTTGTTAGCTTGCAACTCTAAATGACATTCACCAACATCTGAATTTTTCCCTTGGTTCATTCTTACTTCCAAGAGGAGTTTCAAATTCATGTTACTTATTCCTCCAAATAAAGATTTATGGATCACAATGACTTATTTCCGGATGATAGCTTATGATCTCCAATTTCCAAGCATTGGTTGTCTCCAACAGAAAGTTCTTAGACTTCATGTATTATATGCATGGATAATTATTGATCATGTGGGAGTTCAACTATGAATTTCTTTTTTAACTATAAAACTTAAATGGTGGGATTCATAATATTGTCGGGCAAAAGTCCTTAGTTCTCAATCGCTTACAATTGAGGATTTCATATCCTTTATTAATTCAAGATTATGATTGATTAATCATTTCAGTTTAGAAGCACCGCTATATTGACTTTACTTCCAAATCATGAAGCATATATTTAAATAAATAATGAGTTAAAAATAGAAAATTTTGCTTGCTTTGAATTTTGCAGGAAAAGTGGTTATTATGAACAAAAAAGTTGTGAAATTTTGTCCTAAAGAACAAAAGCTTCTTCCATATTGGGGGTAAAATGTTTACCATAAAATTCCCTTAAGAACAAAGGTACGAAAGAAGGTTAATGAAATTTCTAGGCTTTACTAAAATTGAAGACATAGGTTTCGTCAACATTCACGCGTGGGTGTTTCGAAGGCATTGAGATGGATTTTGAAGGAATAGCAAGCACCAGGCATCATCACAAATGATAAACAGTGAAAAAGCTTTCGGAAAGATGAAAGAAGAAAGCAAGGATACCCTTCTATCTCGTCAAAAACCTTTCGATGCAGATGGATTCGCATATATAAGGAAAGTAGGAGTGAGTTCGAAACACCCTTTCGAAGGCAGTGGATAACAAACCTTCATATATACGCACCAAATCTTTTAAAACCAAAGGTTTCGCCTACACTCAAATTACTAAGAAAGATGCCTTGATCAGAACATCCCTCTCGAAAGCATAATCAAGCCTTTCAAACTAATCGATGCCTTTTACATCCAAGGAAAGTTCTACATTAATTCGCAAGCATGCATTTGGAAGCTGTCTATCATGTCGAACCATCAATAGTTCAACACCTTTGAAACTCCTGAAAAACTACCTATTGACAGAGACGGAAGCTTGTATCTTTACTTCTTATGACAACAAAGAAACAAAAAGAGAAAAAGCGCATCTATCACCCTTTTGATGAAGTCGAAAGCAATCCATGAGAAAGTAGAGAAAAGAGACAGTGGACCTTAATGAGGGCGAAAGATGGACAAGGAGATCCTTTTAACTGAGTCAAAAGGTCTAGAATAAGAAAATGGGAAGCACAAGTATGAATGAAGAAACTTAAAGGGAATTTCTTTCGACAACATCGAAAGCAGGTGCGTTGAAAAAAGAAAGAGGGCCTTTCAACTATGTCAAAAGGATGAATACGGAAGATAGGAGGACCTTTCGACTGATTTTAAAGAAAGGGAACGAAATGGGGCCGACCTGCATCTATAAATAAGACCCTAGGGGTCTGATTTTAGGGTTTGGATTTTGGGAATTCAAAACTCATTATTCTACTTCGTAGAAAAAATCTAATATTTGTAACCCTAAATTGATTTGGGGAAAAAGCTGTTAAACTTGTAACTCATTTTGGATTAATGTGAAAAAAAGGAAGTGCATGGATTCAATAAAGAATTTGATCGTGAGGGAAATCATTTCGATCATTAGCTAGACTAATGATCAATTGCACATGAAGCTATCTTATCTTCTTAATTCCTTTTTGTCTTATGCAATGTCATGGGATTAACTTGTATAATATGCATACGAAACACATTATCATAGTGATTAACAATAGATTATGACAAATAAAGATGATGATGTCTCGATCTTAACAAGTTTATAGAACTTGTGTTTTCTAAGATGATTTCCCATTGCATATATTAAATAATTGCATATTATACATAATCCTCTTCGAAAGAGCAGATCCCTTTCGACTTGGTCGAAAGGAACATTTCTAGGAAGACCAGATGCGTATATGTAAAGAAATGTTATATGAAATGGGTTCCATTGAAAGGTATATATACCCTACAATGCCTATGAGCCTTTCGAAGGAGTTCCTCCTAATGGAATGAAACCAATGATGTCGAAAGCAGTTTCTTCTCTTTAAAGGCAAAGTAGACCTTTTGATATGATCGAAAGGGATGAGCGAAACTTTCAACAAAGTCAAAAATGATGAATATTTGATATTAATGGATACTTTTTATTCATTCAAAAGAGGGATTTCGAACGAGATACTCTCTTCTTTGTCTTCATCTTGAGGAGGTTGGTTGAATTAATTCAACAAGATTGGGAGGGGGGTTTCGAGGAGAGTAATCTCTTTAATACTTCTCTTTTGCATGTCGAATAAACTTATATGCTAACCATATAGCTTTGGCGATGTTGAAATTTTTTCTTATTAACATCCAATACATAAAATAAATAAATATTATTTTATATAATTAATTTATAACAATTATGAATCAATTTAATTATGTGGTATTTTAAAGATATCCTTAATGCGATTATGCGACTCATAAGTGTGAATTTAATTAGAGATCAATATTGAACGAATCGAATACTAATATTCACACATCACTTTAGCTAGTGTTATGATAGTGTGAAAGAATTTATCGCTTATAAGTGGTACATTTTAGCAACAATTATTTACATCAATTCTCTTTGTCAACACTATATCAATTTAGGATTTATAGAGTTTGGTTTTTATCAAAATTCTAATATCATCTACATGGAACTTAGTCCCTAAATAAAATTCTTAATTAAATAATAACACTTATTATTAATTATATTACTTTATTCAAGGATTGTGACTTTCGATTGACCATAATTGATCGTGATACCAACTTCATACAACTGGGGGAAATAATTCTACATTGAATAGTGTTTTACTATGAGTGCTTCAACTCAAATCCAACTTTAGTCACTCGATGGGTGTCTTGTCATGATTTGACTATAATCAATGTGGAGCATCCACACTGATGTTCAACGGTATTCTTAAGTCAAGACATCATCACTTTAAGATTTCCTATTTAACCTAATTGTTATTAACTAACAGGAAATTGTTTGATGAGTCATTCTATATTTATCCAATAACTACAAATACGGAACTCCTTGGAACCCTAATAGCTATAAGTAACAGCCTAATATATAGTATCATCTCTCAAAACATCTTAACTAAGAATATTTAAAATGATTTGTTATTATATATTGCGATAATTTTTTCATGATTATATGTATTTGAAATTATATCACATAACGTATTATTTAAGGAATTTATAAATAATATACTTTAAATTAATTACTTAATTAACCATATCATGATATAATAAAGTAATAGTAGAAATTAAACATCTATATTACGAACAAAATTGGTAATAGAGTTAGATATATATAACAAATCACATAATTGCACCTAGGGCATAACCCTAACTCTCTCATTGCAAATAGCATGATATATAAGAGAGAAAGTTTGACAATAGAAGATGTGAAGTTGGGTCTTCTATATAAGGACTTGAGGGATTAGATGAAGGAGATGAGTGAAGGAAAGGAGGGAATAGTAGTCAAAGCCAACTTGTTGAGAGAGGAAATGAGGAGAATAAGAGTTGAAACAGTAGTGGGAGTTCCAAATTTAGGAATCTCGAAAATGCTTGAAGAGGAAAGTCAAGAGATGAGAAGTGCTACCATTATAAGAAACTGGGCCATTAGATGAGATATTATTTTGATTAAAGAGGAAGACCGAGGATGAACCTTCATCGATTGCTAGAGAAGACCATATCTAATCATGTGTTGACTGCAACAGTATCAGATGTATCATACCATTAGGTGCTTGATTCAGGGGCATTATTTCATACGAAGCCAAAAAGGGATTACTTTAGATATTTAACAGAGTGGTACGCACTTTGATAGGTGTGTGCTATGTTCCGGGACTTCGATAGTTTTTATATCTTAGGGCCAATTGGCATCCACGGGATACAGGGAGTAACACCCCACATTTTTAGTAACATTATTTAGGATATTTAGTTATTTAAATTAAGTAAAATAATGTGTTGATTAATGGATTGATGTTTGTGGATAAATTAAGGGGTAGCCGTACCATATTAATGGATAGATAAATGAAGTAAAATGCACTTAAAAGTTAGGAAATAGGGGAGGGAAAAATAGGAAAAAGGGACTTCTAATAACCTAAATGCTTAGGGAAAATTAACACACCTTCATTTCATTTTATCACAAATGAAAACATCAAAACCAAGGCCGACCACCATTAGCAAAGGAGAAAGGAAAGCTAAAGTTTTCAAGAGGAAAGTCAAATCAACTTAATCAAGATCAAATCTCACTTCTTTAATCACAAAGCTAAGGTTAATAATTACTACATCTCATTTACTTATGATTTTCTGGTTCGAGGATAATCCAAAGTATTTTTGCATGTTTATGCCATGTTTTGAATGATTAAAAGTTTATATATATACTTGTCGATGATTTATGAATGTTTATATTGATTTTTAGGATATGGTTGACATGAAAATCATATTAAATGATATCCAAATGCCTTGCGAATTTAAATGTAGATCATAAATAATATTTTAGAGGTGGGTTCCAATTTTCATAATTTTTTGAATTAATGTGGATTTTATATTAATTTTCTAGTGAAGAAAATGATTGATTGGTTATAAATTATTTACTATAAAATAAATAATTATTTGATTCTAAAATTTATATATGTTAGAAAACATATTGAAAAGGAATTTCTAGAATTTTTGTAGAAGTTCCTAAATGTTTTAAGGGATATACAAGATTATTTAAGGTATAAGACTTAAATGTTTTATATATCTAATTAAGGAGAAGGGGTATTTTTTAAAATAAAATTATAGTTTATTTCTGAAAACATTAGCAGCACTTTTTAAAAAGGTATTTAGCAACCAATGGAAATTTGATAAATAATAGCAGGTTAGTTAAAAAGTGTTTCTATTTTAGGCTAAAAACAAAAATAACATGTTTCTAGCATGTTCTGCCACTTTCGGCATAGGAGTTTCGATTAGGATGTTTAGCCACCATGCTTTTGAAACCAATGTGCATGTATCAAGCTCCTTGGTATGTAGCGTATTTGATAGAGTTGGAAGGTACGTAGTCGAAATGCTAGATTCCGAAGGGGTTGGAGTATGCCTTATTTAAAATGGAAGTAGCGCCTGCTTTGCTTTCGAAAGGATAGCTTTCGACTCGGTTGGCTTTCGACTGAGTCAATTGTTTTAAAGAAAACTTTTAAATGGGTTATGCTCATTTATTCTAATTAATGCTTTCGAAGGGGTCGAAACCCCTAGCTGCCGCCATTTTAGGTTTCAAAGTCAATGGTTTTGAAAGGTATACCTTGCTTTTAAAATTAACCATTTCCCCAATACTTTTGGAGGGATGGATTCGACACCATCACTTCTTTACTTAGAATATCTTTCGAAAGGTATGCTTTCGATCTAAATGATTTTATAGACCCTTTTGTTCCATTGAAGTATAACCCAAGGGTTTCGAAAGACAAAATTTTCGACTTAAATGGTTTCGAAAGGGGTTTTTCCACATTTTTTAAATTGATCCCAAGAGCTTTCAAAAGGTTTGAGTTTCTAAAGGTTTTATCTCAAAAAGGATTTCAAATGGTTTCGAAGTGGAGGTTCCCGAAAGGGTTTTGAAGGAGTCGAAAAGTAGTGTTTTCTGATGGTTTCGAATGGGTTGAAATGGAAGGTTTTCCACGGTTTTCTAAAGGCAATGTTTTGAAGTGTTTTAAGATATGATGTCTAAGGTTTAAAGATTTCGAAAGGAAGGTTTTTAAAGATTTCGAAATGGGTTTAAAAATGGTTTCGAAAGGGTGGTTTTGGGCCTAGACGAATAAAAGGTATTACTTGGTTTCGAAGGAGATGCTTCCAATGGTTTAGAAATGGGTGTTTTCAATAGAATCGAAAGGGGTACTTTCAAGATTTTAATTGTTTTCATCAACTAAGGTTTGAGTAAAGTGTGCGTGCGTGCGTGTAAATATATAACATAGCAAGTTGATTTTAAATCATTTTGAAAATGGTTTTCAAGGCAAACTATGGGAAGGGATCCCTAAATAAATGATTTAGATATTAGAATACCAAATGGAACTGTATAGGGTCGCACCCTATACAATATCTATTGGCCCCAACTAGTTTAGCCAAAAAAAATTGTGCATGGGCTTTGTCACAGGTAAGACTGAAATTATGATTGCACATAGAAGGTAATATATATTTGTATACAGATAGGTTATTGGTGAGCCCGCAAAACCATTAGGATCAGGTGACTTTGGTAGATGCTAAGTTAGGGATAGACCGTCCAGAAAAGAAGTATTTAATAGTTAGTCAAGAACAGACCATCCAGAAGTGGAGTGTCTAACAGGTGTTAGATAAATTTTACATATATTGTTTGGTAGGCTTGAGTCAGCCAAAGGTTAATAGTCAGCCAAAACTAAACTGAAGTTTTTGAGCAGATAGTTCTTTTATTACCTGATATTTATATTTACATAATGATGCTTTACAATATTTAACCAGTTTTGGTTGCTGGAAAAGATTTGCAAAAGATATATTTTAAAAGAATATTAGTAAGGGGAAACCCTTTCCACTAAGCAACATGGTCTCACTTAAAATTAATAACTGAGATGTATAGTATTATTCACACAAGTTTATATGTCTAACTCGAAGTTTATGTTTTCCCCTTGAACTCTCGGGTGCTCAAAATTGATTTGAGTACGCTGGGGGTTGAAGTTCTTTCAGGTTTTTAGTAGGATGACAAATAAAGCTGCCGAAGATGAGCAGAAGGCTAACGAATAGTTATTAGGAGTTGTAGTTCTTTGTTTTGTTATTTATTTCCACTTTGTATGTATTAAGTCAATTATGACCATGTGATTCTGATCACCCAAGGGGGCATCTTCATATATCGCTCTTGGCGTATTTTGTAATAAGTATATATTATCATTGGTTGGGAAATGTTTGGGATTACATAATATGAATATGGAACATGTGTTCTGAAATGTAATGGAAAAAACCGTGATTTGTTTCATATTCAAGTGCTTCTGATATTGTAGATACCATTAACATAGCCATATTTGGTCGCTGAAAGTTAATACTATAAATTGTTGCAGCATCTGTAGCGCTTAGCTTTGGGTCTCTCGATAGTGAATTTTACAACCGGTATCAAACCATAGGTTCATGAAATATTTTAACTAAAAATGTGATTTTTGAAAACTTAATCCTTAGGAAATTAGAGTTAAGATCGAAGTATGGGATAACGCTATAGTAACGTACTTACATTTGCTATATATAAGGTATATGCTTTATCTCTAGACTCCTATCTTAGTTAGTCTATTCTTCTGTATCTCACAAGGCTTAAGTACATATATGGATGGAAGAAGAGGTAGGGTTAAGCTTGGAGGAGACAACACCACCATAAATGGAAATGCCCGACCGAATGTTAGAAGAACTTTGGGTCAGGCTCAGGCTGAGAATGTTGGTGCTAGCGTCCCATAGGTGGAAATAGGAGCCATGTATCAGTTTTCATAAATACGATGCAAGCTGGGATAACAGCTGGAGTTGTTAGAGGGAATGCTACTAGTGGAGGAGTTCAAGAAGCTCCGTTAGTTAACTACAATCTAACTTGAGCAGAGATTATGCTAGGCTTTGGGGAAGCTGTTTATTGAAATTGAGGATGCTATCGAGGTGGAAAACTGGCTGCTACACTATGAAAGGATTTTTGCCGGCTTAGGGCTTAATGACGAGAAGAAAAGGAGACTTGCTTCGAGACTGCTTCAGGAAGCTACTTTGTTTTATTGAAAACTGTTACTGCTTGTGTGGATGAAGAGACTATGACGTAAGCAGAGTTTAGCAGGAGCTTCCAAGAAAGGTTCATGTCAGTAACGGCATAGTCTGTGTTGGTTAGAAAGTTTGCTGAGTTGGAACAAGAAGAGATGTCTTTTCCGGAATATACTGGTAGATTTGAGGAGTTAGCCGGTTATGGGTATGCTACCGTTGGCACAGTGTTGAAAAGGAATGAAAAGTTTATTAGAGATTTAAAGCTAGAATTGGCGAGGGCAACTTTGCCTTACATTAGAGACCCATGTGATGTAGTAGTGGTAATGGTTTTGAGACATGAGGAGATGTTAGCTTATTTGGAGATGAAGAAGGAGGTCTAAGTTGGACAAGGCTAAAAGAGGAAGTTTTTCCATAAGAAAAATGCACAGAAAGGAGGAGCAACAAAAATAGGAAAATCTGAGGTGGTCTGCTATAAGTGCGACAAGAAAGGACATTATGCTCACGAGTGTCGTAATGGAAAGGGAAAAGGAAAGGAGGTGATTTGAAAGAAGAACATTAGGCACTTTAATTGTAATCAGATTGGCCTCTACAAGAATCGGTGCAAGGAGCGTGCAAGGGATGGAAATGGCCAAGTGTATGCTTTGGAGCACACTGCTTCAAGGCCAGTAGTGCAGGAGAAGGCAAAGGCTGTGTTAGGAGGTACACTTCAGATTCACGGCAGGTCTACTAGCATTTTGTTTGACGCTGATGCATCACATTCTTTTATATCTCGATGTTTGGTAGTTAAACTTTACCTAGAACCCACATATTTAGTTACTTCCTTAAGAGTTGCAAATCCGATTGGAGAGTATGCGACACTTGGAATGAAGTGTAATCACTTAGAGTTTGATTTGTTAGGTCATACCTTTGTTCGCTATTTTCATGTGTTTGACTTTGTTGGGTTTGGAATTATATTGGGTATAGATTAGTTAAGTAAGTGTGATGCTAGGATATTTGCCATGATAGGAAAATATTGCTTAGACACCCTAATTGTAGTGATTGGATAGTATATACCGTAGAAAACCCTAGTTGCGAGGTGAATGCTTTATTGGGTGTTGAGGAGCTTGAAGATGAGCTGAGTCGAGTTTTCTTGTTAGAGAATTTGCGGATGTGTTTGAATCTGTAGTTGGATTGCCACCGAAATAGGCCATTGAGTTTCAGATAGATTTGGTGCTTGGAGCAGAACTGGTGAGTAGACCGCCAAGCATGATGAAACCAATAGAGATGAAGGAGTTGAAAGCCCAATTGGTAGGTTTGGAAAGTAAGAATTTTATTAGACCAAGTAGTTCACTTTGGAGAGCAGCAGTAGTATTTGCTAAGAAGCAGGATGGATCATTAAGGCTATATATCGATTAACGTAAGTTGAATGAGAGGACGATAAAGAATTAATATCTATTGCCGAGAATTGACGTTTTGTTCGATCAACTGAGTGGAGCGAAGGTATTTTCTCAGTTAGATTTGGCGACAGTATTCCATCAGCTTATTGTAATGGAGGATAGTACACCTTTGACGGCATTTAGGACAAGATATGGATCGTTTGAATGGTTAATTATGTCATTCCGACTAACTAATGCGCCGACATTCTTTATGGATTTGATGAATCGGATTTTTCAAGAGCCCGTGGACAGGTTCATGTTAGTCTTCATAGATGATATTCTAATATACTATAAGAATGAGAAGGAGCATGAAGTTCATCATAGAGTTGTTCTTGAGACGTTAAGGGAGCAGCAGCTGAAGGCGAAATTTTCGAAGTGCCATTTCTGGAAGAAGGAAGTGGAGTTCCTTGGTCATGTAGTCTCAGAAAAAGTGTTGTCTATAGATCTAACTAAGATTGAAGCAAAAAATAACTAGAAGAGACCCGAGATGGTGATTGCGATAAAATTGGTCGGATATTATCGGAGGTTTTTTAAGAATTTTTCACGGATAGCAGCACCATGACTAAGCTAACACAAAAGGATATGAAGTTTTTGTGGACCGATAAGTGTGAGGAAGCATTTCAGAGCTTGAAGCACTTGTTAACCCACGCAACGGTGTTAATGGTTCTAGAGGGGAATCAGGATTTAGTAGTTTATATAAATGCGTTGGTACTGGATTGGGAGCTGTGCTGAGGCAGAAAGGTAAATTGATTGCCTACGCTTTTAGAGAGCTTAAACCGCATAAGGTTAGATATCCAACGCATGTCTTGGATTAGCTACAATGATATTCGCATTGAAGGTGTGGAGGCATTACCTTTTAGGAGAGAGGTTTGAGCTCTATACAAATCATAAGTTGTTGAAGTGCTTGTTCTCTCAGAGGAGCTGAACATGAGACAACAAAGGTGGTTAGAGATTTTAGCCACTTAAGATTTTGGAATAGATTACACATTAGGGAAGGGCAACCAGGTTGCAGATGCACTTCGTAGGAAGCATTAAAATGTAGTGTTGGCTATGATAGAAGAATGGAAAGAGTTACAAACCTTGATAGCTTGTAGAGTGTAGTGGAGATCTGAGGCTGGGTCAAGTGGGGATCTGCTATGTTGACTTGTTTAGAAGCCCGACCAGTAATGATTGAGAAGATTACTTCTAAACAGGAGGAGGATCTAGTATTAGCTAAAAGGATCATGAAGTTAAGAGAGGGAATGGAGAGTGATGACTTGAAAAACTTTAGTCTTGACTAAAATGGGTGGTTGAGAAAGAATGGTAGATTATGTGTTCCAAATGTAGGATACATAAGGAAGGAAGTGTTGGAGGAATGCCATCGTTCGAAGTTCATTTTTCATCAAGGAGGAACTAAGAAGTATCAAGATATGAAGAGAAGTTTCTTCTAGGAAGGTATGAACAGGGATGTTGGCTTATCCATGAAACAGTGTTTGAACTGTCAGCAAGTGAAAGCCGAGCATCAGAAGCAATAGGATTGCTTCAGCCATTGGATGTTCCAGTATGGAAGTGGAATTCTATTTCAATGAACTTTATTGACGGGTTTCCAAGATCTAGTAAAGGAAATGAAAGCATATGGGTCATAGTGGATAGAAAACCAAGAGTGTTGTTTCATCCTAGTTAAGCCAACTAGGACGGCACCTATTTTGGCGAAGTTGTTCATGAAGAATGGTGTTAGACTGCATGGAATTCCTAGTAGTACTATTAGTGATAGAGATTCTTTATTCACTAGTGAGTTTAGGAAGATTCTACAAGATTTTTTGTAAACCAAGCTCAAGATGAGTACCACTTACCATCCACGGGCTGATGGGCAAACGGAAAGAGTTAACAAGTTCTTCGAGGACTTGTTAAGAGCTTGTGTATTAGACTTCAAGGGATCTGGGAAGGCCACCTACAGCAAGTCGAGTTCTCATATAACAACAACTATCAGACTAGTATTAGAATGGCACCATTTGAAGCTTTGTATATAAGACCATGCAAATCCCCTACATTCTTTGCTTAGAAAGTTTGCTGAGTTGGAACATGGAGAGACGACTACGTTGGAGTATGATAGAAGGTTTTAGGAGTTGGCTAGGTATGGACATGCCATTGTGGATATTGTGATGAAGAGAAATGAAAAGTTTATCAAGGGATTGAAGCCTGAGTTGACATAGGCTACACTACCTCATATTAGGGATCCTTGTGATGTTATAGTAATGATGGTGTTGAGATAGGAAGAGATGCTTGCTGCTCTGGAGAAGAATAAGGCAAAGGATGTCCAAGTAGGGCGGAGTCTGAAAAGGAAGTTCTTTCATAAGAAGGGTGCTCAGAAAGGTGGATCCGTTAAGAAAAGAAAGTCTGAGGTTGTTTGCTTCAAGTACGATAAGAAGGGACATTTTGCTAATGAATATCGTACTTGGAAGGCAAAGGAAGTGATCGTGAAGAAGAATATCTGATGCTTTAAATGTGATCAGATTGGTCATTGTAAGAATCAATGCAAAGAGCCTACTAAGGATGGAAAGGGCAAGGTGTTGGCATTAGAGCATGCTACATCAGGACCAACAGCGTAGGAGAAAGAGAAAGTAGCGTTGGGAGGCAGGCTTCAGATTCATGGTATGTTTGTTAGCATTCTATTTGATACTAGTGCATTGCATTCTTTTATATCTCATTGTTTGATAGATAAGCTTAATCTAGAACCCTCATACTTAGTTACTTCCTTAAGGGTTGCAAATCCGAAAGAAGAGTATGCGACACTTGGGATGAAGTGTGGCCACCTAGAGTTTGATTTGCTAGGTCATACCTTTGTTTGCAGATTGCATGTATTTAACTTTGTAGTGTTCAGAATTTTCTTGGGAATGGACTGGTTAAGTAAGTATGATGCTATAAAAATTTTCCATGGTAGGAAAATAACACTTAGACACCCTTACTTAGTGATCGGATTATTTATACCGTAGAAAACCCTAGCTATAAGGTGAACGCTTTGTTGGGTGTTATGGAGGTAGAGGATGAGTTGAATCTAGTTTTTTTGGTTAGAGAATTCATAGATGTCTTCGAGTCGGTAGTTGGATTGCCACCGAAACTAGCCATTGAGTTTCGGATAGATTTGGTGCTTGCAGCAGAACCAGTGAGTAGGCCGCCAAGTAGGATGACACCTACCGACATGAGGGAGTCGAAGGTGCAGTTGGTGGATCTGGAAGTCAAGAAGTTTATCAGACCTAATAGCTCGCTTTGGGATGCAGTCGTAGAGTTTGCTAAGAAGCCGGATGGATTGTCGAGGTTATGTATCGATTATCGTAAGTTGAACGAGAAGACGATAAAGAACTGATATCTTTTGTCTAGAATTGATGATTTTTTTCAATCAGTTGAATGGAGCCAAGGTATTTTCTCAGTTGGATTTAGCAACAGGGTTTCATCAGCTTTGAGTAGCAGAGGATAGTATTTCTTTGATGACGTTTAGGACAAGATATAGATCGTACGAATGGTTAGTGATATCATTCAGACCAACTAATGCGCCAGCATTCTTTGTGGATTTGATGAACTGAATTTCCAAGAGAACTTGGATAGGTTCGTGTTAGTTTTCATAGATGATATCATGCACCCTAGAGATGAGAAGGAGCATGAATTTCATCTTAGAGTTATGCTCGAGAAACTAAGGTGGAATCAGCTGAAGATGATGTTTTCAAAGTTTCATTTCTGGAAGAAGGAAGTGAAGTTTCTTGGTCATGTAGTCTCAAAGAAAGGGTTATCTGCAGATCGGACTAAGATTGAAGCGATGAATAATTGAAAAGACCTGAGACAGTGACCGAGATAAAGATTTTCCTTGGATTGACTAGATATTATAGGAGATTCATTAAGGATTTTTCGCGTATAACAGCTTCGATGACCAAGCTAATGCGAAGGATGTGAAGTTTGTGTGGATCGATAAGTCTGAGGAAGCATTCCATAGCATGAAACACTTATTGAACCATGAACCTGTACTTGTTGTTCTGGAGGTGAATAAGCATTTGGCAGTTTATATAGATGCGTGTGGAACTGGTTTATGAGTTGTGTTAATGCAAAGAGGTAAAGTAATTGCCACTACTTCTCGAAAGCTTAGACCGCATAAAGTTAGATACTCTACGCATGATTTGGTATTGGCTGCAGTGTTTTTTGCATTAAAGGTATGGAGACATTACCTTTTGGGAGAGCGATTTGAGTTATATATAGATCATAAGTCGTTGAAGTATTTGTTTTGTGAAAAGGAGCTGAACATGAGACAGTGAAGATGGTTAGAGTTTATTGCTGCTTATGAGTTTGGTATTGAGTGCACACCAGGGAAAGGTAATAAGGTTGCAAATGCACTTAGCAGAAAACATCAGAATGTAATGTTGGCAATGATAGCAAAGTGGAAGGATTTGGAAGAGTTGTCGACTTGCAGAGTGTAGTGAAAATATGAAGCTTGCTCTAGTGGAGAATCTGTCATGTTGTCTTATTTAGAAGTTCGTCCGGTAATGATCGAAAATATTGCTTCTAAACAAGATGAGGATCTAGTATTAGTGGAACGGATCAAGAAGTTAAGAGATGGAATGGAGAGTGATGGCTTAAAGGATTTTAGTCTTGACCAGAAGAATGGTTGAGACAGAAAGGCAGGATTTGTGTTCTGAGTGTGGGAGACAAATGGAAGGAAGTTTTGGAGGAATGCCATCGTTCGAAGTTCACTATTCATCCAAGAGGAACTAAGATGTATAGGGACATGAAGAGAAGTTTCTTCTAAAAAGGATTGAAGAGAGATGTTGGCTTATGGGTGAAATAGTGTTTGAACTATCAACAAGTAAAAATCGAACATCCGAAGCTAAGTGGGTTGCTTCATCTATTAAATATTCCATTGTGGAAGTGGAAATCTATTTCTACGGATTTTATAGACAGGTTGCCAACGTCTAATAAAGGAAATGAAAACATATGGGTCATAGTAGACAGATTGACTAAGTGTCCCAATTAAGTCCAGTTAAGTCAACTAGGACGACCTGTTTTTGGCTAAGTTAATTATGAAGAATATATTTAGACTTTATGGAATTCATAGTAGTATAGTAAGTGATAGAGATTCCTTGTTTACTAGCGAGTTTTGGAAGAGTCTACAGGAGATTTCAGGAGCCAAGCTCAAGATGAGTACCGCTTACCATCCACAGACCGATGAACAAACAGAATGAGTTAACAAATTCTTGGGGGATTTGTTAAGAGCTTGTGTGTTAGATTTTGGAGGATCATGGGAAGGCTATCGACACTTAGTCAAGTTTTCGTATAACAGCAGTTATCAAGCTAGTATAGGGATGGCATGGTTTGAAGCTTTGTATGGAAGGCCATGCGAATATCCAGTTTGTTGGTTGGAGACCATGGATAGGTTGTTTCTTGGTCCGGATTTGGTTTGAGAAGTTGCAAAGAAGATTGTGTTAATTCAAGCTAGAATGAAGGAGGCTCAGTCTAGTTAGAAGATTTATGTAGATAGAAAAAGGAAAGTCTCGGAGTTCTCTATTGGAGATTTTTATCTCGCCTTTTAGCAAAGTCATTACACCAAGGAATCGATTGGAAACCAAAGATAGTTCTCCACGATTGCCAGTTATGTACAGGTCAGCTATGGATGTCAATGAATTTTTACCGAGTCTAGATCAAGCTACAACTGATATGACAAAACAAGCAAAGCAATGAAAGGCAATATTCCAAATTTCAAGTCAATTGGAGTTCATATGCTCGAGTTATGGATCGATCAAGTTGCATGAAAAGAATGCTAATTTCGTATCCATGCACTTCGCATCCATTAAGCCTCAACGGTTTGTACCCATAAATGAGCATCACTTCTTATCCATCAGTTATCTGTTGTTCCTATCCACCAGTTATCTGTTGTTTGCATGCATGAAGCCTCAACTGTTCATATCCATCAACAAATATTATTTCATATCCATCATGTGCACCACTTCGTATCCATCGGGCAACCATTCTCTTCGTATCCATCAACCAGTAGCATCATTCCAAATCCATCTGGTCAACCGCTGCCATCTTCGTATCAATTGCTTTTGTACCCATTTCGATCAGTCATTTAATGGAACGATACGAACTCAAAGCTTTCCATCGATACGAAATGGTCAACAGTGATCGGTGGAAATACACAAATGCCATCGATATGAAGTTGTATTCAGAGGGTCGATACGAAGAGCTTACACAAGAATGGATACGAAGCGACCTTCAGTCATCGATACGAAGTGGCCTGCGATTATCAATACGAACAGAGCAGTGATGATCGATACGAACAAAGCAGTGGGTCGATGCGAACAAAGCTAAACCCAGGTCGATACAAAAATGGCGCATTCATAGGAAAGACTCGATCGTTCGGCATGAAATGTAGATCGATCCTAAAAGCAAGTGGCACGTCATCAAACATTACGTGTAGGGTTATCATTACGAAACGATCGGTATGAATGCCATCGATATGAAGGAGACAGCCTTCGAAAAGTACAAACTTGCATTGATCATAACTCACAATCTACAAGTCTAAATGCCACCAAATTTCACCGGAGCTTGCTTACAATCTAAAGAATGTTCATGCTCAGTCTTGACTCGATTGGGCCAAATCTTGGTCGATATGAAATTCATTCATATCGATCACGGACCGAGTACAAATGTCGCGAGATCGATCATGTAGGCCCGTCCATGTGAGAGAAGAGGTCTTCCGAGATCTGAGAGAGATATTTGCAGCCTACGCCTATAAAGAGCAGCCTAGGACCTACAAAAAAGGGACTTTTGGCTCAAGCTTCCTATTCATCTACTGAGAGTTCAGCTTCTTCCGACTACCATCATAGATCCACGTGCCCACGGCTAGATGAGAGTTATACTCATGCTATTGGACATCAGCATGCACTGAGACATGGGCAACCGAGAGTTGGCCCATCAACCAGTCATCAGACTGGACCCTACTCCTGAGGAGGTACTATTCCATATCATGTTATAGACAACTGCACTACCACCAGTGTTATTGAATCGTTAGTTGATGCCCGAAACTGGTCAGATCTGATCCAACGTCAACGTGAATACCTCCAAAACCTTATGTTCCAGAGAACTTAGAACCAAGGAGGCTAGAAATGAACCAGCAACCGCGACCGGCCCATCCTCGCATTGTGCAACCCGACCATACCTTGGCCTAGCATGCTCAAAATGTCCAAATGCCGGACATCCAGACGATGATCCGATAGATGATTCGAGAGAGTCATGGCCTCACTAATGACGATCGAAGAATCTTCTGGAGTCATACTCCTTTTGCCGATGACATACTTTATGTTGAACCAACTCGGCGTTTCGAAATGTCACCTCTGCCTATGTATGAAGGGTGCTCTGATCCCAACCAGCATATTTTGGAGTAAGAATGGTCAATGAATGTTGCACGAGCCGATGATGCAGTCAAGTGACAAAGTTTCCCAATATCTTGGAGGTATAGTGACCATGTGGTTTACTCGTTTACCACCCCTTTCTATCTCATGTTTTGACCAGTTAGCAATGAAGTTTGTTCACAATTTTACATGCATGTCACAAGGCCAAAAGATTTTAATACTCTATCTAGTATCACTCAAGCTCCTAGAGAGACATTCGAACGTTATTTGGAGATATTTCATGCTATATGTGCTAAGATTAGCAATCCCAATAACAACCCAATTCTAATGGCACTAACTAAGGGGAATGATCCTGATTCAAAATTGACAACTGGCTGGTCGGAAAACCTCTTGTGTCATTGAACCGTTTCTATTCCAAGGCAGCTAAATTCTTGAGAAGGGGATGCGAAACAGTCTAGGAAAAAGGATGACGTAGGGCCTAGTGTGGAAGGAATCCAGATAGTTGTTGAACAAAACGGGGAGAGTTCCGAAAAAGTGCAACCGAATGTACAAAATAAACAGAATCAATAGAAAAGCAATGGAAATCAGAGTAAGTAAAGGAATCAAAATCGTGGTCCATGACATAGGGCTCCTATGTTTGATAATTATATCCTTTGAATACGTCGTTGGTGAATGTGAACTTATAGACTTGCAATACCATTCAATATAAGATACCTGCCCCAAAACCATCATCAGAGAAACAAATCCAGACGGGATAGTTTTTCACTTCCTCGAATCGATCAGCTCGTGGACTCAACGGCTGGACATGAACTGTTGTCCTTTATGGATGCATATTCTATATACAATAAGAAACCCATGCACTTACCTGACCAGAAGCACACAAGCTTCGTAACCGATCCTGGACTTTACTGCTACAAAGTCATGCCTTTCGGACTCAAGAATGCCGGAGCAACTTATTAATGATTAGTCAATCGAATGTTCGCTAATTAGATCGAAAAAACCATGGAAGTATATATGTAGATGATATGCTAGTGAAGTCACGATTCTCTACTGATCATAGCAAAGATCTGGAATCAATGTTCAATATCCTTCAAGAATATAAAATGAAGCTCAACCCACTGAAATGCCACTTTGGGGTCACATTTGGAAAATTCCTTGGGTTTATCATCAATGCTCGAGAAATTGAGGCCAATCCCGAAAAGATCTAAGCAATTAGAAATCTTGAGACTCTAAGAACTATAAATCAAGTCCATAGCCTCAACGGGAAAGTAGCGGCAATGAGCAGGTTCATTTCAAAATCCACTGACAAATGCATTCCCTTCTTCGATCTGATCAGAAAAGGGAAAAGATATTTTGAATGGACTGTAGAATGTAAGGGCGCGTTCCGAGCACTGGTTCAACATTTCTCTACACCACCCATTCTGTCAAAGCCTATTGATCACGAGAGATTGTACATCTATTTGGAGGTTTTAGAAAATGCAATTAGTGCTGCCCTAATTCAGGAGGAAGTTCGGATACAACAACCACTGTATTACATTAGCAAACGACTGACTAGGACCGAGAGAAACTATCTAAAGCTAGAAAAGTTGGCTTATTGTCTTGTTATTGCCTCGAGGAAGCTTCTTTCGTATTTCCAGGCTCATCCTATCACAGTTTACACCAACCAGTCGTTACGACAAGTCCCTATGAGGCCTCAGACGTCAGGAAGGTTACTCAAGTGGAATATCAAACTGAGTTAGTTTGACATTACATACACTCCAAGGCAAGCTACGCAAGGACAAGTCCTAGCGGATTTCATAGCTGAATTTACTATACCAGAGGACTTTCCCGAAACCAGTGAGTCTCCCAAGCATATCTAGAAACCACAAACTGATGGTGCATCAAACGACCGTTGCTTAGGTGTTAGGGTTGTACTTGAAACTCCCGAAGGTCGATCTATATGCTATGTTTTAAAATTTGGTTTTCGTGCGACCAACAACAAAGCTGAGTATGAAGCCCTACTTGCTAGATTGAGACTTGCCAGAGATTGCTGTAAAAATTTATTATGATTCACAATTGGTCGTGTGTCAAGTTCGGGGGAATACCAAGCCAAAGACCGAAGACTAGCTACTTATCTAGCTCGGGTCCAGGGGATACTAAATCAACTCGATTATTATTCCATCTACTGCATCCCTCGAGAGCGTATCAGAAAGCTGATTCATTAGCAAAGTTAGGAGTACATGTGAAACACAATAAATGGGACTTGTTCCCGTGGAAACGTTATCTTCCCTGAGCATCGACCAGATGGAGATAGATTGGGTATTTGAGGTCATTCCCGATAAGGAGTCATAGATGACTCCGTTCAGAAATTATCTCGAGAATGAAACATTGCCAGAGCACATGAGTGAAAAAAGACAAGTTCTTCAAAAAGCTTCATGGTTTACTATTCAGAATGGAGTCATGTATAGAAGAGGCTACTCTGTTCCTCTACTCCGGTGTATCGCTCATGATGAAATTAAATGAGTATTGAAAGATGTGCATGAAGGGAAATGTGGCAATCATACCGAGGGTAAGCTTTAGCTAAGAAATTACTCTGATATGGATACTATTGGCCGACCATGAATCGCGATGCATTGTACTACACCAGAAAATCTGACAGATGTAAAAAACATGCTCAGATTCCTAGAGTCCCTCCTACCGAAATAACTCAGATGGTTAGTCCATGGCCATTTGCAGTCTAGGCCATTGATATTATTGGTTCTCTACCTCTTGCCAAAGGTGGTGCAAAGTACGCCATCATCGCAGTTGATTACTTTACTAAGTGGGTGGAAGCCAAACCCCTTTCTACAGTCACAACGAAGAAAGTGATCAAATTCGTCTTACGCAACATTATCGGTCGATTTGGTCTCCCGTATACTATCATCACCGACAATGGAATCTGACAATGTTGAATTTAAGTATTTATGCCAACGATTCCACATCCAATATAAATTCTCTACAGTTGCACACGCTCAAGCGAATGGAAAGGTTGAAGCTGTTAATAAAGTTATAAAGTCTATTCTGAAGAAATGACTGGAAAGGACCAGGGCAAATGGATGTACTTCTTATGGCTTTATAGGCTTACCGAACGACCCACGAGTCCACGACCGACCACACTCCATTCTCTCTTTCTTATGGTTTAGAAGCCATTATTCCAGTCGAGATGGAAGTACCTTCTCATCGTTTGACATATTATGATCCGAAGAAAAATTCTATACTACTTGCCAAATCCTTGGATTTATTGGATGGGAAGCGAGAGGAGGCTGACTTAAGGGTAGCCGCATACCGAAATGTCACTTGATTGTACAATGCCAAGGTCCGACCCTGAACCTTTGAACTTGGCGATCTCATTCTCAAAGAAAACTACTTGGTTCTTTCGCATATGGAACAAACGTGGGAAGTGCCATATGTGACCGAACAAAAGCTCGGAGATGACACCTTTAAGTTATCGACCGTTGATGGTCGTACTCTACCAAGAGCCTAGAACAGCGAGAGTCTTCGTCGCTACTACACATGACAGGTTTTATTTATTCAGTCTATTTTAATTTGCAATTTGTTTCTTCATTTCGAGATTTGAATTTGAAATAAGGAAGCAACTTTGCCGTATTTTCTTATTTCAGCAATAAAATGCAATCTTTTCGAGCCAAATCCGTGATTTATCGAATATTCGTACAACCATCACAATGCACGAAGAGCTAAGTTCCATCATAAGGTGGAATTTATCCAAATAAGGAGTGATTGTGATATGACCGGTCACTCCCTAAGTTAAACCCGAGCTTGGGGGCAAGCCATCACACTAAAGAATAAAAGGGATTGATACATGATAATCCACTAACTAACTCTAGATTCCCAGAGTGCAAACTGGAATATAATCTTACAAATACGGTTACAAGGAGAATGGATCTGTCCACCTAATGACATCGCCCGTATCCGAACCAAGTTCAAGGAGGATGGATCCATCCATTTAACGACCTCACTTGTTAACTCAAGGTGGATATGAATCGACCGTCCTAGATCTTGATAAATTTAGCATTTCCGGAGTACGAACGAAATCCTAACGCCTTAACTGATGTGATTGATCGTTTTTCGGCCAACTCCATATTCCCTGAGTGCGAATTGCAGTATAAACATCCACTAACTTCGAATTCCCAGAGCGCAAATTGGAGTATAAATATCAACCCTAGATTCCCAGAGCGCGAACTGGAGTATAAACATCTACTGACTCTAAGTCCCCAGAGCAAGGACTAGAGTATAAACATCGACTAACTCCACATCCCTAGAGATCATATTAGAGTTTAAATACAAACCAACTATGAAATGACTATCCATAAGACAACTCTGAGTCCTCGGAGTGCGGTCAGAGTATAAAAACAAATTAGGTGTGACCGACCACCCACGAATTAATTTAAAGTCCCTAGATTATGGATGCAGTTATAAATATTAAATAAGCATGACCGACCACCCATGAAAATAACTTAAGTCCCCGCAGCGCGGATGTATCACTAAAACTTAAGCGGACATAATCACCACCGACAAACAGGTGCATTCCTCAGAGCACAGATACAATCACTAGTTGATAAGCATGTGTGGTCTGACAACTCGAATTCATCATGTCCTAGCTTTGTTTCCTAAAGATCGAGATCGATATGTTAAAGGCAAACAATGATCTCTGACCGATCTTTCAAATGTATCCCCGAATCTGGGGGCAGAACTTAAGTATCGACCATTGATTGAAACAAGGTGATATTAAAATTCGACTCAACACTTGATTGCGACTCGAAATCGTAAATCCGAGACCTAACAGCTGAATTAGGGTCCGAATCGAAGACCTAAAGCTTCACAAGTGTTTCATATATAAGTTTGAGTACTAAAATACTTAAGTAAATCAACACAAGTCGTAAAGAGGACAAAATGAAATTTTATTTCAATCATTCTTTGGAAGAAAAAGACTAAGTACAAAACTATACCAAAAGTTCTACTAGTAGGGGCCGAAGCCGCATCTATGCACGACCTATAAAGGAAAACAAAAGTATATTCCTATCTATCTACCAAAAATGAGCCAAAGAAGCATATCTACTGTTTCTTTTTTCTCGATTTCTTCTTCGGTGTGG
The DNA here is from genome assembly GCA_030765085.1 of Allium cepa. NCBI lineage: Eukaryota > Viridiplantae > Streptophyta > Magnoliopsida > Asparagales > Amaryllidaceae > Allium > Allium cepa. Next base: position 472,497,132 of record CM060931.1, read on the forward strand.
ACCTGTTGGAGCTGCCACTTGGTTTCCTCCTTGAGCCTTTTCCTTTCGGCGGCTGATCTCTAGTCTGGGGCATTATATCGATTTCCTCCTCCTAACTCACGTGTATGGGTATGCTTCCTGAAGGCAGAGTGAAAGGGTTGGCTCCATCGTGGGAGGCAGAATAGGCATGCTGGTGTCAACAACCGTACCACTCGGAGATATCATTCCACCTCCAAAGCTGCTGGCCCGATTAGCTGCTTCCATTTCAGCATTAATCTCAGCTATAATTTCTTCCGCATGAAGTGTTTGTGCATCACCGAAGACGCCCGCAATCGAGCCTAGAGAGCGGGTCGAAGGTGCGCTGCCGCTCATGACAAACGACAAATCAGAAAAAGGTTGCTATAATGACTGAGAAGTTCCTCCATCATTTTTTCATCGAATATAAGTGTGCTCCGTTATACCCCATCCATAGGTGAAGTGGTCGATGTCGTGGTCGCTTTCGTTATGATAGCCTCCTGCTCGTGATGTAACTCTTGAGTTGTAGGAGGCATGGTTGATGTAGCTCCAATCACTGGATAGAAACAAAAGAGGAAATGTTAATAATCACATCATGTATGCTTCCGATTTTGAACAAGTAAGAGAGATGTTCGGAGTACCTTCCTCAGTTTGGCTCGCGGGTGGTGGACTAGCTTCAGAGACTTGCTTGCAAGCTGGAGATAACTGCGGCTGATCAGGATTGTAAGCAGAAACAGATTGAGGATCAACGGCACAGGTGGACTCAAGCTTGGTTGGCGTTGGAATTTCAGAACTTATGTCAGGACGCTCAATACCTGAACCCTCTCTAACCTCCGAGTGCTGGATGAAAAGTTTCTCCTTTTCGTATGAGATCATTGTATTGTGGAGAATTTTTCGTTCATCTTCATTCAGCACTCAGCTCTCGAGCTTATGTTCATCAACTCATTCACCCTGATGAGCGGCCTTTTCATCTTCTACCGGTCGGCCCCAAGCATTTTACAAATGTGTCGAATAGTTATCAAGCCAGGCTAGGTTTCTGTGTTTCAAGATGTTAGCGTTGTATGTAATGAGGAGATCTTCAATATCAGCCTCTAGCCTGGACTCGGCCATTCTAACCTCATCTTCAACCTTGGCTTCCACCTCCCGGATATTGGTCGATGTCGCGTCCTGTTCGCCCCGAAGCACCACAGCCTGCTCACAAGCCTCCTGGGCATCTTTTTTCGTACCATCTCCTTCTTTGCTGATTTCAAAAAATTTAGCTTTGAGCTCGTTAAGATCCTTCAGGCCAATATCCCTTTCATCTATGACTGTGGTGTTCCGGTGGCCCATCTCTTGGACCAAAGCATAATGTGCTTACTGCATCCTTTCCATTGCCAAGTTTACCTTATCGGCCTTTTGGGTGGCTTCTATTTTGGATTTTTGAGAAGACTCGGCTTCTCTGTTGAGCACTTGAATAATTCGGTCTTTTTGAGCGAGTTCAGTTTCTCAATTATCTTTGCCCGCTCGAAAACCACCGTCGATGCTTTATCTGCAATTTTCACTCGTTCCTTGTACTGGGTATAGATGTCATGAATGTAATCATGCATTGTGTTTTCTGCCTTCGAGGGAATTTTCTTTAAGTGATGGGGAAAATGAAGCCATCAAAACATATATTTGGAAACTCTTTCCTCACCTGCGCAATTCTAATAGCCCCTTCCCTAGAAGGCTCAATGATGGTTTGTTCAGCGATAATGGGAGGTTTGACCTCAAGTCTACAGCATTGTGATTCAGTCCTAGAAGTCTGAGAAGACAATTTGTGATGAGGAGGCTCTACCGGTTGTTTCCTGTCACCTGAAGGTTGTGTTGGGGCTCGAGGAGGTGGAGAACACGATCGGGATCGATTTTTGTAATTTCTATCCCTCTCCCTCTTGTAACGTTCCTGACTAGAGTAACCGCGATCGCGGTCTCTTTCAGCCTCTCTCCTACGAGACTCATGGTAGGAACTAGATGATTGACGCATCAAGCGGAGGCTTCCCAACATGGACTCATGTCTAGTCATTATATCTGTAAAGAAGAAAGAAAAGCAGAATTAGTAATCTCATAAAGTAAACAACTTATGATTGGAAATTGTGTAGTGCCATGAACTGTATATGTATGTGCAACCCCCCGACCAAATGGTAATGTCGGCCACGCTTGTGGGAAGAGACTCGCTTAAGTCTAGAGCACTTTGAAACTCCTCCAATCCGGTGTCATGTTGAAGTGACACATAGTCTGGGATTGGGATATCGGTAAGCCGTTCGAAAGGATTCTCTGCTTGAGGGGGAGGAGTCTCCATGATTCTAACACTGATGACTGGTAAAGGCACAAATATGGATTTCCATCTCAAAGATTTATGGAGTTTATAAACGGTTGCCTTGCCTTTTTTCCTTCCCTTCAAATCCTAAAAACTGTCTGAAGGCCCGACAGGGAGCTCATCATCAGTAGGAGTATCTTCTCTATCACCTTCCTCAACTATTACGGTCCCGGGCGCTCTATGTTTGGCCCATCTCACCGGAGCCTCCCTAATTGATCCCTCCAGTCTTATGCTTTGATTATCATCGATTAGCTCGATGATCCTTAAATTTCCATCTGTGAGTACCAAGTGGAGTTCCCTCATTTCACTCAGCACTTCCTGAAGGATTCGTACTATTTCTTTGAAGGACGCACCTTCGGGTCGTGGAATCGCGGCTGTAAAAAAAAGATATTAGTTTTAACATCAACTATGATTATCTCACTAACTACTGGAAAGGGTCGCAGCGCTTACGTCTGACTAGCCATCCACTAGCAAATCCTGGAGGGCATCGGACATAGAAACACTCTATTATGAAATAACTTAGTCCGGTCCAGGATCCGACCACCACTTGGCAATTCTTGACTGCATCTATGAATGTGTACGAAGGACTGCCTCGTCGACTCTAAACATTTATCAAATATCTATTTTCTATAGGGGTCGGGGGTCGAAAAAGATGCTCCATGAATACTATGAATAGACTGTTCAACAGAGCATATCCATTGGGATGTAATTGTGAGGGGGCGATTCCAAAGAAAGCTAACATTTCCCTAATATACTGATTGGAGGGGGGAAGTGTGTCCCGCTATGCACGAATGATGATTAAAGGTCGTAAATCTTTTCGGGGAGAGTGTGGTCTGTCATTTTGTCCAGGTAACAAAATGTCGGCTAATGATAGACCATGCCTAAGCATATGAGTCCCAACATATCTTTAAAGACAATGGACGAGATGGAATCTTGTGGATTCGCAATAAAAGTTTCTCCTGGCAGCTCATCCGGAGCTGGACCTATTACTTCGACTACGATTGTCGGTACCTCTATTATTGGGGAAGATGAACTTTGAGTTTCATGTTATTGAGAACTTGTAGATTCCGTAACTAATCAACTCATCAAAAACCATCACTAGATGATAATAAGCCCATGTGTTCCTCAATGTAAAGTGCGTAAATGCGTTGTGCAGTGCAGTGCTACTAATTCTTAAGAAACTTCACATAACTAAAAAGGAAGTGTTCAAACGACAAGACTTCGAAATTCAACTGGAGTGACAGTCGTCACTGACTGTCACAACCGTGCCATCCAGACTTTAGAGACCGATCCAAGTTAACTTCATTAAAATTTTATTAATTTATAGTTCCATCGACGAGCTTCGAAAGGAAGTCAATTATACAGTTTAACAGTTAAGTCCAATTATGCAAGGCAGAAGCTTGTCGGAGTCAAGTGTTTGAGTTTGCATGAAGTTCGTATCCATTAAAGCCAAAACTTAGGTCATTCATTGCAAAGGCCTTAACTTCGTATCGGTCTCAGGATACTCAGTTCGTGTCGTTCAGAACCTTAATTTCGTATCGGTTTGAAACTCTACTTTCGCATCGATCAAAGCTTATTAACTTCATATCGATTGAAACTAAATGGTTTCGTATCGATTGGTCCACAAGTCACCGTCCTTCGTATCCATACCAAATTCTTGGCTTCATACCAATCGTTGAAGGCCGATGCTCTTCGTATTGATTCCAAAATTTGCAGTTTCGTATCCATCATCTTAAATCGATATGAAACTATTATAATTCTAGATCGATCCTAAGTAGCTTCCACCACCTCGTATCAATACGTGTTTGAAGCTGGAGATTGAAAGCCAGTGACTCCCACGTCTCCATCGGTTGCTCTTCTTCTTGCCCAAGTAGCCAAGACGCCATTGGAATACCTGCCCGACATCACTCCAGTCTTATTGCGACATTGGTAACGTTGGAATTGGCCATTACCCTGGACAAGATGGCATCAAGACTCGAGTCTCATCATTTTTAAGTGTCTTCAATCGATTGTATACCTAGTTTCAAGTGATTGGTTCAAGGATTAAAAGTTGACTATTTTGGAGATGAAGGCTTCTACAATTCTATCTCTTTTCGAATCGATGCGAAGTGGAAAGTGTAAACAAAGGAAATTGAAAGATTCGTCTAAGTACGAAATCCTTTTATACGACTTCGTACCCAAGGGAAGACGCTTTATAACCTAGTTATAAAAACCTGATAGAAGCAGTTAAAATAGTATCGATGAAAAGGGCATTGTACAAGTGTATCTGGAACGTTCGTATGCATCGTTGCAAAGATACAGCTTCGTATCCATTAATATAAGGCAGTTCTGGACTTGCTAGTTCGTATCCATCAATCCTGATTGATCCGAAGCCACTGTTTGATAACCATCGATAAAAAAATCACTGTAATGTTATATCTGGACCATTCAACTCTATCGATAAGGAATGTCAATTTCATATCCATCCATTCAAGGCACAAAACCTCATGTCCTTCCATACAAGGAAATCCTAGAGACTATCTATTTTGTATTGATAGCCATCGACACAAAATCTACATTCATTCATCCCAGATCGATCCAGGAGAGGATCGATACAAAGAGATGGATCAAAGCAACCATCATCGTTGCTACAACACGAATTTGACATTGATTCATGAGAGGGTCGATTTGAAATTCGATCTAAACAAGAACTAAAGAATTCGGCAACGACCCATGAATGAACAAATGTTGACGAGAGCTAGCATATGCTATATACCGTAACTCAACATTTAACATTTATAGGAATTGAATGCTCTCCTAGTGACAATTACAACGACGAACGACATATTATTATCATACAACACTCAACCACAAAAGTTTACGGCACAACAATTGGCAGTCAACAATTCATATGTTATGATGGTCAATGAAAGGTTATATCTTTCAATGAAAAGACAGCAACTATTCAGCAAGTCAAATAGAATTATTCAGAATGAAAACTGCAGCTTTTCAAAGCATTTCATATTCATACAAGACATACTTTGGGAGGCAAAAGTTATCTCGCCTTTTGGTAAGGCCGTGACACCAAGGAATCGACTGGAAACCAAAGATGGTTCTCCTTGATTGCTAGTTTTGTACAGGTCAGCTATAGATGTTGATGAATTTTAACTGAGTCCGGATCAAGATACATCGATATGACAAGACAAACAAAGCAATGAAAGCCAATATTCCAAATTTCAAGTCAATTGTAGTTCGTATGCTCGAGTTATGGATCGATCAAGTTTCATGAAAAGCATGCTAATTCTGTATCCATGCACTTTGCATCGATCAAGACTCAATAGTTTGTACCCATCAATGAGCATCACTTCGCATCCATTAGTTATCTTTTGGTCGTATCCACCAGTTATCTATTGTTTCTATCCATCAAGCCTCAACTGTTCGTATCACAATAAATATTGTTCGTATCCATCGAGTGCACAACTTCGTATCCATCGGGAAACTATTTTTTTCGTATCCATCAACCAGTAGCATTACTCCTAATCCATCTGGTCAACTACTTCCATCTTCATATCGATCCCTTTCTACCCATTTCGTATCGATCAGCAAATGGAACGATACGAACTCAAAGCCTTCCATTGATATGAAGTGGTCAACAGTGATCGATGGAAATACACAAATGCCATCGCTACGAAGTTGTATCTAGAGCGTCGATACGAAGAGCTTACACAAGAATGGATTTGAAGTGGCCTTTAGTCATCGACACGAAGTGGCCTGCGATTATCGATACGAACAGAGCAGTGATGATCGATATGAACAAAACAGTGGATCGATGCGAACAAAGCTAAACCCGGGTTGATACAAACAAGGGCCATCCATAGGAAAGACATGATCGTTCGGCATGAAATGTGGATCGATCCTAAAAGCAAGAGGCATGTCATCAGACATCACGTGCAGGGTTATCGATATGAAACGATCGGTACGAATGCCATCGATACGAAGGAGACAACCGTCAAAAAGTACAAACTTGCATCGTTCATAACTCACAATCTACAAGTCCAAATGCCACCAAATTTTCGCAGGAGCTTACGTACAACCTAATGAATGCTCATGCTCAATCTCGATTCGATTGGGCCAAATATCGATCGATATGAAATTTTTTCATATCGATCTTCCTATCGATCACGGACCGAGTGCAAAGTCACTAGATCGATCGTGTGGGCCTGCCCACATGAGAGAAGAGGTCTTTCGAGATCTATGTGAGATATTTGCAGCTTACTCCTATAAATAGAAGCCTAGGACCTATAAAAAAGGGACTTTTGGCTCTTCGATGTCTTAAATCTACCGAATTCACCATTGTTTACTCGAATTTTACTATTGTAATTCATTGTAACCAGCAAACAAAAGGTTAATAAAAGTCATTCATTCCATAGTGGACGTAGGCCATATGCCGAACCACTCTAAATCTTTGTGTTTCTCTGCTGTTTTTCTGATTATTGTTTTAAGTGTTTGTTAGATAATCCTCATTTTCCATTTATTTTCTTTATTTTATCTCTTCAAATTCTTTCGAAGAGTGCTGTGCCCAATTTTGGTACAAACGGAGATCACATGTTTATTAAGGTGTCATCGATGAAGGGTGTGATTAGATTCAGGAAATCAGAGAAGTTATCACCGAGATTCATAGGACCATTTCCTATTGTAGAGAGGATTGGGAAACTCGCATATAAAGTAGAGTTACCGATAGTTTGGCAGGATTCCATGATGTTTTCCATGTTTCTCATCTAAGGAAGTGTGTTAGACCCAGAGACAACTATAGCACCGACTGTGTTAGATGATTTAGCAATAGAGCCAGACTTGACTATAGTTTGAAAGTTGATTCATATAGTTCCGAGAGATGAGAAGAGGCTAAGGAACAAGACAGTCTGATTAGTGAAAGTCCAGTGGAGCGACGATGAGGGCGACCGTCTTTGGAAGACTGAAAGCAGGATTAGAGACACTTATCATGATTTGTTTGATGGTACGTTTTACCTTTTTGTTTGATTTGTTGGGTACCTTGTCATAATTTCGAAGACGAAATTCCTTGAGTTGGGGAGTTTGTAACACCCCATATTTTTAGTGACATTATTAGGAATATTTAATTAGGTAAATTAAATGAAATAATATAGAATGGTTAATAGATTAAGATTGGTGATTAGTAAGGGTAGTCGTGCCATGTATAAATGAACTAAAGAACTAAAATGTTAAGGCAAATAGATAAAGGGAAATATAGGAATAAAACACATCCATATACCCTAAACTTTTAACCCCATCATTCACACATTCATTTCTATATTGACAAAAGAAAGAAAACTTGAGGCCGACCACCATTAAGCGAAGAAAAGAGAAGATAAACAAGATTTCGAAGGAAAAGCTTAAGAAATTTAATCAAGATCAAATCTCAGATCCTTAATCTCAAATCTAAGGAAAATAATGACCATGTCTCTTATTTTCTATTTCTTTCGATTTTAAGGTTAAACCCGATTTATTTTGCAAGGTTATATCATGATTTTGAATGATTAAATGTTCATATATGCTTGTTGATGATTTATGTTTATTCATGTAGGTTTTATAATATGTTTTGATATAAAAACCCTATTAAATGACATCCAAATGCCTTTCAATTTTGATTTAGGTCAGAAATGATATTTTAGAGATGGGTTTCAGTTTTCATAATTTTCTAAATTTATGTTGATTTAATATTAAATTTCTAGTGAAGAAAATGATTATTTGGGTTTAAAATAATTTACGGCTAAATTATTATGTTTTGGGGGTCTGAAATTAATGTATTTTGGAAAACATACTAAAAATGATTTTTTGGAATTTTTTGAATCTTCCCAAGTGTTTAATTATATATATATATATATATATATATATAATTATTTAAGGTACGAGACTTAAATGTTTTATATATTTATAAAATGAGAAGGAGGATTTTATAAATTATTTAAATTGTTTATTTCTAAAATATTTGCAGCACTTTTAGAAAAGAAAATTAGAAACCAATAATATTTTGACAAACAAGGCAGATTAGTTGAAAAGTATTTCTTTTTAAAGTTAAAAATAGATTTTACATGCTTTAGGCATGTTTTGCCTCTTTCGACACAAGGGTTTCGATTGAGAGCTTCCACCTCCATTGCTATTGATACTAATGCATATAGTATCAATAATTTGGTATATAGTGAATTGGACAAAGGCGAAGGGAACTCGACCGTGATCATAGGTTCCGACGGGGTCGAAGCATTAATTTTTTCAATTGAAAATGTGCCCAATTTGCTTTCGAAGGAAGTGCTTTTGACTTGGTTAGCTTTCGACCAGGTCAAATTGATTTAAGGAATAGTTTTAAAATGGGTTGCGCCTTTGTTCAAAGTAAATGCTTTCGAAGGGGACAAAACCCTCAGCGTCGCTTTTCTACCTTTCGAAGCAAATGGTTTCATAAGGCATACTTTGTTTTAAAACCCAAGCCACTTCTCTAATGCTTTCAGAAGTTTGGTTTCGATGCCATCACTTCTTTACATATGAAATGCTTTTGAAAGAGTGCTTTCGACTTAAAGGTTTTATGACCCTTTTGCTCTATGGAAGGTAGAACCCAAAAGTTTCAAAGGAGTTAATTTTAAATTATTTTAAAAGGTCTGCACATGTTTTAAATTGAACCCTAAATGCTTTTGAAAGGTTTGCTGTTCGAAAGGTTTTAAAGAATGGTATCAAAGGGATAGTTCCCCAATGGTTTTAAAAGGTTTGAAAGGAAAGGTTTTCCAATGTTTTTGAAAGGTGATGTTTAAGTGTTTTAAAGATAGGATGTCTAAGGTTTTATAGCTTTCGAAGGAAAGGTTTTTCAATGGTTTCAAAAGGTTTATATGAATGGTTTTGAAAGGAATGTTTTGACCTTTCGACTTAGGTTATAAAGAAGGGTTTACTTGGTTTCGAAAGGGATACTTTCAATAGTTTCGAAAGGGATACTTTCAATGGATTCGACATGGATACTTTCAAAGGTTTAAATGTTTTCATGAACAAAGATTTGAGTAAAGTGTATATAACATGGCAAGGTAATTTTGAGTAAGCATAGAGTATGTATTTTCCTAGTTTAAGTTTGATTTAAAGGTTTAAATCATTTTGAGAAGAAAAGGTTTTCAAGGAAAATTTAAGGGAATATTACCTAAATAAAATGAATCGGATATTTGTATACCACATGGGATTGGTATAGGGTCATGCCCTGTACATTAACTATTAGCCTTTAGCTAATTTAGTCTAAAATTTTAGTGTTTAGGGCTTGTCACATGTAAGACTAAAATGATGTTAAACATAGAACAAAATATAAATTTTTATTGAGGTAGATTACTGGTGAGCCCGCAAAAGCATTAGGATCAGGTGATCATGGTAGATGATAAGTTTGGGAATGACCATCCCGAAGAGGAGTATCTAACAGATGTTAGATTATTTTTTATACTGTTTGATAGGCCCGAGTTAGCCAAAGGTTAGTAGTTAGCCAAACAAAATATTGTGTTTGGACAGATAGTTCATTTGTTACCTGACATGAAAGTTTACATGATGCTGCTTTATAGTTTTAATACGTTTTGGTTGCAGGATTATGATTTGCAAAAGATATGTTTTAAAAGGGATATTAGTGAGGTAAACCCATTTCACCAAGCGGCGTGGTCTCACTTAATATCAAATAACTAAGACGTATATTATTATTCACACCAGGCTTTATGTCTGACTCAAAGTTTATGTTTTTTCTCTTAAACTCTCCAGTGCTCAAAATTGATTTGATTAGACTAAGGGTTGAGGGTTTTCTGGTTTTAGTTGGTTGGCAAATAAAGCTTCCCGGAACGAGCAGGTGGCTGAGGGATAACTATTTAGGAGTTGTTGTTTTATTTTACTTATCCCGCTGTGTTGTATTAGGTCAGTTATGACTATATAGTACTTTAGTCAAACAATAGGGCATCTTTACATGTCGCTCTTGGCGTATTTTGTAATAATTATATTTGATCTCAACCTGGGAAGTGTTTAGGATTACATAACTTGGATATGAAATGTTGTTTTGAAATATAATCAGAAAAATGTTTTAATTTGTGATGTTTTTATTTCATATTCAAGTGCTTCTGATATTATGGATAACATTAATATTGTTGTATTTGGTCACCAGAAGTTAATACTATATGTGACTATAGCATCTATAGCGGTGAGCTTTGAGCCTCCAGATAGGGGATGTTACACAAAGACACAAGCTAGCGGGGGAGGCAAGTTGAAGTGGGACAACAACAATAAATAAAATCAGTATCAGAAGAGTGGTCCAAAGAATGGAAAGTGGAGCCTGCTTGCTATAATTGTAGGGAGAAGGTCTATCTTGTCAGAGACTGCAAGGCGGAGGGCAAGAAGTGCTACAAGTGTAACAATGCAGGGCTTATCAGAAAGGATGGTCCAGAACTTTCATGGAATAAGTAGGTTGTGTCTGCTTATGCTTTGAACGCTGTTCCAACATTGTCAAGTGCTCCATCGGCGAAGGAGAAGGGGAAGGGCGTCAATATATAGGGTATGATTTCTATTTTTGTTACACTTGATGTGTTTTATTGAATACTAGGGCTTCACATTCTTTTATATCTAGTGATTTGGTAGATAGATTTGGATTGAAACCCAAGATAGTTGATCAAACTTTGATTGCCACATACCCTATTGGAGGATCGATTAAGCTTTGCATGGTTTGTCGAAACTTGACCTTATCGATTCATGGATGTATATTTTTCTTGTTTTGGTTTTTTGGGGTTCGGTATTATTCTAGAGATGGACCAGTTAAAGAAGTACGGAGTAGTGGTGGATTGTGAGTGACCATCGGCGATGATAAGGATGAATCATAGGCTAAGTTGGAGATAGGTTGCCTACCTAACAATGAGGTGATGGTTAGCTTTCTATACCCACTTGCGATCCCATATGATGAGTTGTCATCTGCTCTTATAGCGAGGAAGTATTTGGGCATATTCGAGGAGGTGGCTAGATTACCACTACATAGGGAGATAGTGTTCTGTATAAACTTGGTGAAGGATGTCAAAACAATTGTTATGCCATTGAGGCATATGGCATTGAAAGAACATAAGGAACTAGAAGTGCAAATGAATGACCTATTACGATGAGGGGCATTCGATAGAGCATAGCTGAGTGAGGAGCACCTGCAGTGTTCACCACTAAGGCGGATGACTCTTTGAGATTGTGCATTGATTACCATGAGCTAAATAAGGTGATGAAGAAGAATAAGAGTCCGCTCCAACGTATTAAAGATTTATTTGATCGGCTCCATGGTGCTAGGCTATTCTCTCAATTGGACATTGCGGTGGGGTTTCATCAGCAGAGAATGGCGAAGAAGAGTGTGTTGATCACAACATTTTGTATGTCATTTTGATTATATGAGTGGTTGGTTATGCCATTCGGGCTAACCAATGCACTAACATACTTTGTTGATCTTATGAACCATGTTTTTAGGGATCTATTAAATAAGCTTGTACTTGTATTCGTGGATGATATCCTTGTTTACTCGAGGACGGGGGAAGAACACAAAGGAGCATTTGAGGATTGTGCTCGAGGGGTTGAGGACGCATCGATTGAAGGCGAAGTTTTCGAAGTGACACTTCTAGAGGAGGGGGCATGATTTTTTGGTCACATTATTTCTAAGCAGGGTAATGCTGTAGATTCTTTGAAGGTAGCAGCAGTACATGACTATGATCGACTCAACAGCACTACAGATGTGAGAATTGGCGGGATACGGTAGACATTTTATCACGGACTTCTCTAAGGTAGCAGCACCGTTAACTATGTTGACGAAGAATATTCATACTTTTATTTTGGATGTAAGGTGCGAGCGTGCATTCGTGAGTCTAAAGAAGAGTTAGACAAGTGCACTAGTGTTAGTCATTTCGAGCGGGAATAAGAAGCTGACAGTATACACATATGCATGTGATACTGTACTTGGTGGGATGTTGATGTAGAGGGGAAAGGTTGTCGCCTATGGTAGTCGACTATTGAAACTGCACAAGAGGAAGTATCCGACCCATGATTTGGAGTTGGTAGTGATATTATTTTCTTTGAAGATATGGAGGCATTGTTTACTTGAGAAGAGGTTCGAGTTGTATACAAGCCATAAGTCGTTGAATTATCTGTTCTCCGTGAAGAACCTTAACCTTCGTCTGCAACGATGGTTAGATTTCTTAGCCTCTTATAACTTTGACATTTCCTATATGTCTGGTAAAACAAGTGTAGTATGTGATGCTTTGAGTAGGAGACATGCGAGCTTGGGAGTGATTTTTATATAGTGGAAGAAGTTGGAGTTATCGCTATCTATGATTTTAGGCCTCAATGCGAGCTAGAGCCGGAAGCATTGGCTAGTCTAACGATCAGACCTACCTTGATTGAACTGGTTGGTACTAATAGAAGCGAGGTGCTAGACCAGCCGAGATCATGGAAAAGACAGAGGTAGAGGTAGAGTTTGAGGAAATCAAGCAGTATGGACTCGACCGTGATGGTTGGCTCTGAAAGGATGGGAGACTGTTTGTATCAAATGTCAATGGGTTAGGGGATGAAGCACTACGCGCGTGCCAACATTCCATATTGAATATACATCCTAATGGCAATAAAATGTAACCTGAAATGAGGAAAACATTTTATTGGGAAGGGATGAAGGACATTGGTGCATTCATCTTGAAGTGCATAAACTATCGGTAAAGGCATGGTGGAAGAAGTCGAGTGGTTTGCTACAACTGCTCGAGGCTCCCAAGTGGAAATGGAAAAAAAATTTGATGGACTTCATCAATGGATTGTCGAGGACCGGAGGACTGTATGATACCATTTGGGTCACTGTCAATAGATTAATAAAGAGTGCTAGATTTCTACCCATAAAATCTAGTAGAATGGCATCCAAATGGGTTAAGTTATATGTGAAGTGGGTTATGCGATTCCATGGTGTGCTAAAGAGCATTATAAGCTACCGTGATCCTTTGTTTACTAGAGGGTTTTGGAAGAACTTAGAAGAGGTGTTGGAGAGAAAGCTACATCTTAGTACAGCTTATCACCCACAAACTAATGGGTGGAGCGAGAGGGTGAATAGTATCTTAGAGAAACGGTTGTGAGCTTGCATTCTAGATTTCATTGGCCTATGGGAAAATCAATTGTGCTTAGTAGAGTTCACATAAAACAATATTTATCAGTTCGACATTCTTTTGGCTCCATTTGTGGCATTATATGGCCGACCATGCAACGCCCTTCATGTTGGTGCGAAGAGGGGGAGAAATTGATACTTGTGTCAGATATGATAAGATGGACTACAGGTAAGATTAAGATCATTGGACAACGAATGAAAGCTTCTTAGGATAAGCAGAAGAGCTACGTTGATAGAATAAGTTGTGATTTAGAGTTTCCTGTCTGCGATATCATATTTGTCAAGATCTCTCCTTTGAAGAATGTTGTTCAACTCGTTACCAAGTGGAATTTGGCATCGAGATATGTTGATCCTTTTTTGATGCTTGAGAGGATTGTTAATCTGGCTCAAGGAGTCGACTTACCTTTGTTGATGGTGGGTATGTAAAATGTATTCCACATCTCTTACTAGCAGAAATTTGTGCATGGCTCATGCGCGATAGTTGAACCGAATTAGATCGATGATATCGAGGTACAATCAGATGCTTCGAGACCTTATAGGCATGTCCATCTCGTCGGGCGTGATACAAAACAGCTCGGGAGGAAAACAGTGGAGCTAGTGAAGGTTTAGTGGAGTGAGACTGAAGGCAATTATACCTCGAAGAGCGAGGAGAGCGTAAGGATTGCTTATCCGAAGCTTTTTATTTTGTGCGACTTCTTTTTATCTTATTTACTTTCACTTTCGGTATCATATATGGTAGTTTAGTATCCTACATGCTAGCGTAGGAATATATATCACTATGTGCATGCTTGATGTTTGATAACTCAGCTTGTGGATGTTAGTGATGAAGGGTAGCTATATTTGATTTCTGTTGGGGATTTCGAGGGCAAAATTCCTGGGGGAGAGAGTATACGACCCTTATTTTATGATCGAATGATCGTAAAATATTATTTTTTAATTAATATGAGGTCGTATGACTGTATAACTTTGAGAAATGCCTACTAGTGACACTTCTTATATTTATAATTTTTTTTGGACAATTTTACACCTAAAATCTTGTAACGACTATAAATTTTAATAGAAGTCGAATTAGCATCGGAGACCACTTCCATTCGAATAGTATGATGGTTTTCCTTTCCATGGAATAACCATAATAGCGATTTGGACTTTCTATTTAGAACACATTGCGATTTGAAGATTGATAATTTTTGAAGAAATTTAGCAGGCAATTAGGGAGTTTGAGGGCAAGCCCACTTACCCATTTTGGGTTTCATGGCTATAATAGGCTGAACCATCATTCCCAAATCACTTTTGCCACATCTCGAATAGATCTAAGCTCCTATTTTCCCATTCTACACACAAAACAATCTCTTTTCTCCTCCAAATCCATTCTAAATCATAAATTAAGGGATTATTACAAGAGGATTCACCGGAGAACTTCAAATCTACATTTTTGGGTAAGAAAACTTATGGCTTAGCTGTTGGTTTTTGGATTTGCTACAATATGCATGTTAAACTTGGGGTTTGGTGGTTTTGGTGAGTGATTTATCATCTCTCATCTTACTATATATGTATCATATGTTTTGACATGTTTTAATCCTATTTTTAAAGTCAAAATCATTTTTTGGGACCGCTTTAAAATGAAACCCGAAGCAAAAACAAATTTAAATTGTTTTAAAGTGTTCTAGTTAGACACGTATTATAGGATTATGTGCTATGAATTATTGTATCTTTGCATTTTTAATGTTGTTTGGTGCATGTATGGTGTTAGCCTATATGCTTATATTGCTGAAAACGTTGATCTAAGTGACTTAGCATTAGATACCGTGAAACCGGGATTCGAGAAATTGACTCGAGATTGTTGAAAGTTATATTGTTACATACGAAATATAAAAGGGTCAAAGAATGGAGCAGAGCAACAAAGTCGACACAAAAATGGACGTGGGAGTTACTATAGCATTTTAGTCCAGGGGAAGGTCTATTCAATGCCAGGAGCGCTTGGATCCTGGCATGGATCAGCTTGGGGTTTTCTTTGAATTGGCAGAAAGAGGACCGAAAAGGATTTCCTATTCGATGATGTTACAGTCCGTGCGGACCAGATAGTATTTTCCGTCCGATGATGTTATGGTCCGGGGTTGATCAGACATGATTTCCTATTTTGTAATGTTATAGGAGACTGGACATCGTTTACCGTCTAGTGGAGTTATGCTCGGGTACCAAACAAGGAAGGGTGCTTAGGGTTATATCGTGACATGCTATGGCGACTTCCGGTCGATTTCATGGTTGGGTCGGACAGAGATGATTGGTTGGGCAAGAATTTCAAGTTTGGATGTGCGATGCTTCGAGGTTATTCACGACTTTCTTCGAGGCTTTTACTGGTGACTTGGGGATAAGGTGAACGACCTAGACGACTCGTCATGGCCCTAGATTCTATGCGGCAATAGAGGAAGCGATGGCATGACCCTTTGATGCAAATGACTTTGGAGCCATAGTACAATGCCTCTACGACTTACAATGGATATCTAAAGGCGTTTTGATGATGATGACTTAACGATGGGAGTCATGGCAGTAATCCATAAGGGCAAGTTCAATGAAGGCTTGCAATTATAATTTGCAACTATATTCTACTGTGGAAATAGTCATGATGGAAAAATGATTGAGTTCCATTATGGAGACGCGTACAAAGGGATTGTCGATAACTCGAAGGCTTCTGATGTGCTCATAAATAAGGAGTATGTGGGGACCCCTACCTGGATTTATGATTACGTCTGGATCTTGCGATAGTAGATTACCCTAGGCTTTTGCGATTGTGAGCCTGGTTCCTTACCTTTTGAAGTGGCATAGATTCGAGCACCAATAAAGACAGGATTTCAATTGGGCCCATGGTTTATGTTGTGTCATACGAGTTATCATATATCCATTGCACACGAGTGATTGTGAGGATTGTTTGACGGATGCTGTGTCTATCATGGTTGCTTATCACTTTATGGTGTCACATTACGTAGATATTTTCGACCGTACACCTAGACATCGGACACCGCACTTTGATTTTAGTACACTTATATGGAGACGATAGTAGATTAGAATATACTGACTGTTATGTTCTAACTCTTTGTATACATGGACAGGTTAGGTATGGTTCTTCATACCCTATGCTCCTATTTGCTATATACAATCTCTATAGTATTTTTGAGATGTTGTACCGTTCACACAAGATTGTTGTTTGATCCAAGGTTTTATGCTTTGCTTCTTATTATCTCCGGTACTCTTAAATGAGTAGAATATGGATAACAGGTCTGGATAGCGCATGGAGCTGTGCGAAGTATGAGCAGGTGGCTATGCTTATATATATACACACACACATATATATATACACATATACATATACATACATACATATATATATATATATTTACAGCTTACTATCGCTTATATTTCTCTCTACAGTACTGTGGATCTATACCAGTACTTGTACTATATCTTAGACACATTTATAGTGTTTATTTTGGAGATTGAGACGTAAAAACACTATTATTTTGGCTTTTGTATAATCAGCGAACTTGATGCACTCTTATGTTTATATTTGTGGTTCATTCGATTATATCACTGCCTTAGCTATTTTACGTCTTTGTTATTATATTATATTTTTTTGTCCACCGTGAGAGGTTTTATAGTTTCTTTGCTTGGATTTTTGTTATATTGCACCTTTAGCTATCGTCCTGCATTACTCGGGTACCACCACAGTACATTATACAAGTACATTGGGTACTGGAGGTGTAGGGCGGTCATCATATTTCATTTGCTTGGTCAAGTAGGATTTCAATTCCAAAGCATGGTTTCTTTTTTACATTGCTTACTTCCCTTATTTCTTTCATTGTTTCGATTAATTCTCAAGTCGGTACTAAGTCAAGGCATTTGACTTAGTACCTATTTTTACTATGACTCTTAGGGGTTTCAAATATAACTTAAGTACTTCTTCGCTTCCTTCTCCTCACTTTTACTTCTGCCTATGTATTTTCCTTTGTGATTTCAACTTTGAACCCATCGGACTTTTGACTCCGACCTAGGCTTCCAATGCCGTTGCCACTCAACCGTCCACTCAATAAATGTCCTTGACACTGTTTAATTTTAAAATTGAACGATTTTCTCCCAAATCTATTCAAATTTTATCTCGCTTATTGGTTTCCAGGTCATCGTTGATATTATGTTTGCCCATTGGTAGGTGGCGGCTAGTTTATGGTTATGTGTGGCTTGCCATGAATGTCAATTTTGCACTTAACCATGATATGAAACTTCATCTTACCCAATTAGAACTTGGCCATGACATGGGAAGCAACTAAATTTGAGAGACTTTGAAAAATCTAAGTAGGCTCGAGTTTTTCTCGTGAATTTCCTAGTTCAAACTCGAGTCAATTTCCATATTCATTTCCTCTAAGGTAGCTTTAGGGTTTTCAAAGCTTTGCTTTGGGTTTCCTTGCACATCTTAGGATTTTTAAAATTTTGGCCCAAAAAAATTTTAGGTACAAAGGGGAAGGTGAATGGCTTGAGAAATTTGGCTATGGGAAAATTGACGATTGAGTCCCGATGGGATGGTTCCAAAGCACGGTTATATCGAATGCACTTTCATGTTCAATAGACCTTTTCATCGTCCTTTTTAGCTCGGACACTTCGCTTTGGTATCCCTATAAAAAGGATCGCATATCGGTTCCAATGACAGATCTATTATCGTAAGTCTTGCGATAATAGGTAAAATCTGACATGCGATAATGCTAGTTTGCCTATAAAAGCGAGAATTCCGCATAGAGTGTTCACATTCATCATGCTTTGGACATAGGATGCACACTGCATGGATTGAATTATATATCATTGTCTTTGTCAAAGTATAAAGTCTAATTGGTCAATACACATTAACATTCATTGGGTCTTATAAATCGACGGTACAGGGTTTTACTTTAACACGAAGTCTAAAGTTAAACTCAACCTGACCATGCTCATCATTAGGTTTCCTATAGCAGTGGATCATAGACGCTCCTATCATATCTCTATAATGGGTGTAGGTCAGTCTATGTCAAAATTTGTTCCACTTACAATAGAGTAAGCCTCTGCTTTGACATCTTCAACACTGTCTACTTCGTCTTCAATCCGACTTCGATCACCTCATCATTCCGTAAGGCTGTTTGTAGAGGATATTCCTTTTGTGTCGACAGATGAAGCATTCGTAGGGTTTTTGCCTGACATCGATCTTAGAGGTGCTATAATTCTAGATAATCCTCCATACACTCTAGTTTCCAAGTTAGATGAAAAGGACATCAGAAGAATTTACGAGAGGCATGTCATTCCTTTCGAAGACGTTCTAGTTCCTAAGCCTTTTCAAAAGGCTTATAATCCACTAGAGGGCTAAAAGGCTTAACATTTCAATCATTTCATCTCAACTTCATCCAAATAGCCGTGCCTCGTTACACAACACGTACAGGCTTTGACTTCATGATTTGGGTAGGGTGCCCCTATTGAAGGAGATTTGTTATCTATACAACTTCAAAAAGCGGAAAGAAAATCCCTCTCTCACTTACTTGGAACCTTATAAGGAATACTACATCATAATCGATCTTTGAAACAAACTCGATTATTTCAAGGAAGAGTACTTCTTTGTATGCTTCCCACTTGGTTTTGCCTAAAAATAGCCGTAATGAAAAAAGTTCTGATATCATACTTACTTTTATGGAGCTAATCAATCCAAATCGCTAATTTCTTCATTTTATAACTTCATAGATATTTTGAGGAAGCTCTGTAGTGCAACTCCTACATGTACTCTCCATGATTTGAAAATTATTCCTATCGAAGAGCAAGAAATGATATTTCTTCTAATGGATGAAAAGATGCAGCACTTTAATCTCCTAGATAATGATTGTGGTCTAGGCCTCATGCTAAATATTTTTGGAGGTGCTTGGCCTACTCAGAAGCTTAGGTTGAGCTCCAATATAAAGAAGATCTAAAGATTCCCCCCGTCCAAGATCCTTTAATTAATAAAGAAGGGAATGTGGAGGGTGATTATAATGAAAATTGTTAATACTTCATATATTGATTTTGATAATAATAAACTTAATAAACAACAATATACATTCATATAAAATATAGATACTAATTTCTCTAGACAGGAGTCTTTAACGAGGTACGCGAGGGGGAAAGGGTTTCCAAGTTATATAATATAGAGTACAGGATGCTACATAGATATTGAATCAAAGACTGCATAGTATAAAGACTTAAGGAATGGACATGAATACACATGGGTATAAAGACTAAGATATGAAGATTTCAAGACTATAGTATATAATGTAGAGTTATAGAATATTATTAAATTCCCTGGTAGCACCTTTGATATCTATCTCCCATTTTCAAAGAAAGCATATTTTCGAATATATTTAAAAATATTTTACAAAAGATTTTCAGCATTTTGTTAATATTTATATACCATGTTTAAAATGTTTTTGTTAATAGGACTTCTTGTCAACATCCTCGATGCATTTTATAGGATTGTTTCATACGAATTCAACTTTTGATTGAGTGGATTTTCATTACTCGAGTGAAATGACTAAGTCAAATGGTTTTGCGATCACCATTCTAACCCTAACAATAGGGGATTGATACCGGAAGGTTTTAAGCAAGTGTTTAACTCTTATGTATAGATAGGAAAAGAGTCATCTTACTTTCGACCTCACCGAAAGGTTTAAGGATGATCTAATCATTTCAACTGGACGGGTTCCATAAAGTTGCTAAACCTATCGGTAATCCTGAAGGTTTCTTAAAAGCTCAAGAAGTCACTCAGCCCCTATCAATGGATTTCAATGCATTTTGAACCTCGCGACATGACCAATTGATAGTTTTATTAAACCATTCGATGGATAAGAAGGTTTAGGAAACAAGTAAAACCCTTCCATCGGCTCATTTAGATCAAATGATCTTTATCCTGGTCAATTCGTTGCATTTCCTAAGAAACTGAAAGTAATCCTCATATCTTAATGGTAGGATTAAAGCTTCCAAAAGATTGGAAGGTTTAGTAAACCATTAAACCCATTTGAAGGTTAAGAGACCATTCTGGGGCATCAAATAATGAGACTGCTTTATTTGCCCTTCTTTTGATACTTTGGCCTCTTAGGTTGGCACTCCACTTATTAAAACCATTCGAAAAGAATGCATGTTCCAAATATTTTAGGGCAATAACAAGAGCTAAGTTGATATGCTATGAAACTTATATTTGGGACTGTCCCACTAGTTTAGTTCCCCCTTCTTTCGATCGATATCTAAATTGAGGAGAAGAAAACTTATGAGATTTTCTTTTGAAAATTTCATAGCATATTCTCGATTTGGACAAAGAACATAAGAAATAAATCATTTGAGATCAACCGTTAATGTAAAATTAACGCTTGATCATGATTATCCCCAAATTCCGAGTTAATCGCAAGCCATAATTCGCTTTATTTCTCCACAATGGAGTTTGATACGAAATTTAAGAAGATAGCCACCAATTTTATTCCAAAATTAGGGTTATAATGTGTTGAGTGGTGGTAGTAGAGATTGTTGAGTAGATGAAAATGAGAAGAAGATCCGGTCCCAAGACTGAACCCCTATGGTCTTACTTATAGATGTAGGCGGGCCCCCTTTTGGCCTTATGCTTTCGTTTGGACAGAAGTTTCCTTCTTCTATGCAGTTGGGAACCTTTCTGGTTTAATGGAAGGTTTATTCTTCACATACCATCACGGGCCGCTGAGCGTCATAGATGGCCTTGTGTTTCTTAATGTATCTATACGCTCTTCATCTTCCTGCAAGGTTGGTTCCTTATGAGGCACTATGAACCTTTCGATCTTGTCGGAAGGTTGCTTTCTTGTGTAATTACTACTGAGAGCCACGCCTTTCCCGAATGCTATCGGCAGGTGGATTTTTTGTTGAATTATGAATGCTATCTTTATGTAACCCTTTCGATACCGTTGAGACATACTAAACACTTACTTCAACCGGTTAAGAAGGCTAATTATGCTTTCGAAATGGTTGTCAACCATATTATATATTCTGGTCCTATTCTTTCTACCTTTCTTGGAGGACATTTACTTTGAATAACGACTGATCAATCCCTTTTTCTGCTCTTAAGGGTTTATATTTGCGGCAAACTTGTTTCTTGCATTCCTTCTTTTTATTTAAAGAGTTTGGGGCGCTCTTCTTTCCTTTCATATGTTCATTACGTCAAGCGGCCTTATAACTATGTTCCTTTTTATACCTGCGAAAGCCCCTCCTTTGAAGTTACCGTGCGCTTCTTTTCGTCAGGTGTTATGCAAAGTTTTCGGTGTCACCGAAAGTTAACTTCTTCTATTAATCTTTACCTCTGCGGAAGGTTTCTGACGTGCCTTCTTTATCTCCATTTGCATTTTATAGTTAACCTTTAGCCCCCTCCCTTGTATAAAGAAGGCTTTTGTTCTTTAGGACAAAAGAGTCTGAGGTCGTAGAACTATCCCTGCATTCTTCCGTTTTATAATGAATAACTGAAGACCAGAAGACCCGATTTAACATTGGTAACAGGAGCCCTTGAAGTCCAGGATGCCACTTTTGAGACACTATTTTCTAACAACTTCTAATAGAAATTCCAGAATGTCATTTCCGATAATTGATAATGGAAGGATGGAAGATCTCTTCTAGTAGTTAGTGATAGAAGTCCAGAATACCAACTTGAGGAATTAATAATAGATGACCAGAATACCAATTTTCGTAATTAATAATAAAAGACCAGAGTACCATCACTGGTAACTAATAATTGAAGACCAAAATGTCATTGCTAGCAACTAATAATTGAAGACAAGCATACCATTGCTGGTAATTAATAATTGAAGACTAGAATACCCTTTCCAGTGTCAAGTAATAGAAGATTGGGATATTATCTCTTGCAATAGGAGCCTAGAACTCCCGTCTGGAAAATGTTCGCAAGAAGAAGTCAGTGACTTGCCTCTGATTTTTTTGTTGAATATGTCATCCTTCGGCTGTGTTCGTGCTTTGCATGACATTGCTTTCTCAGGCCCGAGTTTTCTTTGTCTATTTATCATTTTTTCTGGCCATTTTTGAGACACTTTTGTCCAATTTTGTGCTTATTTAAGCAGAGCCTATTTTAGGCTGTTTGTCATATCTGATAGTACCGACCTTTTTTGCTGTTGCTATTTCAAGCTATGCCAATTCTGGGAAGTGCCTGTTTCAGGCATGGACTTTTCTTAGTCCGTCGGACATTTCATTTGGATTTCCAATGAGCTCGGCTAGATTTTTCTAAAGCATGGCCCGAGGACTTACCTAACCTCCCTTTAGGAGGCGCCTTAGCCTAGTCATAGCGTGACGCGGTTATGGTCTTGTTTGGAACCTTGGCCAGGCCATAGCATGGGGGGACCAAGGGATTACCCATCCTCCCTCCAGGAGGTGCCTTATCTTGGACATAGCAGGACGTGGATAAGGGATTATGCTGCTTTATCCTAGCCATTTCTGGTTTTGGCACGGATAAAGACTTACGCCCTCCCTCCAGGAGGTGCCTTGACCTGGCCTTCTTGGCGTGGCCAAGGGCTTTTTACCATTATTCGTAGCCTACCATCTTTGATAGTCCAAGTTTTTAAGGAGAATTTTACTCCCAACCATGTAGATTTTCTTTACTAGATTTCAATAGAGGTATTCTTGGAAATATGTTATTCATTCATAGTTGGAAAATATAGTCTCAAATATTCCATGTTCCATGTTCTTGGCACCATATTCCCATTAGGGTAGCATAGCTTGTAAGCTCCTGAAGTAATTTCTTTGAAGATTACCAATGGACCTTCCCAAGTAGGTTCTAATGGTCCATCTGACGGGCTTTTAGTATTGGCCATTACCCTTCAAAGTACTAAATCACCTTGTCTAAATGACCTGACTTTTACCTTTGAGTTGTAATATCTTGAGATCCTCCATTGATATTTAGCTGTTCTCAAAGCTGCTTCTTCTCTTAATCCATGAATCAGGTCGAGTGATTCCTTTCGCAATTCCTGGTTCAGATTAAAGGTGTAGGCAATTCTTTATGAGAAGGTACCTCAATCTCTACAGTAGTATTGCTTCACATCCATATATTAAAGTGGGCATTACTCGTTGCAGTTCTAGTTGAAGTTCTATAAGCCAATAGAACTAAGGGCAACTCTTCTGCCCAATTTCCTTTTGCCTTGTTTAGACTTTTTTTTTCAACATGGTTTGATTGTTTTATTAGCTGCTTCGACGACTCCATTGGTCTTTGGATGAGCGACCAAGGAGAAGCCTTTTACTATTCCATTCTATGACAAAATCGTGAAAACTCTTCACTCTCAAATTGAGTTCCATTGTCGGATATTATCTTGTAAGGTATCCCAAATCTCGTGACAACGTTCTTGATGACAAATCTCAACACTTTCCTTGAGGTAATCTTCAGAAGTGGTTCTGCTTCAACCCATTTCATGAAATAATCTATTGCCACCATAGCATATTGTGCTCCTCCTTTGGAGATTGGAAGTGGCCCACTTAAGTCGATTCCCCAAACGTCAAATGCCATTCGGCAGTAATAGGGGTTAGTTAACTTGACGAGAGACATGATATCTTAGAATAACGCTGACATTACTCACACCTTTTAACATACTTCATAGCTTTGTTAGTTAGATGTGGCCAGTAAAACCCTTGCGTTGTTATCTACTTGGCTAGTTTTATTCCATTAGAGTTATCACCATAAAATCCTTCATGTGCTTCCCTTATTATTTTCAATACTTTTTCAGGTTTCACACACCGCGAATATGGAAGGGCATACCCTTTCTTGTAACACTTCCATCCACAACGGTAAAGCTTTGAGCTTGCCATTTTAACCTCCGTGCTTCTACTTTATCTGTGGGCAATTTTACATTGATTATATAATCTACGATTGCCATCCAAGTGTTTTCATAACTTCCTTCTACTATTGGAGCTACAGATTCTTGATTCGATATTTCTTGGTCCATCTCTTCCGATTCTGGTGCCAATGCCTACGACCGGGTTAATACTAGTATCCCCGTAGCTTTCTCTTATCTGTTTTCTTAGTGCTAGGATTGGCCTAAAATCCTACAATACAATTTGAGTTTCAGGTGCTCTTCTAGAGATTGCCAACTTAGATAGTGAATCTGCTTGAGAGTTTTCTCCTCTTGGTATTTGATGTATGGAGAAATCTTCAAAAAGTGCGAGCATCTTCAAAACTTTCTTCACATACCTGCCTCGTTTAGGATCCTTGGTTTGATATACCTGCTTGATCTGGTTAACCACTAATTGAAAATTGCTGCATATCAGGATTCTAAGGATTTTAAATTTCAAATCAAGGGTTAATCCAGCAACCATAGATTCATACTTTGTACACTGTTAGTCGCTGAGAATCCCAACTTCATAGCATAGTGTATCTTGTGCCCGTCTGGGTAATTATCACATATTCTACCCTCGCTCCTTCCTCATTTGATGCATCATCCACAAAGAGTTTCAACTATGGTTTTGTATCTTTTTCCTTTTTGGATTGCTCTAAAATGAACCCTTTACATTCATTGATGAAATCTGCTAATGCTTGACCTTTTATAGTCGTTTTAGGCTGATATGCTATATCGTACTGACTTATTTCAATCCCCCCCTTAATTAACCTTCCAGAATTTTCGAGCTTGCTAAAGACTTGCTTCAACGGGAAGTTGGTCAACACTTTTACTGGATGTGCTTGAAAATAAGGCCTTAGTTTTCGAACCGTCAGAATTAAACAGTACGCTAGCTTTTCGATGACTGGGTATCTGATCTTAGCATCCTTTATTCTTCTACTAGTGTAGTAAACTAGTAGTTGCAATCCTTCGCTATTTCTAATCAATACCGAGCTTACAACATGCTTAGAAATTGCCATATATAAGAATAGATCTTCCCCCTCTTCGGGGCTAGATAAGGTTGGTCACTTTTCTAAGTAAAGCATCGGTTCTTGAAATACCTTTTTACAATCTTTGTTCCATTTGAAATTCTTATTTTTCTTGATCACTTCAAAGAACGGTATGCTTTAATTAGTGGCTTTTGATACAAACCAGCTTAGTGCCACCACTTTTCCATTAAAAATCATAAAATCTTTATTTGTCCTTGGTTCTGACATATTCTTAATGTCCTCCATCAGTTCTGGGCTATCCTCAATCCCTTGTTCACTCACGATATATCCAAGAATTTTTTTGGAATGGACTCCAAAGTTTCATTTCTGCGTATTGAGCTTCATTTGATACTTGCAGAGCACTTTAAACATTTCATTCATGTCTTCAAGGTGATCTTCCACCTCTTGAGATTTCACCAACATGTTATCAACATAAACTTCCATATTCCTCCCAATTTGTTCTTTGAACATTCGGTTAACCGACCGTTGATAAGTTGCTCCTGCATTCTTTAATCCGAATGGCATTACCTTAAAACAATAGGTTACTTTGTCTGTAATGAAGCTAGTATGTTCCTCGTCGGGTTTAAACATAGGAATCTGATTGTACCCAGAATATGCATCCATTAGAGAAAGCAGCTTATGTCCACTGGTAGAGTCGACCAACTGGTCTATTCTTGGCAATAGGTAACAATCTTTCAGACAAGCTTTATTCAAATCTATGTAGTCTATATAAGTCCGCCACTTTCCGTTGGACTTCTTTACCAAAACTGGATTTTCCAACCATTTGGGATATCGGACTTCTCGGACAAACCCATTTTGTTGCAACTTCTTGACTTCTTTCTTTAGGGCATCGGTCCTAACCTTATCAAACATCCTTTTCTTTTGTCAAACTGGGGAAATGTCTGGATTGGTATTCCTGACATGGTTTCATGAATGTGGGACTAGTCCCAACCATGTCAGAGTGGTCCAAGCAAAAACGTCCTTATTGTCTTTTAAGAATCCTGTCAATCTTGACTTTAGAGGTTCCTCAAGCCCCTTTCCCACTCTAGCTATTTTGGTGCAATCTGAAGAATCTAGTAGAACCTCTTTAGTTTATTCGACTGGCTTAACTCTTTCCACCACTCCTCGACCATCTAAATCTGTAAAGATTTCACTTTCTTCGATTGAGTTGGAATCTGCCCTCTTTCTTTTTCCATAAACTACAAAACACCTTGTAGCAATACGTTTATTAGTTTTATCATATTTATTCTTTACTTCGAATGATAGATGTAGAAACCCATCTTCCGAACGCTGCAGAGTAATAGAAGAATCAAAGTAACTAGTAAACTCCTTGTTGTATTGCTCTAGGGTTGCAAATTACATTTCTCAAAATGCAAATTGTTTACCTCGGATAGTTCCTCGGCCGCTTTTAGTGAGGAATTTAAGGATAGATATTTCGATAAGATGAGTGTATCCACCTCATCCAGCGCCGGCCGCCCAAAGAAGGTGCTATAGAGTGATGGTTGATCTATGATTACGAAGGTCATTTCAGAGACTCGGGACCATGGAGGAAGTCCCAGTTGGACAAAAAATTTCACTTGTCCAAGTAGTTTTCCCCTTATTATTGAACCTAAAGATTGGCTAGGGACTAGGTTCGAGTCTATCTTTCAAAATCCCCATTTGATCAAATGCATGGCGGAATATCACATTCACAGCGCTTCCCGTGTCAACCAGAATTTTCATTACCATCGAAGATCCTATTTGGGATGTGATCATTGAAGGATCATTGTGGGGATGATGAATCCCCTTCCTTAGCTCTTGTGGGTTAATCACCGGTATATGGATATTGATGTTACGTTTCGTACTTTTAAACGGCGGCTCTTCTTGTATAGAGAATGCATCCTTTTTAGCCTCTCGAATGTATTTACTTCGGGCACTTCGAATTCTACCAGCTGGATGTGGTCCTCCATATATGACATCAATCCTGTTCTAGGGTGGACTTAAGCTTAGTGCCCCATCTTCCTCGATTACATTTCCGACATTCCCTCTAGGCTTCCTTACATCAGTGTTTGCCGGGAGAGTTTGTTGTGGGTTCTTCATGAATTCTTTCAACTGCCCCCCTCGAATCAAGTTCTGAATTATCCTAGCCAAAACCTTACACTTATTAGTTCTGCGGCCATTAGCTTTGTGGTAGGCACTATATTTGTCTCCTTTTTTTTACCCAGGACAATTTCGAGCCTTAAATGAAATGGAGAAATTCACCTTATCCTGGGTCATCGTGTAGATGTGGGAGATTGGTCGATTTAACGCCAATGCGTTAGTATTGGTATCTTTCAACCTGCTCTCTTAGGATTTCTCTCAGAGCCAAATCTACCACTGTCCTTCTTATGAACAAATTTCTTTTTTGTGAAATACAATTCGTCTGTTCGGATGAACTTGTTGGCTTGAAAAGGGAAATCTTGAAGATCTTAATATCCATGAATGAACAACTCCTTCCAGAAAAGAGAACTAACTATGACTCTTGAGTGGACAGCGATGAGTTTATCTCTATCGTTCATGCCTTTGGCCTTTAATGCTTCTGTATTGAATCTCTTTAGATAATCCCCTAAGGACTCTCCATGATTTTTCCTGATGTTAGCAAGCACGGTATAATCAATAGAAGGATCTTTACACATGCAGAATTGAGCAGAGAATTCATATGAGAACTGCTTCCAAGAACGTATCATATTCTCACGATATTGCCGGTACCATTTAGTATGACCCCTTGTAATGTGACCAGAAAACGTCGACACCTCACAGCTCTAGAAGCGTTATATAAATCCATCTGTCTATCAAACGCCATCAGATGGTCTTCCAGGTCGGTTGTCCCATGATATTTCATGGTGGGGACCTTCACATGAGATTGTATTGGAGCTGACAAAATTTCACCAAGAAGGGTGCAACCCTTTTCTTTTTGTTCACTTTTTCGTCTTTAGTATTTTGCACTTAGCGTTTAGCAGGTCTTTCATAGCTTTTTCCGCCACATCCTAAACACAGGCTTCATTTTTCACGTAGTCTCTTTGATTAGGTTGACAGCCGTTTGAAGTTGAACTCGTGGCATAGTCTTTATCTTTTGCATGAACTCTTCCCTGATAATTTTCCTTCGATGGAAGGCCTTCCTTCCATCTTGATAAAGAAATGTGAGCTTTACCTTTGACAACACCTGCAATGATTTTCAGATTTCTTATTGGAGACTCGACTTCTTCCTCTGCAGTGGTAGCTTTCATTGACGATCGGTGAGATAGCACTTCATTCAAAAGATTTTTCATTTCTGCCATCTGGCGTTCTAGATACGTGATTGTAACCACATTTTCTTCCGGTTGAATATCTTGAGTTGGAGCTAGTTTTGGGGACACCTGAACCTGAATGGGAGGTGAAGTCTATTGAGGTGGGCCGGAAGGTTTCCCCTACTCTCTATTTCCAAGATTGAAAGAAGGTGATATGTTTTCCTCCAGAGAAGTAGCCTGATCATTCATTTTTCTAACGGTAAGTGTTTTTTTATTTCATTTTCCTACAGTAAATTAGATTTCATAATTAGTTATATTAACCATGAGGTTGGAGGTTTGATCCCTCCTTCTAGCGCCAAAAATGTTAACAAGATTTCTTGTTAACATCCCGATGCACTTCATAGGATTGTTTCATATGAATTCAACCTTTTGATTGAGTTGATTTTTCATTACTTGAGTGAAATGACTAAGTCGGAAGGTTTTGCGATCACCATTCTAGCCCTAACAAGAGGGGATTGATACCAGAAGGTTTTAAGCAAGTGTTTATCTCTTTTGTAGAGTTGGGGAAGGAATCATCTTACTTCAGCCTTACCGAAAGTTTGAAGGATGTTCTAAGCATTTCAACTGGACAGTTTCCATACTTGCTAAACCTTTCTGTAATTCGAAAGATTTCTTAAAAGCTCGAGAAGTCACTTAGCACCTATCTGAGGATTTCAGTGCATTTTGAATCTTGCAACGTAACTAGATTGATAGAACAGAAGGTCTACGAAACTAGTTAAACCCTTTGGTTAGCTCATTTAGATCAAATGATCTTCATCCTTGTCATTTCGTTACATTTCCTTAAGAAACCAAAAGTAATCCTCATATCTTGACAGTTATATTAAACCTTCCAAAGATCGAAAGGATTAGTAAACCATTAAACCCATCAGAAGGTTAAGAAACCATTCGAGGACATCGGATAATGAGACTGCATTATTTTCCCTTCTTTTGATACATTCGGCCTCCTAGGTTGGCACTTCACTTATGAAAACCATTCAAAAAGAATGCATGATTCAAATATTTTAGGGCAATAACAGGAGCTGAGCAAATATGCTATTAAACTTATATTCGAGACTATCCCATAAGTTTCGTTCCCCCTTCTTTTGATTGATATTTAAATTGAGGAGAAGGAAACTATGGGTTGTCTGTTGAAAATTTCACAACATATTCTCGATTTGGGCAAAGAACATAAGAAATAAATCATTTGAAATCAGCCATCAATGTAAATTAATGCCTGGTCATGATTATCTCCAAATGTTGAGTTAATCGCAAGTCACAATTCTCTTTATTTCTACATAGTAGATTCTGATACAAAATTTAAGAAGATAGCCTCTAATTTGATTTCCAAATTAGGGTTACAATGCGTTGAGTGGTGGCAATAAATATTGTTGAGTGGATGAAATGAGAAGAAGATCCGATTCCGAGACTGGACCTCTAGGATCTTATTTATATATGTAGGCCTTCTGTCTCCTTCTTCTATGCAGTTGCGAACCTTTCTATTTTAACGGAAGGCTTATTTTTCACACACCATCATGGGCCGCTGAGCATCATAAATGGCCTTGTGCTTCTTAATGTGTGTATACGCTTTTCATCTTCTTGCAAGATTGGTTTGTTATGAGACACTATGAACCTTCCAATCTTATCGGAAGGTTGCTTCCCTGTGTAATTACTGTCCAGAGCCGTACCTTTCCCGAATGCTGTCGGCAAGTGGCTTTTTTGTTGAATTATGGATGTTATCTTTATGTAAGTGTTTCGATACTCTTGAGAGATAATAGACATGTACTTCAACTGGTTTGTAAGGCTAATTATGCTTTAGAAATGGTTGTCACCGTGTTATCTAATATTCCTATTCTTTCTACTATTCTTGGAGGACATTTGCTTTGAATGACGAGTGATGAATCCTTTTGTCTGCTCCGAAGGGTTTAGATTTGTGGCAAACTTTTTTCATGCATTCCTTCCTTTTTATTTAAAAGGCTTGGCACTGTTCTTTCCTTTCATCTGTTCATTACATCAAGTGGCCTTATAACTATTTTCCATTTTATACCCGTGAAAGCCCCTCCTCTGAAGTTACCGTGCGCTTCTATTCCTCGGGTGCTATGCAAATCTTTCAGTGTCACCGAAAGGTAACTTCTTCTATTACTCTTTGCCTCATCGGAAGGTTTCTATCATGCCTTATTTATCTCCATTTACATTTTATGGTTAAGGGTTTTACAATGTATCAAAATATTTTACAAAGTATAGAGTTTTCAAAACAATTTTTAAAGAAACTAGTTATCAAAAATTCATGTATATATTAACAAACATGTAGTAGAAAGGTCGCCATACATGCCGCACATTAGTTTTTCAAAATTTGAATTGATGTGTTTATTCTTCGCAATTCTTCATGAACGGACACATCTTTTTATACACTATATATAGGAGGTTTTAAACAAATTTTTAGATGTTATTGTCTTACTTACTTCCCTTCTCTTACTCTCTTGAAAATTCCATCAAAATTATATCAAATTCTCTTTTAGAATTAATTAATACACTTTTGTGCGTTGATTCAATACTACTTTCTTACTATTTTGGAGTCAACTCTCTCTTAAATCAATGGTCAATATTCTGTCTAAGCAGCTTTAGGATCCATTGTGTCCAAAATTCAAGAAATTACCTTTCGAAAAAGCATCAAACTCTTTTGGCATTTGCTTGGTTGTGATGGGAGCTCAATCAAATTAATTGGGTGTGCTTGATAACCCGAAAATCCAAGTGGGTGTGCTTGTATCCCGTCTCAGTCAATTAGGTGTACCCTGAGCCAAGAAAATCAAGAGGGTGTGTCTCATAGCTTAGGAATCGAGATTATAATTGAGTTTACCTTCTGCTCGTTTAAAGATTGACATTTGAAATGAAATCTGTATGCAATTGTATGGGACCGGATGATGGAGAAATCAGAACCCGTATAAAATCCCCAATGTCATCTCTCTAAATCTCTACTTTAATTTATTGCTTTTATTTTATCCATGATTGAATGTGTGACTAATTGTTGATATAATTTTGTGTAAAAATCTATGATTTAATATTAAACTTGAAATAAATTTAGAAAGATATACAAAAGTTAGAACAACATAATTCACCCTGTTCTACTATTTAATTAGCCTTAAGATCCATAATTCTGAAACCCACATTTAGTATCAGAGCACTTATTTTTTAAAAACTCTTAATTTTATTTTTGAAAAGTTTAATGGCTAGCAACAATGTTGGTATATTTGTTAACACTTTTTTCGAAGGATAATATATTGTTAGACCCCTACTTTTTAATGGAAGTAACTACACTTATTGGTCGTTTAGAGTGATAATTTACTTACAATCTAACGGTTTAGATATTTGGAATCTTACACAAAATGAGTACCCATAACTCGAGACTAATTTTGTATAATGGACTATGGACCAAAAGACACTTAGATAGAATAATTCTAAAACATGAATATTTTGTTTTATTCACTAGGTAAAAATAAATTTAATAGAGTGTCTTTGTGTAAGTCTTCACACGAAATTTAAAGAACACTACAGATTACACATTAGGGCACTAGTAAAGTAAAACAGTAGAAAATTTCCATGCTGACTAATCAATTTTGATTGTTTTAAATGAATCCAAATGAGTCTGTTTCTGACATGTACTATAGATTTCAAGATAGTGCATTCATTAGTTGGATTAGGTAAAAAAAAGTTAAAGAGGGCCAAGTTAGAAAAATCCTTAATTCACTCTCTTTAGAGTGCGATCAAAAGACACTAGCAATTGAAGAGGCTAATGATATTAGTACTTTTAAAATTGAAGGATTAATCAAAAATTTAATGTTCTATGAAGCACAATTTCAGGGAAGAAGGGAAACCAATGCGAAATAAAAGAAATCCGTTGCGTTCAATGCAATAATTGACAATCGGGACTCAGACAATGACAATGATTAAGAATTGCTTATGTGACCAGAAATTTCAAAAAATTCCTGAAGTATAGAAAGATGAACAACTTTCGAAAACCAACAAGATGTGTAGATCAGGAACCACGACTAGATGTTTCAACTGTCATGAACCTGGGTAGCTTCAAAGAGACTATCACATCTGAATAAACCAAAGATCTCACCAGTTAATGATTCATCTAGAAAAAGAAAGAAGGCATATACAACAACAGTAGATGATTCAAACACTTCCTTAAGTGACATTGAACTAGATACCGAGAATGTGAATATGTGTTTCATGGCTATAACAGACTAGTCAGAATTGATTAACAAATAGCTGCAAAAACAATACCTTTTATTTAGTAATTTTTATTTTATTTTTTTGGTCGATTTTAGGTTCTAGGAATAACATATTGTTATTCCTCCTTTTGATATCAAGGAATTCACTAGAAACCAAGGACAATTCATCCCGAAGATCATTATATGTAGGTTCACTATAGATGTCGGTAAATTTATGAGTCCGGATCAAGCTACAATTGATATGACGAGACAAGCAAAGCTATGAAATCCAACGTTCCGAATTTCAAGTCAATCTAAGTTGGTATGCTCAAGATATGATGGATGCAATTCATGCAATCACCTTGTTTGTACCCATCAAGCAACCCGAGAAAGTCCTTCTTCGTATCGATCGATTTCGAATCCATCAACTATACACATTTTCGAATCGATCAACAGCAAGTGAGTCAACTTCATATTGATCTAGATCCACCTAC
Source organism: Allium cepa (assembly GCA_030765085.1). NCBI lineage: Eukaryota > Viridiplantae > Streptophyta > Magnoliopsida > Asparagales > Amaryllidaceae > Allium > Allium cepa. Next base: position 472,530,507 of record CM060931.1, read on the forward strand.
TTCGTATCCATCCTTCTTAGCACCGCTTCGCATCAATCATTCTATCACCTATTCGTATTGAACAATCAGCGTCCACTTCGTATCCATCGGTAAATGACAAGGGAGTCTATTTCATATCGATCTATTTTAGACACATTTCGTAATGATCGACCACTAATCGATACAAAATACACACCTACTATCGATAAGAAGTAGAGCGTGCACAATTGGTACAGAGTGAGATGTTACCGGTCGATACGAACAAAGCAAAGATGATCGATATGAACAGAGCAAAGATGATCGATACAAATAGAGCTAAGATGATCGATACGAATAGAGCAATGATGATCGACACGAAGGAGGCATATATATAGAGAAGACTTGATCGCTCGGCATAAAAAGTGGATCGAGCCGAGGAGTTAGCAACACGTCAACTTGCAGGCACGTGCCCAAAAAGCGGTACGAACAACATCGATACAAAGAGAACGGCGACCGAAAAGCCCAAACTTGCATGGATCATAGCTCACAATCTACAAGTGTAAATGCCACGAAATTTTCACAGGAGCTTGCGTACGTCCTCAGCAACGTTCACAATCGATCCTAACTCAATTGGATAAAGTTTTGATCGATACAAAGCTTGTTCATATGATCCTAGATCGTGTGCAAATCACATGAGATCAATCGCGTGGGCTCACCCACGTGCTAGAAGAGGTCTCCCGAGATCTAAGTGAGATATTTGCATCCTACGCCTATAAATAGCATCCCGGAGTCTATAGAAAATGGACTTTTAGCTCTCCTACATCCAGACTCTGCTGAAACCCTTTTTGCACTCCAAGATCACTGTTGCACTTGAAATTTACTGCTATAATTAGTTGTAATCGGCAAGTAAACATCAATAAAATCATCAATTTCATAGTGGACGTAGGCCATACGACGAACCACTTTAAATCTCTGTGTTTCTGCGTGTTTTTCTTATCTTTGTTTAAAGTGTTTGTTTGATAATCCTCTTTTTACATTTACTTTCTTCATTTTATCTCTTCAAATACTTCCGAAGAATGTTGTGCCCAATTTTGGTACAAACATTTTGGTGCTTTCACTGAGAGAACGCAAATTTTCTCATGCTCGTCAGATTTACTATCGATATCGGATTGCAAAAATTTAAGAAGAAGATCCATATCTCATGTTCAAAGTTCTTCCGTCCTATTAAGATTTGCATAAGATCTAGGAAACGGCTTCACTATTCATCATGGTTAACATAAGGACCACCTTTGCTGCTGTAGATCTAGAAGGACAGGATCAAAAGAATTTCGTACAACTACCTCCGACTGATCAGAATCCCGCCGGACCATCAGATCTGCAAAGCCCTGTCACCTGGGAAGAGTTTTAGATGCTAATGCAAGAGTTAACACAGAGCCATCAACAACTTACTCAATAGCCGTGTGCCAACGCAGAATTGACCAATCGGATAAATCGTCAAAGGCGTAGGAGATCCAGTGGGATCAGGCTTCCTACTCATCCATTGAGAGTTCAACTTCTTCAGACTATCATCACAGATCCACGCTCCCATGGTTAGATGGGTGTTATACCAAGCAACTGTACATCAGCACGCACTAAGCCTTGGACAGCCAAGAGTTGGCCCGTCCACCAGCCATCGGACTGGACCCTCCTCCTAAGGAGGTACTATTCCACATCATGTTGCAGACAATCGAGCTACCACCAATGCTTCTTAGCTGGGATTCGACGCCCAAAACCGGACAGGTCCGATCCAACGTCAGCATACTCTCGAACCTTACATCGCTAAAGACTTAAAACCAAGGAGGCAAGACTTGGACTGTCGACCACATCCGACCTAGCCTTGCATTGTGGAACACGACCACACCTCAGCCCAGCATGCTCAAAATGTCCAGATGTCAGATATACCAACGATGATACGTCAAATAATCCATGAAAGTCAAGGTCTTAGTAATGACGAATGGGGAATCTCCCGGAGTCATACCCCTTTCACTGATGACATACTTTATGTTGAACCACCTCGGCGATTCAGGATGCCAACTTTACTCGTCTATGAAGGAAGATCGGATCCTAATCAGCATATTCTGAAGTACGAATGGTTGATGAATGCTGCACGAGATGACGATGCAGTTAAATCGTGAAGTTTTCCAATCTCTCTTAGAGACATAGCTACCATGTAGTTTACCCATCTGCCACCTCGATCTATCTCATGTTTTGATTAGTTGACGAAAAAGTTTGTTGAGCAGTTCCGGATGCACGTAGCGAGACTGAAGGATGTTAACACTCTATCTAGTTTCATTCATGCTCCGGGAGAGACATTCAGGCATTATTTAGAAAGATTTCATGCCGCGTGTGTTAAGAATAGCAATCCCAACGATAAATCTATTCTGATGGCACTAACTAAGGGGATTGATCCTGATTCAAAATTCAGCAACTGGTTGGCTGGAAAGCCTCCTGCGTCATTGGACAATTTCTATTCCAAGGCAGTCCAATTCTTGAGAAGGGAGGACGCGAAGTACTCTAGAAAAAAGAATGACGCAGGGCCTAGTGTTGAAGGAATCCAGAGTAATAAAGCTATTAAAAAATCTGTGGAGAGTTCTAGAAAAGTGCAGTTAAATATTCAAAATAAAAAGAATCAGTAGAGAGGTAATGGAGATCGAAATAAGAAAAGGGATCAGAATCATGGTCCATGACGTAGGGCTCCCATGTTTGATAATTACATTCCTTTGAAATCGTCGCTAAAGAATGTGTACTTACAGACTTGTAATACCATTCAATACAAAAGACTTGCCCCGAGACCATCATCAGAGAAGCAAATCCAAACAGGAAAGTTATGCAGATTCCACGATAGCTACGGCCATAACACGAACGAGTGCCATCACTTTTAAAATCTCATTGAAAAGTTGATAAGATAGAGGAAGTTAGAGCAGTTTGTGCGGGAGCCGTAGTTTGGCGGAGCGGACCCATCAAATCAAAATCGTGTACCTAATTAGGCAAGACTGGAGGAATCCGCTCGTATTGGTGGGAGGTTAGTGATAAATACTGTTAGTGGTGGTTCTCATCCAACAGACCGAAGCTGGAAGGAAATGGAGACGTATGCCAGTTCTATTAGGCATGCATACTTCGAGTGTTGTAGTAGTTTTGATGATGGGGCTCCGACCAAACAATAGAAGACAATGACTTACGACATTGTGTTCCGAGATAGAGATGCTGACAAGGTCGAAGACCCCACTATTGATCCACTTGTCATATCAGGTCAAGTAGGTCCTTCTTGGATAAAGAGGATCCTAATTGATAGTGGAAGTTCTGTTAACATACTGTTTAGGCGAGCTTACGACCAGATGAAGATGGAGGCTAAAGATCTTAAGCCTTGCCAGCCCCGTATTCATGGCTTCAACGGGAGTGCAACCATACCCACTGGAATGGTAGAATTGACAGTGGAGTTAGGAACTGGAGAACGCCGAAGAGTCCGGATATGACAATTTGTTGTGAAGGACATCGACTCGCTATACAATGCTTTCTTGGGCCGACCGGCCCTAACTGAGTTCAGGGATGCCATTCCCCTATGTTGTTTGACTCTAAAGTTCCCCACCGATCATGGAATTGGAGTCATTCAAGGAGATCAGGCTATTGGAAGAGCCTATTATCTTGCTGAGCTGCGAGATGTGCGGTGAAAAGGAAAGGGCGTAGAGAAATCCCTCTGCGTTTGTTTCATTGAAAATTAATTAATGTCTGGGCTCAGGCCCGGGCACCCCAACCAATTCTAAAGAGATCTTGACCCGAGAGATAATGAAAGTGAAGATGAAAGTAACGGCAGTCAAGCTTCTTCAATCGAACTGATAATCGATGTCCCGATTGACGATAGCAACGATTTTAGAATGATAAAGATTGGATCTCCGTTAAGCCAACAAACACAAGAGGAATTGGTTGAATTTCTCCGAGCGAACCGTGACGTGTTTGCTTGGACACATTCCGACATGTGTGGAATCTCCCAAGACATCGCGAGCTGCACATTGAACATTGACCCGCGATATATCCCGGTCAAACGAAAAAGGCATGATATGGATCCAAAGAAATCTACCGCCCTTAAGGAAGAGGTAGATAAGCTTAAATCGAATGGATTTATTCAAGATGCCTTATACCTGGAGTGAGTATCCAACTCTGTACTCGTTCGAAAGCTGAACGGGAAATGAAGAACGTGTGTCGACTATTCAGACTTGAATAAAGCCTGCCTCAATGATAGTTTTCCACTTCCATGAATCGATCAGCTTGTAGATTCAATGGCTGGACATGAACTCCTATCCATCATGGATGTTATTCAGGCTACAACCAGATACCCATGCACTTGCCTGACCAGGAGCATACCATCTTCGTGACCGGTCTAGGACTCTACTGCTACAAAGTTATGCCTTTAGGACTCAAGAACGTCGGTGCAACTTGCCAACGATTGGTTAATCGGATATTCGCCAACCAGAGTGGGAAAACTATGGAGGTATATCTGGACGACATGCTAGTGAAATCATGATTCTCCGCTGATCACATTAAAGACCTGGAGTCAATGTTTCATATCTTCTAAGAAGACAGAATGAATCTCAACCCGTTGAAATGTCACTTTGGGGTCGCATTCGGAAAATTTCTTGGGTTTATCATCAATGCTTGAGGGATTGAGGCCAATCCCAAAAAGATTTGGGCGATCAGAAATCTTGAGATTCCAAGAATCATAAAGCAAGTCCAAAGCCTCAACGTGAAAGCAGCAGCACTGAGCAGGTTCATTTCAAAGTCCACTGACAAATGCATTCCCTTCTTCGATTTGATCCGAAAAGGGAAACAGAACATTGAATGGACCACGGAATGCGAGGACGCATTCCGAGCACTAATTCAGCACCTCTCCACACCGCTTATTTTTTCAAAGCCTATCCATCACGAGAAATTATACCTTTACTTGGCGGTATCAGAAAATGCAATCTGTGCTGCCCTAATTCGGGAGGAAGACCGGGTGCAAAAACTGGTCTACTATATTAGTAAACGACTAACCAGAGCTAAGATAAATTATCCAAAGCTAGAGAAATTGGCTTATTGTCTCATTATTGCCTCAAGGAAGCTTCGTACGTATTTCCAGGCTCATCCTATCATTGTTTACACTGATCAACCATTACAACGGGTCCTTACGTGGCCTGAGACATCTTGTAGGTTACTCAAGTGGAATATCGAGCTAAGTCAGTTTGATATTGCCTACACTCCAAGGCCATCCATTCAAGGACAAGTCCTAACAGATTTCATAGCTGAATTTACCATCCCAAAGGACTTGCCTGAAACTAGTGAGTCTTCCAAATATATCTGGATGTTGCATACTTATGGTGCATCAAATGTCTGTTGCACAGGTGCTTGGGTTGTACTTGAATCTTCGGAAGGTCGATCTATATGCTACGTTTTGAAGTTTGATTTTCGTGCGACCAACAATAAAGTTGAGTATGAAGCCTTGACTGTCAGGTTGAGACTTGCCCGAGATTTAAAAGTCATTGTTGTGGAGATTTATTGTGATTCGCAACTGGTCGTATATCAAGTTCAGGGGAATACCGGGCCAAAGGTCGAAGATTGGATGCTTACCTAGCTTGGGTCCAGGAGATACTGAATTAGTTCAATTATTATGCTATTTATTGCATCCCTCGAGAGAGCAATCAAAAAGTTGATTCGTTGCCGAAGCAAGCCAGCGCAGGTGAAGCACAACAAATTGCCATGGAAACATTGTATTCCCCAAGCATTGATCGAATAAAGACAAATTAGGGGTTTGAAGTCGTTCCCGATAAGGAGTCATGGATGACTCCGTTTAGAAATTATCTCGAGCATGGAACACTGCTTGAGCGCAGCAGTGAAAAAAGACAAATTCTTCAAAAAGCTTTGCTGTTCACTATTTAGAATGGAGTTATGTATAGTATCCCCTCTATTCCTTTACTCCAGTGCATCGCTCACGATGAAATTAAACGAGTATTGCATGATGTACACGAAGGGGAATGTGGCGATCACACTGAAGGGAAAGCTCTAGCAAAAAAAAGTACTCCGATATGGATACTATTGGCGGACTGTGAATCATGATGCATCGGATTACTCCAGAAAATATGACAGATGTCAAAAACATGCTCGGATTCCTAGAGCCCCTCCTATCGAAATAACCCAGATGGTAAGTCCATGGCCTTTTGCAGTTTGGGCATTGATATTATTGGTTCTCTACCTCTGGCTAAAGGTGGTGCGGAGTACACCATCGTCGCAGTTGATTACTTTACCAAGTGGGATGAAGCTGAACCCCTTGCTACAATCACGACGAAGAAAGTGATCAACTTTGCGGCCCGCAATATTATCTGCCGATTTGGTCTCCTACATGCCATCATCACCGATAATGGAACCCAATTCAACAGCATTGAATTTAAGGATTTCTATCAATGATTCCACATTCAGAAGTTCTCTACAGTTGCACACTCTCAAGCAAATGCACAGGTTGAAGCCGTGAACAAAGTTATAAAGTCTATTCTGAAGAAATGACTGGAAAAGGCCGAGGGCAAGTGGGTTGATGAACTTCCTATGGCTCTATAGGCTTACCGAACAACCCACAAGTCCACGACCGTACACACTCCATTCTCTCTTTCCTACGGTTTAGAAGCCGTTATTCCAGTCGAGATGGAAGTAGATTCTCATCATGTGACTTATTATGATTCGAAGAAAATGCCATATTACTTGCTGAATCCTTGGATTTATTTGATAAGAAGCGCGAAGAGGCTGAGTTGAGGGCAGTTGCATACGGAAGTCGAGTCGTCTGATTATACAATGCCAAGGTCCAAACCTGAACCTTTGAACTTGGCGCTCTTGTCCTTAAAAGAATCTACCCGGTTCCTTCACACATGAAACTGATGTAGGAAGGGCCATATATGATTGAACGAAAGCTATGAGATGGCACATTTAAATGGTCGAATGTTGGCGGTCTTACTTTGCCAAGAGCCTGGAAAAGCGAGAGTCTTCGTCGCTACTACACATGACAAGCTTTATTTATTTAGTCTACTTTTCATTAGTAATTTGCTTCTGAATTTCAAATTTTGAATTTGTAATAAGGCAACTGATTTTGTCGTATTTTCTTACTTCTGCAATAAAATGCAATCTCTTCGAGCTAGAGCTGTGATTTTTTGAATGTGTCATACAACCATCATGATGCACGAAGAGCTAAGTTCCATCATACGGTGGGATCTATTCAAATAAAGAGTAACTATGATATGACCGGTTACTCGCTAAGTGAAACCTGAGCTCGAGGGCAAGCCATCACAGTGAAGCCAAAAAAGGATTGATACATGACAATCCTTTAACTAACTTCAGTTTCCCAGAGTGTGAGCTGGAGTATAACTAATAAATGCGGTTTCGAAGAGGGTGGATCCATCCACCTAACAACTTTGCCCATATCTTGACCAAGTTTGAGGAGGATGGACCCATCCATCTAACAACCTCGCTTGTTAACTCAGGGATGACGTAAATTGGCCATTCACAATCCTGATAAATCCATTGTTCTCGGAGTGCAAACGAAATTCAAACACCTAAACAGACGTGACTGACCGTCTGTCGGCCAACTCCAAGTTCCCAGAGTGCGAATTGCAGTATAAACATCAACTTCAAGTTCCCATAGTGCGAACTAGAGTTTAAACATCAATTAACCCCGGATTCCTAAAGTGTGAACCGAAATATCAACATCAACCAACTTTAGGTTCCCGAAGTGCGAAATGGAGTACAGACGTTGACTAACTCCGGATTCCCCGAGTGCAAACTGGAGTATCGACTGCAATTAAGTTTTAAATCCCTACAGTGCGGAGGAAATGCTAAGTATCAAGCAAGTATGATTGACCACCCTTATAATAACTTAAGTTCCCGGAGCGTGGACATATACTTAAAACTTAAACAGGCGTGACCGACCGTCAACGCACAAATGCAAGTCCCCGAAGTGCAGATGTGATCATTAATAAGTGAGCAAATATGATTCGACCACTTGACCCTCACTTGTTTCAGTATCAATTTAACGACGTTAAGCTCATTGTATTGGAGGCGAAATGCAATCGCCAACCGATCTTTACAACTCATCCCTTAAGTTGGGGGCAGAACTTAAGTGTTGATCACTGACTGAAGCAATACAGCATCCGATTTCAGCTTAGTGTCCAACATGACTCGTAGCCGTCATTCCAAGGCTTAGCAAATAAAATCAAAACCCGATCCAAGGGTCAAAAGTTCACAAATTTACTGAACAAGAATTCAAATGTTGGAACACTTAAGCAAATAAATGATAATTGATTGAAGACAAAATAGAATTTCATTTCAACTATCCGTGGAAGGAATTTATGTACAAGTTATTTACAAAATCCCTACTAGCAGGGGCTGAACCTGCATCTATAAACGACCAACAAAAGCTAAAGAAGTTCCTATCTACTCAAAAATGAGCCGAAGAAGCATATCTACTCTTTCTTGGTTTCTTCTTCGGCATAAACCCATTAGAGCTTCCATTAATTTTCCACTTTGAGCCTTTGCCTTTCGGCAGCTAATCTTCTTCGTAGGGAATTATATCGATTTCCTCCTCCGAACTCAAGTGTATCGGATACTTCCAACAGGCAGAGTTGGAGGGGTCGAGTGAACTACGAAAGGCGGGATAGGTACGCTGGTGTCAAAATCCGTACTACCAGGAGATATCATTCTTAACGGAGCTGGGCCAGGTCCCGCCATTCCACCTCCAAAGCTGCTGGCCCGAGTAGCTGCTTCCATTTCTACGTTAATCTCGACTATGATTTCTTCCTCATGAAGTGTTTGTGCTTCGCCAAAAACGCTTGTTGTTAGGACTGAGGAGCTGGTAGTTGGTTGACAAACGGCAAATCAGAGAAAGGGTCATGGTGTTGACTGAGAAGCCCCTCCATCATCTGTTCATTGAATGAAAGTGTGCTCCCTTGTACATCATCTATAGGTGCAGTGGCCGATGTCATGGTAGCTTCTATAATGATCGCCTCCTACTCATGATGCGACTCTTGAGTTGTAGGATGCGCGGCTAATGTGGCTCTAATCACTGGAAAGGGACAAAGAAAAACTGTTATTAAGTATTTCATGTGAAGCTCGCGATCATAAACAAGCATAAGAAATGTTTAGAGTACCTTCCTCGGTTTGAATTGTTGGCGGCTGAATGGCCTCAGAAATTTACTCACTAACTTGAGATATCTGTGGCTGATCTGGGTTGTAAGTAGGAATAGATTGAGAATGAACCGCAGAAGTCGATTCAAGCTGAGTCGGCATAAGATTTTCAGGACTTGTGTCACAGTGCTCGACACCAGAACCTTTTCCAACCTCCGAATACTGAGCACCAAGCTTCTCCTTCTCATATGAAATCATAGCATTATGGAAAACTTTCCTTTCGTCTTCATTCAGCATTTGGTTCTTAAGCTCGAATTCGTCGACCGATTCGCCCTGATGGGCAGCTTTCTCATCTTCTATTAATCGTCCTCAGGCGTTGTATAAATGTGTCGAATAGTTATCAAGCCAGGCTAGGTTCCTATGCCTCAAGACGTTAACATTATAGGTAACGACGAGATCTTCAATATCAGCCTCTAGCCTAGACTCCGCCATTTAGACCTTCTCCTCAACCTCAGTCTCCACCTCCCGGACCTTAGCCGTAGCTGCATCTTATTCACCCCAAAGCACTACGGCCTGTTCACATGCCTCCTTAGCTGTGATATTTGCATCATCCCTTTCCTTGCTGATTTCGAAAATTTTTGCTTTGAGCTCGTTAAGTTCTTTAAGATCTGCATCTCGTTCGGCTGTGACAATGGTGTTTCAGTGGCCCTTTGCTCCACCAGGGAAAAATGTGCTTACTGCAGCCTCTCCATTACCAAGCTCGCCTCAATGGCCTTTTGTGTGGCCTCTATTTTTGATTTCCGAGAGGATTTGGCTTCCTTATTAAGCACTTGAATTATCCCATCCTTTTGAGCGAGCTCGGTTTCTAATTTCTTGATGGTATTCGCCCGCTCAACGGCCACCTTCGATGCTTTCTCAACAGCTTTCCCCTACTCCTTGTACTGAGTGTAGATATCATGAATATAATCATGCATTGTGTGCTCTGCTTCCGATGGAATTCTCTTTAAGTGAGGGGAGAGGACAATGCCATAAAAACATAAATTTGGAGAATCTTTCTTCAGCTGAGCAATTCTAATAGTTGCATCCCCGGTGGGCTCAGTAATAGCCTGTTCAGCGGCAATTGGAATTTTGGCCTCATGTCTACGACATTGTGATAAAAGGCTAAAGGTTTGAGAAGATGATTTCTAGTGGAGAGGCTCTATCAGTTGTTTTCCATAGCTCAAAGGGTGTGCAGGGGCTCGAGGAGGAGAATGGGATCGGGATCGATGTCTATAGTCCTTGTCCCTGTCTCTTTCATTTCGTTCTTGGCTAAAGTACCCACGATCGTGGTCCCTTTCTACCTCTCTCCTACGTGATTCATAATATTAAGAGGATCAACGAGCTGAAGGAAGGCACCCCAACATCAGTCCACGTCCAGACATTGTATTTGCAAAGTAAAAGAAACAGAATTAGTAATCTCCTAAAGTAAACAGCTTGTGATCGGAAATCGTGTAGTGCCGTGAAATGTATATGTATATGCAACCCCCCGACTAACCGAAAACGTCGGCCACGCTTGTGGGAAGAGACTCGCTTAAGTCTATAGCACTATGAAGCTCCTCCAATCCGACGTCATTTTGAAGTGACACATAATCTGGAATTGGGATACCGGCAAGCCCTTTGAAAAGGTTCTCCACTTACGAGGGAGGAGCCTCTGAAATTCTGATACCGAGAACAGGTAAAGACACGATTACGGATTTCCATCTCAAAGATCTATGGCGCTTATGCGCTGCAGCCTTGCCTTTTCTCCTTCCCTCAAGACTTTAAAAACTATAGGAAGGCCCGACTATGGGTTCGTCATCAAGTAGGTGAATTTTCTTCCTCACCCTCTTCGGTTATTGCGATCTTGGGCACTCTACATTTAGCCTATTTCATCGAAGCCGCCCTCAGCATTCCTTTAAGCCTAATGCTCTGATTTCGCTCGATTAGCCCATCGGTCCTTAAATTTCTATCCGTTAGCACCGAGTCCATTTTCCTCATTTCACTCGGCACTTCATGAAGGACCTGTACTATTTCTTTAAAATGTGTGCCTTCAGGTCGTAGGATTACGGATGTAAAAGGAAAAAGGATGTGAGATTCAGCATCGGTTACGATAAATTCATGAATTACCAAAGAAAATTATGACACTTACGTCTGGCTAACCATCGACTGGCGAATCCTGGGGGGCATCAAAGTGGAACTATTCTGTCTTGAAATAGCTGAGCCTGGTCCAAGAGCCCGTCACTCTATTTGACAGTTCCTAACTGCCCACAGGAATGTGTACGAAGGACTATCTCCCTGACTCTTAACATTAAATAGGTATCTAATTTCGACCGGAGTCGAATGTCGAAAAAGATGCTCCATGAATACAATGAATAGGCTATCAGCAGTGCGTTTCCATTGGGGTGTAGTTATGAGGGTAAAATTCCAAAAAAAGCCAACACTTTCTGAATGTATTGGTTGAATGGGGGAAGCATCCCAACTGTGCTCGTGTGCCTGATAAATGTAGTAAACCCTTCCTGGGAGCATGTGGTCTATCACTTGGCCCGGGTAATAAGACATCGTCGAACGACAAGCCGTGTCTTAGGCATATCCGTCCCAACATATCTTCGAAGACGTTGGAGGGTATAGAATCTTGTGGGTTTGCAATAAAAGTTGCTCTAGGAAACTCTTCGGGAGCTGGATCGATGTCTTTGGCCGCAATGGTCAGCAATTCTATTATTAAGGAAGATGGACTCTGAGTTTCTTGCTGTTGTGGGCTTGAAGATTCCATAGCTAATTAACTTATTAAAAACCATCACTAGATGATAATAAGCTCGTGTATTCCTCGGTGTGGAGTGCATGAATCTGTTGTGCAGTGCTACATAATACTTAAAGAATTTTGCAGAATTTAAGAAATGTTCGAACGACAAGACTTAAAAATCCAATCGTAATGACCATCATCACTAACCATCGCAACCATGTCATCCATGCTTCAGCGATCGGTGCAAGTCAAAGTTAGTCAAATTTCATAAGTTACAGCTCCATCGACAAGCTTCAAAAGGTAGTCAAATATGCAGTGAAACAGTTATGTCAAGTTATGCAAGGAGGAAGCTTGTTGGAGGCAAGAGTTCGAGTATGCATGAAATTTTATACCCATCAAAGTCCAAATTACGGTCAATCGGCAAAGAGCTTGGATTTCGTATCGATTGAAATTTATTATCTTCATATTGATTGAAAAAACGTTCACTTCATGTCGATCAAAGCATTAACTTCCTATCGTTCCATAACGTTCATTTTGTATCAATCCAAAATGATCAGTTCGTATCGATCAAGGAAGCCTCAGCTTCGTACCGATCAAAATCCGATGGCTTCGAATCGATCAGGTTTCATTGACTTCGCATCAATCGTGTTACAATGGAGTTTGTACCCATCACAACTATGCTTCTATCCATATCGATTCGAACTAATGAAAACAAAATCGAAGGATCAACAATCGACATGAAGTTAAAGGTAGGGGATCGATACAAAGCTATCAGTTGAGGTTCAATGCGAAATCAAGTTTTTCTAACCCTTCATCGATGCGAAATCAAGGTCGAGCAACCTTTCACCGATTCTTCGTCTACCTCCTCACTCCTTCCCCAAATAGCCAAAAATCCATTTCCTACCTCCCTCGGCCATGCTCTGAACCAACTCTGGCCTTAACATTGCCAGAAGTTAGTTATGTATGTTTATGGATTGACAATTGGACTCGAATCTCATCGTTCTTAATGCGAGTTCATCGATTAATTCCTGACTTTAACAATTAGATTAAGGGATTGGAAGATTTGGTTCGATTTGAAGGCAAAGAAAGTTTTTTTTCTCTTTTTCTTTGATCGATACAAAGCAATGCAGAAGGAATAAAAAGCAAGTGAGAAATTTGGCTAAGTCCCAAATGTATTTATATGTTTTCATATCGAAGGAAGAAACGTTTCATCTCCCAGTATTAAAAACCGGTGAAAACGGTTTTCAGCATCATCGATACGCGTAGTCTTCTTCGTATCCATCTAACTATACTTATCAGGGACACAGCTGTTCGTGTCCACCAGCGATCGATTATATATGTCATTGATACTAAGAGCGCTATTTGTATCCATGAACCACTTAGTTGAGGCAATGCTTGCTTGCAACCATCCAGCTATCGATACGAAGCGTTGTTCATATCCATCCACTCACATCAGCCAAGAAAGTAAATTTTGCATCCATCATATCATCGACACAAACAAGACAATAGAGACTGGTTTGGACCATTCCGATCCATCGACAGTCCATCAATGCAAAATGGTAACTTTGTATCCATCAACGAGTTACCCCCAGCTTCGTATTCCTGAATTTAAGTCTCATCGATACGAAAACAATTTTTCGATCTTTAACATCGATCTAGGAGAGGATTGATATGAAGGGAAATTCCAAAACCACCATCAAGCGTTGTTAAGATCGAATTTCACATTGATTCAAGAGAGGGTTAATATGGGTTTCGATACAAAAATTTAAGAAATTGACAACGACATGTGAACATACGGACGTTAACGGGAGTCAGGCTAATGTACATTCATGTATAATGGACTAACATTCGATTTTCAAAAATTTACAGGAATTGAATGCTCGCCTAATGAGAACTATCACAACAAATGACAGTTTGCTATAGTTCAATACTCAGTTACAGTAGTGCATAGTACAACGATTACCAGTCAGCAATTTATGATTTATGCTTCCATTGATCAATCAAAGATCACAACTTTTGACAAGATAACAACAACCGTTTGATAAGTAAATCGAACTTTTCAGAATGAAGATTATAGCTTTTTAAAGCACGTCATGTCCTTACAAGACGTACTTTGGGGGGCAAATGTTATCTCTTCTTTTGGTAAGGCTGTGATATCAAGGAATTGACTGGAAACCAAGGACAGTTCATCCCGAAGATCGATTATGCGTAGGTTCACTATGGATGTCGGTAAATTTTACTTGAGTCCAGATCAAGCTACAATTTATATGATGAGACAAGAAAAGCTATGAAATCCAACGTTCTGAATTTCATGTCAATCGGAGTTTGTATGCTCAAGGTACCATCGATGCAATTCAAGCAATCACCTTGTTCGTATCCATCAAGCAACCAGGGAAAGTCCTTCTTCATATCGATCAGTTTCAAATCCATCAACTATACACAGTTTCGAATCGATCAGTAGCAAGTGAGCCAACTTCGTATCGATCCAGATCCACCTACTATATATGCATCCTTCTTCGCGCCGCTTCGCATTGATCACTCTATCACTTGTTCGTATCGATTAATCAACTCCACTTCATATCCATCGGTAAACGACACGGGAGTCTATTTCGTATCGATCTATTTTAGACACATTTCTTATCGACTGAACACCAATCAATACGAAATACACACCTACCACCGATAGGAAGTAGAGCACGCACAATTGGTACAGAGTGAGATGTAACCGATCGATACAAACAAAGCAAAGATGATCGATACAAACAGAGCAAAGACGATCGATACGAACAGAGCTAAGATAATAGATATGAATAGAGCAGTGATGATCGATACGAAGGAGGCTATACATAGAGAAGACTCGATTATACGTCATAAAAAGTGGATCGATCCGAGGAGTTAGCGCTACGTCAATATGCAGGCACGTGCCCAAAATGCGATACGAACAACATCGATACGAAGAGAATGGCGACCGAAAAGCCCAAACTTGCATCGATCATAACTCACAATCTGCAAGTCTAAATTCCACCAAATTTTCACAGGAGATTACGTACATCCTCAGCAACATTCACAATGGATCTCGACTCTATTGGATGAAGTTTTGATCGATACGAAGCTTGTTCATATCGATCCCAGATCGTGGGCTAATCAATGAGATCGATCGCATTGGCCCACCCACATGCCATAAGAAGTCTCCCAAGATCTGAGCGAGATATTTGTATCCCAAGCCTATAAATGGCAACCCAGAGTCTACAGAAGAAGGACTTGTAGCTCTCCTACGTCCAGACTCTGCCGAAACAAGTTTTGCACTCCAAGATCACTGTTGTACTCGAAATTTACTGCTGTAATCCACTGTAATCAGTTGTAATCAGTAAGCAAACATAATTAAAATCATCAATTTCATAGTGGACGTAGGCTATACGCCGAACCACTCAAAATCTCTGTGTTTCTGCGTATTTTTCTTATCTTTTTTTGAAATGTTTGTTAGATAATACTCCTTTTACCTTTACTTTCTTCATTTTATCTCTTCAAATACTTCTGAAGAGTGTTGTGCCCAATTTTGGTACAAATACATATGGATAATAATAATATTGTATGGATATAAGTATATAAGTATTTATACATATAGGAATATGATCGTCTTGTTTTATTTTCGAAAATTTCGGGCTATATGTTGACATGCCCCTATGTCATATGTCGGCATACATGCCAGAAAATTGAAAATTGAAAATTGAAATTTTAATTCAAAATTCAAGTTTTCCTCTTTTTTTCACTTACTCCCATGTTCTAAAATGGCACCTTTTTGACCAAAGAAGATGACTCTTCACTCTCTATTAATTAAATCTAATTCTATCCATTCACTCGCTCACTTTATTTCCAATTCCAAATATCTCTTCATTATCTTATCTCCTTAAAAACTCAAAAATTGCTTCCTCTAGTTAAAATCCTAACCATAAGGCTCTCTAAGAAAACTAAAAACCTTCTCTTCAATGAGAAAGATGTTATTAAAGCCTGTCTGGAGTATACTACTTTTGAAAAAGTATCTCCCGAAAGATTTGCTAAATTCGAAGTTTTTTCCTCTTATGGTTTATAAGATCTTTGTTTTGAAAATGAAATTTTTAGTTTAACTGAAGCTTCTCAAAATGATTTTGTTTATTTTTCGCATTTAGTCAGAATGTTTTATGCGAATTTAAACGGAATTTTTTTTCAAGGATAGGAGGGACAAATTTGGAGTAGTGTTAATCAAATTGTTTTAAATTGTGAACTTTTGAGAAATATTCCTGCTTGTAAATCCAATGGAATTAAACTCTCCACTTTTCAAATTGTTGAACAAAATCATGAAGTTTTTCATGACATTTTCGAAATTGATGAAGAACTTGAATTTAAACATATCGACCAACATCGAGACTTATGAGTCTCATTTTACAATAAAGTATCACCTCGAGGATGGGTAATTACAATAACCCTACTCAAAACATTTTTAAATCTCTCTTTGCTGTAAATGGTCATTACAACTTCAATTGGGCACAAGTCATTTTAGATGAATTTGTTCAAAAGAACATTTTTAGACATAGAACAAACTTTTTCATGCTGTGTATCTTACTAGAATTTTAATACATTTTGGTGTTGATATAAGAGGAGAAAAATCTATTTCCAAATAGTTTTCGACAACGCCAACATCTCCCTTATGCACATTCCACAATTTTTTGAACCATATGAGACATATCCCAAAAAAGAATAAAATTTGTCATATGAAGAAGATAAAGGTATCCAACAACAACAACAATAAGAAGGCGATGAAAATGGAAGTGAAAGAAGAGAAGGAGGAGGAAGTGGTCGCGTCCTTAGAAAGTTTTGACAAACCATCTTACTCCTCCCATAAAGAGATCCTAAGGAACAAAAAAAAGCTTCTTAAAAACCAAAAGAAGCTTAAGCAATCATTTAGTTAATAGTTCACCTCTCTTTCCACCAAAGTGGACAAATACTTAGAAAAGACCATTTGCAAACCTGGCTGCACTTCATCTACATTTTCTGAGACTATATAGTTATTTCCTTAAGATATCGAGCCTTGTTTAGTGTGCTTTTAGTTTAAATTCATGTCATTTTTATGTATTTTCTTTTATTTATCATTGAAATCCATTTATTATTTAATTCTAAGTAATGAAAATATATATATTACTCTCCTATATTGTCTATTAGTTTATAGAGGATATAAAGATATGATGATATAAGTATAAAACAAAACTATAACAAAGACATAAATCTGGCAATTTATGATATGTATGTCGACATACATATACCTTATATGTCGACACACAACAGCCAGATGGCATAAATTTTCAAATTCAAAAATAAATAACTACCACCTATTCAACTCATTCGAAACAACTTTCCACTCCTATATAAGCCTATTTATTCTAGTAAATACATTCATCATTTTATTCTACACTCTCTTTTCATAATCAAACGTATTTTTACAAATATATCTTCTACAGATCAAAAACTATGTGAAAATCTTAAACAAACTCTTCAATCTTTTAAGAATGTTCTCTCTTTTATCTTAAGAAATCGAAGGCATTTAGATTTAAGTTAAATTTAAATGATTAAGGAGCAATAAAAGCATTTGATGCCATTCGATGGATGATTTCTTCCTTAATCAAAGATGACCCATTCAACAACCCAGAGTGCACTATTAACAAGTATAATGAAGACCAAGATGCCATCAAAGTAGATCCAATCTTTGGGTCCGACGGTTGGTTTAAAGTTCCATGAAGTGTCTAGTTATTAGGTTCAAACTTGATATGTAAATACAAACACACATACCCATACTCTTAGGATTTGGTTTGATTGATTTGGTTAGTATATTTGGATTGAATTTGATTAGTTTGCTTGGATATGTGTGATTAAAATGATTGAATAATATAAGATTGATTTTAAAGCCATATTATCTTATTTATAATCATCATGCTTAAAATAAAATAAAAAATTATTTTTCAAAATATCATAAATATATCATCATATATCTTTGGACCATCTTAATCATATATGTTATTTGTAGCTTAATTTGTAACGACGCGATTTTTCGATGCTCGAAAACTGACATCAATACGTCCACCGTATCAAATGCCGCATAATCGAATGCCGGAAAACCGAATTGTTAGGGTTAAAGAAGAAGAGGTAGAAGAAAAAGATAGAAGAATGAAGAAAAGCAACATAAACAATTTCTGAATCTCACATATCGCAGCGGAACAACATATAATAAATAAATGAAAAATCTTTAAACAAAGAACTATATCAGTTATTACATTACATCACATTACATTACATTATCAGAGTGTACAACAACAAACAGTGGAAAAGAAATACTATATACTAGTTAATATGCCATGCTCTCCAGCTTGCCTCCAGCAACTCCTGAATTCCAGAATATCCTGATAACCCTGACTCTTGATTGCCCGTACGGAAATTGGTGGGCACCCAGAGTTTAGGAAGGAAAACAATAAACTCCGAGTCAGTCATAAGACTGGTGTGAGAACTAAAACAGTTTATTTTATCTTTAAAACAAAGAATAGGATAATTTTAAAATAGATTCGCAATGCTTTTAAAAATGAGACTACCATAAGGCCTCCCGCACACACACACACAATGCAAACGCAAAATCAAAGGAAATTTCTCCTTATGATAGTCAAAGAAGCTTGATACGCATTAAAAAGAAAAATTTGTTGTTATTACTAGTGCATAGTGTAGGAAAACATTTCGAAAGTAAAGATATAAATCTTAGCCAACATACGACCATTATCGTATGCCTACTATAGCTACCATCCAAACAGTGGTGACCACCATAAGTGAATGATAGGTTCTACAACTAAAACCGTACAAGATCGTATTGTTTTATTTGGATCTCCAACAAATGGTCAGGCTAAGGAACTTCCTACTGCCACATGGGATCGCCTCTGGCGGGACGTCCCGAGAACTTAACCAGCTCTCTGCCAACACAAGGCCGAGTTACCTTTGTCACTAGGTAACTACTACACGACTATGCCATCCCCCGGTCCCTTTGGACCTTTATCCGAGTGCTCGATTCCAACAACACCACACAGTAATAGATATAGTGTATCAACATGAGTAAGTATCTGGGCTCCATAACATGATACCACCCTTTCCAGAAGGAAATGACATACCCTAAAGGGCGCTACCCCTATAACCTTGTCGCATCCTTCCTGTTTTGACCATTTCCGGGGAGTGAGGCCTGACGAAGTCTCGTCCATAAAGCCACGCTTTGGTACAAAGCCATGCTTTGGGTCAACAAATGATCAAAGCAATGATCACAAAGATAAATGATCAAAGAAATGATCGTATCACAAATGAACAAACAATGATCATTTCACATTAACACTCAACATGTCACATTACCAAATTGGGAATATATCGCTGATAACCATCAACTACATAACCTCTGAGCTCGTACGTCTCAGAGAAGGGTGTTAAGCTAAGAGAATAAATTCTCCTCCACCAGCAGAAATATATTTAAAAGAAATCAGCTTTATATCTCAATTCGTAATGTTAGACATACTATCCATACAAGTCTGTTCCGGGATCGAACATAACCGAAGGCACTTACAAAGAAGTCCTTACAATCCGGATATTCACTAATCACGACCGGACTTCCCATCACACATGGAGCCTCTATACCGGGGACTAGTCGATGCAAAGACATTCGACGAGTTGTCCTTTCGCTTTTGAAAATATCTGGTCTTCAACACCGGTCTTCAAATGCAATTCATAACGACGTATCACATATTCGGAATGGGTTATACGACCCCAAGGTCCTTTCCCGGCTAACCCGAATAGTGAGCGCTTATTTAAAAATAAGTGCGGCATTCAAATTCAAGCAAATCACAACAAATACCCATTCAAAGGTAAATATTGATAGTCGGCTATTGAACTATCATGGATATGCACAACATCACCGGATTCCAAATAATTTTCCAAATTATTTATTTTCCAAATTATTTATTTTCCAAAAATATCTTTACAAGATATAAAATTTTCACACTACAACCATTTGAAAACAATTTTCAAATCACTTTTCCCCTTTACCACTTTTAAAACAAATTTCAATCATTTTCCTTACGCGGAAATACTTTCATTTCGACATGGTTCATTTAAACCCATTAAATAAATCCTTAGCGATTTACTCTATATTTACGTTCCAAATCCGTAAATTAATTCCCACACTTCAAAAATAATCAACGTTTATTTTTAAACAAATTCCCCTTTTCATTTATAAATTCCATAGTGAATTTACATTCCGAAATATTTATGAATACACAATTTCAATTATTCATTTTCAATTTATCTTCAAAAAGATAAATTCTCAAAAACGTTTCATTTCTTATTGGGAAAAAACTTTTCTATACTTACTTATTAATAAGTAATTCACAAATCTATTTATTTTCAACACTTGAAAAATATTCAATAAACTTAAATCGAAATTAAGTATAACTTTCATTCTTTAAGGAAATCATTCTCTTAAACAAATTTATTTGGGCCAAAACGACTGTTGCGTAAATGTAACAACCCGTGTGAATTCGATATTTAAAATGAATTAAATTAATAGGATTTTAATTTAAATTTAGAAAGGAATGAAAATCTTATTTATTTATATAAAAGAGAATTTTAAAATTTGATGTATCAAGGGTAATTAAAATGTAAAAATTAAATTATTTATTGCAATTAATTGTATTAGTGGAAATATTTGCAATGGATATAAGGTTAGAAATAAGTAAATAAAGGCAAGGATTGAATTCATTAATGAAAATAAAATTTTATTCAGTACAATCCTTTTTATTTATTATTGGAAGGTGAAAATTTGAAAATAGATTCAAATTGTATGTAGATAATAAATTGCAATAATTACAATTAGTAATAAATGGAATATCAAACTATTCATAAAGTGAATATAAGTAGATGTAACAAATGAATAGGAAATGCTAGTTATTCATAAAATGAAGAAATGGAACCTAGATGGAATAAGAAATTGGATTTAGAATCTTAATTTGTAGATGTGCATATATTTATAAATGGATTATAAAAGGGTAAAATAACCATATACAAGTATATTAAAGGTTGTAATAGTAGGTTACTAGTAAATTCACTTATTTACCTATAAAGATAATTAGGTGTGCCTTAATTGTAATTAATAAAATAACGAAAGGAGTAAATGTATTTATTTAGAGAATTAATTTGAATTGGATAAGGATTTTAAGTAATAAGGTTAATGCGAGGTAAGTAATGTTGAATTTAGGTTAATAATAATGAATAGTAATAAATTAAAAATTTGTAGCATATATCATAATTTACCTGCTTCCTTGTTAAAGGAATTAGAATGTGTAATAAGTAATAATCAGATAAAGGAATGTTACCCTAATGGAAAAGGAAATAATTAAGTGTTGAGTAAATTATAGGATTGTATTTATTATAAGCGTTATTCTAATAATAATGGTTAATTGTGGAATTAATATGGGGAGTATATAAAGAAATAACTAGGGAAGTATACGTTATAAGTTAATTATAACCTAAATTTATGTGCAAGGTTGAAATTGGATCTAATTGGAAGCTTATTTAATAAATTGGATTCAAGCGTAATAGAAAGATTATTTTAAGAAAATATTTAGTACTATAATTAGTAGAATGATTTACATTTAAGATTTGAGATAGAGATTTGTCTAAGGAATTATAAAGTTAAGTAAATCAAGGTGATAGAAAAATTTTGAATTATAGAATGTGAATTTGAATAGTGAGTCAATTGGTTATTTTATAATAGTAGGACTTATTGAGATAAATGAAATCAAATTTTTATTTATTACGTTAAATTAAGAATTACGTTGAAATAGGATATTTATGTGATAATTTTTAATCCAAAGGGTAAACCCTTATATTTAAGATTAATGAAAGGAATAAATATAGATTGATTCAATAAAAAAATGAAATTTTGGAAATTTATCAACAATTTTGGATTTTATGGAATTGAATATTTATATTGATTTAATCTTTAATAAATTAACATATAAAATTTGTTAAATCATTTTAAATATTGAGAAAATAGTACTAAATCGATTGCAATAGATATAAATAAATTTTTACGTTAATGTTAATATAAAGTACTTTTTGAAGATAACGTCAAATTCATTTATGGAGATTTAGTTAAATGGGAACTTTGATTTTGAGAAATAAAAGCGTATTAATGTGACTAAAGGTTAGAGTACGATTATTGTATGTTTCCTATTTTGGCAGCTTGTTAATTTACAATTTGAAATCAGTTACAATATTTTTTAATTGAGTATCGCGTTAATGTTAATTAAAGTAGTATTTGTAACAATGTTAAGACATTCGTATTGGATAGTTTGTTGTAATATAAGACTTGGAAATAAAGTTATTAACGTATTGGAAAACAATTACATTTGATGAAATTAAATGTTGAAATATTACATAGATAAGAATTTAGATGAAATGGATTAATTTATGAAATAAAATGGTAAGTAATTATAATATTGTTATTAATAATAGACGTTACTTTAAGAATAATTAATGTAGTAACGTAAGGTGAAAATGTAAAATAAAAGGGAAACGTAAAATTTAGTTAAGGTAGTAATTTATGAATTGGGAATAAAATTCAAATGTTAAATTTGGCTGTAAATCAATTTGGGAATAAAATTTTATTTAGTTGGGGTAAATTGATATATACTAATGTTAAATATATACATAAGATGATGATTGATTTAATAAAGAGAATTGAATACGAATGGTATAAAATTTCATTTAAAATAAGATTTTATAATTTATTGAATTTATTTTAATTAAAGGTAAACACTAAAATTTTTGCAATAAATCTTTATTTGATATGGAGGTTTGGTTAATAAATTTGAAGCTAATTGCAATCATAAATGATAGGAATGGTAAGTTGACCATTTATTCATAATATCTAAAAATCAAATAAATGGATTATTGGAATTTAAATTTGACAAACTGTGAATTCATTTAAATTCGAATCCATCTGTCTATTCCAACTTCATCTATAAATACCCCGCTAAACCCTAGCCTCCGCCTATTCTCATTTGTCTATGCTTAAAATTTCATCAGCTCCTTCTCCTCCTCAATGGCAGACAAACAAATCTTAGATCCAAATAAAAATTCCAAACCAAATCAAAAGCTAAAATTCAAACTTCTCAGAAAAATCTGGAAGCAAAATGCATGAGGGAGAGAGGGAAAGAAAGAGGGATGACGTGGCGCTTGAAGGTGTTCTTTTATTTCTATTCTTTTTTTCTTTTTTTTTGAAATTTCAATCACCATTAATGCGTATAACTTTCTCCTACGAACTCCGTTTCACGCGAGATTTTAGTTTTGTTACGATCGTAATAAAAGTCCTGATTTTTTGACACTGGTTTGGACAGATTTGGAGACCGTCAAATTTTTGGGTTTAAATCGGATTTAAATTCGATTTAAATTCAAAAGGTGAGTGTTTTAACCCACTCACAATTTCTAAAATTTCTTGTGTTTGTTAAATTAATTTTAGATATGGGTAGAAATTTTTCTATGACTGTTTGGCATGTATTATTCACTATTTCTGTTTAAAAGCATTTACTTAATATAACTGTAAATTTATTTATTTATTGCATATAAATTTGACAGTTAGAATTTATTTATTTGCATATTAACTGCCAGTCATAGCTATGTTAAATTTTTATTTCATATTAACTGCCAGTTAAATTTACGTTTATTTTTGCATATAAACTGCCAATTAACAGTTATTAAATTTATTTTGAGTATAAACTAGTAATTGATACCATTATTTCTCACCTGTTATATATTGATGATTGTTTGAAATTGGATGATGACTGTGATAAATGGATGAATGGATGATTAATTTTATTAATTGCAAGTTGCTATGCATTTCATTTCTTTCGGGATTGCGGTTTGAAATGATATACAACCGCATTTTTATTTTAAATTGCGGATTGAAATGATAAACATCCGTATCACTTGACCATAGGGTAGAAAATTTTATACAGGCACCGCGGTATATATATAAAATATATTTTGGAATGTTTTTATGGTTTTGTAAAGCTATATATATATATATGGTTTATGGGATATTGAATTAGTTATTTAAATATATATATAGTAATTTTCGTGTTTAAGCTTTGTATAAATTTGATTTGAAGTATAAAATAAAGTTTGATTTTTAAGATCAAATACGATTAAGCATTTATGTAAAATCTAATTTCTGGAGTTTTTATGACTTAAATGAGAATAAGATTTGGAAGATGAATATTAAGTTAAATTGAAATTTAATAAAAACTAAATTTTTTAAAGGATATGATTTTTATAACTTGATTTTTTGTGTAAAGTAATTTAAATGAATATCAGGTTGACTTAAATGAATATATCAAGTTTAATAAATTGAAAGATTTTCCAATTATGTGAAGTTAAAGGTTTTACTTAAATTATATTGAATTCATTAAGTAAACATTTCAAGTCTAAATAATAAGTTATTGAATTTGATATATATGGGTTTGTCAAATGAGTTTGTTTTTGAAATAGTGCAATATTTAATGCTTTGAAACATAAGAATTGATATGGTATTTGGTAGTTTAAATCGATATTTGAAATTGATTTGTGAAATCTAAAGAAGCTATTTTGTTTTATAAAAGTAATTTAATATCTAACCATTTAAGAGATGGAAATTTTGTTTCAAAGCTATGTTTTCAAGGTAGTATAATTTGGAAATATTATATTCAAGAGTTTTGATTTCTAAATATTTTACTTTGAAACCACTATGATTTTTGCAAAGAATATATTGGAAAATAAAGATGATATCATATTGTTTTGGGGTTATAAAAGGAAGGGATATCATATTTATATGGTTTTGAAATGGATATTTTATTCTGGTTTTAAAAGTATAAATTATTTTAAAAGGACCGCGGTGTTATAATAACGTTTGGTTGTTGAAGGGACCGGGATCGGAAGTTGTCATACTCTCTACCAACTCCGAAAACCACTTTAACAACCGTGTACGCGGTGGAGATTCCAGAATGAAGTAGGTTGGTGGCGGCGTTTCCTTTGAGGTAAATACGTGGACCCAACTCCCGTAAGTTGGCATAAGGTGGCTAAAATATGAGCGATTCTCGGGCCAATGAGGTCATTCCTCTGGTCGGACACTCCTCTTCGATACTATACTTTGACTTTGGATTGATTCGGTGGCCACCTTTATTTTTGATTTTGGGGGAGTTTGTTCGAGGTGGGCGGTAGCTGCGCGCTGCGCGTTTCCACCAGCCCGGATAGCAATTGGTATATCTACCCTGGCATTGCCTAGTTGTGCCGTGTCACCTTCCCTATCGAGCCTTGTACGAGTTTGGATTTCTCCCGTAGCCCGTGTGGTATCCTCTGGTGGCTTCCCGATACGGACGGACTATGATATTGGATGAACTACTGGGACTATTACGTGTTAAGGTGGAAAATGTAAAGCCTTAATGCTATTTAGAAGTAAGTTTATTTTACAATTAGACACTATTATAATTGCGCAATATACTACATAGTAAATAGTTTAACGGATCCTTAGGAGATGTAAATCCCGAGCATCTCTTGAGTTACTGCACTCATATTTATTTCTGCTAATTTAACTTACATAAGATCTTTTAGTTCTCACTTGCGTGTTTTTGTCTTTTCAAATTCGCTCGGGTCAGTCCGAGCGTTTCAGGATTTGAAGACTTTATTTCTGGAGGACGAAGACAAAGATTTCATTATTATTATTATTATTATTATTATTATTATATATGGTTCCACTACACACTCTGTTCCGCTGCATTGATATTTATTGGTATATGAACTATGATATTTATTGTGTAAAAAAGAATCAAATGTCTTGTAAACAGTTTTTGTGAACTGTATATTTATTATTATATTTTATCCTTCCGCTGTGAGATTCTATTTAGTTTTTTCCCTTCTCTGTTTTTCTTATTTACCCCATAACAATCAGCCATTCCGTATGGTTTGAATTGGCACGTGTGTCGATTTAAATCGTGTGAAAAGGCGGGATGTTACAGTAAAACATCGTTATGACAACCCAAAATCACTAGTATAGGGATTCGAAATTAAAATAGATATATAAATCCCAATACTATATAAAACATTTCCTTTCAGAAATCATTTACTATAACAACAGTGTTATAGTCCACCATTTCCTTCTATTTCTCGAAAACGTCTATTCAACAATGAATGTTGAAATCTATGGTTTCGAATCTTAACACATTTTAAAAACATCTTTAGATCGTTTTAATTTTATTTAAAACATCACATCCAAAACATTTTCTTTAACATATTATTCACTATTCAATAACGTGAATATGCCTCGTTAACCATTTTCATCATTTCTATACATTTTATTTTAAAGGATTATTCACTGTCTAAAACATGAATATAACTCCATTAATAAGTTATAACAATTTACTTATCAAAATAAGCCATTTGCGGATTTATAAAACAATGTTTATAAATTCCATTTCTATTTATTTTATAACAACTTCCTTTTATAAATCTCCTTTATTAACCTATTTCAATTTGTAACTCAATTATATACCAAAAGTTCATATTATAAGTTAAATACTTACAATTTATTTGTTTACCAAATCGTTCTTTTAAACTTCCCAAATTATAAATCTTATAACTTATAAGATTCATTTATTTACCCAAATCTATTCTTTTAATAACTTTACAAATTTTATAAACCTACTTCTTATAAAATTCCATTTATAACTTCACCGTTTATAATTCTATAAATTTCATTCATTTACGAAATTCATTTACAATTCATTCTAACTCTTATAAAAACTCGTTTTATAATTCAAATATTTTTAATTTATAAATATCGATTTATAAATCCTTTATATAAATCAATTCATATTATTATTTTAAAACGTCTTTAAACTTCTTTATAATTTCACCATTTTCTTTGATTTATAAAATAATCAAATTTCATAAATCCTATATTTAAACTTTTTACAATAAATTCAAAAATCCCAATTTAAACTATTTTATAAAATCATTAACCCCATATTTTCAAAAATCAACTTTTAACTATATTTCTCAAAAATTATAATTTTTATAACCTTAAAATTATAACGTTTATTTATTTAAAATGAATCAATTCCAAAAATATTTTATAAATGTATACTTTCAAAAATCACTTTAAAATCCTTTTAAAATTCCAAAATTGGCCCAATGATGCTACACACCAAATAGTCAATCACGACATCAACCACATCATATTTCTGTATATGATAATCAACGAATATCAAAATATCCACAATCAAATAAATGCTGTTGAGGAATGCAGTTGGATCCCTCCAACCTGTTTCCCTGCATCCAAAGATGTTAGCACAATACCAATTCCATTCAAGTACGGAACTATCGCAGTATATGGGATTTAAAATATTATCTGCTTAATAGACGGCGCAATAGGGTCTCATCCGCTATATAATGCGGGAAATCAACTCCAAGTACATAAATAATACCAATTTCACTATACTGTGAAATATTCGCGATATATGTTTTTAATAAGTAACCTTCGCTTACTAACGGCGTATAATGTCTATTTTAACAATCAATAGATAACAATCATCATTCAAACATACATTCAAGAATTTTAAATCTAACTATTTAAAATTAAAATTGAAACCGATTCGATTGAGTGAGAAGTTCTCACCTTGATTTCAATTTCATTTTCAGCTTTTATTTCGAATAAAATTAAACGGACGTTTAATTTTACCCGAAATTTTTGCTAGGTCCAATCGACTCCAATCCAATTCCATAGCGTAGTGCTCGTCCATATGATTCCAACGCAACTTGTTTCGCACGTTTTTGACCTCGTATGAAAAAGATACATCATTTTAAAGTTTTACACGAATTTATAATTATAAATTTACAAATTCTTTTATATTATTTAACCCAGCTACCATCATCACCGTTCGTTTCTGTAACTTTGCATCTGGGCCGCAACATCCATCTTCCTCCCTCACATTTTTTTCTATAGGTTATACGCACACGTGAACCCATGAATCACGATACTAGGGTTCCATTTTGCGACCACCACAAGCACATCCACCACGATCCAAGGTCGCCATTCCCTCCGCCTACGTGAGAGCTACCCAAGGCCACGACCTTAGCGAGCTCAGCCCCACCTTTGGCATGCGAAACGAGGACGAAAGCATGACATTCCCGAGCCATTTGCCATCGATTCCTTGCTCCATTCACGATCTTAACCGTTGAGATCATAGATCTCACTCCCCTTTACAAGTTTCATGTTGGAAGTTTGTTGTAAATGTTGATGGATTTGAAGATTTTGAGGGAGAAAGATAGGAAGATTTCAGCCATTCATCAGGTTGGAGGCGGCAACTGATGAAAACCCTAACCCTTTTTCTTTTTTCGCAATCGTGAAATATAAGGGGCTTATATAGAAAATATACGCGACACTATTCATCCCGGATTTTCCGAACTCCAAACGAAACGTGCCGGTTGGCGTTCCTAAGGTTTACCCCACATTCCGAACGTAATGGAATGTGTTTCGGGAGCTAATTCGATCATCCGTGCGAGTTATGGCAATAAACGTTCGATTTAAAATTAAATCGGTAAATCAAATTTCTAGGCGTTTTAGCTTGCCCCGGACAAATGGTAAATCCGATTGATACGAAATTTGAAACCATACAATAATATCACATTACGGATCCGATGAAATAAGTTTTGTCGAAATCCGAGACTATTTGAAAAATGGCTATTTTAACTCGCCAAATAAATATTAAAACAATTCCGATGCGTTTCGAGCTGCCACGGTCAAACGAAAACTCCAATCACTACGAAAATTGAAATCCGATAATAACAAACTATTACGGATCCAATGGAACTAGTTTTGTCCAATTCTGAGACTGTTCGAAAATTAACTAATTTCACTAGTTGATTTAAATATTAAAATATTCATTTTTCACAAATTAACTTTTAATTCGATTTTAAAAGTTCTAGAATATCATTCTAACTCCAACATGATAAAATAAAATTTTACAAATCATTTTCAATCATATTTAACCCAATTTTCAATTATTTCTGTAATTTAACATATTAAATTATCGATTTAATTATCCAACTAAATCTAATTATTGAAATAAAATTTATTCGACTTATAAATTTCACTTATTAATATTTGAAATCAATTAAATATACAAATTTTAATTAATAAATATTCTAGGTCGTTACAAACTTCCCCCTTTGAAAGAATTTCGTCCTCGAAATTACCAAGTAAGAAAAATTACATAATCTATTAACTTTCCCAAAAATCCGTAGTTAAACTTCTTACAATAACTTTACTAAGTTTCCAAATCATACTTAGTTATCTTTTCAAAAACAACTGCAATTGTTTAACTTTCAATTCCAAATCAAATTTTAATTTTCACAAACTTTCTCAAAAAAATTCCCAAATTTTTCTAACGCCTTAAATTTTCGGAAAAAAATCGCCATAGTCTCCTTTGCGCGGCTCGATCCGAAAAAAAAGTGACAGTATATATATCACAAATATACATCTCATCAAGTGATAAGGCATCCCGCAGGGAAAAAAGTGTAAAAGTACGATATTTAATCCGAGATACGTAACTTATATTTTATTAGCGAGCATATACGGCTAATATAGCGCGAAAGCGAGCTCCAAATGCGAAGCAAACGCAATCCGCACCGACTAAACACTCAACAAACAAATGAGAAACATGTATATAGACAATAGTATCGATATACAACATATAGCATCATAATAACTATATATGCCAACATAGAAAATGCAGTAAAAGCAATATATTCAACCATCAACCAACTATCATCCAACTAGCATCCATAACCAATAAATATTCATTCATTTTCTCATTAATATTCAATGAAATGGGTTTTCAAATTAATCATATTTGATTCATTAACAGTGGATGTTTTTACTAACATTCATTTTCAATTAGGTTATATTCACTAATTCATATTCAAGTTGGTTCACTTCCAAATCAAATTCACTTTTATTTAAGTTTCACTTAACTTCCAATTGCATTTTAATTACTTTAGCTTTCAATTTCATTAACTCAATTTCATTAACACTTAATGAATTATATACAATCAACTAATTATCACATAACAACCAATGTATATTAATCACAACCAAATTCCTTTGCTTATATTCATTCAATTTGGTTTAACACCTTTACTTTCAATTGGTTTAATTACATTGATTTTCATTCAATTATTCAACTTCCAATAACATTAGATTTTAATGAATTACACCTACATTCATTATTTCATATCAATTATTTACATTTAATTGATTAACATTCAATCCATTTATTCAATTCAATTACAAAAGTTGAATTTCATTTACATAACTCAAGTTCACATTTATCACTTAACTTTATTATTTTTCTTTGATACCAAAATCAACTTCATTCAACATCTCTTAAGTTATATTCCATTTTATAAACATCACTTGGTTTTGTACTTAACTTAAATTCCCGCTCATAAATCAAATTCAGATTCCAATTCTAAAGTAAATTTTTATTTAACCTTTACCAAAGTCAAATTTCATCACTTATTCAAACTCATTTTTTTACTTACAACTCATATTCATGAATATATTCATATAGTTTCACTTCTTATATATATAAGTTTATTTCACATTTGTAAATCACTTTAATTATAATTCAATTCTTATAATTCTTTTTACTTATACAATTATTCTTTTACAATTGTAATTTTTATTTAGATTATTCAAACATCTTTTAATTAACTTACATATATTCTTACATTTTCAACAACGTTAATTACTCGTATTAACCAGAATCTGTATACCACTCAACAAACCAATCATCACAATATAAAACAATTTTATATTCACTAACAAATGCGCTCTCATAGCTATTATTACACTCAACTCATTCTAGAGCACTACTGACTCTATCTCTAATGAGTAATACCCAACAGAGCCATGATTGTCGCTTAACCATATGCTCTGATACCAAATGTAACGACGCGATTTTTCGACGCTCGAAAACCGACATAAATACGTCCACTGTATCAAATGCCGCATAATCGAATGCCGGAAAACCGAATTGTTACGGTTAAAGAAGAAGAGGTAGAAGAAAAAGATAGAAGAATAAAGAAAAGCAACATAAACAATATCAGAATCTCACATATCGCAGCGGAACAACATATAATAAATAAATGAATAACCTTTAAACAAAAAACTATATCAGTTATTACATTACATCACATTACATTACATTATCAGAGTGTACAACAACAAACAGCAGAAAAGAAATACTATATACTAGTGAATACGCCATGCTCTCCAGCTTGCCTCCAGCAACTCCTGAATTCCAGAATATCCTGATAACCCTGACTCTTGACTGCCCGTGTGGAAGTTGGTGGGCACCCAGAGTTTAGGAAGGAAAACAATAAACTCCAAGTCATTCATAAGACTGGTGTGAGAACAAAAACAGTTTATTTTATCTTTAAAACAAAGAATTGGATAATTTTAAAATAGATTCGCAATGCTTTTAAAAATGAGACTACCATAAGGCCTCCCGCACACACACACACACAATGCAAACGCAGAATCGGACATTTGTTATTATTACTAGTGCATAGTGTAGGAAAACATTTTCGAAAGTAAAGATATAAATCTTAGCCAACATACGACCATTATCGTATGCCTACTATAGCTACCATCCAAACAGTGGTGACCACCATAAGTGAATGATAGGTTCTACAACTAAAACCGTACAAGATCGTATTGTTTTATTTGGATTTCCAACAAATGGTCAGGCTAAGGAACTTCCTACTACCACATGGGATCGCCTCTGGCGGGACGTCCCGAGAACTTAACCAGCTCTCTGCCAACACAAGGCCGGGTTACCTTTGTCACTAGGTAACTACTACACGACTATGCCGTTCCCCGGTCCCTTTGGACCTTTATCCGAGCGCTCGATTCCAACAACACCACACAGTAATAGATATAGTGTATCAACATGAGTAAGTATCTGGGCTCCATACCATGATACCACCCTTTCCAAAAGGAAATGACATACCCTAAAGGGCGCTACCCCTATAACCTTGTCGCATCCTTCCTGTTTTGACCATTTCCGGGGAGTGAGGCCTGACGAAGTCTCGTCCACAAAGCCACGCTTTGGTACAAAGCCATGCTTTGGGTCAACAAATGATCAAAGCAATGATCACAAAGATAAATGATCAAACAAATGATCGTATCACAAATGATCAAACAATGATCATTTCACATTAACACTCAACATGTCACATTACCAAATTGGGAATATATCGCCGATAACCATCAACTACATAACCTCTGAGCTCGTACGTCTCAGAGAAGGGTGTTAAGCTAAGAGAATAAATTCTCCGCCACCAGCAGAAATATATTTGAAAGAAATCAGCTTTATATCTCAATTTGTAATGTCAGACATGCTATCCATACAAGTCTGTTACGGGATCGAACAGAACCGAAGGCACTTACAAAGAAGTCCTTGCAATTCGGATATTCACTAATCACGACCGGACTTCCCATCACGTATGGAGCCTCTATACCGGGGACCAGTCGATGCAAAGACATTCGACGAGTTGTCCTTTCGCTTTTGAAAATATTCGATCTTCAAATGCAATTCGTAACGATGTATCACATATTCGAAATGGGTTATACGACCCTAAGGTCCTTTCCCGGCTAACCCGAATAGTGAGCGCTTATTTAAAAATAAGTGTGGCATTCAAATTCAAGCAAATCACAACAAATACCCATTCAAATGTAAAAATTGATAGTCGGTTATTGAACTATCAATGGATATGCACAACATCACCAGATTCCAAATAATTTTCCAAATTGTTTATTTTCCAAAAATATCATAACAAAATATAAAATTTTCACACTTCAACCATTTGAAAACAATTTTCAAATCACTTTTCCCCTTTACCACTTTTGAAAACAAATTTCAATCATTTTCCTTACGCCGAAATGCTTTCATTTCAACATGGTTCATTTAAACCCATTAAATAAATCCTTAACGATTTACTTTATATTTGCGTTCCAAATCTGTAAATTAATTCCCACACTTCAAAAATAAATCAACGTTTATTTTTAAACAAATTCCACTTTTCATTTATAAATTCCATAGTGAATTTACATTCCAAAATATTTATTAATACACAATTTCAATTATTCATTTTCAATTTATCTTCAAAAAGATAAATTCTCAAAAACGTTTCATTTCTTATTGGGAATTTTTTTTCCATACTTACTTATTAATAAGTAGTTCACAAATCTATTTATTTTCAACACTTGAAAAATATTCAATATACTTAAATCGAAATTAAGTATATCTTTCATTATTTAAGGAAATCATTCTCTTAAACATTTTATTTGGGCCAAAACGACTATTGCGTAAAACATTGTTATGACAACCCAAAATCACTAGTATAGGGATTCGAAATTAAAATAGATATATAAATCCCAATACTATATAAAACATTTCCTTTCGGAAATCATTTATTATAACAACAGTGTTATAGTCCACCATTTCCTTCTATTTCTCGAAAACGTCTATTTCAACAATGAATGTTGAAATCTATGGTTTCGAATCTTAACACATTTAAAAACATCGTTAGATCGTTTTAATTCTATTTAAAACATCACATCCAAAACATTTTCTTTAACATATTATTCACTATTCAAAAACGTGAATATACCTCGTTAACCAATTTCATCATTTCTATACATTTTATTTTAAAGGATTATTCACTGTCTAAAACGTGAATATAACTCCATTAATAAGTTATAACAATTTACTTATCACAATAAGCCATTTGCGGATTTATAAAACAATGTTTATAAATTCCATTTCTATTTATTTTATAACAACTTCCTTTTATAAATCTCCTTTATTAACCTATTTCAATTTATAACTCAATTATATACCAAAAGTTCATATTATAAGTTAAATACTTATAATTTATTTGTTTACCAAATCATTCTTTTAAACTTCCCAAATTATAAATCTTATAACTTATAAGATTCATTTATTTACCCAAATCTATTCTTTTAATAACTTTACAAATTTTATAAACCTACTGCTTATAAAATTCCATTTATAACTTCACCGTTTATAATTCTATAAATTTCATTCATTTATGAGATTCACTTACAATTCATTCTAACACTTATAAAAACTCGTTTTATAATTCAATATTTTTAATTTATAAATATCAATTTATAAATCCTTTATATAAATCAATTCATATTATTATTTTAAAACGTCTTTAAACTTCTTTATAATTTCACCATTTTCTTTGATTTATAAAATAATCAAATTTCATAAATCCTATATTTAAACTTTTTACAATAAATTCAAAAATCCAAATTTAAACTATTTTATAAAATCATTAACCCCATATTTTCAAAAATCAACTTTTAACTATATTTCTCAAAAATCATAATTTTTATAACCTTAAAATTATAACGTTTATTTATTTAAAATGAATCAATTCCAAAAATATTTTATAAATGTATACTTTCAAAAATCACTTTAAAATCCTTTTAAAATTCCAAAATTGGCCCAATGATGCAACACACCAAATAGTCAATCACAACAAAAACGACATCATATATCTGTATATATGATAATCGAATATCAAAATATCCACAATCAAATAAATACTGTTGAGGAATCCAGTTGGATCCCTCCAACTTGTTTCCCTGCATCCAAAGATGTTAGCACAATGCCAATTCCGTTCCAGTATGGAATTATCGCGGTATATGGGATTTAAAATATTATCCGCTTAATAGACGTCGCAATAGGGTCTCATCCGCTATATAATGCGGGAAATCAACTCCTAGTACATAAATAATACCCATTTCACTGTACTGTGAAATATTCGCGGTATATGTTTTTAATAAATAATCTCCGCTTTCTAACGGCGTATAATGTCTATTTTTACAATCAATAGATAACAATCATCATTCAAACATACATTCAAGAATATTAAATCTAACTATTTAAAATTAAAATCAAAACCGATTCGATTGAGTGAGAAGTTCTCACCTTGATTTCAATTTCGTTTTCAGCTTTTATTTCGAATAGAATTAAACGGACGTTTAATTTTACCCAAATTTTCGCTAGCTCCAAACGACTCCAATCCAGTTCCATAGCGTAGTGCTCGTCCATACGATTCCAACGCAACTTGTTTCGCGCGTTTTCGACCTCGTATGAAAAAGATACATCATTTTAAAGTTTTACACGAATTTATAATTATAAATTTACAAATTCTTTTATATTATTTAACCCAGCTACCATCATCACCGTTCGTTTCTGTAACTTTGCATCTGGGCCGCAACATCCATCTTCCTCCCTCACGTTTTTTTCTACAGGTTATACACACGCGTGAACCCATGAATCACGATACTAGGGTTCCATTTTGCGACCACCACAAGCACATCCACCACGATCAAAGGTCGCCATTCCCTCCGCCTACGTGAAGCTACCCACGGCCACAACCTTAGCGAGCTCGCCCCCCCTTTGGCATGCGAAACGAGGACGAACGCATGACGTTCCTGAGCCATTTGCCATCGATTCCTTACTCTATTCACGATCTTAACCGTTGAGATCATAGATCTCAGTATCCTTTACAAGTTTCATGTTGTAAGTTTGTTGTAAATGTTGATGGATTTGAAGATTTTGAGGGAGAAAGATAGGAAGATTTCGGCCATTCATCAGGTTGGAGGCAGCTACTAATGAAAACCCTAACCCTTTTTCTTTTTTTGCAATTGTGAAATATAAGGGGCTTATATAGAAATATACGCGACACTGTTCATCCCGGATTTCTAAACTCCAAACGTGTAACGACCGCCCATGACTCCTGCACCAAACAAGGGAATAGTGCGTTGTAAAGTGTGCAGGCAGCCATGGATGATCGTCAGGGTAAGGTAAAACAATAAACTCTATCGTATTACTCATAGCGCATGGATAAAATACAATAGAAGGTATACATAGTGAAGGTTATAACAATTTGATACAAACATCTGAATAGTCAATACATAAAGCCTCACTACATAACACTCAGAGAATCATACAAACAACGGAACATCCAGTACATATAGTAAGAAAACAATATGCAAAAGCCTCCAGCTTGTCTTCGTCATCAACTGCATTGGTCACTAAGAACAACACCTGTCACCTGCTAGCTAGTCTGCCCATCCCAACATGGATGAACAGCCCAAGGTGATAAGAGTTAAACATAAAACCTTGAGTCATACAAAAGTCTTAGTGAGCAGTAAATCAACTATCAAACATACCAAAAGAGCATAAAGGGTAAAAAGGAATAGGAACTCAACCATCCCACTCGACCTCTTTCTACAGTGATGGCCCCCAGACACAGTAAGCAGAAACAAGCATAGAAAAGTAGACAATTAAAGTAAAGCAATTATCACTCGAGTCAAGGTCGATGTTTTCCAAGTACAAACCCCCAAGGCCTAAACAAAGATCAGGTAAGCACCACAAAAACATCTCTCTTGGCCCAAGCGACGATACAACCAAAACATCCAAACATCCATGACTCTGGCTATCACTGTTATCATTGCCTCGATTTCACCATTAATTGAATGACCGGCCCATTATTTCATCCGTCCGCTAAGGGCTAATGGTAACCCCGGTTCTAGACATAACTCCGCACGTCGTCGTGACCCGTGCCTAGGACTATCGAATCTGCCCAGAGTACTAACACGTCATCGTGACCCGTGCCTGGGACGTCGTCGTGACCCGTCCCAACGTACTCTTGCTTTGAGCATGCTAGAACCTTCAATAACGATGAGATCTCAGCCTTCTAGTCATCCTCCCCGACGACTATTCACATACTAGCTCAAGCGCCTCTCGAACCAACCATTATCAACAAACTCGAACCACATCACCGAGTTATCAACATGCTTGGAATGATCCCGTCTGGATTAAACCAAGGCTTTCTCATATCATGCTTTGCTTCATCGCATCATAGCAAAGTCCCATCTCAACATCGTGCTTTGCCTCATCACATCATAGCAAAATCCCATCTCAACATCATGATCAAATCTATCCATATGAGCTTTATCATCTGCTTCATATGCCACGAGCAGCTTTCCTTATTCAAGAGCCTTTCCACTTAGCTTTTGAATCATCTTCGACCAACTTGTCCAAATTCAACCACTAATCAACTAATCAGTCAAATCAACATTCATCCAAGTAATCAATCATTCAAATAAGATCTAAATAAATAGTTATAACAATAATGGAAATTTCGTAATTAAAGGGTCCAAATCTAACAAGCATGAATTCTAAGTAATATCTTGATGAATGAACTAGCATAGGTTAACATATAGTAAAATGTATATCAAAGCTTTATGAACAATGGATCTACATGCAGACTTAAGGAAAATGCATGAAATCACTATCTTTAACATTCAAACAAACCACCGATCCAATATACTCCTTTGGGTCCGTGTGAGAGATAACCACCACTCACCGAATCACCTAAACACCTCAAAAACAACAAACTCCAGATCTGGACAGCAAAGGATCTAGCTTGATCCAACAAGGTTTCCCTTCAAATGATGAAATCTCTCTTCGATGGATGGAGATCTTCAACTTTGGCTCTTGGATCTTCGATTTGATCTTTAATCTTGGATGGAAGGAAGCACTAGATTAGAGTGGAGAAAAGAAGTGAAGAAGTGTTGTAGTCGAGCTCTCAAAATAGCAGCACTTCGTTGCTTCAAAATCCGGATCCCAAAAAGTGAGGCGAACCCATTCTATTTATAGGCTGGAAATCCCTTAAGTCGGCCATCCCCTTAAGTCGTCCACGACCTAACCCTTGCCGACCTAACGACCTACGACTCAAGACACCACACGACCTACCGACTCATCACTCCACGGCTCAACGACCTACATATGCGCGCGACCCAACGACTTAACTATAATGCCGACCTACCAGCTTAACCAGATGCGGACCCAACGACTTAACTATAATGCCGACCTACCGACTCAACTACATAGCCGACTTAACACTTATGCGACCTAACTAGGTTTGTCCTAACTATACACGGAATAGCCAACCTAACTCCATGCTGACCTAACTAGACATAGCGACTTATCACAGGTCGCTTACGACCTAACTCCCCAAGGTCGCTTCACCGACCTATCCCCTATACCACTATCCCATTAAGTCGTCCAACCCTATAGGTCGGTCCAACTAGTTAACTCCTAAGTCGTCAACTATACTTAGGTCGGTCGAATCCCTAGGTCGGTTACTATCTTAAGCCGGCTAACTACTAGGTCGCTCCAAATTCTTAACTCGGCCACTGCCTAAGTCGCCCTACCTCCTTAACTCGGTCCACCTCTTAGGTCGCTAGCTTCCCTAATTCGCTCACACGACCCAACTCTGGATGACTCAAACAATACTAACGTCCTAGTGGCAACTATTATACGATCTGTCGACACGTAAAATACGGGTCGTTACATTATCTCCCCCTTAGGAATTTCGCCCCCGAAATTCCAAACAAATAAGAACAACCAAAACTATTCTGCATGCCTACAATCCATAGCAATCAACAAACCACGCATCCAATTACTAACCTAGCATGCAGAGTTCTAAGATTAGAACAAGTTACAAATTCATGAGATGTCACGACAACCTTAGGGCCATACCTCGAAGAGTTCAGGATGAGCTGCCTTCATCCTCTCTTCCTCCTCCTATGTACAATCGTTGACATCATCACTCCATTGTACCTTGAGCAACGTAATCGTCTTCCTCCTAAGCTGTTTCGTGTTAGTTTCCACAACACGAAGCGGCTTACAAGGTCTTCTAATAACTGGATCAACTTCCAAATCATCACAGCTATCAGCAGAAACCACTGTACTTGGGTCGTGCACATACCTCCGTAGATATGATACATGAAAAATATTGTGCACACCCGACATCTTTTCTGGTAACTCCAATTTGTAGGCGAGCTTTCCAATTCGCTCGATGATCGGGAATGGTCCAACAAATCTCGGAGTCAACTTTCCTTTCTTCCTGAATCAAATAACATTCTTTAGTGGAGAAACCTTCACAAAAACCATATCGCCTACGTCGAATTCCAAATCCTTACGACGCTTATCGGCATAACTTTTTTGACGATCTTGGGCTGCCTTCATTCGTCGCCGAATGATCTCTATGCAATCCGAAGTCTGTCGAATCATTTCGGGCCCAAGTATCAGCTTTTCTCCAGTTTCCAACCAACATGTCGGAGAGTTACACGGTCTTCCATATAATGCTTCATACGGTGCTATACCAATACTTGACTGGTAACTGTTATTATATGCAAATTCCACCAAATGAAGATGATCTTCCAATGATCCTCCGAAATCTAAAACACATGCTCTAAGGAGATCTTCCAAAACTCTGTTGACTCTCTCGGTCTGACCATCTGTTTGTGGGTGATAAGCTGTACTCAAACACAACTCGGTCCCCAAAACTTCTTGGAAGCTCTTCCAAAATCCACTAGTGAACAATGAGTCTTGATCGCTCACTATACTCTTCAGAATACCATGGAATCGAACTATCCACTTAACATACAACTCAGCCAATTTCGATGCAGTCCTAATTGATAGAACAGGAATGAATCTTGCACTCTTAGTCAATCGATCTATGATGACCAAAATCCCTTCATTTCCTGCTCTGGTTCTAGGTAACCCATCGATAAAATCCATCGATATTTGCTCCCACTTCCATGTAGGAACTTCTAACGGCTGAAGCAATCCACTTGGCTTCTTCTGTTCGGCTTTTACCAACTGGCAGTTCATACATTTGGAAATAAAATTTCCAACATCCTTCTTCATACCTTCCCAATAATAGGTTCTCTTCATATCCCGATACATCTTATTTCCACCTGGATGAATTGTCAACTTCGAATGATGACTTTTCATAAGAACTTCATCTCTCAATCCATCTATACCGGGAACAACTAGTCGTCCTTGTTTCCGAAGCCAACCCTCTCGATCGACTTCGAATCCTTTATCCTTCTCTGGGTCTGATCCAGATTCCAAATCTCGGATAATCTTGACAAGCTTATCGTCTCGCTTTTGGCTCTCGCCAATTCTTTCCATTAGAGTAGGTCTTATCGATAAGTTTGCCAACATCTCAGGTTCCAATTCACATCTAGGCCTGAAGTCAAATCCAGCCAAATACTCAAGGCTCTTCCATTCTAAAAACATGGCTCCCAATCCTGCATGTCTTCGACTTAACGCATCTGCCACTACGTTACCTTTTCCCGGCGTATAGGCTATACCAAAATCATATGATGCTAAAAACTCTAGCCATCGTTGTTGTCGAAGATTCAAATCTTTTTGGGAGAAGAGATACTTCAATGACTTATGATCTGTAAACAACTCAAATCGAACTCCCAATAGATAATGTCTCCACATCTTCAGAGCAAATACAATCGCCGCTAACTCTAAATCAAGAGTCGGATAATTCCTTTCATGCGGCTTCAGTTGTTGACTTGCATATGCAACAACTTTATCTTTTTGAATCAGCACTGCTCCAAGCCCAGTACCACATGCATCGGTGTAAACCACCATCTCATCATTCCCATTTGGAATAGTCAAAAAAGGAGCACTTGTCAGTCGCTCTTTCAGGATTCCGAAAGCTTGCTCACACTTAGCTTCCCATCTAAATACTTGATTCTTTTTCATCAATCCTGTTAACGGTGCAGCTATCTTGGAAAAGTCTTTGATAAACCGACGATAGTATCCTGCTAATCCATGAAAAATTCTCACATCAGATGCATTCTTAGGTCTAACCCAATCCTGGATTGCTGCCACCTTGGCGGGATCAACGGCTATTCCACTTCCAGAGATAACATGGCCTAAGAACCTCACTTCACTCTTCCAGAAGTGACACTTTGAAAACTTATCCCTCAGCTGTTGTTTTCGCAGGATTTCCAAAACAATCCGCAAGTGCGTCTTGTGCTCTTCTTCAGTTTTGGAATAAATCAAAATATCATCCACGAACACAAGTACGAACTTGTTCAACTGATCCCTGAATACTCTATTCATAAGATCCACAAAATACGCCGGTGCATTGGTCAATCCAAATGGCATTACCAGCCATTCAAAGAAACCGGATGGTGTCCTGAAAGTAGTCTTCGGAACACTATCCTTTG
Source organism: Allium cepa (assembly GCA_030765085.1). NCBI lineage: Eukaryota > Viridiplantae > Streptophyta > Magnoliopsida > Asparagales > Amaryllidaceae > Allium > Allium cepa. The sequence goes on from CM060931.1 coordinate 472,571,696, forward strand.
CCACTCTCAACTGGTGAAATCCCGTTACCAAATCCATCTGAGAAAACACCTTAGCTTCGTGAAGCTGATCAAACAAGTCATCTATTCTCGGCAATGGATACTTGTTCTTCTTAGTCACTTTATTCAGCTCACGATAATCCACACACAACCTCAACGATCCATCCACTTTGGTTGCAAACACAACTGGTGCACCCCATTCGGACACACTACGCCGAATGAATCCTTTCTGTAAAAGGTCATCAACTTGCACCTTCAACTCTTGCTGTTCCCTAGGCGCCATCCGCCTAAGAGGGATCACAACAGGTCTGGCTCCTTCAACTAGATCGATACGAAACTCGATCTCCCTATGCGGTGGCAACCCTTTGACCTCGTCAAAGACATCCTCAAATCCATTCACAATAGGCACCGATGATAGCCCATCCCGTGAAACAACCAGCGAATACATGATGCTCATGAAGACGCCTTCCTCATGCTTACATCATATCACAACCTTTCGCCCTTCCACATTCTCGACTGTCACCTCTAGCCTTTCACAATCAACCTTTGTCGCATACTTCCTAAGCCAGTCCATACCCAAAATAATTCTGAACCCCGCAAAGTTCAGAACAAAACAATCACAAAAAAAGAGCAATCATGACTCGAGACAACCAGACCATGGCATATCATACACAAACAAGACGAACCCCCAACTGGATTAGTCACAACCAATGGTCTATCAACAATATCCGGTTCCAAACCCAACCGGCCTACAAGTTCACTACAAACAAAGGAATGCGACACCCCAGTATCAAATAACACTCTAACTGGAACACCACAAATGGAAAGAGTACCTTGAACCACCACACTCTTTCCCTCCTCTTCAGCAGTAGGAGCCCTCAAAGATGATGGCACAGCCCCCAAAGCATAAGCTTGCACAATCTTCTTGTCCTTCCTCGGTTCTGGACAATTCCTCTTGATATGCCCCGGTTTGTCACAGTTGTGGCACTTCACCAACACTCTCGGATTCTTGCAATCTCTGGAGAGATGACCCTTCTGCCGATAGTTGTAGCAGGTCACTTCACCCTTCAGCTTTTTATGGCCATCCTTACCCTTCTGCTACTGCTGCTTTCTCTTCTTGTTTCCACTTTGCTCCTTGGTCACAGCAACAACAGATCCTTCTTTAGGAAACAAATTCTCATGCCTGAGAGCTTTCTCCACAAGCTTCTCAAATGGGTCATCCAAATGATCCACCAACTGCCTCCCAAGATAACTGTCCAAGCCTGTCACAAACTTCTCATTCTTCTGATAGGGAGATTCAATATATGACCGAGCATACTTAGACAAAGCTTCAAACTCAGAAACATACTCAAGAACTGGTCTTCCATCTTGCTTGAGCTCCACAAACTTCTTAAACAGAACAGATTTCTGAGCTGTAGAAATGAACTTAGCTTCAAATCTAGCTTGGAATTGCTCCTAAGTGATCTCTTCCTCTCGAGTATCAATGGTGATGGAATTCCACCAATCAGAAGCTCTTCCTTGAAGCTGTCTTGATGCAAGCTTCCTTTTGGTTGCATCCTCAATTCCCAAATCACCAAAGATCCTTCTACAAGCATCTATCCATCTCTGGACTTCTATGCTTGATTCTGTTCCCAAGAAAACCTTTCCTCCAAGAGCAGTGTAGTCTTTACAAAACTTAGCAAAATCCACTGGTTTTGGAGTTTGAACCTGAACTCCAACATCTACTGATGGCCCCGGAGCTGGCATCCTTCTCATGATCAAAGTCATCATGGCCTCAAACATAGCAGCATAATCACAGTTTCTTCAGCAGCACGACTTTCCCTAGCAGCTTGTCTCTCTCTTCGACTCATTCTTAATATCTATAAAAGAATGATTAGAACACCTTGAGAAACAACTACATAAGAAGTTCTAATCCTTCTAAGCTACTATATTATATATAGTAATCATCCATAAAAATACAATCACGTCTCTCATACGTAGTTACGTCAGCGAGCGTTGGCTAAAATCGATTAACCAAAGCTCTGATACCAAATGTGACGACCGCCCATGACTCCTGCACCAAACAAGGGAATAGTGCGCTGTAAACTGTGCAGGCAGCCATGGATGATCATCAGGGTAAGGTAAAACAATAAACTCTATCGTATTACTCACAGCGCATGGATAAAATACAATAGAAGGTATACATAGTGAAGCTTATAACAATTTGATACAAACATCTGAATAGTCAATACATCAAGCCTCACTACATAACACTCAGAGAATCAAACAAACAGCGGAACATCCAGTACATATAGTAAGAAAACAATATGCAAAAGCCTCCAGCTCGTCTTCGTCATCAACGGCATTGGTCTCTAAGAACAGCACCTGTCACCTGCTACCTAGTCTGCCCATCCCAACATGGATGAACAGCCCAAGGTGATAAGAGTTAAACATAAAACCTTGAGTCAGACAAAAGTCTTAGCGAGCAGTAAATCAACTATCAAACATACCAAAAGAGCATAAAGGGTAAAAAGGAATAGGAACTCAACCATCCCACTCCACCCCTTTCTACAGTGATAGCCCCCAGACACACTAAGCAGAAACAAACATAGCAAAGGTGACAATTAAAGTAAAGCAATTATCACTCGAGTCAAGGTCGATGTTTTCCAAGTACAAACCTCCAAGGCCTAAACCAAGATCAGGTAAGCACCCCAAAAACATCGCTCTTGGCCCAGGCGACGATACAACCAAAACATCCAAACATCCATGACTCTGGCTATCACTGTTATCATTGCCTCGATTTCACCATTAATTGAATGACCGGCCCATTATTTCATCCGTCCGCCAAGAGCTAATGGTAACCCCGGTTCTAGACATAACTCCGCACATCATCGTGACCCGTGCTTAGGACTATCGAATCTGCCCAGAGTACTAACACGTCATCGTGACCCGTGCCTGGGACGTCGTCGTGACCCGTCCCAACATACTCTTGCTTTGAGCATGCTAGAACCTTCAATAACGATGAGATCTCAGCCTTCTAGTCATCCTCCCCGACGACTATTCACATACTAGCTCAAGTGCCTCTCGAGCCAACCATTATCAACAAACTCGAAGCACATCACCGAGTTATCAACATGCTTGGAATGATCCCGTCTGGATTAAACCAAGGCTTTCTCATATCATGCTTTGCTTCATCGCATCATAGCAAAGTCCCATCTCAACATCATGCTTTGCCTCATCACATCATAGCAAAATCCCATCTCAACATCATGATCAAATCTATCCATATGAGCTTTATCATCCGCTTCATATGCCACGAGCAGCTTTCCTTATTCAAGAGCCTTTCCACTTAGCTTTTGAATCATCTTCGACCAACTTGTCCAAATTCAATCACTAGTAAACTAATCAATCAAATCAATCATTCATCCAAGTAATAAATCATTCAAATAAGATCTAAATAAACAGTTATAACAATAATGGAAATTTCGTAATTAAAGGGTCCAAATCTAACAAGCATGAATTCTAAGTAATATCTTGTTGAATGAACTAGCATAGGTTAACATATAGTAAAATGGATATCAAAGCTTTATGAACAATGGATCTACATGCAGACTTAAGGAAAATGCATGAAATCACTATCTTTAACACACAAACAAACCATCGATCCAATATACTCCTTTGGATCCGTGTGAGAGATAACCACCACTCACCGAATCACCTAAACACCTCAAAAACAACAAACTCCGGATCTGGACAGCAAAGGATCTAGCTTGATCCAACAAGGTTTCCCTTCAAATGGTGAAATCTCTCTTCGATGGATGGAGATCTTCAACTTTGGCTCTTGGATCTTCGATTTGATCTTCAATCTTGGATGGAAGGAAGCACTAGATTAGAGTGGAGAAAAGAAGTGAAGAAGTGTTGTAGTCGAGCTCTCAAAATAGCAGCACTTCGTCGCTTCAAAATCCGGATCCCAAAAAGTGAGGCGAACCCCTTCTATTTATAGGCTGGAAATCCCTTAAGTCGGCCGTCGCCTTAAGTCGTCCATGACCTAACCCTTGCCGACCTAACGACCTACGACTCAAGACACCACACAACCTACCGAGTCATCACTCCACGGCTCAACGACCTACACATGCGCGCGACCCAACGACTTAACTATAATGCCGACCTACCGGCTTAACCAGATGCCGAACTAACGAGTTAACTATAATGCCGACCTACCGACTCAACTACATAGCCGACTTAACACTTATGCGACCTAACTAGGTTTGTCCTAACTAGACACGGAATAGCCGACCTAACTCCATGACGACCTTACTAGACATAGCGACTTATCACAGGTCGCTTACGACCTAACTCCCCAAGGTCGCTTCACCGACCTATCCCCTATACCACTATCCCATTAAGTCGTCCAACCCTATAGGTCGGTCCAACTCGTTGACTCCTAAGTCATCCACTATACTTAGGTCGGTCGAATCCCTAGGTCAGTTACTATCTTAAGCCGGCTAACTACTAGGTCGCTCCAAATTGTTAACTCGGCCACTACCTAAGTCGCCCTACCTCCTTAACTCGGTCCACCCCTTAGGTCGCTAGCTTCCCTAATTCGCTCAGACGACCTAACTCTGGATGACTCAAACAATACTAATGTCCTAGTGGCAACTATTATACGATCTGTCGACACGTAAAATACGGTTCGTTACAAAACAAAGCGTGCCAGTTGGCGTTTCTAAGGTTTACCCTGCATTTCGAACACAACAAAATGTGTTTCGAGAGCTAATTCGATCATCCGTGCGAGTTATGGTAATAAACGTTCGATTTAAAATTAAATCGGTAAATCAAATTTCTAGGCGTTTTAGCTTGCCCGGGACAAACGGTAAATCCGATTGACACGAAATTTGAAACCATACAATAATATCACATTACGGATCCGATGAAACTGGTTTCGTCGAAATCCAAGACTTTTGAAAAATGGCTATTTTAACTCGCCAAATAAATATTAAAACAATTCTGATGCGTTTCGAGCTGCCACGGTCAAACGAAAACTCCAATTGCCACGAAAATTGAAATCCGATAATAACAAACTATTACGGATCCAATGGAACTTGTTTCGTCCAATTCTGAGACTGTTCGAAAATTGACTAATTTCACTAGTTGATTTCAATATTAAAATATTCAATTTTCACAAATTAACTTTTAATTCGATTTTAAAAGTTCTAAAATATAATTCTAACTCCAACATGATAAAATAAAATTTTAAAAATCATTTCAATCGTATTTAACCCAATTTTCAATTATTTCCGTAATTTAACATATTAAATTATCGATTTAATTATCCAGTTAAATCTAATTATTCGAAATAAAATTTATTTGACTTATAAATTTCACTTATCAAATTTGAAATCAATTAAACATACAAATTTTAATTAATAAAAATTCTGGGTCGTTACATAATTACTTGTTTTGAATCTACAGTTTTTAAATATTTGATTTAAGGGGAGTTTTTTAAAACTTTTCACCCATTTTTGTTGTTGGAAAAGGGGGAGAAATATATAAAATAAACATATGCTTATATTCAGGGGAAGTTATCTAACTTAGGGAAGTTATATCATATTTTATATATAATATATATCATTGGTTGTCATCATCAAAAGAGGGAGATTTTTAATACCTCGGTAGCTGATTTTGATGATAACAACCTTAATAAATAATAATATACATTCATATAAAATATAGATATTAATGTATTGCCAAGTTATATAGTATACATTGTAGGAATTATATAGGCATTGAATCGAAGACTGTACAGTATAAGGACTTAAGTAATCGACATGAAGACTCATGAGTATAAAGATCAAGATATAAAGATCTCAAAACTATATTATAATATATAGAGTTATAGAATATTGTTAAAGTCCCTAGTAGTAATCTTTGATCCCTACTTCCTATTTTTTTCTCTTTTATATTTTTAAACAAAATATATTTTCAAATATATTTAAAAAAGATTTCATTAAAGATTTTTCAAAGTTTAAAATATTTATAAACTATGTTTAAAATGTTTTACAAAGCATCAGACTATTTTACAAATTATATAGTTTTCAAAATAATTTTTAAATAAACTAATTTTTAAAAATTTCGTACATTTGTTGAAATACAAGTTGTAGTTATGTCGACATACCCGCTACAAATCAGTTTTTCAAAATTTGAATTGAAGTGTTTATGCGTTGCAACTCTTTGCTGACACATCTATTTATACACAATATATAGGATGTTTCAAATGAATTTTTAGAAGTTAATGGCTTATTTTTTTCCCACCTCTTACTCTTTGGAAATCTCCATTGAAATTATATCGAATTCTCTTCAAAATCAAATAGAATCACATCATACATTAGCGTATTGATTCTATATTACTTTCTTACTATTTTGGAATCATCTCTTTCTCAAATCAAAGATTAAAGTATTATCCAAGAGGGTATATGATCCATTGTATCCAAAGCTCAAGAAATTGTCTTTGGAAAAACCATCAAGCTCCTTTTTCATTTGCTGGGGTGTGATTGTAGCCCATTCCAATCAACTGGATGTGCTTGGTATCCTGAAAATCCAAGTGGGTATGTTTGCAGCCCTTCTAAATCAAATTGGTGTACATTAAGCCTAGAAAATCAAAAGGGTGTGTCTCATAGCCTTGGAATTGAGATTGTAATTGGGTTTGCATTCTGGCCATTCAAAGATTGGCATATGAAAAGAAAATTGTACAAGCAATTGTGCAGGACTGGACGTAGGAGAAATCCAAACTGATATAAAGTCCCTGTTGTCATCTATCTAACTCTCAACTTTACTTTATTGCTTTTATTTTACCTATGATTGCATCCGTGATTAATTGTTGATATAATTATATGTAGAAAATCTTTAATTTAATATTAAACATGAAAGAAATTTAAAAAGATTTACAAAAGTTAGAAAACACTATTCATCCTCCTCTAGTGTTTAATTAGCCGTAAGATCCATAATTATGAAACCCACGACAATATCGCAGAAGGAGGAGGTGGTGAAGGCGACGATGATGGTGATGATGATGACAACACTGAGGATGTGGGTGATGGTGGGGACATGAACCTCTATCTCGAGTCCTCTAGACAGATGGGTGGTTAAGATCAAGTACCACTTTTTCCCATCACTCGAAGATAAAGATAATTTCATCCCGGCTGGTTCCATGGCCTCATTAGGCTTCGATCAAGGAAGAAGCAATGGCTCCTTCGATAAGTGATATATATGGCTCACTCTAGAGCATACTAGATAAAATCCCTTCTTATGGCCTGGACAATATCAGTCTTGGTGATATAAGTTTTCCTATCCAACTGACTATAGATATGCCTACAACTAATACAGGGGAGACAACCGCTATTTGTAAAATTCATGAGCATAGTCCATGTTGAGCACTAGGACACTCTAATATTGCACAACACTTAAAGCCATCACGCGTTTGTGTTATATGTGTTGTTTACAAACTTTGAAATCTTAACTCAGCCATATTTTCTTTACAAGTTTAATGGGTCACCAATAGCTTTTCGACAATCTTCATGGTTACTCTACTAACTATAATAGGATTTATTCCTCATGTTGACACCTTTGCCATCACACGAAATTGACATGGTGAGGCAGCATAGGAGAAAGTTGGAAAAGAAAGAAGGAGAACACAAACATCACGATGTTCATGACAGAGGGTCGGGATGGACATCTCCAACAAAATATAGGTCTCACTCAACTTTTCCCATAAGTATGGATATATGTTCAACAAAATCCAATCCTATTCCTTCATCCTAAACTATAACCGTGCCCACTTTGATGCACCTACCACACAACCAAAGACATATACCCAAATATCCCAACAACCCATTCAACTTTTTGGGTCTCTAGCATTCGATCCTTCAAGACGAAGGCATGACAAAGATCAAATTCCCATTCATGTTTCTACGATAATGACAAAGTCTATTTCCAATCCAAAACTTGCCATGATGCAAAGAGCCTTCCTAAAGATATGCTTTGATGGAGTTAAGTTCATCGATAATATGATGGATATTCCCCATAATGTAGTAACAAATGCCATGGCTTGTATGGGTGATGTGTATGATTAGTACTACACATGGAGGAGACTCGCAGAAGCTATTTTTGAAGGTTATAGGAAAAGTGGTATCTCTTAAAGGAAAGGATTTGTTGGAGCAACATTAAAAGTGCATCATTGCCAATTTGGATAAAGAAGCAGTCGAGCTTTGGAAATTTCATGCAGCTATGGAGAAGAAATTAGAGGAAGAAAGAAAATATTTTACAAAAAAGTCTCAGCTGTAAGAAAACTAGATTGAGGCTACACATCGTAGGAGCCATAACCCCATTTTGGAGAATGATATTCTCCAAAAGACAATTAATGGGAAACCTTTTAAAAATATAGAGGCTGTATTGGAGACTGGGAAGAAGGAAAAAGTTGATGCTCTCATCCAAGCTCAAGAGTATGTAAAGCAACTGCTTGATGCTTAGCAAACACAAAGGGACACAGAATTTCATGCTGAAAGTGCCAAAGATAAAATAAAATAGAGCCCACATTTGTTTACTTCAATCCGAAGTTCGTTAAATTTGGAAATATGAGGTGGCTTGATAAAGGGTAACCTAGAGCCTTAGCTTTGGCTTGGAGGAAATAGTGAAGGAAGAAAGAGAGCACTCGGATGGCATTGAAGTCGATGAAGATAAGTTGAAATACAACATCATTAATAATGATGATGTAGATGCACTTGCCATGGGAAAAATTATGTTGGAAGCCGAGGCTTCTGCTTCTACTAATGTGCCTGATGGGATCCTATTATCAAGCTTTTTAACAAAGTAGGATTTTAATCAAATTTGAATGTCAAGATGAAAACAAAACAATATACGGACTTGAGAACATGCGTGGAAGGACCGTGTAAATGAGATTTAGAAGTTGCAAGGCAATTGGAATGAATGGAACAACTCCGTACCAAGATGATTCTACTCGGTATCGGCCTCTTTTCTTGCCCCCAACAAGGGCCCCTAGATAATGGTTAATGTCGATATGGCTTGAGTGATTGTCGTAGAGTATTTTTCTCAAGAAATAGGAAAATAACTCTAAGGAAGTTAAAGGAAAACAGACAAGTATATATGAAATTAGGACCTCCGAAAACAACACAATCTCTAAGGAAAAGTGCTCAGAAAACAATGGATCAAAGATAGAAGTCCAAAGGAAAAGAAGGAGCTCCCCTTTTGAAAATCAGGTCACTACCGACCATTTCAAGTCGATATTGACTTCATTTTATGACCCATGGATCTCCGTCTTCCCTACCTACATTTTTGGATCTAGATCAGTTTTTAGTATTTCATGGGCATCCGGTTCTGCTAGACAATTTCCCCATAAATATAGCCCGTGTTGTGACTAAAGACGGCTTTTTGGCTTATTGTCTTCATCATCTTCTACCTCTCATCCATTATTATCACTAAGGAAGCTGCTATTTGCTATTATTGGCCTTTATATTAGTAAAAACACTTGTATTAGTGACTCTCAAATCTATAATCAATAAAAATATAGTGGACATATGCCAAAGATTTCCAAACCACTTTAAAAATCTTGGCGTTCTATCAGTTTTTCGTATAGTCAATGTTAGACTTGTATATTTCCATAGGACTTTATATGTTGAGCCACTTTTGGTATTAACATTTTGGTGCTTTCAACGAGAAAGGAGATTCATAGATGTAGTTCTAACCTTCTATTTTGAGTCATAGAATCTATAGGTTAAATCCAGAAGTTTTCCATTGGCATTTGAAGAATTAGCATATTGGATCAGTGACGCCCAAGAGATTTGGAAGATCATCAGGGAGGAGTGGCTGGAGGTGAAGGAAATTCTCATTACATGGAAGTTAGCAACCAACAGGCATTGCAAGGACCATTTGCTCCTCAGAAGATGGTTACTATGGTGAAGTTTGAAAAAATGACACAGGAACCGAATCATAAGATGGTTGAAAAACAAAAGGCTCTAATGAGAAAGTTGGATGCTAGCATAGCTCTACTGACCCAATAACTACAGAGGACTAGAAGCAAGAGATAATTTTCACATGGAAGATTCGAATAAGAGAACTCGTTTGTTTCTGGTCAGAACAGGTGAGATAGAAAATACAAACAAATGGAAAGGGGTACTGGAATAGAAAAGGTGTCGCTAGTGAAAGTCAAGGAAATCCTCCCGAAAGAAATCAACGTAGTGCTAACCAGAATTATGTCGATACTGAGAATAATTTTGGCACTTTGGGTGGGGGCAAGGAGCTAAGGCCGTGGACTTGTTTGATACGGAGGATGATCTACAACAAGACGGTGGGGATTATGAGCTTGATGTTGCTGTTCATAATACCGGAGTTGAAGCAACTGCAATAGAGCCAACCGGACATAAACGGAAGACCGTAGGTGTTGATCTCCTAGAGATTAGAGATCCTAGAAGTCGGGATGCAAACCGAGATCTTTTGTAGAGCCAACCACTCGGCATAACCCTTAATAGTCGATCTTTGGAGTACCATGATAACGAGGAATATATGGTTGATATGGTTAAGTGGTTAGTAAAATAAAATAAATGGAAAAAGAATAAGGAGTGGGATTCTGTGCCAAGCATGACTCCATTCATGGAAAATATTCTAAGGAAGGAGTATCTAAGGAATTTTATGATACCTAAAATGCCACAGTATAACTAGGCTACCGATCCTAGGCAACACTTATTTAAGTATGAATGACATATGGATGGTGCCAGGGCTATAAATGCGGTCCGATGTAGATGTTTTCCTATCTTTTAAGATGGAGTTGCATCAATGTGGCTCACTCAGCTTGCATCGAAGTTGATATCCAATTTTGAAGAAATTTATGAAGTAGTTTAGGCTCCATACCATCGGCCTAGGGATGTTTTGTCCTTGTTGAGCCTTTCTCAAGGACCTAAGGTATCATTGAAGGGGTTCTATAATAGATTTAACATTGCAGTAACACAGGTTAACAATCTAAAGGAGGATTTGTTGTTTATGACTTTAGTCTGGGGCATACATCCTAAAATATACTTCGAAAAATGGTTAAAAATGAAACAACTAATGATTGTGGAGGAATTCCACTAGAAGGCCAATTTGTTCTTGTTGTTGGAAGAAGCTAGTCAAGCTATAGGAAAAATTGATGGTGGACAGTCGAAGGAGGTTATTCAAAGCAATGTAGAAGTTAATCAAACTGGGAAGAGTCCAGTAACATGGCTATAAATGTTGGAAACGATAATAATCAAAAGAAAAGGAATCAAGGCTCTAGTGGTAGGCGGAGTGAACCAAACAAGCGCTCAAGAAACATGAGGCCAGACGAATATATGCCCTTAAACGATACATTAGAGAATATATACCTTGCTATATAAAGAACATAATGATATAAAAGGCTGCCTAGGAAGGAGGTGATCGAGGAAGAAAGGCGCTCAAGAAAGTACTATCATTTCCATGATATTCATGGACGTAGAACGAATGAGTGATGTCATTTGGGAGATTTTATCGAACATGTAACACGGAAGAAAAGTTACAACTATATATTAGAGATCCACAGGATGGTGGATAGAATGCCAAACCCTACAGGCCGAATGCCCAAGGTAATTAACCTGGACCAAGTGGAGAAGGGCCCATGTGCATTGATGGAAGATTAGTCATAAATACCATAACAAGAGGGCCTCATCCAGCAGAGAAAAGCTAGAAGGAAATGGAACGATACGCAAGCTCATTGAAGCACAATCATAGGAAAGTGCTTTGCCATAGAGGATGGAGGTCTGGCTAAACAAAATAGGATGGTGATGGATGATATATTGTTCAGGAAAAGGGATAGCGATGGAGTCAAAGCACCAACTTTCGACCTCATGGTGATAATGGTTGTTATTGGATGGACAATTGTATGTCGAGTCCTATGGATAATGGAAATTACGTAAACATTGTTCAAGAGAAAATTTGACCAGATAATGATTAATATAAAGAAGGTTGTGACTTTTAAAACCAATATTCAAGGATTTATTAGTGAGGCAAAACAACCGATCAGGATGATTAACGTTCCCATGGAGTTGGGTGATGGAGATCGCAGGGTGGTTAAAATTCAAAAGTTTTCCATTGTGGATGAATACTTGGCAAATAATGCTTTTTTAGGCCGATCGACCTTGTCTGCTTTAGAATAATACCACCACCTTGGTGCTTAGTGATGAAATTACCCATGGAGAATGGGGTTGGTTCGGTAAGGGGAGACCTGAGCGTAGGAAGGGAATGTTATGTTGAGTGAAGCAAAGCAATGAGAGAATGGCAAGAATGCGGAGAAGGCTCTCTACTTTAAGAATTAGGATGCATAACAACACAATCCCAAGCACTAGCTCGTGGACCATAGTAGGTTTGATAGGTCTATGGATCCCAAGAAGAAGTTAGAGGAAGTGCGAGCGGCACTAGTGAAACTGATAGTTAATGTTCCAATCATTATGAATGATCCTTCCCGGATTCTTAACATTGAATCTTGGCAAAGCGTTGGACTAAGGAAGGAGTTGATTAATTTCCTTTGATAGAATTTCAAAATATTCGCTCGGGAGCATTTGGATATATTCAGGATATTGTTGGAGGTAGCATGTCATGCATAGAATGTGGTTCCAAGGTTTCCACCGATAAGGTAGAAAAAGCGTAGTTTAGGCCCGTAGCGATCTGCTACACTAAAGAAGGAAGTAGATAAGCTGATGGCGAATGGCTTTATTCATGATGCTGTATGCCCAAAGCGGGTGTCAAATACATTGTTTGTCAAGAAGTCGAATGGAAAGTGGCGAACGTATATTAATTATTCTTATTTGAGTAAAGCATGACCGAAGGATAGTTTCCCTTGCCTAGGATCGGCCAACTAGTAGACGGGATCATAGGACAAGATACTACTGCATATACCGAACTAGGAGCACACTAACTTCATAATTGATTGGGTCATACTGTTATTGAGTAATGCCATTCGGGTTGAAGAACATTGGATCTACATATCAGAGGTTTTTTAATTCTACGTTTAAAAAAAAAATCGAGCAGACGATGAAGTATATGTAGATGATATTCTCATGAAGTGACGCTATGAATGAATCATATCAGAGGTATTACAAAAGTGCGGAATGAAGTTAAATAAGTTTAAATGCTCATTTGGAGTTGATAGGGGAAATTTTTAGCATTTATCGTGAATGCAAGGGGCATTGAGTCTATGCCAAAGTAGATTAATGCCTTAAGGAATGTGAGAGCCCCGCCCATAAAGAAAGAGTTGCAGAGTTTAAATGGGAAGGTTATCGCTTTGAGTCGGTTTATCTCAAAGGCAATGTACAAATGTATAGCATTTTTTGATGCTCTCAAAATGGTAAAAAGAATTTTGAATGGAACGAGGATAGTCAGAAAGCCTTAAAGAATTACTTAGGCGTATGGAAATACCACCGACGTTGGATGTAGAGGACTTGATTGTTTATTTAGAAGTATCCACGCACGCACTAAGTACAACATTATTACATCAGCATGCGGTTTACTAGAACTGAAAAGAACTACCTAAGGTTGGAAAAACTTGCTTTTTCTTATTGATTGAATCAAGAAAGCCGCGGTAATATTTTCGCTCTCATCTGATTAAAGTACCAACGTATTAGCCCTTGATGCAGGTGTTATAATGACCCAAGATTTCAGGGAGGTTGCTAAAGTAGAACATATATATGAGTCAATATGATATTACCTACCATCCAAGGAGAGTGATAAATGGGCAGGCATTAGAGATTTCATCACTAAGTTTACCACACGAGATGGTGAAGAAGAGGACAACATGGTCACACTTTCTCATCGAAAACTATTTATGGATGGAGCTTTGACTGAACATAGTTCAGATACAGGAGTATTGCTTGTAACTCCGAAAGGACGATCGATTTACTACATATTAAAGTTGGAATTTTCCATGCCTAACAATGAGTTCAAGTACGAGGTGTTAATAGCGGGACTAAGGATAGCGAAGGAACGTAGGATAAGGACACCGCATACATTCAGTGGTTCCAAGTTAGTGGTTTGTTAAGTGAGGAACGAATATCAGGCTAAAAATGCAAGACTTGCTCCTTACCTGATGAAAGCTCTGGAACCATTGGATGATATAAAGCATTACACTATTTCGCATACCCCTAGAGAGGAGTACACAAAACCTTATTCATTGGCTAAATAAGCTAGTTTGGGGAAGCATAGGTGATGGGTTTGGTTCTAGTGGAGGTTTTGATCACTCTATGGATCGATCAAATGGATGTTGGGTGGATTTTGAGACCATGAAGGAAAAGGAGTCAAGGATGACTTTACTTGAGGAATATTTGCTCAAAGGAACTCCTTCGAGAGATAGGAATGAATGAAAGAAATTCCTTCGAAAGGCTCCATGGTTCATCATGCAAGGAATGTTGGACAGGAGAAGATTCTCTACCCCCTTGTTTAGGTGTGTAACCAAGGATGAGGCTAGGAAAATCCACACGAAAATCAATAAGGGTAGCTTCGGTGACCACACTAGGGGCAAACATTGGCAAAAAATGTACTTCGCTGTAGATATTTCTGGTCAACAATACATCGGGATGTGGCGGACTACCGCTGCCAGCAATTTTCAAAGATTCCAAAAGCCTCATCTATAGATCTTACAAAAATAGTTCGCCCATGGCCATTTGCAGTTTTGGGAATTGATATTTTCAAAGTGCTATCGATAGCAAAAGGAGGAGATAAATATGCAATAGTTGCGGTAGATTACTTCACGAAGTGGGATAAAGTGGAACCGCATGCCCTGATCACAAAAAATAAGGTGACCAACTTCATGAAGAAGAAAGAGTACCTCGAAAAATTATAATAGACAACCGAAATTGGTTCGAAAGTACAAAGTTCAAGGATTTCTGCAATTGACACATGATCAAGAAGAGCTTTTTAGGGGTAGCACACCCATAGAAAACGAACAAGTGGAGGAAGTTAATGAAATTTGCAAGTTCACCTTGAAGAAATGGTTAATAAAATCCAAGGGCAACTGGGTAGATGAGCTTCCATTGGTTTGCAGTTGGACATACACTATTTGCTTTAGCATACAAATCAAAGGCTATGATCCTGATAGAATTAGAAGTCACTTCTTATTGTAAAAGATTTTAGGATCCAAAGGTAAAAAAAGGAACGCTTGTTTGAGTCCCTCGATTTGTTGATGAGAAAAGGGAAGAAGCAGAATTAAGAGTCACTAGAAAAGAGTAGCATGACATTTTAACACCAAGGTCTCTAATCATACTTTCGAGGTAGGGGTCTCATTTTGAAACGAGTTCTTTCGGGTATGGGAGCATTTGGTCCAAATTAGGAAGGTCCTTATGCAGTCAAAAAAAGCTTGGAGATGGAACGTTCAAGCAAGCAACATTCGACAGAACCTAGATTTCGCGTTCATGGAATAGCGTTGCTACGGCACTATTATACTTAGTTTTTTAGTTTATTTTCAAAGATAAGTCCTAAGGATTCTGTGGGCAATGTAATAAGGCAAGAGTTGCCACATTTGTCGTTTATAAATACAATTAGCTTCTTTAATCAACGAAATCATGTTCTTATATGCAAAATTTATGTGCTGCACGATTAATAGTATAATCAGGTATAAACTCCCTAGGTCCTAAATAAGGACTGGGAAGTATTTTTTTAAAGGTTGATCAGATAATTCTAACCAATACGCTTAGGAAATTGGAGAAAATACGCCCTCCTGTGGTCCAGGATAAGGACCAGGGAGTCGATTGGATAATTTTAACCTGTTATTCCAAAACCCAAAAAGGGCGATAACTCCTTTGGCCTAAGATCAAGGCTGGGGAGCATAGTTTCAAAGTTCCATCGGATAATCCAACCCTTGGATACAAGCTCCATTAGTCCAAGATTAGGACTAGGGAGATTAATTATAGGGGTACATCAAATAATTTGACCCCAACATTCAGATAATGGTTGTTGCTCGGAATTAGGCAACATCAAGGAGGAATAATTAGAATCGAACAGTTAAAGCCTAGCTTCCAAAGATAGGAATTGGTAAATGAATTGAATTTCTATGACCATGCTAGTGGCGAAGCGGGACATGCTTGGCCGGGGATAAGCAAGGATAGTCACTTAAAATCGAAGACAGATATTATCGGACTCTTTTGATCTTGGATTAAGATTGATTCGGAATGATTGGACTGGGGGCAGTCGAATAAATTGCCCAATGGTATTAGTCTCCTACCAATGCCCGGAAGTAGGTAGAATTAGGAGATGATACCCGGACTCTAGCATTTGGAGTAGCAACTGCCGAAAGTAGGACTTGGAACGTGGCAAACTAAAAGGTTTTATTTCACTCACGGGCAAGTGAGATGCGCTTTGCCGAGTATAAGTAGTGTAAATCTATGGATAGAACCGACCACGCTCAGTTTTTGATAATTTCAGGAATGTCAGGACATAAACGTTTAAATCTCTATTTGCCAAAAACAAGGAACAATTCAGAACTCAGATTATTCATTGTTAATAACTGGTCGAAGGAAACTTAACCCAGCATAAACTGGAATAACCACGGATTTGGTTGAATATTAGTTTTTTTCAGCCAAATGGAAACACTTTGGCAATAATAAACATGGTTAAATAATGGAATATATACTAAAGCAATTGAAATAATTTTATTTATATGCACAGAGTTGTAGTAAATAAAAGTGCTGCATGGACATAAACATGTATACTATGGATAAATTGTAATACAAGTAGTTATATTATATATGCAGGTAGTTGTACATAAGCAAGTGCAGAATATAAAAGTGCATATTAGTAAATGGAGCAAAGACTACAAAACAAAGTTGATCTTTTGTTATTTCAACTTCTATATGAATAAAGACTGTAGGGGTCATTCTCATAAAAATGTGGCCAGGGTGCAACAAAAAGCAAAAACAAAATGCATGACAAAAGGACCAATCTCGTTCGCAAGCCCAAGGAATCTCCTACTTGTTCTTCCCTCTCTTTCTGCCCTTAATGCTCAACCACTGGGTGGTCTCTTACACTTCCATCCACCTTTTCAATTTCTCTACTTTAGGAGTGTCACCTTCGAACTGGGTAGCCTCCCTCAAGGTTGCAGTAATGGGTTCGTTGGATTTGTTGGCTAGAGAATCAGTGGATTTGATATTAAGGGGCTTCAGCCTAATGGAGGGAATTTTCGTAGGAGGGCTTATTGGCGTAAAGAAGGTGGATTTTTCAATTCTAGGCTCAGTATTAATCTTCCTTTAGGGACAGAGTCACATCCTCCAGGTTTTCCAAAATAGCTACCTTTTCATAATTAGGACCTGGGCCAGAAGTTGAAAGAGCAACATAAGTAGTAAGTCCTATGAAGATGGAAGTCAATGTTGTAAAGGTTGTTGCAGAACCCATGCCTTGAATGATCAACGGTGGAGGAGGAAAATGTGGATGACCTACAAGTTGACAAACAGAATATTAAAGGTTAGAGATTAATTTAGGTTAGAACTAGAGTTTCTGCAAAGCTGGTAAAGTAAGGGATATACCTTCACCCAGAATCAGTTGCAAAGCAAGAGATTTAGAAATGTCACCTTCTTTGGGTGAATGCTGGATTGGTTGATCAATAAAGGGAGGAATATAGGGTTCAATAGAAGGTCACTATAGATGCTGGGATAATTTGGATGGCTCTTGACCTAGCCCCCTTGGTCATGGGAATATCTGTAGACAGCTCCTGGGATTTTGGAGTAGGTGATTTTTCTCGACCCGATGCACTTGGGTCAACGGAAGTTTTGATAGCAGCAAAAGCAGCGATCGCGTCTTCCTCTACAAGAATAGCCTTTCCCTCTTCAAGTTTAGTTATATTGTCTACGTCGAGGTACTTGGCCATCTATTCTTCTTTAGTGAGGCCTTCTCCAATTGCCTCGACACAACACTTCTTCCCTAGCATTAAAAAGAGTTACAAAATATGTACTGCCCGGCCATTTCAAGTCCTTATACTAAATGACATTAGCGAAAAACTACTAGAGAGTATAGTTTAGTTCTTCCTTCTATTTTGCCTTTTCCTCTCTATGCTCCTTAATATCATATGCAAAGATGGCATGCTCTACTTTGATATCCAATTTTTGGTCATTTCCAATAGCAACTCATTTATAAGTTTCTCATTTTTGGAGCAAAGCTTTTAGATCCCAACCGCTTGTTCTTTGATGGTTTTATCCCTGACCCGGATAGTTTTGTCCTTTGTAGTATAGGCCATGTCTTTCTCCGCAGCTTAAGTATTCATAGTAGTGTTATCCTCATATGTAGTCTTTAAACATGTTCTTTAGCATAATATCTGCATCAGTGTGGGCTTTCTTCATTTCCGACATCAGGCTTTCGGTTCTAGCTTTTGATTCAAGGCAGCATCTCTCTCTACCTTCAGCTTCACCATGTCTCCTTTGTATCCTCAATAAGGCAATCATAAGTCATTTTCTCAAACCCGAAGGTTTGGATGTTATGTGATTGATGTCATTAACTCTAGAGAGGGCATAACAAAGTTTCTTCCACTTATAGCCTAGATCATTGAGCATCTGAACCCACTAGACTTTCTAGTCTTCTTCTTCCTCCTGGATATCTTTAATGTCATGGTCAAACATATCACTAATCAAGAGGAGGTCAATAAAATTATCCTACAAGCGGAATAATGGAGAATTAAAAGGAGTTGGAGGAAAAGTGATTCCCCTAGAGTGAGGAGGCACGGTAATGGTTAAGGAGCGAGAAGTAGAAGTTTTTTGATATGTGGGAATTTGAGATTCAAAGCGAGGCAAAGAAATGTCGAATGAGGAGCCGAGGTGACCTTACGAGTCCTTATGCCGCTTGCCATGATCATAAGGCATCCTCTCCTTGGCTTGCCTTTTATTTCATTACCTTTCACCTTGGCTGTCATTTTCCTCTCTTCATCCTTTATATCTAGCCCTTTCATCTTTAGTTTCTTACTCTTAACGATAACTAGGACGAGGTAGATATGGATCTGGAGTCTGTCCTCTCTGTTCGCCAATGTTGTATTAGAGCTTGCTATGTCTGTATTTTGTCATCGTAACTAAAACGAGAAGAACGATTGTATAAGTTCTAGAATTCTAGAATTTAAGTGAATGCAAGGGATGTGTGTTCATGGTCTTAGTAAAGTGTGGAGTGCCAGTGACCCCCTAAGCAATTTATGGATGTTTTTCAAAAGAAAGTAAAGATTGGGTCTCTTTCCCTTTGACTAGGATACCCCTGAGCGAGAAACAGAAGCCCAAAAAGTAATCATCAAGGGTATCGCCTACAAAAATATTAAAGTTACTCAAGGAGCTGAAGACGTCTCGTAAAGATCCGATTGATGGAGTCGCCTCAGGTACAAGAAATGTGCTCATCTCTCTAGCTTTCTTAGGAGACGTGGTATTTTCATGTTTTGGATAAGGCGAGGCAGGAATTTTGGTGCCTTCGGGAGATGTCTCGGTAATCAATTCATCTCCCTATGGACTAAGTATCACAGTCACTATCATCTCCCTCGGGACTCTCTTCTTCTTCTTCTCTTTTTCTTCCCCTCTCATTTCTTCTTTTCACTCCCTTCTTTCCTCATCTTAACTTTCTTCTAGGATCATTTGCATTCCAGCTCCTTCATCCTTTTCTGTCGGAATTTCACTGATGACTTCTTATGTTACACTATCAGCGGGCTCATTAATATTTATTGTCCTTGATGGTCTTTCGACTTCCCCTTAAGAATTATTGCTAGAGCTATGAGCGAGGGGTGAAAATCAAATGGACGTTCTAGAATTTCTCGGTGGAGTGGTTGTAGAAACTATGGAAAGATCAAGATGCAATAGGCCACAACGGCAAAGGTTTTCATTTATCAGAAGATATGCTGTGGTGCGGTGTAGGAAGCAGATCCTCTCGACAGTCTCCAATGTATCATTATGTGCTCCATGGGTATCTCGGGCAAGAATATCTATGGAGAAATTGGATCAAAGGTTAAATGGTTGGATGGTAGGAAAACAAGCATTGGAAGAAAGAAAGGAAATGAGTCCTACTGTCGGAAAATCAAGGTCGGTTAAAACTAAACGGGCATCAAACGAAGAATTTTTCGTACTTGAAGTAAGAAGTTTATTGTGGATCTTTTCAGTGACATTTCATCTACACTAGGTTTCAACGATCATGTAGGATAGCAAATCACACCTTTGCTTAAAGCTCAAGAGATTGGTTAGCTCTATGAAATTTGAAGGCCGTTGGTGTTGGATCATAAACTACACATATAAGGATCTTATGAAAGCATATCCATTAGGGAGAACTTGGGATGGAGCCAACCTGATCTCTTAAAGAATCATATAAAGTAACAGATTAGTTGTACGTCGTATAGCCCATTGAAGGGTTATGCACATCGTGTAGCATATCGGATGGTCGTGCATCCGTTGGATTTGCGTTGGGAGAAGCACATCGCCTTTATGAATCTCGCGCTATCCGCATATATTCTGGAGCATCTTTTCGATTTGAATTGTAAGAAACTATTTCGTGGAATCGTCCAAGACTCTTAAGCCAACATACTCATTTAGTGGAGGAGGTGTATATTGCTTTGGTTCTACTGGAATAATCATTCTTTGTAGTTCGTTGGCAATTGAATGTCTTGGTCTAGAGGTCATAGGAGTTGAAGCTAGAGTAGTAGTAGATCTAGCTTGGAGAGGAGTTGATGGTTGTTTGCAACTAAATTGGTCACAAACACCCAAGAATAGGTTTGTGTAGAGAAGTAAATGAAGAAAACTAAATTAGAACAGAGGAATATAGTAAACTAGTAAGTAAATCAAAATAGAAATCAAGAACATCATGATTTATAGTTGTTCGGTGTCGATTACCTATGTCCACTTTGAATATTCTCTTTATTTATTCACTATCAATTGGATTACTGTAGCAAACAATAAGAAATACGGAAGTAATGAAGAAAGTCGATTACAATAAAAGAGCTATATAACCAGCAGCGTAAATATCTCCCTAATAACCCCCTATGCCTGTCTATATAGGCGAACGAAACCACCAATCTCTCTGGAACTTCGGTTACATGACCTCCTTACCCATATGGGCCTACCATAGGGGTCGCTAGACCCAAATCCTAATGGAGTGGGATCAGTACCGATCACTCTATTGGTTGCTTTTGGGGCAGCGATCCTTATGGCGGCTTCTTCATGTTTAGCCATTTTGGTATCTCAAATATCGTGTTGATTGGATGCGTGGAAGTCGTGCTCTTGGTCAATCTTTAGTTCGAACCCATTTGCAAGTTAATCCCTACCGATCCCTTTTTAATAGATTATACCGATCCATGATTATTCATGCTTACCTCTTGGACTTCATTATATAATGTCGATCCATCTTGCTCTATATAATTATGCCGATCCCTCTTGCTCTATATAGCTACGTCGATCCCTCTGCTGCCATAATGCTAGGCCAAACCATCATCCTCCAGAAGTTATGTCGATCCCTCCTCCCCTAAATGCCATGCCGATCCCTTGAGTAATAACAAGTCATGTCGAACCAGGCATCTTCACCTATGTTGATCCCTCCAATACTTCGTCCATGTTGACTATCCATCCAACCGACTATGCCAATCACTAAGGTACTACCTATCTATGTCGATCCCTTGCCTATAGAAGCAATTCTTCATGTTTCTAGAATCCCACATTATCTATCAGCCAACTTCATTCAATCTTGGCTTTATATAACCATCTGAACTCTACTTCCGTGGTCATCTTTTTGACAACAGTCGAATCTGTCTTGTGCAATCAGTCCAACATAACCGGGTTAGGATCCTGGGCAACGCCTGCCTCCTAAAGTATGTCTTGTGAATAACATGACGCGCTTTGAATGGAAACAAATTTGAATTTTCTGAATGAAGTCCATCTAGCTTTTTGATTGATTGCTATTCCTTTGCTGAATCATTTTCCAAGGTATTGATTCTTCCGTTGATTGTTATGGCACTTGGTCGGCTTTCAATAATATAAGTCTGATGTCATATTCTATCAGCATATTCATATCCAATCACGCGGGACTTATAAGCCTTTTATTATCTAGTCCATCCTTGAAATTGAAAGTTTCAAGTTTGATTTCAATTTCTATTGAATTCAAGAAGATTGAACTTTTAAATCGCTTATGTATATATTCATATACATGTTTCTGTCGTTGACTCCCAGATGTGTTTGAACGTCTAAAGGTTATTGCCAAGTTTTATAGTATTTCGTATGCTTGCATTTACAGTCAAACCTTCATGACCACTATTTTTCATTCACCCATCATTTTTTCTTTTTCATAATTTTTTTATACTGTAGAGATCGGTATTCGACATGTCGATCCATTGCTAAAGCTTCGCAAATAGGGGTCCGCATGTTCTAATGCCAAACCCTCTTTGTACCTTTGACTCGATCAACTCTTCCTGTGGCCGACCCATACCCCCAATGCGCATATATATATATATATATATATATATATATATATATATATATATATATATATATATATATATATATATATATATATATATATATATATGTGAACCCTTCTTCGTCTATATCTTCACCTTTTATTTTCCTACCTTTGAATAAACCTTCCCTCCTGAACCCAAGCTATCTAAATTTAACTTCAATCCATCCGTGATTCTAAACATTCCACAAACTCGCCCTACCTTTGTTTACAACTTGGAAATCCTTAAATGTTTATCCCCATCCTAATTCGAAGCTCCATGTTTTCATTTATGTATGAAATTGCAATAACCTTTTCAATTACAAGAGATTTGAGTTAATGACATGAGCAGATAGTGGCGAACGATCTTAGGGTGGTTATGGAGTATCAGAACAATGGTTTTCGTAAGTCAAATTAGGCGTAGGAAGAAGGGATGAGGAGAGTTCAGCGAAGGTTCCTAAAGGAAGACGAAATGAAGGGTTTGGTAGTTTATTTTGGAGTTGAGAGGGAAGAAGGACATAGAAGATAAGGGTTCGGTGAAAAGTCTCGATAAAGAAAAGGCTAGACGTTGAGTATCATAGGGATCGGTAGATTAACAGGGCAATGATAGGGTTCGATATAAGGTAGGAATCGGTTTGAGGTGATGTTATAGGATAAGGATCAGTATGAAGTGTTCTAGAAGAAGGATTGGTGTTTCTTACTTTGGTATTTGGATCGGCATAGAGTCCTTAGGTTGAGGGATCGGTAGGAAGTGGACTTAGAAAATGGATTAGTAGGAATGCTTGGGGAAGGGATTGACAATGAAGTTAAGGGATCGATTTTTGACATTAAGGAATAATCCAATCCAACTTAATAAAACGTGCATACTTGAATTTTTAAACTTGAGATTGAACGGAAAAATTCTGGAATTATCAATATGGACTAAGTAATAAACCTGCCAATTAACTTAGGTAACAAACTTCTTAATTCAATATGTCGATAGTCGATCCTAAAGCTTTCGTTGCCAATAAATTCTCTTGCCAATTGAGACGGTCAGCGATGACGGTCTCTCTAGATAAAACTCCAAGTCTCGACATTTTATTTTTTCCTTTCTGATTTCAAACTGTTTATGTCTATTTCTCACTGAACTACACAGCAATTATTGACTTAGTATAACTGATATATATTCCAAACATTCGAAGCAGTCAATTAACATGTCTTCTGATTCGGCGACGCAGCACATCAGTTCTGAAGCGAAGTCAAGTTCTGCAACTATATTTGGAAGGCCATCTCCAATTCATCATGTAGAACGAGCACAAACTTCTAACCCACAAGTCGATCTCCTCTTCGACATTCCAGTCCTTCTGACGGATATCATCAACCCTGATCCTGATGCTATTGAGGGTGTCATTCTCCTTGATAATCCAGTGGATTCATAAGCTTCCCGAATCGACGAAGCCGCTCTTTGTCGGTTATGCACAATCCATGAAATTCAGTTTGAGGATGTCTTAGTTCTTATGAGGCAAAGTAGACCTCACTTACCCCCAACCAAATATACGACATGCTACAAATGTATGTGCTGGACTGGATGCTTTCCTCCTTTCAATTCCTTTGTCCAAGAGATGCTGAGATATCTTGGGATCACCCCTACACAACTGCATCCAAACAGTTATGCTTTAATCCATATGACTTTCTTGCTTTTCATGAGTGTTCTATTCCATCCATCCACTCTTGAAGAGATCAGATTCATTTATAATGTCAAAAGGCAACCGAGAAGCCCTTCTTATGTCTTCCACGAACCTTCATTACTTGCCAAGTCTTGACGGCCGCCTGGAACAAACTTTCACTGTTTAAACGTGAATGGTTCTATGTTCGATACCCTCCTGGATTCGCAATAAGATGGTTAGAAGGACGTAAGTGTTACTTCCACTTTTCTCTCAAGTTCACTGACTCAAGTCGTAACTTTTCCTTTTATTTACTAACACTCAAAGTTCTTTCAGCTGTTCGTCCGCATCCCCAAGGCGCTGATTTCTCCAGAGCCTTTGCTATTATCCGCGCTACACCCGTTGAGGACCAAGACATCAAACTCCTCGTAATCGATGAAATGCTATCTTTGGTTGGGCTGCAAGACGACTGTAGAATTGTACTTCCTAGAACCATGGCAGTTCCAAAGAAGGTTCTAGAACAAAGAAAGGAAAAAATTAACCCCGTCATGCCCTCTGCCGAGGGCACTCGGGAAGATACTAAGGAGGAAGAAATTAAATATTCTCACATCAAAAAACTAGGAGATGACGATGATGACCTTGGAAAAGTAGCAATGGTTGAATCATCACAAGTCAGGCGATCCCAAATTCCTATAAAGAGAAAGAAGAGGATGGCGTACAGGTTACGTAGAAGAAAAAAGCATTAGACCCAGAGTTTTTGATTATTCCTCTCGAAGAGGAATCATCGTGTTAGCATCTAGAAAGTTCGTTGAAAGGATTCTTAAGTCTTCAAATTCCGGACGACATCATGTATTACGACTTTCCAAATATTAAATCGAAGGACGTAACTCTCCTTGCAAAAGGAGAAAGACTCTTTAGCTCGCCGAGTTAAGGAATTGGAAGAATTATTAGAAGGAAAGGGAGGAAAAGATTGAAGCCTAAGAGGAGATGTAGAAATACTGCGAAGAAGTCATCGAGGCTAGAGGCTTGAAGGAAAACTTGACGAGCAATTTGCTAAAATTGAAACCCTCAAAGAAGAGACCCGAAAAGAGGGTAGAAAAGAGATTATGACGACCCTGACTCGACCTTCGAAAATCGGCACCGAATACGACACTCGTATTCAAATGCCGCAGATCCAAACGTCGAACCTGGTTCGCCGGAGCTTATAACACATTAAGTAAATAACATAGCGGAAGAAATGAATAATACATATCAATATACAACCTTTGATACAATAACTGATACAACATGAATGATACAAAAGAATGGTACAATAGATATCAACATTATCAGAGATACAAAGAATAGCAGCGGAAAGATAAGGATAATACTAGCAGCGGAACAAAACTCCAAAATAATCTTCAAGAAAGAACTCCATCTTCAAAATACCAATCCAGTAATAGCTCGAACTCCCAATAATGATGCATGAAGATAAGCAACTCGATCCAAATGCAATTGCCAAATCCTGAGGCTGAAAGCTATCGAATCTACACCTACTATAGATTATCTGAAAATCCCAACTCTAGACTGCCCGTGTGGGAAATAGTGGGCACCCAGAGTTTAGGAAAGGAACAATAAACTCCAGGTCAGTCATGGGACTGGTATGAGAAAACAAAAGCATTTGGTCTTTGAAACTAACAAGAGAATTTAAATTTGAAATCCGCAATGCTTTTTGGAAAATGAAACTACCATAAGGCCTCCCGCCACACACACAATGCAAACGCAGAATTGGAGGAGATTTCTCCTTATGATAGTCAAAGATGCTTACTACACAAAATTTAAATCATTTTGATATTATTATTAGTGCATAGTGTAGAAAACAGTTTCAAAAGTAGAATATAAATCCTAGCCAACATACGACCAGTATCATATGCCTACTATAGCTACCATCTAAACAGTGGGGCGCCACCATAAGTAAATGGCAGGTAATACAACTAAAACCGTACAAGGCACGTATTGGATGAATGGATTTCCAACAAATGGTCAGGCTAAGGAACTTCCTATTGCCACATGGGTACGCCTCTGGCGGGACGTCCCGAGAACTAACGTTACGGTTAGATCTTCTGCCAACACAAGGCCGGGTTACCTCTGTAACTAGGTAACTACTACACGAATATGTCATCCCCCGGTCCTTTGGGACCTTTATCCGAGCGCGCGCACAACAACACCACACAGTAATAGGTATAGTGTATCAACATGAGTAAGTATCTGGGCTCCATACCATGATACCACCCTTTTCCAGAAGGGAATGACACACCCTAAAGGGAGCGACCCTCATAACCTTGCCGCATCTTTCCTGTTTCGACCATTTCCGGGGAGTGAGGTCCTGATGCAGTCTCGTCCACAAAGCTACGCTTTGTGCAACAAAGCCATGCTTTGGGTCAACAGATGGCCAAAGCAATGATCACAAAGATAAATGATCAAACAAATGATCATATCACAAATGATCAACCAATGATCATCACACAGCAGCACTCAGCATGCCACATTACCAAATTGGGAATATCACTGCTAAATATCAACTACATAACCTCTGAGCTCGTATGTCTCAGAGAAGGGTGTTAAGCTAAGAGAATAAATTCTCCGCCACCAAGCAGAAATGTATTTGATAAAAATCAGTTAACATCTCAAAGTGTAATGTCGGACATACAACCATACAAGTCTGTTCCGGGTTCGAACAGAACCGAAGGCACTTCCGAAGAAGCCCTTGCAAATCCGGGTATCCACAATCCCGATCGGACTTCCCATCACTAAGGGAATCTCTATACCGTAGCTACTCGGTGCAGAGACAATCGATAGGTTATCCTATCGTTCTCACAAATACCCGGTCTTCACCACCGGTCTTCAATTGCTATCCATAACGTCGTATCACTATTCGGAATGGGCTATATGACACAAGGTCCTCTCCCGGCTAAACCGAATAATGAGCGCAATATTTTAAAACATATGGATATGGGATTTTAGCTAAGTCACAACTTATAAAATCCGAAACTTTTCTTTCAAATGGTTAAACAAATTACCATTTTTAAATCTTTAAACAAAAAGATTAATTTCACAAAGTTTCACCAAATTTCACAAAGATCTATCCATAGATTTCAAAACAATTCCCATTTCAATTTGATTAACCAAATTAAATCTTTAAAATTAAAGATTTATAGCTTTCAAAACACGTTTCCAAGGATTTATCTAAAGTTTGAAAAACTATTTTCATTTTAGACTTGAAGCCCTTTAACACAAATTGAAAGTTCATTTCTTATGTGAAAGTTTTATTATTTGAAAACAAATAGTTTTCGTTTTAGAAAAATCCAATTTATACAAGTTGAAATCTTGGCTTGAATTTAAATTCCAAAACACCACCTTTAAAATGGTTTAAAAACCCATATAAACCCATTTATAAGTTGAATACCCTTTTTAAACCTTGGTTTCCAAATTTTAGAATTCAATTTCAAATATTGAATTCAAATTTAAATCCAATTATCTAAATTTTCAAACTTAATCAAGTTATTTAAAAATAACTATTTTCAAAAGCTTCAATTCTAGTTCAAAACTATTTTGGATTTAAAAATTCAATTTTTAAAACAATTTCAAAATCTGTGACTTAACCCATTTCCACGTGCAATCCATATTTGTGTGTGTATAAGTGTGGTCCAGGGGTTTTACACAATAAGAGCACATCATCAATCAGCACAGATTCAATCATTACAGTTCGATGTGGGTATCGGATAACCAAATGGAATCTGACTCCCTGTCGCATCGAAATCCAAATGTCGTTTTACGGATTAAGGGTTTGCATATACATATAACAACATATACATCACAAATATAACAACTTAGCACAAAGCAATACATAGCATCACATCATATATCAAATATATCAATCCATCACAAAACATTCAATAACAATCAAACATCTTCAGTTAAGATGAATAAACCGTGTGGTTATGAATTTATTATTCACATAATTACTTCTATTTGAAATCTTTAAACCAATGATTAATTATCATTAACTATAATTAATTAAGTCTTAACCATCTTCATTTATTAAATAAAATATCTTAATTTATTTGTCCTCTAATTGTAATTAATTAATCTTAATTGCTTATTTCTCAATTAATTACTTTAACTAATAAACTTTTAATTATTGATTAATTAAATCTTAGTTAAAATTTATTGTCCTTAATAAATAGATTTATTATTCCTTAATTAATTTCAACAATTAATTATTCCTTAATTAATAATGATTTCTCAATCATTTTTAAGTTAATTAACCTTAATCTATTTTTCTTGATTCAATTATCTTAATTAATAAACCACATAAATTAATTTTACCTTAAATTAATTAACCCTAATATCTGATAAATCAATCTTTAATTATCTACTATAATTACTTTCACTAAGCAATGGTTATTTTATTTAATCATTTATTTATTACTTGATTAATTAATTATTAATCATTAATTAAAAACTAATTTTATTTAATAAATCATTCTTAATTACAAGTTAATTATTCAAAGAATAATTAATCCTAAACCCTTAATCCTTAATTACCTTAAGTAATCATTTATTTCATTAATTTATTAAATAATTTAATTATTCATTTAATTAACCTAATAATTAAATGAAATATAAATCATTCATTTATTAAAATCAATCTAAAATCCTTAATTGATGATAATTCCTTAATTATGAAAGAAATTTACAAAAGTTAAAATAAATTTCTTTTTAAAATTAAACCATTTAAATTTTTACATTATCAACCAAATTTGGTTTAAACTCTTAAATTTATAAAACTTAAATTCATTTTAAAACCAAGATTCAAAATTAGATTTGAATCAAATTTAACTTTATATAAACATTACTTCATATCTCAATTTCAAATTTAAATTCAAATTCTTTAAAATGCTTCTTACAATTACACCTTCCATTCAATGAAAATCACTTAATCATTTAAAAGAAATTTAAACTTAAATCTTTATTTTAAAACTGAAGTTTAAAATTTTAAATTCAGATTTAAAAACTCAGATTGAATTCATTTTGAATTTCCTAATTTAGATACTTAACCTTTCAATTTCAAATGCCAAAACACAATGCATTTATGCTTGAGATTTTCAAATCAAATTTAAATTTAAAAGCTTAAATGATTTCAAATCTCAAATAATCTTATTTGAATTCATATTCAAAATTTTCAGATTAAACTCCATCTCAATCTCCACTTGCAATTTAAATTCACTTTTACATTTTAAAACAGAAAAACAGTTTCTGTTAAATTTGAAAACCAAACTTTAAAATTTTCTGAATCTAAATTATTTCAAAGAAACAGAATTGAAACTTATTTGATTTCATGCTTAAATTCAGTTTCAAAATCTTAAGTCTCAATTTTAGTTTGTATTAAGTTCAAACTTTACAAAACTGGAAACAGTTTCCTTCTTCTTCTTTTTTTTTTATTTTAAACCAAATTTGAATTCCTGCATTCAAATTATTACAAAATAAGAATTCAAACAATTTGAATTCATTTTAGATTCAAGTTTAAATCCTAAGCTAAACTTTTAGTTTAAATTTAAACTTAACTTTCAATTTCAAAACTGCAAAGACAGGTTTCTGTTTTTGCTAAAACCTGAAACAATGTACTCGAGTAAGCTAAAATTTTACTTCGGGTCATTCCTTTACTTGCTTCGAGTAATTTCCTATTTCCCCCGAGACCAACCCGAGTCGAAATCCCTGCAACCCAGAAACATCAACCCACCATCATCACAAACATGCACACACCCCTGTGCATTTGTAAACCACCTCCAGCCACCTCTAAACTACATCTCCGACCATCCCCTACCTATCAGTGACCACACTCACCTAGCATCCCTCCACCTCCAGGAAGAACTGCAACATCCCAAATCCCCTAGATCGTCAGATAAAAACCCAAAACCCTTCTTTTGTTCAACCCAGAAAAACTCACTTAATCCCAAATTGAAAAAAAAAATATATGATTTTAGTGTTAAAAATCATGTTTAAGTTTATGAATTCAAATCTTGATTCTGAACTTATGGATTACCAAGTTTG
This sequence comes from Allium cepa, assembly GCA_030765085.1. NCBI lineage: Eukaryota > Viridiplantae > Streptophyta > Magnoliopsida > Asparagales > Amaryllidaceae > Allium > Allium cepa. The sequence goes on from CM060931.1 coordinate 472,601,884, forward strand.
GATTTTTACACATTTTTATTTTTCTCTCAGTCATTTTTGATTTCCAGGAAATTTCCAAAGACACCTTAATAATTTGACTGAAGTATAGTTTTAAATCTTTACTTTGAGATGAAACAACCCAGTTCTGTTTATAACCTATGCTTAAACAGAGATTGACTCAAGAGTTTGAATTTAAACTAAACAAGAACCCCCTTTTCTTTTTCTTTTACTGTATATTAATATTTCTAGGTAGTCTAGAAACAAAACATACTCAAGCTATTTTTAAAACTTAAGTCTGGGTTGTATAAACAATTTCATTTAAATCCTAAAGTCTAAGATAAACTTGAGAAGGAGATTTTAGTTTAAGAACAGGGTTTGAGAGCCTGTAAACATAGGAGCAGATATACATATATCTGTAAAATAGGCATGAACTAATATACTCAAGTACACAGTCATATCAACAACATTTCCAGAACAAGCTTCAAGCATCAAGCACAACATCACAGAACATAGGCCAATATAAGTGAGTTTGCTCACCTGGGTATTTGTACCAGAGAAGAACAGAGAGGAAACAAGCCTGCATTTTTTTTTTCTTCTTTGATTGCTTTGCATTTCCCTTTTGATTTGTTCAAGTGCTTTGAAACTTTGAATTTGTTTGATTTGTTTCCTGAACTGATTTACAAAGTTGTTCAAATCTTTGTTTTCCTACTAGTTAACCATTTTTAAATTCAAATTTGTAAAGAAAGTCACTTGCCTTTATTTTATTTTCCAAAGACTTGCATTGGCAAAACTGAAGCCCCTCTCTCTTTATATTTTCTTTTTATAAACCTGCAGTTTAAATTGATAAAATTGTTTAAATATTTTTGCTCAAATACTGATTAACAATATTTGATTCACATTTTTACAGAAAGAATTTACTTGCCTTTTAATATTTTCAGAAATTACTGCATTGCTTCCTTTGGCTAACACTGCAGCACTTTCTTCATCTGTAATCTGCAGTTTTTTTTCTTTTTCCTTTTTGATTTGTTTGTGTTAGAATTTGATTTTAAAACTACAAATCTATAAATTGTAAAGTATAATATTCACCTGAGAGATGAATCACAAACCCATTGCTTGATGTTGAAAGAATTTGCAGATTTCTGGTTTACTAATCCTTTGCTTTCAGATTTAAAAACTTGCAAGCTCTTGTTTCAAACAGAAGACTCGAATTATTTTGAGCTGGAATGTTTTTGTTTTGCATCAGGTTTGAGAGCTTTGATCTGATTTTTTTATTTGTTTCCAGTTTTGAAACTTACCCTTGCTGTTTGATTGATTGCCAGGTTTTGGTTCCTTTAACTTGAAAGTTTTGAACTGAGGCTTTTGAGTTTGATTTTCAGATTTGGAATCTCAATCTAATGTTACTGTATTCTTTAGATTTACTGAAAAGTTATATGATTGCATATGGGAAGATGTGAAGTTTCTTGTAATTTTTTATTAAATTTCACTATTTTAATTAAAAGTAGTGACGCTATTTATATGTATATAGATATGTAAAATCTAAAGGAATGTTTACATTTGTTTTGTTTTCATGTACTTTAAACTTTACACTTTCAAATTATGCATTCATCTCAAAGCTTTGTATAGACAAGATTTTGATATGTATATTAGTTTACTTTTAGTAACATATATTATCTATATTCTCTATTTATATTTGTATCACTTAAAGAAAAAGAATATTAAACTTATTTTCAAACTATTATATTTTAAATAAGTAACTATCCATATATCTATATGTTACACAATTTACATTCTTTTTTTTTTATTATTTTGTTTGTTCAACTTGTTAAAGTTTTTATCTCTAATTTATTTTTAATACATTTTATTTTGAAATTCTATACTTGTTTTATAACTCACTTATTCTTAAATTTCTAATATAAATTACTATTTAAAATAAAAATTATCTATTTATTCTAGAAACTTTTCTAATTAAATCACAATTTATTTCCAAAAATTAATTTAATTGCCAATTTAAACTTAATGAATTTCAGGAATGTTACAAGAGATGCTCGAACAAGTCAACTCCCAGGCGGAAGCCGCCATGGAGTCCAATAAGAACGAGATCAAGGACTTATTCGATCCGCTGATTATTGAGTATAATGCGAAAGTCCTGCTCCACCACGACTTAAGTTTTCTTGGTGAGGGTTGCCTCAAATCGCTTGCTGAAGCCTGAGAGCATATTGTTAAGATAAAGAAAGAAGAGCCGGCGAAGCCGAATTCATTAAGGAAGAGCTAACGATGGAGGTTCTTTGAAGAAACGAGCCTTCGGATATGGCCGCTATTAAACTTCAATTTTTAAAGGCTTCTACACCCATTGAAGGAGGAGCGGGCATTGCAAGGTCCTCGGGAACTAATCCTAAGGGATCCCTTCCAAACCAAGTAGATAGTCTACTAATTTCTCCTGACATGGAGAAGACTCTAGGATACGATCTAGATAAGCCTAGCTTTGAATTAAAAATGTACCTCCCATCCTTGAAGGAGGCATTCTGGTGAATGTGGAAAGTCGACCGAATGCTGGTATCATACAAAACTTATCTGTATTTGAAAAGTCTTTGCTCTCCATGTGCAATGATCTTTAGCTAGTTTCCATGTTTTAATAAATTTTATAGGCCTTTCCAGTCCTGATCAGACTCCCAAAAGTAGTGGTGCTATGTAGCAATGTGATGACTCGGATTTTCGGACATCAGGTAATTGGATAATTATCTGATTTTAACTATTGAAACACTAATTTATAAGTTGAACAAATAAATATGATAATAAATATTTATATTTGGATAAATATTTATTTGATAATCTCTTAATATAATTATTTAAAATTGGAAAAATTATTATTTTCAAACAAATTAAATATGTGTTGTTTAAAATATATATTTATATGAGTTAATTTTAAATTGAATTTGAATTTGAGATCAAAATTCAAAAGACAAATATCTTAAATAAATAAATTGGATTTAAAAATAATGTATATTTGTTTTTTTAGTATATAAGTTTTTTTATATTATTTTCTTTAAAGGATTTTATTTATATGAATTAAGAAACGTATTTACTAAATAGAACATTAAATATAAAAGTTTTATGAAAATATTTAAAAATATATAAAAACATGCTTTTTACAAGTGTTGAGATATTAACATATGCAAATGACAAGTGTAAACTATTTTTAACAAGCGTGACAAATTCTTTTTATTTTCTTTTATTCTTTTTAAAATCATAAAAAGGGATATAAATATATCTATACATTCTCTACTCAATTTTTCTTCTATCCTCATTTTTAAGACTAAGAAAAAATCAAAACCTATTAACATCCTCAAACCAGGAAAAGAAATCAAAATAAAAACCAGCAAACAAAAAATAAAATCAGGCCAAAGATCACCAAGCTCAGTTCAAATTCATTTCAAACTAAATCAAAACAAGGATCAGATCATCAAGCACAAATCTCCAGTTTCAAGTTTTCAAAAGACCAGAGCAATTTCCAGTTTCCTTTTCCAAAGGGTTTCTCTGTTCTTTAACAAAATGTGAGTAAACATCCTTCTTAAAGTTTAAGTAAATGATAATCTGTTGCAGGTGAATTCCTGGAATGAATTATGCTTTGCATATATATATATATATATATATATATACACACACACATATACATACACATATAAATGTGATTCCTGTATATATGAATGTTTTAGAAGTGTGCATGTCTAGATATATATGTATTCATCTCTATTTTACGTTACAGGGTCTAAATTTGATATAAAATCCAAATCTCTTCATCTATGCTCTAATAGATTTTGGTTTTCAAGCAAATTATGTTTATTTAAACATAAACTAGGTCTTAAAAATATTTTTGAGTATAATAAGTGTGAATATTAGCCGAAGATAAGAAAAGGACAGACAAAAATTTAAAACATGTTAAATTCAAACATTTTGATTCTCTATTCAGGCATATAATCTGAATTGTCTTTGAAAATCATGAATTTTAAAAATAAGAACTTGATTTTTAGTTTGGGATCAAGTGGAAATCTCAGGTTTAATCAAATTTTGGGTTTGGGGTTTTTTTTAGTAATCGGTGAACTTAGGAAGGTCAAGATCGCCACTGGAGCAGGCCACGGTGGAGTCGAGCTCGAGAAAAATGTCAGGTGGATTTATCATCCACCGTAGCAACGGCGTTTGGTTGGAGTAGGGTTTTAAACCAAAATTGGTCGAGGTCGGGAAACTTGATCGCTGCATCGTCTCTAGAGGATCGGGTTTCATCGGTCATGGGAGAAAAGAAGCATGGGTGGCCGGAGTGGGTGTGGCCGGAGTTTCATGGCTGCGGGTGGTCGGCATCGACGGGTCGAGGAAGTTTCAAGCAGTGGGTTTGGTTCCAGGCTTGTTCAAGTAGCTCGATTTTTATTTTGGTTTTGTGGTGGAGTATAGGTGGTCGGAATCGTAAGTAGAGAGGGTAACTGACATGCTAAAGGTAGCATAGATGGTCGGAAACGCCTCGGTCACTGGTGCACATGCTTGGCGAAGCCTGGATGTCAGAATTTTGGGAGAAGGTAGTTGTCTCGAAGAGGAACTCGAGGGAAGTCAGGTTTGGCTCGGGTTCATCTTCATGTAGGAACGTGAATGTTTACATGTTTTCAGATTTTAGTTTTTACAAGTTTTAAACTTAAATTAAAACTAAATTTTAAAAAGAAAAAGTGGATTTGTCTTAGGTTTGGGCTCGAGTGTTTTCGTGTTGAACCCGAAGCAAGATTTAAAAAGTTTTTAAGATTAAATAAAAGCAAGTTTTCAATTTTAAAATAATTCTAGTTTAAACCTTTTTCTTAAATAAATTTCTTTTATATATAATAAATTTTTTATTTAGCATTTGATTTAAGAATTGATATGATTTGTTTAACTTAAATTAGTAAGTTATAATAAACTTAATTTAGAAATGGAATCAAGTGTTAATTAAAAAGATAAAATGTTTAAAATTTATATGTAAATGATAATTAACCAATTAATAAGACAAATGGTTTATCTTAAAAATTAATTAAGGTTTGATAATTTATGATTAATTAAATTAATGAAGTGATTAAAGAGTAATTAATTAATTTAATTAATTAATGATTAAGGATTAATAAATTAATTAATTAGAGATTAATTAATTTGTAATTAGAGATTAATTAATGTAAGTAATTAGAGATTTATTACTTAAATGATAATTACTTACTGTAAGTAATTAAAGGATTAATTTATTAAGGGTTGATTAATTTAATTTGTAATTAGAGGATAATTAATTAATAATTAATGGTTAATTTGAGGATAATTAACCAATGGGATAATTACTTAATGAAAGTAATCATGGATAATTAATTGGATGGATAATTAAAGGTTGATTAATTAATTAATGGTTTGTAATGAATTAGTGTTAAGTAAGCAGGATTTAAAAGTAATTAAATTAATTAGAAATGGTACAATTAATTTGTCTTACTTACAAGCGATTAAGGTAAATTGAAAGAATTAGATTATTTGATATCTCTGATATGTGATTTATGATGCTTTGTGATATGAGATACTTTGGTTGAACTGTGTTATTATGGGTTATCTATCTAAAATGGATTGTTGGGTGAATATGAAATCCTGAATATAAATTGTATTGTTTAGACTTAAACATTTGGCTTAAAGAATGACATTGGATTCGAAGAGACAGGGGTCGGGTATCAGTAAATACCTGAAACCACTTCGATTTGTAATCTATAATAATTCTTTATGGATTTGACTTTGGAATAAATAGGTTGGAATGGAATAAATGATGTAAACTTGGTCATTTAATCTGAGTAATAATGCTTAGATATGATTGTAAGATGTGTATTTGACTATGACAAGTTAAGAACTCATAGTAAGGTACGAGCTACCTCGGGTTTAAACAAGTTTTATGCATTAGTATTTCATTTTACATAGGTTTTCTCACGCTGCGTTCCAGCCTGACCCGGATGTTACTTTGATGTAATGCTCGGGTCAGACCGAGTTTAACAAATTTTTAGGTTAAGGCGTTAGGGAGCTCAAGAGGTGAGCTGGATGGCAGAAACGTATGGAGTTTACCATGATGTATTTGAGTTTGATTTGATAGTAGTCTGGGACAGGTTGATACAGCTGTCTAGTCTATTTGTAAATGATTGTACTCTGATGTATTGTTATAAAATTGACAATTACAGCTTTCTTTGTATAAATGCTATTATTTGATATTTATACTTAATCTGCTGCGAATGTGAGATGCTATTGTTTTCTGTTCTTCTCTTACCTTCTTCTTCTTTTCTATAACAATCTAAAATTTTCGGTGTTCGATTGCTCGGCGCTTCTACAGTGAACGTATTAGCGTCGAATTTTCGAGGTCGAAAATTTTGGGTCGTTACGTTATGGTATTCAAGCTGAAGGTTAAGAGAGAACCTTGGCTCTGATGGGGTTTACTCATTAAGGATAGGGTCAATAGTACGCTAGAATGAGTTAAGTGTGTGTGTGTGTGTGTATATATATATATATGAGGGCGTACTTGTTATTTTCTCATATAAAATTTTGAAAAATGGTTGATTCTTATATAAGTTTATATTTTGGTACATATAGAAATAATTTTTTTAATTATTATAATATTTAGGTAATTGGTTGTTGAATTATTGAAATTAAATATAATAATAAGAATTAAGTGGTAATAGAAATACAACCAAGCAAGAATTTGATAATATGAACAATACAAATAAGATAAGCTAGAAATAGATTCAAACCAGAGAATAAAATTCTAAACTTTGTAAGAGTGTTTTCAGAATGCTAAATTAAGTTACCCTGATTTTATATCCAATAAATTATGAGAGAATATATAGTAAATTGTTTTTTCCAGTTATGATAACCTTGGTTATCATCCTAAAATATTTGTTGTGTTTAATAATGAAATGTTTGTTAATGATTAAGCAAAATGAAATGTTTTAAGGAAGTAAACATTTAGGTGAGTATGACTTATAAATTGGAATTGAAGATAATCTAAATTGTGATGTTTTAAAATCTAGGTCCAGAATTGGGAATTGTTTCAAAGTGTTATAAGATTATTCAGAATATTTTTGAATAAAGGGATGTTTTTTTAAACAAGAGTGTTTTGAAAAATTTCAAAGGAAATTGTTTTGAATTAAAAACCAAGAATGGATCAAAATTGGAAGTAAACACTAAGTGTTGAGTTTTGAATTTTCCCTGAAATGTGATGTAATAACCCAAAGTGAAATATGTCTTTAATCTTATAAGTGAGAAGGGATATTGATAAGAAATTTAAAATTTTGAAATGAAGAATTCAAATTTAGGTAAGGTTGACTAGATTAAGTAAATTGAATTTAACTTAGGGGAAGTTAAATAAGTTTAGAACAAACAACCTGATTTGGGAATTTCAGGATGAAATTGAGATTTCAGCTAGGAAAGTTAAATGAATTGATTTGAGATGGGAGTTATTTGTGCTCTCAAAATGGGTTTGAGATCTGGAAATTGGAAACGGATGCTACTGATGAATGTTTTAAATAATTAGAATATTTATTTATTTTGACTTATTCTAATATCATCCTGTTGTTATTAATAATCTATGAAACTAAGAATTTGATTATTTTAAATGGATTGAGGTAATATACATCCATTACTTAAATAAATTAGAAATAAGATTGAACTTATAAAAGGGAAATTGCTTTGAACTTAAAGATTTAAATGTTAGAAATGAGCTTACTGAAAATTTTTAAGAATTGGCTTTGAAGTTAAATTTTTGGTAATAAATTGGATTATGAAGATTAAATTGTTTTCGAACTCTTATTTGGACTATGAAATAAGTTAAGTAAAGATAATTTAAAATGGAATTTTGAAATTTGGACTCAGAATTAAATTATTTAAAGATTTAGGCTGTTAAATTAAAAATAAGGGTTGATTTGTTTTAAGAATTCAATCAACATTTAAAAATTAAATTATATGATTCGAGATGGTTTAAAGGTTGAGATTGGAATTGGGATTAATTCAAACTGGGATTCAAATGAATTAATTGGAATTGTAAATCGAAATTTAACAAGTAAATTCGAATGGGAATTGATTTAAACTTGGAATGGGAATGGAAATTAACCTAATTTGAATCGAAATTGAATCAATATAAATAGAAGTGGAAATTTAAATTGAATTGATTGGAATGAGAGATTGGGAAATTGAACAGCTTTGTTCTGGACTATTTTAAAAATAAATTATTTCAATATAGAATTTCTTAAATCTATTTTTCCTATTTATTTATTGTACAACTTTTCTTTTTAAAGCCCAAACCTATCTTATACTTATTTTACAACTACTTTTGGAACTATTTAACTATTTTAGAATAATTTTACAACTGTTTTATAAACTAATTAATATTTTACAACTATTTTGCAATTGTCTAACTATTTTACAACTATTTGACTATTTTACAACTATTTTATCATTACTTAACCATTCAACTGCTATTTTGCGACTAATAACTATTTTACAACTTCTTGTCTATTTTAGAAAATTTCAAGCTATTTTCTTAATACAAGTTGGCCAGAGTGCAAACTTTCTATAGGTAAATACCAATTGAGATAAGAATGGAAGTGTTAAGCCAAATAGAAATTGGGAACAATTGTGGATGAGTTAATATAATCAAAATAAATGTGAATAGATAAGAGAATTGATTTAGCTAATGATCAATGAAGAGGAATACGTAGGATGTGCATATGTTATTCTATTTACGTAATGATTTGATCCAGATTCGAGCATAGAATTTTGAGATACTATATTGATCCGAGTTAGGATTATTCACTCGAATTTCGACGGCGAACCCTGGATATGGATTTTTGATTTATTCAAGAAATTCTCTATCATAGTTAGGCTATGCAAGGAGAATGACGGTTTCTGACCAAGTAACCAAATCTGAGTCTGCACTAGAGACTCGGGTGGACGATACTAGTTCGGAAGTGAAATCATGTGATCGAGTGAGCGATCAGATTTTGTTTTGCATATGGATGATATGTGTACATCATATGGGCTTGAATGAAATAGATATTGATTTTTTTGGATAAGAACTGTAAAATGATTTTTGAAATGGAAAGGTATATTTTGAAATAAATGATGAAATAAAATGGAAGTTGAATATTTCTATGATTAGAACTCATTTATAAAAGTAAGTAATATGGTAAATAAATTTATAAGGGAAATCAAATTTGAATATTTGATTTAGTATACATAAAGTTATATATATCTGTTATATATGATAAACTCCCCTTATTGAATCTATAGCCAGAAGAATAGATTTTCGAAAAACATTTGAAGTATAAAAAGGGAATTTATATAAGTATGAAGTGACCCAAGATTTTTTCAAGATTATATGTCTATATATATAAAGGGTTTTATAAGAATGATTTTGGAAAAAGGTTTTGGAAACTATGGATTTTGGAAAGGCTTTTGATTTTTGGGAAAAATCAATTTTAGGAATTGGGAAAGCCAAGTTTGGAACTATCGATTTGACATATCGATTTTGTGTAAAGGAGATTAATGTGAATCATAAGGGCATGATTTGAAAGATACTATAAGTGTATAGTATAAAATGTTTTGAGATTGGCTCTAGGGAAAAAGGCGCACTCATTGAAATGAACTTCATAGGAGATTCACGGGGTGGTTCTTCCTTGAGCCCTAAGGGGGAGGCTCTAATTTGAATCCTGGGAGGAAGTCCGGACAAACTGAAGTTCCTGAGGATTGTGTGTTGTGGGTAGCGAAATTTTAGGGCATTGATGCCTACAGAGACATTTGGGTTATGCTGTGACGACAATGTAGCTCGATGTCTCTACGATCTACTACAGACCATAGCAGAAGTCGTGTGTGCTATGAGAGCCAGTGGCCTACGTTTGATTTTGCCATGATGGCAACGTAACATCGGTAAATTGCGATCTATGAAGACTTAGCGAAAGTAGTGAGGCCGTGAGAGCCTAAGTCTACATTGTGACTCGACTGATGTAGTCTGCGTCCTATGTGGGAGTGGTGAAGTTTCATTTGGCAGCGAAATTTGAGGGCACTGATGCCTACAGTTACATGGATTTTTGCCGTGACGGCAACGTAACCATGGATGTAGCTACGATTTGTGGCGGGTTCCATGGCGTAATCGAGGGGCGCGGATTGCCTACAGTTATCTAAGGATTTTGCCAGGATGGCAATGTAACCATCGGGTTAACTGCGATCATGGAGGGGGTGATGATTTCCAGAGTATTCTCGCCATAGATGTTTCCTCTATTTTCAAAAAACTGTTTTCTATATTTTCAACAAAATATTTTCCCAAGTATTTTCACTGGGTGTTGAAACGGGTTTGCTAAGTACTTATAGATTTTCAGTCCTACGCCTGATCAACATATGACCGAATTTCTGTAAGAACAAGGATGGACTTGTTGAGACATCGAGTTATAAAAAGTATTTTTATAAAACTATTTTGGTAATACTATATAGATTTTGAAGTGTTTTAAAAAAATTATTAATAAATGAGTTTATAGTTGAAAGTGATCAAAGAGCAATTTAAATAGATAATTCGCAATATAATTAAAGTTTTGGTTTCATTTCTTTTCGGGGACGAAAAGATTCGAAGGGGGGAGGAATGTGATGACTCGGATTTTTGGGCACCAGATAATTGGATAATTATTTGATTGTAACTATTGAAACACTGATTTATAAGTTTGATAATAAATATTTATATCCGGGTGAATATTTATTTGATAATCTCCTAATATAGTTATTTAATATTGGAAAAATTATAATTTTCAAAAAAATTAAATATATTTTGTTTAAAATATATATTTATATGAGTTGATTTCAAATCGAATTTGAATTTGAGATTAAAATTCAAAGGACAAATATCTTAAATAAATAATTGGATTTAAAAATAATGTATATTTGTTTTTAGTATATAGTTTGTTTTATATTATTTTCTTTGAAGGACTTTATTTATATGGATTAAGAAATGTATTTACTAAATAGAAAATTTAATATAAAAGTTTTATGAACACGTTTAAAAATATATAAACATATGCATTTTACAAGTGTTGAGATATTAACATATGCAAATGACAAGTGCAAACTATTTTTAACAATTGCACAAATTCTTTTTATTTTCTTTTATTCTTTTTAAAATCATTAAAAGGATATAAATATATCTATACATTCTCTACTCAATTTTTCTTCTATCCTCATTTTTAAGACTAAGAAAATTCAAAACCTATTAACATCCTCAAACCAGGAAAAGAAATCAAAAAAAAAACAGCAAACAAAAAATAAAAGCAGTTCAAAAATCACCAAGCTCAGTTCAAATTCATTTCAAACTAAATCAAAACAAGGATCAGATCAACAAGCACAAATCTACAGTTTCAAGTTTTCAAAAGATCAGAGCAATTTCCAGTTTCCTTTTCCAAAGGGCTTCTCTTTTCCTCAACAAAATGTGAGTAAACATCCTTCATAAAGCTTAAGTAAATGATAATCTGTTGCATGTGAATTCCTGGAATGAATTATGCTTTGCATGTATATATATAAGTGTGATTCCTGTATATATGAATGTGTTAGTAGTGTGCATCTCTGGATATATATGTATTCATTTCTTTTTTAAGTTATAGAGTTTAAATTTGATAGAAATTCCAAATCTCTTCATCTATTCTCTGATAGGTTTTGGGTTTCAAACAAATTATGTTTGTTTAAACATAAACTAGGTTTTAAAAATATTTTTGAGTATAATAAGAGTGAATATTAGCTGGAAAATAGAAAAGGACAGACAAAAATTTAAAACATGTTAAATTCAATCATTTTGATTCTCTAATTCAGGCATATAATCCGAATCGTCTTTGAAAATCATGAATTTTAAAAGTAAGATCTCGATTTTTAGTTTGGGATCAAGTGAGAAATTCAGGTTTGATCAAATTTTGGGTTTGGGGGTTTTTCTGGTGATCGGTGAACTTGGGAAGGTCGAGATCACCACTGGAGGAGGCCAGGGTGGAGTCGAGCTTGGGAAAAATGTCAAGTGGATTTATTATCTACCGTGGCGGCGGCGTTTTGTCGGAGTAGGGCTTTAAATCCAAATTGGTCGAGGTCGGTAAACTTGATCGCTGCGTCGTCTCTAGAAGATCGGATTTCATCGGTCATGGGGGAAGAAGCATGGATGGCCAGAGAGGGTGTGGCCGGAGTTTCATGGCTACAGGTGGTCGGCATAGACGGGTCGAGGATGTTTCAGGCAATGGGTTTGGTTCCAGGCTTGTTCAATTATCTCGATTTCGATTTTAGTTTTGTGGTGGAGTTTAGGTGGTCGGAAACGTAAGTAGAGAGGGTCAGTGACATGTCGGAGGTAGCGTGGATGGTCGAAAACACCTCGGTCACTGGTGCACGTGCACGGTGAAGCCTGGATGTCAGAGTTTTGGGAGAAGGTGGTTGTCTCAAAGAGGAACTCGAGGGAAGTGAGGCTTGGCTTGGGTTCGTCTTCATGTAGGAATGTGAATGTTTACATGTTTTCAGATTTTAGTTTTAACATGTTTTAAACTTAAATTAAAACTAAATTTTAAAAAGAAAAAGTGGATTTATCTCGGGTCTAGGCACGAGTGTTTTCGGGTTGAACCCGAAGCAAAATTTAAATAGTTTTTAAGTTTAAATAAAAGCAAGTTTTTAATTTTAAACTAAATCTAGTTTAAACCTTTTTCTTAAATAAATTTCTTTTATATATAATAAATGTTTTATTTAACATTTGATTTAAAAAGTGATATGATTTGTTTAACTTAAATTTGTTAGTTATTATAAACTTAATTTAGAAATGGAATCAAGTGTTAATTAAAAAGATAAAAAGTTTAAAATTTATATGTAAATGATAATTAAGTAATTAATAAGATAAATGGTTTACCTTAAAGTTCATTAAGGTTTGATGATTTAAGATTAATTAAATTAATAAAGTAATTAAAGATTAAATTATTTATTTAATTAATTAATGATTAAGGATTAATGTATTAATTAATTAGAGATTAATTAATTTGTAATTAAAGATTAATTAATGTAAGTAATTAGATATTAGTTACTTAAATGATAATTACTTAATGTGAGTAATTAGAGGATTAACTTATTAAGGGTTGATTAATTTAATTTGTAATTAGAGGATAATTATTTAATAATTAATGGTTAATTTGAGGATAATTAACCCATGGGATAATTACTTAATGAAAGTAATTGTGGATAATTGATTGGGATGGATAACTAAAGGTTGATTAGTTAATTAATGGTTTGTAATGAATTAGTGTTAAGTAAGCAGGATTTAAAAGTAATTTAATTAATTAAAAATGGTACAATTAATTTATCTTACTTATAGATCACTAAAATATAAATTGAATGACTTAGATTATTTGATATCTATGATATGTGATTTATGATGCTTTGTGATATGAGATGCTTTGGTTGAACTATGTTATAATGGGTTATCTATCTGAAATGGATTGTTGGGTGAATATGAAATCCTGAATATAAATATTTTTTTAAACTTAAACATTGGGATTAAAGAATGTCATTGGATTCGAAGAGACTGGGGTCAGGTATCAGTAAATACCCGAAATCACTTCGATTTGTAATCTACAATAATTCCTTATGGATTTGACTTTGGAATAAATAGGCTGGAATGGAATAAATGATGTAAACTTGGTCATCTAATCTGAGTAATAATGCTTAGATATGATTGTAAGATGTGTATTTGACTATGGAAAGTTAAGAACTCGTTGTAAGGTATGAGTTACCCAGGGTTTTGAATAAGTTTTATGCATTAGTATTTCATGTTAGATGGGTTTTCTCCCGCTGGGTTCCAGCCTGACCCGGGTGTTACTTTGATGTAATGCTCAAGTCAAACCGAATTTTACAGATTTTCAGGTTGGGACGTTCGAGAGCTCAGGAGGCGAGCTGGATGGCAGGAACGTATGGAGTTTACCGCGGTGTATTTGAGTTTGATTTGATAATAGTCTGGGGCAGGTTGATACAACTGTCTAGTCAATTTGTAAATGATTGTACTCTGATGTATTATTATAAAATTGACAATTACCACTTTCTTCGTATAAATGCTATCATTTGATATCATACTTAATCTGCTACGAATGTGAGATGTTGTTGTTTTCTGTTCTTCTTCTATGTTGTTCTTCTTTTCTCTAACAATCTGAAATTTCTACCATCCGATTGCTCGGAACTTCTACAGTAAACGTATTAGTGTTCAATTTTCGAGGTCAAAAATTTCGGTTCGTTACAAGCAGCATGGTAAAACGTCCAATGACCTGACTTCTGTTGAAATCCCAAGGCCTGATGCTTAAGTGATTGAAGCATTTAATGAGGATAAAGCTGGGGATCCACTTCAGGCCGATGACCTCGATGATGTCATGATCACCGGTGCCTCCAAGCATACTACCAAACTTAGCATGAAAGAACAGATTGAAAAAGGGAGTTCCTAAAGAAAAAAGCCAAGTCTAAGCCAGTCAAGGTGAACATCACGACCCTGATCTCATGCTATTGTAAATTATTCCACTAGGTAGGTCAATCCCCGATGAACTTCCTCCTACTTCCTTAAGCTCTCCGACGAAGGGAGGCAAAGGGTCTTGAAAGAGAAGTATGAGTGCCTCCACCTCTTTAAAATCAAAAAAGGAAAGAAAGTCGAAGAAGTGGTTGTTACTTCATATCATTGTATATAATTTGCATAATTATTTTCTTTCCCTAGTCGTAGTCATACGGGTATGAATCCTGATTATTTTTAAATAACTTGTACTTGAATTTTGGCACTTGTGAATTTTTTTTCTTTCGATTTAGCGTCGTGTGAATTGTTATTTAAATAGTTCAATGATTAATTCCATTCAATCTACTTGTAATGCATTGACTGCGAATTCCGTTAAAAATTCACTATCTTCACATCGAGACCTGCTACGACCGTAGCCTCGAATCATTGTAAACACTGGATACGAACCACAGGATTGAGCTATCACAGTCATTCTTTGGACGATCATATCTGCCTTCAATCTCAGGTTGATAATGTTCTACATGGATGGTCAAGTCTCATCTCGGTTGTGTTTATACTACCACCTAAGCTTCAAAGACTTAGAGTTGATCAATGAATGGCCAGTTCGTATTCGTATTATTTCTCCTATTCACACCGACGATCGAAATTTTTCAAAGGATTTCCGGGTCACATTCGTTTGTGTTTGGTGTGTATTGATATTGACCATTGACCTAGTGGCACCATATTTTGGTGTGGATCGATATTGACGGTCGACCTAATGGCGCGCTACTTTGTGTGGATCGATATTGATCGTCGACCGAGCAACACGATATTTTGGTATGGATCGATATTGATCGTCGTCCCAGCGGCCCAACATTTTTGTGTAGATTGATATTGACCATCGACCCAGCGGCACGATATTTTATGGTGATCGATATTGACAGTCGACCCAGGGCATGATATTTTGATGTGGATTGAGATTGACCGTCGAACTAGCGGCATGATATTTTGGTGTGGATCGATATTGATCGTCGACCCAGCAGCATGATATTTTTAGTTGCCCGCAATTTCGAACGTCGTTTGGATTAGTTTTGTTTTAAGGCCTCCTCGGGGATATTGCCTTAACTCGTAAAGAGCAGTGAGATAGAGTTATAATGAGCCGTCGTATTCATCTTTTAGTAGTTTGTACTCCTTCCTCTAGTCTAGGGTTAACGGAGTTAATCCATGGATGGTCAAATTCCATTCATAGTACATTTGTATTCCTCCTATCGGTTTCATGCCGGAGTTTATAGAATAGAGATTGGTCAATTCCACTCATTTATTCGTTCATGTTTATATCCATGGGGATATGATTTAATTGGTGGGTGGTCGGAACAGACTCAATTTGAGTTTATACTCTAGTCTGCACTCCTGGTACTAATAGATGTTTCGGAAGCAATTAAGTGATTCTCCTTTTGGTCGCCTTGATTTTGTTTCAGCCCCACAGTCGGAGCAGGAATTTTTCAATCTCCAGATTATCGGCCATATTTGTTCCCTATTGTGTGTCCCATTATTTGGATCATTTATGAGAATTGTTAATCGAGAAAATTAATAGAGCTCGTCATGTTTGATCCCATCGACGATTAGTATAACTGATCGATTTCAAACTTTAGGAGCCTGTTTACACATATCGATATCAATCAGTTTCGTTATGTACTTAACATACAATGCAATAACAATCATATGAACGAAGGAAGCTTGAAACTTTATTCATTAAATGGAAAGGAACAAACTAATTTGTTTTATTACATATTCGGAAAATCAAATTCAAAGAATAATTCTAGAAGTATAATAGCTTCGTATGAAATAGCTTCATAAATGCTCGTTATTCCACGCTCTTGGAAGTGTAATGCCATCGACAGTCGTTAGCTTGAAAGTTCCTTCTCCAAGCCTCTGTTCAATGACATACAGTCCTTCCCAAATTAGATTCATGTGTGACAGAGTAAGAAAAAACCATTTCAAGACGAGATCACCAACTTCAAAGGTTCTTGATCGGACTTTAGTATTGTATTATTGAGGGACTCGAAGTCGGTGTGCAACTGCACTCAAATCGACTTCCTCGCGCTTCTCATTTATAAAGTCCAAAGATTCCGAGAGAAGATCTTTGTTTGTTCTGGGATCGTATTAAGTTACTCGATGAGAAGGGACTTTGAGTTCTACTCGAAAAATGGCTTCGGAACCGTACGCAAGGGCGAATGGAGTGTGGCCTGTTGCGGACTTGTGAGTGGTCTATAGGCTTAAAGTGCCATAGGAAGTTCATCCTCCCACTAGCTTCAAGCCTTCTTCATACGATTGTTTAGAATGGACTTGTTAATTTTATTTACGGCTTCAACCTATCCATTTGCCAGAGGGCGAGCGACCGTTGCAAACCTCTTTTCAATATGATATCTTCGACAAAAGTCTTTAAATTCAGCACTATCGAATTGAGTCCCATTATCCGTTACAATAGTTCGTGGAAGTCCAAAGCGACATATGATGTTTCTAACAAAAAAGTTGATTACTTTCTTGGTTGTGATCATAGCTAACGGTTCTGCCTCGGCCCATTTGGTGAAGTAATCAACTGCAACAATAGTGTACTTTGCACCACCTTTAGTGATTGGTAAGGAGCCGATGATATCAATATCCCACATAGCGAATGACCATGGGCTGACCATTTACGTAATTTCTATTAGCGGAGCTCTTGGAACTTTCACATATATCTGGCATATGTCACATTGTCTTACATAGTCAGCAGCGTCCTGGTTTACATTTGGCCAATAATGTCCATAACGGAGTACTTACTTCAGAATAGTTTGCCCCTTTAGTGTGATCGTCCCATTCTCCCTTCTAAACATCTTTCAAAACACGCTTTATCTCGTCGTACGCGATGCACCAAAGTAGGGGGACCGAGAAATCTTTCCTAAAAATAGTTCCTTCCTGCATAATATACCATGAAGCTTTGCGAAGAATTTGTCTCTTTTCACTTCTCCTTTCAGGAAAGGTTCCATGGAGTAAATAATTTTTAGACGGAGTCATCGACGATTCCCTTTCGGATTCTGCTTCCAGTACTTGATCGATTTCCATCATCTTTATACTTGGAGTATTTAATATCTTGCCCAAAACCAAGCTCATCTTCTGTGCATCGCCGGTACTAAAAAACTTGGCCAGTTAATCACCCTCTCCATTTTGGTCATGTGGGATATGTGAAATGCCATAATATTCAAATTCCGCCAACAACTCCTGAACTCAGGTACGATACGGGGCAAGTCATTGTCCCTTAGCCCGATAGTCTCCTCCGTTCTGATACACCACCAAGTGTGAATCACAAAAGATTTCAAGAGACTTAACTCCAAGTTCTTTAGTGAGTTTAAGTCCAACAAAAAAGGCTTCATCCTCAGCCTCGTTGTTTGTAGTAGGAAAATCAAGCTCCAAAGCATAACAAATTGACTGGTTTTTAGGGTTTACAAACACAATCCCAGCTCTAGAACATGATAATTAGGTGCTTCATTAGTACACAATTTCCATCTTACAATTAGGATTTCACTACCTTCTAGAAGACTAGGTATTGCATAGTAAATTATGCTATAAAGTCCTCCAATGCTTGACCCTGGATAGCTCTTGAAGGAAAATATGTAAACTTGAACTGGCTGAGCTCAATGTTCCATGTAAGTAACCTTCCAGGTGTCTCAGGTCGCTATAGGACTTGTCGTAATGGCTGGTCACTGTAAACATTAATCAGATGTGCCTTAAATTACGGACGAAGCTTCCATGACGCAATTTGCAGGCAGTACACCAATTTATCTATCTTCAAATGGTTCATTTCTTCTCCTATTAATTGTATGTAGATGTAATACATTGGCCTCTGAATCCGATTCTCTTCGCGAATCAAGGCGACACTTATAGCGTGTGTTAGTACTGCCAAATAAATGTACGACTCCTCATGATCTACAATCTCTGACAAGACAGGGGGCCCTCACCAAATGATTCACCAGAGCTCGAGATGCACCTTTGCAATTTTGCGTCCATTCGAAATTTGTTTTTCCCTTCGTAATCAAGTCAAAGAAAGGAATGCATTTGTCGGTTGCTCTGGAGGTATATCAAATTAAGGCAGCAACCTTCCCTGAAACACCCTACACCCCTTAGTACACACAAAAGGACATTGTAAAAGGCATGGTGCATTGTAGGTATAACTAAAACTAGCAAAGACTAAGATTCATAAGAAAAAATAGATAGAGAATAACATAGCGGAAGTAATTAAGTGTTTTTAAAAATTAATACTTCATGAATATTTCAGGCAAACCACATATGTTCCAAATACCAAATACAATTGTCTTATGAAAATAAAATCTCAGTCTCATCAGAAAAACCAGACACAAACACAAACTTTCCCTCAATACAATACAATAAAAGAACAAAAGGCTGGAAATAAAAAGGAGGAATAAATGATAGGGTCTCCAAGTCTCCAAGAAGCCGCGGTCTATCTTCCTTGCCTCTGATTGTCTATGGAGGAGGAAAAGGGGAAAATAGAGGAGTGGGTCGGACTAAAAATTTGGTGAATGATAGTAATTACTAGAATCTTTAACCAAGTAAAAGTAATAGAATTTACAACAATTCTAGCAAATAAAAAGGAAACAAAGGAAATAGGGATAAGGAATAAGCTAGAAATAAATATGAATTAACATAATTGATTAACTTTTATTGTTTGCACTTGTCTTTGATGGCTGCTTTGATTAGGCTGAATTCCTAATCCTATATTAGGCCGAAACACTAATTCTACCCTTTGATAGGCCTGCTACTCCATAGACCTTACTACGGACTAGACGCTATATAACTCCCTACACGGAAATGGTGTCTATGAATGACACGCATACTATCTATTATGAACTAGGCGTTATATAGCTCCTTAGATATAAGGCAATGGTGCCTACGAAATGCACACATGCTATGCACTTGGAACTCATAACGATTACTAAGCACCTGAATGGAAGTCACACATGAAACCGCCACCATGCTCATGTTACCTGTTGTTCCACCTATTGGTTCTTCGTATTACCTCAAGCTCTAGCAAAAGCTTTCCCCTTATCCCACTTCAGGCTAATGTGAGATCACCATGTTCATAGAAAAAAGGGGAAATGCTGTTGGTACTGGTCCGCCATCCAAACAATATCTAGTTGTGCCCCTTGCCAAAATCTCGATGATTTGGTCTTCTACTTATTGACCAATTACTACCATTATTAGCATAAGTGTGCTCATCGTCTCACTTTAGGTTTATGTGAAACACCATGTCCATAGGAATAATAGGGAATGCTATTTGGTACAGCAGCTTAGATAAATTATTTAATAAGCCTTTACAATTTATCTCTACTATCTTTGCTTATTAATTAATCCCAAGTCCTTAAAATAAGTCTCATTTCGTTCTATTTCTTATTATAACCTATGTTGTAATCATGGTTATTACTAAACCCAAGGTCTAAGTGTAAAAATAAGCTTCTTTCATCTTATACTCTTTTTAGTTATAATTCTTAGTTATCACTAGGCCAATTATCTTTAATTAGTAAAATTCTAATATTAGTATCATAATTATGCTCAATTTCAGTCTTAATTCCATTTTTATTACAGTTTTATAATTTACATCTTATCTTCTATTATTTCGGTAATCTTATAATTTTAATCGCGTTTAATCTACTCTAATCCATACGCGAAGAAGAAGGAGAAATAAAAGAAAACTGAAAATAGAAGATAATCCGAAGCGTAGGAAAAGGATGTAAATAATGCATAAATATTAGTAAATTAATTAAAATACTGTAAATAAGCTATAATTAAATGGAAAAGCTATAATTAACAAAATTAAACTGCAATTAACTAAAAAAATAGCTAAAAGAAATAGATTGAAAATAATTCTAAAAGCAATAAATAAACTACTAAAAGGGTTATTCCAAAAATCATAGTAAAACTACAACTATTGAAAACCCTGTTATTTTAAAATACTTAAAAATCTAAATAATTACAATCACTCACTTATGGTCCTAAGCTCTTTCCTTTTGGTCTTTCCAAATCCACTTGAAGGTTTTAAAATATTTTTATTAAAATGATTCTCTCCTTAGAAAATTACTCCTTTTAGGGTCCTTCTTGAAAAGGTGAACCCAATCCGAAAAAATCTAGAATTAGAAAGAGTGTTAGGCCTAGGGTTCTATTTATAGGTGTAGAAGTGGATCTCGGACCGTTGGATTTGAGGACTGAACAGGATGCAACCACGTCATAAGTTGAATAGGAGCCATCAGATGCGAAATTGGAAGGAGCGGATTGGTTAAAAGAATGCAAATGACGTGCATAATGTTCGAACGAATGAAACAAAATTTTGTTCATTCAAAAGGTGAGGCGGGTCGACCGGGCGGTCGACCACCCTGGTGCCTAGGTCGACTGACCGGTTAACCTAGCCCATAATATTTTTTTCCTTATTTTTGTTTAATTCATAACTTGCTCATATTAGCTCGGATTTTGACGTTCTATAAATGGAAATTGACCAGAAAATTACCACAGACACAATGGTGAAACTTCCGTGGCTCAATTCTAATAATTTCACAAAGTTGGTTATCATTTTCGTTTACTAATTATTATAGTTTACTTTTTTGGGTTGTTGCATTCTTCCCTCCTTAAGGGATTTCATCCTCGAAATCTCTAAGGATAAAAGAATGAACTAAATGTTTTCATCCAATATCTACAACCAACTACTCAATCATAAACCATTCATCCATTGTCCTTAAGTTTTCTAATGCGCTTTATGACACTTTGGCGATTAGTGTAGTGTTAATATCCCTAATCTAATGCAAAAGATTAGGCGGTCCACTGATTCAGCTGACCACCTTTTATGCAATCATGCCCGTGCTATATATCCAAATGAATGCAAAAATTCCTAATGGTAACTGATAGTTCTATATGCTTGCTTCAAACATTATTCAAATGCAACAATCATGTGATAATCATCCATTTATAGAAATCATGGAAAATAAAATAAAATGCGCACACATCCATATGCATATGCTATAGTGTCCTAGTTAGGTCGATCCCTAAGAGACAATAGCGTCTAGTGTAAGTATATGCATCCATTAGCATCCACTAGCAATCACTTGCAATCACTTGCATATATCATCAATAACATGTTCTAATAACATGTTTAATCAAATCCTGCCATCCGTTAGTCAAATCCTAAGTTCTACCCTCCCAAAGGATAATAAAGGAAAGGACCTATTCAAAAATAAAGATGGAAAATAGGAAATTTGAAAAATTACTATCAAAGAGATGCGGATATGAGATATGAATTTTATCCTAATCAAACCAATATTCTTCGAAGTCTCCTTAACTATGTCGGAACCATAGCAAAGACTCTGTAGACTCTATCCAACACGAAGGCGACTTGCATGGTCTTTCATAAAGAGCTTCAAAAGGTGAGAATCCCATTAAAGGAGGATGCTTTCCCGGGTTTCTTCAAAATTAAGAATACGTGTCCTCAATGATGTGTGCCTTACAATATTACTAATTTCACTTTACTGTTCTTCTTTAAGATGCTCACATGAATCAACATTCATAGGTTCTCACTAGTGCCCTATACACTTTACGGAAACTTCCGCTATCACTACTTCCAAAAGTAATTACTGATGTCTCCTCTATAGCCTTACGCCTTTTCCATTACATCTAAGAAATGATTCTTATCTACTTCACATTTAGGAGTTTGGTATAGTTCCATTATAAAAATTAAGGTTTCTAAATTTCTAAAACATCAAATCTCAAAACCTTTGTCTTTAAAAGAGTCATCTTTAAGTTTTTATTACACTAAAAAATACTAGGTTACTAAAAATCTTATCTTTATAGACTTACATCTTCACAACTTTTCGAATTTACATTATTTCCCAAACTTAGAGGCAAAAATTTAAAATTCTAAGTCCCAAAACTTATTCCTCGTTTTCTTTTAGAGACCTTTTTTCTATAAAAATTTGAATTCTCAAATTTCTCTTTTATTAAGTTTTCCAAACACTTATTTACTTTTTCACCAAACTATTTTCTTTTAGAATATCTTTAAAATATCCTTATGTGTTTTCAAAACATTACTTATTACACCTAATGGTTTCATATCTTAATGTATTGGAACTACTTTCTCCAATGAGAAATTATTAACGCTAAAATTTTGTATGAAAATTTTAGAGGACTTCATGTTTATGTGAAATTACAAGGAACTTATTTTATATTTTTCGAAATAGGCTATACAAAATATGGTGCTTCCTATACCTCGTACATCTCTTTCACTTATTCCTTATAACTTACACAAAACATTTTTATTGGTTTCATACGAAATTATACCATTATTCTTTTCATTAAAATGGACTAAAGTTTGTTTAATTTATATTCTCTTACGATAGAAATTTTATAATATCTACATTACTCTTTTCTTTTCAGAAAAACACATCTTCAAAATAGTTTTAATATATCCATAATCAGAAAACATTTTCTTATACTTACTTAAATAATAAGTGTATTCACAAATCATATTATTTCTATTCCTAGAATTATCTTTTAAAAATACATTTTTATTTGGGTTCAAAATAGATGTTGCGTAAAACATCTTTACTACAACCCAAAGATACTTGTGTATTGATTTAATTAAAAATAAAAAATAATAACCCTTACGCACTATGTAAAACATTTCCCTTGGGAGTCACCTACTATAACGCAATGTTATAGTCTATGCTCCCTTTATTTTCATGAAAATATTTATTACAATAATAAATGCTGTAATCTACATTTTCGATACTTGACACATTTTAGGTTTTTATATTTAATCTTGTTTTCTTACAAAGAAACTTGTGAGCTATATACGTTCTATAGTTCTTCAAAAAGAATTTCACTCTTAACAAAAAATTTATTATATAAAAATACAATTTAAATTTCTTACCATATTCCCGGAAACCCAATATTTACTTTAAGAATATTGGCAATTCTACTTTTCATTCTAATAATTTCATTTTTTGGCTTAGACATTAAATGGATTTTCCTACTTACTACCGTAAGAGTATCCTTTCTAAACCTTGGAAATCTCATTTCCTTACTTAAAGTCTTTTGTTCCTATATTCATATTTATTCTAAGGTCTACCGTTAAATCTACTTATATGAAACAATTATAATTTCTGCAATTATCTACACGTGGCTTACATCCTTTTCTATTGTACATCCACAATCTTTGCCTACCACTCTTTGGATTTTCTCTATCCAAGCCTAAATGTATAAAACCGTTTATCAAAACCTTTCCATGTGTAGATCTTCTCTATGCCCTAAGAAACACACTTCCTTATGCCAAAAGTAGTACTTCAAAAAATTTGCTTCAACTGAAGAATGCGAAGTGTACGAAGAACCTCCTCTAGATGAATATCATGCTCCTCCTTATTCTTGGAAAATACCAAGATATCATCCATGAGTACCACCACAAACTTATTTAGGACCTCTCTAAAGATGCGGCTCATCAAGTCCAAAAAGTAGGTTGGGGCATTGGTTAGCCCAAAATGCATAACTAACGACTCATAAAATGTGTTTGGAGTGCTAGACGCCGTCTAATCAATGCTATTATCAGCGACCCTAAGTTGATGGAATGTCGTGACTAAATCAAGATGAGAGAACACCAAAGAGCAAACCAACTGGTCAAAAAGATCATCTATCCTAGGAAGTGGATAACGGTTCTTCTTCGTAAGCTTATTTAATTCTCTATAGTCCATGCAAAGTCGAAAGTAACCATCTGACATAGTAGCAAAGACAACTGGTGCTCCTCACTCCTATATGCTCCTTCTTATGAAACCTTTCTCAAAAGTTCATAGATCTGCTAACTCATTCCTTCCGCTCCATAGGTGACATATGCCTTATGGGTAATGCTACTGGCTTAGCATGATCAGTCAAACAAATCCTGAAGTCTGTCTCTCATTTGGGGGGTAATCCCCTAACCTCATCAAAGACGTCTAAAAAATCTCTGACGATAGGAACTGAACCTAACTCTGCTGATGATGAATCGAGGGAATAAAAGAAGCTCAACATAACTGACCCTTGCGGGTCGCAAGAAACCTCGAAAGCCCAGCCGCTGCTTGTCTCCAGTATAACGACTCTCCTCTCACAAGCTAATATAGCTCCATTTGTGGATAGCTAATCCATTCAAAAAATCATCCCATACCCTGATAATCTCAATACATAAGCGTAAAAATCGAATTCTACGCCTAGAATAAAAATTTTAAAACCCCTACAAACCATAGACAAGTGTGTCGTTCCTCCTATAGGGTTTGAAACAACAATGGACTGCTAAAGAGATGTCTAAGTGCAAACAATCTACCAAAGAACTAGAGATGAAAGAGTGTGATGCTGTAGGATTGAAAAGAGTTTGAATGGGAAAATCAGAAATAGAAACCAAATTATTCTACCTCGATCCGGCCCGCTGCTGGAAGGTGTTACATCCAAAGCCATAATCTGCACTGCAGGTGCATTCGCTCTCTGCCCCATCTTTTGAGGACAAAACTTACTAAGATGACCGGGTTTGTCTACAACTGTAACACTTCTTTACCTTCTCTCCCTCTTGTAGTCTTTTACGTAATGACCAACCATTTTACAGCGTTTACATTTCCCACTTTTCTTGATTCTCTTCTGAAGGCCTCCCTCCTTCCTCTTGTCCTTATCCTTATCCTTCTTGCCCTTCCCCACTGCCTCTTAGAGCTTGTAAAAATCTTCTCAGCCTCTCCCTTCAGCTGCCAAGATGTAGGTTGATCACTATATCGGTCCTCCAAACTTATCCAACTAAACCTTTGCTCCATATTATCCAACCTACCTTGTGTCTCCTCGAAAACCTCTATGCCAGAAAAAATTCTGGCTCCTATACTAGCGAAGCCCTTACATAGCTTAGAAAAATCGGCTGGCATAGATGGATTAAAGGGATTTCCACTTGTAGGTGTTGTATTGGGCACTTGCCCTTGCACCTTTGGTACTGTAGCTTAATGGAACCAGTCAGCCATACTACGTAAAGGAAAGGAAACTTAAGCTTGAAAGAATTGAAAGAAGGTTGAACTAGACTTTGTGGGATTTCTATAAAAAATCTTTTATACTAGAAAACTATTTATAAGAGTTTCTCTTTGAAAAATACTTTTAAAACAAGTTATTTTGGAAAAATACCTTACCAAAAAATAATTTTTTAGGAATCTTGTAACTTGGCTCTAATACCAAATGAAATACCCCACACTCCTTAGTATACCCAAAAGGACACACTAAAAGACATGGTGCATTGTAGGTAAACTAAAACTAGCAGAAACTAAGATTCATAAGACAAAATAGATAGATAATAACATAGTAGAAGTAATTAACTGATTTTAAAAATTTGTACTTTATAAATACTTTAGACAAACCAAATATGTTCCAAATACCAAATATAATTGTGTTATGAAAATAAAATCTCAGTATCATCAGAAAAACCAGAGTACAAACACAAACTTTCCTTTAATGTAGTGCCAGTACAATAAAAGAACAAAAAGGCTGGAAATAAAAAGAAGGAATGCATGATAGGGTCTCCAAGTCTCCAAGAAGCTACGGTCTATCTTCCTTGCCGTGATTGCCTATTGGGGAGAAAGAGAGGAGAATAGAGGAGTGGGTCAAACTAAAAGTCAGGTGAATGATAGTAATTACTAAAATCGTTAAGCAAAGTAAAAGTAATAGACCTTACAACAGTTCTAGTACATAAATGGAAACAAAGGAAATGGGAATAGGGAATAAGCTGGAAATAAATGCGAATTAACATAATTGATTAACTTTGATTGTTTGCACTTGTCTTCGATAGCTGATTTGATTAGGTTGAATTCCTAATCCTATAATTAGGTGAAACCCTAATTCTACCGTTTGATCGGCCTGCTACTCCATTGACCTTACCGCTAACTAGACGCTATATAACTCCCTACATAGAAATAATGTCTACGAATGACATGCAAGGTATTTGTTGTGGACTAGACGTTAAATAGCTTCCTACACAGAAGACAATGGTGCATATGAAAGGCACACATACTAAGCGCTTGGAACTCATAACGATTACTAAGGACCCGAATGGAAGTCGCGTATATAACCGCCACCATGCTCATGTTACCTGTTGTTCCATCTATTGGGTATTCTTATTACCGCAAGCTCTAGCATAAGCATTCCCCTCATCCCACTTCTGGCAAATGTGAGATCACCATGTCCATAGAAAATAGGAGAAATGCTATTGGTACTGGGCCGTCATCCAAAAAATATCTTGTTATGCCCTTGCCCAAATCCCCATCATTTGGACTTCTACTTATTGACCAATTACTACCATTATTAGCATAAGCGTGCCCCTCGTCTCACTTCAAGTTTATGTGAAACACCGCGTCCATAGAAATAATAGAGGAACGCTATTTGGTACATGTCCTATTTTCATCTTTGCTTATTAACTTAGATAAATTATTTAAACAAGCCTTTATAATTTATCTCTAATATCTTTGCTTATTAATTTATCCTAAGTCTTAAAATAGGCCTCATTCTGTTATATTTCTTGTTATAACCAACATTATAATCTTGCTTATTACTTAACCCAAGGTCTAAGGGTAAAAGAAAGCTTCTTTCATCTTATACCCTATTTAGTTATAATTCTTAGTTATAACTAGGCCAATTATCTTTAATTAGTAAAATTCTAACATTAGTATCACAATTAGGCTCAATTTCAATCTTAATTCCATTTTTAACAGTCTTTACAATGTACATCTTATCATCTTTTATTTCAGTATTCTTATAATTTTAATCCATATTTACATTGAATCCACTCTAATCCATATGCGAAGAAGAAGGTAGAAAAAGGATGTAAATAACGCATAAATAACTGTAAATAAATTAAAATGCTATAACTAAACTGTAATTAAATGAAAAACCTATAATTAACAAAATTAAACTGAAATTAAATGAAAAAAATAGCTAAAAGAAATAGGCTGAAAATAATTCTAAAAACTGTAAATAAATTACTAAAAAGGTTATTCCAAAAATCGTAGTAAAACTAAAACTATTGGAAACCCTATTATTTTAAATTACTTAAAAATATAAATAATTACAATCACTCACTTATGGTCCTAAGTTCTTCCCTTTTTGTCTTCCCGAATCCACTTGAGTGTATTAAAATATTTTTATTAAAATGGTTCTCTCCTTGGAAAATTATTCCTTTCAGGGTTCTTCCTTAAAATGTGAACCCAAGCATAGAAAATCTAGAATGAGAAAAAGTGTTAAGCCTTGGGTTATACTTATAGGTGTACAAGTGGACCTCGGACAGTTGGATTTGAGGATTAAAAGAATGCAACCACATCATAAGATGAATAGGAGCCATCGGATGCAAGAACGAAAGGACCAGATTGGTTAAAAGAATGCAAATGACGCATACAACGTTTGAACGGACGAAACAAACTTTTGTTCTTTCCAAAAGTGAGGCAGGTCGACCGAGCGATCGACCGCCCTGGTGCTTAGGTCCATTGGCCGTTCGACCAAGCCCATAATATATTTTTTCCGTATTTTTGATTAATTCATAACTTTCCCATGTTAGCTCGAATTCTAACGTACTATATATGAATATTGACTAGAAAATTTCCACGGACGCAATGGTGAAACTCTCGTGGCTCAATTTTATTAATTTCACAAAGTTATTTTATCATTTAATTAATCCATTAATTAATTATTATAGTTAATTTTCTTGGTTGTTACATTTATAGTTTAATTAGCGGGTTGTTACATTCCCATTTAGGCTTTGCACTTGCTTAATAGCCCATGGTGCTTGGATATCTCGAATAGCCTAGATCTACTCAGAATTAGCTTCTATTCCATGAGCATTGAAAATAAAGCCCAAGAATTTTCCTGACGCAACACCAAACGATCATTTCAAAGGACTTATTTTCAAGGTGTAGTATTGGAGTATGCCGAACATCTTGTTCAAGTCTCTAATATAGTCGTTTGATCGTCATGACCTCATGAGCATCATCCATATAGACTTCCATTGTCCTCGCAATCTGACCTTTAAACATCATTTTAAGTAAGCATTGATAGGTTTCTTTCATGTTCTTCAATCCAAATGGCTTTACCACGTAACAATACAATCCAAATCTGTAAAATATTGGTATGTTTCTAGTCGAGAACATGCATTGGGATTTGGTTATACCCCAAGAACGTATCCATATAAGACAACAATTAATGTCTTGCAGTCGAATCTAACTGATGAATCCTCGAAATGGGAAAACTGTCTTTAGGACATGCTTTGTTCAAATCTAAATAGTCGTTGCACATTCTCCATTTCCCATTTTATTCTTCACCAGTACGGGATAGGATTTCCATTCAGGATAAAGGGTGTCGTGGATAAACTCGTTGACTTTCAGTTTATCCACCTCCTCTTTAGGAGGGATGGATCTCTCTAGATCCATGCCTCGTCTCTTTGGTTCATCGGGACATATTTCGGGTCAATGTTCAACGCATGGCTCGCAATGGTAGGTAAGATCCCATACATGTCAGAATGAGTCCAAGCGAATACATCTAGGTTTGCTCGGAGAAAACCAACAAGTTCTTTCATCATTAAGAGGTTAAGCTACGACCCGATGTTCAAGACTTGTGATGGGTCATCGTGGCTGACTGTAATATCAATAGTCAGCTCAGCTGCCGTATCCTTGGTCTCTTTGGGCTCCTCTTCACCACCCCTTGGATCTATATCTCTATTTGACCGACTGTGGTGCCCAAGCCAAGGCTCAGGCGCAATTGTTAATCTTCAGCAACTTGGATGCTGATGGATTTCTCCACATCCTTTCCCTTCTCCTTACACTAAGCTTCCCTAAACTCAGCTACATAATAAGCACATCCAGTCGCCTGGTCACCATGAACCACTCCTACACCATTATCAATTGGAAACCATAAAGTCAAACACCACGGGGCAAGAGCTTCCCAAAATTCAGCCAGGGCCGGTTGGCCTAGAAAGTGAGTCAACATCCGAAACAATAAATGGTAGGATCCATACTCTTTTATATTCACCCTCTCCTAATTCAACAGGAAGCTCGACATAACCAACAGCCTCAGTCGCCATGCCATTAAAACCAAGAATGCGAGCATTAAATGGTTTTAAATTTTTGGCCTCCATTCTCATCTAATCATACGCCTTTTTGAAAATAATATTCACCAAGCTTCTGCAATCAATTAAAATCTTTCTCACAAGAGTAGGGTCGATCATGGCAGAAATGACCATAGGGTTAGTTGTAGGGGCGTCTACTTTATCCATATCCTTGCTCCTAATCACAATATCATCCGCCATCATGCATTGTTCCTTCATCGGAGCTTCGTCCTCCGTATTTGAACAATATTCAAAGTCCACATGCCTTATCACGCTAGCATAATGCTCCATTTCTTGCAAACTCCTATCCGCATGGCGTGGTCCTCGAACTATGGTGTTTATCACTATTCCAGCGGTCCATACAGGCTCCTTAGGCCTACACGGTGCTTGTCCTCGATTAGGGTCAGATGTCCCATGTTCACCATCCTACGGAGCACAAACTGCTGCAATTTTTTTCCCGAATCAAATTATCGATAGCTTCTTGGAGATACCAACACTCAATTTTATTGTTCCCATAACACTCGTGAAACCAACAATACCTTCCATTCTATTTTTGTCTCTCTGACAAATCTTTTGGAAGCAACTTCCTATATTGTGTGGTATAGCAGGTGGATAGAAAAATATTTTCCAAGGATGCGTTTAGTAGTGTGTAGTTGTCACATATAGGAATCCTAGGTCTTGGTCTCCTAGACTCCCTTTTCTGGTCTCGATTCTTGTCCCTATTTCTCTTTTGTTAATTCAGCTTGTTCTGAACATTAACATGGACTTTCCTGGAACTACCATCAGACTACTTTATTGCAATGTTGCTTTATGCTGCTTCTCCTCACGGTCCCACGATATTGTTTTTGCTAGAGGACCTGTATTCCTCTTTCCTCAGAAATTGGGCTACCCTTGAATAAAAGCGCACCAATGTGGCCGACAGTTTTCCAGCTAGCCAATCACTAAACTCAGATTTCAGATCAATTCTTATCGTCATGGTCATAAGTATAGCACGATCATTTGGATTACGGACTTTCATAGCGGTGGTATGAAATCTTTCTAAGTGGTCCTTCAACGATTCCCCAGGAGCCTGGATTACGCTGGAAAGTGAAATCATGTCTTTAGGACAAGTAGTGTGCATTCGGAACCGCTCCACAAACTTGGTTGCTAGCTCATTAAACCTTGAAATTGACCACGGGGGGTAGTCTCGTGAATAACATCGTCGTTGTTCTAAAGAGGGTTATATGAAAGCATCTATTTTGATCATTTCATTCGCTCTCGCAGAATCCATCAACCATTTTTATCTCATATTGTGCTGCATAGGGTCGGTTTTCCGTCGTAGGCAAGCATTCAAGGCATGTTAAATCTTCTCGGGTATTCCGCATGCAAAACATTGTCAGTAAACGGGGTATGGCTTCTTGAAATTCCCCAATCATCATTAGTCAAACGTTGGTTCTGTCTCACCAACTATTTGACCACTGCTGATAAGTCTAGTGTCTAGATGGGTGGTGCCAAGTGGTGGTCGCGCTTCACCTCACGTGAACGGCTCGGTCGATGTCTACGGGCCGTTTCATGCCTTCTTGGTCCACCATACTCTTGATGTGCACCTTGGACATTTATCTCATCATTGTTCTGATGGGTTACCAGGTTTGTATTTATTGGAACTCCAGCATCCAGGTTGATTCCTCAAGCATTGTAAAGGAATCTCACCTCTAGAGGAGGGATCGGTACCGATCCCTAGAAAGGGATCGGCACCGATCTGTCTTGGAAGACCATATTGGTCTGCCAAGTGATGCTTTGATTTTCCTGCATGATCTCCTTTAACCCTGCGACACCTATGCCTATGGTATTCATTCGATGAGCTGGAACTCTCCGACACCGAGTAAGAAGTGGGACCCCTTCTGGCCTTCCATGTTGTTGTTGAGCAATCTGGTTCATTAGGCTACCATTAGTCTGAATTTGTTCATTTAAATGTCTACGGCCTTCCATCAACTCCCTTATCAAGTTGTCAAATTCAGCTCTAGTTATAAAATCAGTAAGGTTCTGGACTTCAGGAGGATCAACATTCAGATTTGCGGGTTGGTTGCTCGAAGATTATTGTTGAATGCTGGTAGTTTCATCCCCATTCACATTCTGAGAAGTTGATCTGGTATGTCTCACCACTATCGATTTCCTTGCTTAGATTTTGGTAAATCTAAATATTATATGTGGGTTTATAAAGATGAATATAGATCTCCTTTAGGGGATTTCTCTAATCTAGTAGCAACAAAGGGGACCCTAACATGCTGAGAATCAGGCTCTCACTGAAAGCACAAAAATGTTTGCAACCAAATTGGTCACAAACACCTAGGAATAGGTTTGTGTAGAGAAGTAAATGAAGCAAACTAAACTAAAATAGAGGAATATAGTAAACTAGTAAGCAATCCAAAACAAAAACTAAGAATACCAACATTTATAGTGGTTCGGCATCTATGTCCTACGTCCACTTTGAATATTCTCTTTAGTAGTTCACTATCAATTGGATAACAGTAACAAACAACAAGAAATAAGGAAGTAATGAAGAAAGTCGATTACAATAAATGAGCTATGTAACCAATATTGTAAAGATCCCCAAAATGACACCTAGGTCAGTATTTGTAGGCGAAGGAAACCACTAATCTTTTTGAAACTTCGGCTACAAGACCTCTTTAACCATATGGGCAATTGGTTGATTTTGAGGCAACGATCCCTCCATTGGTTGATTTTGAGGCAGCGATCCATATGACGGCTTCTTCATATTTAGACATGTTGGTAGCTCATATATTGTGTTGATTGGATGCGTGGAGCTTGTTCTTTTGGTCAATATTTGGTTTGAACCCATTTGCAATTTACACTTTGCCATTCCCTTTATATTAGATTATACTGATCCATGCTTATCCCTTGGACTTCGTTATATAATGCCAATCCATCTTGCTCTATATAACTATGCCATTCCCACTTGCTCTATATAAGTGTGCTGATCCCTCTGTTGCCCTAATTCTAGGCCGAACCATCATCCTCCAAAATGTTATACCGATCCCTCCTCATTCTAAATGTCATGTCAATCCCTTGAGTACTAACAAGTCATGTCGAACCAAGCATCATCGCCTATGCCGATCCCTCCAATACTTCATCCATGTTGACTATCCATTCAACTAACTATGCCGATCCCTAAGGAACTACCTAACTATATCGATCCCTTGTCTATCCAAGTTATTATTTATATTTCTAGCATCCTACATTGTCTATCTGCCAACTTCATTCAATGCTGGCTTCATATAACCATATGAACTCTACTTCCAGGTCACATAATCATTGCTTCATGGTCGTCCTTCTTGTTAATACTTGAATCTGTCTTGCGTAATCGATCTAATATAACTGGGTAATAATGGTCCAATGCTAGTCTTAAAGCGAGTTGATTGACGGGTCATTCTGGAAAGGAAAACTTGGTGTTCAACACGGGTTGGTATGTTTTACATTGGAATATTATTTTAAATCTTTTCCCGTATGGTCGACCATGAGAATCAAACAAAGGTCCACTTGTGTTGATTCATCAGATTCTTAACATTGACCGGGACAAGTATAAGTTTTAACCCATGTAGTGTGAGTTCCATGTCCCATACATAATGAACAGACCATCATGTATAGATAACTCACTTATGCTAGAAAAGTGAGTCATGTCGCACGATGGAACTATGCATTGGATCTTACATGTTATCATCTGATAATCAATAATGAAACTATTTTCCACAGGGATGCTGGAAGCGTGGAGTTAGAAATTCTTTGCAATGAAATCATCCTATCAACATTTGAATGGAATTGTCTAATCGTTCAAGCATTGGTTAGAGCTAACTCAAAGGACTTTAGCATTCAAAAGCCTAAATTAAAGCAATCAGACACTTCTCCCATCTATGTCGAACCCGA
Source organism: Allium cepa (assembly GCA_030765085.1). Taxonomy (NCBI): domain Eukaryota; kingdom Viridiplantae; phylum Streptophyta; class Magnoliopsida; order Asparagales; family Amaryllidaceae; genus Allium; species Allium cepa. The sequence continues at coordinate 472,635,495 of CM060931.1, forward strand.
CCACATGCTAGATCTAACCTAATTGTACTCAAGATCAAACCCAAGTATAAGGAGAAAACCTAGGGCTTGTTTTCACCAAACACGTGTTGGGGTCATTCAAACCCTCATCACCACCATAATAATCCTACCCACAATTGACCAACACGGCATCGTCAGGCGCCACCAAGGAAACTTCGCGGATGGAAACCCATCTGGTTTTAGTTGGATCTAAAGACAAGAAAGCAGACAGGGTCGAACACTTTCAAGAGCAGTGGAAGTTTGAAGTCGATAGCAGAATTTAGGTGGTATTGGCATCAATAAGTAGATGGTGGCGGTGATAGGAGGACGGAGGCGATCAATTTTCTGGCAATGGAGTAAGGTTAGCAAGGAAGTCATGGAAGTCCAGTAGCAAAAGGAACTGGCCATGAAATGCATAAAGGAAACAAAATGAGGGGAAAGTCTAAGTCCAAAGTATAAATAGTACTCATTGACTGGGCAAAAAGAATCGGAATCGAGAAAAAAGTTTGGACAAAAATTAGCGAAAAGGCAAGGGTACGAAAGTGCATATCTGGCTAAAACGTGGATTGATCTCAAGATTGCGGATCTTGTCTTTAGAAAATGAGACTAATCAACACCAAGATGATTCTACATCTCAGTACCGACCTCTTTTCTTGCCCCCAATGAGTCCCCCAAGACAATGTTTCATAGAGATATGGCTGGAGTGATCATTGTAAAGTATATTTCTCAAGGAATAGGAAAATAACTCCAAGGAAGTTCTGAAGGAAAACATACAAGTACAAATGATATCAAAACCTCTTGGAAACAACCCAATCTCTAAGGAAACAGTACTAGAAACACCATGGATCAAAGATAGAAGAACATAATAGGGAGAAAGGATGAGCTCCCCCTTCAAAAATTAGATTGGTACCAACCACCTCAAGTTGGTACCGAGTTAATTTTACGACATAAGGAGCTTCATCTTTCCCCTCAACATATTTGAATATGGATCTAGAATTGGCATTTAATGTACATTTGGCTTTACTGGACGATTTTTCTATAATTACAGCCGTAACAGCAGCTGAGGAGGACTTTTTGGCTCATTATCTTCTACATCTTCTATCACCCCTACATTATTGCCACTAAGAAAGCTACTATTTTCTATTATAGGCCTTTATATCTATAAAAAAACCTTGCACTGGTGACTCTTAAGTCTATAACCAATAAAACTACAATGGACGTTGGCTAGAGATTGCTGAACCATTTAAAAATCTTGGTTCTCTCTCTGTTTTTCATATATTCACTTTTAAACTTCTATATTTCTACAGGACTTTAGTTGTTATGCCAATTTTGATATAAACAATTCCTTCTTGAATAAGCTCTAAAGATTGTGATGAAATTTCTACCCCCTCTTCAAAGGGATTTTCGATCAGATGTTAATGACGATAGTGGTAGATGGTGATTGAGCGGCATTCTAAGCACAGTCTAGGAGGCATACATCTAAGATTATGGTTGTGCTAGGATTTTTGGTAGTGATTTGGGGATGTTAGGATGCATGCTTGAAAGGAGGAAGCGTCGATAAGGTGAGTAAATTCTTTTACTCATAACTATCGTCTAATTTTATGTGAACTATTATCGATTGATAATGCTTGCTTTATGCTTTGACATTGGATGATCGATTGGGTTTGCTTGATTTTTTATATGAGTTATTTTGGATAACTCACCACTATGAATTAGATTCTTTGTTCTACGAATTCATTTTTGTTTGTTGATATGGATTCAATTGGGTAAAACTCGAATTGTATATCTTTGATTGATTGTTCTTGTGATGAGATCATCTTATAAATTGATTAGAAGGGGAATAAATTGAAATAAAAGGTTTTGAAAGGAATAAAATATTTTTGAAAATAAACAGTGAATTTTGGAAAGATATCTATTTAAAATTAGAAATATTATTTGTGATAGAAAATATTTAAGTAAATTGTTTTATGGATTTTATGAATAGAAATTATTTGGAAATGATATATTCTGGAATTTTATCAAATAAGTAATTACTAAATATTTGTATTTACTTAATTTTATTTGATTAAAAAAATTATTTAAATAATTTTTCTAATATGATATTTAAAATTTTCATTTTCAAGGTGATTAGTTACATTTAGTTGAATTTAATAGTCTGGATATTTATAAAATAATATTTGTAAGCAATATGCCTAGCTTTCGATTATCATTATTTTTAATGAAAATGAAATCTTGAGATTACATAACTTATTTAATATTATTTTTTCCAATTATTTGAGAAGGATTTTAAAACGTATACATTACTTTAAAAGGAAATCAAAAGATTTGAAATTGAGTGAATTTTAATTAAAGGCTTCCTTATAATTGAATAAGAAATTTGCATATATTTATTTTGAAACAAAAAATGGATTTTTTAAGGAAAGAAGGGAAATTATATAAATTAATTTTCATTTGATCGAAATTTGTATTGAAATTATTTTGAAGATTTGGGGAAAATGCATTTTAAAACCCTTTCCCAATCAATAAATAACAATATTGTATGTTCTGATTGCTTTATATTTCTTTGTAACAAGGAATCGTAATAAACGAAGTTATAATACCGTATGGTTTGGGAATTTTGGTAATATTTCCCTGGTTATTCTTTGTACTTGTTATGCATAAAAACTGTATGAGAATTGAGTGAACGAGCATATAATACCAGGTGGTATTGGATGCTTGAGCTGATATTTGTCCGATTACTTTATGTAAGTAGATGGCACTCTAATAAGATCGAGTATACGGGGAATTATATTTATGGTGATGCACACTAAGAGTGTTCATTTATTATATGTACTTTTATTATACGTTGGGGAGTAAATCAGGTTGGCTAGTATCCATCCTAGCGACCTGATGCGGGGTCCCTCGCGGAATCCGTAGCACGACTGTTGATGTATATGGCAAAGACCCACTAACCTTGTGTCACAGAGGCTAGTTTGTTACCATTAGTTGCATTTGCAGGATCATGACCAACGCACAGCGTAATGTTAAACTTGATGGTTGTTAGGTCACGATATCCATCAAGGTAGCTAAGATTATCGGAGTAGCACTGAGAGTGTATGAGGAAGGCTTCTAAAACAGGCTAAGAGCTCTTAGTCGCCCAACTGGTTATTATTGATAAGATAACATAAGATGCTATAGAAATTTACTTATTCACGTACATGAGATTATTTTTATTTACGGCTGCAAGAGGATTTGATCATTTGTCGAGACTAATGCCAAAAAAAAATTATAATGTTGAAAGCGTAAAGGATCGAGAGTCTCGATGATTGTCATGATAGTGGGAGTCGAATGGATTACTAGAGATCTCAAAGACCATATGATTATTTCAATGGCTTAGAGCAAAGTCAATTACTTTAAGGTTGAAGGTCTAGATGATTATTTTTTGGTTATTGATATCTTGGATTATTTACAAGACTAAGAGTATATGCAGTTTTGTAACCTCATGCATATCGATGATATCGCTATCAAGAATAGCTAGAGATGCTAAGAGCATGGAGTTGGACCATGTACCTATCTTTTATACAGTTATCTAAGAGATGACCCTGGCTACCGAGGATATGCCATATTTCTATTTTGTGAATGTTTGGTTTGGGTGATTGTCACCTATTTTATTTATATTGCGTGAGACGGACCCTGCGTTTTGTTTATCTAAGAGATAATCTAGGTGATGTGCACGTAAATGTGTATATTTTTACTTCAGTATTTAATCGAATCTAATTAAGTAAATGACCATATAGAGTATTTTAACATGTTTAAACCAAAATTCAAATTATTGTCAAATCGTCACATATTCATCTCTATATAAGGGCAAAATGGTCATTTTTGTGCACATATTAATTTGAGAAAATTTACTTCGAAATTTCTATATTATTTTGTAGGAATTTGGCTTCAAATGGAAGAGGTCTTCGTGAAGATATGCATGCATAGGAATTAGAGAAAAAATGAAGTTGGAAATAATTCATTTCATGATAAAATGGAGGGCCCCACCTACCCACCTACCTTGATGTACAATTAGAAGCTAATGCACATGCTAATGGACATTAAAGATTCATGCACGTTTAAATGAGGATTAACACATTCTAATGAATACTTGGTAGCCAAACTTCCTAAGGTGTAGTTTGGGTTGTTACCAAAGAATGGATTAGGGTTTTAAAACATGTATAAATACCCCATGTGTTCATGTCACCTCTTCCTCCTAGCCTCCTTAGTTTAGGATCGAATAAAACAAAAGCTTTCTTTCTTCTTCATGGCTACTTAGCCATTTCTTTTCATATTTCTTTTTATTCAATTTTAATATATGCACTTTTCCTTGTTGTTTATTTCATGTTAGTAGTGTAGATCTCTTTGTTTTATGCAAGTAGCTTAGCTTTTCTTTTCATTTTGCTCTCTTTTTAATCTTGTTTTTATTTCATGTTGAATGCTACGTTTCTTGAAATAATAACAAATATGAGAGGGTAACCCCTATAAGGGTAATGAAGCTCTCTTAATCATGTAGCTTCAACATTTTGATATTTTGATCTCTTTTTATGCTTAATGGAAAAGCTTGAATGAGTTAAATTTTGTTGTTTTAGTTTTAAATTTGATGTTGATACCAAATAGGCTATGCTTAAACAAATACAAATACAAATACAAATTACCTCTTCATCTACATATGATTATGGTAATGAAGTGAATGCTGAAATCAAAATTTGATGGTCTATATTTCTAATCAATTGTTAATAGGTCATGCTTAAAATAGATTTTACTTTCAACTTTATTGTCATTTTTCATGAGAGTTAGTAAGTGGTTTAAGGGGTGTGTTATAGTTTTCTACCTTATGTTGAGCTAATTAATCGCACAATTAGGCCATACTGATGATAGACAATAAATTAAACTCGTTAATGACCAAAAAAGATAGATCACAATTTCTTTTTGTGTTGATTTATGTGATCTAGAGAGTGGATTTATCTCTAAATTGCCTTCAAACTCTCATATTTTTAACAATTTTCTTTTGTTAGTTTTCTACATTTTTAGCTAATCACACTTTTAAAAATTGTTTAAATTGTTTGCATAGAATTTTAAAATCTAACATTTTCTACGGATCGGCTCGTACTCACCATGTACTAGAATTGTACGTCATGCGCTTTCCGTTATTGTTATTATAAAATTTTTGACGATTTTCTAAACCGATAGAGAATCCGTCGTTAAATAAGTTTTCGATTAGAGGCGATGGAACATGCTTGGTGGTGGTGTCGGGTTGGGTTTCGACGAAGTAGGGTGGTACGTATGTTTGGGTTCGAAGAATTAGAATTGAAGGCGGGTTATAATCAAAATCATTTTAATTTTGAACTGAATTCAAATTTTGATTATTTTGAAATCCTTGACTTGAGTTAGTGCACAAATCGTTCATCTTTTGATTTTGTACTGTAACAAGTTCTAGTAAAGATTCCATTCTCGCTTCAAAAGTTAAGAATTGATCATTATTTTGAAAATTTTGTGCTGCAAAGTCCAAATTGTTCGTACAATAGCTGTTATTAAATTATCCATAAAAATTTGGTGTCAAAATTATATGGATTATGTTGATTTTCATTAGATTTAGCTAAGAGCATGCACTATATTGACGATGAGTTTTATACTTGATGATAGTTGGACTATGGTTGTTCCACCCACTTGATTATATGCATATTTGACGTGTTGACCGACTTACCTAGAAATTAATAATCCTTTATATATGTTTGGCTTGAGATATGCTGACACTTGGGATACACACATGTCACTTATGTTGCACTTGTTTATACCATGTCAATTGTTGTTTATGTTGACATTTACATTTTAGACATGGACTGACCCGTATGTTACTTATATAGTACGCGGGTTAGTTTGAGATAGACATTATAGGATCTGGGACGAAAAGATCAGATTGTGATTGTTGGGCATAGATGGGGGCTAGACTATTAGTTAATTTATGTAGCATTATCTATTTTTTAGCCTCATGTATGTTGATGATATTGAGATGTATGTCTTGGATTTATATATCGTTCATTTTTGAGATAATTGGAGTTTGACCTATTTTATATCCCACTTGGACATGTGTATATTTATTATTATATGTTATCACTACGTGGAAGACACGATATTCTCTATATATTTTATACTGTGTATTGTTCTATCCCAGAGACACATGTGTTTATTGTTTTGTGTCGATACTATGTATATATATGTGAGTTATTTATGATTTTTGAGAACGTACCGATGTTAGCATAAGGGAAATTCAATTGTGTACCCTATATAACCTCATTCTTTATATTATCCGATAGTATTACCCAGTCATACTCTTTGATAGTGTGTGTGTGTGTATAAAGGTGAGGTGTTACATGTTAGTATTAGAGTAGGTTTAGAACAGTACATAGTCTAAGAGACACGAGTCCTAGCCTTAGATAAGATTAGAGTCCCTATCCCCATAGGTATGTGCTAGATTGATGTTTATATTTAAGTGATAATAGGAGTATACGATGATTACTGGGGTAATTATCTATTGATATATTTGTATTTTTCTTAATATATAGTATATTTCTTCTATTTCTTAATGTAAGTCCCCATGTGAAATATAGATTAATTGATGAAGGTTATGAAGGCAGAAGTGGTAAGTCCAACCAGTATTGTCGGTATAGATGATAAATAAACTTCTATATGGATTATATATGAATGAAGTAGTTTGGTTAGGGAAGCTGCAAAAGATCATAACTCAAATCTTGTACTGAATACATCACAACAAAATTGTTATTGGGTGTAGTGAGTTAAATAGTCTAGTAGCTATCAGAGTTGTGTAGCGGAAATTGATTGATAGTTTTGCACTAGAGGTGTTTGTTTGCTTATTTGGCAACGTATGTATTACTATATAGTGTTTGTTTGATGCTATACATTAATGGTTTGTGTTGGTTTGTATTGTTATTCATGGTTGCCGAATTGAATATGTATATACGGGTTTTGAAAATAAATATATTTATTGCAACAAGCGTATAATTTGATAAAGTAGTGTTATCATATTATAAAGTGATTGAAAATACTTTAGTAGCATAAAATAATATATAACTGAAAATGTTGAAAAAAATTAATTATTATTTAAAGTATATCGGCGAGTAAATATTTAAAGGAATTTTTGAAATTAATATAGTGTCAATATATCCGTTGAGTGCTTTAAAAATTTTGGTCGATGCGCTTAATCAACGTTGATGATAGAGATTCCTGAACACAAGGATAATACTTATGGATATAAAATTTTGAAAAGCGATTTATTATTTTAAGGAGAAAATATATTTTGAGCTATATTAAATCAATATTTCAAATAATATTTTATGGAATGTTATATTTAATGTTTTGAAGGGATTAGAATATTATGAAAAATATTTTTGAAAAAGGTTAATTGTTTTAGGAAATGAAGGATTATTGTTTAGAAAGGAGTATGTAATTTAGGGAAAGATTTAAATAATATGTTTTGAGAAAAATGTTTTAAAAGGGAAACGATATTTCAAAGAAAATATTTGGAGCTATACTTTGAAAAGAAAATAGGTGAAGGTTTAAGAAATGATGTCAGGCTTTTTGATATAAGAAAAAAATTAGTTTGGAATGATGTTATTCTAAAGTATGTTATATGAAAATTGAATAATATTTTGAAGTATTAGAAATTGTTTTGACTTGCCAATATGCATATGTATGTATATGTGTGCGTGTTTGCTTATTATTATGGTAAAGCAATAGATTGTTTTAAAGCAACTATTATAATTTCATATGATTAGATATTTATAGGGTGATTTTAAGTTTGTTTTGCAACACATGAATGACTAAAACTACTGGAAATTTGGTTAGAGTATAAAATTATTTGTGGAAGTTTTAGATCTTATTGTAAAACAGTTTAAACTTTCTAGAACATCGACCAACATGTATATTTTTACATCTCTTGCCTCATTTTGGTTTACGTGGGTTATTTTGTTGATTTTGAGTTACATTTGCACTCCACAAAGATGTAAAATATGTGGAAACTATGATGTAGAGTGTTTGAACTAATTTGTAATTTTTTGAAGTGCTTGAATTCTTGTTTTGGAGAATGAAGTATACTTGAACAATTAGTGGCTTGAAGTCCTTTTGGGTTGAGATATTATGAGGTTTGTTTCTAGACATTCACATCAAAAACATGATAAAATTTTCTGGTATCATAATTTAAATGGTATTGAATTTAAATTTAAAAGGAATTTTTTTTTAAGTATTTGAATATTTTTAAACAAGTAAAATAATAAAAATATATTTTTTATTGGCTAGAAAACTCATTAAATTTTATTAAGGATAATTTAATGTAAATCACCATCTATTTAGAATAAAATTTCAACTGATTAACTATAATTTTGGTTTGAATTTATAGTAAAGGAGGAAATCCTATTTAAATAGGTCAGAATGACTTTAGCTTGAATGAAGTAAATATTTTATAGATTTGGGAATTTGAAAAGCTTTTATGAAATAAGGTTGATTCATTTTAGAAATAATTTGAATTTGAATTCAAAACATATAGAGATGAAATGTTTTAAAGACTATATATTGGCTTCTCTATTTTGATGATTTATTTGGAATAAAGCGAAGCAAAATATTTTTAGTTATGGGTATGAAAAGATGAAACCCACTATTAATTTCATTAGCACAACTCAACATGTATGAATCACATTTTTACCTCTCTTAGCTTTTTGGAAAGTAAATTTCAAACCTTATAACTTTGTTTAACAAATACAGGAAAAAAGGCGCAAGGAAGAAGTTGCGAAAAAATTTAGTCTCAAGGACAGCAAGTTTACTTTTTAGTCTAAAGGACATTTGTTAGTGTAAACAGAAAATGATAGTTACAACTATCATTCTGTGATTTACACTAAAAAGTGTCCTTCAGTCTAAAATCAAACTTCTTGTCCCTAGAACTAAATTTTTCTGCAACTTTTTCCTTAAGCCTAAAATCCCCTAACAAGTATTAGTGAAATTTTATTGTTTTTGAGAATAAATTTTGTTTAAACTAAGTAACTAGAAACAAACCTGTTGTTGAAAATTTGGTTTGTAAAGTTGCCGAAGAAAAATGACAAGACCTTGTGATTCCCTTATTCGATTTTTACAAATCATTTTAGATTGGAATGACATGAAAAGTAACAACTGCTCTTTTATGAAATGCAATGTAATTTTTTTAACTTAAGTAAGGTTAATAGGCAAATTAAAAAGGATATGCTTTGTTATCCCGAAAATGCAAATTCCACATATCAGCACTGAACTCTTTTGATTGTATCATACAAACGGTTTGTCCGATATCAACGATCTTCTCATTCCAGAAAGCTAAGAATATAAGCAACGACTTTTTATGTGTTTTGCAAAATTATGAAGTTTGCTAGATGAAAGATATTGTTTTATTAAGGGCCATATGCTTATATGGGGAAAAAATCTAAGCTGCTTATCTTTGGAAAATCCCTTGTAACTAGAGTTGTATTCCATATTTTTGCAATTCGAAGGTTGTCTTTAAAAGCTAATATACTATGTAACAATTTACTTTGAGAAACCATAAATTGATTTTGTTTTTTCGACCTTGGAAATTTTATGGGAAAGCGGGTTATATTTATGAATGTTGTGTTTCCTTTACATTTCATGAATGTATGCTAATAATACTTCCTTATATGAAGCTAATATTCAAACTTCAGCTAATTATACGTTGCTATCCCGCCTTTTGGCAAGGCCGTAAACAGGCGGATTCAACTAAATTGACTACTCATTTGTCAAGATTAGAATACGATGGGCTTAAACAAGTTGGACAGATGGATGATCGATCGTATATGGATCGGCATGGAAGTCGCTCGACATAGGAAGTCACTCGTCACAGGAAGGCTCTCGGCATAGGAAGTCGTTACAGGAAGGTGCTTGGCACAGGAAGTTGGTCGGCACAGGAAGTTGTTCGGCACAGCATGTCGCTCGACACAGGAAGTCGTTACAGGAAGTTGCTCCGCACAGGAAGTCGATCGGCACAAGAAGTCGCTACAGGAAGTCGCTAAAGGAAGTCACTCCAGGAAATCGTTTGGCACAGGAAGTCGCTATAGAAAGTCGGCACAGGAAGTCGCTGCAAGAAGTTGCTATAGGAAGTTGCTCCAAGAAGTCGCTCGACATAGGAAGTCCCTATAGGAGTCGCTGCAGGAAGTCGCTGCAGGAATTCGCTATAGAAAGTCGCTACAGGAAGTCGCTCATACCATAATGAAGGATGTCGCTCGTCACAGGAAGTCGCTCGGCATAAGAAGTTGCTCCAGGTTGTCACTACAGGAAGTCGCTACAGGAAGTCACCTTAGGATGACGCTCGGCATAGGAAGTCGCTACAGGAAGTCGCACAAGAAGTCGCTATAGGAAGTCGCTGCAGGAATTCGCTGCGGGAAGTCGCTGCTGGAAGTCGCTATAGGAAGTCGCTCCAAGAAGTCGCGTAGGAAGTCGCTCGGCACAAGAAGTCGCTACAGGAAGTCGCTACAGGAAGTCGCTCTAGGAAGTCGCTCGACACGGGAAGTTGCTACAGGTAGTCGCTGCAGGAATTCGCTGCAGGAATTCGCTGCAGGAATTCACTGCAGGAAGTCGCTAAAGGAAGTCGCTCCAAGAAGTCGCTCGACACAAGAAGTCGCTACAGGAAGTAGGCATAGGAAGTCACTATAGGAAGTTGCCATAGGAAGTCTCTACAGGAGTCGCCACAGGAAGTCGCTACAGGAAGTCGCTTGTACCATGATGATGGATGTTGGCTCGGCTATGGTCCTGATGGTCCCGGGCTACTCAGGAAGCCCAGTAACTCAGGATTTTCCTAAAAATACAACATGTAGGTCTTCAGAAAAGGAATCTTCTTTCGGCTCTCTGACTTTCTATTTTCTAAGGCCGAGGCTACTCTACCTTCTTGCAACTGTAATCGATTGCTACAACAATAAAAAAGAAATTTCTAGAGTGGACTAGGCCGGAGCCAGCCGAACCACTATAAATTCTGTATTTTTACTACTTTCTTTTTAGTTTTGGCTGTTCTTCACATTATTACTCTCTACATATATTCTATCTGTGAGATGTGGCTGTTAGTTCGTGCTTTCATTAACATTTGGGTGTTAGTGATCAATTTTGGCACTAATATTTTGGTGCTTTCACTGAGAAAGCTAGCACTCAGGGATTTTTTGATACTTGGATTCTAGATAGCAATGGCTAGACCACCAATAAGGAAGCAAGCAACTGAAAGGAGCAACCAGAAGGGAAGTCAAGCAGCCACTTCTAGAACTGGAGCGGATCATGCATCCATCTACATCACCAGGAACGAGATAGAGGCTATGGTGGATTTAATTCATGAAAGATTTTAATGAGCCAACAGGAAACAATGCAAAGCTTCTTTGAGCAGAGGAGAACAGCCGAAGCACAGAACCTTGAACCGACTGTAGTGGCTGCAAACACAGGACATGGATCTAGAGTCACAGAGACTGACGAAGGTTAGATCCAAGGTCAGAACAAAGAACCTGAAGGCAATAAACAAGGACCTAGGGGCAGACCCTCGGGATCTGACATTGGAAGACCCATAGATGGAGCTCAGCAGGCTAGAACCAAAGTCAACATGAATGTGCCACATGAAGAATATTACCCAGAATACACTTCGAGACCTGGGGGAAGGATGGAAATATGCTAAGGAGACAACCCTTGGATGGAGCGAAAGAATGGCTAGATTAATGCAGTGGATAATGAGGGGAGGATTGTCGAGCGGAGGCTTAGAGGAAGTCAGTCGGAGTCCATTCACTCCGAATATCAAAAATGCAAGGAAATCCTCCAAAATTCAAGTTACCACGCTGGACCCTTATGATGGGAAATTAGACCCAACCATGCATATTACTAGATATATTAGGCACATGGAAGTGATGGGGGCATCCGAGGAAGTGATGGCACGATGTTTCCCTCCATATTTATAAGATTTGGTTGTGCTTTGGTTCATGCAGCTAGAGAATCGATCAATCAGAACATGGGGCAAACCATTGGAATGCTTCATGAGGCAATTTTGGGTCCACGTGACACGATCCAAGAGTGTGATGACCTTAGCATCGATAAAGCAGAGGACCGGAGAGTCCATAAAAGATTTCTTATTAAGATTCAATGCAATTGTGGCTTCGGTAGATCGCTCGGATCCATCTATGATTTTGATGGCAGCGGTAGCAGCAGTTGCGGAAGGCAAAGTTCAAGGATTTTTTAGCAAAAGATCCCCCGTAAGACCTTGGAGAATTTTATCATGAAGCTGAATGATTCATTCGGCCAGAAGATTCACGCGCCGAGAGGCAAGAAACAAATGCTGTGCAAGGCGAAGGAACCTCAAAAGAATAGTCTGAAGTAGACAAAGGGAAGCGAAAGAAGGATGACAGATACGATGGTCCTGACAAACGGAAGAAATTTCGAGAACCCGGATTCAGACAGTATACGGACTCAACGGCAAACCTGGAACGGATTTACACGGAGTCTCAGGGTAGCTCCCCTATCAAAAACCACCCAGTAGAGATCCCACGGAATGGGAATGTAGAAGTATAAAGTACTGCCTATTCTATAAGATGGAAGGGGATACTACCGATGAATGTCGCCATCTGAAGGACAAGGTGGAAGAACATGTCCGAAGTGGTAGATTGCCACAATACACCAATGATCGGACGGCGACCGTAGGACCTGAGCAACTACCACCTCCACCCAATAGAATTAGCCTTAGATCGAGATCACGGCTCGTCATTAATTGATCACGATGGCAAGGGCCAAGTTCAGGATTTGAACTTTTGCCGAATAAACTCCTTATATTTGATTTCAAACTAAAATGTCTATTCCACTTACACATGCAAGGGAATCGGAGAGATCCCCAGGCATGCTCTGAGATGGTAATACATCACTTTGCCCGGAGAGGCAGTATCTAGATTTTTCCTTTCTGTGTGATCGAACACTTGGAATTTTAAATTAATAAATGAACATGAATTTCATAAAATAAACCTTTGACTGGAGAGTTAAAGGATGAATATTGGAAGTCAATTTGAAATTAATCGCTTTATGACCCTACCTGGAGAGACGGGGTCTGGAGTGCAAGAAGTAAGTTGCTTCGTCGAAAAGTGACAGGATCAACTCACTTAACATCGTTCCCCATTCACCGGTGAGTGATTGAAACGGGGTCCGATAAGAGCCCGGAGTGGCTGTAATCGGCCTTGGATTTATGCCATGACATCGCTTAATATTCAGGGGCACTGAATCGGAGTATAGACAGTGACGTTGCTTCACCAGAGAGCGACGGGATCGGCTCACTCAACGTTGTTTCCCCTTCACCGGAAAGTGACAGGATGGGATCTAGTAAGAGCCCGTAGAGGCTGACATCGGTCCAGGAGGATCATGACATCGCTTAATGTTTAGGGACACTGAACCGGAGTGCAGGAGGTGTTGCCGCTTCGCCAGAGAGCGACAGGATTGGCTCACTCGACGCCGTTTCCGCTTCACCGGAGAGTGATAGGATGGGATCCGATAAGAGCTCGGAAAGGATGTGATCGATCTATAAAGGCTGAGACATTGCTATATGCCCTTGTTGGGGTCAGAATGCAAGGGATAGAAAGCAACGCCGGAGTGCAATAGGATCTTTCGATTCGACCGTCGAGTTTGGAATGGACTTGGAAAGGGTCCGAAGTGACCACCGATAGTCCGGAGAGGCTACAGAATTTAATTCCTGACTTCCACAAGTGGAAATGAATACTGATTCGGCTTCGAACAGCCACGAACTTGATCAAATATACTATAGCTATTAATAAAATAGGGACTCACGATATTGGATTCGAAGCCATTCAAAACATGCCTTTTACCAAAAGGAATGTTTTAGGGGGCAAAGTGTTATCCTGCCTTTTGGCAAGGCCGTAAACAGGCAGATTTAACTAAATTGACTACTCGTTTGTTAAGATTGGAATATGAGGGATTGAGCTAGTTGGATGGATAAACGATCGATCATTTATGGCTCCGCATTGGAAGTCGCTCGGCATAGGAAGTCGCTCGGCACAAGAACTCCCTCGGCACAGGAATTCGCTCGGCACAGGAAGTCGCTAAACAAAGGAAGTCGCTCGGCACAGGAAGTTGTTACAGGAAGTCTCTCGGCATAGAAAGTCGCACTGCACAGGAAGTCGCTCGGCATAGGAAGTCGCTCGGCACAGAAAGTCGCTTGGCACAGGAAGTTGCTCGGCACAGGAAGTCGCTACAGGAAGTCGCTCAAGGAAGTCGCTCGACACAAGAAGTCGCTACAGGAAGTCGGCAAAAAAGTCGCTATAGGAAGTCCCTACAAGAAGTCGCTACAGAAAGTCGCTACAGGAAGTCGCTACAGGAGGTCGCTCCATGAAGTTGCTCGCCACAGGAAGTCACTACCGGAAGTCGGCATAGGAAGTTGCTATAGGAAGCCGCCACAGGAAGTCACTCTAGGAAGTCACTGCAGGAAGTCGCTATAGGAAGTCGCTACAGGAAGTAGCTCATACCATGATTAAGGATGTTGGCTCGGCTACAGTTCTGATGGACTCGGACTACTAAGGAAGCCCGGTAACTTGGGATTTGCCTATACATACAGCATGTAGGGCTTCAGAAAAGGGATATTCTTTCGGCTCTCTGACTTTCTATTTTCTAAGGCTGAGGCTACTCTACCATCTTGTAACTGTAATCGATTGTTACAACAATAAAAAGGAAATTTCTGGAGTGGACTTAGGCTGGAGTCAGTTGAACCACTATAAATTCTATGTTTTTACTGCTTTCTTTTTAATTTTGATTGTTCTTCACATTATTACTCTCTATATATATTCTATCTGTGAGTTGTGAGTGTTATTTGGTGCTTTTATTTACATTTGGGTGTTAGTGACCAATTTTGGCGCTAACTTACATGTTCAAGAGACATATTTGGACAAATTGGCACCATTTGATTTCTTTTGCTCACTAAATATAAGTTAAATAAAATGCTAATAGAAAGGTACGTTTTTGCGGTATATCGATATATTATGTGATATTAAATTTTTGGCCCATGTTTTGGGATGCCCCATTGATTGGGATGTATATATTGTGTTATGTTGTTTTTTGTTTTTTTGAAACGCTCACTGTTCAAGGATATGCTATTGAAATTATTTCAAAAAATCCGACAATTGAAAAAAAATTCACAAAAAATTATCTCAACTAAAAAATAGACGTTGTTAGTTGAATCTATTTGAAATAGTAGCATATGATAAGATGATTTGGAATGTGAGAGAAGCAAAGAGGATTGAATTGGTTCTAGTATGATAGAAGTTTGTAGAGTACAAAGAAAGTTTTAGGTATGAGTTGTATACGACGTTTCCCTATAAGAAATGGAGAGGATGTAAATTTCTTAAAGGGAAAAGTCTGTAACAACCCTACATTCTACACTGTAAATTAAATAAATTTAATTAAAAGAATAATGTTTGAATTTAGTTTTATATAATTAATATTTTGAAAATAAATTTTTAGTTAATTAAATTCCATTTAATAAAAAAATTTGATTTAATAAATTAGATTAAATTAAAAAATTATTTCTAATAATATACTGAATAAATATTTTTAGTTGAATACAAAATATTTTTACAAATGTAAATAGTTGTTATGTAATTAAAATAGTAAAAATAAATAAGCAAACCATGAATTCAATAAAATTGTTTAGTTCTCGGTATAAATACTCCGTAGAATGAAATGTAAATTAAATTAGATTATAAATTTAAATATAAATTATTAAGAGAGTAATTTAAATATAAAGATGATTAATTAATTGGGCAAAGCGGAAATATCAAATCTAGCCAAAGATTAACAAGGCCCAAACCAATTTTCATTATCTCCTCACTTCTAGAAATCTCTCTTTCTCTACCACACTCAACCCAAAGACCCAACCACCTCTTATTTCTACCCTGCCCTAATGATCAAACTAGAGGAAATCAGGACCTTATACATTAAAAAATGGAGGAAAGTCGCACTCGAAGGCGTGATGCCTGGCAATGAAGACGACGTGGCTGATAGCGATGTAAGCAAGGGGAAGTCGCAACCGACGACTTGGTGCATTCAATCGTGAGAGAAGGAGAAGGGAGGTATGACTATTTCTAATGGATATAGCATCGACAGTGAAGTAGGATGACGTCTTGGAGATAGCATCTAGATTCAGTGGTCGTAGATTAGATGTTGAGAACACCTTTATTAGTGGATGGTGGCCATGTGGCAGTTCAACCGCAGTCTCGGAGGTGTGCATCTAAGGCTATGGTGAGCTAGGGTAGTGATTTAGGAATTTTGAGATTCTTTCTTTAGAGAAGAAAGCGATGATAAGGTGAGTAATTTCTTTATGCTGATAACTATCGTCTAATTTTAGTGAATTGTTCTTAATTGCTATTGCTTGAATTGTGCTACGACATTGGATGGTCGATTTCGTTTCCTTGTTTCATTGTGTGAGTTATTTTGGATAACTTACCACTATGAGTTAGATTCTACTTTATATGAATTTGTAGGTTGTTTGTTGATATTGATTGAATTTGGTGTCAGTAAACGGGTTGAAGTTGTTTAACTTTAAAAATCAGTTGAAAACAAAGGTATAACCTAAGACTTCCCACACATAAACATGGGTAAGTATTTACCTTACGCTAACCAAAACATTTTATAGGAAATCTAGTGATATTATAATAGTGTCTAGGGTTTTCAATATAAAATACAGAAATAGATGGAATGCTTACATCTCACTTTCCAACATAGTTTGGCACAATCAAAACCATGCAGGCGCTTATTGGAGATTGGATTCCATACAATGGCTGGGCTACTGGGGTACCGCCCATCACAGTACGTAGCCTAGATCACTGTACTGAGGATCCACCCTAAATCCCCTATAACACAAGGCCGGAACCATCCCTTACTGGACAGTCTCGAACAAGGCAACCCCACAGTTGTGGCCTACAACTGCCCACTAAGCTGAGTAGAAAGGGACCTCTAGATAGGGGTAAATCTAATCCTACTTGGGTGCTACCCACTTAACCTTGCTGCATCTCCCCTGTTTTAGCCATTCCCGGTTGATGAGGCTTGAGGCTACGATTACCTTTTTAGAACACCTATCTTAGAATGCTCATCGTCCTGCAGTGACGATGGTCTGATAACATTCAATCCATACAAGTTCGTTCCTGGTTCAAAAGAAACTGAAGGCATTATCTCGTTACACTCATTTTGGAATCAACCTCAGAGTTAACAACAATAACGCTTGCACTCTGAAACTCCATCTTGATCTTCACTTGAGGTTTCAAGACCTAACGTTTAACTTGGATCGATGTGGTTTTCGGATAATCAAGCTTGATATCCGATCCCGGTCTCATCAAAATCCAAATGCCTATTTAAAGGTCAAGTTGTTTGAAGTTTTAAACAATTTAATTCAATTACTTTGAATCACACAGCATTTATCACAGATAAATCACATCACATAATATCATAGATTATCATTCAATAGATATCAATCAATCCAGACATTTACGTAAACAATCATCCACAACCAAGAATTATTAATCCATATTATAATTAATTTAATTAATTCCATTTAAATAAATTACTTAAGAATTAATCACTTAACCGTGCTTAATCGGTCATTAATTAATTAGTAACGGACCATTTAATTAATTACTCATTCCTTAATTACTTTTATAATGAATTAATTAATCGTTAATTACCTAATTAATTATCCCTTAATTATAAATTAATAAACCTTAATTATTAGTTAATAAAATTAATTACAAATTAACTAATACTTAATTACTAGTTAATCAATCCTTAATTACCAATTGATTAATCTCCAATTACTTAATTAATAGTCCTTAATTACAAATTAATTAACCACTAATTACTTAACTTATAATCCCTTAATTATTAATTTATTAATCCTTAATCATTTTTTAATCAAATTAATTAATTGCCCTTAATTATTATTTAATTAATCCTTCATCATTAATTAATTAAACTAATTAATTATTCCCTAATTACTTATTTGACCTAAATATTCTTAAATCATTAAACCTTAGTTAACGTTAAGATAAATCCTTAACTTTATTAATGACTTAATTATCATTACATATAAAATATATTTTCTTAATTTAACACTTAATTTAATTACTAAATTAAGTTTATAAAAATAATTTTTACTTAACAAACTTATGTTAACAAATCATTTAACTTTTTTAAATCATATAATTTTAAAACATTTATCCTATAATTGTTTAAACTAGGTTTAATTTAAATTTAGAACTTGCTTTTTATAAAACTTTTAAAACTATTAAACATGCTTAGGGTTCAAGCCGACACCCACCTGAGTTCAGCCTCGAGAATTCTTCTTTTAAAAAAAAACAAAACTTGTTAAAAACTTAAAACTGTTATGATTAAAACACTCTCGAACATAAGACAAAACTCGAGTCCATCTCCTATTTACCCGAGCTTTAACCCGATGGAAACTATCATTCCCAAAACCACTGTGCACTGAACCTCGTTCACGTGCACCCGTCGCCGGCGACTCTCCGGCGTCCATGACCACCACACACAAGTCGGCTACGACGAGCTCTAGCCATCAGACCATCCAATTGAACCCATTAGAGTCCCCTGGAACAAAAACTCCGACCGAAACTTGCCTCGTTCAGGCGACGCCGACCATCAAAGACTCCACCCTTCTGCCCACAGCCTTATACATAACCCAAGCTCCTTTTCCTCCTTCGAACGATGAACTCTGGTGCCCTGTAGATGGAGCAGTAACCAGATTCCAGTCTTGACTAAAACCCATCTGAAACCCTAGTTTCGTCTCATCCGGCCATCATAAGCAACTGACATTCCTTCGACCTCATCGAACACCAAGCTCGCTCCAGCCAAGATCCCGACCACCTAAGTGTTGTCGATCATCAAAATTTCCTCTAAACCCATAATCCAACCAATATGCAATTTCTTTCAATTCACTATATTAAAATTCATGATTCCATTCTTAAAAATCCTAGATTTTGATAACGAATCGGATTTTAATCATGAAACCAGAAATCATTAAATTCGAAAATTTGATATAATTTGAATTTACTACACTTCTCCTTTCTTGTTAAGACTAACATCGGATTTAACTTGAAAATATTTTTAAAATTGATATCCTATTAAAACAAACAGATTTTGTTCACAATTCATAGCCTAACAAGATCAGGGATGACGAACTTGATTTTTGATCAAGTTTTTAAAGCCTGTAGACAGAGCAACAATACTTATATATTGATATGCACATAATAAACAGACATGCAGGCATAAATTCATTCATACAAATATTTTTCTCACAATCATACTTAATTTTTTATCATAAGAAGTCAAGGTTTAAACTAATTTAAGCTTTTTAGGGGTTTGTTTACTCACCGATGAGATTAACAGAGAAAGCCTGGAAAAACAATTCTTTAAATAGGAAATCGCTTTGAATTTTGATCTTGACACTTGATTTGAATCTGAGCTTGAATATGATGTTGTAGAATCTTGAATTGAATTAGCTTAGCTTCAGGTTTCAAATTACAAAGATGATTGATAGTTGTTTGCTTCCTTTGATTTGTTTAACGGTTTTAGTGTTATAGATCTTGTTTTTCTTTGCTTTTGAACTGAGAATAGGAAAAGAATTGAAGAGAGTTGATATATATTTATATAAGCTTAATTGTGATTTATTAGAAATTAAAGAAAATAAAATGAAACAAGTGGCACTTGTTAATTCAACTAACATTTGTCAATTACACCATCTAATCACATTACATATGTTACTAACATGATTTATAAACAAACACTTGTAGTTATGCAAATTTAACTAATTTTTAAATGTTAATAAAAAGCTTTTGTATATATTTAGTAACTAATAAATACTTTTCTAAATTTATATAAATAAAATTCTTTTAAAGAAAATAAAAAACTAACTATATTCTAAATAAAATCACGTATAATATATTTTAAAATTCAAAAAAAATATTTAAGATATATGTCCTTTAAATTTCGAATTCGAATCTAAATTCAAATTTAAATTCAAATTCAATTTAAAATCCAATTTAAAATCAATTCTAATAAATACATACATATACATATACATACATACATATACATATACATACATACATATATATATATATATATATATATATATATATATATATATATATATATATATATATTAAACAAACCCAAATTCAATTTGTAATTAATAATTCAATTTAAAGTTTATTTATCTATATTTAAAACAACACATTTATTATAATTGTTATGAAAATAACAATTTTACAATTTTTAAATAATTTATAAAGGAGATTATTACATTTAAATTTTCTTGAAATTCCGAGACATCACATTTTTTATCCCGTTATTAGAATTCTATAAAGCCTTCCTAATAAAATATTCTAACCAAAGAATTAGAGTATCCAAATATTTCATCAACTTATTGCACTTATATAAAGTTAGTACTATAGAGTACAAACCTTTAATAGAAAGACAATTTATAAGACTAAAGAAATTACTTTATTTCAAATTCATACTTAAGGTTTATTCATCATATAAAAAAAGAATTTTTTTCTCTTTTGCTTTACCTTTAACTAATCTCGTACTGAATTGAAACTCAAATATTTTTTAGCTATATTTCCAAAATATACTTTAGACAACACTTGTTCAAATTTTGTGTCTTATATTATTCTGTATCGAGTAATACTTTTCATTATAATGTTAAAGCTACACAATTCACCCTTTTTAATGAAAAGGAAATTTTAATGCTAAATGAATTACTCTCATCTTGATTTATTCTCATAGTTCTTTTATATTAACTTCTATTTTCTAATGAAGTTTTCAAAAAAAGTACTTTTTAATCTTATTCTAGAAAAAAAATTATTCTTGCCAATAAAATTTGGAAGTTTGCATTTTAGAAATAATATAGTGTTTCCAAAATTATTCATCATTAGAATTAATCTTGTTAACACAATTAATTATTTTAATTCAAATCATCAAAACACAAAGTTACTTTTGCTTTAACATTTTCTAAACTTAAAATCTTCTAAAATTTATTTACAAAAATACCTTACATTCATTAACACCAATACCTTTTACAATTTAAAATACTAGCACTTAAGGTGTTCAAGATATCTAATTTTCTTTAATATCTTCATTTACAACAAGGAGATGAAAAAATGGAAAGACCTCTCAATAAATGTTTTAACCTTTATAATTCAATAAGTTTTAATCACAAAATTTTAAATTGGGAAAGCGCAACAAACTTCTAATTGTACAATACCTGCATCCTACCGAATTAACTTTCCACTTTTGAAATTCAACAATTATAATATGCTAATCTCCTATAATAGAGTTGTATTTATAAAACCATATGTTTGTAAAAAAAAATCTTAATTACAAAATAGTGTTTCCAAAGCTCATTATCTCAAATTAATCAAGTAAAGGGGTTATTATTTTACTTCAACTTCCTTTAATTCGGAACTCGCAAGTATACATGTTTTATCATTTATTTAGATCACAAAAGATTATATGTAACCTACCAAAGTATTACACAAAATTCATTTTGATATATATCCTATAAATGAACCTATATAAATTTACATATCCCAAACAATATGACGATGTTGCTTAGCCATCCATTTATAGCGAATTTCCTTGTTAATTGATTGTAATATTGATCAAGAAATCAATATCACCTTGCCACCCACTTCGACTATGGCTAATGCTCGTTAGCTGCAATTATCATCAAAACATTAATACACATGTTGTATCTTTATTATCTTTATTAATACTACCTTTAAACATTAAATTTTAAATGCATAGACTTATATATGACTATTTACATATATTTCCGTTTATATTGTGCTTTCAAAACATATATTACAACTAAAAGCACTGTTTATTTGACTCAAACTATTATGTCTGTGATATCCTGGAAGTTCAAGGAATTTAAAATATGATAATCTACTTCTTAAATTATTTAAAATTGATAAAATTCTTATTTTCAAATATAAATTACAATAAATAATTAATAATGTGATATTTATATTATAGATATAAATGGATTTTAAAACAGAATTATTATTTTTGAGTTAATAAGGTGTTTGTTTATATATATAATTGAGATTGATTTTAAAATAGATTTTTAAATAAAGTTATTATTTTCAAATTTAATTTGTTGTTTGAAATTAATATATATATTTGAATTGATATTAAATTAGATTTTAAATTGAATTTGAATTTGAATTTATATTTAAATTTGAATTTGAATAGATATATATCTTGAAAATTATTTGGATTTAAAATATATGGATAAGTTTTTATTTAAAATAAGTCTTGTTTTTCCTTAAAAAGAATATTATTTATATAAATTTGAATAATGTTTATTAAATAGTAAAATAAGTATAAAAGTTTTATATTTATATTTAAAATGAATTTAATATATTATATATTATTTATTTAGAATATATTTAGTTTTTATTCGATTTTCTTTTAAAGGTTTTATTTATATAAATTTTAGAAAGAATTTATTAATTTACAAAGGCATTTATTAATTAGGAAAATTAATTTAAAAGCTTTTAAAATCTTTTAAAAATAAATAAAAATGATATAATCACAGGTGTTGTTTTATTAGAGGTTGTAAATACATGTGTTGTTTAATTAAAGAATGGTAATGACAAATTTTACAAAGTGTACAAGTGTCATAATTAATTTTTATTTTCTTTAATTCTAAAATAAATCCTAATTCACATTTTATAAACTCACCTCTCCTCTCTTTTATTTCTTTTCTTATCTTCTCACTTCCAATGAAACTAAACCATGACAAACTATTTTTTTCCCAAAACCAGAAAATTTCTCAAACCAAAATCTATAAGCCAAACCCTGTCACATTTTTCAAATCTCAGATCAAATGCGAACCTGTAACCTTCTCCCAAAAGCAAGCAAATCTGAAAATCAAACAATTCAACCATGTAAATCATTTGTCTCAAACCTGTAACCATTTTTAAACCAAAATTTACCTCTATTTCAAATCTTTTTCAAAATCAAAAGCCTGGGGTGTTAAGCCTGAAACCCTTTTTTCGAATCTGAAGCTTCGTCCCAAAATCTATAATCTTTTCAAAGCCTATAAACGTTCAAATGCAAATCAATACTCAAGCCTGCAGCAAATTTTCAAAGCAACCTGAAATCAAAACCTGTGACAAAGGCTATTTTCAAATGCAACCTAAACAAATCAAAATCTTGAATCAGTAACATCAGGTTTTTCCAGTGTGTTAATCAAAGCAGTAGCTAAACCAATTCAAAGCTTCCAGTCTCAAAATCCAATCAATACAGTTTTCAAAGCTTCCCAGCAAAATCAAGCCTATGCCTTTTAATCTATGAGTAAACATTTTCAATTTTAAATCTAAGTAAATAAACATCTGTTTGCTTGTGAAGCCTGAGATGAATGATGCTTCGTTGTGCATATATATGAATTTTCTCTGTGTTTATGAGTGTTGTAAGTGTGCATGCCTGTTGTATTTAATCATCTCTATTCTTGGTTCAGAAAATAAAAAATTTGATCAAAAATCCAAAATCTACTCACCTGATCTTTGTTAGGCTTAGAGATTCAAACATTATATGTTTGTTTAATCATAAATTTAAGTTTAAAATTTATTTCGAGCAATATAGTTTTGAAATATTTCTGGAAACAAGATAGAACAAAAGAAAATTTAAATGTATGTTAAAGTCCATGGATTTCTGATTCATATTTATAACTTGAATCTATATTGAAAATGAGGATTTTTAAAACTTAAATCATAATTTTTAATATTGAATTGGATGAGCAATTTAAAGTTGACTGGAATTGTGTTTCTGAGCACGTGCTGATGGCCAAAATGTCTAGGGTGGTCGGGAATTGGGCTGGAGGTAGGGGAAGGTACAAGGAGTAATTATAGATTAATTAATTTGTAATTAAGGTTTTTAATTAATAATTAAGTTTTATTAATCAATAATTAAGGAATAATTAATTAGTTAATTAATGATTAATTAATTTATTATAAGAGTAATTATGGATTAATTAATTTGTCTTGTGAGATATTGATTAATAATTAAGGTTATTAATTAATAGTTAATGGATAATTATTCGGCTGATTAAAGGTTAATTAATTGATTATAAAAGTAATTAAGGATTGATTACTTTGTAATGAAGGAGATTAATTAATAACTAAGGTTTATTAATTGATAATTAAATTTAATTAATCTGTGATTAGAAATTAATTAATTGATTGATAAGATAATCAAGGAGTGATAAATTAATTTGTTTGTAATTAATTAATGATTGGTTAAAGCAGGATTAGGTTATTAATTCTTAAGTAATTAATTTAATCTAAGTTGATTAAATTAATTATGACATGGATTAATAATTCCTATTTAAGGATGTTTGTTTAAGTTGAATATCTGAATTGGATGATATCTATTGGATGATATGCTGTGATATTCTGTGATATGATATTGAATATATCAGCGATAAATGTGTAATATTTATCTGTGTTAATGCTATGAGAATTCAAAGTATTGATTTGAATTGAAACGAATTGTTTAAACCTTTAAACAACTTGGCCTTGAAGATACGTTTGGATTTCAATGAGACTGGGATTGGGTATCAAATTTGATTATCCAAAACCACATCGGTCCAAGTTAAACGTTGGGTCGTGAATTTAAGTGAAGAGCAAGTTGAAGACTCGAAGTGTAAGAATTATTTGTCGTTTAAACTCTGAAGGTGATTCCAATATGAGTATAACGGAGATAGTTCTTTCAGTTTCGAGATGGAGTTTCAGAGTGCAAGGGTTATTGTCGTTAACTCTGTAGGTGATTCCAAAAATGAGTGTAAGGAAAGAATGCCTTCGGTTTCGTTCGAACCCGTAATGAACTTGTATGGACTGAATGCTTTTAGCACATCGTCAAGTGGACGATGAGCATTCTAAGATAGATGTGCCCTATAAAGATAGTCATAGCCTCAAGTCTCATGAGCCGGGAATGGCTAAAACAGCAGAGATGCAGCAAGGCTAAGTCAATCGTGCTCAAGTAGGAAAAGAGCTTCCCCTGTCTAGATGTCCCTTTTTATTTGGTTGTGTGGGCAGTTGGTCTGCAGCCAACTGCGAGGTTGTCTTGTCCGGGACTATTCAGTAAGGAATGGTTCTGGCCTTGTGATGAAGGGGGTCAGGAGTGATCCTCGGTACGTTGATCTAGGCCACGTACTGTGATAGGCGGTACCCTAGTAGCCCTACCATTGATGGAAACGCATTCTTCCTACGTTCCTTTACGGTTTTGATTGTATAACCCACTTTGTGGCTAGTATGCTGGAATTTAATCATATAACAATTTCAGCTAACTCTTATTTATTTGAAAACCCAAGACCCTATTATAATATCACTGGATTTCCTATCAAATGTTTTGGATAGCGTAAGGTAAAAACTTACCCATGTTTATGTGTGGGAAGTCTTACATGATACCTTTGTTTTTAAATGATTTTAAAAGTTAAACAACTTTAAACCGTTTACTCACACAAGACCCATGTCTGACCCAGAGTTTATTTCTGTTTTTCTTAGACTCTTGGGTACTCAAATATTTACGAGTAGCCAAGTGATCAGGTTTTTCTTGACGAATATTGGATAGCTAGGAGCAGGAGACGAGACATAGCTCTATCTATCTGTTTGCACTATGGTGTCTTTATCTGTTGTATCTTGGTTGTAATGGATTAGAAAGAACTTTATAACTGTCTAATGTGAAATGTTGTTGTAATCTGAGCAACTTTGATATAATGACTACGTATTATCTATGTTATATATTATATTTTGTTCCGTTTCCGCTATGAGATTCTGATATTGTTCAGTTCTTTCTTCTTTCTATTCTATTTCTACCTCTTTCTTTTTTATTGATGATGCATCTTTCTATAGAATAAAAGGCGGGTCGTCATGCTTGGTATCAGAGCATAGGTTGAGATAATACCTAGGCTCTGGAGTGGTGTCTATCTTGAGAGCGGCGTATTTGTAATTTTTGTATAATTATATACCTATTTAAATTTGTTGGGTATCTGTTCGGATTTCCAACATGTGTTCTGGAGAAGTTTCATCTTTCTCTTTTTTGGTTGACCGTCCTATCTTTGTATCTAATCCTATAGGCGGAGAAACTATGTTAGATAGGATCTGTAGAGGCTTAAGACTTTCTTATCTTCCTCATAGTTTTCTGGTGACCCTTTATATTGGATCTCGAGGGTTTGATCTTACTCTGGATATGGATTGGATGGATAATATAAGGATTGTTTCTTTAGAGACCGAGTTAGGATGAATCACAAAAGTGACCTGCGATGATTCCGGAGTTCACTGGAGTAATATGTTGTATGGAAGCAAGGCATCTCCAGAAGGCGTCGAGTCCATCAAGGTGGTCAGAGATTTTCCGGATGTTTTCATGGAGTGAAGATTTGCCCTCATTGGGAGATAGAGATTCGGATCGTCTTAGTTCCAGGATCAGTGCCTGTTTTTTAGCCTAGTGGAAGGATGACACCGAAGGGGAGAGAAGAGTTGGTGTACCAGACCCAAGATTTCTTTGAGGAGGCATTTTGTTTCTAGTAAGGGTATTTCTGTAGATCCAGCCAGGGTAGCTACTATTCAGGAGTGAAGCGAGCGTAGTTTTCCGGATTTGACAAGTTTCTACAGGAAGTTTATTAGGTCTATTTTAAGATTTCTTCACATTTAACCAAGTTGACTCGAGAGGGAGCAAAGTTAAGTGGACCCGAGTGTGAAGAAGCTTTCTCGGATTTGAAGGCAAGGCTGACCAATGCGCCTGTTCTAGCTATTTCTCATGGAAAGAGCAAGTTTGAGGTCTACACGGCCATTGTGTGTGCCTGTTATGAATGGATTGAGTCAAGGATGGTCAGTGTTCCAGTTTTGAGATTGATGACTAAGGAACATTGGAGATCATTGAAAGAATTTGTGTTCCGAATTTCAAGGATTGAAGCAAGGAGTTATGTCAGAGAGTCTTCTGGTGGAAGAGCATGAAGAAGGATGTTGCTGCTTTCGTCAAGGGATGTGCAATCTATCAGCAGGTGAAGGTGATCAACAGAAGACCGCAGGTCTGCTGCAGCCTTTGAAGTTCCGAAGTGAAAGTGGGAAGTGATTCCTTTGGATTTCATTGGCGGTTTGCCAAGGACCAAAGAGGGAAATGGAATATGGGTAATTGAAGACCGGTTAATTAAGAGCACCCATTTTATTCCGGTCAAGGCAAACCGTACTACAACATCTTTGGCTGAGTTTTTCTTGAAGGAGTTGTCCGACTGCTTGGTGTTTCAGTCAGCATTGTTAGCAACCATGATCCTATCTTCTCCAGCATATTTTGGGAGATTTTGTGATTAGCTTTGGGTTCGAGTTTGAGTTTGAGTTCAGCCTATCATTCCTAGATCGACGGTCGGATGGAAAGGCTGAATAGAATTTTTGAGGTTATGCTAAGGGCTTATGTTTTCAATTTTAATGGATTTTGGGAGGACCATCTGTATTGAATGGAATTCTCTTATAGTTATCGGGCGAGTATATAGATGGCACCCTATGAGCTTTTCTTGGAAGACCTGGTAGATTCTCATTTGGTTGGGTAGAGTCGAGAGATCGACTTGTTTTTGGACTTGTTTTGATCCGAGAAGGCATCTACGAAGGTGGAGCTTATCTAGAAGTTTGAGAGCATTGCAGGATCGATAGAAGGATTTGTGGACAGGAAACAAGGACAATTGGATTTTGAGACTGGAAATTTAGTCTTTGTCAAAGTTTCCCGATTTTAAAGGAGTTACCTGATTTGGAAAGACAGGAAATTTGCCCAAGGTGTATTGGTCCGTTCCAAGTGCTCGAGAGAATTGGTGTCGTGATCCACAGGATTGAATTGCGAATTTGGATGGCTAGAATTCATGATGTTTGTTTTTCACATTATCTCATCTGAGGAAATATCTGAATGATCCATCTTAGTTAGGATTTGTAGTTCAAAAGGATCTGATAGTTGAGCTATTTTTTAAGTGTGGTGTGAAAACTGATTCAGATTTATGGATCGGAGTGAGAGGAAGCTCTAGATTATAGTGGTATAGCTAGTTAAGGTTCTGCAGAGCGAGGATTCCAGAGTTTGTCTTGAGAAACTCTGGATAGTTTTAGGAAGGTTTATCCGGATCCGTGTCCAGATAGCTAGAATTGTATGTTTGAATAAATTATTTATTTCAAGGAATTTAAAATGTGATAATCTACTTATTAAATTATTTCAAATTGATAAAATTGTTATTTTCAAATATAAATAATAATAAATAATTAATAATGTGATATTTATATTATAGATATAAATGGATTTTAAATAGTATTATTATTTTTGAGTTAATAAGGTGTTTGTTTATATAATTGAGATTGATTTTAAAAATACATTTTTAAATAAAGTTGTTATTTTCAAATTTAATTTTTGTTTGTTTAAAATTAATATATATTTGAATTGATATTAAATTAGATTTTAAATTGAATTTGAATTTAAATTTAAATTAGAATTTAAATAGATATATATCTTGTATTTTGGATTTAAAATATATGGATAAATTTTTATTTAAATAAGTTTTTTCCTTAAAATGAATATTATTTATATAAATTTGAAAAATGTATATTAAATAGTAAAATAAGCACAAATTTTTTATATTTATATTTAAATGAATTTAATATATTATATGTGATTTATTTAGAATATAATTACCTTTTATTTGATTTTCTTTTAAAGGTTTTATTTATATAAAATTTAGAAAGCATTTATTAATTTACAAAGGTATTTATTTATAAGGAAAATTAATTTAAAAGCTTTTAAAATCTTTTAAAAGTTAATAAAAATGATATAATTACAAGTGTTGTTTTATTAGAGCTTATAAATACATGTGTTGTTTAATTAAAGAATGGTAATGACAAATTCTACAAAGTGTACAAGTGTCATAATTAATTTTTATTTTCTTTAATTCCAAAATAAATCCTAATTCACATTTTATAAACTCGCCTCTCCTCTCTTTTATTTCTTTTCTTATCTTCTCACTTCCAAAAAAACTAAACCATGTCAAACTATTTTTTTTCCAAAACCAGAAATTTCTCAAACCAAAATCTATAAGCCAAACCCTGTCACATTTTTCAAATCTCGGATCAAATGCAAACCTGTAACCTTCTCAAACAAGCAAGTAAATCTGAAAATCAAACAATTCAACCCTGTAAATCATTTATCTCAAACCTGTAACCATTTTCAAACCAAAATTCACCTCTGTTTCAAATCTTTTTCAAAATCAAAATCCTGGAGTGTTAAGCCTAAAATCCTTTTTTAAATCTGAAGATTCATCCCAAAATCTGTAATCTTTTTAATGCCTATAAACATTCGAATGCAAATAAATACTCAAGCCTATAGAAGATTTTCAAAGCAACCTGAAATCAAAACCTGTAACAAAGGCTATTTTCAAATGCAACTTGAACAAATCAAAATCTTGAATCAGCAACATCAAGATTTTCTAGTGTGTTAATCAAAGCAGTTGCTAAAGCAATTCAAAGCTTCCAGTCTCAAAATTCAAGCAATACAGTTTTCAAAGCTTCCCAGTAAAATCAAGCCTCTGCCTTTTAACCTGTGAGTAAACCTTTTTGAATATAAATCTACGTAAATGAACATCTGTTTGCTTGTGAAGCCTGAGATGAATGATGCTTTGTTGTGCACATATATGAATTATCTCTGTGTTTATGAGTGTTGTAAGTGTGCAAGCCTGTTGTATTTAATCATCTCTATTCATGGTTCAAAAAATAAAAAAATTGATCAAAAATCCAAAATCTACTGACCTGATCTTTGTTAGGCTTAGAGATTCAAACATTATATGTTTGTTTAATCATAAATTTAAGTTTAAAATTTATTTCAAGCAATATAGGTTTGATATATTTCTGGAAACAATATAGAACAAAAGAAAATTTAAATGTATGTTAAAATCCATGGATTTCTGATTTATATTTATAACTTGAATCTATATTGAAAATGAGGATTTTTAAAACTTAAATCATAATTTTTAATATTGAATTGGATGAGCAATTTAAAGTTGACTGGAATTGGGTTTCTAAGCACTTGCTGATGGCCAAAATGTCTAGGGTGATCGGTAACTGGGCTGGAGGTAGGGGAAGGTACGGGGAGTAATTATAGATTAATTAATTTGTAATTAAGGTTTTTAATTAATAATTAAGTTTTATTAATTAATAATTAAGGAATAATTAATTAGTTAATTAATGATTAATTAATTTATTATAAGAGTAATTATGGATTAATTAATTTGTCTTGTGAGATATTGATTAATAATTAAGCTTATTAATTAATAGTTAATGGATAATTAATCAATTAATTAAAGGTCAATTAATTGATTATAAAAGTAATTAAGGATTGATTATTTGTATTGAAGGAGATTAATTAATAATTAAGCGTTATTAAATGATAATTAAAAGATAATTAGTCTGTGATTAGAGATTAATTAATTGAATGATAAGATAATCAAGGAGTGATTAATTAATTTGTTTGTAATTAATTAATGATTGGTTAAAGAAGGATTAGGTGATTAATTCTTAAGTAATTAATTTAATTTAAGTTGATTAAATTAATTATGACATGGATTAATAATTCCTGTTTGTGGATAATTATTTGAGTTGAATATCTGAACTGGATGATATCTATTGGATGATATGATGTGATATTCTGTGATATGATATTGAATATATTAGTGATAAATGTGTAATATTTATCTGTGTTATCGCTGTGAGAATTCAAGTATTGATTCGAATTGGAATGAATTGTTTAAACCTTTAAACAACTTGGCCTTTAAGATACCTTTGGATTTCGATGAAACCGGGATTGGGTATCAAATTTGATTATCCGAAACCACATCGATCCAAGTTAAACGTTAGGTCGTGAATTCACGTAAAGAGCAAGTTGAAGACTCGAAGTGTAAGAACTATTAGTCGTTAAAACTCTGATGGTGATTCCAATACGAGTATAACGGAGATAGTGCTTTCAGGTTCGAAATGGAGTTTCAAAGTGCAAGGGTTATTGTCGTTAACTCTGAGGGTGATTCCAAAAATGAGTGTAATGAAATAATGGCTTCGGTTTGTTCAAACATGGAACGAACTTGTATGGATTGAATGCTTTCAACACACTGTCAGATGGACGATGAGCATCCTAAGATAGATATGGTCTATAAAGGTAATCGTAGCCTCAAGCCTTATCAACCGAGAAAGGTTAAAACATGGGAGATGCATTAAGGCTAAGTGAGTCGCGCTCAAGTAGGACAAGAGCTTCCCCTATCTAGATGTCCCTTTTTATTCGGTTGTGTGGGCAGCTGGTCTGCAGCCAAATGCGGGGTTGTCTTGTTCGAGACTGTTCTGTAAGGAATGGTTCCAGCCTTGTGTTGCAGGGGTTGGAAGTGATCTTCGGTACGTTGATCTAGGCCACGTACTGTGACGGGCAGTACCCTAGTAGCCCTACCATTGATGGAAATCCATTCTTCCTACGTGCCTTTATGGTTTAGATTGTATAACCCACTTTGTGGCAAGTATGCTGGAATTTAATCATGTAACAATTTCAGCTAATTCTTATTTATTTGAAAACCCTAGACCCTATTATAATATTACTGGATTTCCTATCAAATGTTTTGGTTAGCGTAAGGTAAAAACTTACCCATGTTTATGTGTGGGGAGTCTTATGTGATACCTTTTTTTTCAAATGATTTTAAAAGTTAAACAACTTTATACTGTTTACTCACACCAGATCCATGTCTGACCCGGAATTTATTTCTATTTTTCTTCAACTCTTGGGAACTCAAATTTTTGCGAGTAGCCAAGTGATCAGGTTTTGCTTGACGAATATTGGATAGCTTGGAGTAGGAGTCCAGACATAGCTATATCTATCTGTTTCCGTTGTGGTGTCTTTACCTGTTGTATCTTGGTTGTAATGGATTAGACAGAACTTTATAACTGTCTAATGTGAAATGTTGTTGTAATCTGAGTAACTCTGATGTAAATGACTATGTAATATCTATGTTATATATTATATTTTGCTCCATTTCCGTTGTGAGATTCTGATATTGTTGTGTTCTTTCTTCTTTCTATTCTATTTCTACCTCTTTCTTTCTTAATGATGATGCGTCTTTTTATGGAATGAAAGGCAGGTCGTCACAATGTTCAACTATCTTATTCAAGCGTTTAGGAATCCCTATCAAGAATGTTGGCTAGACAACTCAGTTGAACTCTTAAAGCACTCGACGATCAATCTAACTGTAACAACCCTAGTGTAAATTCACTAATTAATTAAATTTAAATAGGAATGATTAAATTTATTTTATGATTTGTAAATTTAATTGAGGTATTAAAACATATTTTAAGAACATTTGATTGGATCTATTTAGGGAATAATTTTTATTTCTTAAATAAAGAATTTCAGTTCAAATTGGAATATTATTAAATCATTTATATAAAAATTTGTAATTAGAGTAAAATGTTAATATTGTGATTGTAGTCCAAATTGAAACAATTTAATTGTAAAACTTAATTATGAAACTAAACCTGTTTTTGTAAATAATGGATCTTAATAAATCCTACCGTAACTTTCGAAATGATGTAAATTCAGTCAAGTGTCAGTATTGAGATTTATTATTGAAAATAATGAGAATAACTTTATTTCAGAAGTTATATTTAAATTTTATAATATCTTAGTAATATTGTAAATGAGAGTTTTAAATTTTTTAATTTGATTTTGTTAAATTTGAGAAAATAACTTGTGATTTTGTAAAATATTGATTAGTGTAAACAAATGAAATAAGAAGGAAATAGCAACACTTGTCTTAAGAAAAAAATTAGCAACACTTTGCTTTAGGATCCATACTCAAACTCATTTTTCCCATTTAAGAGGAGTATTACTTCTTCTTTGTTTTATATTTTTGTTCATGAATGTAGTAGAGAAATAGAAACAGAAGTACGTTTCTCAAAGTTAAGTAAAAACCTAGTTCTTAAATCCTCAAACAAATAGAAATCAAGAGGCTTTTGGTTAATGCTTGTTGAAATCAAAGCTAGGTAATCTTTTCCACCTTCTAAACCTATAAAAGTATGATTTTGTTTTATTTTAAATCTAAGTGCTGCTGGTTGGATTTAGGTTTTTGAGCATTTAGGTGTATTTGAGATTAGCAAAGAGATTGCAAGGTAGTAGTAAGGCTTTGGGTTAGATTAGCAGGCTATAGGAAGCTATATGGTGAGTTAATCACTCACACTTCTATCTCTAATCCACAAAAATCATTGTTATTTGCTATTTGGATTGAATTGGATGATTTGTTGTTGAGTTTCTTTAAATTTGTCGAATTGAATTGGTTGTAACTTGATTGTAAACTTGGATGATAGTGGTGTTCTTGTTCGTTGAAAATTTTGTGTGAAAATTGCTGCAGTGAAATAGCAATATTGTGGTGTAGAATAATCAAAAATGGCTTATCCTTTTGCTGTAGAGACATCTTTCAACTAGCTACAACTTCTCTTATGGTCACTTGTCCAAATTCAATTTTTTATGTGGTCTAAATTGAGTTAGAAACCGATGGTATCTCGTTGTCATGTTTAATTAGCTACGTTAAAACTTGAAATTTATTTGGTCATAAATTTTATGTTTGTTGTCAGAATTTGATAATTCTTGATGTTTTGGAAAGTTTAGACTATATTCTAAAACTTTTATGTTTTGACTTTTGCAGAAATTTGAGATTTAGACAGTCGAAATCTTATTTCTTTGTCACTGCTGTGAGAAGAACGACAGCGACAGTGAATTTAAAATTTGAGAATTATTTTGGCCATAACTTTTGAACCGTAAGTCCAAATTAGATGATCTTTATTTTGTTGAAAATCATAGACATTTTCTACAAATTTCATGTTTTGAGATTTGAAAATTTATGGGATATAGGGGGTCGAAACTGCAGACCTAAGTGCTTTAAATTTGAGTTGAAAATATATAAATGGACATGTTTCATATTCAAGTAATTTTACGAAAGAAAGTTTATTTAAATTTATATATCTCAAACTTGTTTCTAAATTAGTTTGAGTTAAATGATTTTAATAAGTAATTATATATATATATATATATATATATTATTCCAAGTATATAGAGTTATGGATTTGAAGCGACGAATGATCATGGTTTTATATAATAAGTGATAACATATAAAAATGGCTTTGGGAATATGGTTTTAAAAAGGTGAGTCTAATTTATTTCTAAATTATATATATATACATATATATGTATATGTATATATATATATATATATATATCAACATGGATTTGGAAGAATGATAAAAGCGGTTTTAAAATATGGGTTATTAACTAAATACTTTAAACGGAAATTTGAGACACTGTGTACATAAATGTAATTTTGGAATAATTCGGGTTATGGAATATTTTATCAAATAAGTGAAAATTATTTTAATCAAAGTAGTAAAAAAATTATGGAAATTTATGACAAGTGTTTTTAGACAATAAAAGTGAAGAGAAAAAAAATATTTTGAGAAACCTTAATTTTATAACTTAAGAAGTACTAATAATCGACTTAGTGTCATCGATTGGTTTAAATGCTCTCGAATAACACTTCGTCGAATATGATATAACTCATTGAAAAGAATGTTTGAGTAGAACTTACTAGCCCATTAGCAAATACATAATTTCACCCGGTAGTATGAGATGCCTTGCTTAAATTCGTTTGATTGCTATTAGGAAGTATTTATGCGATAAGTGGTTGGTGGATTCTTAAAAGAATGTAGTTTAGGTTTTCTAGTAGTATCTGTAATAAGTGATATTTACTAGCTTTTAGTGAATACTTGAATTTCACCATAAGATATGAGACTTTTTGGTTAAATTCTTGTGATTACTAAAGGTGATAGTATTTGGCACTTTAGAACTTACTCTCTTTTGGTGTGCGGCAAGTGGCTGCTAGATCGTTAAGAAGTTTATTCCTGGATTTTCTTTTCAAATATAATAAAATAATAATATAAAATAAATGTATATTTATCGATTCATGGTTTCTACGATCACCTTGATTGGTATGGACTATCCTTGAGATCATTCTATGATACTGTGTTCCCGGTCTGAGTATGATCCTTGGTATTGGATCAGTTCGAGTGATACCAATTTGTTTGTTTGTTTGGCACGGGTTTTGAGCACAGTCATTACGATTGTTTTAGACGATCATTAAGATCGGTTTGGATTAAGTCTCTTGGATTCTAGATATTTGGATTTTGTGACTATTCTATGTTTGTGAAATAAATATATGTTCTTGTGTGTTCTGACAGATGTTAAGTTAATTCTGTTAATTTTTCTTTAGTGACTAGTCCGCGTTTGTGACTTAAACTTATAACCTTGCTCTGAGTTAGTCATTGATATTTGCATGCTTAGAGATATTGTGTTTTGTTCTGTGAATTCAGTGTTTAGTGATTAATATGAGTTCATGACTTAAATGTATAACTATGTGCCATGTGATGAACTTTAAGTTAAATTAATTCCCATGACTCGTTATATCCTGGACATCTATATTTACTTATATGTTGTTTGTTCTTGTATTATATCTTTTTCTCACTTTACTGGGTATTTAGAGATAGTCTGACCCGGGTGTTATTTTGCTCGAATCGGGCATAGACTTTTTAGGCTACAGGACAGGTTGACCTTTGAATGGTTATGCTAGCACAGATATAAACATTTGGACTTTAAGTTTATCCTATTTAGGAATTTGGACCTTGTATATAAATTTATAATTGAGATTAGAGAATGATTAAACATGTATAACAATCGAGTTTAGTACTTCATTTTGTAAACTCAAAATTTGTATATGTATAAGTTGAAATTTTTTTTCCGCTGTGATCTGTGACTGTTATTTATATGATATATTGTTCTGATTCTGAGAAATCAGTGTGTCTATTACTTTGTATTAATATTGTACACGTCAAATTCAGTTCAGATATTAAGTTAGAAGGTATAAATGACATGTTAGTATTAGTACAAAGATATATTCACATTCAGTCGCCCTTAACAAGCCATATTCTTCGGATTAGCAGACGACATTACTTGTAATGTTGTTTGCTAAACTGGGGATCGCGGTGGGGTTGTTACGGTTTGGTATCAGAGCCATGTCAGAACATTATAGGATATAATATTATGGATCTGAGACCTAGACGACTTAAAGTACTGTCTCCTGGAGTGTGTGGTAGATAGTTTAATTAATTATCTAATTTGGGATAAGAATATAAATAATTATAAGGTTGATCATTTAGGTCATAAATTGATTTAAAAATTTTAAATTGATAAATTGGAATATGTGACATTAAAACTTTTGGAAATTAATGATTAAAATATTTAGAGTTTTGAAATTTTTGGAATTAAACTAGAATGAATTAAATTAAATTGAACTATTTTATTTTATTAGAAAATTAGGAAAATTTATGTAAATAAGTTTAATATTTAAATAATCAAGGAATAATCAGAGTTGCGCAGCGGAATTTCAGATATTGAATTATTTTTCTATAAAGATTGTGTATGTTTTGGTTGATTAGTTGCTAGGAATTGATTGCTTGGTTGCATTTATTTTAAATTGGATGCATGGATGTTAGTGGTAATAAAGTAAATGCATCTAAAATTGTGATTATTTATTGTGTTAACTTATTCGGACATTGTTTAAGGCTTCCAATCGATATGTGGGACGCCTATTATCAATAGGGGTTCCAAACGTCGAACATGACATTTTGACATACGTAATTATTAAAACTTGGAAATTTAAGTATGAATTTTTTTGGTTATGGAATATTGTGATGTCAATCTAGAAAAAGTGTAACGATGAATAGTTAATATCTTCTATATGATAAGAATTTGATATTAAATACTAATATGACTTTTTGAGATAGGTGCAGGTATCCAAAATTAAGTAGATATCCTTTAAAAGATTATAAATTGTTTGCTTAAGGAATATTAGCGGACTCGCTAATATTTTAAATATAAGGTATTATCTCGGATTACATATCGCATTTTTATGTTTTTTCCTACAGGATGCCTCCTCGTTGAGATGAGATGTATATTGTGTAATTATATTCATATTGTAAATTTCTAAAATGATAGCCGCTCAAAGGAGACGCTGGCATAATTTTCTGTAAATTTGATGCGTTAGAATTTTTCTAGAACTTTAAGAAATTTTGATAACTAAAAATTTGAGTTTAGTGTTATAATTTGAACTGATATTAATTAGGGGATTTTGGAAATTAAATTAGAAACCTGTTAGCAAAAAAATTATATTATGTATTTCTTCCTTTAAGGAAATAGCGGGGACGCAATTTCTTTAAGGGGAGAAGTATGTAACAAACCTAGTGCAAATTCACTAGTTAATTAAATTTAATTAGGAATGATTAAATTAAATTTATGATTTAAAAAATTTAATTGAGAAATTAAAACATATTTTGTGAATATTTGGTTGGATCTATTTAAGGAATAATTTTTATTTCTTAAATAAAGAATTTCAATTTAAATTAGAATATTATTAAATCAATTATACAAAAATTGGTAATTAGAGTAAAATGTTAATATTGTAGTTTGCAGTTTCAATTGAAAAATTATAATTCTAAAATTTAATTATGAAACTAAACCTATTTTTGTAAATAATGGATCTCAATAAATCTTACCGTAGCTTTCGAAACGATGTAATTTCAGTTAAGTTTCAGTATTGAGATTTATTATTAAAAATAATGAGATTAATTTTATTTCAAAAGTTATATTTAAATTTTATAATATCTTAGTATTATTATAAATGAGAGTTTTAAACTTGTTAATTTGATCTTATTAAATTTGAGAAAATAACTTGTGATTTTGTAAAATATTGATTAGTGTAAATAAATGAAATAAGAAGGAAATAGCAACACTTGTCTTAAGAAATTAATTGGCAACACTTTGCTTTAGGATCCATACTCAAACCAATTTAGCCCATTTAAAAGAAGTATTACTTCTTCTTTGTTTTATCTTTACTTTCATAAATGTAATTGTGACGACCCGGAAATTTTTAACATATGAAATGGAATATTTAATTGATTTTAAATATTTGGAGGTTAGTTTAACTTGAATTTTGAATATAAATATCAATTTGGCAATTAAATTATTGAATTTGATTTATTAATGATGGGTAAAAAAATATGTTTCTTCAATTTTAACCTGATTAAAAATATTTTTTTCAAAGGCTTAGGAAATTCATATTGATAATACTGAAGATAATAGAAACTACAAAATTGAATTTGAAAGTGAATTGTGTAGTTTTGAGTTTATATTGTTTAAATCGATATTTAAAAATAGTCTTCCGGGACACAGTCTCGGAATTCGACGAAACCAGTTCCATGGGATCCGTAATATTGTATTATTATCGGATTTCAAATTTCGTATTGATCGGAGTTGTTGTGTGAGCGTACGATATATAAACGCACTGAAAATTTAATTGATAATAATTGATTCAAAAAGCTATCTTAAACATACGATCGAATTAGGACTCGAAACCTTTTCCACTGCGTTCGGGATAAGGGCGTAACATTGTGAACGCCTAATGGCATGCCTCGATAGGAGGTTGGAATTTTGAGTTGCTGAATTCTAGACGATTTGAATTTAAAAATATAATATATATGTTGACTAGTCCAGCTATATTCCTTTTCGTTCACATCAGAGCTTTTTCGTTCTTCCTAGAATCACTGTAGTTGGCTTCTTCAACCCTTCACATATGTCTCTTCCTTTCATCAGCTATTAGCCACCCTAGTGCAGACCTAAAAGTGTACGCGTAGTCGTTGTCTTCTGATATTCGTATGCCTCCATCAGGTTCTAATAAAAAACGAAAAGAAAGAATATAATGGCCGATACTTCAATACTTATTCCTCTTCCTCTCCAGTTTTTCAAAATCGAAGAAAACAAAATTTAAATCAATGGCCGAAGCCTTCACTTTCATTTCTCGTTCAAAAATCTATCGTTCTAAATCAAAATCAATGGCCACCCCTTTTTGTTCATTTCAAAATTAAAATGACCGAAGCCCCTTTCTCCTCAAATAAATAAAAAATGGCGACCGACACAAATCGAATCGCGTTCGATTCGAACTGGGGTTTCGCGGCATCAAGCGCGATGAAGCGACGGCTCAGCTTGGAGAGTGGTCGTGTGAGCGAAGCATGATGTTCGCATTCATCTGTGGGGAGTTCAAAGTCGAGCCAGGTAATGGCGGCGACAAGGCGGAGCAAGCGGTGCTCGCAAACGCGAGAAGAAGTCGTGACGGCGACGATATCAATGGTCGCAGCGATGACCGAGGTGAAGGGAATCTCGATTTGGGCTCGGCAGTAAGTAAAATTTCTGTTTGATTTGGGAATTAATGAATGGGTATTTGGTTTAATTTAATTTAATTTAACAAATAAAATATATTTAGGTGGGATTTTAATTTACAGTAGAACAAATTTTTATTTTGTTATTCACTGGAAAATATTTGCAGCAACACATATATGCAGATTTTCAATTATATATATACATATATATGTAAATAAAAAAATTTATATGTGAACATTTTTAGACATGGGTTAGGGTGATTAAAAAATTCAGGTAACTAGTTTAATTCTTTAGTTATTAGGAATTTATTTTTCATAAGAGATTGGTTTAAGATTAAATTATTTTAGTCACTAGGAGATTATTTAAAGGAACTGTAAATATTGAAGGATTTATACAAAAATTGATTTTTGAATCTATGTAGATATTTTAAATATATATATATGTAGTTTTAAAAGAAATAATAAATTTTAGTGGTTAATTTATTTAGTTATCCTATTTATTTTTTGTTACTAAAGAATTTTATTTAAAAAGGAAAATTTGCTTAAAAGATTAAATCATTAGTTTGAAATTAAATTTTTAGTTAAATAATTTATTAAAAGAAATTGGTTTAAAATAAAATCATTGGATAATTAAAATTGCGAAACGAAAACTGATTATTCAATTGTTTGAATATTAATAAATTGTATAATTGTTTATACAAGGTTTGAAGATCGTAAAAGACAAACTGGAATTGAAAATGGATTGCGTGCATTGTTAAAGGTGATATCTTCTCACTCAATCAAATATTGTTCTGATTTAAATTTTGAATAGTTAGATTAAAAATTGATTGACTGTGTGCTTGGATGATTGATTTATAATAATTTATTCACTTGATGATATTACATATATAGTAGTATATAGTATATTGGAGTGATTGATTTCCCGCATTATATAGCGAACGAGACCCTATGCGCCGCATAATAGAGGATGATATTTTATAAATCCCATATACCACGATATTCCACCTCGAAGTGGAATTGGTATTTAATTGTTGTGCTAACATCTGTGGATGCAGGGAAACAAGTTGGAAGGATCCACGTGGATTCCTCAAATATTGAATTTGTTTTATATGATGTGTATTGATAATCTTTGTGTAATTATACTGTGATTGAAATCATTGAAGGCTAAAATTTAGCCGAATATATTTTTGGTATCGTAGGATACTAGAAATAAATAAAATTTGATCTTTAAATTTAGGTAGAAAATCTATAGTGAAACCCTATTGAATAAAATTCCAAAATATGGGAAAAAGTTTGATAAATGGATTTCAAGTAATAATATTCAAAAGGTGAAGAATTTATTTTAAAAAAATGGTTTTTAAATAATTTGGAAAAGATAAAGGAATTTATTTTAAAGTAAATTCGAAAATTGATTTGGTGTTTGAAAATAAATTTGGAAATCAATTGAAAATTTGATTTGGTATTGAAAATGAATATTTGAAAAACGATTTGAAAATCGTATATTAGCGGATATATGAAAATCTAAATTCACAATGAAAATTTATAAAGGAAAGGGGAATTTGTTTTAAAAAATAAATATAGGTTTATTTTTAAGCGTGGAAAGAAATCCGTGGATTAAAAGTGTA
This sequence comes from Allium cepa, assembly GCA_030765085.1. Lineage (NCBI taxonomy): Eukaryota > Viridiplantae > Streptophyta > Magnoliopsida > Asparagales > Amaryllidaceae > Allium > Allium cepa. The sequence continues at coordinate 472,676,581 of CM060931.1, forward strand.
GATTTAAAATAAATCGAAAAGAATTTATTAATTGATTTTAAATGGATCATTTTGTAATGGAAAGTGAATTCTCCCCTGGAAAGCCGAGTATATTTTCAAAGTAGCTTTTGAATAAAAATTAAAAGTTCTAGATTTGGTTTTAAAAGAATATTGTTGGAGGGATTATTTTTTTAGGAGTTATTTTAAATGTTTAAAGTAAAGATTTATTTAATTAATTATAGAAGGGATTATTTTAAAGATTAAAATTGATTTTTGATTTAGAAAATGGATGTTTAAGTAAGTTATATCATATCTACTAATTTTATTTAAAAAAATTAGTTTGGATTTGAAATTTTATGTGAGATATTGGTATAAAGTTTTCATAGCTAATATTTGAATGATTTTAAAATATTTGAACTCGACAAATTTTTAGTGGAATCAAACAAATATTCGGAAATTTATTCCACGTGAGGAAGGTGATTTGAAATTTGTTTTCAAATTATTGCAATGTGGAAAAAAAGTGATTTGAAATTTGTTTTCAGATGGTTCAAGTGTTAAAATTATATCTTGCAAAGATATTTTGAAAATAATAATTGGGGGAAAAATTATTTGAAATTTAGCGATGGTTGTGAATGATGATTGATAGTTAAATAACCGACTATCAATATTGGCCTTTTAATGGCATTTGAATTTCGATGCGACCGGGGTCGGATTCCAAGTGGATATCCAAAAACAACATCGAACCTTTATGATTGTAATGGACCTTTTATTTAAAAGATTGAAGTAGAAATTGTTGTGATTTGTTTGAAATCTTATTGAACACTTATTTTAAAAAAAATAAGTGCTCATTATTCAAATTAGCCGGGAGAGGACTTTGTGTCATACAACCCATTCCGAATAATGATACAACGAAATGGGATTGCATTGGAAGACAGTGTTGAAGACCGGGTATTTTCGAAAATGAAAGAATTACCTGTCTAATGTCTCTACACCGGGTTGCTCCGGTATAGAGATTTTTATCACCTTTGTGATGGGGATTCCGGACGTGATTAGTGAATATCTGGATTGCAAGAGCTTCTTTGAAGTGCCTTCGGTTCCGTTCGATCCCGGAACAGACTTGTATGGATGTGTGTCTGACATTACACTTTGAGATATAAAGCTGATTTCTATCAAATACATTTCTGTTGGTGGCGGAGAATTTATTCTCTTAGCTTAACACCCTTCTCTGAGACGTATGAGCTCAGAGGTTATGTAGTTGATGGTTATTAGTGATATATTCCCAAATTGGTAACGTTGCATACGAAGTGCTGCTGATCATTTGTTAATCAAAGCATGACTTTGTGAAAAGTGTAGCTTTGTGGACGAGACTTCGTCGGACCTCACACCCTGGAAATGGTCAAAACAGGAAAGATGCGGCAAGGTTATGAGGATCGCGCCCTTTAGGGTATGTCATTTCCTTCTAGAAAAGGGTGGTATCATTGTATGGAGCCTAGATACTTAACCTATGTGGTTGCTACAAATCTATTACTCTTTGTGGTTGTTGCTTTTTGGTTGAGGATCCTCGGATAAAGGTTGCAAATGACCGGGGGATGGCATACTCGAGTAGTAGTTACCTAGTTACAGAGGTAACCCGACCTTGTGTTGGCAGAGATCCGGTTAGGTTCTCGAGACGTCCCTCCGGAGGCGTACCCATGTGGCAGTAGGAAGTTCCCTAGTCTGACCATTTGTTGGAAATCCAAAGAAACAATACGCGCCTTGTACGGTTTTAGTTGTATAACCTGCCATGGAATGTGGTGGTAACCTGCTATTGAACAAGGCAGTTATAGTAGGCATACAATAATGGTTGTATGCTGGCTAAGATTAATATTATACTTTCGAAATGTTTTCTGCACTATGCACTAATAATAATATCGAAAGGAATTTGCATATTAAGCATGTTTGACTATCATAAGGTGAAATCTCCTCCAATTCTAAGTTTGCATTGTGTGTGTGGCGAGAGGCCTTATGGTAGTTTCATTTTTCAAAAGAGCGTATTTCCTTTCTTTTCTTTTTGAAAATAACTGTTTTTAAGATCTTACACCAGTCTCACGACTGTCCTAGAGTTTATTGTTCCCTTTCTAAACTCTAGGTGTGCATAATTTTCCACACGGGCAGCCTAGAGTCAGGTTATCATTATTCGGGAGCGAAGTCTATCAAGAAGTTGCTGTGGAGATCTAGAGTTGAAGCTGGATGGCGAGACGTATCACTTATGTATGTAATATATCTTTTCCGCTATTTGTTGTTGTAAACTCTGATAATGTAATGTGATGTAATGTAATAACTGATATAGTTCTTTGTTTTAAAGATATTCATTTATCTATTATATTTGTTCCGCTGCGAAATGTGTGATTCTGTTTTCCTTTCTGTTTGTTATTCTTCTTAAACCCTAATGGTTCGGTTTTTCGGCATTCGACTGTGCGGCATTTAATATAGTGGAGGTATTGATGTCGACTTTCGGGCATCGTAAAATTGGGTCATTACAGTAATAGAGAAATAGAAACAGAAGTATGTTTTCAAAGCTAAGTAAAAACCTAGATCTTAAATCCTCAAATCAGAGCTAGAAATCAAGAGGCTTTTGGTCAATACTTGTAGATATCAAAGCTTGATAATATTCCCTACCTTCTAGACCTATAAAAGTATGGTTTTTGTTTTATTTTTAACCTAAGTGCTGCTGGCATGATTCAGGTTTTTGAGCATTTAGGTGTATTTGAGATTAGCAAAGATATTGCATGGTAGTAGCAAGCCTTCGGATTAGATTAGCAGGCTATAGGAAGCTAAAAGGTGAGTTAATCACTCACACTTCTATCTCTAATCCATGAAAATAATTGTTATTTGTTGTTTGGATTGAACTGGATGATTTGTTGTTGAGTTTCTTTCAATTTGTCGAATTGAATTGGTTGTAAATTGATTGTAAACTTGGATGATAGTGGTGTTGTTGTTTGTTGAAAATTTTGTGTGAAAATTGCTGTAGTGAAATAGCAATACTATGGTGTAGAATAATCCAAAATGGCTCATTCGCTTTGCTATAGAAAGTTCTTTCAACTAGCTACAGCTTCTCTTATGGTAAATTGTCGAAATTCTATTGTTTATGTGTTCTTAATTGAGTTAGAAGCCGATGGTATCACACTACCATGTTTAATTGGCTGTGTTAAAACTTGAAATTAAAATGGTCATACTATTATGTTTCTTGTCGGAATTTGATAATTCTTGATTTTCTGGAGAGCTCAGACTATGTTCTAAAAATTTTATGTTTTTAGTTTTGTAGAATTTTGAGGTTTAAATAGTCAAAATCTTATTTCTTTGTCGCTGCCCTAAGAACAAATGACGATGACAATGATTTTAAAATCTATGAATTATTTTGGCTATAACATTTGAACTGTAAGTCCTAATTAGATGATCTTTATCTTGTTGGAAAGCATAGACATTTTTTAAAACTTTCATGTTTTGAGGTTTGAAAAATTGTGGAATATAGGGGTCAAAACTGCAGATCTAAATGCCCTAAATTTGAGTTGAAAATATATAAATGGACATGTTTCGTATTCAAGTAATTTTATGAAAGAGAGTTTATTTAAATTTATAAATCTCAAACTTGTTTCTAAATTAGTATGAGTTTCTTTTGTAAATGATTTTAATAAGTAATTGTGTGTATATTTATATACATATTAATTATTTCAAGTGTATAGAGTTATGGATTGGAAGAGATGAATGATTATGGTTTTATGAAAAAGTGATAGCATATACAAGTGGCTTTGGGAATATGGTTTTAAAAAGGTGAGTCTAATTTATTTCTAAATAATATATATATCAAAACGGATTTGGAAGAATAATAAAAGTGGTTTTAAAATATGGGTTATTAACTAAATACTTTATACGGAAATTTGAAACATTATGTACATAAATGTAATTTTGGAATAATTCAGCTTATTGAATATTTTATCAAATAAGTGAAAATATATTTTAATCAAAATAGTAAAAAAACTTATGGAAATTTAAGACAAGTGTTTTAAGACAATAAAATCAAAAAGGAATTTTTTTTAAGAACCTTAATTCTATAATTGGAGGAGTACTAATAATAGACTTAGTGTCATCGATTGAATGCTTTCGAACAGCGCTTCGTCGAATATGGTATAACTTGTTGAATAGAATGTTTGAGTGGAACTTACTACCCCATGAGCAAATACTCGAATTTCATGGGTAGTATGGGATGCCTTTGGTTAAATTCATTTGATTGCTATTTGGAAGTATTTTACACTTTAGAGTTGTATTCTCTTTTGGTGTGCGACAAGTGGTTGCTAGATTCTTAAGAGAATGTAGTTCATGTTTTCTTGTAGTGTCCGTAATAAGTGATATTTACTAGCTTTTAGTAAATACTTGAATTTCACCATATGGTACGGGACGTATTGGTTAAATTCTTGTCATTACTAAAGGTGATAGTATTTGGCACTTTAGAATTTACTCTCTTTTAGTGTGTGGAAAGTGGCCGCTAGATCCTTAAGAAGTTTATTCTAGATTTTCTTTTCAAACATAATAAAACAATAATATTAAATAAATGTTGATTTATCGTGTCATGGTTTCTATGATCACCTTGATCGGTATGGACTCTATGATTCTGTGTTCCCGGTCTGAGTATGATCCTTGGTATCAGATCGGTTCGAGTGATACCAATTTGTTTGTTTGTTTGCCACGGGTTTTGAGTACAATCATTATGATTGTTTTGGATGATTTACGATCGGTTTGGATTAAGATATCTTGGATTCTAGATATTTGGATTCTGTGATTATTCTGTGTTCGTGAAATAAATATACGTTCTTGTGTCTTGTGACGTATGTTAAGTTAATTATGTTATTTTGTGTTTAATGACTAGTTTGTGTTTATGACTTAAACTTATAACCTTGTTCTGAGTTAATCATTGATATTTGCATGCTTAGAGATATTGTGTTTTGTTCTGTGAATTCAGTGTTTAGTGATTAATATGTGTTCGTGACTTAAATGTATAACTATGTGCCTTGTGATGAACTCTAAGTTCAATTAATTCCCATGACTCATTGTATCTTGGACATCTATATTTACTTATATGTTGTTTGTTCTTGTATTATATCTTTTTCTCACCCTATTGGATATTCAGAGATAGTCTGACCTGGGTGTTATTTTGCTCAGGTTAGGCCGAGACTTTTTAGGTTATAGAAAGGTTGACCTTTGAATGGTTATGCTAGCACGGAGATAAACATTTGGACTTTTAGTTTATCCCATTTAGGAATTTGGACCTTGAATATAAAATGTATAATTGCGATTAGAGAATGGTTAAACATGTATAACAATCAAGTTTAGTATTTCATTTTGTAAACTCAAAATTTTTATAAGTTGAGATTTTTTTCCGCTATGATCTATAACTGTTATTTATATGATATACTATTCTGATTTTAAGAAATCGGTGTGTCTATTACTTTGTATTAATATTGTACATGTCAATCTCAGTTTAGATATTAAGTTAAAAGGTAAAAATGACGTGTCGATATTAGTATAAATATATTTTCACATTCAGTCGCTTTAACAAGCCGTATTCTTCGGATTAGCAGAAACATTACTTGTAATGTTCTTTGCTAAACTGGGCATCGCAGTGGGGCTGTTACACTAACACATACACAAACCCAGACACACACATAGATATATATATTCTAGAATTTCTCCTATATATGCACATCTTTTAACATTCTAGCCGTAACAAATGTTAGCTTGCTTATATTAATCAAAATTAAACACCTCATATAGATATATATATCTTTTAGCTAAAATAATTTTAGTTTGATTAGATGATTGATTTTATTAAAATACTTCTCAATTATCCTCTTTGTTATAAATAACTAGTGATTCATTTATAATAATTCATTAAGAACCAAACACCAAATTTTAAATTCATTAACAGTTTTTTAATTATATATAAGATTTAATCATCCACATTACACATAATAAAAAAATTAAAATCCCTGGCGGTGGTTACTCCTTTGTGGACACCGCAATGGCTAACTTTTAATGTTGAGTAGGTTACACTCTCTCATATGACGATTCCTACTTGAATTGAATTTTAATTTGTTACTAAAATTTTCTAAGCAACCATGCATCCAACAACCAATCAATTAAACATATATAAAAAAAACTAGTTAATATGCATAGTGGAAAGCAGTCCACTGCTTCCACCGCACAATTTTGATTACTAAGGGATCGGGACACAACAATTCATTCCTAAGCCATTCATGGTCTAATTTACATGAATAACAATAAATTATATAGTGATGTAAAATCTTATAAATAATCTCAGATGAATATCCCTAATTATCATCTATATTCTTATCCTAATTAGGAAATAAATTCTAAATTTCTACCAAATACTGAAAGAGGCGGGACTCTAAGTCTGTCTATGCCAAGATTTGTGTCTCAAATATTGTATATTGTTCTAAACATAGCTATGATGCCAAGTTGTATCACCCCACCTCTATACCCGCATTAAGAAAGGCTATTATAGAGTAATAGCATTTGCTAATATGGTAATAAGGCTAGTTAGGAGCTGTGAAGACCCATCTACTCGACTATCGGAAATCGATACCATTACATCCACGGTATTCACGTGCCATAAATCCAAGGGCCGGGGAAGCAGATTTTCTGGGGTGGAGTAAAGTAAAAGATGGAAACGCAAATTCTCACATTATGTTTGTATCAACCCGCATATTTTATGATTATATATTTAAATGTTTTATTTAAATATAGCATCATTAGTTGGATTAAGTTCCAAAATGTGTCTTTTTGTACGAATTGGGAATCGATACCACTTTCATTGAGTTCAAAATGGCTGTTTGAGTATAAACATTAATGCATTTGGAGTTGATTAGGATTTTGGTATTTTCGTTTGGGCTTCGGATTGTGTTCTAGCCCACTAACTTAACAATAGACCCCAAACTCTTCTACTAAATACCCTAACTCCTCTCCCCTTCATTCATTCATTCATTAATTCATTCATTGCTAATTCCTTAACAATCTCAAAGATAAAGGGAAAATGGGGGAAAAGATAGGAAATTAAAATTCCCAAGCCCTAGTTATTAGGAAATTCAAATTCAGGTTCCAAAAATCAAGGAGAAGCTTAGGTAAGCATCATCTTCACCTTCTCCATCCCAATCCCTCTCCAATTTTCATATTTTCCTATGACCTAACTTAGGAAATATTTGCATATGATCATAGATTGGAGCTTCTAAAGTTGAAGTTGAAGAGAGGTTGATCTTCCTTTGTTTTAGAGCTTCTAATTGTTGAGCTTAAATGTGAGTTCTTGAACTTACATCAATGTCTATAGCTTTCATTGTTGTTAGGTATGAATTCCTAACATCTATTTCATGTCCAAATGCTTTTGAATTGAATGGGTTTGGAGAATTTTCCAATATTTGGTATTTTGAAGTCAAAATCTATGAAAATCCTACTATGGATATTTGGACATGTTGTTTGGTGTGTATTGATGAGTTTATAGGGCTGGATTGCCGCTTTGCATAAATCCGTAACCATCATCACTCATTAGATCGCTTCCGAGATAATTTGGCCATCAATGGCCTAGGCTAAATCTTGCATAGAGCTTAAGCTCAGACGTTTGGAAAACACTCAGATGTTTGGGTAGTCGGAATAAAAATTCTAGACTTACAGCTCAGACGTTTGAGGTTGTTCCCAGTCGTTTGGGCGATCTCGAAGAAAATTTCCAAACCTTCAGCTCAGACGTCTGGGAAAACCACTAGACGTCTGGAGTTGTTAAATTTAGCCAATTTGCCTATTTTATATTTTTTTCCATTAATATCGATTTTTTGTTGATCTGGTTGTTTGTTATCGCTAATTATCGACTTTGATGACATATTTTCTGGATTTTTGGAATATCCATTTGATGGATTGGTTTTTATGGCTTTAATTCACATCGTTGAATGTGGATTTTTGGTGATTGATTGTTTTTTTTACAATCGTTTCTATGGTTTTTGACTTTAAAATACAAAGGTTTCTATACCAGTGGTAAATACTCAAACTCTTTCGCAAAAACTGATTTCAACAATATTTTTAATACAAAGCTCGTTTTTAAAACCGTTTTCCAATCTATTAGTGTGCACAAACCTTTACCTCATTTGTATGAGAAATCTAATTAAGCGACTTAGCAAAACAAGTGGATGAAACGCTTGCGTTTACTTCATCGGTTAATTCTTAGGCTTGTTCGATTGAAATCGTGTGATAATTTTCGAGTGGAAATCTATAATCTGTGCGTAAATATTTAAGTAAGCTAGTGGTTATGCGACATGAAGCTAAGCTCATTTATTAACTAGCTTAGTGTAATTTACACTTCTTATTGATCAGCAGTGATCATTTTATGGTTTAGACTTGTGATATGCGATGTCTCTTGGTCCACGTGGGGGACTATACTCATTTTATGGAGCTTCGTCTCATTTTTAGGGGCTAGCGACCCCTGGTCTTTTGACCGTTCGTGGAGTAATCGGCTCAATGAGTTCAGTGCATGGGACGTATCTTTTTAGGTAAGTTAATGTTCGGCTCCATAAGTATGTGCATGGGGCGTACCTTTTTAGGTGCGTCGATGTTCTACTGTGCATGGGGCGTATCTTTTTAGATGCGTTGATGTTCAGCTTATCAGTCTCCAAGGGGGGACTGTACCTCGTATTTTTATAGGATAGCATCACGTTTGTGATACATGTGTTAGTGAGTTTTCACGTTCCCGTTTGTGATAGGCCTCCTCCTTTGTAATTTTCTGGATTTCTGATTGTTGAATTCTAGAATTTGTGTTTCACCAATTTTTGCGAATTGCCATTAATATATTTTGCCCATATTTGAGGTTTGGTGAATAAGCTAAAGAACATGACATTCTTTTTTGGTGTTTGAGAAGATTTGAGACTTGTCACAATATGACATTATTGTTATCATATATTTTTGTCATATCTCTTATCCTATCTCATCTTGAATGATATTTATAGCTAGTATTTATAGCTAGACTGGTCTGTTTATTATTTTTCTTTTTTTAAATAATACTCGGTTGAGACCAAGGTGTTACAAGAGCTTCCACTTGACTTTTTAGTAGGGACTAGCTTCTGACTTTTGAGTAACTACTTTAGCTTAGTAGTTTTTTTTTTGCTTTTATACATTTGAGAGAGAGACTCCTTGATGTATACATATTCTTTTGTCTAGCACTTGTACCTATTCTTTTGTGATGTAGTGGATCTTGCACGATCACTACTTTGATGTACACTTCTATATGTTATATTCATATTTGTTTCCACCTTAGTGATATGAATACCTATGACTGATTTGTGTTATGTTTATTTTATAATTGTTTTCGAGGACTGCATAGCCACTCTGTAGTAGCTTTGAGCTTGTATTTGATATTTCATATTTCCTCTTGAATGAAATGCCTGACCTTTTATTTGGCATATCGGTACTCACTCAAATCAATTATATAGATGGTCGCTCCTCAATAGCCTTATTCTTCATGCGACTCGATGGCATTGCCCCATAGTGTCCTTGGCTAGTTTGAGTATAGAGGTGGGGCGTCGCATCTTGGTATCAGAGCCAAACTTCGGAACAATGTAGAATAATCTAGCAAGGATCATTGTCCTAAGTCTCTCTTAGGAACTGTGCCTTAGGATTTAATTCGAGTCTTAGGACCCATTCTATCTTATTTCTTTTTATGATGCCTTGTTTATCAATCAAGTTTGTTTGATATTCATTCTGAGAATAACGTTTTTCCTCCTCTTTCTTGCTTTCTTAAAGAAGAGAAATGGTTAGACCTGGCCGTCCCAATGCCGGTCAATCCAGCGCTACTCCTCAAGAGGGTGTATTCATGTCCGCCCAACAGCTTTTGGATCTTGTAAAGAATGCCCAAGCTGCCAGATCCAATCCTAAGCCAACTCATCTTGAATCCGGGTCTACACGCTTGTGCAGTGATTATACCAATTTGGTTGGAAGGCCATTCAAGGGTTCCGAAAGCGTTATAGAAGTTCAAGCTTGGCTTAGAACATACGATCGCATCTTTTCTCGCATGAATCTTGTGGATCTACATCGAGTCCAAGTGGCTTCTAGCTTGCAACAAGAAAGGGCATTAGATTGGTATGAGCTTTTGATTTCGAAAATTATCGAAGAGGATCTTACTTGGGAGTAATTTTAGGAAAGGTTAGAGTTGAAATTTGTGTCGGAAGTTGAAAAAGTAGCTTTAGCCCGACACTTTATTGATCTTGTTCAAGGTGAATCTTCTGTGACGGATTATGTCAAATGTTTTGAATCCCCCTCTAAATATAGGGTCGAGTATATTAATACCTCATTGAAGAAAAATCAGAGGTTTATCTATCGTTTAATAAGAATCTCAAAAAGCCTTTACTTCTGAAACTGGAACTTTCTTTCGATTAGCTTGTTGGTATCGCTCTTCGACTTGAAGAGGCCGATAAAGAAAGTGATATTGAAGTTGTGGGTGCTAAACAAAACTTCAACAACAACAAGAAAATGCAAATTAAGTTCAAGCCTAATCCCAACAAGAAAGGGAAGCAAGCAACTTCGATAGCAAAGACTCCTACCCCTAATCATGGAGAATGCTACAATTGTGGTTCTAAGGACCACTGTGCAAATAGATGTCTGAAACCCATCTATTGCCTCTATTGCAAAAGTTCTGGTCATCATATATCTTCATGTCCCAAACTTCAAAGAAGGAAAGAGGGAAAGCTAAATGTTGTGCAAGCCCTTTGTAACACTTCTCTTGGTCAAGGTATTTCTCATTCTATCCTTGATGGCATTATTATGTTTCGTTATCATCTTATTTGAGTTCTTTTTGACACGAGCGCATCTCACTCTTTTAAATCAAAAGAACTTGTTGATACTTTGTCTTTAAATGTTACGGGCTTGATGACTTCATTGAGAATTGCGAATCCGGTTGGTGGATCTACAACACTCGGTTTATTTTGTAAAGATGTCAAGATTATTTTATGTAATTATGCTTTCCGAGCCGATTAGCACATTACACGCTACTTAGGTTTCAGAATGATTTTGGGAATGGATTGGCTTAACAGTTATGAAGCACACATCCTATGTCCCGAGAGGACTATCCATCTTCGACATCCTCAATTTTTAAGCAAATTTCTATTGTTATTAAAGATCCAAATTATAATCCGGTAGCATTCTTATATTCTCTAATCCACATGATGATGATAATGATGATGAGGAAGATGTCACTTCCCTTATTCACGTTGTTCGTGAATTTTCTGATATATTTGACCCTGTTTTAGGATTACTACCTAAGCGAGCGATTGAGTTCAAAATTAATCTAATCTCTAGAGCTCTACCGTAATGACCCGTAATTTTCGATAATTTAAATTAGTTAATCTAATAATATTTTGGTAATTTAATATTGCAGGAAATAAAAAAAATTGGGATTTATTAATGAAATAATAACTAAGATAAAATGTAGCAATGTTAATCAAAGTTAATTATTAGCAACTTGAATGAAATTCCAATCAATTGAATTTATGTAAATGTTATACTTGGTTATAAATTGAGTTTAAGAAAACAAATGTAAATATTTGATTAACTAATGAAATAATTTATTGTCAATGGTAATTTAATGAAATTAGTGTTGTGACAGCAATTGTAACAGTTGTTTGTAAGTAATAAACTTATAGGCGTGATTAAAGGTAAATGGCAACAATCATTATATGTTACCAATTTATTTAGTCTGTTAAATTAAAATTAGAAATCAATTGCAATTAATTCACTTAATTAGTGCAGTTAATGTAGAATAAATTGATAAATGAAGAATATTAACTTAATAAGATGTAACCAATCTAAATTCTATTCATAATACGATAATTGAGTGTATAAGAAGAATTGATATCAAGCTTAATTAAAATATTTGAATTAAGCTATAATAAATAGATTTATTGCAACTAAATGTAATTAAATATTATGTTAATGAGAATTAAGATGGAATTGGAGAACATTAATGTACTAAGCCACAAACCAATGTTAATTATATCCATAAGATGATAATTGATTTAATAATAGGATTGAAAATCAAATAAATGAATTTATTAGAAATTTAATTTAAAACTACCGAACTTATTGAAATTGAAATTTAACACTGGAAATTATGCAATTTCAATTATAAATTGATATAGAATTTTGTTATAAAGAATTATAAATTACTTAGTAAGCCAAAATGATAGAAATTATGATTTATTAAATTTGAATTGAAAAAGAGATTTAATTAATTTAATATTAATTTATTTAATTAACTGAAATATAGCGATTTTGGCCATGTCTCAGATTTCGACAAAACCAGTTTCATCGGATCTGTAACAATGAATTATTATATGGTTTTAAGTTTCGAAACGATCAGACTTGTCGTTTGATTGCACGGGCTCGAAACGCCTAGGAATCAATTTAATTGAAATTAATTTGGAATTAGCTGATTTTAAAGTAACTTCTTCATACGATGGAATTAAGACTTGAATCTTGTTCCACTGAGTTCAAAATGATCCAAACATCTATTTTGATATATGGGATTACTCCTTTTCGTGTCGGAGGCGAAATGGGCTTTTCAGGTCATTTATCGTTCAACATGTAAATCAATCTTGTTCATTCATTTTATTTTGGAACTACCTACAAATAACCTGTGATAAACCCTAGCCATTCCTTATTTTATTTTCCTGTATGTACATTTCCTTCTCAACTCTTCATGCCAATGGTAGACAAACAAATTCCCATATCAATTTCAAATCCAAAAATCAAACTCCTCCAAACCTTGACAAATTATATACCGTTTGGAAGCTCTCGATGAGCACAACCCAAATTTATGATTTTTTTTCGATTTGGATCTTGGTTTGACTATAAATTGATAATTTGTTCACGATCGTTCATGCATGGTGGTTGAATTTGGACGACGGATCTTCGACGGTTGCTCGATCGAAGGACATCGGGATGTAGAGGGTGCTGAGGCAAGACGATCGACACGGTTCGTTCAGGGTAATTGTTGCTAGAATCGCCAAAATTGGCCATGAAACCTAGACGGTGGTAGAGCTTAAACGCGCGACCGAGGTTGGCCGCGTGGTCACTGGAGCAGTGGCTTTGGAGGGGGAGCTCATCGACATCTCCGAACTAGGTGCAGCAAGCCGAAGGGACGGTGTTTGGTCGATGAACGTCTACGGCTTCAGTTTGATATCATGAAGGTGTGTTTGAGGAGGGTCTGCACATGGATTGAGGGTGATGTGGCCTTGTTTATTTTTTAATTTATTTATTTTAAATTTTGATTTCAAATCTCCTAATGCGTATAAATTTTGCATAGGATGTCCGATTCACGCGCAGTTTGTTTTGCCGGGATCGTATCAAAATTACAGACATTTTGCCGCTGGTTTAGATGTATTTTGAGACCGTTTGAATTCGGGCCATAATTTGATTTAAATTCGATTTAAATTCAAAGGTGAGTGATTTAACCCACTCATAACTTCTGAAATTTCGTATAATAGTTAAATAAAATTTGTGATGTGATTAGGAATTCATTTATGGCTCTTTGGTATATTTAAATTGTTATTCCTATTAATTTGAAATATTTTGAATTAAATTGTCATGTAATTTATTATTGAATTTAAAATTACCAGTTAATTACTTATGATATAATCGGTTGTTTGTTGTAATTTATTTGGTTGAATCGGATGATAATTGTGATGGATGTCTGATTGCTGATATTGGATGATTGGATGTTATGGTTGATTTATATAATTTTATCACTCTGCAAGTTCCCTTAGTTATTGTTAGGAAAAATCACCATGGTTTGAAATGATACATACCCGAACGATCAGTAGATTAAGGAAAAATCGTTATGGGTTGCAATGATAGACTCGAGCGATTTTATGGTTTTAATATTAATTTGGGATTGCGGTTTGAAATGATATGTAACCATAAAATTGTAAATTGCAGATTAAAATGATAAATATCTGTATTACTTGACCCTGGGTAGAAAATTATATACGGACATTGGATTGGTGAAATTAAATGATTTTAAAATCTTTAATTTTTATAATTTAGTTGAATTATATTTTGAAATATGAATTTGATTTATGTAAATTGAATTATTATTGAGATTCGAGTTTTTAGTTAAAATTGGAATTGTCTAAAGGAACTGTTTAAAGGAATTAAATTGAAATCTTAAAGTTGATTCTCAAGTATAGTGGAAATTTATCGGAATTGAGTTATTAAAATTATTTGAAATATAGCTTTGAAATATATTGAAATTTGATTAATTTAATTTGGTATTTCGAGCATGGATTGGAAGTAATATTGAATTAAATATTTTATTGAGAATTGGAATTTAAACCTAAAATTGGACTTTGTAAATTTGAAATGGTTCGGATTTGTTGAAATAAATTTATAGTTTAAATTGATCTTAATTCCAAATTCGTATTTTAATATATAAACTATTTTAAAAATATGTCACTTTAAAGATTTTAATTATTAAGATTTTTAAATTATTAAATTTTTTAACCTATATTAATTATATTAAATCATTTTAACCTATTTTAAGCCATATAATTTATTCTAACAAAGTAACCCATTTTAACTCATTCTAAATCTAATTAATCTATTTTAAAGTTATTTAATCTATTTTAATTATATTTAATCTATTTTTAAATTATTTAACTATCTTAAATCAATTTAACAGTATCTTTAATCTAGAAATAAACTATTTTATAGTATTTTAACTATTTGTAACTATTTTAGCTAGTCATAATTATTTAAAACTATTTTCTAAATTTTCATACTAAGAGGAAGGAAAGGTTTTATATTTAAATTCATTAGTTTAACAGCAAATACGGTTAAATGATGTTATAACCTAAGTGGGGATTTATATGTATAATTAATTGAAGATGAGGATTTTGAAGCAAGGATTTAACCTATTTTGGAAATATGATTTTTAAAGAAATTATGATTTTGGAACGATATAATTAGAAAGTGAATATGGTTTGAAGTGAATATGATTTCGAAAGAGATATGATTTGAAATTGAATATGATATTTGATATAAATTGTATATTGACTTTTGAAATGTAAAAGAACAATCCGGTGTGAAATAAGCGTTTAGTTGTTAAAGAGACTGGGATCAGATATTGTCATACCCTCTGCCAATACCGAAAACCACTTTAACAGCTGTGTACGTTGTGGCGATTCCATAAATGAAGTAGGATGGTGTGGTGAACGATTTCTGTATGAGGTATTTACGTGACCCTTGATCCCATGAGTCAGGTTGATGCGGCTAAAATCAAGAGCTATCTCAGGCCAAGTGTGGTCATTCCTCCGATCGGACACACTTCTTCGATACTGTATTTTGACTTTGTGATTTGATTGGTGGCCATCTTTGAATTTGATTTGGGAGTGTGTTACGAGGTGGGCGGTAGTAGCTGCTAAGAGTTACCACTAGTCGGGATCCGCAAATGGTGTATCTAACCTAGCATTTCCTCTTGTGCCATGGCGCTTACCCTATCGTGCCTTCTATAAGATTTTTTTTTGCCATATCAATGGAGTGCCCTCCGATAGCCCTCCAGTCTATGGGAAGAGTCACAATACTGTATAGACTATGTGAATATATAGAAATGTGCTAAGGGCGATATGGGTAACGCCTTAACGTTATTTTAATACGTTTACTTTACCGTAAACATATTATAATAGTGTATTGTACCGCATAGTAGATAGTTTAATGGATCCTTAGGAGATATGAATCCCGAACATCTTTTAAGTTATTGCACTCACATTAGACACTGGATAGGAGATGTCAAACCCTGTAAACATCTACGCCTTCACACGCATATTTACCTTTGATTTAACTTACATCGGATATTTTAGTTATGACTTGTGTGTTTGTCTCTTCAATTTGCTCGGGTTAGCCTGAGCATTTTAAGGTTGAAGACCTTATTTCTGAGGGACGAAGACGAAGATTTGTACTATTATTAGTATTATATGTATTCCGCTGCATCATGTTCTTCCGCTGCGTTTATTTATTTACACTTGTTGTCTATAACTCTGATTATGTATTATATTAGTATAATCAAATTTATTTGTAAACAACTTCATGAACTGTTATTTGATTATTATATTTTTTTCATTCCGCTATGAGATTCTGTATTTTTTTTATTTCTTTCTCGTTTTCTTAATTACCCCATAACAATCTGCCCTTTTAAATAGTTTGAGTCAACATGTGTGTCAGCTTAAAACGTCTAAAAAGACTGGTCGTTACATCTTCCTATCACTCATCCTCCTTATGTATGTCCAATAAGGAAAATGAGGAGATGCGTAAATAATTATCTGAATTGGAAACAAAACATTTTATTCGTTTTAGTTCCTCTCCATGGGGTGCTTCAGCTATCTTTGTGAAGAAATCCGATGGTACACTTAGGCTTTGCGTTGATTACCGCAATCTTAATGATCTCACCATCAAGAATAAATATCCTTTACCTCATATTGATGACCTATTCGATCAACTTAGCAGTGCTAGATTCTTTTCACGGTTAGACTTAGCTACTGGTTATCATCTGCTTTGTATTGTAGAGGATAGCATTCCTTTGACAGTGTTCCATACTCATTATAGATCTTATGAATGACTTGTTATGCCATTTGGTTTAACGAATGCTCCGGCTTATTTCTTTGACCTTATGAATTGAGTTTTCAAAGACTTCCTTCATCGATTTGTTCTCATCTTTGTAGATGATATTATCGTTTATTCTATCACTAAGGAAGAGCATGAAAAACATCTTCGAGTTGTGTGGGAAAACTTAGAAGCAATCAATTGAAAGCAAAATTTTCTAAGTACCACTTTTGGCAATACTGTGTGAAATTTTTAAGACATATTATTTCTGAATCCGGAATTTTCGTGGATCCTTCAAAGATTGAAGCGATTCAAAATTGGAAGAGACCGAAGGGTGTGATGGAAATTCGTCGCTTTCTTAGATTGGCAGGCTGTTACCGTCGTTTCGTAAAAGAATTTTCCAAAAATTCCTATACCGCTGACTAGTTTGACGAAGAAGGGAGTTAAGTACATTTGTTTAGACAAATGTGAAGCTGCTTTTCAAAAATTAAAAGAACTCCTTTCTGATGCTCCTATTCTTGTGATTCCCGAAAGGAACCAAGAATTGATTGTTTATACCAATGCTAGTCGTGTTGATTTGGGAGCCGTTCTCATGCAAAGCGAACGTGATATCGCTTACGCTTCTAGGCAATTAAAGCCTATCGAGACTAGATATGTCACTCTTGATTTAGAGTTCATGGCCATTTTTTTGGCCCTTAGAATTTGGCGTCATTATCTTTTGGGAGAAAAATTTGTTCTCTACACCGATCATAAATCTTTGAAGTATTTATTTTCTCAAAAGGAACTTAATTTGCGTCAACAACATTGGCTCGAATTCCTCGCATCTTATGATCCTGATATTCTTTATACTCCCGAAAAGGGGAGTCATGTTCCCGATGCCCTTAGTCGTAAGCAACAAGCGGTTGTTTCAATGATGATATCCGAATGGAATGATCTCGAGACTTTATCCACTCGTGAGATTCGAGATCGTGAATCTGATTCATGTTCATTCTTGTTTTATGTAGCCTTGAGGCTTACCCCACTCGTTTAGACCGCATTCTTGAAGCTCAAAAGCATGATCCCGAATTGGCTCTTCTTAGCCAAAGTTATAAGGATAGAAATATTAATGATTTGAAAGACTTTGAAATCGATGCTCGTAGAGGTGTTCAAAAATTTGGTAGACTTATTGTGCCAATATTAGTGATCTTCGTAAAGATATTTTAGAAGATTCTCATCGTTCTAAATTTACCATTCATCTCGGTAGTATGCAGAAATGAAACGACTTTATTGTTGGGATGGAATGAAATCTGATATTGCTAGCTTTATTAAGCGTTGCATGACTTTCCAACTCGTAAAGGCCGAGCACCAAAGGCCCCGTGGGTTATTGCGAGCTTTGGATATTTCAGTTTGGAAGTGGGATCGGGTCTCCATGGACTTTATTGACGGTCTTCACCATTCTTGTTTGGGTCATGACAGTTTATGGATGATTGTAGATAGACTTACAAAATCCTCTCAATTTGTTCCCGTTCGGTCCGACCGGACCGTACCTCTTTTAGCCAAACTCTATGCTAAGGAAATTGTTAAATTTCATGGAGTTCCTACTTCTATTGTTAGCGATCGTGATCCATTGTTTACTAGTGGATTTTGGAAAGGTCTTCAAAAAGCTTTGGAATGAAGCTTAATTTTAGCACCGCTTATCATCCTCGGTACGATGGACAAACCGAGCGTGTGAATCAAACTCTTGAATATATTCTTCGCGCATGTGTTTTTGATTTTGGTGGAAGTTGGGAAGATCATATTTCTCTTGTTGAGTTTTCTTATAATAATAGCTACCAATCTAGTATTGGTATGTCACCTTTCGAGGCACTCTATGGAAGGCCATGTCACTCTCCTTCATGTTGGCTTAAAGCCGTTGAGAAGCTGGTTTTAGGTCCATATTTTATTCGTGATTCCACAGAAAAGATTGACCATATTCGTTATAGGATGAGAGAAGCTCAAAGTAGGCAAAAATCCTATGTTGATAACCGAAGAAGGAAATTGGAATTTTCTGTGGGAGATTTGGTGTTCATTCGTTTTTCACCTATGAAGGGTGTAGTGTATTTCGGTCGATTGGGAAAATTAGCATCTCGATACATTGGCCCATTTCCCACCACCGAACGCATTGGTTTTGTGGCTTATCGCCTTTTAGTACCTGCTCAATTTTCTGTTATTCATGACGTATTCCACATTTCTCAACAATGGAAATGCCTAAGAGATTTCGATCCTATTCCTTAGCCTACTGTTATTAAAGAAATTGAAGTTTCACCTAATTTGACTTATGAGCAACATCCTTTTCGTATTAATGCTAGGGAGGTTAAATGCCTTCATAATAAAGATGTTCCGCTTGTGAATGTTCATTGTTCCTTAAATCCTAAGGATTGTTCTTGGGAATCCAGAGAATTCATCGAGCGAACACATCCGTATTTACTCTCTCGTGCTCCTTAAGGAGAACTTCTCGCTTCAAAATTTTCATTTGTGTTTTTATGCCTTAATGTGGTTGTTGCTCTTAATTTTCTTCTTAAAATATTATGAGGACGCAATTTCTTTAAGGAGGGGTGTCTGTAATAACCCGCATATTTTACGATTAAATATTTAAATGTTTTATTTAAATATAGCATCGTTAGTTGGATTAAGTTCCAAAATGCGACTTTTTGTAAACAGTCGAATTAGGACTCGAGACCACTTTCATTGAGCTCTTAATGGCATTTACAACTTGTTTGAGTATAAACATCGATATGTTTGGAGTTAATTAGGATTTTGGTATTTTCATTTGGGCTTTGGGTTGTGATCTAGCCCACTAACCCAACAATAAAACCCTAACTCTTCTACAGATTACCCTAACTCCTCTGCCTTCATTTATTCATTCATTTCATTTCTAATTTCCTAACACTCTCAAGCTAAAATGAACATGGGTGAAAAGATAGGAAATTAAAACTCCTGAGCCTTAGTTTATTAGGAAATTCAAATTCAAGTTCCAAAAATCAAGGAGAAGCTTAGGTAAGCATCCTCTTCACTTTCTCCATCACAATCCCATTCCAATTTTCATAATTTCCTATAAATAAACGTAGGAAATATTTGCATAAGATCATAGATTGGAGCTTCTAGAGTTAAAATTAAAGAGAGATTGATTTTTCCTTTTTTTTAAAGCTTCTCATTCTTTGTTCTTGAGCTTAAAGGCGAGTTCTTGAACTCACATTTATGTCTATAGCTTTAATTGTTGTTAGGTACGAATTCCTAACATCTATTTCATGTACAAATGCTTTTGAACTGAATTGATTTGGTGAATTTTCCAATTTTTGGTATTTTGAAGTCAAAATCTATGAAAATCCTGCTATGGATGTTTGGACATGTTGTTTGGAGTGTATTGGTGGATCTATAGGGCTGGGTTGTCGCCTGGCATAAACCCCTTGCCATCGTCGCTCATTCGATCACTTCTGAGATAATTTGGCCATTAATGGCCTAGGCTAAATCTTGCCCTAAGCTTCAACTCAGACGTTTGGAAAACACTTAGACGTAAGGGTAGTCGGAATAAAAATTCCAAACTTGCAGCTCAAATGTCTGGTGTAACGACCCAGAATTTTGAACATTGGAAATTGAAAATATTCAATTGATTTTTAAATATTTGGAACTTAATTTAACTTGAATTTTAAATATCATTATTTATTTGGCAATTAAATTACTAAATTTAATTTTTGAAAGTTGGGTAAAAAATTTGAATCTTCTATTTTAAGCCTGTTAAAATGAATTTGATGGCTTGTAAAATTTGTATGGATAATACTGAAGATAATGGAAGCTTCAAAATTGAATTTGGCAATACTTTGATTAGTTTTGAAATTTATCGTCTAAATCGATATTTAAAAATAGCCTTCAGAGGCACAGTCTCGAAATTCGACGAAACCAGTTCCATTGGATCCGTAATAGTGTATTATTATAGGTTTCAATTTTCGAAATGTTTGGAGTGATCATTTGGCCATACAGTAAGCACACGCACTGAAATTTATATCGAAATTTAAATAAATAATTGGTCCAAAAAGCTATCTTCTCCATATGATCAAATATGGACTCGGAACCTTTTCCATTGCGTTTGGAACAGGGGTTTAACATTAGAAACGCCTAGCGGCACGCTTTGATTGGAGGTCAAAATTTTGTGTTGCATTTATCGAGACGATTTAAATTTGAATTTAAAATTTAAAATTTAAATTTTAAATATAAAAATAATTGTTGAAACCCTTGCATAACACGTGTTTCAATTTCAAACACGTGTCTCCTGCAATTCTAAATTGCGTACAAATGTCCATTTCGTTTCTTTAAAAAATATAAATATATCGAGCGAAAAAAAATGAGGCTTTCATTCTTTTCAAAATAAAACTGAAATCAAAGCTTCAGATAAAATAAATAATGGCCGAAGCTTAGTAAGCTTCATCTCGGTTCAAATTAATAGCCGATGATAAACTTCGTTTCTCTTTGTCATTTCTTCACAAAATCAGAAATCGAGACCCTTTCGATTATAAAAAAATCCCTTCTGTTCGAAACTTTTTGAAGTCCAAGTCGTGTATCTGCATTGCTTTCAATTCGAGCTCGTTCGCCTTAAATATATCACCGCATGCGACCAAGTCACGATTGTCCATCATGAGGCAATAATGGTGCAAGGCATGGAGGCACAGGAAGATCTGGGTAGCGAGTGAGGTAAGCTCGAATTGGTCGAAGGGACAGCAGTTGCGACGTGGAGTTTGGTGAGGTCGTGCGCTCGCGTGTGTATCTGTGGACGTACGAACGGTAGGGTGCGGCCGTGTTTGGGTTTCTCAATATCGAAGGGCGAGCCGTCGACATGTTTGCTGGCGGCTTGCTTGAGTAATTGAGACTATGAGGTATTGTTTGTTTAATATGTTTATTTGCTTGGAAAAAAATTAATTAACAGTAAGATTTAAACCTATTCAGTATAAATTCCAAATATATATGTGTATGTTACAGTAAAGAAAATCCGGTATTGTTTATATAAAATTAAAATAAATATACATATATAATTTTAGATATTTAAAATAATGAATTATGGTGAATAATTGGTTTAATTAACTTATTTGATTATTTTAGTTACCAAAGATTATTTAAAAAGGAAATTAGTTTAAAAATCTAATTTATTTGTTTAAATAAAATCATTGGTTAATTAAAATTGTTAAATGGAAATTTAAATTGTTCCATTGGTTTGAATATTAATGGAATTATATAATTGTTATACAGGTCTAAAAATCATAGAGGATCAAGCCGGATTTGAAACAGTTGCATGCATAGGCAAAGGTGAGATCTTCTCACTCAAACAAATTGTTTTGTTTATTTTAATTAGTTAAATTTAAATTGTTGCTTGTGCTTGGATAAATTTGATGATTTATATGCTGGGTATTATTATATATAGTAGTGTGTGTATATATATTGGAATGATTGATTTTCCGCATTATATAGCGGATGAGCCATATGCGCCGCATAATAGCGGATGATATGATATAATCCCATATACCGCGATATTCCACCTTGAAGTGGAATTGGTATTTAATTGTTGTGCTAACATCTGTGGATGCAGGGAAACAGGTTGGAAGGATCCAATTAGATTCCTTAAATTGTTGAATTTATTCTTTTTTATGTTGTGATGTGATTATTGGTAATCTACGAGTGAATATATCGGTGATTAAAATTATTGAAGGCTATGGTTTGGCCGAATATACTTTTGGTATGTAGGATACCAAAAATATATAATTGGATTTTTGGAAATTAAAGTAGAAAATTTCGAATAAATTAATTCTAGAGAATTGGATAAATATAAAACAAGAAAATTGAAAAGGGATAGTTCATTTTTGTAATCCTATTAAATACATTTTCAAGTATGGGGAAAATATTTCAATAAATGAAAACAAATGAATTTTGAGAGGTTAGGTAATATTGTTTAAAAGTTGAAGAATTTATTTTAAAATTCGGATTTTAAAATCTAAATGAAGGTGTGAATATTGGGTTAAGGGTTTTTGAAATAAATTTGGATAAGTAAAGGAGTAATTTTTAAGTGGAATAAATTTTAGAAATCAATTTGGAAATTGATTAGTGTTTGAAAATAAATTTTTGGAAATCAATTCGGAAATTGATTTAGAGTTTGAAAGTAAATTTTGAAAATCGATTTGAAAATTGTATATCAATGGATATTTGGAAATATAAATTCACGAATGAAATTTGTAAAGGAATGGATGGTTTGTTTAAAAATAAATATTGGTTTATTTTTAAAAGTGTGGAAAGAAAATTTAAGAATTTGGGATATTAATTGATATAAATCAAGAAGGAATTATTAATTGATTTAAATGGACCATTTTGAAATGGAAAGAGTATTTTTTTCCCTGGAAAGCAGAATATTTTTTCAAAGTAATATTTAAAAATAAATTAAAAGTTCTGGAGTTGGTTTTAAAGAGAATGTTTTCAGAGAATTTTTTTTCTTAAATTGTTTTTAAGTCTATGAAGTAAATATTTATTAAATTAATTATAGAAGTGATTGTTTTAAAGATTTAATTGGTATTTGATTTAGAAGATGGTTATTTAAATAGTTCTACTCTATCTAACGATTTTATTTTTAAAATTAGTTTGGATTTGAGTTTTATATGAGATATTGTTATAAAGTTTCATAACCAATATTTTAAATGAAGTGTTTAAAAATAGATTTCATTGTAAGTGTGTCCTAGTAAATATTTATGGATAAGTGTTTTAAATTATTTTAAAGTATTCAGACTCAGAAAAATTTTCAGTGGAAATAAATAATATTTGGAAATTTATTCCGCAAAAGGAAAGTGATTTGAAAATTGTTTTAAAAGGGTTGATGTGTGAAAATATATCTTGCAAAGATATTTTAATATAAATAATTTGGGGAAATTATTTAAATCTGGTGATTGTATGAATGTTGTTTGATAGTTAAATAACAGACGATCAATATTGGCCTTTAAAACAGCATTTGCATTTCGATGCGACCGGGGATCGGATTCCAAATAGTTATCCGAAAACCACATCGAATCTTGGTGATGGATCTTTTGTTTAAAAGACCAAAGTGGAAATTTATTGTGACTTACTTGAAATCTGAATGTACCACTTATTTTTAAAATAAGCGCTCATTATTCTGTTAAGCTGGGAGAGGACTTTATGTCATAAAACCCATTCCGAATAAATGATACGACGAATTGGATTGTATTGAAGACGGTGTCGAAGACCGGGTATTTTCGAAAACGAAAGGATTACCTATCGAATGTATCTGCACCGAGTTGCTCCGGTATAGAGATTTATATCACCCTTTGTGATGGGGAGTCCGGACATGATTAGTGAATATCCGGATTTGCAAGGGATTTTTCCTTAATTGGAGGAAGTGCCTTTGGTTCCACTTGAAACTAGAACGGACTTGTATGAATGTATATTTGACGTTACACTTTGAAATGTAAAGCTAGTTTCTATCAAATACTTTTCTGTTGGTGGCGGAGAATTTATTCTCTTAGCTTAACACCCTTCTCTGAGACGTACGAGCTCAGAGGTTATGTTGTTGATGGTTACTAGTGATATATTCCCAATTTGGTAATGTGGCATGCTAAGTGTTGATCATTTATTGATCGAAGCATGGTTTTTGTGAAAAGCGTAGCTTTGTGGACGAGACTTCGTCGAACCTCACACCTCGGAATGGTTGAAATAGGAAAAGATGCAGCAAGGTTGTGGGGGTCGCGCTCTTCAGGGCACATACATTTTCTTCTGGATAAAAAGTTGTATCCGGTATGGAGCCCAGTATTTAACTTGTGTGGATAGAAAGTGGTATTCTTGTATGGAGCTATGATTATTTACTTATGTGGTTGTTTGTTGTTGAGGCGTTTTGGAAAAGGTCGTGTAGGATCGATTTCACCCTAGAGGGGGGTGAATAGGGTGATACTATCAATTATAAAAATTATTGCGGAAGCTTATAAAATTATTTCAACACAGATATATCAAAACAATAGCAGCACAAAGAATAGCAGAATAAATGCAGAAATAGAATGACACAGAATTTACCCAGCTTCGTCAAAACCTTACCTACATCCTGCTCCAAAGGTTTCTACTAGAAATTAGATAGTCAGACGCTTGCACACGTAAACTTGCAACACCTTCTATTGACTAACATAACTCTACGCTCAAAACCCTACCACAACTCAGCCACTGAGTTGCGAATTCTCAAACTACGCCATGCAGTTTGTCCCCTAATCACACGACTAGAAATTACTGTTTAGAAGAAAAAATTAAATATAGAAAACAACTTAAATAATAAAACCCTAATTATAAACCCTATATAAAGATGGCCTAAGTAAAATATATCTCCCTCTTATTTTAATATGTCGTCCTTCTTCTATCAAAGAATGGCTGCTTTGATTTCGTCCCTTTTTCGCTCTGAATTTAGGGTTTTGGCCTTGTGTTCACCCCTGTGAGATTAACTAGGGCTTCGTACTTGTCTTCACTTCAGTGAGATTTGCTAGGGCTTCGGCCTTATATGATTAGGGCTTCGGTTATCGAAGAACCTGATTGATTGTTGATCGATTACATTAGTTCCTCTGATTTGCTTTAGCAATCAACCGTCTCCTTGCTTCGAATACAGATCCTTCGATTTGATTTCAGCTCAACTGTGAATACGGTATGTAATTTGTATTTTTGCTTTACTGTTTTTCTTGCTTGAGCTCTAAATTCCAATTGCCGATGATGTTACTTGTTTATATAGGATTTGAGATCCTTGATTTTCTTTTGTATACATTTATTTGAATTCGTCACTTATTTTATCTCGGCTATTCGATTTTGTTTTAATGCTGATGATAATTTTTGACTTGTTCATATCGAATAATTTCGTTTGCTTGATTAACACGGTTTTGATTTCGAACTCGCTCGATTCCTTGATTGACACGGCTTCGATTCAGAACCGTTCGATCTTTCCTTGGTCGTTAGGGTAGTGAATTTCCTACTTGAGTTTGGCTTTTCGATTTTTGACCCACGACTTCTTCTGATGCTTGTAGATTGACTTCAGTCATTTTTTATCCTTCCTGACTTTGCTCTGTTGACCTCGGCTTTGACTTTGTTTGACAGGGTTTATTTCCTTTGTGCTTGACTCTGGCCATTTGTGTTTATCCCTGTTGCATACTCGACTTGTAGTATTGCTTGGAACTATGGTTTGTTCGAATATGTACACGGCTTTTCTCTGGCCTGTTTCTCTATCATGTGTGAGATTGCTCATTTGAGCTGTTGTGGCCTTCACTTGATATTGTCACAGAGCTATTGTATCACTTGGTGTTGTAGTTTTCACTGTGCATTCATGTGCTCGCTGTGTTGCCATATCTATTCCTCTGGCCTCTTGTTGGTTTAGTGTGTGTACTTGCTTGGCCATTCGACATCCACATTGTACTGTTAGCACTGACTTCATCATGTCTGCACTGCACTATCCTTTGTTCTATATGTTTGTATTCTATTATCACCATGTGGTTGCATATATTGTTTGCATAACTTGTTAAATTTACTTTTTCTTGTATCCACACATCTCTGATGCATTGTGGTATTGCGTATTTAATCTTGTATCTGTGTCACGAGTAGTTCTGCATTGTTGTCATATTGTATTTGAATTGTTTTGGTTAAACTTGCCACTCTTTACTCCATTTGTTGTTGCTGTTGTAGTGTTCATTGTGAAGCCAGGTTTACTGGTGCATCCCTTGTGTGTTGACATGTCTGGTATGTGCATTTGTGTGCTTCCGGTTAGAGTTGTACTTGCCTTTGAGTTTTGCTTGGAGTTCAGTAGCTTGTCTTCATTATGTGTTCGTCTAGAAGTTTTGCATTGTTCTGATCTTTGACATTGCTTGACTTTTTGAATTGAGTCAGTGGTGGTTATACTTTGGTATTGATGCATTTCCTTGTGTGGTCAGTTCCACTTGTTGTTCTCTGGTCTTTAAGCCTAGGCAGTTTGGTTGTGC
The DNA here is from genome assembly GCA_030765085.1 of Allium cepa. Lineage (NCBI taxonomy): Eukaryota > Viridiplantae > Streptophyta > Magnoliopsida > Asparagales > Amaryllidaceae > Allium > Allium cepa. The sequence continues at coordinate 472,703,238 of CM060931.1, forward strand.
TGCACTGAGTTGTGGATCATCACTTTTGTACTGAGTTAAATTCATGTGAATGTTTTGATCTTTGGTCGAGGCTTGATTTTTGAGTTTTGGCCATTTGCACATGTGTTGAATCCAGCTTAAAGCTCGAGTTTGACCTTGTGCTAGTATTGTGACATTATTTTTTATTGCACTTGAGTTGAACCCGGCTTTTCATTTGGGTTTGACCTATGCTCACCTGTCCCTGTAATTTTATCAAGTGTATATATTGGTGTTCACGGCCTTGTGGCATGTACAGTGATACACTTTGCATGTCACAAGTTGCTCGTGTATGATGAATTCAAATTTAAATGATGAAGAACAACCCAAATAACTGAGGCAAGTATTATTTTCAAAATCACATTTTATTTTATACTGCAAAAATATTTTATTTTCAATTTTACTATGTCAACGTATATTTTTGCAGATTGCTTAGATGCTGGATTAACATTGGAATGAAGTTGAAGACAAATACGAGTGTGAGTGAATGAGGGATATGTAGTGAGGTCAAATGTAAATGTGAATCGTGATGTAATCAAAATTTTAGTATATATATTGAGAGCTTGAAATTTGTACTATTCAAAAATTGTAATAAATTTTTGTTTGAATAAAATATCCGTTTGAATTCAAATTCTGTGTTATTTATTTTACTCATCAAATATTTATTTAATCTGTGAAAATAAAATAGTATATTAACAAATACATTTAAATGACTATACATATGTTTATTATCATCAAACAAAAATTATATACTCGCATATTCAACAATCTCCCCCTTTTGATGATAACAAACATATATTTAAGATTTTGAATATGTTAAATATAATTGATCATTGATATGCTTTATTTGCTCCCCCTATTTAAATGCTTCCTCTCTACGCAAAGCTCTCCCTTCATATATGCATACAATCAAAAATATGAGCCTAGATGCAAATAGAGAATATTTGACCTTTATTTGTCAAAATATTAGCTTTTCTCTCCCCCTTTTGTTATCAGCAAAAGAGTAATAGTAATAGAAAAAAGAGATAAAGTGATAGATATTAATACAACATTAAAAATCAATCGAATATAAATATTAAATTTCAATAAAAAATCAAACAAAAATCATAACTGCTCTTGTTTGGTGCATATTCCACTTTTAGAATGATGGGAATGATGTCATCATATAAAACCATACAGTTGTGTCTATTTGTGGTATATTTATATCAGGAATTTGAATATCTACTAACTATGCATAACCGTTAGGACTTTTAAATAAGATTAGTAGTATTCCAACTTTGTTTTAAAAAATGAATTCAAGTATCTTCTAACAACGCATTACCGTGAGGACTTTTAAATGAGATTAGAATCAACTTATTTATTTAATAAATCAGTTTTGATATGCGTTCCATACATGCATAACCGTGAGGACTTTTAAATGAGCATGGTAGCACATAACAAATTCCAAGTAATTCACCCATGCATAACCGTGAGGACTTTTAAATGAGAGTGGATACTTTGGATTTTATTTTATTTTATATATAAAATGAAAAACGAATGATTCCTGTTTAAAGTACCATATATCGACAAACTATATTGAATTTTGATGAGCGATGGTCGATAGAAATATGATAGAAATAGAAATGGTCATGGAATCTTTACCAAACAAAAAGTTTTTATAACTCTTGTTTGAATTTCTAAAGAAATTTACTAAATATACTGTCTTGAGTTATAATATATGATTAATATCAACCCTCGTCATTTTTTCAATCACTATTTACCTTTTCAATAACTAGTAGGGAGAAAGATTTGTTAAATAGGAAAAAAGTCAAATTTCTAAAACACCTAAATTGAGACGTAGGTTGCAGAAACTATTTTCTGGTAGGGGTTTTGTAAAAATGCCTGCCAGTTGAGAATCGGTTGAAATAAAACTTATGCTGATATTTTCTTTGGAAATATGATCTCTAATAAAATGATTTCTAACATCTATATGTTTTGTTCATGAGTGGTGTACAGGATTATTTATGAGATCAATTGCGCTTTTGCTATCACACATTAGTGGTACACGTTTAAAATTTAGACCATAGTCTTGCGAAGTTTGTATCATCCATAAGATTTGAGTAGAGCAACCACTTGGAGCAATATACTCTGCCTCTATGGTGGATAATGCAATACAATTCTTCTTTCTTCTTGACCATGCTACTAATGAATGTCTTAACATAAAGCGTGCTCCACTAGTATTTTTTCATCAACTAGACTTCCAGCATAATCTGCATTTGAAAACCTTTTAATTCAAAGTTATCGTTTGTTGGATACCAAAAACCAAACCGTGGGGTGTGCAACAAATATCTTATAATTCTTTTAACAGCTTTTAAATGAGATTCTTTTGGGTTAGATTGAAAATGTGCACACAAGCAGACAGAAAACATGATGTCAGGTCTAGAAACGGTAAGATAAAGGAGTGATCCAATCATACCTCTATATTGCTTTCGATCAACTGCCTTACCTTTTTCATCCTCGTCAAGTTTAATTATTGTACTCATGGGGGTTCTTGCTAGTTTAGCATCTTTCAATCCAAATTTGTTGACAAGTTCCCTAATATATTTTGTTTGAGAAATGAATGTACCTTTATCGCTTTGTTTGATTTGAAATCCTAAAAAGAATTTTAACTCTCCAACCAAGCTCATTTCAAACTTTTCCTTCATAACTTTTTCAAATTTCTCATACAATAACTTGTTAGTAGCACCATAAATGATGTCATCAACGTATATTTGAACAATCAAAAGATAATCGTTTTCATGCAACGGAAATAGTGTGGTGTCCACATAGCCCTTTTTGAACCCATTTTCAAGGAGATAAGTACTAAGACATTCATACCAATCTCTAGGAGCTTGTTTTAATCCATTCAATGCCTTTTTAAGTTTATATACATGGTTTGGATATTCATGACTTTCAAAACCTTCTGGTTGTTCAAAAATATATCTTCTTTTAAAATTCCGTTAAGAAAAGCACTTTTAATGTCCATTTGTTTTAGTTTAAATCCTTTGTAGCAAGCAAAAGCTAATAATATTCTAATTGATTCTAGTCTAGCTACTGGTGCAAAAGTTTCATCAAAGTCAACTCCTTCAATTTGATTATACCCTTTAGTGACTAATCTTGCTTTATTTCTAATTACATTTCCAGATTCATCATATTTATTTTTAAAAATCCATTTTGTTCCTATGATTGGATAATCCTTAGGTCTAGGTTCTAGACTCCAAACATCATTTCGTTCAAATTGATTTAGCTCTTCTTGCATAGCCATAAACCAGTTTTCATCATTAAGAGTTGTATCAATGTCATTTGGTTCTATTTCTGAAATAAATCCACTATATAAACACAGATCACATAGATTTCTAAAGGAGGAACGAGTTTGTATACCTACGATAGGATTTCCTATTACCAATTCTGGAGGATGATCTGCTTTGAATTTCAGTCTCTCTGGATCCAGATTCCTTCGGACTTCTTTAGTTGTGGCAGTTTCTTTTGGTTTTTCATTTTCATCTTTTTCGTTCTCCTCTTCAACATTGCTTTTGATTGTTTCCTTATCATCAATGCCTTCACCAAATTTCATATTGATTGACCCCATAATTGTTTTAGTCTTTTTGTTGTAGACTCTATAAGCTTTGCTTCTAGAAGAGTATCCCATGAAAATGCCCTTATCAGCTTTTGCTTCAAATTTTCCTAATTGATCACCTGTATTGAGAATATAGCAAGGACACCCTAACACTATGAAGTAAGCAATGTTTGGTTTATTTTTGAACCATAGCTCATAGGGTGTTTTGCTAAGAATCGGTCTAATCATAACTCTATTCATTACATAACATGCTGTATTTACTGCTTCTGCCCAAAAATGCAAAGGTAGTTCATACTCATTTATCACAGACCTAGCTAACTCTTGCAATGTTCGATTCTTTCTCTCAACTACCCCATTTTGTTGTGGAGTACGTGGTGCAGAGAATTCATGTCTGAATCCATTTTCATCACAAAAAATTTCAAATTCATAATTTTCAAATTCTCCACCATGATCACTTCTTAGTGAAATAATAGAAACTTCTTTTTCATTTTGAGCTAATTTTGTGAATTTTTTGAAGTATGAAAATGTTTCTGATTTCTTAGCTAAGAAATATACCCATGTATACCTTGAGTAATCATCAACTATCACAAAACAATATTTCTTACCACCTAAGCTAGCAATGTCGTTAGGTCCAAATAGATCCATATGAACTAGTTCAAGAACTCTGGAAGTGCTTACATTGTTCTTAGCATGAAACGATGATTTTTTAAGTTTTCCTATAGTACATTCTTTACATAAAAAATTTGTTTCGAAATCATGTGATGGCAGCCCTCTTACCAAATCTTTTCTTTACAGTTTGTTTAACAGATTCATGCTAGCATGCCCTAATCGTCTATGCCATAAATTTACTTCTATATCCTTGGCTACCAAACATTTTGAAAGGGTGATATCATCAAATGATAGAGAGTATATATTACCTTTCCTCTTACCCGAAAATAAGATTTCTTTTAATGATCGGTCAATAATTTTGCACAAGTCAGAGTCAAAAATAACATTCATACCTTTATCACATAGCTGGCTGATTGATATCAAATTGTGGTGCAGATTTTCAACATATAGTACGTCATTTAAGGTAAATGTATTGTTACTTACTTTACCTTTACCAACAATTCTACACTTGTCATTGTTACCCATTGTGACTCTGCCACCTCTGTACTTTTCTAGGCTAAGGAACTTTGATTTATATCCTGTCATGTGCCTGGAACAGCCAGAATCCAGGTAGCACTGTTGTTGTTCCTCAGCCTGCCAACATACCTACACAAGAAGAGAGTTTAGTTACCTATTTGCTTTATAGGTCCATGATTGTTAGTGGAAATAAATTTTGAAAGATAGGTTTGTGGAGACCCAAAACTGTTTATATATGTTCCTTTCGACACCTAGATTAGTTTAACTTTAAGGTATTTTATATTTGTGCCATTTGGAACCCAAATTGGTATGGTCTTCATGTGTTTGGGTCTATACCAAAAATTGTTTTGATTGTGTCCAAATTTTCTACAAATTGTGCACATTGAATCGACTTGATTAATTTCATTTCTCACATTTTTAGATTTATTATATCCAAGTCCTTGTCTAACTGTATTAACAGTTTGTTTTCCCAATAGCATATTCAACGATTTTTCACCTTTTGAAAATTTATCTAAAGTCGTTGATAGTTGTTGGACTTGTTTTTTGAGAAATTCATTTTTGTTTAACAATTGTGTGCACTTTTAATAGAATTTTCTCTTCTTGTGTTTTCACTCTCTTTCAAAATCAGAATTTCATTTTCAAGCGATTTAGTTTTGATTTTTGATTTTTTAATCTCTTCTTCGAATGTTGGGGACTTATCACACTTAGGGATCCTACTTTGATAGGTTTTAACTAATTGGTCAAGTTGTTTATTTAAATCTATCAAAGTATCTTTTCATGGTTCAAGTTTGGCATTCTTCTCCCTAAGTCGTTCAAAACAACCATTTACATCGTGGAAATATATAAGTGATTCTGAATGAGTAAGTTTTGATACCTCACTTGGCTAGTCATCATCACTGTCAGTTATTTCACCATGAAGACAAAAATTTGCTCTTTCACTCTCACTACCGGTGCTATCACTTTCACCTTCATCGATTTCATCCCAAGTAGCTACAAAACTTCTCCTCTTCAGTTTCTTTCCTTGACTGGGTCGATTTTAAGGACAATTTTGCTTGATATAGCCTGGTTTATTACACTTGTGGCAGATGATCTCTTGTTTTTCTGAATTGTCTAGAACTTTGTTTATTCTGCTCTTTACTTGATGATTTTTGGTCGGATTGCCATATTTGCGATTCCACTTTTTGAATCTTTTTATTAATAGTGCTAATTTAGCTTCACCATCATCATCATCATCTTCATTTTCAGTTGTTCCTTTGAGAGCTATTGATTTCTTTCGAGCGTCACCTCCTTCACGATGTTCCTTGAATTTCATTTCTAGCTCATAAGCGGTGAGATTTCCAATAAGCTCTTCCACCTTGATTTGTTTCAAATCCTTCGATTCTTGAATAGCTATGACTTTTGCTTCAAAACTCTGTGGAAGGACTTTGAGAATTTTTCAAACTATTTCCAATTTCGTATATGATTTTCGAAGAGCTTTTGATTTGTATACAATATTGGAATGTCATCCGTACATCTCGTTGACATTTTCTTCCTTGGCCATTGTGAAATTCTCTTATTCGCTGCTTAGCATGGTAAGGCGAGATTCTTTGACTTAAGACGTTCCTTCGTGAGTCACTTCGAGTGTGTGCCATATTTTCTGCGCAGTTAGACAATGTGAGACACGATTAAATTCAAATTGATCCAATGAACAGATAATATAATTCATAGCTTTAGCATTAGCCTTTTTTAATTTATTTTCTAGCTCTGTCCATTGATCCATCGTTTTATCTATTTCCTGATTATCTACAATTATAGTTGGTGCTCTATAACCTGTCTCAACAATATTCCAAGCGTCAATGGTTTTCAAGAAAAATTTCATTCTATTTTTCCAGTAGGCATATTCACCATTGAACATTGGTGGTCTAACTACGGACTGACCCTCAGCAAAAGCCTTATTAAAAGAAGCCATTTTAAAAATTCAACTTTTTAAAACAAAAATTGATTTTGAAAAAAAAAAAATCAAATTTTTAAAAACAGAAGCCGTCTTCTATTCCTAGCTCTGATACCACTTGTAGGATCGATTTCACCCTAGAGGGGGGTGAATAGGGTGATACTATCAATTATAAAAATTATTGCAGAAGCTTATAAAATTATTTCAACACAGATATATCAAAACAATAGCAGCACAGAAAATAGTAGAATAAATGCAGAAATAGAACGACAAAGATTTTACCCAGCTTTGACAAAACCCTGCCTACGTGCAGCCCCCAAGGTTTCTACTAGAAATTAGATAGTCCGACGCTTACACACGTAAACTTGCAACACCTGCTATTAACTAACCTAACTCTATACTCAAAACCCTGCCACAACTCAGCCACTGAGTTGCGAATTCTCAAACTACGCCACGCAGTTTGTCCCCTGGTCACACGACTAGAAATTACAACTGTTTAGAAAAAAAATAAATTTAAAAAAAAAACTTAAACAATAAAACCCTAATTATAAACCCTAAATAAAGATGGCCTAAGTAAAAAATATCCCCCTCTTATTTTAATATGTCGGCCTGCTTTTATCAAGGAATGGCGGCTTTGATTTCGTCCCTCTTTTGCTCTGAATTTAGGGCTTTGGCCTTGTGTTTGCTCCTATGAGATTAACTAGGGCTTCGTACTTATCTTCACTTCAGTGAGTTTGCTAGGGCTTCGGCCTTGTCTGATTAGGGCTTCGGTTATCGAAGAACCAGATTGATTATTGATCGATTACAGTAGTTCCTCTGATTCGCTTTAGAAATCAACCGTCTCCTTGCTTCGAAAACAGATCCTTTGATTTGATTTCAGTTCAACTGTGAATACGGTATGTAATTTGTATTTTTGCTTTACTGTTTTTCTTGCTTGAGCTCTATATTCTAATTGCCGATGATGTTACTTATTTATATTGGATTCGAGATCCTTGATTTTCGTTTGTATACATTTATTTGAATTCATCACTTGATTTATCTTGCCATTCAATTTTGTTTTAATGCGGATGATAATTTCTGACTTGTTCATATCGAATAATTTCGTTTACTTGATTAACACGGTTTTGATTTCGAACTCGCTCGATTCCTTGATTGAAGCGGCTTCGATTCAGAACCGTTCGATCTTTCCTTAGTCGTTACGGTAGTGAATTTCCTACTTGACTTTGGCTTTTTTATTTTTGACCCACGACTTTTCTGATGCTTGTAGATTGACTTCGGTAATTTTCGATCCTTCCTGACTTTGCTCTGTTGACCTCGGCTTTGACTTTGTTTGACAGTGTTTTATTTCCTTTATGCTTGACTCTACCCATTTGTGTTTATCCCTGTAGCATACTCCACTTGTAGAATTGCTTTGAACTGTGCTTTGTTCGAACATGCATACGGCTTTTCTCTGGCCTGTTTCACTGTCATGTGTGATATTGCTCATTTGAGCTGCTATGGCCTTCACTTGATATTGTCACAGAGCTGTTGTATCACTTGGTGTTGTAGTTTGCACTGTGCATTCATGTGCTTACTATGTTGCCATATTAATTCGTCTGGCCTCTGGTTGGTTTAGTGTGTGTACTTGCTTGGCCATTCGACATCCACATTGTACTATTGGCACTGACTTCATCATGTCTACACTGCACCATCTTTTGTTCTATATGTTTGTATTCTACTATCACCATGTGGTTGCATACATTGTTTGCATAACTTGCTGAAGTTACTTTTTCTTGTATCCACACTTCTCTGATGCATTGTGGTATTGTGTATTTCATCTTGTATCTGTGTCACGAGTAGTTCTGCATTGTTGTCATATTGTATTTGACTTGTTTTGGTTGAATTTGCTACTCTTTACTCCATTTGTTGTTGCTGTTGTAGTGTTCATTGTGAAGCCAGGTTTATTGGTGCATCCCTTGTGCGTTGACATGTCTGGTATGTGAATTTGTGTTCTTCCAGTTAGAGTTGTACTTCCCCTTGAGTTTTCTTGGAGTTCACTAGCTTTTCTTCATTATGTGTTCATTTGGAAGTTTTGCATTGTTCTGATCTTTGACATTGCCTGACTTTTTGAATTGAGTCAGTGGTGGTTATACTTTGGTGTTGATACATTTCCTTATGTGGTCAGTTCCACTTGCTCTTCTTTGGTCTTTAAGCCTAGGCAGTTTGGTTGTGATGCACTGAGTTGTAGATAATCACTTTTGTACCGAGTTAAATTCATGTGAACATCTTGAACTTTGGTCGAGGCTTGATTTTTAAGTTTTGCCCATTTGCACCTGTGTTGAATCCAGCTTAAAGCTTGGGTTTGACCTTGTGCTAATATTGTGACATTATTTTTTATTGCACTTGAGTTGAACCCGGCTTTTCATTTGGGTTTGATCTGTGCTCACATGTCCTTGTAATTTTATCAAGTGTATACATTGGTGTGCACGGCCTTGTAGCATGTACAGTCATACACTATGCATATCACAAGTTGTTCATGCATGATGAATTCAAATTTAAATGATGAAGAACAACCCAAATATTTGAGGCAAATATTATTTTCAAAATCACATTTTATTTTATATTGCAAAAATATTTTATTTTCAATTTTACTGCGTCAACGTATATTTTTGCAGATTACTCAGATGCTAGATTCACATTAAATGAAGTTAAAGACAAATATGAGTGTGAGTGAATGAGTGATATGTAGTGAGATCGTATGTAAATGTGAACCATGATGTAATCAAAATTGTAGTATATATAGTGAGAGCTTGAAATTTGTACTATTCAAAAATTGTAATAAATATTTGTTTGAATAAAATATCCTTTTGAATTCAAATTATGTGTTATTTATTTTATTCATCAAATATTTATTTAATCTGTGAAAGTAAAATAGTATACTAACAAATACATTAAAATGACTATATATGTTTATTATCATCAAACAAAAATCATATACTCGCATATTCAACAGGTTGGTCTAGACCGGGGGATGGCATACTCGTGACAGTTAGTTACCGAGTTATAGAGGTAACCTGACCTTGTTTTGGCAGAGAACTAGTTATGTACTCGGGGCGTCCCTCCAGAGGCGTAACCATTCATTGAAGGAACTTCCTTAGCCTTGACCATTTATTGGAAATCCAACCACCTAATACGAGCCCTGTACAGTTTTAGTTATAGAACTTGCCATCTAATATGGTAGCGATAGTAGGCGTACTATAATGGTACGTATGTTGGCTAAGATTAATATTATACTTTTGAAATGTTTTCCACACTATATGCTAATAATAATATCAAAAAGATTTGTGTATCAATCATGTTTGACTATCATACGGAGAAATCTCCTCCAACTGTGCGATTGCATTGTGTGTGTGGTAGGAGGCCTTGTGGCGAGAGGCCTTATGGTAGTTTCATTTTCCAAAAGCATAGCGGATTTCTTTTTATTTCCTTTTGTGCAAATAACTGTTTTAAGATCTCATACCGGTCCCATGACTGACCTGGAGTTTATTGTTCCCTTTCTAAACTCTCGGTCCCATAATTTTCCACACGGGTAGCCTAGAGTCAGGTTATCAGTTGTTACGGAGCGAAGTCGAAAAAGTATGCTATGAAGATCAGAAAGCAAGCTGGATGGCGAGCGTATTATTATATTATGTAGTATCTGCTGCGTATAGGTTGCTGAACAGTCAATTTCCATGTGGTCAAGTTGTTATAAATGTCTGATGTCATGTTTGGTTGTTGTAATACTATGATCATGTGTTGCATAAACAGATATAGTTCTTTTGTTTAAAGATTATTCATTTATTTATTATATATTGTCCCGCTAAGAAATGTGAGATTCTGATATTGTTTCTGTTTCTTCTTCTATCTTCTTCTTTAACCCTAACGGTACGGTTTTTCTGCATTCGATTGTTTGGCATTTATTACAGTGGACGTATTGATGTCGACTTTCGGGCGTCGAAAAATTGGGACATTGCAACATGGTATTAGAGCAATTGATTTAGCGATAACCTCGGCTCTAGTGAGGACTACTCATTAGAGATTGAGTCAGTAGTACTTTAGAATGAGTTGAGTGTATTAATAGATATGTGCACGTATTTATTAGTAAATAAAAAAAATTATATTGTGTTGATTGGTTTGTTGAGTGGTATATGGATTCTGGTCAATAAAAGTAATTAACGTTATTGATAGGGATCTCTAAACACTTGTATAGAATAATTCGACACGATATTGTTTTAAAATAGGGTAAATGAAATAATTTCACCCAAATTATTTTTGTATATAAAAGAAATAATTTTCCGTAAATTATTATAGTTATATATGGTTGCTTGGATGTTAGGAAGTGATAATATTAAATTATTATCATTATTATTGAAGAAGAAATTGAAATCATGACTAAATCCTAAGAAATAAATTCATATACAAATGGGATTTGTAAATGTAAATTGTAAGTGAGATTTATAATTTGAAACTGAATTTCAGAGAAATATTTGAAAAGAAATTGAAAGGATTTAAAGTTTTGAGATTTGGAAAATCTAAATCCCTTTTTAGTTTGAAAATGGTTTTCAAAGGTTTTGAAGTTTAAAAAATATTTGGAAAATATTTTTTTGAAGGGATAAAAGGCACTAACTCTTTTCGGTCGATGGAAAATAATTCGGATGATGATCGTGACATCATCGGTGTTTATTTTTGAGTTTCCAAGGGAGGAATTGTTGGCCGAATGTTTTGAATTTGGAATATTTGCGAAATTAAGTTTGATTTCGAAATAGTTTGATTTTGGATATAATTAGTTTCAAAGATGATTTTGAAATATTTAAAAAAAACTTTGGAATCTTATTTAAAATGTTACGGAATATAAATAAGTTTGGTAACTTATAAAAATTTGAAATTTGTTGGAATAAGATTCTACTTGAAAGAAGTTAAATTAAAATAAGTATGAAAATGTAAATAAGTTGGGACACTTATATAGAAATTTAAAAATTTGAATTTAATTGGAAGATATTTGAATTATGTTAAATGAAGGAAATGAAATTCAAGCTGAGTATTGGAAATTGAATTTGATTTGTGATAAACAAAGTAAAGTGCAAATTTTATCAAGTTGGACCTAATGAAGCGAAGTATTGAAATGAAATTAGTAAGTGAAACTAATTGAAGGAATGACAAATTAAATATGATTTGAAATGGATTGAATTCAATATTTATAAATGAAGGTAAATTGAATTCATATGAAAATTGGAGATCTAGTTTAAATATAAGTAGTTATAAACCAAAGTGGTGAAGTGAAAATTGTGAATAAAAATCAAAATAAATGTGAATAAAATGGAATTGATTTAGTTAATAATCAATTGACAAATACGTAGGATATACGTATATTATTTTATTCGCATAGCGATTCGAGCACAGAATTTCAAGATAGTTATATCGATCCGAGTTGAGATTTTTCACTCGATTTTCGACGAGGAACCCTAGATATGGAATTTTGGTTGATTTTCGAAATTCTCTATCATAGTTTACGGCTACGTAAGGAGAATGAAGGTTCCTGATCAAGAAACTAGATCTAAGTCCGCACTAGGAAGTTGGATGGATGATACTGGTTCTGAAGTGAAATTGTGTGACCAAGTGAGCGATCGGATTTGGTGCGCACGGATGATATAAGTACATCATACGGAATTGAATAAAATTGGTATTGAAACTTTTGTAAAGAAATATGCAAAATGATTTTGAATGCTGTAATTGGATATTATTGTTAAGTAAGATATATAGGTATTAAAAAGGAAAAAGGAAATTGGGATTTTGATTTCGAAAATAAATTTTAATTTCTCGACAAAGGTATGTATTCAAATTTCTATATGAAATTTAATGATTTTCTGGTCAAGCCACTTGGCATTTTATTTTCTTTTGAAATATGGGGGCCCGTTGTGGCATTTTGTAGTTGTACCGAGCTAGCCGCGCAAAGGAGACACTGACAAAAAATTTTGAAAATTTAGGGAGGTAGAAAAATTTTAAGAAAATTTTGAAAATTTAAAATTTGGTTTTAAATTGAAATTTAAATGGTTGAATAAGTAAAGTTGTTTGGAAACTTATGGTATATTTTGGAAAGTTAATAGAAGTGATAATAGGTCTTTAATAAAAAAAATTGGCAAGTTAATAAAACTATCTAGATTGGGAAAAATAATAATAAACGAGTTAGGGATCATCCTTCTTAATTAAGTAATTTAGGGACAAAATTCTTTTAAGGGTGAAGAATGTGACGACCCAGAATTTTGAACATTTAAAATTGAAAATATATAATTGATTTTTAAATATTTGGAAGTTAATTTAACTTGAATTTTAAATATCATTGTTTGTTTGGTAATTAAATTATTAAATTTAATTATTGAGAGTTGGGTAAAAAATTGAATCTTTAATTTTAAGCCTGTTAAAAATAATTTGAAGGCTTGTAAAATATATATTAATAATACTAAAGATAATGGAAGCTTCAAAATTGAACTTGGAAATGCTTTGATCAGTTTTGAAATTTATCGTCTAAATCGATATTTAAAAATAGCCTTCCGAGGCACAGTTTCGAAATTCAATGAAACTAGTTCCTTTGGATCCGTAATAGTGTATTATTATCGGATTTCAATTTTCGTAATGTTTGGAGTGATTTTTTGGTTGTACGGTAAGCAAACGCGCTGAAATTTATATTAAAATTTAATTAAATAACTGGTCCAAGAAGTTATCTTCTCCATACGATCAAAATTGGGCTCGGAACCTTTTCCATTGCGTTCAGAACTGGGCTTTAACATTATAAACACCTAGCGGCATGCTTCGATTGGAGGTCAAAAATTTTTGTTGCATTTATCGAGCCAAATTAAATTTGAATATAAAATTAATTGTTGAAAGTCCTTGCATAATACGTGTTGCAATTTCAAACACGTGTCTCCTGCAATTCTAAATCGCGTACAAGTGTCCATTTTGTTTCTTTAAAAAATATAAATATATCGAACGAAAAAAACGAGGCTTTCATTCTCCTTAAAATAAAATTGAAATCAAAGCTTCAAATAAAATAAATAATGGTCGAAGCTTAGAAAGCTTCATCTCGGTTCAAATTAATGGTCGATGATAAATTTTGTTTCTCTTTCTCGTTTCTTCACAAAATTAGAAATCATGACCCTTTCGATCATAAAAATCCCTTCTGTTCGAAACTTTTCAAAGTCCAAGACGTGGTCTGCGTTGCTTTCAATTCGAGTTCAACTCGAGCTCGTTCACCTAAATTATATCACCACGCGCGACCAAGTCGCGATTGTCCAGCGCGAGGCAATAATGGCGCAAGGCACGGAGGCACGGGAAGATCTGGGTAGCGAGTGAGGCAAGCTCGAATTGGTCGAAAGGGCAGCAGTTGCAATGTGGAGTTTGGTGAGGTCGAGCGCTCGCGCGCGTATGCGTGGAGGCTTGAACGGCAGGGTGCGGCCGCGTTTGGGTTTTCCGATATCGAAGGGCGAGGCGTCGACATGTTTGCTGGCGGCCCGCTCGAGTAATTGAGACTATGAGGTATTGTTTGTTTAATATGTTTGTTTGCTCAGAAAATTTTGTTAATTAATAGTAAGATTTAAACATATTCGGTTTAAATTCTAAATATATATGTGTATGTTACAGTAAAGAAAATTCGGTATTTTTTATATAAAATAAAAATAAATATACATGTACAAATTTCAAATTTAGTTTTAGATATTTAAAACAATGAATTATGGTGAATAATTGATTTAATTAACTTATTTAATTATTTTAGTTACCAAAGATTATTTAAATAGGAAATTAGTTTAAAAATCAAATTAATTTGTTTTAAATAAAATAATTGGTTAATTAAAATTATTAAATGGAAATTTAAATTCTTACATTGGTTTGAATGTTAACGGAATTATACAATTGTTATACAAGGTCTAAAATTCGTAAAGGATCAAGCCAGATTTGAAATGGGTTGCATGCATAGGCAAAGGTGAGATCTTCTCACTCAAACAAATTGTTTTGTTTAATTTAATTAGTTAAATTTAAATTGTTGATTGTTCTTGGATAAATTTGATAATTTATTTGTTGGGTGTTATTATATATAGTAGTATATCTATATATATTGGATTGATTGATTTCCCGCATTATATAGCGGATGAGACCCTATGCGTCGCATGCTAGCGGATGATATGATATAATCCCATATATCGCGATATTCCATCTCGAAGTAGAATTGGTATTTAATTGTTGTGCTAACATCCATGGATGCTGGGAAACGGGTTGGTGGGATCCAATTGGATTCCTCAAATTATTGAATTTATTCTTTTTTATGTTGTGATGTGATTATTGATAATCTGCGAATGATTGTATTGGTGATTAAAATTATTGAAGGCTATGGTTTGGCCGAATATACTTTTGGCATCGTAGGATACCAGAAATATATAATTGGATTTTTGGAAATTAAAGTAGAAAATTTTGAGTAAATTAATTCTAGAGAATTGGATAAATTTAAAAGAAGAAATTTGAAAAGGGAAAGGTTGATTTTTGTAATCCTATTAAATAAATTTTCAAGTATGGGAAAAGATATTAATAAATAAAAATAAATGAATTTTGAGAGGTTAAGTAATATTATTTAAAAGTTGAAGAAATTATTTTAAAATTCGTATTTTAAAATCTAAATGAAGGTGTGAATATTGGATTAAGGGTTTTTGAAATAAATTTGGATAAGTAAAGGTGTAATTTTTAAATGGAATAAATTTTGAATCAATTTGGAAATTTATTAGTGTTTGAAAATAAATTTTTGGAAATCAATTCAGAAATTGATTTGGAGTTTGAAAGTAAATTTTGGAAATCAATTTGAAAATTGTATATCAGTGGATATTTGGAAATATAAATTCACAAATGAAATTTAAAAAGGAATGGGTGATTTGTTTAAAAATAATTATTGGTTTATTTTTAAAAGTGTGGAAAGAAAATTTACGAATTTAGGATATAAACTGAAATAAATCGAGAAGGAATTATTAATTGATTTAAATGGACCATTTTGAAATGGAAAGAGTATTTTCTCCCCGGAAAGCCGAGTATGTTTTCAATGTAACTTTTAAATATAAATTAAGAGTTCAAGAGTTGGTTTTAAAGAGAATGTTTTCGGAGAATGTTTTTCTTAAATTGTTTTTAAGTCTTTGAAGTAAATATATATTTATTAAGTTAATTATAGAAGTTATTATTTTAAAGATTTAATTGGTATTTGATTTCGAAAATGGCTATTTAAATAGTTATACTCTATCTAATGACTTTATTTTTAAAATTAGTTTGGACTTGAGTTTTATATGAGATATTGGTATAAAATTTCATAACTAATATTATAAATAAAGTGTTTAAAAATAGTTTTCATTGTAAGTGTATCCAAGTATATATTTTTAGATAAGTGATTTAAATTATTTTGAAGTATTCAGACTCGGCAAAATTTTCAATGGAAATAAATAATATTTGGAAATTTATTCCGCAAAAGGAAAGTGATTTGAAAATTGTTTTCAAAGGGTTGAAGTGTGAAAATATATCTTGCGGAGATATTTTAAAATAAATAATATGGGGAAATTATTTAAATTTGGTGATTATTGTGAATGTTGTTTGATAGTTAAATTACCGACTGTCAATAATGGCCTTTAAAATGGCATTTGAATTCCGATGCGACCGTGGGTCGGATTCCAAATAGTTATCCGAAAACCACATCGAATCTTGGTTATGGATCTTTTGTTTAAAAGATCGAAGTGGAAATTTGTGGTAACTTACTAGAAATCTGAATGTACCACTTATTTTTAAAATAAGCGCTCATTATTCGATTAAGCTAGGAGAGGACTTTATGTCATAAAACCCATTCTGAATAAATTATACAAACGAATTGGAATGTATTTAAGACGGTGTTGAAGACCGGGTATTTTCGAAAATAAAAGGATTACCTGTCGAATGTCTTTGCACCGCGTTGCTCCGGTATAGAGATTTATATCGTCCTTTGTGATGGGGAGTCCGGACGTGATTAGTGAATATCCGGTTTTGAAAGGGCTTTTTTCTTTAATTGGAGGAAGTGCCTTCGGTTCCGTTCGAGACCGAAATGGACTTGTATTGATGTATGTCTGATGTCACACTTTGAGATTTAAAGCTGGTTTCTATCAAATACATTTCTGTTGGTGGCGGAGAATTTATTCTCTTAGCTTAACACCCTTCTCTAGGACGTACGAGCTCAGTGGTTATGTGGTTGATGGTTACTAGTGATATATTCCCAATTTGGTAATGTGGCATACTAAGTGTTGATCATTTGTTGATCGAAGCATGGCTTTTGTGAAAAGCGTAGCTTTGTGGACGAGACTTCGTCGAACCTCACACCCCGAAAATGGTTGAAACATGAAAAGATGCAGCAAGGTTATGGGGGTCGCGCCCATCAGGGTATGTACATTTCCTTCTGTATAAAAAGTGGTATCTGATATGGAGCCCAGGTATTTAACTCGTGTGGATAAAAAGTGGTATTCTGGTATAGAGCCCAGATTATTTACTTATGGGGTTGTTATTTGTTAAGGCGCCTCGGAAAAGGTCGGTCTAGATCGGGGGGTGGCATGCTCGTGACATTTAGTTACCTAATTACAAAGGTAACCCAGCCTTGTGTTGGCAGAGATCTGGTTAAGCTATCGGGGCGTCCCTCTAGAGACAAACCCATTCATTGAAGGAAGTTCCTTAGCCTTGACCATTTGTTGGAAATCTAATCACCCAATACGAGCCATGTACGGTTTTAGTTGTAGAACCTGCCATCTAATATGGTAGCTATAGTAGGCATACTATAATGGTACGTATGCTGGCTAAGATTAATATTATACTTTTGAAATGTTTTCCACACTATGCACTAATAATAATATCAAAAAGATTTTGCGTATCAAGCATGTTTGACTATCATAAGGAGAAATCTCCCCCAATTATGCGATTGCATTGTGTGTGTGGCGAGAGGCCTTATGGTAGTTTCATTTTCCAAAAGCATTGGGGATTTCTTTTTATTTCCTTTTGTGCAAATAACTGTTTTAAGATCTCACACTAGTCCCATGAATGACTTGGAGTTTATTGTTCCCATTCTAAACTCTAGGTGCCCATAATTTTCCACACGGGCAGCCTAGAGTCGGCTTATCAGTTGGTCTGGAGCGAAGTCAAAAAAATATGTTGTGGAGATCAGGAAGCAATCTAGATGGCGAGACGTACTATTATATTATGTAGTATCTGTTGCGTATGGGTTGTTGAAAAGTCAATGTCCATGTGGTCAAGTTGTCATAAATTCTGGTGTCATGTTTGGTTGTTGTAATACTTTGATGAAGTATTGTATAAATAGATATAGTTCTTTTGTTTGAAGATTATCCTTTTATTTATTATATATTGTCCCGCTGCGAAATGTGAAATTCGGATATTGTTTCTGTTTCTTCTTCTATCTTCTACTTTAACCCTAACGGTTCGGTTTTTCGGCATCCGATTGTTCGGCATTTAATACAGTGGACGTATTGATGTCGACTTTCGGGCATTGAAAAATTGGGTCGTTACATCTGAGGTTGTTCCCTGATGTCTGGGCGATCTGGAAGAAAATCTCCAGACTTCAGCTCAGACTTCTAGGAAAACCATCAGACGTCTTGAACTTTTTATTCAACCAATTTGCCTATTTTATGTGGGTTTCCATTTACGTCGATTTATTGTTGATCTGATTGGTTGCTTTCACTTATTATCAACTTTGATGACTTCTTTTCTGGATTTTTGAAATATCTATTTTATGGTTTTGATATTGATTTTTATTGTTTTAATTCACGTCTTTGAATGTGGATTTTTGGTGATAGATTGTTTTTTTACAATAGTTTCTGTAGTTTGTCACTTTAAAATACAAAGGTTCCTACACTTGTAGTAAATACTCAAACCCTTTTGCAAAAAATGATTTCAACAATTACTTTTAATACAAAGCTCGTTTTTAAAACCGTTTTCCAATCTATTAGTATACACAAACCTTTACCTCATTCGTATGAGAAATCCAATTAAATGACTTAGCAAAACAAGTGGTACGAAATGCTTGCGTGTACTTCGTCGATTAATCTTAGACTTGTTCGATTGAAATCGTGTGACAATTTTCGAGTGGAATTCTACAACCTGTTCATAGATATTTAAGTTAAGCTAGTGGTTATGGGACATGCAGCTAAGCTCATTTATTTACTAGCTTAGTGTAATTTACACTTCTTATTGATAAATGGTGATTATTTTATGTTTTAAACTTGCGATATGCGATGTCTCTTTGTCCTCATGGGGGACTATACTAGTTTTATGGAGCTTCATCTCATTTTTTTAGGCTAGCGACCCTTGATCTTTTGACCGTTCGTGGAGCAATCGGCTCAACGAGTTTGGTGCCGGGGGCGTATCTATTTAGGTGCGTCATTGTTCGGTTCAATAAGTATATGCATGGGGCGTATCTTTTTAGGCGCGTTGATGTTTTGTTGTGCACAGGGCGTGTCATTTTAGGTGCATCGATGTTTAGCTTATCAGTCCCCAAGGGGGATTGTACCCCATATTTTTATGGGATAGCATCCCGTTTGTGATATACGTGTTGGTGAATTTTCATGCTCCCGTTTGTGATAGGCCTCCCCTTTTGTGTTTTTCTGGATTTCTGATTGTTGATTTCTAGAATTTACGTTTCACCAATTTTTGCGAAATGGCATTAATATGTTATGTCAATATTTGAGGTTTGGCGAATAAGCTAAAGAATATGACATTCTTTTTTGGTGTTTGAGAAGATTTGAGATATTGTATGATTTTCATTGTTATTAAATATATACTTGTCACAGTATGACATTATTGTTATCATATATTTTTGTCATATCTCTTATCCTATCTCATCTTGAATGATATTTATAGCTAAACTAATCCGTTTATTATTTTTCTTTTTTTAAATAATACTCGAATTAGACCGAGGTGTTATAGGAGCTTCCACTTGACTTTTAGCAGGGACTAGCTTCTGACTTTTGGCTAACTGCTTTAGCTTAGTAGTTTTTTTTTACTTTTATACATTCTAGATAGAGACTCCTTGATGCATACATATTCTTTTGTCTAGCACTTATAACTATTATTTTGTGATGTAGGGGATCTTGCATGACCACTACTTTGATGTACACTTCTATGTGTTATATTCATATCTATTTTTGCCTTAGTGATAAGAATATCTGTAACTGATTTGTGTTGTGTTTATTTTATAATTGTTTGCGAAGATCACATAGCCACTGTGCAGCAGCGTTGAATTTGTATTTGATATGTCATATTTCCTTTTGAAATGAAATGCCTGACCTTTTATCTGGCATATCAGTAATCGCTCAAATCGATTACATATATCGTCACTCCTCAACAGTTGTATTCTTCGTGCTAGTCGATGGCATTACCCCGTAGTGTCTTTGGCTAGTGTGAGTATAGAGATGGGGAGTCACAACATTAAAATAGGTAAATGGTATATACAACTTCCATTATCAGGGTACATTAAAGTTTTTTATACACAAATCTAGCTAGGAACTGTTATAATTGCTTGCTTGTACACTTGTTGGCATTACTAACTTATACATACTTGAAAACACAAATAGATAGATAGATATCCCTATCGGGCGCTCCAGCTTCATACTTCAAAATTTTCCTCTAGCATGCTCCTCCTAGAATACTCTAAATAGAATCCTGACTACTTGGCTGCTCGGGAAAATAGGGCACCTATTGTTTAAAGGGAAAACAAAAATAAACTCCGAATCAGTCATGGGGCTGGTGTGAGAACTCAAAATACGTTTTTTAAAAACAAAAAGGTATTTCGTAATACCAAGCCGCACATAAACAGAGAATGGGTTTTTAACTTATGATAACAAAAATATTTTACGAAAAATTAATTGATATTACTTTTAATATCATATCTTTGAAAGCATTTGCAAGTAAACTTATCAATCTTAGCCGAAATTGTTACCATTATTAAATTCTAGCATACTAGGCTCTACAAACAAAATGGCGGGCACTTGTTGGAGAATGGATTCCATACAAATGACCAAGTGAAGGGACCACCTTCAGACAGTACATCCACAGAGGAATGAACCGAGGCCCAACAAATGGTCCTCTATCAACACAAGACCTGCCTACCTTTCCTTTGATAGTACCGAATATGTCATTACCCCGGTCGTTACCGACCTATCTGAGACGTCTCATAGCAGACATCCTTAATTATTTACGTCCCGAACGTCATAGTGGGAAGAAATATATCTGAAAGGGGATGATCATATCCTAATTGTTGCGAACCACATAGCCTAGCCGCATCCAATCATGTTTCGGTCATTTTCAGGTGTGAGGCCTGTGGTAACGATTACCTTTTCACATAGCACATTGTTTTCCTTTGAACGCCACACTACCATTTTATCAATCACTTGTCGACTTCCACAAACATACAATCTCCGAGCCCGTACATCGTAGAGAAGGGTGTTAAACTAAGAGAAGTTATGTTCTCCCCCACCAAACACATGTACGTTTATAAAAGTCAACGACGTAAATCTCAAGAATGTAATGTCAGACATCCGTCTAAATAAGTTCATTCTGGGATTGAACGAAACAGAAGGCGCTCTCCTACCACATCCTATCGGGAATCTACCCTATGATTAGTAGCGAGAAGTCCTTGCAATCAAAAGAACTTTAGAAATGAAAGGACAAATGGCTGCTACTTTAGTTATAAGGATTGTTAAGTTAAAACTAGTTTTCAAAATTGTAAAAAGTGCTGCGAAAAAGTGCTACGGAAAGTGCTTTTAAAACTATATTGATCGAAATAACTTTTTATTACTTGAAACTTCACTTTTATTTCTCAACACTCTTTCTACCTATTTTAAAACATTTCTAAGATTTATTTCACATTTTTAAATAATTTTAAAGTATCATTTCCAAATAAATCCGGTTTTGGATTTCGAACTACAAATTTATGATTTTTCCAAAACTTGTTTTACTCGTATTTCAAAATCTACTTTTCAGAATCATGAATATCTTTCTTCTACGGAAAACTATGGATATAACACTTCAAAAATTCTTAATCTCGAAGAATTCTGGGCTATATTCCACATTTTACACTAGTTTGATTTTTATAGCACGAAATCGCGAATTACCGTTATACGGCACGCTTATTTTTTACCAATGTTTCTATTTCTTTCCAAACTTCACCAAAACACCTTTAAATATTTATAAAACTTTTCAAACATGTCTTAAACCATTTTAAGAGGTTGAACACTTCAATATACACCATTTCATTAATCTAAGGAAAGTGATTTACTTTTATGCTTATCAATGTGTATAATCATGACTTGCATATATATTAAACATTCATATAAAAACAACCAAACTTGATGATCAAAGCTTATTAAGCATCCATTTGCAACATTGTATCATCATCCAACATATACTATAATAATTTTAGGAGTTCTCACCTTAGATTTCCAATGGTTCACAAAAAAATCGCTATAGCTCCGTTATTCGAGTTCTGAAACTCGCTATCCTTTGGATTTAAGCTCCTAAATGCTTCAACCAAGCTTTTTGGAATCCAAGGAGTGTACGGTCTAGGGTGTGGCTTGTGTGAGGCTCGCCCTAGGGTGGAATGAAGAGGGGTTGGTGAAGAATAAAGGGAAATGAAGAGCTTTTGGATCGTTTTTGAGGTGTTTTACTATATATGACTATAGATTATGACTTTAGTTTCTTTTTGAAATAAATTTTAACATTATTTCTTTTAGTTTAGAAGCCATTAAGGAGGATCCAAAGCTTGAGAAATATGAAGAAGAAGATGAATGGAGAAAGAGAGAAGAGGGTATGGTATTTATAGGAAAAAAGAAGTGTGTAAAGGAAGATATGTAAACTCCACTTTTTCCATGCTTCTCCAACACACCTCCCCTTCCATTGTACATGGAAATAACCCCACCCTCATATGCACATCACTTCCATCCACTCATGTACGCATATGCTGACTTGTTTAGCTTAAGGAGGAAGCTTTACTTAAAATATCTTAAACTTTTGTCTTATGTGTGTATTTTTATAAGTATAAGTATATATGTATGTATACATATATTCGTGTGCATGTTAGTGGATGAATTTTTATGTTACATATGTATACATGACATATAAACAAAGTTGCATTGATTCCAAACAATTTTCGTTCGATAAACCATTGTCGATTGAAGAACCGATTTCGGTCATATTTTCACTTATACTTTAACGTATTTTTATTTGTAAACAAAATTTCAAAGTAAATTTCTTATCATTTTAAATGAATTAAAATAATCATACTTCATTTATAAAATCATATAAAATTATATTATCAATTAGTTACAAAAATGCTATTATACTGATAAAGCGATATCGATTTTTCCTTATATTTTCAAATAAAATATATCTCTTTATAAGACTATTAAAAATGATTCATTATCACTTTATAACTATTTAAAATGAATTATAATATTTAAAATAATTATTCGAATGATTATAATAATTATTTAATCATTAAATCTTAATTTAAATTAAATAAATAAATCAATATTTAAATATAATGCAACTGATCGGTATAAATCCCGAGGAAAACATTCTTGTATATATTTGTTCAAAATAAGTTTATTATTACTTATTATTACTTGAACTAATATTATTTGTATTATCAAACTTTTATTTAGAAATAAATTCAATTTATCAAAGTGATCAATTTGCGGGTCATTACAGACTTCTCTCCTTAAAAGAATTTCATCCTCGAAATTAAGATAAGAGAGAATAGTTCAAAAGGAAAAATATTAGATATGATGGAACATATACAAAGTATGAATAAGTGACTACACCACAGGTGGTGAGTATACTATAATGATACAGTTCATTCTTCAATTCTAAACTTGGGACACACCTTCTTCATTCTATCCTCTGTCTCCCAAGTGCAATCCTCTGCATCACCACTCCATTCAAATTTAACTTGCTTACTATCTTCCTTCTTAATCGTTTCTCATCTCGATCAACGATTCAAATAGGCCGTCTGATAAATACTAAAGTCGGTTCCACCTCCAAGTCTTCCTGAGAAGCCGTTTCTATGATTTGCTCTTGGTCATTCATATGTTTCCTTAAATGTGATACATGAAAAACATTATGCACTCCTGCCAACCTTTCTGGCAGTTGCACTCGATAAGTTAGTGGGCCAATTCATTCAAGAATGGGAAATGGTCCACTATATTGAGGTGCTAACTTTCTCTTCGTTCCAAACCTCACTACTCCTCTCATCTGAAAGACTTTTAAAAAGACTGAATCTCCAATAGAGAATTCCATGTTTATACGTCTTTCGTCTGCATAATTTTTATTTCTGCTTTGGACTTCATTTAGTTTCTTCCTAATCACATCAACCTTTTTTAAAGCTTCTCGTATCATATCTGGGCAAATTACTAACCGATCTCAGGTTTTGATCCAACATCCTAGTTGTAACAACCCGCATATTTATCGATTTTATATTTAAATATTTTATTTAAATATTTTATCGTTAGTCGGATTTTAGTCCGAAATGCTACTTTTTGCATATGGTCGAATTTGGAATCGGGACCACTGCCATTGAGTTTAAAATGCCGTTTGCGACCTTTTTGAGTATAAGCTTCGATATGTTTGGAGAAAGTTGATTTTTGCTACTTTTCACTTTGGGTTTGGTTTTGGGCTCAGCCTTATGTTAACTTATGCTCAAATCTGAGCCACTCTTCCCCACTCACCCTCATTCTCTTCTCTTTTCAGTTTTTATAACATTAATGGTGGGGGAGATTGGAAATTAAAAACTCCAAAACCCTAGTTTCTCTTGCAAATCAAATCCCTAGCTCCAAACTCAAGAAGAACCCACTGGTAAGCTTCTCTTCTTCTTCTCCAACTTATTCTCTTACCAATTTCAGAAATTCCTAAACCTAATTTTGGGAATGTTCTTATTTTTGAGCTTAGATTCAAGCTCAATTGGGTTGTGTTTAAGAGAGGTTGATTCTCCATTTTCTTTCAAGCTTCTTCTTGTTTGATTTTGTGAAAAGGTGAGATTTTTATCTCACATCTATGACTATAATTATCTTTGGTTGTTGGGTATGAATTCCTAACACTTCTTCATGTGCATTTGCTCTTGATTTGGATTGGTTTTGTGAATATTACAATTTTTGAGTTTTTAAGTCAATTTGTGTGAAAATCCTTTTATGGATGTTTGATCATGCTTTTGGTGATGCATCAGGGAGCATATAGGGTCGGGTTGTCGATTGGCATAAACCCTTAGAGCCAATGTTCGTCCGGTTGCATTTTGGAAGAGTTTGCTCTTCATTTGAATAAGGCTGAAAAACAGCCCAGGCATGATTCAGTCGACTGAATACTCTGTTCAGTCGACTGAACCTGGAACCCGAAAGTTTCCAGGCATGATTCAGTCGACTGAAAACTCTGTTCAGTCGACTGAAACTGGAAACAGAAAGTTTCCTGAACTTGGAATTCCAGGCACAGGGTCAGTCGACTGAAAACTCTGTTCAGTCGACTGAACCTGCTGTTTGAGTCCAATTTGCCTTTTTGGATTGAATTTCCAATTTAAATCGATTCGTGATGATCCTATTTATAGTCATCATTTATTATCATCTTTGATGACTTATTTTCTTTGGGAATTTTAGATATATCCACTTCGATTGGTCCTTTATCGATTTCGTTGGATTTTTATTCACATATTCGAATGTGATCTTTGTGATTGATTGTTTCTACAATCCCACATGTGCTTTGTCACTTTAAAAATATAAAGGTTTTCTATACTAGTAGTAAATATCAAAACTCTTTCCTCAAACGATTTCAATACTATTTTAATACCAAATTCGTTTATAAAACCGTTTTCCAATCTATTAGTATATATAAACCTTTACCTCACTCGTATGAGAAATCTAATTAAACGACTTAGTAAAACAAGTGGTATGAAACGCTTGCTTTCACTTTGTTGGTTAATTCTTGGACTTGTTCGATTGAAACTCTTGTGACAATATTCTAGTGGAGATATACAATTTGTTCGTAAATATTTAAGTTAAGCTAGTGGTTATGGGACATGATGCTAAGCTCATATATTTACTAGCTTACTGTAATCGACACTACTCGTTGATCATGACGATCATCTTTGTGATTTAGACTAGCAATGTGCGATGTCTTTTTGTCTGCGTGGGAGACTAAACCCCGTTTTGTGGAGTTTCGACTCAATTTGGTAGGGTAGCAACCCATGGTCTTCGGACCATTTGTGGAGCTTCGGCTCAATTTGTGATGGTTAGCGACCATGGAATTAGCGTTCCGTTTGTGATACACGTGTTGGTGAGCTTTATGCTCCCGTTTGTGATAGGCCTCCCCCCCTTTGTGATTTCTGGATTTCTTGAGATGATTTCTAGAATTTGTGTTTCAGCAATTTTCGTGATTTCCATTGATAAGTTTTATCAATATTTGTGCATTGGTGAATTTGCGTGTCATTGACTTTTGTGATTGACATTGATATTATTGTCAATATTTGTGCATTGGTGAATTTGTGTGTCATTGACTTTTGTGATTGACGTTGATATTATCGTCAATATTTGTGGTTTGGTGAACGAAATAAGGAGTATGACATTTCTTTGATTCTTATGTAGACTTGGTGATATTGATTAATCTCTTGTTGATTTTCAATTACTTATATATATCACAGCTTGGCATAGTGATTATTGTGTGTTTAGTCATATCTCTTATTCTATATCGTTTCATCTGATATTTATAGCTAGACTGATCCGTTTATTATTTTCTTATTAAATAATACTCGGGTCAGACCGAGATGTTACAGGTGCTTCTACTTGACTTCTCTCTTGGGATTGATTTCTCAGACTTTTGGTTAACTTCTTAGATTAGTAGTTTTTGTTGTATACATTTGAGATATAGACTCCATAATGTATACTTATTCTTTTGTGTAGTTCATGTAACTATTGTTTTGTGATATTGTGGATCTTTTTAGACCACTACTCTGATGTACACTTCCTAGTGTAATATTCATATCTATTTCCGCCTTTGTGATATGAATTGTCTGTGACTGATTTGTGTTATGTTTATTTCTATATTTGTTTTCGAAGACCTTTATAGCCACTGTGTAGTAGCTTTGAGTTTGTGTCGATATATCGGATTTCCTCTTGATATGAATAGTTATATTTTTATCCGGTATATCGGTACTCGCACAAAGCAATTATACAGATGGTCGCTCCTCAACAGCCTTATTCTCCGTGCTAGTTGACAGCATTCACCGTAATGTTCTTGGCTAGCGTGGGTATAGAGGTGGGACGTCACAGCTTGGTATCAGAGCCAAACTTCGGAACAATATGGAATATTATAACAAGGATCATTGTCCTAAGTCCATCTTAGGAGTCGTGCTTTAGGATTTAATTCGAGTCTTCGTACCGATTCATCCTATTCTCCTTATGATTCCTTGATTATCTATCAAGATTGCTTGATATTCAATTTGGTGAATAACCTTTTTCTTCTTCTTCTTTCTTTCTAAAGGAAGAGAAATGTCTAGACCAGGCCGCCCCAGAGCCGTGCCATCTAGCACTCCACCCCAGGATGGAGTTTTTATGACTGCTCAACAGCTTCTTGATTTGGTAACTAATGCTCAAGCAGCTGGAGCTAACCCGGAACCTACTCACCCAAAGTCGGGATTTGCACGCTTGTGCAGCGATTACACCAATTTGGGTGGGGAGCCATTCAAAGGTTCCGAAACTGTTATTGAAGTCCAAGCTTGGCTTAGAACATGCGATCGCGTCTTTTCGCGCATGAATCTTATTGACCTTCACCGAGTTCAGGTGGCCTCTAGTATGCTCCGAGAGAGAACATTGGACTGGTACGAGCTTCTTATTTCTGAGATTAATGAAGCGGATCTCACTTGGGAGAAATTCCGAGAACGCTTCCAGTTGAAATTCGTACCGGAAGCTGAGAAAGTGACATTGGCTCGACGATTTATAGACCTTGTTCAAGGTGAGTCCTCCGTGACTGATTATGTCGCCTCTTTCGAGTCGCTTTCCAAATATGGGGTTGAATATATCAACACCCCTTTAAAGAAGAACCAGAGATTCGTCTATGGCTTAAACAAAAATCTCAAGAAGCCATTACTTCTAAAGTTAGAAGTTTCTTTCGACCAACTCGTTGATATTGCTCTTCGTCTTGAAGAGGCGGATAAGGAGAATGATGTTGAAGTGGTGGGTTCCAAACCAAACTTCAACAATAACAAGAAGAGGCCAAACAAATTTAAAGGTCCTTATCCCAATAAAAAGGGGAAATAAGCAACCTCCGTGGAAAAGACTTCTTCCTTTGGCCGTGGGGAATGCTATAATTGTTGTTCGAAGGACCATTATGCGAACAAGTGCCCAAAGTCTCTCTCTTGTCGCTACTGCAAAGTTCCCGGACATGTTATATCTTCATGCCCCAAGCTTCAGGGCAGGAAGGAGGGAAAGTTAAATGTTGCTCAAGCCCCTAGCAACACATCTCGTGGTCAAGGTATGCCTCATTCTATCCTTGATGGAATTATTTTATTTCATGATCATTCTATTCGAGTTCTTTTTGATACGGGTGCGTCCCATTCTTTTATATCAAAAGAACTTGTAGATACTTTTTCTTTGGATGTTTTGTGTTTAATGACTTCTTTGAGAATTGCGAATCCGGTTGGTGGATCTGCAACAATCAGTTTATTGCGTAAAGTTGTCGAAATTATTTTGTGTGATTTTCCTTTCCTAGCCGATTTGCATGTCATGCGTTATTTAGGCTTTGGAATGATTTTGGGAATGGATTGGCTTAACCGTTATGAAGCTCATATCCTATGTCCTGAGCGGACTATTCATCTTCGACATCCTCAATCTGTTAAGCAGATTTCTATTAATCTTAAAGATTCAGATTCCAGCTTGGTTGCATCTTTATATTCTTTAAATCCTCGTGATGACGATGATGACGATGAGGGTGATATTATTTCTCTTATTCACGTCGTTCGTGAATTTTCCGACATATTCGAGCCCGTTTTAGGATTACCACCTAAGAGAGCAATTGAGTTCAGAATTAATCTTATTCCTGGAGCTCAACCTATCACTCATTCTCCGTATCGTATGTCCAATAAAGAAAACGAAGAGATGCGTAAACAACTATCCGAATTGGAGACGAAGCAATTTATTCGCTCTAGTTCCTCGCCTTGGGGAGCTTCAGCTATTTTCGTGAAGAAATCCGATGGAACACTTAGGCTTTGCATTGACTACCGCAAGCTTAATGATCTTACTATCAAAAATAAATATCCTTTACCTTGGATTGATGATCTATTCGATCAACTTAGTGGTGCCAAAGTCTTTTCACAATTAGACTTAGCTACTGGATTTCATCAGCTTCGTATTTCAGAGGATAGCATTCCTTTGACATCGTTCCGTACTCGTTATGGATCTTATGAATGGCTTGTCATGCCATTTGGTTTGACGAATGCCCTGCTTATTTCGTTGACCTTATGAATCGAGTCTTCAAAGATTTTCTTGATCGATTTGTTCTCATCTTTATTGATGATATTCTTGTGTATTCAAAAACCGAAGAGAAGCATGAAAAACATCTTCGGATTGTGTTGGAAACTCTTAGGAGTAATCAATTAAAGGCAAAATTTTCTAAATGCCACTTTTGGCAATCTCGTGTGAAGTTTCTCGGTGACATTATTTCTGAATCCGGAATTTCCGTGGATCCTTCAAAGATTGAAGCGATTCAAGATTGGAAGAGACCGGAGAGTGTGATAGAGATTCGTACTTTTCTCGGATTGGCGGGCTATTACTGTCGTTTTATCAAGGACTTTTCTAAGATTGTCGCGCCTCTCACTAGCTTGACGAAGAAAGGTGTTAAATACATTTGGTCGGACAAATGTGAAGCTTCTTTTCAGAAATTAAAAGAGCTTCTTTCTGATGCTCCTATTCTTGTTATTCCCGAGGGGAATCAAGATTTCGTTGTTTATACCGATGCTAGTCGCGTTGGTTTGGGTGCCGTTCTTATGCAAAGAGAACGTGTTATTGCTTATGCTTCTGGGCAATTGAAGCCTGCCGAGACTAGATATGCCACTCATGATTTAGAACTCGCGGCTATTGTTTTTGCTCTTCGGATTTGGCGTCATTATCTCTTAGGAGAGAAATTTGTTCTTTACATGGATCATAAGTCTTTGAAATATTTATTCTCCCAAAAGGAACTTAATTTGCGTCAACAGCGTTGGCTCGAGTTCCTTGCTCCTTATGATCTTGATATTCTTTATACCCCCGGTAAGGGTAATCGTGTCGCCGATGCTCTTAGCCGTAAACAACAAGCTGTTGTTTCTATGATGATATCCGAATGGAACGATCTCGAGATCTTAACCACTTGTGAGATTCGAGAGCGTGTTCCCGATTTATGCTCATCTCTTGTTTTATGTAGCCTTGAGGCTCATCCTTCTCTTTTAGACCGCATTCTTGAAGCTCATAGGCTAGATCCCGAATTGTCTCTTCTTAGCCAAAATATTAAGGATAAGATTGATATTGAAGGATTGAAAGACCTTGATATCGATTCTCGTGGCGGCGTTCGGAGATTTGGTAGACTCATCGTGCCAAATATTAGTGATCTTCGTAAAGATATTTTAGAAGATTCACATCGTTCTAAATTCACCATTCATCCCGGTAGTAGTAAAATGTACGCGGATATGAAGCGACTTTATTATTTGGAGGGAATAAAACTTGACATCGCTAACTTCGTTAAGCGTTACATGACTTGCCAACTCGTTAAAGCCGAACATCAAAGGCCCGGTGGGTTATTGCAACCTTTAGAAATTCCTATTTGGAAGTGGGATCAAATTTCCATGGATTTTATTGACGTCCTTCCTCGTTCTCGTTCGGGTCATGATAGCTTATGGGTGATCGTTGATAGACTTACTAAATCCGCCCATTTTATTCCCGTTCGATCTAATCGAACCATTCCTCTTTTGGCCAAAATCTTTATCAAAGAAATTGTTAAATTGCATGGAGTTCCTACTTCTATTGTTAGCGATCGTGATCCATTGTTTACTAGTGGATTTTGGAAGAGTCTTCAAAAAGCTTTAGGAACGAAGCTTAATTTTAGCACCGCTTATCACCCCCAGTCCGATGGACAAACCGAGCGTGTGAATCAAACTCTTGAAGATCTTCTTCGTGCTTGTGTTCTTGATTTTGGTGGAAGTTGGGAAGATCATATTTCACTTGTTGAATTTTCCTATAATAATAGCTTCCAATCTAGTATTGGTATGGCACCTTTTGAGGCACTCTATGGAAGGCCATGCCGATCTCCTTCTTGTTGGCTTGAGGCCGGTGAGAAGCTGGTTTTAGGTCTAGATTTTATTCGTGATTCCACAGAAAAGATTGATCTTATTCGTCATAGGATGAAAGAAGCCCAGAGTAGACAAAAATCCCATGCCGATAACCGGAGAAGGAAGTTAGAATTTTCTGAGGGAGATCTTGTGTTCATTCATGTTTCACCTATGAAAGGTGTTGTACGTTTCAGTCGATCGGGAAAATTGGTGCCTCGATATATTGGGCCATTTCCTATCATTGAACGTATTGGTTACATGGCTTATCGCCTTTTATTACCGGCTCAATTTTTTGCTATCCATGACGTGTTTCACGTTTCTCAACTTCGGAAATGTCTTCGAGATTCCGATTCGGTTCTTGAGCCCGGTGTTGTGGAAGAGATTGAAGTTTCGCCTAATTTAACTTATGAGCAACATCCTATTTGTATCATTACTTCGGAAGTCAAACGACTTCGAAATAAAGATGTTCCTCTTGTTAAAGTTCAATGGTCTTCAAATCCTAAGGATTGTTCTTGGGAATCTAGAGAGTACATCGACCGAACACATCCGGACTTATTTTCTCGTGCTCTTTGAGGTGAACTTCTTATTTCAAGTTTCTTTTGTGATTGAATATGCTTTTATGGTTGTTACTTTATGTTCTCTTCTTAAATATTGCGAGGACGCAATTTCTTTAAGGAGGGGAGTCTGTAACAACCCGCATATTTATCGATTTTATATTTAAATAATTTATCGTTAGTCGGATTTTAGTCCGAAAAGCTACTTTTTGCATACGGTCGAATTAGGACTCGTGACCACTCCCATTGAGTTTAAAATGCCGTTTGCGACCTTTTTGAGTATAAGCTTCGATATGTTTGGAGAAAGTTGATTTTTGCTACTTTTCACTTTGGGTTTGGTTTTGGGCTCAGGCCTATGTTAACTTATGCTCAAATCTGAGCCACTCTTCCCCACTCACCCTCATTCTCTTCTCTTTTCATTTTTTATAACATTAATGGTGGGGGAGATTGGAAATTAAAAACTCCAAAACCCTAGTTTCTCTTGCAAATCAAATTCCTAGCTCCAAACTCAAGAAGAACCAACTGGTAAGCTTCTCTTCTTCTTCTCCAACTTATTCTCTTACCAATTTCAGAAATTCCTAAACCTAATTTTGGGAATGTTCTTATTTTTGAGCTTAGATTCAATCTCAATTGGGTTGTGTTGAAGAGAGGTTGATTCTCCATTTGCTTTCAAGCTTCTTCTTGTTTGATTTTGTGAAAAGGTGAGATTTTTATCTCACATCTATGAGTATAATTATCTTTGGTTGTTGGGTATGAATTCCTAACACTTCTTCATGTGCATTTTCTCATGATTTGGATTGGTTTTGTGAATATTCCAATTTTTGAGTTTTTAAGTCAATTTGTGTGAAAATCCTTTTATGGATGTTTGATCATGCTTTTGGTGATGCATCGGGGAGCATATAGGGCCGGGTTGTCGATTGGCATAAACCCTTAGAGCCAATGTTCGTCCGGTTGCATTTTGGAAGAGTTTGCTCTTCATTTGAATAAGGCTGAAAAACAGCCCAGGCATGATTCAGTCGACTGAATACTCTGTTCAGTCGGCTGAACCTGGAACCCGAAAGTTTCCAGGCATGGTTCAGTCGACTGAAAACTCTGTTCAGTCGACTAAAACTGGAAACAGAAAGTTTCCTGAACCTGGAAAATTTCCAGGCACAGGGTCAGTCGACTGAAAACTCTGTTCAGTCGACTGAACCTGCTGTTTGAGTCCAATTTTCCTTTTTGGATTGAATTTCCAATTTAAATCGATTCGTGATGATCCTATTTATTGTCATCATTTATTATCATCTTTGATGACTTATTTTCTTTGGGAATTTTAGATATATCCACTTCGATGGATCCTTTATCGATTTCGTTGGATTTTTATTCACATCTTCGAATGTGACCTTTGTGATTGATTGTTTCTACAATCCCCCTTGTGCTTTGTCACTTTAAAAATATAAAGGTTTTCTATACTAGTAGTAAATATCAAAACTCTTTCCTCAAACGATTTCAATACTATTTTAATACCAAATTCGTTTATAAAATCGTTTTCCAATCTATTAGTATATATAAACCTTTACCTCACTCGTATGAAAAATCTAATTAAACGACTTAGTAAAACAAGTGGTATGAAACGCTTGCGTTCACTTTGTTGGTTAATACTTGGACTTGTTCGATTGAAACCCTTGTGACAATTTTCTAGTGGAGATATACAATTTGTTCGTAAATATTTAAGTTAAGCTAGTGGTTATGGGACATGATGCTAAGCTCATATATTTACTAGCTTACTGTAATCGACACTGCTCGTTGATCATGACGATCATCTTTGTGATTTAGACTAGCAATGTGCGATGTCTCTTTGTCTGCGTGGGAGACTAAACCCGGTTTTGTGGAGTTTCGACTCAATTTGGTGGGGTAGCAACCCATGGTCTTCGGACCGTTTGTGGAGCTTCGGCTCAATTTGTGATGGTTAGCGACCATGGAATTAGCGTTCCGTTTGTGATACACGTGTTGGTGAGCTTTATGCTCCCGTTTGTGATAGGCCTCCCCCCCTTTGTGATTTCTGGATTTCTTGAGATGATTTC
Organism: Allium cepa; assembly: GCA_030765085.1. NCBI lineage: Eukaryota > Viridiplantae > Streptophyta > Magnoliopsida > Asparagales > Amaryllidaceae > Allium > Allium cepa. The sequence continues at coordinate 472,736,917 of CM060931.1, forward strand.
TAGAATTTGTGTTTCAGCAATTTTCGTGATTTCCATTGATAAGTTTTATCAATATTTGTGCATTGGTGAATTTGCGTGTCATTGACTTTTGTGATTGACATTGATATTATTGTCAATATTTGTGCATTGGTGAATTTGTGTGTCATTGACTTTTGTGATTGACGTTGATATTATCGTCAATATTTGTGGTTTGGTGAACGAAATAAGGAGTATGACATTTCTTTGATTCTTGTGTAGACTTGGTGATATTGATTAATCTCTTGTTGATTTTCAATTACTTATATATATCACAGCTTGGCATAGTGATTATTATGTGTTTAGTCATATCTCTTATTCTATATCGTTTCATCTGATATTTATAGCTAGACTGACCCGTTTATTATTTTCTTATTAAATAATACTCGGGTCAGACCGAAATGTTACAGGTGCTTCTACTTGACTTCTCTCTTGGGATTGATTTCTCAGACTTTTGGTTAACTACTTAGATTAGTAGTTTTTGTTGTATACATTTGAGATATAGACTCCATAATGTATACTTATTCTTTTGTGTAGTTCATGTAACTATTCTTTTGTGATATTGTGAATCTTTTTAGACCACTACTCTGATGTACACTTCCTAGTGTAATATTCATATCTATTTCCGCCTTTGTGATATGAATTGTCTGTGACTGATTTGTGTTATGTTTATTTCTATATTTGTTTCCGAAGACCTTTATAGCCACTGTGTAGTAGCTTTGAGTTTGTGTCGTTATGTCGGATTTCCTCTTGATATGAAAAGTTATATTTTTATCCGGTATATCGGTACTCGCACAAAGCAATTATACAGATGGTCGCTCCTCAACAGCCTTATTCTCCATGCTAGTTGACAGCATTCACCGTAATGTTCTTGGCTAGCGTGGGTATAGAGGTGGGGCATCACACTAGTGACCTGCACGGACGACCATATAAAGCTTCATACGGTGCCATGTCGATACTAGCTTGATAGCTGTTGTTATAAAAGAACTCTACTAAATGCAGATGATTTTCCCAGGGGCCTCCAATGTCTAGAATACATTCCCTGAGAAGATCTTCCAAAATGCAGTTGAGCCTTTCCGTCTGTTCATCGGTTTGGGGGTGATAGGTAGTGCTTATATTCAGCTGTGTTCCCAAAGTTGTCTGTAATGCTTCCCAAAATTAACTAGTAAAGATCAAATCTCGATCGCTCGCTATTCTGCTTGAAACTCCATGCAATCTTATAGTCTCCTTCATATATTATCACCAAGGCTTGCAGCGGTCCTTGTTTGCTTAACTAGAATGAAGTGGGCACTTTTATTTAATCGATCTATGATAACCCAAATGCCTTCGTTCCCTTTACTAGTTCGAGTTAAGCCATCAATAAAATCCACTGATACTTGATCCCACTTCCAAATCGGAATTTCCAGAGGTTGAAGCAAACCTACAATTTTCTATTGGTCGCTCTTGAATTGTTGACAATTGGCGCACCTGTTAACATAAATAGTATGTCCCTTTTCATACTTCTCCACCAAAATGTGCACTTCATATCTTTGTACATTTTGTTAACTCCTGGATGAATGCTAAATTTGGATTTGTGACATTTAGCTAACACTTGCTATCTAAGATTTTCCACATCTGGAACAAAAATTTGCTCGATCAACACAATACTCCATGGCCATCTATTTCAAAGCTTGAATTTCTTCCTTCTTCGATTTCCTTTATAAACTTTTCAAATTGTCAATCTTATGCTTGTTTACTGGCTATTCTTTCCAGAAGAGTTGGAGTTACTACCAAGCAAGAAATAGTAGCATGTTTCCTACTTAACGCATCAGCTACTGTGTTGGCTTTCCTAGGTGTGTATAAAATATCTAGATCATAAGATGCGAGAAATTCCAATCAACGTTGTTGCCTCATGTTTAAATCCTTCTAAGTGAAAAGATACTTTAAAGATTTATGACCCGTAACGAGCTCAAAATTTTCACCTAGTTAAAAGAGGAATTTTATTTACTAAGGTCAACTCAAAGTTTTAATTGAAACAAACTATGAAAACTTCTTACCCATGAAATAGTGCTTCCATATTTTTAATGCGAACACCATGGCTAATAATTATAACTCGTGCGTTGCATAATTTTTTTAGTTGTCTACCCGCACAAGCAATCACCCTCCCTTCCTGCATTAGAACTACACCAACTCCTTCTCCACAAGCATTAGTATAAATAGTTAACCTGCTATTTCCATTTGTAATTGCTAGGACTAGAGCGGTTGTTAACCTCTTCTTGAGTTCTTGGAATGCTGCATCACTTTTAGGAGTCGAGATAAATTTAGCATCCTCCATGGTCAACTTTGTTAAGTGATAGGCAATCTTCGAGAAGTCTTGAATGAATCTTCTATAATATCCTGCCAAAACCTAAGAAGCTACAAACTACTTTACGAGTTTGTGGTTGCTTTTAGTTTAGAACAACTGCAACTTTTATAGGATTTACTGAAACCCCATCCCTTGACAAATATATCCAAGGAATCTTACCTTCTTCTCCTAGAAATGGCATTTTGAGAATTTGGCTTTAATCACATTATATCTCAATATCTCTAACACAATTTCTAAATGTCTCTCGTGTTCTTCTTCTGTCTTAGAATTGATAAGGATATCATAATTAAAGACTAACATGAATTTATTGAGTACATCTCTAAATACTCTATTCATATGGTTTACGAAATAAGAAGGTGCATTAGTTAGCCCAAAAGGCATAACCAACCATTCGAAGAAAGTGTTTGGACCTTTGAATGTAGTTAGTTGGATGCATTCTTTTGCGATTCTCAACTGATGGAATCCTATAGCTAGATACATTTTCGAGAATACCCAAGCACTATGTAACTAATCAAATAAGTCATCTATTCGAGGTAGAGGATATTAGTTCTTAATCGTTTGTTTATTTAGATCTTGGTAATCTATGCATAACCTTAGAGATCCATCCGACTTGGCCACAAAAACTACTGCTGATCCTTAACTTAAACAACTTAGCCTTATCAATCCATTCTTTAATAATCTCGAGTTTGATTATCTAACTCTTCTCACTCCTTTGGAGTCATCCTTCGTTCTTGTTGTTTAATTGGCATTGCACTGGAAATCAAATCGATACGGAATTCGATTTCTCGATGTGGGAGTAAACATTTTACTTCTTCAAAAAAGTCTGAGAATTCTTTAACAACGGGTGCGGTTCCTAATCCTTCTTAGGATGAGTCTAATGCATGAAGAAAACTTCCCCTTCTTGGACTAAGATCTTCACAAGATATTTTGATAAACCTCCTGAAATTGGTGCACAAGGGTACTGTCCTACTAACGCAATCGAGAACAGCTTTATACTTGTTCAACCAATCCATACCAAGTAAAATCTCAAACCCAATAAAATCTAGGAAAAATAAGTCGAAAGGAAATATATGGAAAGAGTGGGAAATTTGGACTTTCTCACAATTCATGCAAAGGTTAGTAGTACCTCATATAGGACTCGTCACGCAAATAGGGGTATCAACTATTTTAGGTTCAAGTTTTAAATCTTCTGTAGCTTCCATAGCGATAAAACTATGAGAAGCTCTTGTATCAAATAGTACACTAACTAAAATATCTTCAATAAAAATAGTACCTTCCAAAACTCCATTGCCCTTCACATCTTGAGAGGTTGAAGGCTCATCCTTTATTGCGTAAACTCGAGCTTTCTCTCCCTTCCTCATGATCGAACAGTCCTTGACCATATGCCCTCCTAATGACAGTTATAGCAATTTGGTGGTGGTCTATAAATCTTGGGGTTCTTGCAATGAGTTGATAAGTGTAATTTTTGTTGGCAATTATAACACATAGCCTCCTTCAAAGAGTTACCTTAGGATCCTCCTCCAAATTTTCCTTGACGTGGCTTTTTCCTATTTTGATTAAACTTCCTCTTCTTCCAATTACTGTTGTTATTGTTGTTGTTGTTTTTTTGAGCTACTACTGGCTTTGTCTTGTCCAACGTTTTATAACGCAATCCCATATCCAATAAATCTATAAATGACCCTTCAACATGAGCAGTCATCCTGCTTTGGTACTTCTCATTCATCCCCGTGATAAACTTCTCATTCTTCTTTAAAGGCGTGTCAATTAGTCCCAGCCCAAAACAAGATAATTCATTAAACTTATTCGCATACTCCTCAATAGTCATTTCGCTTTGCTTAAGATCTATAAATCTTCGGTAAAGACGACATTTCACAGATGCTGGCATATACTACTCCTCCAAAATCTCCTTAAACATTTCCCAAGAGAAGGTATCCTCTGATTCACTTAGGGTAATGGACTCCCACCAAGCCATAGCCCCTTTATGTAACTTCCATGAGGCTAAAAACCTCTTTTGCTAATTACTGATTTCTAACACCTTAAAGATCCTTTCACATGATTTAATCCAAGCTTGTATTTCAATAAGAGCTTCTGTACCCTTGAATGGCTTTCCCTCTAAGTTGGTATAATTCTTGCACAGAGTGGCAACATAGGGTTGTACAGGAGCTATTTCTTCTTCAGAGGTGGTTGGAGCGTGACCGTTAGTTGTTGTTGTGCTGCTACTTCCCCTCCTTCGTCCTCTACGAGTACTAATGTCTTATTATTTGGATTTAGTAAGCTAACTTTAGAATACAAAGAAGAAACTATCTCAGGGAATGGGTACATAGAACAACTTTTATTAAGATAAGGATTCTGAACACGGACTCTCAAAGATTTGAACTCATTCTAGGGCATTATTAACCCTATCTCAAATGAGTTATACCCCACCAATGCAAAGGTTCCTGCTTAATCTTCAGTTCTAATAACAAATGTGAAGACCCATATCCTCGACTCTTTGAAATTGACACCAATACATCCATGGTACTCATGTGCCATACATCCAACTACCGAGGAGGTGGATTTTCAAGAGTAAAGTAAAAGATAGAAACACAAATTCTCACATTACGTTAAAATGGGTAAATAGTACATACAACTTCCATTATCAGGGTACATCAGAGCTTTGTATAAACAAACCAGCCAGGAACAGTTATAACTGCTTGCTTCCACACTTGCTGGCATTAGTAACTAATACACAGTGAAAAAAAAATAGATAGATAGATATCCCCATTGGGTGCTCAAGCTTCATACTTAAAAAATCTCCTCCAACATGCTCCTCCCAAAATACTCCAAACCGAATCCTGACTACTTGGCAGCTCGGAAAAATAGGGCACCTAAAGTTTAAAGGGAAAATAAAAATAAACACCAGGTTAGTAACGGGACTGGTGTGAGAACTCAAAATACGTTTTTTAGAAACAAAAAGTTATCTCATAAGACCACGCCGCACATAAACATGAAACGGGTTTTTACCTTATGATAACCAAAACATTTTACGTAAAAATAATTGATTTATTTTTAATGAGATATCTTCGAAAACATTTGGATGTAAACTTATCAATCATAGTCGAAATTGTTACCATTATTAAATCATAGCACACTAGGCTCTACAAAAAAATTGGCAGGCACTTATTGGAGAATGGATTTCATACAAATGACCAAGTGAAGGGACTACCTTCTGGTAGTACATCACCAACAGATGTACCGAGGCCCAATAGACGATCCTCTACCAATATAAGACCGGCCTACCTTTTTTTAGATAGTACCAAATATGTCATCACCCCGGTCATTACCGACCTATTCGAGACGTCTCATAGCATACATCCACAATAGTTTACATCCTGAATGTCATAATGGCAAGAAATATATCTAGAAGGGGATGATCATACCCTAATGGTTGCGAACCATATATCCTTGCTGCATCCAACCCTGTTTCGGTCATTTCTGGGTGTGAGGCTTGAGGTAACGATTACCTTTCCACATAGCACATCGCCTTCCTTTGAGTGCCACACTACCAATATACCGTTCACTTGTCGACTTCCATAAACATACAACCTCCGAGCTCATATGCTTCAGAGAAGGGTGTTAAGCTAAGAGAAGTTGCCTTCTCCACCATCAAATAGATGTACATTTATAAAAGTCAACGATGTGAATCTCAAGAATGTAATGTCAGACATTCATCCATAAAAGTTCGTCCTGGGATTGAACAGAATCGAAGGCACTCTCCTACCACATCCTGTCAGGAATCTACCCTACGATTAGTAGCGAGAAGTCCTTGCAACCCAAAGAACTGCTCCTAATTTAGTATTTGGGAGCTAACCAGAATTATCGAAAAGCAGTCCATTCATCTCGAAAATCGTTGTTCTTCATCCATCATTCTCTCTATTAGATCTTTATTTTTCGAACGCATACATTGGTTTGAAGTGGTTTTCGAATAGGGGTTTCCCTAGATCCGACCGCGGTTTATCCGAACCAATCATCAGTAAAAGAGGTCAAGTGAATAAGGAATCATTCTTTAATTTATTAAGTTATTTTATCAAAAATCTCTCTCGGAGATATATATTTCTAAAAACATTATTTTCAGTATATACAGAATTTTCAAACCTCCCTTATAAAATCCTTTAATAACTTTTAAATTTCTTTTTTATTAGGAATCAAGTCGAAATAGTTTCATTTTTCATTTAGGGAGATATTGATCCGAGTAAATAAAATTCACCATTCCCTCCATCGGGGCAGTCCGAATAGCCGGGGAGACCAGGAAACTGATTTTTGAAACTCAAGCCTAGACACTATCTCTCTAACAACCATAAGGCGGTCAAGTTATTTGATCGAATCTAAATTTTTAATCATTCCAAAACTCCTTTAAATCATCTTTAAAACAATTTATAAATCATCTAAAAAAATTTACAAAAGATTTGTAAAAGGGTTGTTAAGTTTAAAACTAGTTTTCAAAAGTTATAAAAAGTGCTGCGAAAAAGTGCTACGGAAAGTGCTTTTAAAGCTATATTGTTCAAAACTACTTTTTATTATTTGAAACATCAGTTTGATTTATCAATTATCTTTATAACCCATTTTAAAACTTTTACAAGATTTATTTCACATTTTTAAACAATTTTAAAACAGCATTTCCAAAGCAATCTAGTTTTGGATTTCGAATTACAAACTTAGGATTTTTCCAAAACTAATTTTACTCATATTTCAAAATCTACTTAGCGGAATGTAACAACCCTGTATTTTGTGATCATTATAACTGTATATTTTAATTATTTAAGTTGAATTCTTGATTTAAAAACTTTATTCTATTTATTAAAATGGATAATTTTTGTTATTTTAAATATAAATTTTGATTTTGATTCGAATTATCATTTCAAACATGTATAAATAGAATATTTTCCAAAAAAATGAATTTTGGTCAAAATGGTCAAACTTTGACTTTTAAATTTAAAATTTAAATATTTAAATTTTTGAATTTTATCTTTTATTATGAAAATAAATTAAGTTTCAAGAATACTGCTTTTCTATTCGTTGAAATCCGATTTATGTTGTGAAAGTTATGTTTTTTACAATATTGTGTGTAAAATAATATTTTTGTTTGTAAAATCATGTTCTAATTTGTGTAACATGACACGTTATGCATATAATTTTATTTTTTAAACATTTTTAAAGTGTAATTATAGTTTTCCAATGTTAATTGTACATTGTTTATATTTTTAAATGCTAGTTTCAATATATTAGCTATTTCCTTAACTATTTTCTATTTTTCCTTAAATTATTTATTTATTTTCTTTTTTTCACTTTATTTTTGTTCATTTTTTTATTTTATTTCTGAAATTTTTATTTGTTTAATTTGAATAAAATAAAAAGAAATTCCAATGGACAAAAGCCTTTTATATTTTATGTCTTTTCATGTTCTTGTCCTTTCATTTACTATTGCCTTTTCAATTCATCTTTTGGCCATCTGTAACACCCGGCCCCTATATCCATGCCAACCAAGAGCAGTACTAAGTATTACTGTCAGAAAGCACGGAGAATGGGACTCGATAGGGCTAAATGTTGTACTCATTCCCTTGAACTAACAGTGGCACGAGAAATTTTTATGACTTTTTTTTCTACTTGCCATTCATGCACAGTGTCGGTTCAAAGCAATTGTACAAGCTAAATTTTTCCTAGGTTACATAGTACAAAATATAATAGAACATACAGTTCAGCACAACAACATCAGAGGACATAATACATATCATAATAGTAATGTCCACAATACATAGTTCATAGTACATAATTCCACTCCCAAAATACATAATAACATACATACCATACTACATATTAACTACTCCTAAGTCCAAGCTATAATGTCCAAAACCCCAAAACGTGGAAGAAAATATGAATGCTGCTACAGTCCACGAACCTAACCTGCAACCACAATCCTCAGACTGACCCGAGGATTACAAAACAAATCACACGGGTCGGACTATTTCTAGTGTGTGTGAAGTAAGATCTATGAACAAAAATTGTCTCAATCAACAAAAAGGAAAAGAAAACGCCGCATGTATAAACCAACATGAGGCATACATATGTGTATGTGATCCAACATGCAAATTTAATTTCATAAACAATTCATTTAATCAAACAATGGTTTTAGGCCAAAAATATCGTATCTAATCCAACACGATACCAACCCAATTATCATATGTAAAACAATGAATAAGTTCATACACACATTCTCTAAAGATACTGGGTTTTTAAAATCAACTTTAATATTTTCAAAAAGATAATAAGATAAAGAAAATTGCACTATGAGAATTATAGGATAAATATAACATGATTCATAAAATATACCAAATAAACAGACGCTAGTATTGTAAAATCACAGTGGTAGAGCTCGAGCGCGCGCGGAGGCATCAGCACCGTAACCTACTCATAACGCCATAATACACCTGGCGATCAACCCAGAATAACCAAGACGATCTAAGGCAAAGGCCGTATGCTACCCGTTCACGGCTCTACATGTGGGACACCTACGTCTCCATCCATCATAGTCTGTGACCCGCCGATCGGAGATCCCGATCAAAAATAAGATTAGCCCTGTGTAGCAGATTGTTGACCTTTGGTGGTAAAAGGGCAAGTGATATACCACCGATTCAGGTAGCGATCTTGAATCAGGTCGGCCAAGATGGAGTTTTGACTCATTGGTACAACAGAGTCCAATCTCTCTCGATCCAAAAATCAAAAGTGTTTGCAACTTCAAAACATTTCTAAAAAAAATCAGTGATGACAACGTCTCCTAAACAAATCTTTTGATAAACCCAGTATAATTCAAAAAGCAAATAAAATTTAACAAAACAAATATCCATATAAAATAAAATAATTACATCTCCGTTTCGCAATAATACACAAGGACCCTATAATACTTATGTATCAAGGCGAAACACGGAAACCTAATTTATTGGATGAAAATTATTATAAAAAAATTCATTAAGTTAGATAAAAATTCATAACAATTTATTTAATTTTAAGAACAGAACAACACATGTTTTAGTATACCAAAAACGCTATCAAAATCCTAAATAAAATTTTCTTCTTTTTCAAAACACGTAGTGCTCGATAAAATAAAGTTTTCCTTTTTCCAAAATAATTTAATATAACATTTTAATTTTATTTTTTTTACATTTTTTATTCCTTCCAACCAGGGCTGTATAGTGCAGCCAAGACAAATCTAGGCAACATGGTGCAGCCCTAAAGGGCGGCAAATGCAGCCCATCTGGGCTGCAATTGCAGTCCTGAGCTGGGCTGCACTTGCAACCTGCCTGGGCTGTACTTGCAGTCCTGAGCTGGGCTGCACTTGTGCAGCCTCGAGCTGGGCTGCAATTGTGCAGCCCACATGGGCTGCGATTGCAGCCCACATGGGCTGCGATTGCAGCCCACGGGCCACCTGGGCTGCACTTGCGTAGCCCACCTGGGCTGCACATGCCCCGAACTGGGCTGCAACTACAGCCCGGCCTGGGCTGCACAGTGCAGCCCCGAGCTGAGCTGCTCAGTGCAGCCCCGCCTGGGCTGCACTGCACAGTGCAGCCCCGGATGAGCTGTACAGTGCAGCTCCTGGTTAGGCTGCGATTGCAGTCCGTGGTTGGGCTGCACTTGCCGCTCTAATCTTGGCGGTCTGTGCAGGTGCAGCCATTCCAGCTACATCTTTGCAGTTTTGAGGGTTTTTTTTGTCAAAAAGGAGAAAGTTACAAATCATTGTGGCAATTAAACATACACCATGCATGCATTTTAATTTTATGCATTATTTCTAATTCCTTCTTCAACCCAACAATTCAATCATACAAAAGATGATTTAGGGAATGAGCAAATAACCATTATCCAAACATTTCACACTATATTTGCATGCATACATGAAAAATAAAATAAATTAAAACATGATTATAAATTCACTCACCTAAAGCTTCAAATAGCAATCTTCAAGCTCTAGGTCAGTTAGCTTTTGATTGTTTTCCTTTCACCTTCCAATTGCTAACAAAATCAGAAAACGCTAAATAAGTATTCACTGAAAAAGAAAGATGCTAAGGGATTATAGGGATACTTACTCTTAGAATTGGGAATCTTTCTCTTAGATTTGATTGCAACTTTATTTAGTAAATCTTGGATGAGAGAAATAGAAATTAGGTTTCCTCGTTTCCTTCTTTTTTTTGCTTTCTGTTTGACAAACTGCAGTACGTACAGTAAATGGATAGAGGAGAGGGAATGGTATTTTTATTGTAAAGCCCCTCCTCTAAAATCTTCTCCCAATTAAACCCTTAGTTTATATTTCTTTTTTTCTTTTTAATACAATATATTCATTTTATTTTTGTCCTTATTCTAGATTTTTCTTTTACTTAGCATTATTTTATTCACTTTCTAGATCTTTCCTACATGACATTATAAAAATGATATTATTATTTATTATTATTATTTTATGTATAATTTGTAAATTAGTACGAAAATTTCTCCTTTTTTTTCCTTTTCAATGCATAACATGAGATTAACATAAAACTTTATTTTATTTAAGCTTTTCCTCTTTCTTTTTTTTCTTTTAAGCTTTTCAAGTAACAACGACTCCTCTACTTTTTTTAAAAAAATAGTTCATTAAATAAATTTCCTTATTAAAATAAAACATACAATTCATTACATTTAATATACATAACAAATAAGTCACTGATCATTTATTTCCCTCTCATCCACTTTAATATTTTATTTCCACTTTTAAAATAAAATATTTATTTATTTACTTTATTATTATTACCAAATAAATTATAATTTTTTTCCTTTTTTTTCTATTATACCTAATTGTAAATTAACAATAAAAAAATTCTCATCTAAACTTTTCATACATAAAACAAATTTTATCTAATGTAATTAGTTATCATTCTTTCATTAAAAAACATATCATTCTCATTGTTTAACTTTCCAAACAGTTTAGGTTAATAAAATGGTTTATTTATTAAAATAAATTACACTACCACTAAAAAGACATAATTTATAACTCCAAATAAAAGTAAATGAATTTGTTGCCATTTATTTTCCTCTCAACGCTATTAATATTAAATTTCCATTTTATTTTCTTATGCTTTCATTCATTATTATTTTATTTTTATTTATTTCCATAAATATTTTATTGTTTGTTATTATTAACAGGTTAATTATCAATTTATTAGTTGATTTCCAATTTAGTATCCCTAAAAATCGGGTAGTTACACCGTCCGTATCTTTTCATTGCCATGTGTATTCTCTTGTGTTTTCACGAGAAATATTTCCTTCTCATCAAAACTCACGGCTAAGAAACAAAAGAAAAAAAATAATGGCTTCATCTTTTCATTTTTCAATGAATTTAGCCTCCCTCTTCTACCTTGCTTGCTCGGCCATAGTCTCTTTACCACCTCATCACCTCCACCTCTACCATACTTGGAAGCTCCTCCTCCAACTCCACTGACCATGACAGGCCGTCGCCTCCCCTATGTTGAAAACTCCACAAAAATTACAAGCAATCCCCTTAAAACAAGCCTAGCCGAGCTTTAAAGGCCACATCCCTTCACATATCCTTTCGGCCACCCCTAGAACCACCTCCACCATCCACTACCTGACCTTTGGCCGCTGCTGCACCATCTCCAGATCTAATATGAAGCAAGGCCGAGCCCTATGATGTCATGGCCGAGCTACAATGTGACCAAACCCTTCACATTTTGCCTTGTCCTTTCCATTTTTCACTTTGCAACTCTCCTACCATCATCACTTCATGTTGCCGTGCATTTTCGATGTTATACCCGAGCATAGCATGATCATATGGCCGAGATAAAGAGTCCCTTAGGCCGAGCATTGAAGTGATTGAGGCATGTTAAAATCATCTGGTCCATTGTTGCTTTTTATTTCAATCAGTTTCAGTGTTGTTTTGTATTGAAAATTCATGTGTAATGTTGTTGTGTTATTAGTTCTGTGCAAGATCATATCTTTGCTCTCTCCGCTTATTTGAATCCAATGTCGTGTTGTGTTGTGCTGTATTGGGCCCTGTGGAATTTATTCGTGTAGTTTTATTTGCTAACTTCAGCTTGAAAAGGTGAGCCTTTCTCACTCTGACATTTCTACTTATGAAATAGTGAAATGATGACAAGTGTTTATAAAATAAAATGTTTATGCAAGTAAATGATGATGATATGATATGCTATGCCATATTATTACCATGTTAATTCTGTTAATTGTCACCTGACATCTGATATTCGACATTATATTGTGACATCGACATTGTTTATAATGTTTCTGTATATGATCACACTCCAAGTTTCCTATTAGAATAGAATCACTATGGGTTGAAATGATACATACCCGAACGGACTTTAGAGTAGGAAAAGTCATTATGGGCTGAAATGATAGGCCTCGATGTTTTTTATTTACTTAGGATTGTAGGTTTGAAATAATAGAACCCGGGTTTTCTTTTTAAACTGTGGATTAAAATGATATATATCCGTATCACCTGACCTAGGTTAGAAAATTATATACAGACCCCGTGATATATTTTTAAATGATTTTTATTAGGATATTTATGTTTAAAAGTATGAAATTTGATTTAAAAATATATATTTATGGTTTTGAGAAGGCTAAATATTTAGTTTGAATTTGTGAATTTAAGTATGTAAATTTGTAGTAAATTTGATTTTTGACTTTAAATTATATTTTTTAAAATGTAAATAAATAATAGAAATTTAATTTAAAGTTTTGAAATGATATTTAAAGTAAAATGTTAAGTTTTATTTAATTTATAAGTTAATAAACAATGAATTTTGACTTAACAAATGAATTGAGTTTTTTTAAAATTTTGATATTCAATTATAAAATTTTATTGTGATAAATCATATGTTAAATTGATTTAAATGTGAAAGTTTAGAAGCCTAAAAATATAACTAATAAGTTTAAAATTTTCTAAAATTGAAGCATTATTGTTTCTGAAAAGTTTAAAATAAAATCTGGAATTTTATTAATAACATTTCCAAAATGTTGTAGTCTTATGACATCATTTTTAAATGCTATTGTTTTTGAATTTAACTATGTTGTAATAACTAAATATCCATTACGGCAATTTATAAATGTCATTATTCCTGAACTAAACTATTTTGGAAACTATAAACTACGATAGCACTTTATAAATGCTGTCGATTCTACATTTTGACGATGTTTGAAATATTATAGATTTTAACACTGTTTGAGTTATATTTAAAGTGTTAGATGATTTAACTTTTGAAATTGATTATTTGTGAAACTTTTGGAGTTTTGAATATATTTTTATATTTAAATTTGAATTTTTTTAAGGAATTAAAATTGAATTTGAATTGAAATAAGGTTTCTTGGTTATGTGTTAAATGGAATGAAATGCAATGAGATAAATGAATTTTTTTGAACGGAATTTTGAAATGTATTTTATAATGATATTTGGAATAATAAATGAATGACTTATTTGATTTAAAATGATATTTAGATTTGAATATTAGAACTTGAATTCAAATAATGATTTGATGATGGGGTTTTGAAAGGATATGATATTTTGATGATTGAAATGGTTTGGAAATGATTTGATCTTTATTTTTATAAAGAATATGAATTTTAAATGATATTTGATAAATGAATATTTGAAGTTTATTTAGTATGAAAGGATATTTGGTTTACTTGTAATTCTGGTTCATTTAAATGATACTAGATTTATGAAATGAACATTTCAAAACTAAGTAATAATGAAGTTAAATTTGAGATATATGAAATTATAGAATTTAGTTTTGAAATGTGTGATATTAAAGCTCTGAAATATATTAAAAGTTTGAATAGTTTATTTTGTGGATTAAATCTGTATTTGAAATTTATAAGATTTGAAATGTTTGTTGGGAAACTGAATTGAATTGAAACTGATTTCAAAGTATAATTTCAAAATGTTATGATTTTCAAAGTGTAATAATTTCAAGTATTTTGGTTTCGAAAGAGTTATACTTTGAAAGTATTATGATTTTGAAAATGAATATATGTTTGAAATGGTTTTGGTTTCAAAGTATAAACTGTTTTGAAAGGGATATAGTTTTGAAATGAAATGATTAGATTTTTGAAGTATAAACTACTTTGAAATGACCACAACATTATAATAATGTTTAGTTGTTAAAGAGACCGGGATCGGAAGTTGTCATACTCTCTACCAACTCCGAAAACCACTTTAACAACCGTCTATGTGGTGGAGATTCCAGAATGAAGTAGGATGGTGGCGTCGTTCTTGAGGTATATTACGTGGACCCAACTCCCGTGAGTTGGCATAAGGTGGCTAAAACAGGAGCGCTCTCGGGCCAAGTGAGGTCATTCCTCCTATCGGACACATTCCTTCGATACTATACTCTTACTTGTGGTTGATTTGATGGCCATCCTCCGATTTTGATTTAGGAATGTGTCCTGAGGTGGGCGTATGTGGCTGCTACGTTACCACCATCCTGCGTGCGTAATTGGTATATCTACCCTAGCATTACCTTGTGTGTCGTGTCACCTACCATAGCAAGCCTTACTATGAGTTTGGTTTTCTTCCGTAGCCCACGGAGTATTTATGGTAGTCTCCCGATCTGGAGATATGCTGATACTGGATGGATGACTGGGACTATTATTTGTTGGGGGCAATATGGGTAAACCTTCAACGCTTTTTGAAAGTAAGTTTATTTTACTGTAGACATTAGTATAATAGAGCAATATTACTACGTAGTAAATAGTTTAATGGATCCTTAAAGGATGGGCGATCCCAAGCATCCTTTAAGTTACTGATGCATTTTTGTTATTGTTCACTTGAGTTGATTTACAGTTCATAAGTATTTGTGTCCTGACTCGAGTGTTTTGTGTTTTGCTTTACGCTCGAGTCAGATTGAGTGATTCAGCATTCAAGATTCACTTCGGAGTTGGAGCTTTCCTTGAAGATCCAGCCATCTATTTTGCTTTCTGTATCCAGTGATTTCAGTGATGTATTCTGATTTGTACCTGATGTATCTTGTTTCTCTTCTGTTGTATCTTGTTTAACTCTGATGTATCTTATTTTAATATAGTAGCTTCATGAACTACTATCTCTTTTAATTCCGCTCCATTATTATTTACTCTGTGTCTGTGTTCTGTGATTATGTATTTACTGTTTGTTCTGAGATTTGCCAGATTTTATTTACAACATGTTATTTTAAGCAATTCAAGTCCGACATGTGCGGATGCGAATGGTTGAAAATATCGGGTCGTTACATTTGGTATCAGAGCTTTGGTAGCTCTAGGCAAAACTCAACATATACGGTAAATATATTTACAGAATCACTTACATTCGAGTTTGAATCTCTTCCTTTTTGGCTTGATTCCTTTGAATTTTGAACGTTTCCTACAGTTCCAAAATCCATTCGTGTCCCTCACTGTTCGACTTCTTTTGATTCTGGAGTATCCCATAACTCCACTTCGAATGGTCTTTATAGTGAGTCGGCGGTCTCGCCAATCTCAAATTGATTTGTAAAGGGGGAAACTCTTTTACAACAGCATCGATTCACCAAAGATTTTATATCCTCGGTTTAGATGCTAGTACCTCTTATAATTCCAAACTCTATCTCTTGAGATCGAATGTTGATTTACCTCAGAAATCCACATCGACCTTATTCTTTTAAGTCACGCTTGACCCGATTAAGGTTGCCCGTGATTTATATAAACTTATCCATCTTCCTATTCTATTATTTAATCATCTTCTTTGTTTCCAACTTATCTTCAAATCATTCTTGAAGTATATTTGTAAACTAATAATTAAAATGTTTTATATATTGTGTTGTTTGAGTTGTTGATGTTGATTTGGGTTTCAGATCGATTAGTCTGGTCAACGCTATCGATAAGATTTCCAAAACACTTGAACAGAGCAAACTGACACAATATGGTTTTACAAATTTAGTAATGAAATAAATTTTGTAGCTATACTATAAATAATTTTCTGAATTTTTATTTGAATTGGTTGTTAAGAAATAATAATTGATTTTATATATCTTTACCCCTAGTTTCATATATAAATAATTGAACGATAAACAGTGTTATAAATTTATTTAGAAATTTAAAATGAATTTAAAACAAGAATTTGAGAATTTAATTTCCGATGGATTTCAAATATTGTATTTAAAGTTTAAAAGGATATACTATTTCAAGTATTTTCTAATAGAAATTTGTTTCCAAAGAATTTTAAATTTTAAAATTAGTGCTCTTCTCTTTGTCGCTGGAAAATATGTTCGGTGATGATTGCAGCATCATCGACGTTCATTTTCGAGTTTCGAAGTGAAGAAACCGTTCTGTAGTCTTGTTGCAGTTTTGTTTTGTGGAATTTAATTGATTTGAATTTCTAAAATAAGACTGGATTTATAACATATGCTGATGTATGATTTAAATTTGAATGGATATATATATAAAGTATATGTACATTTATTTATCTCTAAATAGTTGGAATTTATTGGAAATTTTCCTAAATATTATCTTGAAAGATAATTTTAAAGTATAATTTCAAGATTTGGATAAATATTCAAGCTTGAAATGATTGAATTGGAAAGTTTTATTTGTATAATACACAATTTCATCAAAATATAACTTACCTAAATTATACAGAAGTTGAATATGTAATTAGATAATATACAATATAAAAAGGATTTTTATAAATAAAATTTGAGTGGTTATAATAAATGTTATACACTTAAATTTTTGTTACAAAAAGATTAACAGTGGTAAACTAAAAAAAGGTAATGGAATAATTTACAATATAAAATCATGTTAAGGAAGTAAGAATAAATTTAAGGCAGTTATAATAAGTATAAATATATTTAATATAGGTGATAAAACATATTGAGAGGAATAAATTTAATTTATAATTAGGAATAAAGAAGTATTAAATTTTATTGAGTATATTTTGAGTATAATAAATGGTTTCTTTTTCAAATCCATGATTTTAGAGATTGTTTATTTAAGATAATTGGATGATAAGGTAATGAAATTAGAGATGGTTAAGATTTATTTAACTTACGTAAAATTAATTATTAATTTAAGTTAAAATTTTCATGGTTTAAAATTTATTATCTTATTTTGTTTTTCAAAATATCTGTTGGTTGTCCTTATTTCCCTTATCTTGCTACAGAATGGGGAGATTATTGCTTATACCAGTCTGTTTGGAAACCTTTCTATAATATTTGGTACTCATTTTGAATCTGAGCACTGCTTGTCATCCATAGACCGTCGGTCAAGTGGAAAGGGTGAATCAGATTTTAGAGGATCTTTTTCATGCTTGTGTTCTTGATTTTGGAGGATCTTGGGAGGATCATCTCCACCTTGTTGAACTTACCAATAACAACAGTTATCAAGTATAATTTCAATCTTCTTATCACCTTGTCCTAATCATATTTCATTCTATCTTTTTTTTGTGCTTTCCCGTACCTCATTCCTTTTCGGGGACGAAAATTTTTGAGTATAGGAGAGTGTAACAACCTTGTATTTGGTGATTATTTTAATTGTATATTTTTATTATTTAAATTGAATTCATTATTTAAAAATTTTATTCTATTTATTAAAATGCATAATTTTTGTTATTTTAAATATAAATTTTGATTTTGGTTTGAACTATCATTTCAAACATGTTTAAGTAGAATATTTTCCAAAAAAGTGAATTTTGGTCAAAATGGCCAAACTTTGACTTTTAAATTTAAAATTAAATTTTTGAATTTTTGAATTTTATCTTTTATTATGAAAATAAATTAAATTTCAAGAATACCGCTTTTCGTTTCGTTAAAATCTAATTTATATTGTGAAAGTTATGCTTTTTACAATATTGTGTGTAAATTGTTTTATTTAACAATATTGTTTATTTTAATTTATATAAATAATATTTTTATTTATAAAATCATGTTCTAATTTGTGTAACATGACATGTTATGCATATACTTTTATTTTTAAAACATTTTTAAAGCGTAGTTATAATTTTCCAATGTTAATTGTACATTGTTTATATTTTTAAATGCTAGTTTCAATATATTGGCTATTTCCTTAATTATTTTCTATTTTCCTTAAATTATTTATTTATTTTCCTTTTTTCACTTTATTTTTTTCATCTTTTTATATTATTTTCTACAAAAATTATTTGTTTAATTTGAATAATAGAAAAAGAAATTCCAATGGACAAAAGCCTTTTATATTCTATGTCTTTTCATGTTCTTGTCCTTTCATTTACTATTGCCTTTTCAATTCATCTTTTGGCCGTCCATCTCTTTTCACTGCCGTGTGTTTTCTCTTGTGTTTTCATGTGAAATATTTCCTTCCCGTCAAAACTCACGGCTAAGAAAACAAAAGAAAAAAAATAATGGCTTCATCTTCTTTATCTTTTTATTTTTCAATGAATTCAGCCTCCCTCTTCTACCTTGCTTGCTCGGCCATAGACCTCTTCACCACCTCATCACCTCCACCTCCACCATACTTGGCAGCTCCTCCTCCTACTCCACTGACCATGACAGCCCGTGGCCTCCCTTATGTTGAAAACTTCGGAAAAATTGCAAGCAACCCTTTTAAAACAAGCCTAGCCGAGCTTCAAAGGCCACATACCCTTCACATATCCTTTCGACCACCCATAGAACCACCTCCACCAGCCACTACCTGACCTTTGGCCACCACTGCACCATCTCCAGATCTGACCTGAAGCAAGGTCGAGCCCTATGATGTCATGGCCGAGCTACAATGTGACCAAACCCTTCACATTTTGCCTTGTCCTTTCCATTCTTCACTTAACAACTCTCCTACCATCATCACTTCATGTTGCCATGCATTTTTGAGGTTATACCCAAGCCTAGAATGATCATATGGATGATCTAAAGAGTCCCTTAGGCCAAGCATTGAAGTGATTGAGGCATGGTAAAATCATCTTGTCCATTGTTGCTTTTTATTTCAATCAGTTTCAATGTTGTTTTGTATTGAAAATTCATGTGTTATATTGTTGTGTTATTCGTTGTGTGCAAGATCATATCTTGGCTCTCTCCACTCTTTTGAATCCTCATGTTGTGTCGTGCTATGTCGTGTCGTATCTTGTCGTCTGGAATTTATTCATGTAGTTTGATTTGCTAACTTCAGCTTGAAAAGGTGAGTCTTTCTCACTCCGACATTTCCACTTATGAAATAGTGAATTGATGACAAGTGTTTAGTAATTAAAAATGTTTATGCAAGTAAATAATGATGATATGATATGCTATGCCATGTTATTACCATGTTAATTCTGTTAATTATCACCTGACATCTGATATTTGACATTATATTGTGACACTGACATTGTTTATATTGTTTCTGTATATGATCACACTGTAAGTTCCCTGTTAGAATAGAATCACTATAGGTTGAAATGATACATACCCGAATGGACTTTAGAATAGGAAAAATCATTATGGGCTGAAATGATAGGCCTGAGTGACTTTTATTTATTTTTATTTACTTAGGATTGCGGGTTTGAAATGATAGAACCCGGGTTTTCTTTTTAAACTGTGGATTGAAATGATATACATCTGTATCACTTGACCTAGGTTAAAAAATTATATACAGACCCCGTGGTATATTTTTAAATGATTTTTATTAAGATATGTATTTTTAAAAGTATGAAATTTGATTTTAAAATATATATTTATGGTTTTGAGAAGGCTAAATATTTAGTCTTGAATTTTTGAATTTAAGTATGTAAATTTGAAGTAAATGTGATTTTTGAATTTAAATTATATTTTTTTAAATATAAATAAACAATGGAAATTTAATTTAAAGTTTTGAAATGATATTTAAAGTAAAATGTTAAGTTTTATTTAATTTATAAGTTAATGAACAGTGAATTTTGATTTAACAAATGAATTGAGTTTTTTAAAATTTTGATATTCAATTATAAAATTTTATTGTGAGAAATAATATCTAAAATTGATTTAAATATGAAAGTTTAGAAGCCTAAAAATATAATTTATAAGTTTAAAATTTGCTAAAATTGAACCTTTATTGTTTCTGAAAAGTTAAAAATAAAATTTGGAATTTTATTAATAACATTTCCAAAATGTTGTAGTCTTATGACATCATTTTTAAATGTTGTTGTTTTTGAATTTAACTATGTTGTAATAACTAAATATCTATTACGGCACTTTATAAATGCCGTTATTACTGAACTAAACTATTTTGGAAACTATAAGCTATGATAGCACTTTATAAATTTGTCGTTGCTATATTTTGACAATGTTTAAAATATTATAGATTTTAACATTGTTTGAGTTATATTTAAAATGTTAAATGATTTAACTTTTGAAATTGATTATTTGCGAAAACATTAGGAGTTTTGAATATATTTTTATATTTAAATTTGAATTTTTTAAGAAATTTAAATTGAATTTGAATTTAAATAAGGTTTCTTGGTTATGTGTTAAATGGAATGAAATGTAATGAGATAAATGAATTTTTTTGAATGGAATTTTGAATTGTATTTTGTAATGATATTTTGAATAATAAATGAATGGCTTATTTGATTTAAAAATGATATTTAAATTTGAATATTTGAACTTGAATTCAAATAATGATTTGATAATGGGGTTTTGAAAGGATATGATATTTTGATGATTGAAATGGTTTGGAAATGATTTGATCTTTATTTTGATAAAGAATATCAATTGAAATGATAGTTAATAAATGAATATTTGGAGTATATATAATATGAAAGGATATTTGGTCTACTTATAATTCTGGTTTATTTAAATGATATTGGATATATGAAATAAACATTTCAAAACGAAGTAATAATGAAGTTAAATTTGAGATATATGAATTATAGAATTTAGTTTTGAAATGTGTGATATTAAAGCTTTGAAATATATTAAAATTTTGAATAGTTTATTTTGTGGATTAAATCTGTATTTGAAATTTATGAGATTTGAAAGGTTTGTTGGGAAACTGAATTGAATTGAAACTGATTTCAAATGTATGATTTTGAAATGTTATGATTTTCAAAGTGTAATTATTTCAAGTATTTTGGTTTCGAAAGAGTTATACTTTGAAAGTATTATGATTTTGAAAATGAATATATGTTTGAAATGGTTTTGGTTTCGAAGTATAAACTATTTTGAAAGGGATATAGTTTTCAAATGAAATGATTTGATTTTTGAAGTATAAACTATTTTGAAATGACAACGGCGTTATAATAACGTTTGGTTGTTAAAGAGGCCGGGATTGAAAGTTGTCATACTCTCTGCCAACTCCGAAAACCACTTTAACAACCGTGTACGCGGTGCAGATTCCAGAATGAAGTAGGATGGTGGCGTCGTTCTTGAGGTATATTACGTGGACCCAACTCCTATGAGTTGGCATAAGGTAGCTAAAACAGGAGCGATCTCGGGCCAAGTGAGGTCATTCCTCCTATCGGACACATTCATTCGATACTATACTCTTACTTGTTGTTGATTTGATGGCCATCCTCTGATTTTGATTTGGGAGTGTTTCGAGGTGGGAGTATGTCGCTGCTACGTTACCACCAGGCCATGTGCGTAATTGGTATATCTACCCTGGCATCGCCTTGTGTGTCGTGTCACCTATCATAGCGAGCCTTTCCACGAGTTTGGTTTTCTCCCGTAGCCCATGGAATATTTAGGGTAGTCTCCCGATCTGGAGATATGCTGATACTGGATGGACTACTGGGACTATTTTGTGCTGAGGGCTATATGAGTAACCCTTCAATGCTATTTAAAAGTAAGTTTATTTTACTATAGACATTATCATAATAGAGCAATATTACTACATAGTAAATAGTTTAACGGATCCTTAAAGGAAGGGCGATCCCAAGCATCCTTTAAGTTACTGATGCATTTTTGTTACTGTTCACTTGAGTTGATTTACAATTCATAAGTATTTATGTCCTGACTCAAGTGATTTGCGTTTTGCTTTATACTCGAGTCTGATTGAGTGATTCAGCATTCAAGATTCACTACGGAGTTGGAGCTTTCCTTGAAGATCCAGCAATCTATTTTACTTTCTGTATCCAGTGATTTCAGTGATGCATTCTTATTTGTGCCTGATGTATCTTGTTACTCTTCTGTTGTATCTTGTTTAACTCTGATGTATCTTATTTTTATGTAGTAGCTTCATGAACTACTATCTCATTTAATTCCGCTGCATTATTATTTACTTTGTGTCTGTGATCTGTGACAATGTATTTACTATGTATTCTGAGATTTGCCAAATTTTATTTACAACACGGTGTTTTGAGCAATTCAAGTCCGACATGTGCGGATGCGAATGGTTAAAAATATCGGGTCGTTACACGGAATCTCAATTTTTTTTCTTCGTTGTAAAACTATGAATATAATAGTTTGGAAAATTCATATCTCGAAGAATTCCGAGCTCTATTCCACCTTTTACACTAGTTTGATTTTTATAGCATGAAATCGCGAACTACCATTACGCGATGTGTTTATTTTGACCAAAATTTCTATTACTTTCCAAAATTCGCCAAAACACTTTTAAATGTTTATAAAAAAATTTAAACACCTTTAAACCATTTTTAAGATGCTTAACACTTCCATATACACCATTTCATTAATCTAAGGAAAGTGATTTCCTTTTGTGCTGATCGACGTGTACGTGACTTGGATGTATATTAAACATTCATATGAAAATAGCCAAACTTGATGATCAAAGCATATTAAACATCCATTTTCAACATAATATCATCATTCAATATATACTATAATAATTTTAGGAATTCCCATCTTAGATTTGCAATGATTCACAAAAAAAATCGATGTAACTCCGTTATTCGAATTCCGAAGCTCACTATCCGTCAGATTTTAGCTCCTAAATGCCTCGACCAAAATTTGTAGAAGCTAAGGAGAGTATAGCCTATGGTGTGGCTTGGGTTAGGCATGGCATAGGATGGAATGAAGAAGGGTTGGTGAAGAATAAAGGGAAATAAAGAGATTTTGGATCATTTTTTAGGCGTTTTACTATGTATGACTATGGATGATTTTCGATTCTTTTTGAAATAACTTTTGACAATATTTATTTTATTTTATAAACCATTAAAGGGGAAGCAAAATCTTTATAAATATGAAGAAGATGAATGGAAAAAGAGAGAAGAGGGTATGGTATTTATAAGGAAAAAAGAAGTGTGTAAAGGTAAATATGTAAACTTACTTTTTCCAAGCTTCTCCAATACATCTCCCCTTCCATTATACATGGCAATAACTCCACCCCTATGCACACATCACTTCCACCCACTCATGTATGCATATGTTGACTTATTATAGCTTAAGGAGGAAGCTTTACCTAAAGTACCTTAAATTTTTGTCTTATGTATGTATTTTTAAATGTATAAGTATACATGTATGTGTACATATGTTCATGTGCATGTTAGTGGATGCATTTATATATTACATATGTGTACATGACATGTAAAAAGCTTTTCATTGATTTCGATCAACTTTTGTTCGATAGACCATTGCCGATTGGAGAACCGATTCCTGGTCATATTTTCACTTGTACTTCAATGTATATATTTTGTAAAAAAATTCAAAATAAATTTCTTATCATTTTAAATGAATTAAGATGATCATATTTCATTTATAAAACCATATAAATTTATATTTTAAATTATTTACAAAAATCGCTATTATACCGATAAAGCAATATCGATTTTTCCTTATATTTTCAAACCAAATATATCTCTTTATAAAAATATTATAAATAATTTGCTGTCACTTTATAACTATTAAAATGAATTTTAAACTTTTAAAATAATTGTTTGAATAATTATAATAATTATTAAATTTAAATTTGAATTAAATAAATCAATATTTAAATAAAATGCCACCGATCGATATAAATCCCAAGGAAAATGTTCTTGTAAATATTTTTTCAAAATAAGTTTATTATTACATATTATCACTTGAAACAATATTATTTATATTACCAACCTTTTATTTAAAAATAAATTCAATTTATCAAAGTGATAAATTTTTGGGTCCTTATAAGAGCGACCAACCATGGATATTACTTTGAGCGAGTTTTGATATGTTTATTCATGTAAAAAATTTCTTCAGTTGAATCCATCTTAATGTGTACTATCCAGGCACAAAGCAATATCATGTTGGCTTATTATGCTCTAAATAATATGTAATATCATAAAATGTAGAAGTGTAGAGTACAGTCGTAAACATACAATATCCAAGTACATGAGAATATATATACCCATAACAAGTCTACAATTGGTGGTCACACTAGATCCGCATAATGTACATGGTAGAGCACGAGTCTAAACTCAAAAGAATGTACATCTCGAATGTCACTATCCCAACAAAATGTGTGCACGATCCAAAGGTTTCGACGAAAGATATTGATATCATATATGTATAATTATCCCAAGCTAAGCCAACTCTAGGAGTCATTAGGAGTGGTACCTAAAATGTCTTGGTCTAACCTAAGTATTATAAAAATAATAAACGGGTCAATTTAGTTCTAATCCAAATTAGTGAGATGGTAAATAACAAGATATGTGAATTACAAGCATTATGATCAAGGTTTCACTTAATTGCATTACATTAAATATAGTGAAATTGCAAAACCATAATGTTATAGTCACAATCTAGGAATAAACCATAAATAAAGCAAATGGCATTATCAACACAAAATCATCATTTCATAAAACTCAAATTGTGCCTTTCATAGGCAAACATAGGAATATGGTTATTCACATATTATTAATCAAAACTAGAGGTTTCAATAAATAAAACACAAAAAGGCATCAAATAAGAAATAAGCATGAAGGCTATGCCTATCAAGAGACGAACATGAAGGTTACGACTATAAAAATACGAACCCAATGGTTGCGCCTATCAATAGATGAGTCCGAAACCTATGCCATAAAGGATATGCCTAACAAGAGATGAACATGAACGTTACACCATCAAGAGATGAACACAAAGGTTACGCCTATCTAGAGCCGAACACTATGCCTATTAAGGGACAAGCACGAAGGCTACGCCTATCAAGAAAGTGTAATATGATTTCAAGTAGTAATTAAATGAGTGTCGTCCAATATCCTATAACCAATTTGTGATGCTTAAATATTTAATAAACAAGTGTAAATCCCACTTCAGTAAACAAATTTTCAATCGGTCGAGTCCAAGAATTAACCGACAAAGTGACACAAATGTTCCATTCCACTTGTTTTACTAAATATTTTAATTAGATTTCTCATTTGGGTGAAGTAATAATTTTTATGTTGGAAACTATTTCTTTTGAAAACATTTGTAAATATTGGTCTAATGACCATAAAAATTAATAATTAAAAGTATGATTCACTTTATATTATTTAAACTCTGACTTTTGGAAGTACATTTTGAAACCCTATTTACTTTATGAAATTGATTTGGAAACTATTCTTTTTGGTATAAATTATTTTCAGGAATTACTCCTTTATAGAACCATAAATAGTGTGTTTATATAGCATGTATATATAATATGTATATAAATGTTCCATGGGATGAAATCTCCTCGGTGTTAAAAGAAGAAAAAAAGGAATTCAAAGATCTAAAAATATCAAGTTATAATCAACAAACAATGCTTAAAAGCAGCAAAATAGCGCACAAGATGCAAAAAGAAAAGGCAAAACACAACATAGAAGGGAAAAGAAGCTGCTTGGAGATAATGCCCCAGGCAATGACCAGTCGACCAGTTACTGGGCACCAGTTGACTAGTACTATTAAGTATTTAGAAATCCCTATTGATGTCATAACGTCCTATGCACCAACCAGAATCTATAAATGCAAAACGGAACAAATTAACACAATATCAAAACCTTTTTATAACACTAACAAATATTCTCTCTCGTATATATACGCTCAACGACTCATCACTGGGTACTACTACCCTATTGATAAAGAGTCAGACCCCACAAAGCTATGGTTTATCGCTAAACCAAAGCTCTGATACCAGATGTAACATCTCGCCCTTTTGTATGCTTTAAAATCGACGATAAACCATACACGTTAGACTTAAACCATACAGAAGGGCGGATTGTTATGGGGTAAATAAGAAAAAGAAGAGAAAGAAAAAACAAAATAGAATCTTGCAGCGGAATGATAAAATATAATAATCAAATAAACAGTTCATGAAGCTGTTTTACAAAAACATTTGATTATACTTATACAATACATATCAGAGTTACACATACCAGAGAATAATCAATAACAATGCAGCGGAACAATGTGATGCAGTGGAATAATACAATAAATAATAGTAATACAATCTTTGTCTTCGTCCTCCAGAAATAAAGTCTTCAAATCCTGAAATGCTCGCTGACCCGAGCGAATTAAAAAGACATAACACTCGAGTCAGAACTAAAAGATCTTATGTAAGTTAAATCAACGGTAAAATATGAGTGGAACGGCGTCAGAGATGTTTATGGGATTTGACATCTCCTATCCAGTGCCTAACGTGAGTGCAGTAACTTAAGAGATGCTCGAGATTCACATCTCCTAAGGATCCGTTAAACTATTTACTATGCAGTAATATTTCGCTATTATAATAATGTCTATAGTAAAATCAACTTACTTTTAAATAGCGTTAAGGAGTGACCCAATATTCCCCTTAACACGTAATAGTCCCGGTAGCCCATCCAATATCATAGTCTCTCCTGATCGGGAAGCCACCAGAGGATACCACACGGGCTACGGGAGAAAACCAAACTCGTACAAGGAGCGATAGGGTAGGTGACATGGCACAACAGGCAATGCCAGGGTAGATATACCAATTGCTATCCGGACTAGTGGTGACGCATAGCGCGCAACTACCGTCCACTTTGAGCCACACCCCCAAAAATCAAAAGTGGCCACCAAATAAATCTCAAAGTCAGAATATAATATCGAAGGAGTGTGTCCGATAAGAGGGGCTACCTCACTGGCCCGAAATCACTTCGATTTTAGCCACCTTATGCCAACTCATGGGAGTCGAGTCCACGTATATACCTCAAAGGAACGCCATCACCAACCTACTTCATTCTGGAATCTCCACCGCGTACATGGTTGTTAAAGTGGCTTTCGGAGTTGGTAGAGAGTATGATAACTTCCGATCCTAGTC
Organism: Allium cepa; assembly: GCA_030765085.1. Taxonomy (NCBI): domain Eukaryota; kingdom Viridiplantae; phylum Streptophyta; class Magnoliopsida; order Asparagales; family Amaryllidaceae; genus Allium; species Allium cepa. Next base: position 472,764,467 of record CM060931.1, read on the forward strand.
TCTTTAACAACCAAACATTATTTTAACACCACAGTCATTTTAAAATAATTTATACTTCAAAACCAGAATTTAATATCCATTTCGAAATCATATAAATATGATATCCTTTCCATTTCAAAAACCAAATCATTATGATATCATTTTTATAAAAACCCAAATCAATATAATATCATTTTTATTTCAAATATACCTCTTTTCCAAAAAAACATAGCACTTTCCAATTTATAACATTTCAAAACCAAACGCTTGAAATAAAATCTTTCAAAACATGATACTTCGAATTTCATAGCTTCTAAACCATAACTTCCAAAACTTAAATGGTTTGGATATTCAGACAGTATATCAAATAATATAGTTTTAATTTAAAATTACTTTAAAAGGTAAAATAATTTCCTCGGCTTCACACTTTTATCCACTTTAAATTAAATCTCAATTCATAACTTACAACTCACTTTCAGTTTCAATAAACCATTTCAATTTCAATACATTTCAACTTTGAGTATTAAACACTTTTAAAACTAAGGTTGGTAAATACGATTCAATAATTCAATGTTCTATTATTTAGTTTTGAAATAGTTTCATAATAAATCCATTATCATTTATATAAAACTCAAATTACAAATAACTAAATATTTCCTCAAATTTATTTATACTTGAAATCTTCGTTTAACTCATCTTAAACCAAAATCCCGTTATAAAAATCATACCTTTAAAATCTCAATTTTATTAAATTTCAAATCAATTTCATATTTATCTTCCCACCTTATTCTCATTTATGTTATTATAAACTCCAGAAATATAATTTTAAATAAATACTTAACCATATTATATCTTAATAAAATCAAACTTTATTATTCAACTTCTTTTATACTTTAAACCAATTTTATACATAGCTTAAAACCAAGAATTTAACTATACATAAAATAACATTTATAAAATATCCAAATCAATATATCAGAAAACCATATATTTCTTTACAGAACCATAGAAAATCATTTCAAATTATTTTTATATATAGACCATGGCGTCTGTATATAATTTTCTACCCTATGGTCAAGTGATACGGATATTTATCATTCCAATCCGTAATTCAAATTAAAATACAGCTATATATCATTTCAAACCGCAATCTTGAAAGAAATAAAATGCATAACAACTTGCAGTTTATAACAATATAAAATACAACATACATTCATCCAATATCAATCATCAACCATTTATCACAATCATCATCCAATTCAAACAATAATATCAATGTATAACAGATAATAAATAACATGTGTTTACCGGCAGTTTATATTCAAAAATAAATTAAATAACAATTTAACTTGCAGTTTATATGCAATAATAAATTAAATAACAATTTAATTCAATATATTCAATTTAACTCGAATGATGATAAAAATATGCCAAACAGTCATGGATAAATTTCTAATCACATCAGAAATTAATTTAACATGCATAAGAAATTTTAGAGGTTGTGAGTGGGTTAAAACACTCACCTTTATACAAATCTGAAAATAATAGACTTATAATTAATAGCTCCGCTCTATGTTTCCTTAGTCTCCTTCTTGATTACTACCTTTGTTCCAAAAAAATTCTTTTATTTTGATTTACTTTAATTTTCCTCCTTATTGTATTAACATATAAATGTATGTATATATTTTTAAAAGGATTAAAAAAAGAACATTTGAAAAAAAATGAAAAAGAAAAGGATTAAAATAAGAACTGAAAATGGAAGTGAAGATCTAAATTTGAAAAGAAAGAAGAAAGTTTGAAATAGAAGAAAGTTTGAAGAAGAAGAAAGTTTGAAGAGGAAGGAAAAATTAAAATGAGAGATTATAAGGAGATTTGAAGAAAGAGGAAAAAAAAAGAAGAAGATTAGAATGGAGGCTGGGGTTTCATTTGCGTCATACATTATTTATAAGGTTAGAGTTAGGTTTCGAGCCAAAGAGATTTGAAAAGAGAGGCCGCTATTAATTAGAAATAAATGAAATGACGTTTCAGAAAATAAAGTTGGAAATGAATGAAAATAATAATAATAAAGCAAATATAAACAAATTGGTATTGAAATATAGTAAATATGAATAGCCTTTTTAAAAGTAGCAGTTATTAAAAAGATGTAATTATTAATTAGAAAGGGAATGAATGGACCAACTCTATACTGTAAACAAACTTTTAGAATTCAAATTTCAAAACAATCGTTCACTTAATTAATTTTGTTAACCCTAAACATACCAAAATTAACATCCTTTAAAGATTTAATTAACACACAATAAAGGAAAATAAATTCTCTATACAAATTTGTGTCATAAATTAAAAAAATATACAACATTAAGAACTTTTCATTTCTCCCTCTTTGTGATTAGATTGGGAATTAAACAAATATATTAACATTTCGATTGAATGTTTTACTAGGAATGCATTAACATACATTCAAAAATATGATAGCATAAGCAAGGTAATATAAACAGGTGTATAATATATATATATATATATATATATATATATATATGTGTGTGTGTGTGTGTACATCTTTATCGCCACTTATAGTTTACATTCATAAATAAAAGGTATGAAAATAATCCAAATAAGGAGGCAATGAATGTAAGAGTAAATTAAAAAAGTGAAGATGGAATGGTAAGTTATGTTGCAATTAAAATCTAATTGAAAAGGAAATAGTCAAGTGTAAATCTATTTTACCCTTTTTATCATTTCCTGTTAACATTTAATTTAATAACGTATGAGATTTCAAACCTAAATAATCCTTTCTTTTTAATGATCTAATTGGATCTAAAACATAAGTTTAAATTTAGGTATAAACATATATGCAATAAACTAGCATTAAATTTTGAAACGTGAACTGATTTAATTGGAAATAAATCACCCAGTCTAAATTTATTTCAATATATGTTTACAATTAACATCTTCCTACTTTTTAATTAAAAGATTACAATCACATTAATTGTCATTGATTTCGAAGGTAAAAATAAATGAGAAAATTCAATTCCTTTTTATAGTAATTTAACTTATTTACGGAATTATTGTATACAACCAAAAGTTATTAATTCTTATTTCTATAATAAAAAATTTCAGCTACCAACATTTCAAATAAATAAACATATGATTTTTTTATTTAGTAAAGAAACATATATATACACACACACATTTATTAATCCAATCAATTGGAATTTACATTCATATGGTCATTTGTTTTATTCCTTATTAAACTTTACAATTACTTCCAATTTAAGCTCTACAATTACATTCCTAATTTGCTTTACCATTACAATTGATTGAATCACATTAACAATTGTCAATTTCATTCAATCAACATCAACAATCACATTGATGCTTTATTATAAACCAACAAATATTATAATTACCTATCTAACATTGATTTTACCAAATTATAGTTTATTACGTATTATTTTAATTATTGCTTCATTCATAAACCATTAACAATACATTATTACCAAATATTACCTGAATTCACACTAACTTAATATTTGATTTCATTTATTGCAATTGGTTTCAATTAATTGGAATTGCACTAAATTAGTTATTTATCCACTTGCATTAACATTTTTACCTTTAATTGCAATTCGATTACCAATCTTATTTAATACACTAAATAAATAAATAACATATATTAGTTGTCACCTATTTACTTTTACTTACATTTACAAGTTTATTACTTACCATTAACACCGTATTATTTCATTAATTAATTCAATACTTACATTTGTTTTTCTTTTATTTCACTTACAGATCTAATCTACAATAACCGCAAAAATTAAGTGAATTGATTGTGATTGATTCCTAGTTAATTTTTAATATAATAAATAATGTGTAACTTATAATAATGTTATTCACCATTTACCGTAAATCACATTTATAACACCTTTAAGTTTATTATCGTAAACAAATGTTAAAACTTACCTCTATAACACAAATTTTGTTATATTACCACTAATTATGTACTAGTTCAAAAGTTTATACACACTTACATTTATTTATAACCAAGTTATAACCTTTACATCATTTCAATTACTTGGGATTTCATATGAATTGTTAATAATTAACTTGTTCATGGATGCACTTAAAAACCATTATAAGTCAACATATTAGAGAAGAGATGTAAAACAATAATTACACTAACTGACTTTTGGTGAATTTACTAACAGGGTTTCACAACATAGTTTATGGTTAAATAAGCAGTCAGAAATCATCCAAATGTTCACCAACAATTTAACAGTCAAGGTGGAAATCTAATAGCAATAGATGTGAGACGAACTCACCTTTCTTCTCTAAATTAGCAATCTATTCTCTTTTAGCATCAAGCTATAAAAGGTTACAGCAAAAGAACAATAAAACCCTAAAATCCAATTGTTACTCCAAAAATCAACCATTCGACTAAGTCGAGACCTCTTTAAGCAAAGAACAAGAGAGAAGAGCTCCAGCTGAACCTGTCAAAAGAATCGAAGGGATGCTATCAACAAAGTTTAGAAGTTCTGTAACCTTTCGAAGGTGTCAAAGGGTCTTTACATCTAAGATCTAGTGAATTCTTACCTTTTGAAGAAGGAGAAGGAGTCAAAAGCACCCTTCCGCCAATAATTGCCACCTTTTGGCTGAGTCATTTCATATGAATGATGACCTTTCGATTGAGTCAAAGCAACACCTTACAAAGATAAGGGGAACATCTACTTGCATATGTACCAAACCTTTCGACACCAAAGGTTCCTCCATTGTTCAAACTACGTGAAAGCAAGCATTGACTAGAACAAACCCTTCAGAAGCTATAGTAAGCCTTTCGAATCGGTCGAACCAACGTGGTCCAGGAGGTTTCCGCATCAAATTAGAAACAAGAGCATGTATGCGTAACCAACATCATCAGAACCAATGACCAAGGGCTATCGATAGAGTCGGAAGCACTTATAAGACAACTCGAAGAAGAGGAGCGCCAGCATACCTTTCGACAAAGGCGAAAACATGCTTAAGTTTATTGGTAGCCACCTTCTGACCCAGTCGAAAGCATCAGGGTCGAAAGATGCTGATCCGCATCTATAAAGAAGACACAAGGGGTCCTTTTTTGGGTATCTGATTCTTCTCATTCTCAACTTGTATACTCTTATCAAAAATACTGTAAACCCTAATTAGGGAGTTGATTTGGGAATTTAAAGAAATAAAGTTTTCTTAGCTTGATAAAGGGAAGTCTCCGGTACTTTAGATTACTTTACTATTTCATTAAATCTTTTGCTAGATTCATCTTTGTATTTCAGGTTTTGCCTGCATCGGTTGGACTCTCTCGACACAGTCGAAACTACTTATAATCAAGTAAATATAGAAACCTACTCAGAGTTACTTATCCTTCGAACTATCATCTTCAACAAAGTCGAAACTAAGCCACTACTCATTCAAATCCTCAGCTAATACAAGAAGCTTAAGGAATCGACTTTCCATAAGGTCGAAACACTCTCTTTTACCCCTTTTCCTAAGTCTAATCTATTCAACAGCCAAAAGCTCTCGACAAGGTCTGAACCCAAATTCATTTCCTGGTTCAAACTTTACCATCAAGATCACCTCGCTTCCGACTGGGTCGAAACCTTTGTATCAGAATTCTTAGAATAAGTCCTATCAACACAACCCTTAAGGCCTTCGACAAGGTCGAAACTTTCAAAGGGAAAACTTTCTAAGGTATATCAATCAATTAAAAAGGAAGCCCTTCAAAATAAGGATTAATCCATCTCGACAAAGTCGAAACATCATAAAGCACAAAACCTAACCCTTTTGACATAATCGAAAGGTTGGTCTGAGTATTTCCTACCTACTAAAGCCTAACTGAGAGGAAATTTTAAGAGGATTCATATCTTCTTTTCTACTCTGCTTGCTTAAAGGATAATCCTCATCCCTTAGCATAATTTTGGCATGTTGACAAAAAAAATTGTTAACATTTTTGGTGCTAGAAGGAGGGCTTGAACCTCCGACTTGGTTAAATCCCCAACTCTACTATTCTCTAATCCTACTTAACCCTGTCTCATGTTCATCTACACTGGTTTGATCATGGCCAAAAGGACCCTACTTGGAAAGATTCTCCCCAATAATAATCAAAAATTCCAACCAAGAAGAAGAGCAAAGATTAAGGCTAGAAGCTCTAAGGATTATAAAACAGAAGAAAGCAAAATCTTATGATCCTGAGAAATGGAGTTTCAATCCTTTTCACGTTGGCCCCACCCCCATCATTGTAGTAGAAAAGAACACAAATGGAAGTGACAATATCTTCAATCAAACGAGATGGACAATCCAACATTATCCCAAAGGCACCATCTTTAAAAAAGAGATAATGAATGATTACAATGCCTTCGCACATAAGTGGTAACCAATTACAGCAAAAGCACTTCCAACTCAAGAAATTCAAAGGGTGGTAAAAAGAAAAGAAATCGAAGAGTGTGAAATAATAAGGCCAAGAAATAAAAGGTCAAAAGGCCATCCACAGGAATCAAGCTTCAAGTCTACACTTCCATAAGAGTGCAACTTGACAACTTCTATAGAGAATGTCAACTTGTTTACAAAGAATGAGCTTAACTACTGCCATCACAAAAAAGGAGGACAAAACATGAAAAAAACCCGGGAGGATCCTATTGTCATTATCACATGATGAATGGTCATGAAACTAACCATTGCAGGCCCTAGAGGAGATTATCATAAATTTATGTCGACAAGGAACGATCAAAGAATGTGTAAAGAAAATTTGAGAACAAAATCAATAAAGAGCAACTTTTCATAAAGAGAAAATCTACATGGTTGGGAGTAAATGGCTCCTTATATTTGGAAACTACCTATAATAGTAGTCTACCTAAGATGGTAGAAAAGCCTTTGTACCGCTTAGATAGCCAGGGTAGAGCACCTCCTGAAAGGAGAGCAGGTAAGCCTTTAGTCACGCCATAAGATGGCCAGGTTAAAGCACCAGACAAGCCCTTGGTCGTGCCTTATTAGTGCCAAAATTGGTCAATAACACCCAAACGCCATTTAAAGCACCAATTAACAGTCACAGATCACATATATAGTGTATGTAGAATGTATAAATATGAAGAACAATCAAAGATTAAAAGAAAGCAGTAATAACACATAATTTGTAGTGGTTCAGCAAACTCCGGCCTACGTCCACTCTAGAAATTTCCTTTTTGTTGATACGAGAATCAATTACAGTTACAATCTCGAGTTTCTAAAACAATAAGGGCGGAGTAGCCTGAATGAAGAAGATGAAGGGAAATAGAATGAGGATCCCACTTTTGAAGCCTCGCCTGGTTTTTTTATAGGCAAAATCTGGGTTACAGGGTTTCCTTAGTGATATGGGCCCACCACACACATAGCTGACTTCGTCGATGCAGACCCCAATTTGTATATTTTCCGACCCGAGTTTTCCTAGGTGATGACCCGAAGCAACCTTACGCTTGACTTGAAGTAAACAAGGCAAGGACTCAAAGTAAGAAACATATCGACCCCAAAAATGTTTCCGACCTGATCTTTTATAACGACCCAAAGAAACGTTGTAGCCAACATGAAGCAGGCCCTTAAATGACTCGAAGTAGCTCGTGTTTCATCCAATGCCGACCCCATGTTGGACTCTCCATAGCCGACCTGAGTTTAGTGAAGCACCTACCTAGGGTAGACACGCTGCTGACCCGAAGTGAGATGGTAGTGCCGACCTCTTGAGCAAATGTCGACCTCTCCCTTGTTGACCCCAAGAAATATATGTCGACCCGATCAGTTCAAATCTTACGGACCTGATAAGCTTTCGACCCAAGAGCTCGGTGCCGACCTGGGTAAAAGCCCATGCCGACCCGAAGAAGATAGCAACCCTTCTAAAATGCACCGATCCTATATGATCCTAAGCGGCCATTCAAGTGACTTGAAGCAAACTGCTTCAAAACCCGAAGCAGACCCACAAGCGACTCGAAGTAAACTCCAACCATCTCGAAGTGACTCGATTTTTGTCGAAACTTACATTTCAAGTATCACATGCCTTTTGTTCATCTACTATGCCAAATCTTAGCTTCATAATTATGTTTATCATTCGTAATTGACCGTCTATCCATCAAGTCGAATCAAACCCATTATATTCCAACCTCGATATCCGAGCAATTGATTTAGTTAAATCCACCTGTCCACGGACTTGCCAAAAGGAGGGTTAACATTTGCCTATTGGATCTTAAGTTTTGATTAAGGACAAGAAGTTAAACCGGCATGAAGATTCATAAATCTACGATAAAGAACTATAAAGGCCGGACTCAACAATATAAAGTATGGTTCATATATATATGTTGTTTAGCGTCAAAGTCTAGTTTAAGCTTTGTTAAAATCTATCCTGAAGTAGTTCACATGCATAAACATTCGAAACATTCTATAAAAGTAATAAAAGTCTTATTTTAAATAATAACAATAATATATGAAGCAATACTTGAATCATTGGTAAAATCATATTTTAAATATAAAAAATCAAGTTTTCAAAAAATGCATGGAGTAGGGCACGAACCAGGTCACTATTTTAGAAGACAAGTGCTCCAACTAAATGAGCTATGGTAATTTTTGTTTATCAATAGAATTCAGTCGACTGAACAAGGTCATTCAGTCGACTGAATATCTATAGGCAGTCCGTTGAACTTGTGCACATATGTATGTCATTTATATTTTCAAATTCAGTCGACTAAAGTTCATAGACCAGTCGACTGACCTGGTTCCAACTGCCATTTTCTAAATAGACACTTCCTTTCATGAACAGTTTTCTTCTTCGTAGAAGGTTATGACCATTGCTATTGGATAAAAAATTTCACCAGAAGTTGTATATGCATGAATTTCAAGATCAAACAGCTCAACTTTCTTGTTTTTACTTGATTTATCTTTTCTGAAATCTCTACTCCCTTGAATTCATATACTCATTACTTACGAACATAATTCTATATTTCTTAAGCAATCTGGAACATCCTAATCTTCATATACAAACAGCTACACACATTATACTTATGGAAAAGATTATAGGAAGGGTGTACTGCTATTGAAAAATCCATGTTGTTAAAAGAACACAAAAGGTCAAGACAATCAAACTACTTTGTATTCAATTCTTGTTCGGTTGTTCAGGCGGTTAAGTCCTATTCGGTTGCTCAAGCAGTCAATTTCTGTTCGGTTGCTCAAGCGGTGTAAACATATTCCTCCGAGTTAAGTGAGGGTTGCTAGTTATAATTCCAGAAGGAGTCTGAGCCTCGACATAGAATGAGAAGTTCGAACCAGTATAAAAATCTCCTGTGTCATTTTTACTTTAATACTACTTTATTTTATAGTTACTTTCTACACTAATATGTTTAGTATATGTATTCCATCTTGCACGATCCTATAGCGTAGTCACTTTTGTTTGATATCAGCGCTTGGGATTCTAGAGATTGTAACAACATCCTAGAATAAATGGCCATAAAAAGATCTAGTCAAGGAAATAGGATGAGGAGGAGCAATAAAGAAGAATCAAAGGAGCAAACAAACAAATGCTTCATGGCTAAACTCAGATCACAATCGGTGTGCTTAGATTCTTTATATAAATACATTTTGTTTGCACATGACGAATTATTAAAAGATTGTAAAACTTTGAATAAAGTTAACAGAATTGCTTTAGCTAAGTTAAAAGATTGTGAGCAAGAAATTTCAAATTTAATAGAGGAAATAAATTTTTGGTAAAACAAACTAAATGTTTTTAAAATACTGTAGAAGAACTTATTTTACAAAAAGATTTCCTATAAAAAGAAAATGAGCAGTTAGAAGATAAAAACAATGATATTTGGAGGAAATCGATATTTTGCAAAATAAAAATACATTTTTGGAAAATTCTTTAAATAATCCTAGCTCTTTAATTATGCCTCTTGAAAAAGAGAATGAATCGATTGCGAGATTTTAAAAGATAATAATAATATTTTGCAAAAAAGGTTTATAATTCTAAAGCAAATTTTGAAGGATTAAATTAAAAAGTCATTAATTTTAACAAAGGTAAAGATATCTTATCTTCCTTAGTTAAAATTCAAAAGCTCATAATGATAAAAGCAGTTTGGGCTATAAATAAGGTAAAAGTAAAAAACAGTGCCAGATATGCATTCTTGTGCACTAACTTTTGTGCTAATACTAGTAGCCAGATAGTTTTAAAACCAGTTACAGTCATAATAGTACTTTGTTTAGAAATGATAGATGATTGATCATGATAAACAACTTTATATTAGCAACTATATGAGAATGGGATTTGTAATGAAAATTATATCTATAAAGGTTCTACCGCACCCAACTGGGTATGGTTTCCTAAAAATTAGAAAATTGTAAGAAACTTGGGTATCGCATGCTTTGAATGTTTTTTTCTGATACCTTAGATTATAAGTTGTAGTTTTTTTAAAAATTGTTTCATTAATTTTTTTGAGGGTACAACCACACCTATTTTGCTAAAGTTTTCATCCAATGATTAACCTTTGGACCCTAATATAGTAAATGGCCAAAATAATTATTATTTATTGAAGGTACTTGGAGAAACAAAAGGAAAATGATAGATTTGGAAATTTTAAAGGATGTTCCATATAGTTAATAGAATTACGTCGTCATATAAACTCTCCTTTTTGTCGATGACAAATGGGGAGAAAGATATTGCTCTAACACTATTTGCAGCAGGAATAAAAGCACAAATTCAGGAGGAGAAACCGAAAAATAAGGCTTGGATTTATTCAAGGGGATATATAGAACAATGGAGCAATATTGTCGAGATTTATTCATATCACAAATGGAGTTATAATCATCAAAAAGGGCAGAATGTTGGATCTTATATTTTGATAAATGACAAGAAATTCAACTGACATGAAGATTCATGAATCTACGTTAAAGAACTATGAAGACCGAACTCAACAATATATAGTATGGTTCATATATATATGTTGTTCAAAATCAAAATCTAGTTTTAGCTATGTTAACATCTATCCTCAAGTAATTCACAAACATACACATCCGAAACATTCTATAAAAGTAATTAAAGTTTTATTTAAGAAACAAAACAAAATAATAACAATAATGTACGAAGCAATACTTGAATCATTGGTAAAATCATATTTTAAATAAAAAAATCAAGTTTACAAAAAATGCAAGGAGCAAGGCTCAAACCCGGGTCACTAGTTTATAAGACAAGTGCTCCAACCAAATGAGCTATGGTAATTTTTGTTTATAAATAGAATTCAGTCGACTGAACAAGGTCATTCAGTCGACTGAATATCTATAGGCAGTCTACTGAACTTGTGCACATATGTACGCACATTTATAATTTCAAATTCAGTCGGCTGAAGTTCATAGACCAGTCGACTAACCTGGTTCAAACTGTCATTTTCTGAATAGACACTTGCTTTCATGAACAGTTTTCTTCTTCCCAGAAGGTTATGAACATTACTATTTGATAACATCTTTTCACCAAAAGTTGCAACTTTCTACCTACTATATATGCATGAATTTCAAGATCAAATTACTCAACTTTCTTGTTTTTACTTGATTCATCTTTTCTGAAATTACTACTCTCTTGAATTCATACATTCATTGCTTACGAACATAAATCTATATTTCTTAATCATTTTGAAACTTCCTAATCTTCATATACACACGACTATGCACATTATACTTGAGGAAAAGATTATAGGAAGCGTGTACTGCAATTGACAAATCCATGTTATTAAAAGAATACAAAAGGTCAAGACAGTCAATTTACTTTGTATTCAAGCCCTGTTTGGTTGCTAAGGCGGTCAAGTCATGTTAGTTGCTCAGGCGGTGTAAACCTATTCCTTGGAGTTAAGTGAGGGTTGCTAGTTTTAATTCTAAAAGAAGTTTGGGACTGGATGCAGAACAGGAAGTTCGAGCCATTATAAAAATATCTAGTGTCATTTTTACTTTACTACTATTTTATTTATTAGTTACTTTCGACACTAATAAGTTTAGTTTATATATTCCATGTTGCATGATCTTATAGCATAATCACTTTCATTTGGTATCAGAGTCTGGGATTTTAGAGATCGTAACAATTTCCTAGAATAAATGGCCAAAAGAGATCTAGTCAAGGCAATAGGAAGAGGAAGAGAAATAAAAAAGAACCAAAGGAGCAAACAAACAAATGCTTCATGGCTATAATCAGATCACAATCGGTACGCTTAGATTCTTTATATAAAGATCTTTTGCTAGCACATGATGAATTATTAAAAGATTGTAAAACTTTGAATAAAGTTAACAGAATTGATTTAGCAAAGTTAAAAGATAGTAAGCAAGAAATTTCCAATTCAAAAGAGGAAAATAAATTTTTGGTAAAACAAACTAAATATTCTGAAAATAGCATAGAAGAACTTGTTTTACAAAAAAATTCCTACAAAAAGAAAATGAGCAGTTAGAAGATAAAAACAATGATCTTTTGGAGGAAATCAATGTTTTGAAAAATAAAATTACATTTTTGGAAAATTATTTAAATAATTCAAGCTCTTTAATTTTATCTCTTGAAAAAGAGAATGAATCTTTAATTAAAAAGTATTTAGAATTATCTACAGAATGCGAGATTTTAAAAGATAATAATAATATTTTGCAAAAAGAAGTTCATAATTCTAAAGCAAATTTTAGAGGATTAAATAAAAAATCATTAATTTTAACAAAGGTAAAGATATCTTATCTTCCTTCGTTACAAATTTGAAAGTTCATAATGATAAATGTGGTTTGGGCTATAAACAAGCTATAAGTAAAAACAGTACTAGATATGCATTCTGGTATACTAATTTTATTGCTAGTATTAGTAACCAAGATAGTTTTAAAACCAGTTAAAGTCATAATAGTACTTTGTTTAGAAATGTTAGAAATTATTTTTCATGTACTAAGCTAATGACTAATAGCATTAAGATATGGATTCCAGTTAATATGATTTATCATGGTAAACAACTTTATATTAGAAACTATTATGAGAATGTCATTTGTAATGAAAACTATATCTATAAAGGTTCAACCGCACCCAACTGGGTATGGTGTCCTAAAAATTAGGAAAATATAAGAAACTTGGGCGTCGCATGCTTTCAGTGTTTTTTTCTGATACCTTAGATTATAAGTAGTGTTTATTTTTAAAAATTGTTTCATTATTTTTTTTTAGCGTACAACCATACCTATTTTAGTAAAATTTTCATCCTATGATTAACCCTTAGACCATAACATAGTAAAGGGGTGCCAAAATAATAATTATTTATTACAGGTACTTAGAGAAACAAAAGGAAAATGATAGATTTTGGAATTTTAAAGGGTGTTCAATATATTTAATAGAATTATGTCATCATATAAACTCTCCTTTATGTCAATGAGAAAGGGCGAGAAAGATATTGCTTTAACACTATTTGCAGCAGGAATAAAAGCACAAATTCAGGGGAGAAACTGAAAGGTAAGGCTAGGATATATTTATAGGGAGATATAGAATTACAGAGCAATATTATCGAGATTCATTCATTTCACAAATAGAGTTGTCATCATCAAAAAAGGGGAGAAAGTTGGATCTTATGTTTTGACTAATGACAAGAAATTCAACCGACATGAAGATTTATGAATCTATGACAAAGAACTACGAAGACCAGACTCAACAATATAAAGTATGGTTCATATTATGCTGTTTAGAGCCAAAGTCCAATTTTAACTATGTTAAAATCTATCCTCAAGTAGTTCACAAACACACACATTCGAAATATTCTACAAAAGTAATAAAAGTTTTATTTAAAAAACAAAATAAAATATTAAGAATCATATATGAAGCAATACTTGAATCATTGGTAAAATCATATTTTAAATAAAAAAACCAAGTTTTCAAAAAATGCATGGAGCAGGGCTCGAACCTACGTCACTAGTTTACAAGACAAGTGCTCCAACCAAATGAGCTATGGTAATTTTTGTGTATCAATAGAACTAGTCGACTGACCAAGGTCATTCAGTCGATTGAATATCTATAGGTAGTCTACTGAACTTGTGCACATATGTATGCACGGTTATATTTTCAGTTCAGTTGACTGAAGTTCATAGACAGTCGACTGACCTGGTTCCAACTGCCATTTTATAAATAGACACTTCCTTTTATGAATAATTTTATTCTTTGCAGAAGGTTATGACCATTGTTATGGATTATTGTTGATTTGAATGGTTCAAAATAGCAGGTCATTACATGTGGTATCAAAGCTCTGGTTTACAAAAACTAGCATATGGAATAAAAACTTATTAGAGATAGGGTAGTTATACCCTAGAATGAGTAAAATTAATTACAGAATCATATTCGTTCGAGCCTGTAATTTTTCATTAGAATTCTCTTGGATTAGGATTTATTTTGATTTTTGGAACTTTCCATTTGTTCTGAAATCCATTCTTGTCCTTTCTTGTTCGTATTCTCCTTTGGAGCATCCTATAGCTTTATTTCTGTTGATCTATGTAATAAATTTGAGCACATCTTGCAACCTCAATCGGCAACTTCGTCCTTTTGTGGGACTAATCCCATCGGCAGTCCCGCCAACCATAGTATGATTTGTAAAGGGGTGAAAATCCTTTACGGCGGGCATCAAGATATCTATGTATTCGGTTTTGATGCTATGATTTCTTGCAAGCCCGAACCATTCTTTAATTAGACAACCATGGTAATTCTCTTGTGATCGTATGTCGAATGCCTCAGGATTATGCAGGCAGTTTTATCTTTCTGCTTGATTCCCAGCCTAGTGATTTTGACTGCACCCCGATAGTCAAGGATTATCTTGATGAGATTGGTGAAGTCGCTTCTTTTCTCCCTAGTGGGAAATTAAATTCCTTATCAATCTTCTTCCTAGAGCTCGATTTTGCCACCGGTTTCCACCAGCTTCGTGTAGCCAAGGAGAGCAATCCCAAGACAGCTTTTCGAACAAAGAATGATTTCTATGAATAGTTAGTCATGCCCTTTGGATTTACCAATGCTTCTGCCTTCTTCGTTGATCTCATGAACCACGTTTTCCATGATGTTCTCAATGAGTTTGTCCCATTTTCATTGATGATATTCTCGTCTTTTCTAAGTCAGAAAAGGAGCATGAATCTCAATTGGGCTATGTGCTAGAAACTTTTAGGAGTCACCAGTTGAAGGCGAAATTTTCTAAATATCATTCTGGAGAGATGAAATCTGATTTCTTGGGCACATTTCTGAAAATGGATTCCCAGTTGATCCGGTTAAGGTCATCGCGATTAATGTAAGTCTATCCATTTTCTCCCTTTTGTAATTTAATTATCTTATCTTCCTTTCGAGCCTATCTTCTTAGTTACAATTCACTTCGATTAGGATCCCTCTAAATTTGAATTTTTATCCTTGTTCTAAAATCTATTATTGGATCATCCTGTGAGGGAGCTTATTTGTAATTGATATAAAAATGTTTTATATTGTGTTGTTTGAGTTGTTAAGTTTGAATCTTGGGTTCCGATCGATTCGTTTAACCAACACCATCCATAGGAATTCCAAAACACTTGAACAGATAAAAATGACACAATATTGTTTTCGAAATTGGTAAAAGAAATAATTTTATGTATGATTATATTTTTATATATAAAAGTATAGTTTTCTGAAATAAGACAGTTAAATGAATTGGTTGTGGAAAATGATAGAAATAGATTATCATTTATTATTTGGTTAACATTCCTAATCCATTAACTATTGTTGTATGTTATAAGGAAATAAAATTTTATAAGCATGGTTTATAAATCTGATTTGCAAATGAAGTGAAAGATTTGAGAATTAAATTTTCAGTGCTTTAGAAAAATTTGATTTTCAACTTTTTGAAAAATATATTATTTGAAAGTATTTACGAATGGAAATTGTTTCCAAAGAATTCAAAAGAAGTAAGTCGGTACTCTCCTGTTTTGTCACTGGAAAATAATTTTGATGTTGACTGCGGCATCATCGACATTCACTTTCGAGTCTCAAAGTGGGGAGACCACTTAGTAACTTTGCTACACTTTTGTTTTCGAAAATGGATTTGATTTGAATTTCTTGAGTATGATTTGAAGTATAAAATATATATATGTATATATTTATTTCAAAATGATTCGAAAAGAAATATGGAATTAAATCTTAAGTTTTATGTTAAGTGATTGTTTTAAATTATTAAAATAAAGCAAAATTTTTGAATAATTAGAGTTTCTAAAATGAGAAATGGAGTTGAAACAACTTGAAACAGTTAGGATAAAATTAAATTGTATAATACTCAATTGCATTCTAAAAACATATATAACTTACCTGAAATATTCGAAAAAGTTAAATGTTGATGTGAATATGTAATTGAAGGTTATATAAAAGAAAATATAAGTAATAAAAACGTTCAAACTAAATTTTGCTTAATAAAAATGTTGTAAATAATTTGTATAATGCTCAATTACACTAAGATACATTAATAAACTTATCTGAAAAAAGTTTAAATGTAATGAGAATATGTAATTGAATAGTATACAATATAAATGTGAGTAATAAGATGCCCAAAAATGAAAGGTTGTTAAGGGAATTTATAAATAAAATTTGAGTAGTTATAATAAATATTTATACACTTAATCTATGTTGCAAGATATGTTAAGTAAAATATATTGAATAATAAAAAGAGAATGTTATTTAAGGTGAATACAGATAAAATGGATATGAATGTAAAGTAATTAAAAGTGAGTTAATTAGAATGAAATTTATGTGGTTTTGAATTAATGGCTGTATCTGGTACTATGTATTTCTAATCGATCTTTCATTTATGTTGCTTCTATTCTCCTATCTCGTTCCTTTTCGAGGACGAACGATTTTGAGTGGGGGAGTATGTGACGACCCAAATTTTTTAATGATTTTTAATTAACGTAATTAACTAAATTTATATTAAAGTAAGCAATAAAATTTTAGAAATCAAAATTTGATGTTTGGTATGCGTCTATTGAAGCATGGCAAGTGGCAGATTTTCATTTGAAAATATGAAAGTTTGTTTGGTTGTGAAATTTCAAATTTTAAATTTAAATCAGTTGAAATTTGATGGAAATAAAATATTTTTGTAATATGAATATTTTCATATAAGATAAATATTTATCATTTTATACGTGAGGCATCATATTTCGTTTCACCAAATTTGGACTGCTCTAGTCCCGTTTATCTTATTGTCGGTGTTTTAGCAGCATTTTCGGCAGCGAATATCGAATTTTGATAGGTTGGTCATATCACTCATATCTATGCACCATTCTGTTTGTCTCGTCGGGCTGATCTCCATAGTATATTCATTTGTATGATTCAGCTTTCGGTATATGGCGGAATCTGCGAAACGGTTAGCTGTATCGATACCCATTTTGAACCTCTAGAGTATTTTGTGTCCATTCATCTGTCCATCCATGAAAACTAGTGGACACTAGCAATTAATATTTCTAGAAATCCAACCTTTGACCTACCCTATTCCTTGGTTCCAATTTATAGCCCTTGGTTTGTTTATTTGCCTTCTCTTCGTTGTTTCTATTTATGCTTTTAAAGAAAAAAAATATAAGTTCACGTGCAATGGCTGGACAAACCTAACTCGTTCATTTCTTTTGTTAGCCCTCTCTCCTTCCCTGCACCTTCTTTCTTCTTAGCCACAACCTCTCTCCCCAAGCACCACTCAACCCAGATCCACCATCAACTCACCATAACCCATCAACCTTCCTTTCCCTCCACCCTACTACCATGTGCACAGCCTCACCACCCTCCTCCCTGGACAGTTCGTCCACCCTCAACCACAGCAACCCGCCATCGAGGCAACAAAACACTCTATGCCTTATGAACCTCTCCATCTCCATAATGCAACAGCCACTACCACATAGCCTATTTTTGTTAGCCTCCCCGTCTCTCACACTTTTTCCTCCGACCTTCCACCCATCAACCGAGCGTGGCCACCCATGCAACTCCGGCCTCTGCCCGCTCGCGACCATCTGCCTCCGAATACCAAGCAGCACCCAAAACCCATGACCACACCCACTGCAAGCTTAACCGCCTTCGCCCTTTGATCTACTTAAATCCATCCACAGTTCGAAACACTCAGACTGTAGCCCTCTACCTTTCGAGCAACCTACACCATTCGCCCAAGCAGCCACTGCTTCCTTTCTCCAACAGTCCACTCCTCCATAGCAGCCCCTCCTTTCTTTCTTACTCTGTGCGTGCATTTAGAAAAAAGCAAAACTATATAAGGTTTGCTTATATATATTTATACCTGAAGCCTGCACACCTTCACTCCATTGAGCATGCAGCATCCCTTCAATATATCCATACATATCGTTTTGATTCATCGATTCGACTTCAAGTTCGTCTAGCTTTGCTTTTCTTTGTTCGCTGCTGTATGAAGATTTTAGCAGTTGTTTCCTTGCTTTGTCGTTGTCCGGATCCGCCTCCAAATCATCAGATCTGTATCCATGTGTGTGTCTATGTCTCTATCGTCGCAACCATTCTTTTTATAGGCACGAAAGGTAAGCAATCACTCACGATTAACAATATTATGTTTAAGTAAATAACATTACTTGAATTGACTGTTGAAATGTATACTATAGCTAGCATTTTGTTCAGTTAATATATATATGATTTATATGTTACGGTGATCACTTTGATATATATATATATATATATATATATATATATGATGTGATGTTCATTTTGATGTACATGTTGATATCTTGCTTTGTATGACACTTATATTGACATGTATTATACGTTAATTTATGATTCATAATTGCAAGTTCCTTATATACTATGATGTTAATTATCTATTTTCAATTACACTGCAAATTCCATGTTAGTTTATAAATTCCTATAGGTTGAAATGATACATATCCGAACGATATTTTAGATTAGGGAAAATCGTTATGGGTTGAAATGTTAAACCCAAGCGATTTTATTGATTTGAAATATTTGGTTGTAGGTTTAAATGATATATACCCATAAATATTAAATTATTGCTGATTGAAATGATAAATATCTGTATCACTTGACCATAGGTTAGAAAACTATATATAGACACCTTTGGCCTATTTTTAAATGATTTCAAGAATTTTGAAAAGAAAATATATGTGTTTTAATAAATATGGATCTTTAAAATATTGATTTTTAAAATATAATGTATAGATATTTTAATTTTAATATGTGTGTAAAATTTAGAACTTGAGATTATATGTTTTGGAGAAAATATAAATTATAAGATTTTACTTATAATTTTATTATTTTTCAAATGTATAAAATTGTATTTTTAATATAATAAAATTTAATAAAAATTTAATTTAATATATATAATGTGTTTTAACCTATTTATTTAAATTTATATTTTGAGAATAGATTTTTGTAATAACATTACTATATATGTATAATATGTTTAAATATTTATATAAAATTTATGTTAATATTTAAAAAAAGATTTTATTAATAACTTAAATAAATAAAAGTTGGAAAGATAAGTTAAAGTGGACTTGTAATTTAATTTGTTTAAGAATTGAATTTAAATAAGAATTGATTTGACTTTTTAGTTTTGAGATTTTAAAGACATGATTTTTATAACTTGATTTTGATTGATTAAATGAATATTTTCAATTTTAAATAAAATTGAAATGAATATTTAATATTAGTTTAAATTTGTAATTTGAGATTTTATTTAAATGTTATTAAAAAATTATTAAGTGAATATTTCAATTTTAATAAAAAGGGAAGTTGAATTTTGAAATATAAATGAAATTTATCAAATTGAGTTATTGTAAATTGTTTGAATATTTAAACTTTGAAACTTATCGAATTGGAAGTGGTTTAAATTTGTAGTTCAAATCTGGATTTGAAATTGATATAAATTAAATTGGTTTAATGAGAATTTGAATTGAAACTTTAACCTTTTTAATTGAAATCATTGAACTTAGATTGATTAAAATTAATTTTTGGAATTAAAGTTGATTTGAATTGATTTGTGAAATTAGAAGAAACTATTCTAACTTGAAACTATTTTCGATATAAACTCTTTTTAATATATAAACTATTTTTAGTATATAAACTATTTTTAGTATATAAACTATTTTAATCTATAACATATTTTTAATGTATAAACTATTTTGATCTATAACCTATTTTTAATATATAAACTATTTTAATCTATAACCTATTTTTAAATATAAATTATTTTTAATGTATAACTATTCAAATATATAAACTACTATTAATAGTCAAACTGTTTAAGTCGAAAGTGAAATGATTTCGAAAGTGATATAATTTCAAAAGTGAATATGATTTTGAAAGTGATATGATTTTGAAATGAATATGATATTTGATATGAAGTATGAACTGTTTGACGGAAATGGCCATGGTGTGAAATAAGCGTTTGGTTGTTAAAGAGACCAGGATCCGATATTGTCATACTCTCTGCCAATACCGAAAACCACCACTACAAGAAAAACCATTTATAGTTGCAAAAATTGATGGCGTTTCTTTCTAAATGCAACCAAAAAATATTTCCCTAAAAAATAAAAATGCTGCTAAAAAGATTTCACGTTCCCGCTATGCACCCATGTAAAGTAAAAAATATTTCACGAATTTTTTTTATTTAGTGTCACGTTTCCCTTTAGAATTTCTTCCGCTTTAGATTTCCCCTTTCACTCTTTTATTCTCAATTTCCACCCGCTTCTCAAACCCTAGTTCTTTTACCAATCACTCTCAAATGCTAAAACTCGTTCTCTGCTCGCACGATTCTCCTACTTTGAAAATGAGGTGCTCCTTCACTCGTAAGCTTATTCCCCTCTAATGAGGTCCTCCCCTCTCCTCCCTAAAACATTCTCTATTGATAGTCTCTTTGCCTCTAAATGTTGTCTTCCTGGATGAAGCTGTCGATGAAGCAAGTGGGAAAGGCAGAGGAAGTGGGTACTATGAGTATGATCTGTACTAGAAAGTGCATGCTACAGGCAGGTATATCACATTTTATTATAGATTTTAATTTCAAGGGTTTTATTTTGAATCATTTTAGGTGTATACTTAGGATCTGTCCATTGTTATTTTGATATTTACATGCAAAAGCTGACAGGCATTTTGAAGCTGGAAATTTGTTTAAATTTGAAGATGGATGCTGCACCGACCTTGCTTTATTAAGCTACTTAACATCTGGCCATCAAATGTGAGAGATCTTCTTCAATAATATTTGATTTCCAGTATAAATCTCGTTTAACTGGAACATGTCGATGCGTCCAACTTCTCCTGCATGGATTGTTGCGTAGAACCGAAACCTTGGAGGAAGAATCATGATGTTCTGGATGAGGGTAAGATCACTTCTTGATTAGGGTTTGGCATGTGCGTATACGTTGTTCGGTGAATTGCTTGCTTGAAACGAGTTGTGTAGATGAACGATTTGGTTCCACTTGGTTTTGTTTTGCTGATGAGTGGGCTTGATGTTGATTGGTAATTGTTCTGTTTACTATCTACTGCATATGATTTGGGTATTTTGATAATGGTTGAACGAAGTTTTTTTTATCAAAATTCGAATTTGAAGTTTTCTTAGGAATTTGTTCCATTTCTTGGTCATTTATATTGCAACTAATAGCTGTAAGAAGAGATTATAAAGAACAGAAGATAGATATCATGGAAGGGCGAAGCCATAATTTTAGCCAGTGAATAGGATTTTGTTGAAATAGGTGTAGTTTCGTTTTGATTGTGATAAGTTCTTTTTGAGCAATGTAAGAACTGCATATTGCATTTCTTTGAAAATTTGAATATATTTATTTATTTATTTTTAATTCTTTTCATTCTTATATGAAAAGGGCATTTAAGCAATGTTGAACACCTGAGTCAGAGGTAAACTTCCTCCTGATTCATATTTAACAAACTATTGATGCTTAAAAATTATTTTGAGAAATTTTTTAACAAGCAATTTGGTTTGTTCTAAAGAAATATTCTCAGAAAAATTAAGTCTTAAACTTATACTGCATCTATTGCTTAGTGCACCTCCATTTTTATTTTATTTTTATGAGTTAAAAAATGTTTATCTGGTGTTCTTTTATCATCATCTTTTCTCATGGAGGAATCTTTTAACCGTACATCAAGTTTTTCTTACCGGATATTAGTTTTCTTATAAAGTGAAATTTGAAATTGTATTTTCAAAGGTGATAGGAAAATAAGGCCTTCAGTTTTATAGTGTAAGTTTATCTACAGTTTTTTGATGTGGTCCTATGATGTACATTTGGAAATATATTTTGAGTTTGTGAATCTTTGAAATTCGTACGTGAAGGGTTGTTACATGTGCAGTATTAGTATAATAACAACGACCATAATTGCGAAGAGACCCAACCTTTGTGTAGCAGTGATAATTTACACGGGTCTTCGCACACTTTCAAGCCTACTAAGATTTATCAATGGTTACTTAGTTTTAGCAATTTAGATGAGATACTCATCTTAGCAAGATAATTATATTTATTCCTTATCAAGATGTCTCAAACCTAAAAAAAATCTTGATTTCTGCTTATATGGACAGGCCTGTGGGAATGCTATAGCTTTGGATTTTCAACTGTTAGTAGCTGCCCTACATAACTGAAAGCAAGGACTTTCTCAATATATCAAAAAGGAAAGCAAAAGAAACTCTAGAAGAATTATCAAGGTGTCTTTCTTTGATCAGTGCTTTTTCTTATAATTGTTTTCTTCACATGTATAATATTAAATTTAGGCAAGTCTAATTTTAAAAAAGATGATATCATAAGTGTTTAAACGATCAATGCAAGAAAATTGATTGTATAAGAAGGAATTTCTTTAGCATGGTGGTAAAGTGGGTAGTTCTTTGAGTGTTTAATTTCTTGGGATCAAGTTTGCAAATCGATTTATCAAGGGGGATTAGGAGTCTTAAATATCGCTGAAATGAACAACGATTTTTCATGTTGATGGATTTGAGATTTAATTCGCTATATAGATGTGATGTGGAGGAAATGGGTGATGAAGCTGTACTTCAAGGATTGTTTTCAATGGAAAAAGGAGATTAAGGATTGTTCAGTTTTTTGGAAAAATATTTGGATGCTTTCTCCTTTATTCAAATTAAGTATAAGGTGTGATTTGAAGAGTGGGAGAAATATTTGTTTTGGCATGATTGTTGGATCCTACCGTCTTAGCTATTGATTTTGCTAAACTATATGAATTGTCTCTTAGTAAATTCAGTTCTATGCGTGAGGTATTTAGAGGCAGGGAGTATGATTTTAAGTGGGATTTAACTTTTTCTAGAGTTTTAGAAGAAAGGGTTTTGTTTCAATTTATTGAGTTGAACAATATAATTGACATTGTAGTGATTAAGGTGGAGGTTGATGATAAGTTTTTTTGGGCTAGAGATAATAAAGGTTTTTCTATTAAATCAATATACATGTTATTCAACTTTTCTGGTAGGAAATTAGTAAATATCGTTGGGCGGTTGATACTCTAGCGAAGGTGAAAATTCATATGGGTATTTGTTGTAAGGTAAACTTCATACCATTTCTATGTTGAGAACAAAGCATATGGTACTTCAAAGCAAGTGCTTTTTCTGCAATTGTGATGTGAAGATTACAAGCATTTATTTTTCAATTATGAATTCAGCTTTTATATCCTGACAAAGTGCCTAGTTCATTTTAATATAGACGTTGAGGGGGGCTTCTTGGTTGATCAGTTTGATTATTAGAATTACAAAAGATTTTTGCTGAAAGATCAAGAGAAGAGAAGCACGTTTGAACTATTGAATCTTGCTTACTGTTAGGTCTTGTGGAGTGAGAGGAATAGGAAATGTTTTCTTAATCAATATAAGGGTTCTAATGCTATTCTTTTCACTATTTTGAGATATGCATACATGTAGGTCAGTGTGAAGAGGTGAAGTCATGTTGATTTGCTGGATAAAGACTTGGCATATGCAGTACCCTGTAACAAAATAAAATATAGTAAATAATCTGAATAACGATGATAATTACTCACAGTTGTAAATAAAACAAACAATAAAGAAAGTGACATCTGTTATAGGTTTGAAGATGGTATACTTGTTTGTGTCCAAAGCCAATGTTTGAATGTGTATCGTTTGAGTAGATTCTAAATAATTTGAATATTTATATTAATTCAGATTATTAATCCTCATCTGAGTCTTTTGCTTGAACTGATACTTCAGGTCACTACGGCTTAAATTCTTACTTTTATGATCCGGAATTTGTGAATAACATCTTGCAGAAACTAGTCATCAAATGGTATCGTTTGAATTTAAATCTTACACAGGTACGTCTTTACCGTTTAATTCTTATTTGGACGATGGTAGAAAGAAAAACCTAGGTACATCCAATTTGCTGTGAATCAGAGTACTGATCGTGATTGAATAATGAGAACAATAATTGTTCTACTGGGTGGTATGAATAAGATTCTGAAAGTAATTGAAAAATCATGTTGGTCATAACATAATGTTTGAGCAATGGTACACGTACACAAAAATTAACTTAAGCTATATGGAAGTACGAAACACAAGTGGTTTGTACATCTTCCCCATAAGACACACGGCAGGTTCAAAAGCCTTGACGAAATAATAGTACTACTAAATAGGAAATTGGATTGAAAGGGACCAGCCAATTGCTGAAAAATTATTTGACCGGTCATTTTCTATTGATATCTTTACTTAATTGAATTTGTTATTCATGTTTTGCACCACTACAAAGTGCTTTTATCACTACTTTTTTTCCTAACGTCAAAAGGTAAAATAAAATTCGAGTGCTTTTTTTTCAGATACATATAATAGATATTGCAAATTGGGGCAAGTCTTAAAATACTATAACTATAAGCTCTAACCACCCGCCCATATTGGCTTCTGTTGCTCTGGTGCCTACATCCACCTTTGGAATCCTCTTCGACTTCTGGCAAAAAAAACAAAAAATATTAAAAAAAGTTGTTTGTATTAGCATGCATTTCTTAATATAGGCTCATTCCTTATAGTTATGTCTAATTTCTTAGTGATGCGATCTTTTTTTTTGCAGAAAAGGGATGATGGAAACTAGATATAACATACAGTGGGGTAGTATTATTTTTTGTTCAATTTTAGTGCTTCATTACACTTGCATCAAATTATGTATACTGACAGAGATTATGATAGTAGATT
This sequence comes from Allium cepa, assembly GCA_030765085.1. Lineage (NCBI taxonomy): Eukaryota > Viridiplantae > Streptophyta > Magnoliopsida > Asparagales > Amaryllidaceae > Allium > Allium cepa. The sequence continues at coordinate 472,789,621 of CM060931.1, forward strand.
GATCACAGAAGATTATAGGTGACACCTCTGTTATTTTTTTTCTACTCGGAATTGGAATAAGAGATGTTATTCAGTTGTGAGTGTACGGTGTAATGGCAGATTCAATTTGTTGTCTGATGTTGTATGGGAGATTACTGATTTGGGTTATGTTGTCATTCATGGAACTATTGATGCTTGAAATGATCAAGCAAATTTGGTACTTACTTTTATCTTTCATTTTTCTTCTTTTGTAATTTGAGTATTTCTGATGTTTTCTTGTGTTGTGCTCTTTTCTTTCTTTCTATCAGGACTTCTATATGAAGCATTTGGATGGAAACCTGATTAGTTCAGAGGCAGAGAGTGGTTTAGCTTTTACAAGTAGCTATTGAGAGGAGAGCGACATAGAGGTATGTTTTAAAACTATTTCTTCTCAATTGTTTGTCCTTAGATGCTCCTTAATTCTTTACTTAAACTGACATTTACAACTCTATCTGCGATAATATTATACTTGTTTCAATTTATTTGACTAAAATAAGTATGATTTTATTATATAACTTTAGTTTCATTAAGTTTCGTTAAATTCAGTTTATAAATAATGTATGGTTCATTATATAACTTCAGTTTCATTCATTAAGTTAACATGTAAGTGTTTGCAGGTAACTGTTGAGAGAAGAGCAATAGAGGTCAGTTTCGTTCATTAAGTTTATGTTATTAATGCATAGGATGTATGGTTTTGTGTGCAGGTAGATGGTTAATTGAAACTGCAGTTTTTGGTTTTGAAGTGGATGGGCAGTTTTTGGTTTTGAAATGGATGGGCAGAGGCATATTTGTTTGAAGTATTATAGTCTAAGGACTTCTATATTTGTCCATTTTTGATATTTGATATCTTCACCTCACAAATATTTAGTAACATTATTATTATTGTTTACAGGTAGATAAATGTTTGTGAAGAATTCAAGCAACAGCACTGGTTTTTGGCATGGTAGCAGCACATGCATGTAGTTAGGTTGATTAAAACTGTTATGAAACTATTATGAAACTAGTATGTACGGTAGCAGCACTACTTTAGCTGCATGTACTATTATGAAACTGTTTATGATAGTTTGGTTGTGTAAACGTATGGTTAACCTTTTGTCTTGACATTAATGTTATGATATAGTGGTGATTATGTAATTGCTTTTGTTTGTGTTATTGTGGTTCATTGAATGTTTTATTTTTGAATGTGTATGTGTTTATATATTACGTTATTGCATAAGTTTTGAAGTACTTGAATTGGAGGCGAAATCAGATGTAGTTGTGGAACAGCAGGCAATAAAATGGAAACATATGGTGGCGTTCAAAAAACGCTGCAAAAAGTAATAATAAGTGCAACAAAAAATAAGATAGTAAACGACACCTTTTCGGTGGCGTTTCTTAAACGCTGTAAAAAAGATTTTTAGTGACGTTAAAAAAACGCTACCAAAAATTTATTTATAGTGGCGTTAAAATAAATGCAACAAAAAATCATGGATTTTTAGTCGCATGTTTTCTAGCGGCGTTTATCAAAACGCCACCAAAACTTTTTGTAGCATTTTTTGAGCGCCACTAGAAATCAAATTTCTTGTAGTGCACTTTAACAACTACGTATGTGGTGGAGAATCCAAAACAAAGTAGGATGGTTTGGCGAACGTCTGTATTAAGTGTGTACATATCCCTGAGTCCCTCGAGTTAGCTTGATGTGGCTAATATAGGAGCTATACCGGGCCAAGTAGGGTCGCTCCCCTTATCGGGCACATTTCTTCGATACCATTCTATTACTTTGTGATTTGAATGGGTGCACCTTTGATTTTAAAGTGTGTCTCGAGGTGGACGGTAGTAGCTACAATGCATTACCACTAGTCTAAGAGTGCAAAATGGTAGTATCCTAACCTGGATATTGCCTCTCATGCCTTGTCACATGCCTTTTCACGCCCATTACGAGTTTGGTTTGTGTCGTACACTATAGAGTGCCATCTGATTAAAAGTGTGATATGGATAGTGTAATATGGATATATGATAATACAGAGTGTAGTGATGATAGCTATATAGTAAATAGTGCGGAATATAAAAGTAGTATTAATAAAAATGACACCAGAGATTTTTATACTGGTTTGGAGCTTTGTCCTACGTCTAGTCCAAGACTCCTTCTGGAATTTCACTAATACAAAAAACCTCGCTTAACCCAGAGGAACAGGTCCATACAACCCTTGAGCAGGCGAACAAGGACCTAAGTAGCAGAACAGGATTTTACCTCAGTAGCCGAAGAGGACTTCACACGCCTGAGCAGCAAAACATGACTTTAACAATTACTAAAGATTGTTTTGACTTTTTGTGTTCTAATAACACGGAATTGTCACTTTTAGCACACCCTTCCTATAATCTTCTTCTCGAGCATAAATATATATATTTGAAGTTTATGAAGAATAGAAAGGTATAATATTGCTTTAATGTAGAATAATTGAAAGTATAGTTGCAAGTAGATTCCAGAGAGTTAGATAAGAAAGATAAGAAAATTCGGTGATTTGGAATCAAGTTAGAGTATGTATTTATAGAGGTTAAAAAGCAGCGACTGTTGATGAAGAGTTTCGATTGAAATGTTGTGTCCAAAGCTTTTCGTAGAGGTTTGTAACTCTTCACAAATAGTCGTGTCTTTTCAGAAAATGGTTGTTGTAGAAATTCAGTCAATTGAGCCTCTGGGTCAGTCGACTGGATATTCAAACGTTTTATTTATTTGTTTATGCGCATGTGCATGCTGCATAGAAATTTACAGGTCAGTCGACTGATCTACCAAGTCAGTCAACTGACCTGGTGATTTCTGTGCAATTTGCACAATTTTCACAGGTTTTTAATATATATATATGATTTTTAAAGAAAACTTTGATAATATGTATATACTATGCTTATGCGTATAAATCATTAAGATAATATATACATTAATCGAGGAGAGATTTTAACATAATTGACCTAAGACTCAAAAACAAAATAATATAATTGATGCACCGATTTTGAAGTCTTGTCTCCTTGTAGTATATATTCTTTTTTTGTCGTAGCAGTCGTCAAATCTGTATGTCATAGTGATAGCTTTGTTTCATGAATCAAAACCAAGTCTCAACATTCTCCCCCTTTTTGATTAATGACAACCTGTAAATAGATATGGATTTCAACTATATATATAATATAAATACTTACTTTCCCTGAATCTTTGACGCTCTATATCCTACATTCTTAACGTTAGTTATAATATTTCTCCCCCTTTGTCATCGACAAAAAGGAGTAAAGAATATAAAAGTATGAAGCATTGATAGATATTATACAGGAACCAACCATTCATACATTAAAATACCATAAACATGAGTCTTGAAATAATATGAAAACAGTGGCTATTTATTACAAGCCATAATGTTTATGAAATAAAGACTAATGTTTTTATAAAAAAATAACACCTTATGACATTCTTTGCTTACCCCTATCACCATGTGATGTTTGACCACCACTATCACCTCCATCTCCACCATCGTCGCTACAACTTGCTTGATCATCGGAAGGGGAAGACCAAGTGAAGATTGGTTGCTTACCCGGATCACCTAGTGCAGTCGTGGAAGCGCCAGATGAACATGAAATAGCTTGCCATAACTTCGTAAAAAAACCTTTAACCTTATCAAGCTTTTTGTCAACTTTAGTGATATAAGATTGAAGAATTTGTTGGTTATGGCATATCATAGAAATCGACTCATGTGGAGGAAGGCCCGGATTAGAAATCAAAATTTTGTCTTGTTGACGACTAGTTGATCTTTAGCGAGTTGGACCATGAGATGCTGCACCTTGTTGTTGTTGTGGTTGATCTTGAGATAATTGTCGTTGAGTTCATTAGTCAAAAGTAATGATAGGAGGAGGTCGAGCAACTGGTAGCTTCATTAATGCTAAAGTACAAGAGTTCAAATACCCGATGGTAGAAACTGGTGATTCAGGTTCTGGAATCTCACATGCCTTTAACAGTCACATAATATATTCACCATAGTAGATGACATTCATTCGACCATTGTTGAAACTTAAGAATTCATCAAGAATTAATCGTAGCCAATTGACTTTGATATCTCCGAAGATAGCGTACAAGGCTTTAAAGTTATGTTCATAAACAAGTTCATAACTCCCGGTTCGTAGAGTTATAGTTTTCATTAATTCATGGTGTATAATTCTTGCTTTTGATCTTAAGGACATGGACTTGAGTTGGTGCATATCGTCTTCCAAAAATAAATGACTTATATGGTCACGAACGACCATATCACAATCAACATTGCTCAATTCCATACCATCATTTTCCAAACTTAAAATGTGGGCCATTCGATCTAAGGAGAAAATGACGGGTCTTCCACAAACTAGACTCCATACACAATCATCTTGGTTTTGAAAGTTTTGGCGAACCAAGTTAAGATTAGCGTAAAATAGTTTGACCATAACTTGATTAAGTTTATGCTTACTGTCATTAATATTGAATAAAGATTCCAAATTGCTCCTACGAGCTAATTCTTGTATATGGTATGGAGAAAAATCGGCAAGCTTTACAAACGAACCTTCAAAGATGTGAGAATCTTGCATTCTCCTCCATCTTCTAACTGTGGTATCATCAGATAGCCGTTGTTGGATTTGATCATTAGAAGGAGGTTGAGAAGATAAAGATGCTTGTCCTTTTCTTTTTGGAGCCATTAATTTGATTGTTTGGAGGTTAAAAAATTGAGTTTTTGAAGAGCTAGGGATTTGGAAAAGTTGAAAATTTGAAATGAAAGAGGAGAGAGAAGGGGAAGTGAAGGTTAAAAGCTCAGATTCACGAATCAGTCGACTGAATCAATGGTTCAGTTGACTGAACCTGAAATTCAAAATTTTTGAACTTCTGGTTCAGTCAACTGAATGCTTGATTTAGTTGATTGAATTTGGGTTATATATTTTTCATCTTCTGGTCCAGTCGACTGAGCCATTATTACAGTCGAATGACCCTCCTTTTTAAAAAAAAATTACTTCAGTGTCAGTCGACTGACACCCTGGTTCAGTCGACTGACCTAGGTGAATTTTCATAATCTTTTTTTGTTGAGTAATTTTTTTTTTTATATTTTCATACTTATGAACATTGTAAATGTATTTTTGAATATTAGAACTAGTATATGTGTTGATAATATGGGGGAGAAGAAATGAATTATTCCAAAAACAAGTTTTACATACATTAGTTAAATTATACGAAAAATTAACAAATAATAGCAACTATTTTTATTTTGAAGGGCTAAGAGTTTTGTAGCCCTGTAGTTGTTTGCGACGAACATTTGATGCTTCATTTCGATCCCATGAATTTGGCGAGACAGATGGTCGTAGCGGGGATGAAGTAGAAGGTTGTCGAATAGGCGAAACGGCGTGTTCGTCTATTGGATGTGATGAAGCACCGCAAAATTTCATAGCAATGTGCTCCATAATTCCTAGACGTCTCGAGTTGATCTTTTGCTCATAATATATTTCACATTGAAACATCAGCGATTCTTTTTGATAGTGATGCAAACCATCTATTTTTTGTTTAGTGTTTGGATAGACGTCAACCATCATCGTTTTCCCTTTCTTTATCTCCGGAGTATATTTAGTATGATCATGATAGGTAGAAGATGGTGAAGTATGATGGATGGGAGTTTTTGGTGATTCGGTAGAGGCTAGAATTTCAATGGAGTTAGTTGATGAAGAAGTTGACATATTGATAATTAGTTTGTATTTCTGTTTGATTGTAGGAATAACATAGGATAGACATACCTATTTATAGACTAATGTTGAGAATAAGGAGGATGAAGTGAATGGTTTGTCTTGAATTTAGCTATAAAAGGGTTATTATTTAGGAATGTTGGTTGCTGTTTCGTTGGTTTTCTGTTATTTGATTTATATGTGTAAATGTAATATACATAAAGTATATTTATAAATGTGACGACCCGGTATTTCGTACCATTCAAATCGACAATAATCCACACATGTCAGAATTGAATGATGAAAAATAACAGATTGTAAATAAATTTGGAAGGAATGAAATAAATTACATGGAATCACAGACATGGAATAATCAAATAACTCGCAGCGGAATATAAAAATAACATAGTAGTTCATGAAGCTACTATAACAAAGCCTCACAACAAATACAAAATAACAGTCTGAAAACAACATAATAGAAATCCCAAATACATAGAAGTTCACTAATACATGAGATAAATTAGAATAGCTGAAACAGAAATAGATATAAATATAGATAGGCAGAATCTCCAGCAAAGACCAGCTCCAGAAAGAGAATCCAAGCTGTGAATATTCAGGCTGACCCGAGCGTAAAGCAAAACCACAAAACACTTGAGTCGGGACAATATATACTTATATAATGTAAACCAATTTAAGTGAACTGTAATTAGGTACAAGTAACTTAAAGGATGCCTAGGACCGCCCATCCTCTAAGGATCCGTTAAACTATTTACTATGTAGTAATATTGCGCTGTTATAATAATGTCTACAGTAAAATAAACATACTTTAAAATAGCGTTCCGGGCTTACCCATATCACCCTTCACACATAATAGTCCCAGTAGTCCATCCAATATAATGATATCTCCAGATCGGGAGACTATCAGAGGATACCATACGGGCTACGGGAGAAAAACAAACTCGTAGTAAAGGCTCGGTATGATAGGTGATACGGCACACAAGGCAATGCCAGGGTAGATATACCAATTACGCACACGAGCTGGCAGTAACGTAGCAGCCACTACGCCCACACCGAACAACACTCCAAAAATCAAGGGGTGCACCCAATCAATCACAACAGTAATAGAATGGCATCAAAGAAGTATGTCCGGCCAGAGGTGCTACCTCTTTTGGCCCGAGATCGCTCCTGTTTTAGCCACCTTAAGCTAACTCATGGGAGTCAGGTCCATGTAATGTACCTCAGAAACGTCATCACCATCCTACTTCATTCTGGAATCTCCACCGCGTACACAGTTATTAAAGTGGTTTTCGGTATCGACGAAGAGTATGTCCAAATCCGATCCCGGTTTCTTTAACAACGAATCGTTATTATAACCCGTAGTTATAATTTTAAAATGGTATTTATATTTCAAAAATCAAATATCATTTAACAATTCAATATCATTTCAAATCCATTTCAAAATATCCAACTTATCTTATCATTTCAAAATCACATTCATTTTATTCAAATTTAAAATACCATTTCAATTCACATCTCAAAATAGTTTATATTTCAAATCGAATTACTTCATTTAAATCATTAAAATGAATTTGTTACATTTAATAGTTAAATTATTAAATTTCCTAAATTTAATCTTTTCAAAATTCATTTATTCACTTAAACTTATCAAAACAATGAAAATTCACTTTTCGCGGTATTTAGAAAATGCTACGGAAAGTTACTTCTAAAAACAATTTAATTTAACAGAAGACAGCATTTAAAATGCTGTAATAAGGTTACTTAAGTTCAAATAAAACCTTAGTTAAATTCAAAAATTATAGAACTTACAAAGTGTTATAATATCCCTTTATTAAAATTTAGCTATTTACTTCATTTATATCAACTGCAGCATTTACAAATTCTGTAATATCCTTTACATTAGAACATAATAGCATTTCACAAAAATGCTGTTAATTAAATTCCAAATATTCACTATACTTTCATAAACAATTAAATTTTTATTTAAACCATTTTAAACTTATAAAATCATATAATTTCACTTTTAAAACAATCATTTAAATACCCTTATATTCATGATTTTATAAAGTTAAATTTTCATTCAAAAATAAATATTTAATAATAATTCACATATTAAATTCAAACATTAAAATTTCAATTCTTTGTAGTTAAATTTTAACTTAACATTTAAGTTTACATTCCAAAATATAACTTATTCTCCTTTTAATTACTTATCTTCAAAAATTCACTTTTAAATAAAATTCATAAATTCCAATTTAAGTTATATTTCAAAATTCAACTTAATTATTCATTCAATGAACTTTTTAACTTATTCAAAAATCATTAATATATTATAAAAATCATTTTAAATTCATTTTAATTCAAAATATCATAAATTTATCATATTTCATATTTAATTTAAATTCCATTTATCACCAAATTATAATTCCAAAGTAACTTACATTTCGGATTTTCTAACTTTAACCTTAATTTATTTCACTTATAAATTTTCAAAAAATCAATAATACTTTACAAAAATCATTTTTAACTAAATTTAAATCAAAATATTATAATATTTATATTTCTAAAATATTTTAAAAATTTTAGAAAATCATATTTTAACCACGGGTCAGTGTATCATTTTCTACACTAGGGAAAGTGAATACGGATAATATATCATTTTAATCCGTAATTTACAAAGAAAACCCGGGTTTTATCATTTCAAAACCGCAATCCCAAGTAAAATGAAATAATTGAAAATCGTTCAGGCCTATCATTTCAGCCCATAACGAATTTCCCCTATTCTAAAGTATGTTCGGGTATGTATCATTTCAACCCGTAGTGATTCTAATCTAAAGGGAACTTGAAGTGTGATAAACTGATATAAGTTACAGAATAGCATTATATAACAGTAACAGATGATATAACAGATGTTTAAGAATGGATGAACATCATATAATCATAGCATAGCAAATATAGCATGGTGATATGAGTTTACAAATTCAAATGTGACCAGTTTACTAGTCATATAAGTATAAAACTGTCTGGTGAGAATAAATCACTGGTATAAGCTGAAGACAACAACCAAAGCACACAATAAAGATCTTCAGAGCACGAAAGCAAGACAATGATTTGAGTGTGAGAGAGACAAAGCTAATTGCCTTGAACACATTCAAACAAAACAATATAAACAACATAAGTTTTCAACCTAAATATAATAAAACAATATTAGAAATAAATGCATAAAACGAAGCTAAAAGCTTTTGCACTTGCTTTCAACCACCTATGTTTCAGCTATAGGTCATAAACACACGACTAAGGAGTGGGTTCGGATCTAGTTTTGGGTTCATAGAGTCGGGCTAGCATGGGTTAGATGATGGTGCAAAAGTATGTGTGCGTGAAGCTACAACACAAAGGCAACACAACATGGTTTCAAGGTAACAATGGGCTCGGCCAAAGCAAAGGTGGGCATGGCCATGGCTTCAGGTGGGTCAGAGGTGATGTGGCAGAGGGTCATAGGTCAACTACAGGCTAGTGGTGGTGATGTAGGTGGCGACAAGGGGAGTTTGAGGTGGAAGAACATTGATGGGCTCGACTATGGTGTTTTAAATGGAGTTTTTGTTCATTTTTAGGTGGATCTTCAACATAGGATGGCTCGGCTCAGGAATGGCAGTGGAGAGGTGTTGGTCGTGACTGGTTATGGTGGTGGTGGAGGCGGCCAAGGCGATGGAGGTGGCAGGTCGAACCAAAGAGATGAAGGCAAGTGCAAATTTACAACAAAAAAACAATAAAAAGTGAAAAGAAAGAAGAAGGTTTTACCAAAATTTTCACAAAGAAGATGGCCGAATATTTTTATGAGTTGGGAAGTTTTTCACGTGAGAAACAAATGAGGAAGTGGTCGGTTGAAAGTAGAGAGTTATGGCAGCAAAAATGAAGAGATGTTGGTTGATAATGAAAAGGCAAGAATACAAAAAGACAAGGAATATCAAAAGTCACAAACTCTTCATATTTCCATATTTTCTTTTGCAATTTTAAATACATGTAAAATATGTATAAATACAGAAAAAACACGAAAACATAGTAAATAAACAAAAATAAATAAATAAATATTAATTAAATATAATTAAATTAAGTAAAATAGGAAAAATTGTAAGCCAGGCTTAAAAATATGAAAATAAATGCAATAAATTTTGAGAAAATTTTATGTACCTGAAAAATATTTATAAATAAAGATAAGACACAAAAATAAAATACATGCACAAAAATAAATAAATAAATTTTAATTAAATATAATTAAATAAAGAAAATAACAGAAAAATGGAAACTAGGCTTTAAAAATAGAAAATAGATGAAATAAATTTTGGAAAAATTTTATTATCACTTTAAAAATATTTAAAAATGAAATCTTACAAATAAAAAAAATTTAAAATATTTCAAAATAAAATAAAGTCAAATTTAAATTATATTCAAAATTTGGGGCTGTTACACTCTCCCCCACTCAAATCTTTTCGTCCTCGAAAAGAACGAGCAAGGAAAAATAAAGAGGAACAAGATAAAAAAACAAAATAGTACCTGGAACGAACAATTCCGGAGTCGAAGCACGAACGCTCTCCTCCGTTTCCCAGGTACAATCTCGATTGTCAATACTCCACTGTACTTTGACCAGATTAACAGATTTCCTTCTGAGCTACTTCGTACCTCTCTCGACAATACGAAGTGGCTTCCTCTCAACTGTCAGATTAGGCTCAATATCGAAACTGTCAAGAGCAGAAGGCTGGACAATAAGAGATGGATCATGAAGGTGACGGTGAAGATGCGAGATATGGAATACATCATGCACTCCAGAATGCTTCTCGAGCAAATCCAGACGATAAGACAAAGAACCAACATTTTCCACAATGCGGAAAGGACCAATGAACCTAGGAGAAAGCATCCCTCTACGACCAAAGCAAATGACATTCCTCAAGGGAGAAACCTTAAGGAACACCTGATCACTAACAGAAAATTTCAAATTCCGCCTACGCCTCTCAGCATATTTCTTCTACCTATCCTGAGCGGCTCTCAGCCTCTTCTTAATCTCCTCAACTCTCTCAGAAGCTTCCAAAATCACATCAGGACCAAGAACCAAACGGTTATCGAATTCAATCCAGCAAGATTGAGATCCACAAGGTCGTCCATATAGAGCAACAAACAGAGACATTTTGAGACTGGCCTGAATGCAAATATGGAATGAGATAGATAAAAAGATTAAGAATAGACTGAAAAATAGAAGATAGATTATACCTGATAGCTATTATTGTATGTGAATTCGGCAAGATGGAGATGATTTCCCAAGATCCTCCATAGTCAAGCACACAAGCACGAAGAAGATTCTCGAGAATCTGATTCACTCTTTCCGTTTGACCGTTGGTCTGTGGATGGTAAGCAGTGCTCAGATTCAAACGAGTACCCAGAGATTCCTGAAAAGCTTTCCAAAACTGACTGGTAAAGATAGGGTCATGATCACAAACAATACTGAGACGAACACCATGGAGACGAACGATCTCTCCCATGTAGATCTCAGATAAGCTAGAAGCGGAACGAGTAGACTTGACCGGAATAAAATGAGCGGACTTGGTTAGTCTATCTAACCCAGATACTCTCATTACCCCTCCGAGTCTTCGGTAAACCATCGATGAAATCCATGGAAACCTGTTCCCACTTCCAATTGGGAATCTCAAGGGGCTGCAACAAACCAGAGGTCTTATGGTGATCAGCTTTGACTAGCTGACAAGTCGCACACCGACTAACAAAGATAGAGATATCCCTCTTCATCCCCTTCCATCAATAAAGCTTCTTCATATCCTGATACATCTTCGACACACCAGGATGAATAGAAAGCCTGGATCGATGATTCTCCTGAAGGGACACCTGCCTCAAACAATTAACATTCGGGACACAAATCCTGCCATTAATCCTCAAAATACCTCTATCGTCAATCTGAGCTCCACTACTACAACCCCTACTACCATCACCAACCCTGCTACGAACACTCTTCTTCATCAATCTAAGCATCTCATCCTCATCCCGCTTAGCCATAATACGATCCAGAAGAGGAGAAGAAGAAACAACAAGCTGACACAACAAAGCCTTCTTCCGACTCAAAGCATCAGCCACAACATTAGCTTTACTGGGAGTATAGCTAATATCGAGGTCGTAAGAAGCCCGAAACTAAAGCAAACGAACTTGCCTCTAATTCAAATCCTTCTGGGCGAAGATATATCTCAGTGACTGATGATCGGTGAAAAGATCAAACTTGGTTCCAAGAAGATAATGCCTCCAAAGCTTCAAAGCAAAGACAACAGCAAGCGACTCTAATTCATGAGCAGCATAATTTGCTTCGTGGGTTTTCAACTGACGGCTAGCATAGGCAATGACCTTACCATCCTGCATAAGAACAGCACCCAAACCCTCATGACTTGCATCTACGTATACCATCAATCCATCACTTCCATTCGGAACGGTAAGAACTCGTGCTGAAGTTAGCTTGCTCTTTAACTCATTGAATGCAGCCTTACACTGATCACTCCAGACAAACTTGGCAATCTTACGAGTCAAAGCAGTGAGAGGTGCAGCAATCCGAGCAAAATTCTCAATGAATCTCCAGTAGTAACCGGCAAAGCCCAGAAAACTACGAATATCAAATGGAGTCTTTAGAGTTTCCCAATCTTGAAACGGAATAGGGAGAAAATAAGGACAACCAAAAAGATAGAATTATAAAATGATAAAGAAAAGAGAAGAAAGAAAGACTTACATTGATCGCAGCGATCTTGACTGGATCAACAGAAACTCCATTACTAGAAACAATATGCCGGAGATATCGGACTTCTTCCTTCCAGAAATGGCATTTAGAAAATTTAGCCTTCGGTTGATGATTTCTGAGAGTCTTTAGAACATATTTCAAATGCGACTTATGCTCATCCTTAGTCTTAGAGAAGACAAGGATATCATCAACAATGACTAGCACAAATTTATTAAGCACATCACGAAAGACACGATTCATCAAATCAACAAAGAAAGCAAGAGCATTAGTCAAACCAAAAGGCGTGACTAACCATTCATAAAACCCATTCTTAGTGCGGAAAGCAGTCTTAGAAATGCTATCCTCAGCAACCCTGAGCTGATGAAAACCTGTTGCAAGATCAAGCTGAGAGAAAACAATGGCACCATAAAGCTGATCAAGCGTATCATTGATACGAGGCATTGGATATCTATTTTTCATAGTGAGCTTGTTCAGCACCCTATAATCAACACACATCCGAAGAGAACCATCAAACTTGGTGACAAAAACCACCGCAGCTCCCCATTCAGAAAAACTAGGCCTAATCAGACACTTTGGAAGACAAGTCCTCAATTTTCTTTCCCATCTCAACCTTCTCGCGGGGTGTCATTCTTCTAGGAGGAAGAACAACAGGTCGAGCACCAGGAATAAGATCAATCCGAAAATCAATTTCCCGTTCTAGAGGTAAAGAAGTGACTTCACCAAATACATCGGGATATAGTCTCAGCACAGGAGTCGAATTAAGATCACTGGGAGAAGAATCCAGAGAATAAATAAAGTTGCCAGCAAAATCCTGAGGCATGCGGCACTGAAGAATAAGGAATTTCCTTGGTCATCAACAAGGCGGACAGTCCGGGCTTTACAAGAGATATGAGCATAATGATTCACTAACCAGTCCTGACCAAGCAATAAATCAAAAGCATCGAAGCGCAGAACATAAAAATCACCACAAAAGAGATGATCGGAATGGAGAAGCTTCACTTGCTTACAAATCCGATTAAGGTTAGCAGGACACCCGATAGGATTTAAAACGCATAATGGAACAGAAGCATACTCAGGAGAAAGGAGATGCTCAAACTTTTCACAAAAATCAATAGAAATAAAATTATGGGAAGCTTCAGTATTAAATAAAACATGAACAAGATGAAGGAATAAAGTAAATGTACCCTGGAGAGTACCTTGGTCATCACTAGGAGCAGGAGCAGGCGGAGGAACTGGAGATGATGCAGACGCGACAACAAATATACCAGAAGGCGTACCCCTCTGCTGAGTAGGGCAGTCCTTCTTAAAATGACCAGGCTGGAGACAGATATGCCAGAGATCACGCCTAGCCAACTGAGCAGGTGAAGGAACACCAGCACTAGCTAATGTAGGACAGCTATTAGCATAGTGTCCCTTCTGATCACACCTAAAGCAAGTGATAGAGGAGAGATCAATTGGTTGTCTCTAAGCAGCATCAGATGATGAAGATCCCAACCAGGACGCTTTTGCCAACTCTTCTTCTGCTGATGGACATTAGGCTTATGCTTATTGGAATTAGCAGAGGAAGACTGAGCATCAGAAACAGCAGGACCCTTAGATGTGGGGTTTCATAGCGAATAGCCATATCCCTAAGCTGGGTGAAAGAGCCATGAACATGAGAAATTAGGTGACTATAATACTCTGGACGAGCACCAGCAATGAATTTCTCATTCTTCTTGAGAGAAGCATCAATAAGGCTAGGACCGAACTTGGAAACTTCATTGAACTTCCTTTCATGCTCAGCAAAAGACGTGCTACCCTACTTAAGATCCATAAACTCACGATAAAGCTGAGATTTTCCAGCTTCCAACATCCATTTTGCCACAAAAGCCTCCCTGGAAAGAGATATAGAACAAGCTTAAGATAGATTCAAAAGAAAAGGAAAAATAGGAACCGAATACAAGATAACACAAAGGATATTTAAACTGCTCCTAAGTGATATCAGCCTCGACGGTGTTAGCCATAACGGACTCCCACCAATCTAGAGCAGAATCTTGCAACTGCCAAGCTGCTAACTGATGATTCTGGGCATCAGTAATATCAAGACCAGTAAATATCCTCTCTAGACTCCGCAACCATTGCTAAGCCTCAATGATCCTCTCTGAACCAATGAATGGGGTTCCACCAAGTTGAGAGAATTCCTTACAGAGAACAGTGAATTTGACACGAGCAACAGGTTGAGGAGTTGGGACAATACCATGACCCCTACCTCTGGCATTTCCTCGATTCATCCTGAAAAATCAAGAATGAATTTAGGACAAGATAAAGACAAGCCAATATAAATTAAGGCAAGACAAGAGAATTCACTTGGATGAACATCCTAAAGAAAGAAAGAAAAATCTAACAAGGTAGATGCGAAAGAAATGAAGTTAGAAAACATTTAAAAATCCTTTAAAACAAGAAAAATTTTATATATCAAAATAATCTTTGAAAACCTTTTTGAAAACATTTTGAAAAATCATTTTATACTTTGAAAATACGTCTCTCACAAAGATATGATTCTGAGATTGATTTCACTCATTCTAGGGTATCTCTACCATATCTCTAATGAATTTTTGCTCCACAGAGGCAATGGTTTGCCAAAAACCAAAGCTATGATACTAAATGTGGCGACCCGGTATTACGTACCATTCAAATCGACAATAATCCACACATGTCAGACTCGAATGATGCACACAAGGCAATGCCAGGGTAGATATACCAATTAAGCACACAGGCTGGAGGTAACGTAGCAGCCACTACGCCCACCTCGAACTACACTCCAAAAATCAAGGGGTGCACCCAATCAATCACAACAGTAATAGAATGGTATCGAAGAAGTGTGTCCGGCCAGAGGTGCTACCTCGTTTGGCCCGAGATCGCTCCTGTTTTAGCCACCTTAAGCTAACTCACAGGAGTCAGGTCCACGTAATGTACCTTAGAAACGTCGTCACCATCCTACTTCATTCTGGAATCTCCAACGCGTATGCAGCTGTTGAAGTGGTTTTCGGTATCGACAGAGAGTATGTCCATATCTGATCCCGGTTTCTTTAACAACCAATCGTTATTATAACCCATAGTTATAATTTAAAAATGGTATTTGTATTTCAAAAATCAAATATCATTTCAAATCCATTTCAAAATATCCAACTTATCATATCATTTCCAAACCACATTCATTTTATTCGAATTTAAAATACAATTTCAATTCACATCTCAAAATAGTTTATATTTCAAATCGAATTACTTCATGTAAATCATTAAAATGAAGTTATTACATTTAATAGTTAAATTATTAAATTTCCAAAATTTAATCTTTTCGAAATTCATTTATTCACTTAAACTTATCAAAACAATGAAAATTCACTTTTCGCGGCATTTAGAAAATGCTATGGAAAGTTACTCCTAAAAACAATTTAATTTAACAGAAGACAGCATTTAAAATGCTGTAATAAGGTTACTTAAGTTCAAATAAAACCTTAGTTAAATTCAACAATTATAGAACTTACAAAGTGATATAATATCCCTTTATTAAAATTTAGCCATTTGCTTCATTTATATCAACTGCAGCATTTACAAATGCTGTAATATCCTTTACATTAGAACATAATAGCATTTCACGAAATGCTGTTAATTAAATTCCGAACATTCACTATACTTTCATAAACAATTAAATTTTTATTTAAACCATTTTAAACTTATAAAATCATATAATTTCACTTTTAAAACAATGATTCAAATGCCCTTAAATTCATGATTTTATAAAGTTAAATTTCCATTCAAAAATCAATATTTAATAATAATTCACATATTAAATTCAAACATTAAAATTTCAATTCTTTATAATTGAATTTAAACTTAACATTTAAGTTTACATTCCCAAATATAACTTATTCTCCTTTTAATTACTTACCTTCAAAAAATCAATTTTAAATAAAATCCATAAATTCCAATTTAAGTTATATTTCAAAATTCAACTTAATTATTCATTCATTGAACTTTTTAACTTGTTCAAAAATCATTAATATATTATAAAAATCATTTTAAATTCATTTTAATTCAAAATATCATAAATTTATCATATTTCATATTTAATTTGAATTCCATTTATCACCAAATTATAGTTTCCAAAATAACTTACATTTCTGATTTTCTAACTTTACCATTAATTTATTTCACTTATAAATTTTTAGAAAATCAATAACACTTTACAAAAATCATTTTTAACTACGTTTAAATCAAAATATTATAATATTTACATTTCTAAAATATTTTAGAAAATTTAGAAAAACATATTTAAACCACGCGTCTGTATATTATTTACTACACTAGGTAAAGTGAATGAAACGACCCGGAAATTTCATTCTCGATAATTCCAGATAGTTAGTAAAGAAAGAAAAGGGATAGAAGAAGAAATAGAAAAGAAACACAGATTCTCACATTCGAAGCGGATCAAAATATAATATCACATAAAATAATAGTTGTACAAAGGAAAGCTGTACTTGTCAAATTACACATTAATATATCAGAGTTACAATATTTACACGAACAGTGGACAGTTTAAACAACATGTTCCAGATATGCAACTATATATCACAACGGAAACTCTCCATACGTTCCTGCGATCCAGCTCGCCTCCTGAGCTCCGGAACGTCCTTACCTGAAAATCTGTAATACTCGGTCTGACCCGAGCATTACATCAAAGTAACACCCGGGTCAGGCTGGAAACCAGCGTGAGTAAACCCTATCTAATATGGAACACAAAACATACAATCTTATAAAAACCCGGGGTAACTTATGTCAATTTACAACTTCACAAGTCGTTATAGACATCACTTTCATCACACATTGATTTCTAAGTGTCAAATTTAAATCAAAGGGTCCAATTCACTTAAATCATTCCATATCATCCTATTGATCCCACATACCAAATTTTAAAGAATCAAAGTGGTTTCAGTTACGTATTCGGTCTCTTCATATCCAATGTCATCTAAACCCAAGTTATCCAATTAAATACAATTAAATTTTAATTATGGATAACACTTTTTACACAACAATTCATAATTGTTAGATAATCACATTACCACTGTCCATCCAACGTATCATATCACAAAGCAATTCTTATCAGAGATATCAACCAATCCAATGCACTTATCATCATTCAATCATTCATAAGCAATGTTGATCACTTCCATTAATTACATTAATTAATGATCCTCTAATTACATTCATTACTTAATTATTCTTAAATTTTATTAATAATTAACCTTTATCTTAATTACATTCATTAATCAACCTTGATTAATCACAATCAGATCCTCAATTTCTCCATTAATCAAACCAACTCCTTGATTAATTATATTAATTAATTATTTAAGTACACTGAGTAATTATCACTTAAAATTTTTTCCACTAAATAATTATTATTTAATTACCTCTCATCAAGTAATTCCCTTTTTAATTAATTACGTCCTGTAATTATCCATTAATTACTTCACTAAGTAATTACTCCTCATTAATTGCCTTAAGTAATTATACTTAACCCAGTATCAAATGATTACTTTCAAATAATTAAACTTAATTAATTACACCAAGTAATTAATTACTTTAATTTCTTCATTACTTAATCATTCCTTAGTTGATTAATCCTGATTAATTAAATATTAATTAAGTATTAATTACACTTAATTAATTACACAAATTAATTTATCTTTATTTAATTTGCCAAATTAAACATCTTAGTTAATTAAGTAATTATACTTTAATTTCTTAGGTTGATAAAACATGATTAAGTTGAAATAAATCATTTATTACATTAGCTCTTAACTTCCATTTTAAATAGATTAAATTTAAAAACTTGAATTTGATTTATTTAAAATCATCATTCTTAAATACTTTTTACCTTATTGACACTTCAATTTCAACAATTATATTTAAGTTGAGACATTTAAAAACTAATTACTAATGAAATATTTATATCAATCGAAACTATCTTTAAAACAAGGTCTAAAACTATAAAAATACATACCTTAAAAGTTTAAATTCGTTAAACATTATTTCCTAACTTTAACATTTCATATTTTCTTTAAAACAAGTTAAAGCTTTGCTTAACTCTAATTTTACTTTTTAAATTTTGAAAAATCATTTAAGTTTAAGCCCTGAGCGAGATTAAGTGCTGGAATAAAATATTTCCGAGCCTAAGATCTACATTCTCGAGTCATACTCGAGACGGTACTCGCGCACATCTGCAACGAACGAAACAAGCAATCCACTATCGCAATCTTCGAGTTAAACACGAAAAAAAACACGAAACTGCTCCGTTCAGACCTTCTTCCCCAAACCTTCGATTCCAAATACACACAAATGTCACCGTGCACGTGCACGGCAACCCAGCCTCCCTCTGATCATCGTTCAGACCCTCAGCAAGTTAACGATGAACTCGATAACTCCTTCAACCGCTCAGAAATGAAAATTGAATCGAAAATTAAAAATTAGCTTCTAAGTCGAAACTTGGAAACTTCACCATCATCGAAAATCCAAAACGCTGACGATCTCGTCATCAAGAATCTTCGCCATCCTCACCATAGCTCACCCTCGACCTCTAACCAATACGGCATGCCTCACGATGGCCTCCGACCTCATCACGAAATCGCGAGACCCTTTTGAAACTCAACGTCACAAAAACTGGAACAAAACCCTACTCCTTACTTCTCCGGCCACCACGGCCCATATAAAAATCCAACACTATTTTTTCAGTGACCTCCGACTTCCCAACCACCTTCGAGCCCAACCTCGAGCCTCCAAATATCGCCGATCAACGGCAGTAGACTAAAATCCCGAATTCGAAATGAACCCAAATTCTCAGCCAATACTAAATGAAAAATTTCCAAATTCATTTCAAAATTCATGTATTTACACTATAGTTCATATTATAATGTTGGCAACTGAAATTAACTTGGTTGGATTTCTACATATATTAAGCACCCATCTGTCATTTATAAATTTTGAGTAAATTGCTAAATAAAATTTCCAGATATTATTTTTAAAATTTGTATCATATGGTAATTGTCATTTTCCATTTATAAATCCTAACCTAAATTTGACTATAGAGGGAGATTCAAATTTTTATTTGAATATGAAACCTGTAAATAGAAGAACAGACCTGCTTATCTTATATCCATACATGCCCAAATGGATTCATATCATTCATAACACTACTTCAACAATTTCCAAGTGAATCATTCATCAGATCAGATTATAAAAACTGCTTCTCTCATTACTCACAGGTATTTTCAAAAATAAATAGAGGAAACTAGGTTATAATACTCAGCTGTAAAAGTTTGAACAGGAAACCAATACTGAAAGTTGCTGCTTGATTTTTCCTATAAATCCTCCTACTATGCTCTGAACTTGATTTTAGTTGAGTTTCTTTGATTTTGAAGCAGATTTCTTTCTGGTTTGATATCTTCAGACAGTTTTGCTTCATTGCTTTGATATTGAAATGGTTTTTTTCAAATTTCAAATGAATTCTGGTTTATATTTTCCTGATCTTTAACTTTAACTTGCTGATATAGTTTTTTTTTTGAATAAAAGAAACAAAAAAAAAATGTGAAGAGGAGAAGATGTAGTGTCATATAGTTTTGAATTTATGCTTACTAATTTCTCAAAAAATGACACTTGTTAAAATTATGCTAGATTTGTTACACTTGTTATTTCCCATGATTTAAACACTTACACTTGTAATTTTTATGATAATTTATATTTAGTTTATATATATGTATATGTTTTACCAATTTATATGCTAACATATGTATTAATGTATTTTCATTTATCTTTAAATTGATTTAATAAAACTTTTATATAAATATCCAAATTAGTTAATATATTTTTTTGTTAATAGATACCTTTATAATAAATTTTCTAATTTATAAATACATATTCTAATTTATATAAATAACTTTTTTTTAAATAATACAAACAACTTATGTCCTTAATAAAATCAAATAAAAATACGTTTTCTTTTTTTAAATCAAAGTATAATTTAAGATATATATATATATATATATATATATATATATATATATATATATATATATATATCTACCCTTTGAATTTCAATTTAAATACCCAAATTCAAATTAAATTTCAAATCAATTTTACATATACATATTTTTAAACAAATACAAATCCAACTTGTATATAATAATTCTTTTTAAAATCTATGTATATATATACAACACAATTACCAATATAAATATTTATTTGATCAGATTCATTTGTTCAATCTATAAATTTAGCATTTCTATTAATTAACCCAATTATATTATTAATTACAATGCCCAAGAATCCGGGTTATTACATTCCTCCCCCCCCCCCCCCTTTGAATCTTTTCGTCCTCGAAAAGGAACGAAGCCAGAACTATTAAAATGCTTAAAATCAGATAAATTTCTTTGATCATTTTAAAAACACTTTAAAACCTATATAGTATTACAAAAATAGTTTTTATAAAAATACTTTTATAACTCGATGTTTCAACCGGTTCATCTTTATTCTCATAGAAATTCGGTCATACGTTGATCAGGCATACGACTGAAAACTACAAGTGCTTGGCAGACCCGTTTTCAACTTCCAGTGAAAATAATTTTATTGAAAATTTCGAAAACTATTTTTGAAAATAGAGGAAATTGCTTTGTGAGAATGCTCTGGAAATCATCACTCCAATCCATGGTCGCAGTTACATCATGGGTTACGTTGCCATCGCAGCAAAAGTCCATGTAACTGCAGGCTCTCCGCGGCCTCTCGATTACGCCATGGAACCCACGACAGATCGCAGTTACATTCCATGGTTACGTTGCCATCACAGCAAAATTCCATGTAACTGCAGGCTCTCTACAGCCTCTGATTTTCGCTGTCGAAATGAAACTTCTCCACTCCTACATCAGTCTACCGACATAAAATCAAACGCAGACTGTTGGCTCTCAGCGGCACACATGACTTTTGCTATGTTACCATAGGTCGCAGTCTACCGATATAAAATCAAACGCAGACTGTTGGCTCTCAGCGGCACACAGGACTTTCACTATGGTATACTCTACTCATAATTCCCAGGAACTAGTTTTGTTCGGACTCCTCACAGGATCAACTTTAGAATCCCCCCTTGGGGCTCAAGGTAGCACCACCCGGAGGTACTCCTGAGAAGTTCATTTTAAGGGAGCGCCTTTTTCCCTAGAGCCATTATAAAAACACTTTATACTATACACATATAGTATGTTTCAAATCATACACCTAGTATGATCTCATACAAAGCTCCTTTATACCAAAATCGATTATCCTAAAATCGATTATTCTCAAACTAGGCTTTCTAAATTTCAATAT
The DNA here is from genome assembly GCA_030765085.1 of Allium cepa. Taxonomy (NCBI): domain Eukaryota; kingdom Viridiplantae; phylum Streptophyta; class Magnoliopsida; order Asparagales; family Amaryllidaceae; genus Allium; species Allium cepa. The sequence continues at coordinate 472,811,522 of CM060931.1, forward strand.
TGATTTTACCTTAAAATCAAAAGCCTTTCCAAATCCAAGGTTTCCCAAAACCTTTCTCCGAAATTCTCATATGATCCTTTATATATATATTCAGATATATATAATCTTTAAAACTTTGGATCATTTCAAACTTGTATAAAAATCCTTTTGTACTTCAAAACATTCTCAAAAACCCTTTTCTTTTGGCAAAAGATTCGACAATGGGAGTTTTATTTTATAAAACAAAGATATTTAACTTTGTTTACTCAAAATCAAATATTCAAATTTGATTACTCCTTTCAATATCATTTTCATTCGAATCCGTATGATGTACACATATCATCCGTACGCTATACCAATCTGATCGCTCACTCGACCACACAATTTCACTTCCGAACTAGTATCGTCCACCTGACTTCCTAGTGCAGACGCAGATCTGGTTTCTCGATCAGAAACCGTCATTCTCCTTGCATAGTCATAACTATGATAGAGAATATCCAGAACCAATCAACAATCCATAACCAGGTTCGCTGTCGAAAATCGAGTGAAAAATCCCACTCGGATCGATAAACTATCTCGAAATTTTATGCTCGAATCTGGATCAAATGACTATGCAAATAGAATAATATACGTACATCCTACGTATTTATCTTCATTGATTATCAACTAAATCAATTTCTCTTTCTATTCACATTTTCTTTAATTTCTATCCACATAATCACAATTGTTTCAATTCCATAGGATTATTACTTTAATCCTTATCTCAAATGGATATTCAATCATAAACAGTTTGAACTCTGTCTAGCTTAAATTTAGAAAATAATTTGAAAAGTTTAAAAATAGATAAGTCGTTGAAAAATAAATATTTGGTTGTAATATAACTATATAATAGTTAAGCAATTGTAAAATAATTGAAAAATGGTCAAATAGTTATAGAATTTTAAATAATTGCAAAATAGTTGTAAAATAGTAATTAATTTGTAAAATAGTTGAAAAATATTAATTAGTTTATAAACAGTTGAAAAATTGTTAAATAGTTCCAAAAATAATTGTGTATGTATAAGATAGTTTTAGGTTTTAAAAGAAAAGTTGTAAATAGTTTGGGAAAAAATAGATTTGTACTAAAACAATTTATTTCAAAAATAGTCCAAAGTCAAACTGTTCAATTCCCAACCTCCATTTCCAATCAATTCAATTTAAATTTCCATTTCCATTTAAATTGACTCAATTCCAATTCAAATAATTTCAATTTTCCATTGAAATTGATTCAACCCCACTTCAAGTTGAATTAACCTCAGTTTCTTCCCAAATTCAATTCAAATTCCATTTGAATTTAAAACTATTCAACTTTAATTACAATTCCAAATTATTCAAATCAATTCGGACAAATTTCAAATTGAACTCACTTCAATTTCAATCCAATTCAAATTCTCCATTTGAATTTTTAAACTTATTCATCTTCAATCACAATTCTAATTAATTCAAATCAAATTTAATTTGAACTAATTCAATTCAAATTTCAAATTTAAACCATCCCTAATTATATAAATTCGAGTTAAATATTTTTTTAAATATTGATTTAATCCTGTAAATCAAATCAACTTATATCTTTAAACCATTTAATTCTGAATCCAAATTCCATTTTTATCCTATTTCAAAGTTCAAATAATCATTCAAATAAATAACTAAATCTTTGAAATTCAATTTATCATCAAATTTCAATTTTAAAACCAAACCTTTGACGTTTTATCTTAAACATTCAAAATTTAAGTCCAAAATGATTCCATTTTGTCTTAATAATGGATATATTACCATACCCCATTTCTTTAAACAAATCCAATTCACAGTTTTAAAGGTTATTAATAATAATAGGATAACATTGTCCAATTTCGGATCTCAAACCCAATTTGAGATCACTCAAACTCTCAATTACAATCAACCATTTAACTTCCCAAGTTAAATCTTGATTTCATTTTGAAATTTCCAAATCAGGTTGATCATTCCAACTTATTTAACTTTTCCCAAGTTAAACTATATTCACTTAATCCATTCAACCTTACCCAATTGAATCTTCCATTCAAATTTTGAACTTCTCATAAATAATCTTCCTACTAATTAAGTTCGGAAACTTATCACTTTGGGTATCATATCTCATTCCAGATTTAAAACTCAATATTTAGAGTTTATTTCAAACCATCTTTGATATTGTGTATATCCACACACACATATATATATTTACTTCTTGGCTCACCAAGCCAAATTTTAAAATTTAAACCACCTCTGGTTTAATTCAAAACAAATTCTTTTAACGTTTACAAACAATTTCTTATTCTAAAATAAGATTGCATTCAAAATAGTTCGAATAATATTATTTCTTTAACACTTTGAAAACAATTTCAAATGTTTAGATTTAGAATTCAGAACTTCACAGTTGGAAACCCACTTTAATTTACATCCTTTCAAATTTACAAGTTATTCTCTTTTTAAATGGTTACTTCCTTAAAACATTTTATTGTTTATTTGAAAACAATCATCCCATTATTAAACACAATAACCATTTTATTTCTCCGGTTTGTAACCAATTCTAATTCATCTTATTTAGAAATTCTTCCCCAACTTCAAGATTTAATTTCAGTTTGAATCCATTTCAAACTTATCTTTATTTAACTTCAATTTGGTTGCATTTCTATTACCACTAAATTTAATTTCAATAATTTAACAACCAATTATCTTAATATTTATTAGAAATAGATATTGCTTTATATATCAAAATATATTCTTATATAAAATCATTTAAAATCTTTATATAAGAAAATAACAAGTACGCTCTCATATATATATACACACACACACACACACACACTCAACTCATCCTAGGGTACCACTTACCCTATCCTTAATGAGTAATCCCACCAGAGCCAAGGTTCTCCCTTAACCTTCAGCTCTGATACCAAATGAAACGACCTGGAAATTTCATTCTCGAAAATTCCAGATAGTTAGTAAAGAAAGAAAAGAGATAGAAGAATAAACAGAAAAGAAACACAGATTCTCACATTCACAGCGGATCAAAATATAATATCACATAAAATAACAGTTATACAAAGAAAAGCTGTACTTGTCAAATTACACATTAATATATCAGAGTTACAATATTTACATAAACACTAGACAGTTTAAACAACATGTTCCAGATACTATATATCACAACGGAAACTCTCCGTACGTTCCTGCCATCCGTCTCGCCTCCTGAGCTCCAGAACGTCCTTACCTGAAAATCTGTAATACTCGATCTGACCCGAGCATTACATCAAAGTAACACCCGGATCAGGCTGGAAACCAGCGTGAGTAAACCCATTTAATATGGAACACAAAACATACAATCTTATAAAAACCCGGGGTAACTTATGTCAATTTACAACTTCACAAGTCGTTATAGACATCACTTTCATCACACATTGATTTCTAAGTGTAAAACTTAGATCAAAGGGTCCAATTCACTTAAATCATTCCATATCATCCTATTGATCCCACATACCAAATTTTAAAGAATCAAAGTGGTTTCGGGTACGAATTCGGTCTCTTCGTATCCAATGTCATCTAAACCCAAGTTATCCAATTAAATACAATTAAATTTTAATTATGGATAAAAACTTTTACACAACAATTCATAATTGTTAGATAATCACATTACCACTGTCCATCCAACATATCATATCACAAACCAATTCTTATCAGAGATATCAACCAATCCAATGCACTTATCATCATTCAATCATTCATAAGCAATGTTGATCACTTCCATTAATTACATTAATTAATGATCCTCTAATTACTTTCATTAGTTAATTATTCTTAAATTTTATTAATAATTAACCTTTAACTTAATTACATTCATTAATCAACCTTGATTAATCACAATCAGAAATTAACTTCCTCAATTTCTCCATTAATCAAACCAACTCCTTGATTAATTATATTAATTAATTCTTTAATTACACTGAGTAATTATCACTTAAATTTTTTCCACTAAATAATATTTTTAATTACCTCTCATTGAGTAATTTCCTTTTTAATTAATTACGTCCAGTAATTATCCATTAATTACTTCACTAAGTAATTACTCCTCATTAATTGCCTTAAGTAATTATACTTAATCCAACATCAAATGATTACTTTCAAATTAATTAAACTTAATTAATTAATTAAACTTAATTAATTAATTAAAATTAACCACATTAACTTAATTAATTACACCAAGTAATTAATTACTTTAATTTCTTCATTACTTAATTATTCCTTAGTTGAATAATCCTGATTAATTAAATATTTATTAAGTATTAATTACACTTAATTAATTACACAAATTAATTTATCTTTATTTAATTTTCCAAATTAAACATCTTAGTTAATTAAGTAATTATACTTTAATTTCTTATGTTGATAAAACATGATTAAGTTGGAATAAATCATTTATTACATTAGCTCTTAACTTCCATTTTAAATAGATTAAATTTAAAAACTTGAATTTGATTTATTTAAAATCATTATTCTTTAACTTATTAAAGTTAAATACTTTTTACCTTATTCACACTTCAATTTCAACAATTATATTTAAGTTGAGACATTTAAAAACTAATTACTAATGAAATATTTATATAAATCGAAACTATCATTAAAACAAGGTTTAAAACTATAAAAATCCGTACCTTAAAAGTTTAAATTCGTTAAACATTATTTCCTAACTTTAACATTTCATATTTTCTTTAAAACAAGTTAAAGCTTTGCTTAACTTTAAGTTTACTTTTTAAATTTTGAAAAATCATTTAAGTTTAAGACCTGAGCGAGATAAAGTGCTGGAATAAAATATTTCCGAGCCCAAGAACCACATTCTCGAGTCATACTCGAGACAGTACTCGCGCATATCTGCAGCGAACGAAACAAGCAATCCACTATCGCAATCTTCGAGTTAAATACGAAGAAAAACACGAAACTGCTCCGGTCAGACCTTCTTCCCCAAACCTTTTATTCCAAATACACACAAATATCACCGTGCACGTGCACGGCAACCCAGCCTCCCTCCGATCATCGTTCAGACCCTCAGCAAGTTAACGGTGAACTCGTTAACTCCTTCAACCACTCAGAAACGAAAATCAAATCGAAAATTAAAAATTAGCTTCCAGGTCGAAACTTGGAAACTTCACCATCGTCGAAAATCCAAAACGCTGACGATCTCATCATCAAGAATCTTCGCCATCCTCACCATAGCTCACCCTCGATCTCCAACCACTACGTCATGTGTGATGCCCCACCTCTATACCCACACTAGCCAAGAACACTACGGTGTAGTGCTGTCAACTAGCGCGGAGAATAAGGCTGTTGAGGAGCGACCATCCGTGTAATTTCTTATCACACGGTGGCTATAATGATCTTCGGAAACAAATATAGAAGTAAGCATAACATGCGAATCAATCACAGATATCCATATCACAAAGACGGAAAGAGATATGAATATATATCACATAAAAGTGTACATCAGAGTAGTGGTCTAAAAAGATCCACGATAATACAAAAGAATAGCAACGCGTGCTATACAAAAGAATACAACTATGAGTCTATATCTCAAGTGTAAACAACAAAAGCTGCTAATCTAAACAAGTAGCCAAAAGTCTGAGTAGTGAATCACTGGGGGAGGAGTCAAGCAGTAGCACCTGTAACATCTCGGCCTGACCCGAGTATTATTTATAAGAAAATAATAAACGGATCAGTCTAGCTATAAATATCAGATGACATGATATAAAATAAAAGATATGGCATAAACATAAAATATCCATACTGACATACTACTATAAGTATGCAAATAATGATCAACAGGAGATCAACCGATAAGAGATAAATCAATATCACAAGAATCTTCTCAAAGATCCAAAGAGGGCATCATACCCTAAACTTGTACTCATGACAAGTCAAAGAGATAAATTCCAGAAATCAACACAAGAAATCCAGAAATCATAAAAAGGGAAAGAGGCCTATCACATGACGGTCCGAAGACCATGGGGAGCTACCCCACATGTGTGAGTGGAATCACACAGATTGAGGTCAAGACTAACCAAAAAACAGAAAGGTATGTGTGAATGGAATCACACAATTGGTGTCTAGTCTAACCTTGCAATGAAAGAGACATCGCGCAATTGCTAGTCTAATTCATAAAGCGATCATCAAGATCAACGAGAAGTGTCAATTACACTAAGCTAGTAAATATAGAAGTTTAGCTTCATGTCCCATAACCACTTGCTTAACTTAAATATTTACGAACAAACTGTAAATCTTCACTAATAAAATTGTCACAAGAGGTTCAATCGAACAAGTCCAAGAATTAACCGACGAAGTGAACTCAAGCGTTTCATACCACTTGTTTTACTAAGTTGTTTAATTAGATTTCTCATCCGAGTGAGGTAAAGGCTTGTATATACTAATAGATTGGAAAACGGTTTAAGAAAAGAGCTTTGTTATTAAAAATAGAGTTGAAATCAGTTTGTTGAAAGAGTTTTGATATTTACTACTAGTTTTGAAACCTTTATATTTTAAAGTGACAAATCACAGAAGCGATTGTAGAAACAATCAATCACAAAGGTCACATTCGAAGATGTGATAAAAATCCAAGGAAATCAGCTCAGCAAGTTCTGTTGTATATTTTTCAGATAAGATCCCCCTACGGAGGGGGGGTCCAGGGGGGTGGCAACCCCCCAAGGTGGGGGTGGGGGGCAACGCCACCGCTTACGGGGTTCGACCTAAGAGGTCTAACGACCTAAGAGGGATAGGGTCGAGCGACCTAATGGTTGCGACCTAGGGGTCTAAGGGGCACGACCTAGTGGTCCAGCGACCTAAAGGGTATAGGTCATGCGACCTAAAATGGGTTCGCGACCTAACACTCAAACGACCTAAAGAAATTAAGGAGCCGAGCGACCTATAAGAAGCAGCGACCTAAGATGAAACGAGGCCCAACGACCTAGGGGTTAGGTCATGCGAGTTAAGAAGGTCAGCGACCTAACAAAGACACGCGACCTAATAAAGAAACGCGACCTAAAGGCACGTGACCTAGCGACTTAAGAGGCGAGCGACCTAAGTGTTACGGCCTAAGAGTCGAACAACCTAGCGTGGAAGCGGCCTAAAAGCCAAACGACCTAAGGTCATACGACCTAGCGACCTAAAGCCATACGACCTAACGACCTAAGGTCATACGACCTAGTGCAACACGCGACCTAAAAGGTACACGACCTAATGCGGCCGAGTGGTTTAAGGTCGGAGACGACCTACGACTTATAAAGGTAGACGGTTGAGCGAGCTAATGAAGTCCAGAGTCGAGCGACCTAGCGACGCGGTGTGTTGAGCGACCTAACGAGGTCAATGTTGAGCGAACTAACAAGGTCCAGAGAAGGGCGACTTAAAAGAGGCGCGACCTAAAAGAGGCGCGACCTAAAAGAGGCGCGACCTAAAGGAGCGCGACTTAATGGGTTATATGACCCAACGACCTAAGCCACTAACTCGCGAGCGACCTAAGTCCTAGGTCGTGAGCGACCTAACTGCGAGTGAGCAAAAATGGCCAGAGTCAAAGCAGAGCGACCTAACGACCATACGACCTACGACCTAAGGTCCTGAGCGACCTACGACCTAAGGTCCTGAGCGACCTAACTTCGAAAACACGAAAATGGCCAGAACGACCTAAATGCAGAAATTTCACCAAAACGCTAAAAATTGGAGTTTTTCGCCAATCCAATCCAAACCAAATGCAAATGTGCATGCAAAAGTGATAGGGAATCATTCCCAATAGTCCAATATAGTTATAGACTAGATTTGTGAGATAAAAATCTCACCTTTGCTCCAAAACCCAATGAAAATGAAGAACAAAGCTTGAAGGCAAATGGAGAAGCAACCACAAGCTTGAATCCGATGTCTTCTTCTTGAATTTGGAGTTGAATGTTGGAGTTGCAATAAAACAAAGACTTTGGAGTTTTAATTTCTCATTCCATTCACCATTTTTGTTGAAGCTTTAGTGTTAGGAAATGAAATAAAGCAATGAAGAAGAAGGGGGTGGAACTTGGGCCTAATGGGCTAAAAGTCCAAACCAAAGGCTCGAGTGAAAAAGTGGTGAAATTCCACTAACCCTAAACATATCAATGTTTATACTTAGAAGATTGCAAACGACGTTTCGAACTCAATGGAAGTGATCTCGAGTCCTAATTTGACCGTTTGCAAAAAGTAGCTTCGGACCAAAATCCGATTAACGATAAAATATTTAAATAAAATATTTAAATATAAAAATTGATAAATATGCGGGTTATTACATCATGCCTCGCGATGGCCTCCGTCCTCGTCACGAAATCGCGAGACCCTTCTGAAACTCAACGTCACAAAAACTGGAACAAAACCCTACTCCTTACTTCTTCGGCCAGCATAGCCCATATAAAAATACAACACTATTTTTCCAGTGACCTCTGACTTCCCAACCACCTTCGAGCCCAACCTCGAGCCTCCAAATATCGTCGATCAACGGCAGTAGACTAAAATCCCAAATTCGAGAAGAACCCAAATTCTCAGCCAATACTAAATGAAAAATTTCCAAATTCGTTTCAAAATTCATGAATTTACACTACGGTTCATATTATATTGTTAGCAACTGAAATTAACTTGGTTGGATTTCTACATATATTAAGCACCCATCTGTCATTTATAAATTTTGAGTAAATTGCTAAATAAAATTTCCAATTATTATTTTTAAAATTCGTATCATATGGTAATTGTCATTTTCCATTTATAAATCCTAACCTAAATTTGACTATAGAGGGTGATTTAAATTTTTATTTGAATATGAAACCTGTAAATAGCAGAACAGACCTGCTTATCTGATATCCATACATGCCCAAATGGATTCATATCATTCATAACACTACTTCAACAATTTCCAAGTGAATCATTCATCAGATCAGATTATAAAAACTGTTTCTCTTAGTACTCACAGGTATTTTCAAAAATAAGTAGAGGAAACTGGGTTTTAATACTTATCTGTAAAAGTTTGAACAGGAAACCAATACTGGAAGTTGCTGCTTGATTTTTCCTATAAATCCTCCCACTATGCTCTGAACTTGATTTTAGTTGAGTTTCTTTGATTTTGAAATTGATAAAATTGTTTGAAATCAATAAAATTGTTATTGTCAAAAATAAATAACCAAGTAATAAAAATATAAGGCCTTAACTATGGTTATATATTGGTTTTAAAAGAATAATTATTTTGTTTGTATAAATAAATTCTAAATTAACTTATTGTTTTCATAATTGATAAGTATGTTTAAATATATTTATATCTATGTATTTAGATTGGTTTTAAAATAGGATAAATTATTTATAAATAATAATGAGCTTATTTAAAAATAGATATTATATTTATTTAAATTAATTTTAGATTTGGATTTTTAAATTTGACTTTGACATTGAATATAAATTAGAATTCAAGAATATACATGCATCTTAAAATAATAATACATATAGTTTGAATTTAAAAATATATAGATAATGTTTTTAATTAAAAATAAGATTTGTTTTGTATTATTCTTTTTATAGAAATTTATGTATGGAAATTTGGATTTGTATTTATTTAATAAGAATAAATGCAAGGCTTTTGAAATAGCATTTTTAAAATGAGCTTGCAATATTTTATAATTTTATTTATATTATATTTGGTTTCATTTCTTTTTAAAAGTTGTATTTTATATAAATTTAGAAAACATTTATAGATATATAAATGTATTTGTTAATTAGGAATTTAATCAGAAAAGTATTTTTTTAATTTAGAAAACATATTAGTTAATTAGAAAATTTATTTAAAAAGCTTTTAAATTTATTTTAGAATAAAATTAAATAAAAATTGACAAGTGTTTAGTTGTAAATCACTTTGACAACAAGTGTTACAACATTTATGAAATTAGAGACAAGTGTCCATGTTTTTTTTAATTTTCTTTAAAATTTAATAAATCTGAAAACTTGCCTATTTAAACACCATCTCCCTTCACTTTGTTTTTCTTTAAAATTTTTGTTCATTCCTAAAAGAGAAACTAGAGCTATCCTTGCAAATCTTTACTCATTCCAAAATCAGAAAATCTTCAAACCAATCCTCAAAATGAAAACCTGAAACATTTCTGTGATCAAAAGTTCAAATCTCTCAAACCAAATCAAAATTGCAAAACACTGTAAACATTTCTCAGTTCAAAATTTATACCATGCAAACACTCCTCTCAAAATAAATATGCAGTGCAACCCAGAATCAATTATCTCGGACCTGAAACAAAATTCAAACCCATCTGCATTGATTCACCAAAATCCTGTAGCTTCCTTATACCAAAGCCTATAACCATCTGTAAAGTGTGCAAGCAAGCAAATCTGGGTCAAAACAAGAAGTTTTCAAATCTAGCATTTCAAGTTTTCAACTTCAATCCGGTTTTTAAAGCAAGCACCTCGGTTTTAAAAAGAATGAGAGCAAAATTCAGTTTCAAAGATCCAGTTTTTCAAGCTCTGTCGAAAATTGATTTTATTCTCTTCATTTCTTTATAAAGGCGAGTAAACTTTTTATTAAAAATTAAGTAGACTAATTAAGTTGCTTGAGATTCTATGGTGAAAATGCTCTGCATGTTTGTATTTATATAAGTGTAATGCTTTTATTTAATTGGCTGTGTTCAAAGGTGTGCATGTTTGTGTTACACTTTTTCTCCTGTTTTTGTTTCAAGATTATCAAGTTTAAACAAAATTTCATACTGCAATCACTCTGATTACAGATAGGATTTGGTTATCAAGTATTAAATGTTTGTTTAAGATAAGATTCAATAATTAAAAATGAATTTAAGTAGAATTTTTAGCAACTCTTTTGGAAATTAGAACTCAGCAAAATTTCTTATAAACATGATAAATCCAGTTACTTTAAATTCACTGTTTCAAATTTATAACTTGAACCCATTTTAGATGTTAGGATTTTTAAAATAAAAATTATAGTTTTAAATAAAGAAATGAATGTTAAACTGGGGTTTAGCTGGAAACTGAATTTTGGTCAAAATCAGTTGATCCTTGTATCTGAAGTGCACGGGATTCATGATGGAGTTAGTGGTAGGATTGGAGAGTATGGAAAAATTTGTTGAAGAGTTTGTAATCCATTGTGGAATTTGAATTTGCTCGAGATTGTTTTTAAACCTAGTTCTGTTTAAACTTTGGAATTTGGCTACTGCACCTTCGTTTTTGCATCGAGCTTGAAGAAATTTTGGGTGAAGGATGCGTGGTGGGTCGGCGATCCATGGCTGGAGTTGTAGAGGTTAACATTGATCGGAGGCGAGGGTTCAGGGGGAAATTTCCTAATGATGGTTTGGTTTCAGGTTCACCATAGGTACTCGATTTTGAATCGAGGCAAGAATCAATGTTTGGTTGATCGTGGATGCTTGTAGGGTTGTTGAGTGATGTGTCGGTGGGTTCGTCGTTGACCGGAGGTGGTTCCGGCACTGGTGCAGGTGCACGAGATGGTTGGTGTCAGTTAGCATTTGGGATTTGTGTTGCTAGGTATTAGCTCGGGAAATAAGGTAGATGACTCGTGGAGGAACTCGTGTATTCTGGGTTGTGTCTCATGTGGTTTTCGGGCTTTTGCATGTGGGTTTAACTGTTATGTTTAACAGTTTTTAAAATTTTAATTAAAACGGTTTCTTAAATTTAAGTTAAACTTGTTTTTTTTTTAAAGATGTACTTTGTTCTTGGATTCATGTAAACATGGGTTGAAACCAAATGGAATGTTTAACCAGTTTTTAATTTAAAATAAATAAAGTTTTAAATTTTAAATAATTTAAGCTAAGTTAAATTCTTGTAATTCATGTCTTTAAATTGATTTCCTTATACAAATGAATTTGGATGAAAGGTTTAAAATGTTTTATGATAAAAACCTTAATGTTATTTTTCAACTTATTTTGGAAATATAAAAAGGAAATTTATAAGGAAATGTTTTTATTGATTAGTGAAAAATGATTTATAATTAACAATTAAAGGTTTAAGTAATTTTTTAACTTGAAACTAATGATTGTTAACTAATAATTAAAGATAGGAAATTAATGATTTCTTTATATTTCTATTAATGAATTAAGATAAGCAATGTTTTCAAGGTTAATTTAAGATAATGTTTTTTCTTAAAGAATGATTAAGTTTTAATGAATAATAATTAATTGGTTAATTAAGAAATTTTAAGTTTAATTAATTAATTTAGTTAATTATTTTAAGGGGTTAAATAAGTAATTAATTAAGTATAATTATTAATTTAATTAATTAATATTTATGATGATTTAATTAATGACTAATGATTAATTAAATTTTATTATTAATTAATTAAGTGATTAAACTAGTAATTAAGTTTTAATTGGGTTTTTCTTAATTAATAATTAAAGGGTTATTAATCTATAATGCAAGTTAATTAAGAATTAATTAACTATTTTTATTAAGGTTAATTAATTATAATTAAGGATTGATTGAATTAATTAATTTGTAACGAAGGTTGTTAATTAATAATTAAGTTTTATTTAGTTAATGATTAAGAGATAATTAATTAGTTAATTAAGGTTAATAAATTAATTATAAAAGTAATTAGTGATTGATTACTTTGTATTAAAGGATTGATTAACAATTAAGGTTTATTAATTAATAGTTGATGATAATTAATCTGTTAATTGAAGATTAATTTGGTTAAAGAGTAATTAAGGGATAAATTACTCGATTATAATTTATGGGGTGTTGTGATCAAGTAAGTTAATTAATTTGTTAATTAATTAAATATAGTCACTTGATAAATGATTAAGTATGTGTACTTAATAAGTTTTGATAAGGCTAATTACTTAAGATAAGTAATTGATAAATTACAAAGGTAATTGAGATAAGTGAAATTACTGATTGGGAAGTAATTTTTAAATGGATAATTACATGGTAAAGTAATTAAGGGTTTATTACTTGGTGTAATAATCAAAGAATTTATAAAAGTAATTAAAAATAATTGAGAAGTAATTAAGAACAATTAATTACTGTTTATATTTATTTAAGTTGGTTATTTGAAAACGATTAATTTAAGCATAATTAATTAATATAATTAATTAAGAAATAATGTGATTAGTTATAGTTAATTAATTAATGGAAGTAATTAATTAAGGTTCATTAATTGATATTATTAATGAGAATAATTAAGGATTAATTACTTGATTAAGAGTTAATTAATCAAGGTTGATTTATTAAGATGATGATTAATTAATTGGTTAATTAACGTTTATTTAAGCAAGATTTATTGAGATGAAGGTAATTCATTTAATTAATTTTAAATTAATTAAGAGATGAAGTAATTAATTTAATGCACTTTAAATTAATTAGAAATAGAGATAGTTAATTTAATTCATTTTAAATTAATTATGTTGTGATTAAGTAAATCATTGCTTATGTATGAATGGGTGACATTGATTGTCTTAAATGGATGTAATCTCATAAATGAGACAAGTAATGTTGTGTGGTATGAATGCTTGGTTGCATTGTGATGGTAATATAGATTATTTATTGTGATGATGGTATGGATTACCTATTTTTGTTATGGATCATCTGTTTATTCTGATAATGTGATTATCAATTGTGACTTGTGAATTATCTATCTGTGTGTATATAGATAGTTGAATTTAATTGTTTAACTTTAAACAACTTGGACCTAAAGATACGTTTTGGATTTCGATGAGATCGGGATCGGGTTTCCATATTTGGATATCCGAAAACTACATCGATCCAAATTAACGATAGGTCGTGAATCTCAAGTGAAGATGAAGATTCAGAGTGCAAGCGTTATTGTCGTTAACTCTGAGGGTGATTCCAAAATGAGTATAACGAGATAATGCCTTCGGTTCCGTTCGAACCCGGAACAAATTTGTACGGATTGAATGCTTTCAGAACATCATCAGGTGGACGATGAGCATTCTAAGTGATGTGTTCACTAACGGTAATCGTAGCCTCAAGCCTCATCAACCGGGAATGGCTAAAACAGGGGAGGTGCAGCAAGGCTTCGTGGGTAGCCCCCACTTGAGAGTAAGATTTACCCCTGTCTAGAGGTTCCTTTATTTAGGCTGTATGGGCGGTTGAATAGCTACATCCGCCGGGGTTGTCTTATTCGGAACTGTTCAGTAAGGAATGGTTCCGGCTTTGTGTTGCAGGGGAGCGGGCGTACTCCTCGATACGTTGTCTAGGCCACGTAATGTGACGGGCGATACCCCAGTAGCCCTGCCATTGTATGGAATCCAAAATCCAATAAGTGCCATCGGATTTGATTGTATTACCCACTTTTATGGCTAGTAACTGGAATTTAATAAATGTAACAATTTCGGCTATTTCATATTTATTTGAAAACCCTAGACCTATTATAATATCACTAAATTTCCTATCAAATGTTTGGTCAGCGTAAGGTGAAAACTTTTCCATGTTTATGTGTGGGAAGTCTTACGTGATACCTTTTCTTTCAAAAGGTTTTTAAAGTTAAGCAACTTTTAACCGTTTACTCACACCAGACCCATGTCTGACCCGTAGTTTATTCTGTTTTTCTTAAACTCTTGGATACTCAAATTTTTACAAGTAGCCAGGGGAATTCAGGTTGGCTTGACGAATTCTGGAGGAGCAATGGAGCAGGAGGCTTCTGCGTATAGCTATATAGTATTCCGTTGTGTGTTCTCTTAGTTGTTATCTTTGATTTTGTAATATCTCGACAGGTGTTTATAACTGTTTAGTATGTGTTGTTTTAGCTGCGTATCTCTGATGTATAAGATACTATGTAATGTATTATGTGACTAATATAATTTATTCGTTCCGTTGTTTAGATTCTGATGTTGTTCCTTTCTTCTTCTCTGTCTTTTCTCTTTTCTATCCCTTTCTTTCTTAAAAATGATACGATTTTCTATGGTGAGAAAGTCGGGTCGTTTCTGTTGGTATCAGAGCATTAGGTTGAGTGAATACCTAGGCTCTATAGTGGTGTCTTCCTTGAGAGAGCGTACTTGTAATTTATATATATATATATATATATATATATATATATATATATATATATATATATATATATTTCTACCAATCTGTTGGGTTACCTATTCGGGTTTTCCAATATAAGCTATAAAGGTAGATGAGGTAGTGGTGTGT
Organism: Allium cepa; assembly: GCA_030765085.1. Taxonomy (NCBI): domain Eukaryota; kingdom Viridiplantae; phylum Streptophyta; class Magnoliopsida; order Asparagales; family Amaryllidaceae; genus Allium; species Allium cepa. Next base: position 472,826,720 of record CM060931.1, read on the forward strand.
GAACACAACTACCAATGGTTGGAGTTTGAATGTTTGAGGTTAGAAGTGTATTTGTCGAGACTGTAGACCTAATACCGTCTCGAGTAATCTTTGTAGTTTGGGGTAAGGAATTCAACCGATCTCTGAAGGAAACCTGTTAAGGTTCAGTATTCATTTTTGAAGTGTGAGTTTGTTTACGCTCGTGTGAATGGATTTTTGAGAATTTGGATCTGTCGTTTTGGAAGAAGTAAGTGATGGTATCTTGACAGCCTCAGGAAGTAGTAGCTGCGTGATGAGATGCAGTGACTATGGATGTCTCCGAAGATGTTTTCTTTCGGAGCAAGTTTAAGGAAGTGTGTTTGCTTCAGGGTTGTAGCTGAGTTCAGCAGGATGTGTGTGTTTAGTTGGAGGTCCGAGTTTCTCAAAGAGCTCTGGATAAGAAGTCTTTGGCATTTGTGTTAGCGGTGCAGCTCGAGAATGTTCTGTGTTTCGGCAGGAAAATCTTTTTGGCTTAGCATTTCCTAGAGGTGGAATTCAGAAGCAGTAGTGAGGATCTATTTCTTCGATGGATTAGTTGGTCGAGGATAAACTGTTCTGATTAGGGGGGAGAGAACAGTATCTTGGATATTGGATTGGTTGATCGCAAAAGTGACTTGCGATGGGTTGGTGATTATCTTAGATAGTCTTTTGCTTGGGTTTGTGGCATTTCTAGAGGATGTAGGAGTTATGGAATTGTCAAAGATTTTATGGATATATCTTCAGGAAAGTTAGAAATTTGCCCGCATTGGAGTTTGTGTTCTGAATCAACTTGATGTCAGGAGTGATACCGGTGATTCAGCTAGGTAGAAGGTTGTCTCCTAGGTTGATTGTTTGGTGAAGCAATTCTGTATTTATTGGAATTTATGTTGAACCTTATTTCCGAGATGTGATGTTTAGTCTGTGCCTGGGTTCATTCTACGGCATTTTCATCTGCTCCAGATCAGAGTTGTGCAGCGAAAGCAAGGTGGTTGTTGTTCTTGAGTAGAAGCAACTGGAAGTTGCAGTTTTTTGGGATTAGAGAGTTTCTACTGAATTTATTTTCAGGATCTGAGGCAAGTTGGCGAGTGGTTCTGTTCTGTCTTTTCCCGATAGGAGAAGTTGTTTTCTACTATTGATAGTAAAGTTTGGTTTTGATTTTGGATTTATCTTGTGAGGATTAGTTTGTGAGTTGATCCAGTTTGTTTGTAGAAGCATCAGCGAAGGTTGAGCTGATCAGGAAGGATTTGTAGGCAGCCCGGATCATCCGGAAAGTTTTGAGATTAAGTAACGGAAGAATTTGGAATTCGAAGTTGGAAGCTTCGATATTGTTGAGGTTTTCTCCGGTAAAAAGGAAGAAATGAGATTTTGAGGTGAGCTCCGAGGTATATTGGATTCTTTTGAGTTTTTGTTAAGATCAGTGCTTTGGTTTGAAGAGTTGAATTGCCAGTTTGGAAGACTGGAATTCGAAATATTTCACGTGTCTCTAAGGGAGTACGTGTTTTGGTCCATCACTGGTTTTGAGACCATTAGTTCTGTGAAGGATTTAGTAGTTGATCAGACTTGTCTGTGGTCTGGTATCTTGTGCAGATTATAGATCTAGCTGAGTAGGAACTCGGTAGCTTAGCAGTTTAGCTAGTTTGGGTTTAGCAGAGCGAGTATCCCTGTGATTGTACTCGGGAAACTCGAGATAATTTTAGGAAGTTTATCCGGATCTGTGTCCAGATAGCTAGTGTTATTTATTTAATTGAATTGGTTATTTGGATGAAATTGTTTGTTTGATTGATAGTGTATGGCTGTTACGAATGTTTGAATTGGTTAAAATAAAATAAAACTTTGGATTATCTTTGTTTTAAATTTCGAGGACGAAATTCTTTTAAGGAGGAAGGATTTTAATATCCCGGAATTTCCAGAAATTTAAAAAGTGATAATCTCTTAATTTAAATTATTTGAAATTGATAAAATTGTTATTTTCAAAAATAAATAACCAAGTAATAAAAATACAAGGCCTTAATTATGGTTATAGATTGGTTTTTAAAGAATAATTATTTTGTTTGTATAAATAAATTCTAAATTAACTTATTATTTTCATAATTGATAAGTATGTTTAAATATATTTATATCTATGTATTTAAATTGGTTTTAAAATAGGATAAATTATTTATAAATAATAATGCGGTTATTTAAAAATAGATATTATATTTATTTAAATTAATTTTAGATTTGGATTTTAAAATTTGACTTTGACATTGAATATAAATTAGAATTCAAGAATATACATGCATCTTAAAATAATAATATATATAGTTTGAATTTAAAAATATATAGATAATTTTTTAAATTCAAAATAAGATTTGTTTTGTATTATTCTTTTTATAGAAATTTATATACGGAAATTTGGATTTGTATTTATTTAGTAAGAATAAATGCAAGGCTTTTGAAATAGCATTTTTAAAATGAGTTTGCAATATTTTATAATTTTATTTAAATTATATTTGGTTTCATTTCTTTTCAAAAATTGTATTTTATATAAATTTAGAAAACATTTTAAATATATAAATGTATTTGTTAATTGGGAATTTAATTAGAAAAGTATTTTTTTTAAATTTAGAAAACATATTAGTTAATTAGAAAATTTATTTAAAAAGCTTTTAAATTTCTTTTAGAATAAAATTAAAAAAAATTGACAAGTGTTTAGTTTTAAATCACTTTGACAACAAGTGTTACAACATTTATGAAATTAGAGACAAGTGTCCATGTTTTTTCTAATTTTCTTTAAAATTTAATAAATCTGAAAACTTGCCTATTTAAACACCATCTCCCTTCACTTTCTTTTTCTTTAAAATTTTTGTTCATTCCTAAAAAAGAAACTAGAGCTATCCTTGCAAATCTTTACCCATTCCAAAATCAGAAAATCTTCAAACTAATCCTCAAAATGAAAACCTGACACATTTCTGTGATCAAAAGTTCAAATCTCTCAAACCAAATCAAAATTGCAAAACACTGTAAACATTTCTCAGTTCAAAATTTATACCATGCAAACACTCCTCTCAAAATAAATATGCAGTGCAACCCAGAATCAATTGTCTCAGACCTGAAACTAAATTCAAACCCATCTGCATTGATTCAACAAAATCCTGCAGCTTCCTTATACCAAAGCCTGTAACCATCTGTCAAGTGTGCAAGCAAGCAAATCTGGGTCAAAACAAGAAGTTCTCAAAGCTAGCATTTCAAGTTTTCAACTTCAGTCCAGTTTTTAAAGCAAGTACCTCAGTTTTAAAAAGAATGAGACAAAATTCAGTTTCAAAGATACAGTTTTTCAAGCTCTATCAAAAATTGATTTTTTTCTCTTCATTTCTTTATAAAGGCGAGTAAACTTTTTATTAAAAATTTTACCCCTTTCAAAGAGTAAGATTTACCCCTTTCTAGAGGTTCCTTTATTTCGGCTGTGTGGGCGGTTGAATAGCTACATCCGTCGGGGTTGTCTTATTCGGAACTGTTCAGTAAGGAATGGTTCCGTCTTTGTGTTGCAGGGGAGCGGGCATACTCCTCGGTACGTTGATATAGGCCACATACTGTGACGGGCGGCACCCCAGTAGACCTGCCATTGTATGGAATCCAAAATCCAATAAGTGCCATCGGATTTGATTGTATTACCCACTTTTGTGGCTAGTTGCTGGAATTTAATAAATGTAACAATTTCGGCTATTTCATATTTATTTGAAAACCCTAGACCTATTATAATATCACTGAATTTCCTATCAAATGTTTGGTTAGCATAAGGTAAAAACTTTTCCATGTTTATGTGTGGGAAGTCTTACGTGATACCTTTTCTTTCAAAAGGTTTTTAGAGTTAAGCAACTTTTAACCGTTTACTCACACCAGACCCATGTCTGACCCGGAGTTTATTTTGTTTTTCTTAAAATCTTGGATACTCAAATTTTTACGAGTATCCAGGGGCATTCAGGTTGGCTTGATGAATTCTGGAGGAGCAATGGAGCAGGAGGCTTCTGTGTATAGCTATATAGTATTCTGTTGTGTGTTCTCTGAGTTGCTGTCTTTGATTTTGTAATATCTAGGCAGGAGTTTATAACTATCTAGTATGTGTTGTTTTAGCTGTGTATCTCTGATGTATAAGATACTATGTAATGTATTGTGTGATTAATATAATTTATTCGTTCCGCTGTTTAGATTCTGATGTTGTTCCTTTCTTCTTCTCTGTCTTTTCTCTTTTCTATCCCTTTCTTTCTTAAAAATGATGCGATTTTCTATGGTGAGAAAGTCGGGTCGTTTCAGTGATGGAGGCGGTAGGCCGAACCAAAGAGATGAAGGCAAGTACAAATTTACAATAAAAAAAACAATAAAAAGTGAAAAGAAAGAAGAAGGTTTTACCAAAATTTTCACAAAGAAGATGACTGAATATTTTTATGAGTTAAGAAGTTTTTTGCATGAGAAACAAATGAGGAAGTGGTCGGCTGAAAGTAGGGAGTTATGGCAGCAAAAATGAAGAGATGTTGGTTGATAATGAAAAGGTAAGAATACAAAAAGACTAGGAATAACAAAAGTCACAAACTTTTCATATTTCCATATTTTCTTTTGCAATTTTAAATACATGTAAAATATGTATAAATATGGATAAAACACGAAAATATTGTAAATAAACATAAATAAATAAATAATATTAATTAAATATAATTAAATTAGGAAAAATAGCAAAAATCATAAACTAGGCTTAAAAATATGAAAATAAATGCAAAAAAATTTGGGAACATTTTATGTATCTGAAAAATATTTATAAATAAAGATAAGAACACAAAAATAAAATACATGTGCAAAAATAAATAAATAAATTTTAATTAAATATAATTAAATAAAGAAAATAGCAGAAAAATGGAAACTAGGCTTTAAAAATAGAAAATAAATGAAATAAATTTTGGAAAATTTTTATTATCACTTTATAAATATTTATAAATGAAATATTAAATAAAACAAATTTAAAATAATTTCGAAATAAAATAAAGTCAAATTAAAATTATATTGAAAATCTAGGGTTGTAACACTCTCCCCTATTCTAATCTTTTCGTCCTCGAAAAGAACGGGCAAGGAAAAATAAAGAGAAACAAGATATAAAAACAAAATAGTACCTGAAACGAATAATTCCGGATTCGAAGCATGAATTCTCTACTCCGTTTCCCAGGTAAAATCTCGATCGTCAGTACTCCACTGTACTTTGACCAGATTAACAGATTTCCTTCTAAGCTGCTTCGTTCCTCTCTCGACAATATGAAGTGGCTTCCTCTCAACAGTCAGATTAGGCTCAATATCCAAACTATCAAGAACAGAAGGCTAGACAATAAGAGATGGATCATGAAGATGATGGTGAAGATGCGAGACATGGAATACATCATGCACTTCAGAAAGCTTCTCGAGCAAATCCAGACGATAAGCCAAAGAACCAACTCTTTCTACAATGCGGAAAGGACCAATGAACCTAGGAGAAAGCTTCCCTCTACGACCAAAGAGAATGACATTCCTCAAGGGAGAAACCTTAAGGAACACCTGATCACCAACAGAAAATTCCAAATTCCGCCTACGCCTATCAGCATATTTCTTCTGCCTATCCTAAGCGGCTCTCAACCTCTTCTTAATCTCCTCAACTCTCTTAGAAGCTTCCAAAATCACATCAGGACCAAGAACCAAATGATTATCGGATTCAATCTATCAAGATGGAGATCTTCAAGGTCGTCCGTATACATTTTGAGACTGGCATGAATGCAAATATGGAATGAGATAGATAAAAGGATTAAGAATTGACTGAAAAACAGAAGATAAGATGATACCTGATAGCTATTATTGTAGTTGAATTTGACAAGATGGAGATGATTTCCCAAGATCCTCCATAATCAAGCACACAAGCACGAAGAAGATTCTCGAGAATCTGATTCACTCTTTCCGTTTGACCGTCGGTCTGTGGATGGTAAGCAGTGCCCAGATTCAGACGAGTACCCAGAGATTCCTAAAATGTTTTCCAAAACTGACTGGTAAAGATAGGGTCACGATCACAAACAATACTGAGAGGAACACCATGGAGATGAACGATCTCTCTCATGTAGATCTCAGATAAGCTAGAAGCAGAACGAGTAGACTTGACCGTAATAAAATGAGCGGACTTGGTTAGTCTATCAACAATAACCCAGATACTCTCATTACCCCTCCGAGTCCTCGGTAAACCATCGATGAAATCCATGGAAACCTGTTCCCACTTCCAATTGGGAATCTCAAGGGGCTGCAACAAACTAGGGGTCTTCTGGTGATCGGCTTTGACTTGCTCACAAGTCGCACACCGACTAACAAACATAGAGATATCCCTCTTCATCCCCTTCCACCAATAAAGCTTCTTCATATCCTAATACAACTTCGACACACTAGGATGAATAGAAAGCCTAGATCGGTGATTCTCTTGAAGCAACTCTTGCCTCAAACCATCAACATTCGGGACAAAAATCCTGCCATTAATCCTCAAAATCCCTCTATCATCAATCTGAGCTCCACTACTACTACCACTACTACCATCACCAACCCTGCTACGAACACTCTCCTTCATCAATCTAAGCATCTCATCCTCATCCTGCTTAGCCATAATATGATCCAGAAGAGGAGAAGAAGAAACAACAAGCTGACACAACAAAGCCTTCTTCCGACTCAAAGCATCAGCCACAACATTAGCTTTACTGGGAGTATAGCTAATATCGAGGTCGTAAGAAGCCAGAAACTCAAGCTAACTAACTTGCCTCTGATTCAAATCCTTCTGGGTGAAGATATATCTCAGAGACTGATAATTGGTGAAAACTCAAACTTGGTTCCAAGAAGATAATGCCTCCAAAGCTTTAAAGCAAAGACAACAGCAAGCAATTCTAAATCATGAGCAACATAATTTTCTTCGTGGGTTTTGAACTGATGGCTGGCATAGGCAATGACCTTACCATCCTGCATGAGAACAACACCCAAACCCTCACGACTTGAATCGGTGTATACCGTCAATCCATCACTTCCATTCGGAACGGTAAGAACTCATGCAGAAGTTAGCTTGCTCTTTAACTCATTGAATGCAGCCTTACACTGATCACTCCAGACAAACTTGGAAATCTTACGAGTCAAAGCAGTGAGAGGTGCAGCAATCCGAGAAAAATTCTCAATGAATCTCTAGTAGTAACCAGCAAGGCCTAGAAAATTACGAATATCAGATGGAGTCTTTGGAGTTTCCCAATCCTGAAACAGAATAGGGTGAAAATAACGACAACCGAAAAGATTGAATTATAAAATGATAAAGAAAAGAGAAGAAAGAAAGACTTACATTGATCGCAGCGATCTTGACTGGATCAATAGAAACTCCATTACTAGAAACAATATGCCCGAGATATCGGACTTCACCCTTCCAGAAATGGCATTTAGAAAACTTAGCCTTCGGTTGATGATTTCTGAGAGTCTCTAGAACATATTTCAAATGCGACTTATGCTCATCCTTAGTCTTAGAGAAGACAAGGATATCATCAACAAAGACTAGCACAAATTTATTAAGCACATCACGAAGGACACGATTCATCAAATCAACAAAGAAAGAAAGAGCACTAGTCAAACAAAAAGGCATGATTAACCATTCATAAAACCCATTCTCAATGCGGAAAGCAGTCTTAGAAATGCTATCCTCAGCAACCCTGAGCTGATGAAAACCTGTGGCAAGATCAAGCTAAGAGAAAACAGTGGCAACATAAAGCTGATCAAACATATCATTGATACAAGGCATTGGATATCTATTTTTCAAAGTGAGCTTGTTCAGCTCCCTATAATCAACACACATCCGAAGAGAACCATCAGACTTGGTAAAAAAACCACCGCAGCTCCCCATTCAGAAAAACTAGGCCTAATCAGACCTTTGGAAGACAAGTCCTCAATTTGCTTTCCCATCTCAACCTTCTCGCGGGGTGCCATTCTTCTAGGAGGAAGAACAACAGGTCGAGCACTAGGAATAAGATCAATCTGAAAAATCAATTTCCCATTTCGGAGGTAAAGAGTGACTTCACCAAATACATCTGGATACAGTCCCACCACAAGAGTCGAATTAAGATCACTGGGAGAAGAATCCAGAGAATAAATAAAGTTGCCAGCAAAATCCTGAGGCATGAGGCAATGAATAATCAAGGAATTTCCTTGGTCATCAATAAGGCAGACTGTCCGGGCTTTACAAGAGATATGAGCATCATGATTCACTAACCAATCCTGACCAAGCAATAAATCAAAAGCATCGAAGCCCAGAACATAAAAATCACCACAAAAGCGATGATCAGAATGGAGAGGCTTCACTTGCTTACAAATCCGATTAAAGTTAGCAGGACCCCCAATAGGATTTAAAACACATAATGGAATAGAAGCATTCTCAGGAGAAAGGAGATACTCAAACTTATCATAAAAATCAACAAAAATAAAACTGTGGGAAGCTCAAGTATCAAATAAAACATGAACAGGATGATGGAATAAAGTAAATGTACCCTGAAGAGTACCTTGGTCATCACTAGGAGCAGGAGCAGGCGGAGGAATTGGAGATGATGCAGAAGTGACAACAAATATACCAGAAGGCGTATCCCTCTGCTGAGTAGGGCAGTCCTTCTTAAAATGACAAGGCTGGAGACAGATATGGCAGAGATCACGCCTAGCCAACTGAGCAGGTGGAGGAACAGCAGCACCAGCTAATGTAGGACAGTTATTGGCATGGTGTCCCTTCTAATCACACCTAAAGCAAGTGATAGAGGAGAGATCAACTGGTTGCCTCTGAGCAGGAGCAGATGATGAAGATCCCAAACCAGGATGCTTTTGCCAATTCTTCTTCTGCTGATGGAAATTAGGTTTATGCTTATTGGAATTAGCAGAGGAAGACTGAGCACCAGAAACAGCAGGACCCTTAGATGTGGGGTTCTCATAGTGAATAACCATATCTATAAGCCGGGTGAAAGAGCCATGAACATGAGAAATGAGGTGACTATAATACTCTGGACGAGCACCAGCAATGAATTTCTCATTCTTCTTGAGAGGAGCATCAATAAGGCTAGGACCGAACTTGGAAAGTTCATTGAACTTCCTCTCATACTCAGCAAAAGACATGCTACCCTGCTTAAGATCCATAAACTCACGATAAAGCTGAGATTTCCTGGCTTCTGGCATCCATTTTGCCACAAAAGCCTCCCTGGAAAGAGATATATAACAAGCTTAAGACGAATTCAAAAGAAGAGGAAAAATAGGAACAAAATTCAAGATAACGCAAAGGATACTTACACTACTCCCAAGTGATATCGGCCTCGACGGTATTAGCCGTAACGAAATCCCACCAATCTAGAGCAGAATCACGCAACTGCCAAGCTCTGGGAATCAATAATATCAAGACAGGTAAATATCCTCTCTAGACTCCGCAACCACTGCTAAGCCTCAACGATGCTCTCTGAACCGGTGAATGGGGTTCCACCAAGTTGAGAGAATTCCTTACAGAGAACAGTGAATTTGACAGGAGCAACAGGTTGAGGAGTTGGGGCAATGCCACGACCCCTACCTCTGGAATTTCCTCGATTCATCCTGAAAAATCAAGAATGAATTTAGGAAAAGATAAAGACAAGCCAAGAAAAATTAAGGTAAGACAAGAGAATTCACTTGGATGAACATCCTAAAGAAAGAAAAAAATCTATCAAGGTAGATACGAAAGAAATGAAGTTAGAAAACATTTGAAAATCCTTTAAAACAAGAAAAATTTTATATATCGAAATAATCTTTGAAAAACCTTTTTGAAAACATTTTGAAAAATCATTTTATACTTTGAAAATACGTCTCTCACAAAGATATGATTCTGAGATTGATTTCACTCATTCTAGGGTATCTCTACACTATCTCTAATGAGTTTTTGCTCCGTAGAGGCAATGGTTTGCCAAAAACCAAAGCTATGATACTAAATGTGATGACCCGGTATTTCGTACCATTCAAATCGACAATAATCCACACATGTCAGACTCGAATGATGCAAAATAACAGATTGTAAATAAATTTGGAGCGAATGAAATAAAATACATAGAATCACAGACACAGAACAATTAGAATAACTTGTAGCAGAATATAAAAATAACATAGTAGTTCATGAAGCTACTATAACAAAGTCTCACAACAAATACATAATAACAGTCTGAAAACAACATAATAGAAATCCCAAATACATAGAAGTTCACTAATACATGAGATAAACTAGAATAACTGAAACAGAAATAGATATAAATATAGATGGGCAGAATCTCCAGCAAAGACTAGCTCCAGAAAGAGAATCCAAAGCTATGAAAACTCAGGCTGAACCGAGCGTAAAGCAAAAAAACAAAACACTCAAGTCAGTACAATATATACTTATATAATGTAAACCAACTCAGGTGAACTGTAATAAGGTACAATTAACTTAAAGGATGCCTGGGACCGCCCATCCTCTAAGGATCCGTTAAACTATTTACTATGTAGTAATATTGCGTTATTATAATAATGTCTACAGTAAAATAAACATACTTTAAAATAGCGTTCCGGGCTTACCCATATCACCCTTCACACAAATAGTCCCGGTAGTCCATCCAATTTCATAATATCTCTAGATCGGGAGGCTATCATAGGATACCACACGGGCTACGAGAGAAAAACAAACTCGTAGTAAAGGCTCGGTATGGTAGGTGACACGGCACACAAGGCAATGCCAGGGTAGATATACCAATTACGCGCACGGGCTGGCGGTAACGTAGCAGGCACTACGCCCACCCGAACAACACTCCAAAAATCAAGGGGTGCACCCAATCAATCACAACAGTAATAGAATGGTATCGAAGAAGTGTGTCCGGCCAGAGGTGCTACCTCTTTTGGCCCGAGATCGCTCCTGTTTTAGCCACCTTAAGCTAACTCATGGGAGTCAGGTCCACGTAATGTACCTCAGGAACGTCGTCACCATCCTACTTCATTCTGGAATCTCCACCGCGTACACAGTTGTTAAAGTGGTTTTAGGTATCAACAAGAGTATGTCCATATCTGATCCCGGTCTCTTTAACAACCAATCGTTATTATAACCCGTACTTATAATTTGAATATGGTATTTATATTTCAAAATCAAATATCATTTAACAATTCAATATCATTTCAAACCTATTTCAAAATATCCAACTTATCATATCATTTCAAAACAACATTCATTTTATTCAAATTTAAAATACCATTTCAATTCACATCTCAAAATAGTTTATATTTCAAATCGAATTACTTCATTTAAATCATTAAAATGAAGTTATTACATTTAATAGTTAAATTATTAAATTTTCAAATTTTAATCTTTTCAAAATTCATTTATTCACTTAAACTTATCAAAATAATGAAAATTCACTTTTCGCGGCATTTAGAAAATGCTACGGAAAGTTACTCCTAAAAACAATTCAATTTAACAGAAGACAGCATTTAAAATGCTGTAATAAGGTTACTTGATTTCAAATAAAACCTTAATTAAATTCTACAATTATAGAACTTGCAAGTGCTATAATATCCCTTTATTAAAATTTAGCCATTTGCTTCATTTATATCAACTACAGCATTTACAAATGTTGTAATATCCTTTACATTAGAACATAATAGCATTTCACAAAAATGTTGTTAATGAAATTCCATATATTCACTATACTTTCATAAACAATTAAATTTTTATTTAAGCTATTTTAAACTTATAAAATCATATATTTCACTTTTAAAACAATCATTTAAATACCCTTATATTCATGATTTTATAAAGTTAAATTTCCATTCAAAAATCAATATTTAATAATAATTCACGTATTAAATTCAAAATTAAAATTTCAATTATTTATAATTAAATTTTAACTTAACATTTAAGTTTACATTCCCAAATATAACTTATTCTCCTTTTAATTACTTACCTTCATAAATTCCAATTTAAGTTATATTTCAAAATTCAATTTAATTATTCATTCATTGAACTTTTTAACTTATTCAAAAATCATTAATATATTATAAAAATAATTTTAAATTCATTTTAATTCAAAATATCATAAATTTATCATATTTCATATTTAATTTAAATTTCATTTATCACCAAATTATAATTTCCAAAATAACTTACATTTCAGATTTTCTAACTTTACCATTAATTTATTTCACTTATAAATTTTCAGAAAATCAATAATACTTTACAAAAATCATTTTTAACTAAGTTTAAATCAAAATATTATAATACTTACATTTCTAAAATATTTTAAAATTTTTAGAAAAACATATTTTAACCACGGGTCTGTATATCATTTTCTACACTAGGTAAAGTGAATATGGATAATATATCATTTCAATCCGTAATTTACAAAGAAAACCCGGGTTTTATCATTTCAAACTCGCGGTCCCAAGTAAAATGAAATAATTGAAAATCGTTTAGGCCTATCATTTCAGCCCATAACGATTTTTCCCTATTCTAAAGTCCGTTCGGGTATGTATCATTTCAACCCATAGTGATTCTAATCTAAAAGGAACTAGCAGTGTGATAAACTGATATAATTAACATAATAGCATTATATAACAATAAAAGATGATATAATAGGTGTTTAAGCATGGGTGAACATCATATAATCATAGCATAGCAAATATAACATGGTGATATGAGTTTACAAATTCAAATGTGATCAGTTTACTAGTCATATAAGTATAAAACTGTCTGGTGAGAATAACTCACTGGTATAAGCTGAAGACAACAACCAAAGCACACAACAAAGATCTTCAGAGGCACGAAAGCACGACAATGATTTGAGTGTGAGAGTGACAAAGCTAATTTCCTTGAACACATTCAAATAAAACAATATAAACAACATAAATTTTCAACCCAAATATAATAAAACAATATTAGAAATAAATGCATAAAACAAAGCTAAAAGCTTTTGCACTTGCTTTCAACCACCTATGTTTCAGCTATAGGTCAGAAACACACGGCTAAGGAGTGGGTTTGGATCTGGTTTTGGGTTCATAGGGTTGGCCTAGCATGGATTAGATGATGGTGCAAAAGTATAATGTGCATGAAGCTACAACACAAAGGCAACACAACATGGTTTCAAGGCAACAATGGGCTCGGCCAAAGCAAAGGTGGGCACGGCCATGGCTTCAGGTGGGTCAGGGGTGATGTGGAAGAGGGTCACAGGTCAACTACAGGCTGTTGGTGGTGATGTAGGTGGCGGCCAAGGGGAGTTTGAGGTGGAAGAACATTGATGGGCTCGGCTATGGTGTTTTAAATGGAGTTTTTGTTCATTTTTAGGTGGATCTTCAACATAGGATGGCTCGGCTCAGGAATGGCAGTGGAGAGGAGGTGGTGATGAGTGGTTGTGGTGGTGGTGTAGGCGGCCAAGGTGATGGAGGTGGCAGGCCGAACCAAAGAGATGAAGGCAAGTGCAAATTTACAACAAAAAAACAATAAAAAGTGAAAAGAAAGAAGAAGGTTTTACCAAAATTTTCACAAAGAAGATGGCCGAATATTTTTGTGAGTTGAGAGTTTTTTGCGTGAGAAACAAATGAGGAAGTGGTTGGCTAAAAGTAGGGAGTTATGGCAGCGAAAATGAAGAGATGTTGGTTGATAATGAAAAGGCAAGAATACAAAAAGACTAGGAATAACAAAAGTCACACTCTTCATATTACCATATTTTCTTTTGCAATTTTAAATACATGTGAAATATGTATAAATACAGATAAAACACGAAAATATAGTAAATAAACAAAAATAAATAAATAAATATTAATTAAATATAATTAAATTAAGAAAAATAGCAAAAATTGTAAACTAGGCTTAAAAATATGAAAATAAATGCAATAAATTTTGGGAAAATTTTATGTGCCTGAAAAATATTTATAAATAAAGATAAGATCACAAAAATAAAATACATGCACAAAAATAAATAAATAAATTTTAATTAAATATAATTAAATGAAGAAAATAGCAGAAAAATGGAAACTAGGCTTTAAAAATAGAAAATAAATGAAATAAAATTTGGAAAATTTTTGTTATCACTTTAAAAATATATATAGATGAAATCTTACAAATAAAACGAATTTAAAATAATTTCAAAATAAAATAAAGTCAAATTTAAATAATATTCAAAATCTAGGGTTGTTACAATAAAGGTAAGTGTTATACATGATTTAGTGTATAGTTGTCACCATATAATAGAGTCCCTGACCTAGAGTGTAATTAAAATAATCAATAGCTTAGGTGGTTAAGACATATGGGCTATTCACAACAAGTCATAGGTTCGAGTCTTAGCATGGTCAGAAAAATAAATTTTTGTAAAAAAAAATATTTTTGAGTTTTTAGTTAAAATCTCATATTTTATCATTTATATATCTTTAATTGACATTATACCTAGCTCTCGACATAATTTTATAAAAGTGTTTTCAAATAATGTTTTCGTAAAAATATTAGCTAATTGATTTTCAGATGGAATATAGTCTAAATATATCACTTCTTTTTCTATATTATCGCGTAAAAAGTGATGTCTAATATCCATGTGTTTAGTTCTAGAGTGGTTTACTGGATTTTTGGATAGATTTATTGCACTGGAATTATCGCAGTAAATTGTTGATTTTGACAAATTGACTCCAAAATCTTTAAGTGTCTGTTGCATATAAATTACTTATGCGCAAGCTAGTGCCGCAGAAATATATTCTGCTTCACAAGTTGATAGTGAGACACAGTTTTGCTTCTTGCTAAACCATGATATTAATGATTTACCAATGAATTGACACGTACCGCTTGTACTTTTTCTATCTGTTTGTGATCCTCCAAAATCAGCATCACGGTATGAGACTAACTCGAACGAACACGTTTTGGATAGAAAAGTCTGAAATCTGTAATATTACTAAGATAACGTAGTATTTGTTTTATGGCTCGTAAATGTGATTCTTTTGGATTAGATTGAAATCATGCACATAGACATACACTCATCATTATATCTGGTCTACTCGTTGTTAAATAAAGTAGTGATCATATCATACTACGATATAGTTTTTGGTCTACACTCTTGCCATTTTCATCTTTATCAAGATGTGTTATCGTGCTCATAGGTGTTGGTTTGGCAGAAGTTCTTTCCATTCCGAAATGTTTGATAAGTTTATTACAGTATTTTTCTTGATTAATAAATATTCCATTTGAAACTTGTTTTATTTGAAGACCTAGAAAATATGATAATTCTCCCGTATGGGACATTTTAAATTCTCTAGTCATTATTTCAGAAAATTCTTTACATAATTTATTATTAGTTGATCCAAATATAATGTCGTCTACATATATCTAAACTATCAAAATATAATTTTCAGAATGTTTTATAAATAAAGTTTGAATCAAAACCAAGTCTCAACATTGATAGCCCTCCAGTTTACGAAGGAATTACGGTACTGTATAGACTATGACATTATATATAAAATGTGTTAAAGGGGATATAGGTAACGCCTTAACGCTATTTTAATATTTTACTTTACTGTAGACATTGTCTATATAGCGTATTGTATTATGTATCTAGATTGTTTAACGGATCCTTAAAGGAAGGGAATCCCAGACATCCTTTAGGTTATATTGCATTTCACTTAGACATTTCACTTGAGTTGATTTACTTGCATAAGAATGCTAATCCTAACTTGAGTGTTTTGTGTTTTGCCCTATGCTCGGATCAGATTGAGTGTCACAACATTTGAGACTCGCCTTTGGAGCTTGGAGCTTGGAGCTTTGCTTGAAGATCTATCTTTTATCCATTCAGATTTCAGTTATTTCTAGTTGTTTATGTTCAAACTTGTCAGTTTCTTTTGTATTAGTGACTTCTATGTACTTGGGTTTTCTATTGTGTTTGTTTCAGACTTTGATGTTATGTAGTAGCTTCATGAACTACTATTTATTTATTTCCGCTGCTCATTTTAATATTACATTATGTTTGTGATTCTGTGATTGATTTATTTACTGTATATGCTAAGTTTTGCCAAATATAAATTAACAATATATTGTTTTGAGCATTTCAAGTCTGACATGTGTGGATTATTGTCGATTTGAATGGTTCGAAATAGTTGGTCATGACATTTTAAACTATTTAAAACTATTCAAACTATTTTCTAAAAATTCAAACTGTGCAAAGTTGGAATGTTATATTTAAATCATTGATTTAAATGCAAATGCGATTAAATGAAGTTATAACCTAAATTGAAATTCGAAAGGAAATTCGAGTGAAATAATTTTTCAACTGAAATTGACATATTTAAGTAAATATAATATTTTGAAATGAAAAAGATTTTTTAAGTGAATATAATATTTTGATACCAAGTATGCATCGTTTTCAAAATGTAAAAGAACTAACCGTTGTGCAAAACGACATTTAGTTGTTAAAGAGACCAGGGCCTCTTATTGGCATACTCTCTGTCAATATTGGAACCACTTTAACAACCGTGTATGCGAGGAGACTCCATAACGAAGTCGTTGGATTTGGTGTACGTTTCTGGATTTGAAGAAGGAGGATGATGATAAATAGACTCGGCACTTGTGCCAATTTGAAATGACTAAAACACGACGACTTGACAAGGCCAAGTAGGCTAGCTACCTCTAGTAGACTTCCGGTCTTCAATTTTCTTCTTGGAGTTGGTCCATACTATTACTTTTGATGTTGGTTTCAATTGGTGCGCTTTGATTTGGGAGGCCTCCCTTTGACTCGATATGGGATGGATGAATGTGGTGGGCGGTCGTGGCTACGATGCGTTACCACCAGCCCTACGACCCGAACTAATAGTATCCTACCTTGGGCATTGCCTCAGGTGCCTTGTCATTCTTTTATCCTTATACGAGACCACTACGAGTTTGGTTTAGTGTTGTCGTATCACGGTGCATCCCTATCGCATAACGTGCTACTAGGGCGTTATATGCAAACTATACAATAATGCTTAAAAACGCATTAAAGGGGATTAACGTAAAGCCTTAACGCAAAGAAAAATATTTATTTTACTGTTTAGACATTACATATATAGTGTATTCTACTATATATAAATATTTTGATGGATCCTCAAGAAATGGAAAATTCTATAACATCTTTTGAGTTATTGCACCACATTATACAGTGGATAGGAGATGTAAAACCCCATAAACACCTCTAACGCTATTACACTCATGTTATATGTGATATTGATTTGACTTACACAAGGATATTTTAGTCCTGACTCAAGTGTTTTGTCTTTCCATTACGATCGGGTCAGCCTTGAGTTTTCAGCGCATTGAAGATTATTTTCTGAAGGACGAAGACGTAAATTGGTATATTATTACTAGTATTATTCCCTTGCATCATGTTGTTTTGATGCACTATTATATTCTATTGTTCTGTTGTATATATAACTCTGATATATGTTGTAAAATTTCAATCTAATATATAATATAAACAGCTTCATGAACTGTTTATTTTATTATTATATTTTGTCATCCCACTACGAGATTCGGTATTTTTTTTTCTTCTTTTATTTTTTTTTAATTAACCCCATTGATTATCTGTGTCTCAGATTGTTTGAGTTGGACATGTGTGGATTATTGTCGATTTAAACCCTCCAAAATGTGGTTCGTCAAAATTTTCAAAGGTTATTTGTGAATTCTAAGTTACTATCTAATTTTATTTTTATAGAAGGTTAAGAAATTCATTATTTATTATACAAATTAAGATTCCCATTGAATTTTGGTATTCACGTATAAATATCTATTTTATTTATGGGGTAAAGTGAATGGTTTTATTAAAAAAAAACAGTATTTATAATTTTATTTTTTAAATAAGCTACTTTTTTGTTTTCTCGATTAGTCTTTAACGTATATTAATTTAGAATATATATATATATATGGCACAATATATATGTATGTATGAATTTAAACTTATCAATTTTAAGATATATATATATATATATATATTATTCTTTACTTATTATTGCTTTGTTATAAAATTATATGTTGCAACTAATTTATTATTGAATACTGGTTTGTTTGTTCTTATCATGCTTGGCATTTTAATTAATCTAATTTATATTATTTTATTGCTTTGTATACATATATGATATATTGATCAATATGAGTGATTCCCCATTGAGCTTGGTTTGATTTATATTTTAATATGATACGGTGATGACATCTTTTCTATTTGATTTATTGTTATTTATTCTGTGCAACGAGAAATTAGAATAAACAGATTAGTGATACCGTCTGGTATGGGACTTTCGGTAACACTTATTCGGTTATTATTTGGACTCGTTATATAGAGTAAAGAAGGACTAGTGTGATGTATGAGCATTGAATAAATGGACTAGTAATACGCGCTAGTATATTACACCATTGTGTTATTTATTTAGTTATTCTTTTGCTCATGGATGACACTCAATATGGGATATGTTGAGTGTGACTTGCTGCGGTGAGTGCATATGCAGGCTACTTGTTAGCTACATAGTTTGTGTATACTATATGTCTATCTACCATTGTCCGACTCCCTTTATATTTCAAAAGTGAACTAGATTGGCCAATATCCACCCCGGTGGCCTGATCATGGGGTCATGCCCCAGACCGCGACACCATTGTTGTTTATGATTTTCGATGCGCATCACCAGAATGGTAGTTGATTGCCCTTATGTCGCGTCGACCAACAGTAATTACCATAAGGGCATATGTCGGTAATCGTGACCGAAGAGGCTACACTTTGTCAAACCAACGGTGGATCATTGTCACGATACTGAGAGGGGAGAGGTAATGGTACCCAATGATTAAGGAGTCGTGTCATATGGACCACATATGGCTCTTGGAGCAAGCAGACGTGCTGTCAGTCTCCCCTCTGGTTTTGGTATATGCAGATGTATGTAGGTAGTAAATAGACATATATTATGTATAGATAAGATTATACATGAAACTATGTCCAGAGTATGATCATCCCCGTATCCTTCTTAAGCAGACGAGCTATTAATTATTGATTTTCTATGTATATCTCTTAAGGTCGTTCAGTCGAGGGTTTCATCCCTCCTAGGACCGTGCGTCCAGATATATGATTTTATTTCAAGCTGGCTCTAATCTTACTTATCGATTTTATTGATTTAATAATCATATTTATAATATGAGATTGAGAGAGATTTTGAGCCTTGCTTTATCATTGCCTGACGTTACTTAAGGACATCTCATTATTGATGGTTTCTAGATTTGATGATGAATTCTAGATATGTATGATTCACCCATTCGATATTGATATGGTGATTTTGCTTTGATGTGCTTTATTATATGGGTGATGACATCTTTATATATGATTTCATGATATTTGATGTTATAGGATATATTGGAGATAGTATGTAATATTTTAACTGAATAGATTTACATTATGCCTGTCTATTACATATTTGTTAACAGTAGGAATATCACATATCGTTTACTTTTGATTTAGATATAGTCTGATTCTTGTGTTATTTATATAATATTCGGGTCAGACCAAGATATTTCAGGTATAGGGACGACCTGACAGACATTTGTTTTTATGGGATTAGAGGAGATATATATTAGCATGATGTATAATATTTAAAAGACATTGATTCATAGTATGTATATTTATAATTGGCATTGAATTGTATCGTATTCTTATAACATAATTGTATCTTATGTATTATATATTATTGTTGCGACCGACTCTGTGTTCTCTTCTACTATTATATATTATGTACTATTCTATCTTGAAGGCACACGCGTTTATTGTTTTGTACTGATACTGCATACGTATAGTAGAGATATTTACTTGATGTTTTAATACATACCCGTGTTAGTCCAGGGAATGTTCACGTGTGTACTCCATACAGCCTCATTCTATGTATTATCTAACATCATTACTCTGTAATACTCTTGGATAGTATAGGTATAGTGGTGGGATATTACAAAATTGTATCAAGGCAAGGTTTAGAATAATACATTGTATATCAGAGACATGAGTCTTGGCCTTAGAAAACACTTAGTGTCCCTGTCTTCGTAGGTGTGGTAGATTTTTTTAATGTTTAATAGATACTACGAATATACAATGATTACTGAGGTAATCATCTAGGAACGTATTTGTTATTTTCCTATTATATATATTATTACTATTCCTTTCCCTATTGTTATGGTGTGTTTTATAACTTTATTGTGTTACTAAATTATTTGCTTAAATAGCAACTATATTTTAAATGCAATATTGACTTTTGGTTTATAGTGGTAAACACATGGAAGATTGAAATATAAATATCTTATTCAAACAAATATACGTTTAATAAAAAAATGAATTTGATATTATTAGATGAATAGAAATATTTTTGTTATTTATTTTAATATCAGTTTGTCCGTAGAGTGATGTAGGAATTCCGGTCGATATGTCTGATCAGCGTTATCGATAGGGATTCCTAAAGGCTCATGCAAGATAGTCTGACACAATATTTTAGAAATGTTTAAAATTATTAAATGCTAGATAAAAGTAAATATTTATAACTTAAGCAAATATTCATTATTATTATTATTATTGTTATTTTTAAATGATTCAAAAAGTAAAGAGAATTTTTTAATCATAAATCTTTTGGAAGATATGTATTATTAGTGTAGTATTAACGAAGATTTGAAAACGATGAGTGAAATTTTATTGAAGCTAGTATATTGTAAATAGGTGGAAGTAATATCTACATAAGTTCTGAAAATAAAATGGTGTTAAAGTTGTCTATTGAGTGTGTTAAGAATTTTGGTCGATGCGGACGAACATGTGTTCAATAGAAGTTCTTAAACGCTTAGACGAGACATGTTTACACAATGTTTGGGGAAAAATATGAATAATTGTGTAAAGTTATGGAGATTTAAATTTTTATATTTGAGTTTGAATTTATAGGAAATGAGGATTAAATGGAATTATATAATTTAACAAAGAGATTTATATAGGAATTAATTTTCTATCATTTTAAATATATACTTCGATTTGAATGCCCCAACTTAGTATGATTGACCATTGATTTTCTGACAAATGATTGTGGTGTTTTCAGACTTGATATTTTCTTTGACATATATATACATACATATATATATATATATATATATGTATGTATGTATGTATATATATATATATATGTATGTATGTATGTATATATATATATATATGTATATATATATAGACACACACACATTCGAAAATATTTTTAATTCATTTTGGATGTTGATTGACTTTCTTATTTCAGCGCTGACTTGATTAAAAACTGCCATTGCTCAGTTGCCTTCGTTATCTCTATACTGTATCATTCATCTCTAAACTGTAGGGGATCTTGATTTTTATTGCTAGATACTTGAACCCATTCGTACTACTTTTAGTGTTTATTGTGTATCTCCATTTTTGATGATTCTTGCTTTTTGGTTGTTGCTAGTTCATGACCTTGCTTTGATGCTTGTGTTGGTTATTTGGATATATATGTATATGTGTGTATATTTGTGCGTATCAATGTGATAGACTCATGGGTGCGGCCATTGTATATGTTAATACTAGTTGCTTCATTGCTGTTGTGCTTGCATCCCCTTGCTTGAGTTGTTTTGCCCTGCATTGTTTATATCTTCTTATAGTTCGACCATGTGCACTTGTAATTTTGACCTGCATGTACATGTATCGTGTGCATACTTATCATGTGTCCCTTATTGTCTCCATTATGTTGAGTGTTGTGTCCTGTACTCATGTGTGTGTGTGATACATACATACATATATGTATGTATGTATGTATATGCGTTTGTGAGTGGGTGTAGCAGAGGAGTGAGTAATTGTATAATAAATTAGTGCAACTTCTTATTACAAGTGATATGTTATTAGTGTATTATTTTGCAAAGCTTCTGTCATTCTCTTTATTCATATGTTACACGCATGTATATGTAAACATAGCAGCAGTTACATCTTCTGGGTACGCCTTTAACTCCTTATCATATTTATAGTCAAACATCATCCTATGTTAAAAAAGGGAAGCGAAGTCATTCTTTGATATTAGGATAGTGCTAATGCAACTTTTAAGGTGATTTTCACTTTCTTTGTCTTTTTCTTGTAAGCTAAAATTTAAGCTCTCGATCAATTATGGCTTAGATTGTTTTCTAAGCTTCAAATTACCAAAGTATTTATTCTGTCCCATTGCAACTAATTGAATCATCACTTGTACCTGCACTGGTCCTGTTGACCTGCACTATATTGTGTTGCATTACTTCACCCCTTTCTGGTTTGTACATGTCTACACATTGTTCACTTCAGTTTGAATTTGCATTTCATTTCTGATCTACTTTCAAGTTTGTTATACTGAATTTGTTTGAGCACATGAGTTGAGTTTGGCCTGGTTTGCTCTTGTACATATTTTTTCATGCATGCATACAACATATATATATATGTATGTATGTATGTATGTATGTATGTTTGAAATTCCTAGTGCTTTGTACTCTCGTTGATTTGGTGCACATTTTTGGTTTGGCTGTGCCACCTTTCTACCATATTCAAGCTTTTAAACTTGAAGAGCATATCTCAGAAGCGGTTTTTTTTTTTTCTGTAAGCTTGTTTCATTTGGTTACTAACTAGGGTATACCTACCTAAGCATATGAGTGTTTGTTTGACTCCATATTTATGCACATGTCTCTGTCCCTTCTTGTACCATCTAGCTACATGTATCACTGGCACGCTGCCTCTGTGAACTTTCCTTTTAATCTAATTATATGGAAATGCTCTTGTTCCTGATTATCATTTGCTCGGTCCTGAGTTTGGCTACCATGTACATGCTTGTTCGTGCATTTCATGCTCCATACCTATTCCAGGTATTTTCTGTCCATGAATTTTCTTGTTCACTGAAACTTCAGTTACCATGCATGCTTAGATTTTTGTGTGTGAGTGTGTGTGTATGGGAATTATCTCTTTTTGATTATATATTTAAATTTGATATGATATATCACTGAACTCTACATATATACGTATATATGTATAAATTTCCATGAATCTCCCCTAGCTCCTATACTGGCCAGTTGCGATTTTTTTTACCACCCTAACTTGCATAACCACGCCTCAACCTTGTTCATGCTAATGAACCAGTTTAAATATGGTTGAATATATTAAAATCTTAATACGTATATTTGAACCAAATCTAAGAAGGTGTATCCTTTCATATATTGTAAGCTTGTTACATGCTGTAAATGTATATTTGCTTGTCAGCATATAAGAAAGCTTTTGATAATAATATGAATTTGAACTTAAATATAGTACAAGCTTAAAGAACTGTGTACATCAAGCTTGTTACACATGCATGTTAGACTAGATACTGTATACACTTGGGAAAAAAATCCTGGACGTGAACTGTACTTTACCTTGCTGTTAACTGTTCTTTTTTTATAATGATTCATGTGTTCTTATTACATATATATTATCATTAGTTTTGCTGCTACGCTGTCTTACCTTGTACTGCTCGCGTTTGGCTTGGATGGCCTATTTTATTTTATGCATCCTTAGGTGTATGCCAACCTTTGTTTATGGAAGAGTACTTATCTAATTAGGGATATCAGTTTTATGCAAACGAAGTGAGGTTTCATGTAAAATATATAATATCATGTAATAAGGGTAAGGCTTGGATTCACGTAAGTTTAATTTTATAAACTATTTTAAAGTCTAAAAAAATTATTAAAATAATAATAATAGTAATAAACGTTCTAACCTTATGAAAATTTTGGAAGGGATTTTGAATTGTAAAATTTTTGTTATGGAATATATATATATATATATATATATATATATATATATATATATATATATATATATAATTATTTTAATTTATGGAAAAAGTATATAAATAAATAAAGTTGAAACTAATACAACCGAGTTTTGTATAACTATATTGTTGCAGATTTTTCTTTATAAGATGCAATTTCGTTGAGGGGGAAAGTCTGTAACAATCCGGTTTCTTTAAGACATAAGTAAGTGTCATTAATAATAGAAATATATTTAATTAAATCGGAGTTCGGTGGTTTATTGATAATTGGTTAGAAAGTTATTTGGTAAAAAGAAATAAAAATTACGAAATTGTGATATTAAATTTAAATGGGTTATAAATGTAGAAAATAATATTTTATTAAATCAATAAGAGAAAAATAAATAATTGTTTGGACTTGAGTTCATTTGAAATGAATTTAAAGATAAATTATCTTCTTATTATCTAATACTAAGCAGAAAGCCCAAAATCACCTAAACTCTAACCCAATTCTAGATATTTGATATTTGATTTTCTTTATTTTCCTTCGTTTATTGATTCCCTGGAATGCTCGAGACACTTTATCTAGCATCTGTAATCATCGAAAACCAAGAATCATCTCCTTTCTAAAAAAATCAAACGAGCAAGAATGCATATCAGTGATATTACCCTAAATTCAATTTCAACGATTTTCGTTCCCATTCTTCGCAAGGTATTGCCACAAGCGACGGTTCTAGCGAGCTGCGAATTGCCGGTGGCGTGGTTTACAGTTTTAGATGTAGATGTAGGAGGTTCCGACATGGTAGAGGTGTTGTTTAGTGGATATTGGCAGTGATAGTGTTTATGCTTCCTTGTTCGGTGAGTTAATTACAACTCACTACCATATCTAAGTCGATTAGTTGCTATTAGTATATATACATTTATATGCATCCTGCTAGTTAGTGCTTGTGTTGTGAGTTGGAGTGTACGTTTTAGTATTTCTTTCCCGTTGTTATAATTCAGTGAGCTTGAACTTACCTTCCTCAATCTAAATTCTGGCCTATGTGTGACGACCCGCTCTTCTCGACCCTCGAAAATCGACACAAAATACACCACAGAATAAAATGCCGACGCTCGAATGCCAAAAAAGACAGATTGTTGAGGGAAAAGAAAGAAGATAGAAGAAAGAAGGAACTAAACAATAACAAAATTTCACAACCGTAGCGGAACAAAATATAATACATATTATCAGATCTTTACACAAAATGAAAACTATATCTGTTTTATACAATATACCATCAGAGCATCACAAACAAACAACAATTACCAGCCTGACAATTTCAAACAATCACAGCAGCAGATGTAAACAAATACGGCAATACGTCTCGGACTCCAACTCCTCTCCTGAGCTCCACAGCATCCTTTCCTGTAATCTATAGTACTCGGTCTGACCCAAGCATTATAATAAAATCACACCCGAGTCAGTATGGAATACCAGCGTGAGAGAAATACACCCAAATTGATTATTAAAGTTTCAAAACCCTTTGAAAACAAAAGCATCTCGTAAAACCACGCCACAAATAAACATGTCGGGTTTTTACCTTACGATAGCCAAAACACTTTCTATTAGAATCCTTTGATATTATAATAGGGTTTATATACAAATACTTATTCAAATAGCCGAAATTGATTCATTTATTAAATTCCAGCTACTAGCCACAAAGTGGGTTACACCAACAAAAATCATAAAAGGCTCGTAGGGAGAATGGATTCCAACTAATGACTAGGCACTGGGGTACCACCTATCACAGTACGTGGCCTAGATCAGCGTACCGAGGATTACTCCTAATCCACTACAACACAAGACCGGGACTACCCTTTAATGGATAATCTCGAGTAAGATCACCACGCGGTTGGGATCAGCAACCGCACCACTAAGCCGAATAAAAGGGACATCTAGACAGGGATGACCTCACCCTAATGGGTGCTACCCACTTAGCGTTGCTGCATAACTCCTGATTTTCAATCATTCCCGGTTGATGAGGCTTGAGGCTAAGCGTTACCTTTTAGAACGTTTCACATAGAATGCCCATCGTCCACCTGACCATGTTCTGAAAGCATTCATCCATACAAGTCCGTCCATGGTTCGAAGGGAACCGAAGACACTACTCCTACTACTTCCATTTTGGAATCATCCCCGGGATTAGTAGCGACTAGCCCTTTCACTTCACCGCTCCATCTTCGAATCCAAACTCGTCTTCCCCACAAAAACGTACAAACCGGATCGAAGTGGTTTTCGAGAATTTAATTCCGATCCCGGTCTCTTTGAACGATCAACGCATTGGCCAATATTGATAGTCGGTTATTTAACTATCAATTAACATTCACAAATATCCATCAAACAATAAATAATTCCTCAAATTATTTACTAATCTCAAAATATCTTCGCAAGATATATTTCCCTTTTCAGCCCCCTTTTGAAAACAGTTTTCAACACCGCACTCTTCTCATGGAATAAATTCCCATATATTTATTTCCACTAAAAACACCAAGTACAAATACCTTAGATTTCAAAACAATTAAATCACTTTATTCTAAAATATACCTCAAAAATTTAAATTAGACTACTTAAACATTTTATTCAAAAATATATTTGAAAAGTATTTAAAGCAAAACTATTTTATAAGATATAAACTAATTTTATAATAAAGGTTAAGTTACACTGAATTTTAAAAGAGGAGTTACAAAACTCTATACTAGTTTCGAATAACTTTAACCAAACTATTTTTAAAATAAATCCATTTTATAAAATATAAATATTAAAAATATTCTTTCAAAACATAATACTATTTAGCCCTTTAAAAAAATTACTACTATAACTAATTTGATCAATATTCACTTTTAAAATTTCTACCACTTAAATAATAATTTCTTGAAAACATTCTTTTAAAACAACTTCAAAACTTCTAAATTTTACTCAAAAATCTGCTTTAAAAACGTACTTGGCTTTTAAGAGAAATACACTTCCATTTTAGAATAAACCGAAGAATTCTTTTTATAAATCCTGCTGAATTTATCTTAATTCAAATTTACGTTTAAATCCCGTAGATTTCTCCCAACACTTTAAAAATAAACCTTTTTTTTATTTTTAAACACATTTCCTATTTTTTGGAAATCACTTCCAAAATATACTTAACTTATTTAAAATAAGTTGCTAAATTTTTTATTCAAAATATACTTTTGAAAATCTATAAAAAATTCTTGGGTAACTTAAATCAAAAATTTCCTTTTAATATAAAGTTATTATATCAAATACTTATAATAAAGTTTCCTTTAGAAAACATAATACTAATTTACCTTTAAAATAATTAAATACCATAATTAGTTAATTAAATATCTACTTTCACTTAAAAGTAATTAAAAATAGTATTTTCTTCTAAAACATTCTAAAAACACATTATAAACTTCTAGTTTATACTCCGCAAGCTTTTCTTTGAAAACATACTTAGTTTTCCAGGAAAATACACTTTCCATCTTTTAAAAATAATCCCACTATTACTTTAAAAATAATTTGCACCTTCTTATGGAAGTTCCTACCAGAAATCTATGCTTTCAAATTTATCCCTCGATAAATATTCCATTTCATTTATAAGTCCAGTTTATAAATTTCCATTCCCCATTTCCTTTTAAATCACAATTTCAAAAACATTTCAAATTCCTAACCAATTTCCTGAATTTAATTTTCTTAAATTCATTACTCGGAAATTCCTTTTCAATCCCTTTTAATCCCAATTTTATTTTATTTTCATTTATATTTTAACACACCATATTATACTTATTCAATCATAACACATCACAGCTTAATTTCCAAATTAATCCATCACAATATATAAATGAAATACATCATTAATTATGCAAATAATTGCTATATTGTGAGGAATCCAGTTGGATCCCTCCAACCTTTTTCCTTGCATCCATAGATGTTAGCACAATAAATAAATATTGATCCTTTCTGATAACCATTATCACATTCAAAAAATCAAGCAATCATTTAAATATTAACTATTTAAACTAACTAGCATTCCAGATGTGAGTGAGATAAACTCACCTTGAGTTTCGACGAGCGTTCAATTTTAAATTAAATCGAACGTCGTTCGATTTAACCTAATTTTTACTTGCTCAGAATGATCCCAGATCTGAACTATGGCGTAGAGCTCCTCGCTACGGTTCCAGCGCCGCCAATTTCGTCGAAATCCGACTATGCAAGCAAAAGATATGAAATTTATAAGTTTGAAATATATATTTTATATAATAAATTCCTTTTTCTCATTTTAAAACACCATAACCAATCTATACCGTTCACTAAAATCAAGAAATCATGGCCGCACCCACAATCTTCTTCCCTCCCTTCCTAGTGCGACCGTAATAGGTAAAAGGAAACCCAAACACGCACGAATCGAAACGAAGACCGCGCCACCTCGTCGATCTTGATGATGATCGGGCTTCACCAAACGAACAGCCTACACGAGCACTGCCTTCGGCCCAGTACCGGTTCCCTCAACCATCTCCGTTCCCTCGAAAAACGCAAATGAACTCACTGCATTCGTGGCCGATTCCTCGACAATTCAGTCCACGATATACGATCATGCCCGTTGAACAGGTAGATCTAGCTGAGCCCTACAACTTCCTAGTAGGGAGTTTCCTCAAAAGATTGGTGGATAAGGAGGAATTTGAAGAAGAAGAAGGAAACATATCGGCCATTAAATAGTTAGGTGACGGCTGTGTTTTAGAGAATAGGGCTTGGCTGATAAACGTATATATATATATATATATACACGTTAATATATTAATTTAATAATAATATATTCACAAATTCTTAACTTTTAAATGAACTCCAAATCACACGTGTCGCCTGGTGTTTATAAGGTTTTACCCGCATTTCGAACACAATGGAACGTGTTTCGGAGCCCAATTTGATTGTATGTGGAAGATAGCTTTTTCAATGCGTTTCTCACCCGTAGGAGCAAACGGTAACTCCAAACACTACGAAAATTGAAATCCAATAATAATTAACTATTACGGATCCAATGGAACTAGTTTCATCGAATTCCGAGACTGTGCCCCGGAAGGCTATTGTAACTCGTCGATTAATTCGAACGACTTTCAAAATCATCGAAATCATTTAATATTTCACATTTAAAATTTTGATATCCTAATTATAAATCATATAGAATTTATAATCACATTAGAACTTATTTTGATTCATTTTAAATCAAAATCTGATTATTTGCATTATTATATTAAATTCCATTTTTAAATTAATATAAACTTTCAAATTTAACTCATCGACTTTTGATTCCATTCAATAGTCAAATACTAAAGTTGAAATCAAACTAGACTTAAAATAAATCTTAGAAACCATTTATTCCTAGATTTACTAATTATCCCAATTCCGAAAATTTAATTATTATTATTCAAATCCAATTGAATTTCCATATTCGAAATTTTACTAATCTTATTAATTTAACCAAAATCTTCTTATTCAAAATCAAATTATATTTCACATTCAACATTTAAAATGAATTAAATGCTCAAAATATAACGACCAAAATTCCGGATCGTTACATTCCTCCCCTTTGTAAAAATTTCGTCCCCGAAATTTGCTAAGGTAGGAAAATTCTACTAAACTCATTTACTTACCCCAAATTTACTTAGTTAAAAACTTACATTCACTTCACCAAAACTTTTAGCTCAATTCCAACACCATTCGCTTCATTTTTTACTCAAAACCTTGTTTTCAACCTAATTCAAAAATCACTTTTCTAGTTAACCCAAAATTTCCAAAATTTCCAAAAAAAATTGAAATTTTTTGATAGCGTCTCCTTTGTACGGAGAGCGTTTTACAATATCACAATAATGATAAATATATATACATCGACCCACATGGTCGGAAAACAAAATGTACCACAATATATATATATCATTTTCCAATTTTATTGCGTAGGCGTACATTAGATTAACATTTTAAAAGCAAGCAGCTAATATATATTGCATAAACGAGCTCCAACTCTATCGATTGCCTTCTGTACCTGTACTTACTCAAACATACATATCAGTTTTCATCAATATAAGATTTTTAACAACCTTCCATACATTTATCTTGGCTAAACACAACAATTACATGGCCCAACCAACCAATTTCCCTAATCCTACATGCTAACCATATTTTATAAGAAATCACAAGGTTCAACACTATTTTAATTCTCTTAACAAATCCAAACTTCATTTTATTTTACTTGAATGATTTACATTCAAGTTTACTTTTTACAATTCATATTTACTACAACCAATTCATTTTCACTTTAATATGATTAACATATGCTTTACTTACATCAATTTATTTCAATTCAATTCCAAATTGATTCACAATCAAATTTTATTTTAAATTTGATATATTTGCATTTCTTTTATGATCCACTTTCATTTATATGCAAAACCACTTAATTAGATTCCAACCTATTCCAATTTATTCAAAAACCAACTTTATTTGCTTTCCTTAATTTATTAGCTTTGTTTACAACAAAATGACTAATCTCAACGCAAATTTGATGTCATTCACGCAAACAACAATTACTGAAGTTTGTAACTATTTTACATTAATTCCAACTCAAACTATATTAATTTTACTCCATCCGAAATTATTACAACCCAAACATCTTCATTTTTATTCCATTATCAAATTAAATTCCTATTCTTAAACTTCCAATTCATTATCCATATAGGTTTATTCAAAACCATCTCTTAAAACTCGACAACAACCCTTACACAATTTCTTAAGTTATTTCAACTCCAAAATAACTCCATTTCTTCTTACATCAGTTTTATTTTCATTTTAATTTGATTCTTACCCAATCAAATTCCAATCCGTTTACATATTTTAATTCAATTTGTTTATTTACTCAATCCCTTCTAATTTTTATTCACCTTCTAAATTCATTATGAATTTATTTAATAACATAACCATTCCAATTATTCTAAACCAGAACTGGGTTTTATTTTTCTTTTTAAATTTTTAATAAGCTACCAAAATTTTATTCATTCCAATACAATTTCCATTTAATTTTGCTTACACTAAATTCTTCCTCAACGATTCTTTTGGATTTAGTTGAGTGAGAATTTACTTCATTCAATATCATTTCAACTAAATTAAATTTTATTTTCATTTAATCCTTTACCAATTTAATTCAAATTCAACTACATTTTATTTAGCCAACTTAAATTCGTACCATTTCCTTTACTATTTTAAATAAGAATTGAATTACATTCAATATTGTTTATAACACAACTGAATTTTGATTTCAATCGATTCAATTCAAATTTAACTAAATTTCTTTTTAATTTAAGTTAAATCCAATTCGATCCAATTTTATTTCTCCATTCAATTTAAATTTTTACTTTCTAAAATATAAGTTCAAAAACTTATTTACTAACATAAGTCCATTCATCTTTTATATCTCACTTTGCCTTACCTCACTTTAATTTCATGTAAGATTTAAATTTTGAATTTCCCAGAAAATGCCAACCATTTTATTTTGGTATAACAATTCATTTCTCTATTCACAAGTTCCCTAACTTATTTACTTAAATGCTTATATTGCTCATTTTAATCCATTGACATCTTATAATCACCATTCTAGATTATGTATATACCACTTAATAGCTTAAGGGTATAAATTTTCATTACACAATTATAACCCACACTTATATAATCATTTTACATTTCAATTTTATATCCCATTTAATTCGATTCCAATTCCAATTTTATTGAACTTATCTCAAGTTAAATTCAAATATATTATATTCACTTCCATACACTCAAGTTAAATTTTAATTTCAAGATTAAAATTTTCATTTCTCCATTTCTTATTCAAATCACTTCACTTAATAAGTTCAATAGTTGCTTTATCTTAACTTTTCACATTATTTAAATAGAGTTTCCAGAATTCAATTACCCGGTTTTATTTCAAAACCATTTTGAAATAATAATCAACACATACCCACTTGGTATACTAAATCAAATCTCCAGATTCCAAAACAACTTGTTTTTACCAAAACAAATTTCCCCTTTTGAAATTTCTAAAACAACTTGCATACCCAACAAGTCCAAACAAATATCACAACCAATCTCCACGGTAGCAATCCATTACTTAGAAACTCGAAAATGAATACTGATGATGTGGCCATCATCATCAGGATTATTTTCCAGCGACTGAAGTGATTTCAATGCTTCCTTACTTCCACAAATTCCTTTCAAATCAATTCCCATTCAAAAATATTTCCCAAAATAATATTCCATTATTTCCTTCAAATTTTTGGAAAACATGTCCACCATTTCCAAGATTGCCAAACCTTTGTTTAAATACACTTTAAACGCTTTTCAAAATTTTCGGGATTTAAATTCTGGTCTAAATCAATTTTAGTTATTCTTCTATTGGATAAATCATACTTATAGAATTCTATTTGGTTATAAACCATTTCAAATTCTAGATTCTTATTTGATTATAGTATTAACACCCAATCATCCAAATATATATAATAATTTTAGACAAATATTTCTCTTATATCAAAATATAATTTTGGGTAAAATTATTTCATTTACCCACTTTAAAAACAATACCATGTCGGTATATCTTGTTTAAGAGTTTAGAAACCCCTATCGATACGGTTGTACTTCCCGTACCGACCAGAATTCATAAACACTCAATCGATAAGTCAACACAGTATAAAAACAGTTTTATATTCACTAACAAGTACGCTCTCGTATCTATTATTACACTCAACTCATTCTAGAGTATTGTGGGCTCTATTTCTAATGAGTAATTTTCCCACCAGAGCCAACACTATCGCCAACCTAAGCTCTGATACCAAATGTGACGACCCGCCCTTCTCGACCCTCGAAAATCGACACAAATACACCACAGAATAATATGCCGACGCTCGAGTGCCTGAAAAGACAGATTGTTGAGGGAAAAGGAAGGTAGAAGAAAGAAGGAACTAAACAATAACAAAATCTCACAATTACAGCGGAACAAAATATAATACATAATATCATATCTTTACACAGAATGAAAACTATATCTGTTTTATACAATATACCATCAGAGAATCACAAACAAACAACAATTACCAGCCTGACAATTTCAAACAATCACAGCAGCGGATATAAACAAATATGGTAATACGTTTCGGACTCCATCTCCTCTCCTGAGCTCCACAGCATCCTTTCCTGTAATCTATAATACTCGGATCTGATCCGAGCATTATAATAAAATAACACCCGAGTCAGTGTGGAATACCAGCGTGAGAGAAATATACCCAAATTGATTATTAAAGTTTCAAAACCCTTTGAAAACAAAAGTATCTCGTAAGACCACGCCACAAATAAACATGTCGGGTTTTTACCTTACGATAGCCAAAACACTTTTTATTAAAATTCTCTGATATTATAATAGGGTCTATATACAAATACTTACTCAAATAGCCGAAATTGTTATATTTATTAAATTCCACCTACTAGCCACAAAGTGGGTTATACAAACAAAAATCGTAAAAGACTCGTAGGGAGAATGGGTTTCCAACTAATGACTAGGCACTGGGGTACCACCTATCACAGTACGTGGCCGAGATCCGCGTACCGAGGGTTACTCCCAATCCCCTACAACACAAGACTGGGACTATCTCTTACTGGATAATCCCGAGTAAGATCACCCCGTGGTTGGGATCAGCAACCGCACCACTAAGCCGAATAATATGGACATCTAGACAGGGATGACCTCACCCTAATGGGTGCTACCCACTTAGCCTTGCTGCATAACCCCTAATTTTCAGTCATTCCCAGTTGATGAGGCTTGAGGCTAAGCATTACCTTTTAGAACGTTTCACTTAGAATGCCTAGCGTCCACCTGACGATGTTCTGAAAGCATTCATCCATACAAGTCCGTCCGGGGTTCGAACGGAACCGAAGGCACTACTCCTACTACATCCATTTTGGAATCATCCTCAGGATTAGTAGCGACTAGCCCTTGCACTTCACTGCTCCATCTTTGAATCCAAACTTTCCTTCCTCACGAAAACATACAAACCGGATCGAAGTGGTTTTCGAGAATTTAATCCTGATCCCGGTCTCTTCGAAATGATCAACGCATTGGCCAATATTGATAGTCGGTTATTTAACTATCAATTAACATTCAAAAATATCCATCAAACAATAAATAATTTCTCAAATTATTTACTAATCTCAAAATATCTTCGCAAGATATATTTCCCTTTTCAGCCCCTTTTTGGAAACAGTTTTCAACACCGTACTCTTCTCATGGAATAAATTCCCATATATTTATTTCCACTGAAAACACCAAGTACAAATACCTTAGATTTCAAAACGATTAAATCACTTTATTCTAAAATATACCTTAAATATTTAAATTAGACTACTTAAACATTTTATTCAAAAATATATTTTAAAAATATTTAAAGCCAAACTATTTTATAAGATATAAACTAATTTTATAATAAAGGTTAAGTTACACTAAATTTTAAAAGAGGTGTTACAAAATTCTATACTAGTTTCGAATAAATTTAACCAAACTATTTTCAAAATAAATCCATTTTATAAAATATAAATGTTAAAAATATTCTTTCAAAACATAATACCAATTAGCCCTCTAAAATAATTACTACTATAACTAATTTGATAAATATTCACTTTTAAAATTTCTACCACTTAAATAATAATTTCTTAAGACCATTCTTTTAAAAAAACTTCAAAACTTCTTACTTTTACTCAAAAATCTGCTTTAAAAACGTACTTGGCTTTTCAGGGAAATACACTTCCATTTTAGAATAAACCAAAGAATTCTTTTTATAAATCCTGCTGGATTTATCACAACTCAAATTTACGTTTAAATCCCGTAGATTTCTGCCAACACTTTAAAAATAAACCTTTTTTTTTCATTTTTAAACACATTTTCCATTTCCTGGAAATCACTTCCAAAATATACTTAACTTATTTAAAATAAGTTGCTAAATTCTTTATTCAAAATATACTTTTGAAAATCTTTAAAAGTTTCTTGGGTAACTTTAATCAAAAATTTCCTTTTAATATAAAGTTATATATCAAATACTTATAATAAAGTTTCCTTTAGAAAACATAATACTAATTTACCTTTAAAATAATTAAATACCATAATTAGTTAACTAAATATTTACTTTCATTTAAAAGTAATTAAAAATAATATTTTCTTCTAAAACATTCTAAAAACACATTATAAACCTCTAGTTCATACTTCGGAAGCTTTTCTTTGGAAACATACTTAGTTTTCCAGGAAAATACACTTTCCATCTTTCAAAAATAATCCCACTATTACTTTTAAAACAATTTGCACCTTCTTATAGAAGTTCCCACCGGAAATCTATGCTTTCAAATTTATCCCTCAATAAATATTCCATTTCATTTATAAACCCAGTTTATAAATTTCCATTCCTCATTACCTTTTAAATCACAATTTTAAAAACACTTCAAATTCCAAACCAATTTCCACAATTTAATTTTCTTAAATTCATTACTCAGAAATTCCTTTTCAATTCCCTTTTAATCCCAAATTTATTTTATTTCATTTATATTTATATTTTAACATACCAGATTATACTTATTCAATCATAACACGGCACAGCTTAATTTCCAAATTAATCTATCGCAGTATATAAATGAATTACATCATCAATTATGCAAATAATTTCTATATTGTGAGGAATCCAGTTGGGTCCCTCCAACCTGTTTCCCTACATCCACAGATGTTAGCAAAACAAATAAATATCGATCCTATTTGATAACCATTATCACATTCAACAAATCAAGCAATCATTTAAATATTAACTATTTAAACTAACTAGCATTCCAGATGTGAGTGAGATAAACTCACCTTGAGTTTCGACGAGCGTTCAAATTTTAAATTAAATCGAACGACGTTCGATTAGCCCTAAATTTTTACTTGCTCGGAATGATCCCAGATATAAACTGCAACGTAGAGCTCCTCGGTGCGGTTCCAGCGCCGCCAATTTCGTCGAAATCCGACTATGCAAGCAAAAGATATGAAATATATAAGTTTCAAATATAGATTTTATATAATAAATTCCTATTTCTCATTTTAAAACACCATAACCAATCTATACCATTCACTAAAATCAAGGAATCGTGGTCACACCCTCAATCTTCTTCCCTCCCTTCCTAACGCGACCGTAACAGGTAAAAGGAAACCCAAACACGCACGAATCGAAACGAAGACCGCACCACCTCATCGATCTTGATGATGATCGGGCTTCACCAAACGAACGGCTTACACAAGCACTGCCTTCGGCACCGGACCGGTTCCCTCAAACATCTCCGTTCCCTCAAAAAACGCGAATGAACTCGCTGCGTTCGTGGTTGGTCCCTTGACAATTCACTCCACGATATACGATCATACCCGTTGAACAGGTAGATCTAGCTGAGCCCTACAACTTCCTAGTTGGGAGTTTCCTCAAAAGATTGGTGGATAAGGAGAAATTTGAAGGAGTAGGAGGAAACATATCGACCATTAAATAGTTAGGTGATGGCTGCGTTTTAGAGAATAAGGTTTAGCTGATAAACATATATATATATATATATATATGTACACGTTAATATATTAATTTAATAATAACATATTCACAAATTCTTAACTTTTAAACGAACTACAAATCACACGTGCCACCTGGCGTTTATAAGGTTTTACCCGCATTTCGAACACAATGGAATGTGTTTCGGAGCCTAATTTGATTGTATGTGGAAGATAGCTTTTTCAATCGATTTAAAATATTAAATTATCGATTTAAATTTCAACGCGTTTCTCACCTGTACGAGCAAACGGTAACTCCAAACGCTACGAAAATTGAAATCCTATAATAATTAACTATTACGGATCTAATGGAACTGGTTTCGTCGAATTCCGAGACTGTGTCCTGGAAGGCTATTATAACTCGTCGATTAATTCGAACGATTTTCAAAATCGTCGAAATCATTTATAATTTCACTTTTAAAATTTTACTATCTTAATTATAAATCATATGGAATTTATAATCACATTAGAACTTATTTTGATTCATTTTAAAACAAAATCTGATTATTTACATTATTATATTAAATTCCATTTTTTAATTAATATAAACTTTCTAATTTAACTCATAGACTTTGATTCCATTCAAAAGTCAAATACTAAAATTCAAATCAAACTAGACTCAAAATAAATCTTAGAAACCATTTATTCCTAGATTTACTAATTATCCCAATTTCGAATATTTAATTATTATTATTCAAATCCAATTGAATTGCCATATTTGAAATTTTACTAATCTTATTAATTTAACCAAAATCTTCTTATTCAAAATCAAATTATATTTCACATTCAACATTTAAAATGAATTAAATGTTCAAAATCTAACGACCAAAATTTCGGGCCGTTACACTATGCATATAAATATGTAAGTGTTAGTGGAGTCATGTAATAAGTTTTAGATATTAGATTGCAACTCCATATAGACATTAACTCTTGACAATATGATTAGTTAAAATACGTTTATGTTTATTTATTTATAACTAAATTAGATATATATATATACTAGATAGTGTATATAAGAATGTGAGTTTGAGTTTATTGAATTGTTAGTTTTGATTTCTTTTTCCTTATTGTTTTATGTATGTTAGCTTGAATCTTTCTTCTTCAATCGCACTGCTATATGTGAATATATATGTATATATATATAGGTGTTTATATCTTGATTTGTGAACCCTCAGAGTTCAATGTTTGGTCTTGTTCTATGCATTTGGATAGTGAATTGATTTTTGTATGCTGTGTAATGTCTTACTTCAAACTCCATGTGTAGGATTGAATTCCCTGGTTTAGGCCATGATAGTTTAAATTTATGATTTTGGGAAACTTGATGTTATAATATTTTCTATAGTTTATTGGTTTATTATTTCTTCTACATAAGAGCACAGTTCTATTTATATATATATATATAAACAAGTAATAATGGTTTATCATCAATACATATATATAACACTAATATAGATATAAATTAGTTATGTATATATATAAAATGGATATATGTATAATTGAGTTTTATAAAACCATTTGAGTTCCTAATAAAAGGAAGGGAGATTTTCAAAGGTTGTTGTGAATTCGAAGTTACTATCTAATTTTATTTTTACAGAAGGTTAAGAAATTTATTGTTTATTATACAAATTAAGATTACCGTTGAATTTTGGTAATTCATGCAAATTTACTTATTGTTTATATATAAATATTTATTTTATTGATGGGGTAAAGTCGTGAATGATTTTATTAAAAATCAGTATAGTATTTATAATTTTATTTAATTTAAATTAGCTACTTTTTTCCTGATTAGTCTTTAACGTATATTGATTTAGAATATGTGTGTATATATGGGATATAATATATATGTATGTATGTATGTATGTATGAAGTATTTAAACTTATTAATTTTAAGATATATATTTATTATTCTTTACTTTTTATTTGCTTTGTTATAAAATTATTTGTTGCAACTGATTTAGTATTGAATATTGGTTTGTTTGTTCCTGTCATGCTTGGCATTTTAATTAATCTAATTTATACTGTTTTATTGCTTTGTATACATATATGATATATTGATCAATATGAGTGATTCACCATTGTGCTTGGTTTGATTAATATTTTAATATGATACGGTGATGACATATGTTCTATTTGATTTATTGTTATTTATTCTGTGTAACGAGAAATTATATCAAACGGATTAGTGATACCATTTGGTGTGGGACTTTCGATAACACTTATTCGGCTATTCTTTGGACTTGTTATATAGAATAAAGAAGGGCTAGTGTGATGTATGATCATTGATTAAATGGACTAGTAACACGTGTTGGTATGGGACACCGTTGTGTTATTTGTTCAGTTATTATTTTGCTCGTGGATGACACTCAACACGGGTATGTTGAGTGTGACTTGCTACGGTGAGTGCATATGGAGGCTACTTGTTAGCCACAAAGTTTGTATCCTTATATGTATGTCTACCTTTGTTTGACTCCCTTTATGTTTCAAGTGTGAAATAGATTGCCCGTATCCATCTTGGCGGCCTGATCATTGAGTCGTGCCATAGATCCGTGGTACCATCATTATTCATGATTTTCGATGCACATCAAGAGATTGGTGGTTGGTTACCTCTTATGTGACATAGGCCAATAGTCAATTACCATAGAGTCACATGTCGGTAATCGTGGCTGAAGAGGCGAAGCTTTGTCGAGCCTATGGTGGATCATTGTCACGATACCGAGAAGGAAGAGGTAATGGTAATTGATTACTATTGGAGTCATGCCATATGGACAATGTGTGGTTCTTGGAGCAAGCAGATGTGTTGTCAGTCTCCTCTCTGGTTCCAGTATATGTGGATGTATGTTGGTAGTAGATAGCCATATATTATGTATAGATAAGATTATACCTGAGATTATGTCGAGTATGATCGACCTTGTATCCTTCTCAAGCAGACGACCTATTTATTATTGATTTGTTATTTATATCTCTTAGGGTCATTCAGTCGAGAGTTTCATCTCTTAAGTACTTTGATTTTGTTTCATAGCAAGGTTTAGAACAATACATTGTATATAAGATGCATGAATCTTGGCCTTAGAAAAGACTTAGTGTCCCTGTCTTCGTAGGTAAGGTGGATTTTTATTTAGATTCAATTGATACTAGGAATATACAATGATATTGAGGTAATCATCTAGAAATATATTTGTTATTTTCCTATTATATGTTATTATTATTCCTTTCCCTATTTTTATGGTTTGTTTTGTAACTTTATGGTGCTACTAAATTATTTGCTTAAATGACAACTATGTTTTAAATGGAATATTGACTTTTGGCCTATAGTCAATATACGCACATAGAAGATTGAAATATAAATATCTTATTCAAACAAATATATGTTTAACAAAATAATGAATTTGATATTATAAGATGAGTAGAAATATTTTTGTTACTTATTTTGGTGTTAATTTGTCCGTAAAGTGATTTAAGAATTCCGGTCGATACGTTTGATCAGCGTTATCGATAGGGATTCCTAAACGCTCATATGAGATAGTCTAACATAATATTTTGGAAATGTTTAAAATTATTAAATGTTAGATAAAAGTAAATATTTATAACTTAAGCAAATATTGAATGTTATTGTTGTTATTGTTAATGATTCGAAAAGTTAAGAGAATGTTTTAATCACAAATCTTTTGGAAGATATGTATTATTACTATAGTATTAACAAAGATTTGAAAACAATGAGTAAAATTTTATTGAGGCTAGTATATTGTAAATAGGTCGAAGTAATATCTATATAAGTTCTAAAAATAAAATGGTGTTAACTTGTCAATTTACTGTGTTAAGAATTTTGGTCGATGGGGGTGAACTTGTGTTCGATAGAAGTTCTTAAATGCTTAGACGAGACATGTTAACACAATGTTTTAGGGAAAAATACGATGGAAAATGAAAAAAAAAATGAGTTTGAATTTATAAGAAATGAGGATTAAATGGAATTATATAATTTAACAAAGGATTTATACAGGAATTAATTTTCTATCTTTGTGAATATAAACTTCGATTTGATTTGAATGCTCCAACTTAGCTTGATTGACCATCGATTTTCTGATAAATGGTCGTGGTGTTTTTGGACGTGATCTTTTCAACAATATGTGTGTGTGGGTGTGTGTGTGTGTGTATTCTAATATATTTTGAATACTTTCTGGATGTTGATTGACTTTCTTATTTCAACGCTGACTTGATTAAAAATAGCCATTGCTCGGTTGCCTTTGTTATCTCTATATTGTATCATTCATCTCTGATTTTTAGCGGGATCTTGATTTTTATTGGCTGATACTTGAACCCATTCATACTATATTTAGTATTTAGTGTGGATCTCTATTTTTGATGATTCTCACTTTATGGTTATTGATGGTTCACGACCTTGCTTTGATGCTTGTGTTGGTTATTTGCACATATATGTATATATGTGTATATTTGTATGTGTCAATGTGATAGACTCATCGTTGTGGCCACCGTATATATATTAATACTAGTTACTTCATTGTTATTGTGCTTGCATCTCCGTTGCCTAAGTTGTTTTCCCCTTCATTGTTTATATCTTCTTATAGTTCGACCATGTGCGCTTGTAATTTTGACCTGCATGTACATGTACTACTTACATACTTATCTTGGGTCCTTGTTGTCTCCATTATGTTGAGGTGTTGTGTCCTATACTCATGTGTTTGTATGATATACATTTATTAATATATATTTGCATTTTTGAGTGGGTGTAGCAAAGGAGTGAGTAAGTGTGTTATTTAATAAATAAGTGCTGCTTCTTATTTCAAGTGATATGCTATTAGTATATTCTTTTGCATAGCATCTGTCATTCACTTTATTCATATGTTACACACATGTATATGTAAACATAGCAGTAGTTACACCTTCTCGGTACACCTTTAACTCCTTATCATATTTTTAGTCAAACATCATTATATGTTAAAAAACGGAAGCGAAAGTCATTCTTTGATATTAGGAGAGTGCTAATGAAAATTCTAAGATGATATTCTCTTTCTTTTTCAGTTTTCTTTTAAGCTAAAATTTAAGCTCTCGATCAATTATGTTGTCACAGCCCATTTTTCCTTACCGATTTAAACTGACTTTAAACCACACTTGTCAGCCAAATCGTATGGAAAGACGGATAGTGAAAGAAGGAAAGTAGGTAGAAATAGAAAGAAGATAGATGAAAAGAGAACAATTAGAATCTCATAGCGGAACTAATAAACTATAATATAAACAAATCTTTACACGAAACCAAAACTGTTACTTTAATAACGTATACAGACTTTAAATCAGAGTTACAGCCATTCAATTCAGACAGTTTATAACAACATGTCCTTACAACTAATTGACACACAATCAAATATAGAATGAATATAAGCATCTACGAGAATATGTCCCTTGATTCCAGCTCCTCTCCTGAAGCTTCCAGTCTTCCAGCTAAACATGGAAATATGCTCGGTCTGACCCGAGCATATAGGAAAAACACCAAGCCCGGGTCAGTCTGGTAAGAAACACACTCAACTTGATTAATTAAGTTTCAAAAAAATCCTTTTGAAATCCAAGGTATCTCGTAAGATCACGCCACAAATAAACACGTCAAGTTTTTACCTCACGATAACCACAACATTTCTTATAAAATCCTCTAATATTATAATGGTGTCTATGTACAAATATTTATTCAAATAGCCGAAATTGTTACATTATTAAATTCCAGCATACTAGCCACAAAGTGGGTTCTACAATCAAAACCGTAAAGGGCACAAAGGGAGAATGGATTTCCAATGATTGACTAGGCATTGGGGTACCACCTATCATGGTATCTGGTCTAGATCAGCATACTGAGGACTCTTTCGTTCCTCTGCAACACAAGACCAGACTACCCCTTACTGGATAGCTCGAGTAAGATCATCCCGCGGTTGGGATCAGCAACCGACCACACAGCCGAATTAAAAAGGGACCTTTAGATAGAGATGACCTTACCCTACTTGGGTGCTACCCACTTAGCCTTGTTGTTGATACGCTATATTTTGATCAATGACAACGTGCTTCAACAAAAAGGAAGAGATATGTGCAAAGCTAAAAGACCAAAGATATCATGAGTACTTATTATATATGTATAGGTCTTAGT
Organism: Allium cepa; assembly: GCA_030765085.1. NCBI lineage: Eukaryota > Viridiplantae > Streptophyta > Magnoliopsida > Asparagales > Amaryllidaceae > Allium > Allium cepa. The sequence continues at coordinate 472,869,359 of CM060931.1, forward strand.
CTTAGTTTTATTGTTAAAATCTATCCTCAAGAAGCTTGCACAAACACAGGAACACATTTCATACCTTAATATTTTAGTTAAGTGTTCACTGTGTAGAAACTGCCAGTTCAGTCGACTGAACAGGAAATTTCAGTTGACTGAACCTATAACAGAATTACAACATGCACAGTTTCAATCGATTAAAATTCCCTGTTTAGTCGACTGAATTTAATCCTGTGAATTTTTTATGAAAAGACACCTTCTTCTTCCCAGGAGTTGCAACCATTCTCCAATGGTAATGGATGCATCTCTTGCCTGGATCTTTTGCAAATAGATACACCTCTTCTACACCTATGAATACATGATTCTATCATTTGCAAATTACGAATTCTAATTGCTTTAATCTCTCTATTATCTTGATCATATTTTCAGATTTGTTAAGTTTTCAAAAGCAATCACAAACCACTTCAATTGCTTGAGTCTCTGATTTATCTTAAATACACTTTTGATTCATAGCAATTTATATTTCCTAAATCTTCATAAACACATTTCATTTTCTTGAGGATAAGATTATAGGAAAGTTGTATTCAATTAGACTTACTAGTGTTATCAAGAACACAACAAGTCAGAAATACTCTTTGTATCTAGTTGAAGTCCTCTTCGGTAGTTGAGGCAAGAAATCCCGTTCGGTTGTTCAGGTAAGTTGTTAACCTATTCCTCCGGGTTAAGTGAGGGTTGTTGGTTAGTTGAATTCCTAAGAGGAGCTTAGGGACTGGACGTAGGACAAGAGGTCCGAACTAGTATAAGGTCTCGGTGTCTACTTTACTTACTACTTATTGCTATCTACCTAGACCATTCCACTATTCCATATTATATGATCCTACCGCATAGCTTCTTTCAATTAGTATCAGAGCAAGGCTGTCCTATAACCATAACACCGCTATTTGACATATTAGATAATATGAAAAATAACACAAGCACAAGCACAACAACTGCCTATAACTCTACATTTGCAGAAGGACAATCTACCCAAAGACCCCCTCTATTCAATGGACTAAACTATAATTATTGGGCTACAAGGATGAGAATTTATATGCAAGCAACAAGCATTGAAGCCTGGAATGCAACTCAAGCAGAGTTCGTTGTACCCACAACTGATTACCCTACATGGACACAAACTCAGAAGAATGAAGCTAGTGCAAATGCCAAAGCTATGAATATGTTATTTTGCGCTTTGGATAGGAATGAGTTCAATCGTGTTAGCATTTGTACTACTGCACATCAGATATGGGATACACTTAGAACCATACATGAAGGCACAAACAAGGTCAAACAAACAAAGATCTCCATGCTAAAGAAGTAGTTCCAAAACATTAGAATGCGACAGAATGAATCCATCAATGACATGTACTCGAGATTTCAAGACATTCATCATGCCTTAATAGGATTAGGAGAAAAGTATACGGATTTTGATATTGTATCTAAGGTCCTAAATTCACTCACTAATGAATGGGAGAGAAAAGTCTTAGCAATCGAGGAAGCAAACGATCTATCTACAATGAAACCAGAAGAATTAATTGGAAACTTTATGTCTTATGAAGTTAACATGCAAGCTAAGAAAGATCAAGCACAGGAAATAAAAAATGTGGCTTTTCACATAGAAAAGGAAGAATCGGAGTTTGAAGATAAGGATCTAGCATTTATTGCCAAAAATTTCAAGAAATTATTAAAATATAGAAAAGGAAATAAAAACGGTTTCAAAAAGAATTTCTTGAACAAACCTTCATCCTCAAATATGGAATGTTTTATTTGTCACAAGAAAGGTCATATGATAAAAAACTTTTCGGAGCTAAAGAAGGAGAATCGGAAAAACTTCAACAACAAGAATAAGAAAGACAAATTTAAAAAGAAGGCTTTTTCTGTCACATAAGACGGTTCAGATTCATCATATAGTGATAGTGATAGCAACAAGGAACAAGCAAATGTGTGCTTCATAGCTCAAGAATCTGAGGTTAGTGATTTATCTTATGATGATTTAACAGAAGTAAACACTGAATTTTTAAATACTATAAAAATTCTCAAAAAGAAACTTAAAGAGACACGTGAAAATCAGAACAAAGCTGAATTTGAAAGAGATGTTAAAAGACAAAAAAATATTGGAAGAAGAACTTGAAAAAGTTCAAGAATCTCTCTCAAACTCAAATAGTCAACTTTTACTTTTGAGCCAAGAAATTGAAACTCAAAAGACAAAGAATGATGAAATTATTTCTGAAAATCATAATTTAAAAAATAAACTAAAACAAGTTGAATTAGAAAATACTAGTCTTCAAATTAAATTAGATAACATTACTAAAAATGTTTCTAATTTTAATAAGGGAAGAGAAAATTTATCTAAAATTCTCGAAAATTCTCAATCCTCTTCAAATAAAAATGGATTTGGTTTTAAAAAAGAATCAAAAATTCTTCCAAAGAAAAATGCTAATTTTAAGAGGGAAGATAATTCAAAACATAGTATAGTATTGAAAAATAACATACCAAAACACACTAAAAAGAAAAAGGAAATCAAAATATGGGTTCCGAAAACAAACAATAATTTAATTCGAAACAAATATATAAATTCATTTATAGAAACAGTTCACAAAAATAGTAATTATCTTTATAAAAGGGATACTAAACCCACTTGGGTTTGGTTTTCTAAGATCTAACTCTTAGGACCCTATTAAAAGGTGGGTACCAATATATTTATTAATATTTTTTGCAGGTCCCACTCAAGAAAATAAAATGGATTTTGGATAGTGGTTGCACAAAACACATGACCGGAGACAAAGAAATGCTTATAAATATTTCATACTTTGATGATGCATCTGTTACCTTCGGAGATAACTCAAAAGGTTTCATCATTGGCAAAGGAGATGTGTGCAACTATGGTATGTCAAATTTACCCTTATTACAAATGTTTCTTTGGTTAAAAACTTAAAACATAATTTATTAAGCATAAGTCAACTATGCGACAAAGGTTTTAAAATAACTTTTTTTGAAAATAAATGTTGTATTTTTGGTCAAAATCAAAATCTTATTTTTGAAGGAAAGAGAGATAGAAATATTTATGTTTTAAACATGAAAATTAATAATAATAAAGATATGTGTTTAATGGTCAAAAAATAATGATCCTTGGTTATGGCACTTTGTCATATTAATTTAAAATCTATTCAAAAACTTTCAAAAAATGAATTAGGCAAAGGCTTACCAAAAATAAATAATATTTACGATGATTGTCAATTAGGAAAATTAACTAAATCATCTTTTAAATCTAAGAAAGTTATTTCAATTTTACAACCATTAGAATTATTACATATGGATTTATTCGGACCAAACACAGGTTCAATCTATTAACCATCATCTATATGTTTTTGTAATAGTTGATGATTTCTCAAGATATACATGGACGATATTTATGAAAAACAAAAGTGATACGTTTGATTATTTCAAAAACTTTGTTAAAAGAATTCAAAATATTACGAATTTAAAAGTCAAAAATATAAGGAGCGATCATGGAGGCGAATTTGCAAAATGAATCATTTGAATTATTTTGTAAAAAGAAAGGAATAAATCATAATTTTTCATTTCCTAGAACTCCACAACAAAATGGAGTTATAGAAAGGAAAAATATAACTGTAACATCCTGGAATTTTTGACAATATCAATTTAATAATCGATATTAAAATTAAATTGATATTGATAATTTTGTTAATAATAATTCAAATAGATTTAATAATCTTCTTTTAATAAATATTTAAATTGGTGGATTTTATCATTTTAAAGCTAATTAATTGTTTTCTGTTTATAATATATATAATTGTATATATTGTAAGTTGATAAACTTTGATTTGGGACTCAATAAATGAATCAATTATCTAATCTTAAATTTATATTTGGTAAATTGGAAATTTGATTTAAACTTAACATTTAACTTTTCAAGACAATTTAATAAATAATTATATGGTTTATATTAAAGGAAAATCTTATTTGTTCAGATTTATATTTTAATTAACTTAAATTTGAAGTTAAATTTGTTTAACATCAAAGCTTTGTTTTATTTTCTTTTTAAAGTATTGCTTGAAATTTTGTAAGAAGTTTAAAATACAAATTACATATGTCTTAATTTATTAAGTAATAAAAGTAATTTATAATCTCTTTTATAAATTATTTAGAATTGTTTAATTTGTTATTTTTAAATAAAAATGATAATACTTAGTTTTTATAGACATAAATAAATTTTGTTAGAAATAGGATTTGTTATTTTAATAAGAGTTATATGTGCATCTATATATAACTTGATTTTTAAAATTGGATTTGATAAATTAATTTAAGTTTGAATTTAATGTTTTAAAAGAATAGACACTTAAAAATATTTGAATAAGCTTATATTTACAATTTGATTGTTTTCATTTCTTTTTAATTTAAAAAGAGGTAAATTCATTTATATATAGATAAGAATGATAAATTGAGGTTTTAAAGTATTTATAAACAATTTTAAACTAAAATATTCTTAATATATGTGTTAATCTCCTAATACTTAAATTGACATGTGTAAGCCATTAATTAAAACAAAGAGACAAATGTTAAAATTTAAACAAGTGTCCTTTTAGTTTTTCTTCTAATTTAATGAAATCAAAAAAATAAAATAAAAATAAAATAACATTTCTTACATAAAAACATTTTCCCTCATTCTATTCTTTTCTATTCTCCATTACTTAAGAAATCTTCAGCTAAAATCATCTTTTTCAAACCACCTAAAATCTGAAATCATATACATGCAAAAACAGAATTCCTTTAAATAAGCTCCTCATAAACAAAATCAAAAATTGTTTGAATCTTCTTCAAAACCCAAAACCATCTTCAGAACTGTAATGCAAATTTTCCTCAACACCAAAAATATCTGAAAATTTCACTCTACAAATCAAAGTATAATCCTAAAACCAAATATGCATGCATCTGAAAATCAAATTGCAGCATCAAAAATTTGCATGCAACCGAGACCCTACATTTCTGTTTTGTAAAACATCCAAAAACCTGAAAACATGCAATGAAAATCTCTGCATCCTGTCAGGAATCAAGCATTTCAGCTAAGCATTTGCAGTATTAAAGAAGCATGCATGTGATTCAGGATGCAAGCATTGCAGCAAAGCATTTGAGTGAATCTGGAATTAAAGTTTGAAAATATAAGAGAAGCAACTCAGGGTCAGGCTTATCTAAACAGGGTGCTCTGCTCATTCAAAAAAAAAATTTGGTGAGTAACATTTTTTTTTAAAAATAAACTTAGTAAATATAGTTGCTTGATTTATTCTTGTGATAATCATGTTTGAAGTGGTTGAATATGATAAAATTCTCTGTATAAATGTTGGGTTTCTGAATGCTTGTTTGGGTTGTGTTGTGTCCTTGCCTGTTCCAGAATTCCAGGATTAAATTTTGATCAAAATCACGATCTCATGTTCAAATCTTTGTTAAGGTTTAAGATTCAAGCAATATATGGTTTAGTAACATAAGTAATGTTTAAAATCTTACTTAATATATAATAAAATTTGTATTGTTTCTGGAAAATTTAAAAAAATAACAGTGTATGTGTAATAATATGAAAATTCAAATACCATAATTTATAAATTCAGGAATGTAATTTGAATTCTTAAACCAAATGGTGACTTTTAAAACTAAAATCTTTTCTAGCATTAGGATTTTGGCTATGTCCTTGTTTAAACTAAAATTGATGTTTGAGCAATTTTTGATGGTCCACTAGCTATGGAAGATTGGATTTCTTCCAGGAGGTAGAAGCGTGATCATGGTTTTCAGGGAAAATTATGGGGAAGAGGATTTAAGCATTATGGTGATGGTGATTTTGGATTGAACTTTATAACCCTAGTTTTTCTTTTGCTCGAAAAATCGATTGTTGCGGCCTCTATGAATGATCGAGCTTTCCTAGATTTGAGTTGATGATAGATGGCGTGTGGAATTAGCTGTGGCCGAAGGTGGATGATGATCAGAAATATGAGATTGAGGCAAATTCATGTAGCGACATTTGCTACTGTTTGAGCTTGAATGCTCGATTTCGAATTAGGGGTTCTGCGTTCAAATCGAAGGTCGGAATGGCTTTTGATGATGAGTAGTGACTTGCGTAGGGGGTCGCGAGGGGTCGGAGGTGATTGCTCCGGTGGTGCAGGTGCACATGATTCTTGGAATGTCAGATGTTTGTTTTGGGGAAGAAAGGTCTCTCGGGAGTGTTTCGGGTTGTCGCATATTTTTGCTCGAAGCTGTGGGGTTTGGGACTCGGGGAAACTGTTGTTGTGGGCTGAAGCATTGATGGGTTTCAGGTTTATGAGTAAACCTATCAGTACAGGATTTTTTTTTAAAAAAAAAGAAGCTGACTATATTAAATATGAATGAATTCAAAGGGATATGTTCTTGAGTTTACTCGAGTTATTTTATTTTTTAGCTCGGGTTAGTTTGTTGGAGTTTGAAAACTTGTCTTGTTTACAAAATTTAAAACTAAATTTAAAAGTGGGAGCTAAAATTTAAAGTAAGGTTTAAAGCTAATTTAAATTATGGATTCAAGTTGAATTGAATCTTAAAGTTGGAAATGATTAGGTTTTTAAATTCAAATTTGCTTAAAAATAACTTTAAAAGAGTTTATTGTTTAAAATGTTTTTAAAGAATTTGAATTTGAAATTTGAAATTGGAATATGACTAATGTTTAAACAAAGTTTAAACTTGATTCATATTTGGATTTGAATCTTTGTTTCAAATAAATTTAAGTTTATAAACTTAAGTGTTTAAAACAAATTTAAATAATAATGGAAAATTTAAATGGTTTTAATTTAAAAAAGAAATTTGTTTTAACTTTTATAAAATTTCTTTTATAATTAAGGAATTATTATCAATTAAGGGTTTTAGATTGATTTTAAACTTGTTAAAGTTTAATAATAGATTAATGTTTTGTATTTCATTTAATTATTAGAGTAATTAAATGAATAATTAATTTATTTAATAAATTAATTAAATAAATAATTACTTAAAGTAATTAAGGTTTAATCTTAAGGGTTTAGGATTAATTATTCTTTGAATAATTAACTTGTAATTAAGAATAATTAATTAAATAAAATTAGTTTTTAATTGATGATTAATAATTAATTAATCAAGTAATAATGGACTAATTAAGTTTTTAATTAACACTTAATTATTTAATTAATCTGGAATTAATTAATGGATTAATTAATTTGTAATTAATAATGATTAATACAAGTTAATTATTTTGGAAAAATATTAATGAATTGTTTAATAGTAAATGAAGGACATTAACTAAGGATTATTTAATAATTAATTAATGTGATTAATTTAAATTATTAATGAGATTAATTAATTTAAAGATAATCATTTGTGTAAGTTATTAAGTATAATTACTTATGGAAGTAATTAAGGAAGTAATTACTAGTTGTAATTAATCAAGTTTAATTTGATTTGATTAAGTTAATTAATTCGGTTTAATTAATTTAAAATTAATCATTTGATGATTTACGAAGTATAATTACTTAATGTAATTTATTGAAGAATAATTACTTAAAGAAGTAATTAATGGGTAATTACTATATGTAATTAATTGAAGGTGATTTGATTTTTGAAGTAATTTAAGTATAATTACTTTGTGAATAAATCAAGGAATTAATTAGAGATAATTAATCAATGAGTAATTAATTTATTTGGTGAGTAATTAAAGGTAGTTAAGTAGAGAATGGGGTTAATCAAGGGTGATTAACAATTATGTTTTAAATTAAGATTAATTACTTAATGTAATTAATTTAAATAAGGTAATTAATTAAAATGTAATTAGAGATCATTAATTATATTAATATAATTAATGATGTAATTAAGATTGATTAATTATCAATAATAAGTGATTAAAGGTAATTAATTAATGTAATTAATTAAGGATTAATGTAATTAATTATAGTTATTTAATTAATGAAGTAATTAAAGGTTAATTACTGTATTTGGTTAAATATAATTAATTTGAGAAATTAATTAGTGTATAATTACTTGAATGTAATTAAGGTTTAATTAATCAGGGATGATTAATTAAAATGAATCATTGGATAATGATTAATTAAGTGACTGATAAATTATCAATAGTGATATGAGCAAGTTGATATTGGTGAAGTGATTAATTTAATTTACTTTAAATTAATGGAATGATGTAATTAATTTAATTCATTTTAAATTAATTATATTTGGGTGTGGTTAATCATTGCTTATATGGTTGGTTAGTGATTGTTCGCTTTGGATGGTTAGAATCTCAGATATGAGATAGATTATGTTGAATGATTTGGATGCATTGGTTGCATTGTGATGTTGATATAGATTATCTTTTGAATAATGATAATATGGTTTATCTGATATGATGATAATGTTGATTATCTATTATGGATCTGTGATTTATCTATCTGTGTATATAGATAATTGAATTGTTTTAAACCTTTAAAACAACTTGGCCTTAAAAGACACGCTTTGGATTTCGATGAGACCGGGATCAGGTTTCCATATTTGGATATCCGAAAACCACATCGATTCCAAATAACGTTAGGTCGTGAACCCAATTGGAGCGAGTGAAGACTCGAGGTATAAGGGCTATACGTCAGTATAACTCTGTGGGTGATTCCGTAATGAGTTGACGGAATAGTGCTTATAGGTTCGAGATGGTGATTTAGAGTGCAAGGGTTATCGTCGTTAACTCTGAGGGTGATTCCAAAATAAGTGTAACGAGATAATGCCATCGGTTTCGTTCGAACCTGGAACGAACTTGTATGGATTGAATGCTTTCATAACATCGTCAGGTGGACGATGAGCATTCTAAGAGATGTGTCCTCTAAAGGTAATCGTAGCCTCAAGCCTCATCAACCGAGAATGGCTAAAACAGGGGAGGTGCAGCAAGGCTTCGTGGGTAGCTCCCACTGGAGAGCAAGATTGATCCCTGTTTAGAGGTCCCTTTTTATTACGGCTGTGTGGGCAGTTGGATGTACACCAACTGTGGGGTTGTCTTGTTCGGAACTGTCCAGTAAGGAATGGTTCCGGTCTTATGTTGCAGGCGAGTTAGGGTGGCTCCTCGGTACGTTGATCTAGGCTACGTACTGTGACGGGCGGTGCCCCAGTAGCCCTGCCATTGTATGGAATCCAAAATCCAATAAGTGCCAACGGTTTTGATTGTATTACCCACTTTTGTGTCTAGTAGCTGGAATTTAATGAATGTAACAATTTCGGCTATTTCTTATTTATTTGAAAACCCTAGACACTATTATAATATCACTGGATTTCCTATCAAATGTTTTGGTTAGCGTAAGGTAAAAACTTTTCCATGTTTATGTGTGGGAAGTCTTACGTGATACCTTTTCTTTTCAAAGGTTTTTCAAAATTAAGCAACTTTAACCTGTTACTCACACCAGATCCATGTCTGACCCGGAGTTTATTTTTGTTTTTCATAAACTCTTTGGTACTCAAATTTTTACGAGTAGCCAAGAGATTCAGGTTAGCTTTGACGAATATTGGAGGAGTAATGGAGCAGGAGGCTTCCGCGTTAGATATAGTATTCCGTTGTGTGATCTGTGTTTTGTTTCTGAGTTGTATTATGTTGTAAATACTAGACAGGTGTTTATAACTGTCTAGTATGTGTTGTATATCTGTGTACTCTGATAGTGATTGTAAACTATGTAATATTTTATATTATTAATATAATTTATTCGTTCCGCTGTTGAGATTCTAGTGTTGTTTCTTCTTTCTCTTCTTTCTTTTCTTCTTCTATCCCTTTCTTTCTTAATTGATGATGCAATTTTCTGAGAGTAGAAAGTCGGGTCGTCACAGTTGGTATCAGAGCATTAGGTTGAGTGAATACCTAGGCTCTGTAGTGGTGTCTTTCTTGAGAGAGCATATTTGTAGTTTTATTATATATATATTTATATATTTCTACCTAATTGTTGGGTTACCTGTTCGGGTTTTCCAATATAGGTTATAAAGGTAGATAAGGTAGTAGGGTGTGTAACACGACTACTACCCTTGGTTGAAGTTTGGTGTTGAGATTGGTAGTGTATTTGTCGAGACTGTAGACCTAATACCGTCTCAAGTGAGTTTTCTTGGAGTAAGGATTTAGTAGATCTCTGAAGGTAACCTGTTATGGTTCGGAGTCTATCTCTGAGTTGGATGAGTTGAATTTGGATCTATCGGCTAGGTAGAAGAGAATAATGATGGTATCTTAATATCTCAGGGAGTAGTAGCTGCGTGATGAGACGCAGTGACTATGGATGTTCTCGAAGATGTTTCCTTTGGAACAAGTTAAGGAGGTAAGTCTGCTTCGATGTTGTGGCTGGATTCAGCAGGATGTTTCTGTCCGGTTTGAAGCCCGAGTTTCTCGAAGAGCTTTGAATTAGGAAGTCTTTGACGTCGGTGTCAGCTGTGTAGTTCGTAGTGTTCTTTATGCCAGCAAGAAGATCTTCTGGTTAGCAGTTTCTGAAGATAGAATTCAGAAGAAGCAGAGTAAAACCATTTCTTCGATGGATGGGCTAGATGTTCTAATTGGTAAAGAGAGAACAGTTTTCTTTGGATATTAGGCTGGGTTGATCGCAAAAGTGACTTGCGATAGTTTGAGTGTTCTCTTGAGCTATGAAGAGTTTGTGCGTACCTGGAGGTTGAGTTTTTTTATCGACTGGATTCTAGGAGTGATACTGGAGGATTAGTGAAGCAGCTTTGGATCAGATGGGGCATCTGAGTTTTCTTTTATGGATCTGTTGAACCTTATCTCTGTGATGAGTTATCCAGTTTATGCTCAAGTTTTTCTTCTGCTTCAGATCAGAGTTGTGCAGCGGAAGCAGTTTGGGAGTGCCTTGTTTTATCTTTTCCGGATAGGAGAAGAAAGTTAATCTTCTGATGTTTGTGAAGTAGAGTTGGTGTTCTTAGATTGGAATTGATCTCGAGATGATCGTTTTGTTGGATTGTTTTGGTCCAGTTTGTTTGTAAAGACATCAGCGAAGGTTGAGCTGATCAGGAGAGTTGAGGCAGCCCAGGATCGTCAGAAGTATTTTGTGGACAAGAGACGAAGGAATTTGGATTCCCAAGTCAGAGATTTTATTTTGAATAAGTTTTCTCCAATCTAAAGAGCTATAAGATTGAGTAAGACTGGGTAAGTCAGCTCCGAGATGTTTTGGATCTTTTCTGTCTTTTGTGAGGCTTGGTGGTTGATTTTCAAAGTTGAATTGTCAGTTTGGGTAACTGGGATTCGATGTGTTTACGTATCTCTGAGGGAGGACGTGTATGGTTTATCTCTGGTTGTGGAACCAGCAGTTCAGGAGGATGTGATTGTTGATTTAGATTCGTCTGTAGTCTGATATCCTGTTTAGTTTTGAAGATCTAGTTGGGTAGGAGTTCTATAGCTTAATAGTATTGATTGTTTGGATTCTGTAGAGTGAGTATCCCGATACTTATACTTTTGGGAAACTCTAGGAAATCCTATCTAGAATTTTTCTGGATAGTTAGATTTGTTGTGTTTGATTGAATTGGTTGCTATGGTTGTTAGCATATGTTTGATAATATATGATTGTGTTTTAAAAATAAAATCTTAAGATAGATTATTAAATTACCTTTGTTTTAAATTTCGGGGACGAAATTCTTTTAAGGGGGGAGGATTGTAACATCCCGAAATTTTTGACAATATCAATTTAATAATCGATATTAAAATTAAATTGATATTGATAATTTTGTTAATAATAATTCAAATAGATTTAATAATCTTCTTTTAATAAATATTTAAATTGGTGGATTTTATCATTTTAAAGCTAATTAATTGTTTTATGTTTATAATATATATAATTGTATATATTGTAAGTTGATAAACTTTGATTTGGGACTCAATAAATGAATCAATTATCTAATCTTAAATTTGTATTTGGTAAATTGGAAATTTGATTTAAACTTAACATTTAACTTTTCAAGACAATTTAATAAATAATTATATGGTTTATATTAAAGGAAAATCTTATTTGTTTAGATTTATATTTTAATTAACTTAAATTTGAAGTTAAATTTGTTTAACATCAAAGCTTTGTTTTATTTTCTTTTTAAAGTATTGCTTGAAATTTTATAAGAAGTTTAAAATACAAATTACATATGTCTTAATTTATTAAGTAATAAAAGTAATTTACAATCTCTTTTATAAATTATTTAGAATTGTTTAATTTGTTATTTTTAAATAAAAATGATACTACTTAGTTTTTATAGACATAAATAAATTTAGTTAGAAATAGGATTTGTTATTTTAATAAGAGTTATATGTGCATCTATATATAACTTGATTTTTAAAATTGGATTTGATAAATTAATTTAAGTTTGAATTTAATGTTTTAAAAGAATAGACACTTAAAAATATTTGAATAAGCTTATATTTACAATTTGATTGTTTTCATTTCTTTTTAATTTAAAAAGAGGTAAATTCATTTATATATACATATGAATGATAAATTGAGGTTTTAAAGTATTTATAAACAATTTTAAACTAAAATATTCTTAATACATGTGTTAATCTCCTAATACTTAAATTGACATGTGTAAGCCATTAATTAAAACAAAGAGACAAATGTTAAAATTTAAACAAGTGTCCTTTTAGTTTTTATTCTAATTTAATGAAATCAAAAAATAAAATAAAATAAAATAACATTTCTTACATAAAAACATTTTCCCTCATTCTATTCTTTTCTATTCTCCATTACTTAAGAAATCTTCAGCTGAAATCATCTTTTTCAAACCACCTAAAATCTGAAACCATATACATGTAAAAACAGAATTCCTTTAAATAAGCTCCTCATAAACAAAATCAAAAATTGTTTGAATCTTCTTCAAAACCCAAAACCATCTTCAGAACTGTAATGCAAATTTTCCTCAAAACCAAAAATATCTGAAAATTTCACTCCACAAATCAAAGTATAATCCTGAAACCAAATATGCATGCATCTGAAAATCAAATTGCAGCATCAAAAACTGGCATGCAACTGAGACCCTACATTTCTGTTTTGTAAAACATCCAAAAACCTGAAAACATGCAATGGAAATCTCTGCATCCTGTCTGGAATCAAGCATTTCAGCTAAGCATTTGCAGTATTAAAGAAGCATGCATGTGATTCAGGATGCAAGCATTGCAGCAAAGCATTTGAGTGAATCTGGAATTAAAGTTTGAAAATATAAGAGAAGCAACTCAGGGTCAGGCTTATCTAAACAGGGTGCTCTACTCAATCAAAAAAAAAATTGGTGAGTAACATTTAAAAAAAAACTTAGTAAATATAGTTGCTCGATTTATTCTTGTGATAATCATGTTTGAAGTGGTTGAATATGATAAAATTCTCTGTATAAATGTTGGGTTTCTGAATGCTTGTTTAGATTGTGTTGTGTCCTTGCCTGTTCTAGAATTCCAGGATTAAATTTTGATCAAAATCACGATCTCATGTTCAAATCTTTGTTAAGGTTTAAGATTCAAGCAATATATGGTTTAGTAACATAAGTAATGTTTAAAATCTTATTTAATATATAATAAAATTTGTATTGTGTCTGGAAAATTTAAAAAAATAACAGTGCATGTGTAATAATATGAAAATTCAAATACCATAATTTATAAATTCAGGAATGTAATTTGAATTCTTAAACCAAATGATGATTTTTAAAACTAAAATCTTAATTTCTAGCATTAGGATTTAGGCTATGTCCTTGTTTAAACTAAAATTGATGTTTGAGCAATTTTTGATGGTCCACTGGCTATGGAAGATCGGATTTCTTCCAGGAGGTAGAAGCGTGATCGTGGTTTTCAAGGAAAATTATGGGGAAGAGGATTTAAGCATTTTGGTGATGGTGATTTAGGATTGAACTTTATAACCTTAGTTTTTCTTTTGCTCGAAAAATCGATTGTTGCGGCTTCTATGAATGATCGAGCTTTCCTAGATTTGAGTTGATGATAGATGGGGTGTGGAATTAGCTGTGGCCGGAGGTGGAATTTTTCTGATGATCAGATATGAGATTGAGACAAATTCCTGTAGCGACATTTGCTACTGTTTGAGCTTGAATGCTCGATTTCGAATTAGGGGTTCTGCGTTCAAATCGAAGGTCGGAATGGCTTTTGATGATGAGCAGTGACTTGCGTAAGGGGTCGCGAGGGGTCGGAGGTGATTGCTCCGGTGGTGCAGGTGCACATGATTCTTGGAATGTCAGATGTTTGTTTTGGGGTAGAAGGGTCTCTCGGGAATGTTTCGGGTTGTCGCATATTTTTACTCGAAGCTGTGGGGTTTGGGACTCGGGAAAACCGTTGTTGTGGGCTGAAGCATTGATGGGTTTCAGGTTTATGAGTAAACCTATCAGTACAGGATTTTTTTTTTTAAAAAAAAAGCTAACTATATTTAAATATGAATGAATTCAAAGGGATATGTTCTCGAGTTTACTCGAGTTATTTTAGTTTTTAGCTCGGGTTAGTTTGTTGGAGTTTTAAAACTTGTCTTGTTTTCAAAATTTAAAACTAAATTTAAAATTGGGAGCTAAAATTTAAAGTAAGTTTTAAAGCTAATTTAAATTATGGATTCAAGTTGAATTGAATCTTAAAGTTGGAAATGATTAGGTTTTTAAATTCAAATTTGCTTAAAAATAACTTTAAAAGAGTTTATTGTTTAAAATGTTTTTAAAGAATTTGAATTTAAAATTTGAAATTGGAATATGAGTAATGTTCAAAAAAGTTTAAACTTGATTCATATTTGGATTTGAATCTTTGTTTCAAATAAATTTAAGTTTATAAACTTAAGTGTTTAAAACAAATTTGAATAATAATGGAAAATTTAAATGGTTTTAATTTATAAAAGAAATTTGTTTTAACTTTTATAAAATTTCTTTTATAATTAAGGAATTATTATCAATTAAGGGTTTTAGATTGATTTTAAACTTGTTAAAGTTTAATAATAGATTAATGTTTTGTATTTCATTTAATTATTAGAGTAATTAAATGAATAATTAATTTATTTAATAAATTAATTAAATAAATAATTACTTAAAGTAATTAAGGTTTAATCTTAAGGGTTTAGGATTAATTATTCTTTGAACAATTAACTTGTAATTAAGAATAATTAATTAAATAAAATTAGTTTTTAATTGATGATTAATAATTAATTAATCAAGTAATAATGGGTTAATTAAGTTTTTAATTAACACTTAATTATTTAATTAATCTGGAATTAATTAATGGATTAATTAATGATTAATTAATTTGTAATTAATAATGATTAATACAAGTTAATTATTTTGGAGAAATATTAATGAATTGTTTAATAGTAAATGAAGGACATTAACTAAGGATTATTTAATAATTAATTAATGTGATTAATTTAAATTATTAACGAGATTAATTAATTTAAAGATAATAATTTGTTTAAGTTATTAAGTATAATTACTTATGGAAGTAATTAAGGAAGTAATTACTAGTTGTAATTAATCAAGTTTAATTTGATTTCATTAAGTTAATTAATTCAGTTTAATTAATTTAAAATTAATCATTTGATGATTTATGAAGTATAATTACTTAATGTAATTTATTGAAGAGTAATTACTTAGAGAACTAATTAATGGGTAATTACTATATGTAATTAATTGAAGGTGATTTGATTTTTGAAGTAATTTAAGTATAATTACTTTGTGAATAAATCAAGGAATTAATTAGAGATAATTAATCAATGAGTAATTAATTTATTTGGTGAGTAATTAAAGGTAGTTAAGTACAGAATGGGGTTAATCAAGGGTGATTAACAATTATGTTTTAAATTAAGATTAATTAATTAATGTAATTAATTTAAATAAGGTAATTAATTAAAATGTAATTAGAGATCATTAATTATATTAATATAATTAATGATGTAATTAAGATTGATTAATTAATCAATAATAAGTGATTAAAGGTAATTAATTAATGTAATTAATTAAGGATTAATGTAATTAATTATAGTTATTTAATTAATGAAGTAATTAAAGGTTAATTACTGTATTTGGTTAAATATAATTAATTTGAGAAATTAATTAGTGTATAATTACTTGAATGTAATTAAGGGTTAATTAATCAGGGATGATTAATTAAAATGAATCATTGGATAATGATTAATTAAGTGATTGATAAATTATCAATAGTGATATGAGCAAGTTGATATTGGTGAAGTAATTAATTTAATTTACTTTAAATTAATGGAATGATGTAATTAATTTAATTCATTTTAAATTAATTATATTTGGGTGTGGTTAATCATTGCTTATACGGTTGGTTAGTGATTGTTCGCTTTGGATGGTTAGAATCTCAGATATGAGATAGATTATGTTGAATGATTTGGATGCATTGGTTGCGTTGTGATGTTGATATAGATTATCTTTTGAATAATGATAATATGGTTTATTTTATATGATGATAATGTTGATTATATGTTATGGATCTGTGATTTATCTATCTATGTATATAGATAATTGAATTGTTTTAAACCTTTAAAACAACTTGGCCTTAAAAGACACACTTTGGATTTCGATGAGACCGGGATCGGGTTTCCATATTTGGATATCCGAAAACCACATCGATTCCAAATAACGTTAGGTCGTGAACCCAAGTGGAGCGAGTGAAGACTCGAGGTATAAGGGCTATACATCAGTATAACTCTGTGGGTGATTCCGTAATGAGTTGACGGAATAGTGCTTATAGGTTCGAGATGGTGATTTAGAGTGCAAGGGTTATCGTCGTTAACTCTGAGGGTGATTCCAAAATAAGTGTAACGAGATAATGCCTTCGGTTTTGTTCGAACCCAGAACGAACTTGTATGGATTGAATGCTTTCAGAACATCGTCAGGTGGACGATGAGCATTCTAAGAGATGTGTCCTCTAAAGGTAATCGTAGCCTCAAGCCTCATCAACCGGGAATGGCTAAAACAGGGGAGGTGCAGCAAGGCTTCGTGGGTAGCTCCCACTGGAGAGCAAGATTGATCCCTGTCTAGAGGTCCCTTTTTATTTCGGCTGTGTGGGCAGTTGGATGTACACCAACTGTGTGGTTGTCTTGTTCGGAACTGTCCAGTAAGGGATGGTTCCGGTCTTGTGTTGCAGGGGAGTTAGGGTGGCTCCTCGGCACGTTGATCCAGGCCACGTACTGTGACGGGCAGTACCCCAGTAGCCCTGCCATTGTATGGAATCCAAAATCCGATAAGTGCCAACGGTTTTGATTGTATTACCCACTTTTGTGGCTAGTAGCTGGTATTTAATGAATGTAACAATTTCGGCTATTTCTTATTTATTTGAAAACCCTAGACACTATTATAATATCACTGGATTTCTTATCAAATGTTTTGGTTAGCGTAAGGTAAAAACTTTTCCATGTTTATGTGTGGGAAGTCTTACGTGATACCTCTTCTTTTCAAAGGTTTTTCAAAATTAAGCAACTTTAACCTGTTACTCACGCCAGACCCATGTCTAACCCGGAGTTTATTTTTGTTTTTCATAAACTCTTGGGTACTCAAATTTTTACGAGTAGCCAAGGGATTTAGGTTAGCTTTGACGAATATTGGAGGAGTAATGGAGCAGGAGGCTTCTGCGTTAGATATAGTATTCCACCGTGTGATCTGTGTTTTGTTTCTGAGTTGTATTATGTTGTAAATACTAGACAGGTGTTTATAACTGTCTAGTATGTGTTGTATATCTGTGTACTCTAATAGTGGTTGTAAACTATGTAATATTTTATATTATTAATATAATTTATTCGTTCCGTCATTGAGATTCTAGTGTTGTTTCTTCTTTCTCTTCTTTCTTTTCTTCTTATATCCCTTTCTTTCTTAATTGATGATGCGATTTTCTAGGAGTAGAAAGTCAGGTCGTCACAATAACTGTTCAAGAATGCGCAAGAACGTTATTAAATGGAAGACATTACCAAAGCATTTTTGGGCAGAAGCTATAGCAACTGCGTGCTATGTATTAAATCGTATTTCCATACGACCTTTTAACTAAAAACACTTAATATGAACTTTTTAATGGAAGAAAACCTAATATTTCGTACTTAAAAATCATTGGGTCAAAATGTTTTATTCTTAACACAAAAGACCAACTTGGAAAATTTGATCCAAAAGCTAACCATGGTTTTTTTGTAGGTTACTTAGAACGAAGTAAGGCATATCGTGTTTTCAATAAACGAACAAATGTAATAGAAGAAACTTTACATGTATCTTTTGATGAAAACTTTAATAAAAATACAATCATCAAAGATGATGAAGAAATAATATCCAACACAGAAAATATAAGTTTTGAAAATAATGAAAATATTAATCAAATCAATAACAATCAAATTAGATCTCCTCCTAGAATCCTACGAGATCATCCTACACAAAATATAATTGGAGAGATTGATTCGCAAGTTCAAACAAGAAGTCAACTAAACCAAATGGGTTATGTTGCTTTTCTTTCAACTATTGAGCCTAAAAATTCAAAAGAAGCTTCAACGGATGAATACTGGATTATTGCCATGCAAGAAGAGTTAAATGAGTTTGAACGAAATAATGTTTGGGAGATAGTTCCTCGACCTGATGACCAATCAGTTATTGGAACTAAATGGATCTATAAAAATAAAGTAGATGAATTTGGAAATATTACTAGAAATAAAGCAAGATTAGTAGCACAAGGCTATAATCAAGAAGAAGGAATCGATTACCAAGAAACGTTTGCTCCAGTTGCAAGACTTGAAGCAATACGTATTTTATTAGCCTTCGCTTGTTTTCACAATTTTAAACTTTATCAAATGGATGTTAAAACTTCCTTTTTAAATGGTTTTATAAAAGAAAATGTATATGTAGAACAACCCACTTTGTTCATTCATGAAAAAGATCATGTATATAAATTAAAGAAAGCATTATATGGTCTTAAACAAGCACCTTGTGCTTGGTATGAGAGACTTAACAGCTATCTACTATATTCGAGATTTCAAATCGGAAAAGTAGATCAAATTCTATTCATTAAAAACACTACTAAAGACATTTTAATAATTCAAATATATGTAGATGACATTATATTTGGATCAACTAATGAAAAATTGTGTAAAGAATTTTGAAATATAATGACTAAGGAGTACGAAATGTCACATATGGGAGAATTATCTTATTTTCTCGGACTTCAAATTAAACAATTAACGAATGGAATTTTCTTAAACCAAGAAAAATATTGTGCTAATCTAATTAAACGTTTTGGAATGGAAAACACTTCTGGTAAACCTACTCCTATGAGTACCACAACTCATCTCGATCGAGATGAAAATGGCAAGAGTGAAGACCAAAAGTTGTTTAGAAGTATGATAGGCTCTTTACTTAACCGCTAGTAGACCAGTCATAATGATGAGTGTATGTATATGTGCACGTTTTGAAGATAATCCTAAAGAATCGCATTTAAGAGCCGTAAAACGAATTATGCGATATCTTAATAATACTAAGGACTTTGGTCTTTTCTTTCCAAAAGATTGTCCATTCGAGTTAGTTTCATTTAGTGATGCTGATTTTGGTGGATCTCGAACAGATAGAAAAAGTACAAGTTGTACGTGCCATTTCATTGGAAAATCACTTGTATCTTGGTTTAGTAAGAAACAAAATTGTGTTTCGCTTTCAACCTGTGAAGCGGAATATATATCTGCCGCTTTAGCTAGTACTCAAGTCATATATATGCAACAAACACTTAAAGATTTTAATATAAATTTAACAAATTCTATAATATATTGTGATAATACAAGTACAATGAATTTATCTAAAAATCCGGTAAATCACTCTCGTTCAAAACATATTGATATTCATCACCATTTTCTACGTGACAATATCGAAAAAGGAATTATCAATTTAGAATATATTTCTACCGCAAATCAAATTGCCGATATATTTACTAAACCATTACTAGAAAACTCATTTATAAAATTATGAAGAGAATTAGGAATAATATCTTTCAAAGATATTTAATAACAAGAATTATAATGGTAAGGAGTATAATACATGAGCAATATATCTCATACTTTAATTAGCTAGAATATACTTCATCTAAACAAAAGTCAGACATGAATTTAGTTCACTTAACTATGGGTTTAAAAAACTTAATCATTTAATCTATACATTTGAATTAGCTACATAGTATTTCATAAACTAAACATCCTTCTAAAACCATTCATTTCATAGTAAATTATTAACCAATAATTCAACTTCTGGCTCTAAATACTTATTGATTCTACACCACACTTTTTTAAAAAAAACTCTCATCATACACACACACACATATGATTGTTAAAAAAACAAAAAGTTTCAAACTCAGTAGAAAAATGTCCTGCAACAAATCAAACTCATCCATCAATATAACCTTCTCAACTGATAGCTCAGCTGCATCACCGCATCTTCCTACGCCAATACCAAAACACGAACCTATTTGTAAATGGGAAAATTATCGAACTGGGTATATACCAGATTCCAAGAAGGCTAAATGTGTGCTATTTATCTCTCCAGATACGAAGAAAAAGATCGATGAAATTCATCATTATCAACAGCAGCAAATAGACCTTCAACGTGAATTGTATTTTGAACAGAAAGTAACGGCTAAACGCTTAAACTTTCTTGAGCAAATTGGTTTAAAATTTTGCAGCTCGAAGAAAAAGGATGTGAGTGAGCCCTTACCTCGCCCAGCTAATTCGTTTGATGCATCTTCTTCATATCGTACATCAATCGATCCGATAAATCCTTGGGTATCGCCATAAATACCTCAATATAGCCCAAATTCATGGGACAAGAACTATATGACGAATGAGGCATATATAACACCAAAGAAGAAGACTCCATCCCCCAAGAAATAATGGTTTTGTGGTCAAAATAATGTTATTGTATCATAATATTACTATATAATTGTAATTATTTCATTAAATAAAACATTTGCATTCAAAAAGTTAAGAAAAGCCAAAAATGCAAAATTCAATCGACTGAATAGTTCTACACAGTCGACTAAATATATGACCGAAACTTTCAGCCAACAGTTCGGTCGACTGAAAATCTTTGTTCAGTCGACTGAATTTTAGCCAGAAAACTATCGGCTTCTACTTCAGTCGACTGAACAGAAAATTTCAGTCGACTGAACGCAGTTTACCAAGTTTTTTTACCCTACTTAGCCATCTTTTTCATTTTTACTTTTATTTTTTACCGCTCCCAAACTTCATCTTCCCCATTTCTAAAAAAACCCTAGCCCCTAATTTCTATTTTTTCTCAATTTCTTCCTCAAAATTTCCACTATTATGCCTTCTAAACGTTCTAGAGCTTCAACTTCAACCTCCTCCGAGCCAATTGATACCCAAATCGCTCAATGGCTTTACAATGGAGTTGCGGTCACTTGATGGAACAAGATGAAGAAGTCAAGAATTTTCGAGCACTCGTTTGTTGATTTCCAAGGTCTTCAAACCTACAATATTCAAGCTTTAACAGACCAGGCAAGTTTGACATCGCTTTTAGACATTAATCGTAATGACCATGCCATCTACCATATTATGGTCAAATTATTCTATGCTAACCTCAACCTCGGACACCAAACTCCATGAAATCTAAATGACAGTGTTTGGAGTATGGTATGCGGGAAAAAGGTACACTTGATCGCATTGCTCATATTCTAGGATCCCCAAACGTTGGTAGAAACTTGAGGAAATAGATTTCAATCCTTATATTCGTGACAATATAAATCATCAATTTTTAGAGGATGAGATCAATAACCGAGATATCAAATCCACCTCCTTAAGACCAAGAGCTAGGCTTTTACACAAAGCCCTTATGAGGACCATTACCCCACGCACAGGCTCCTATGAAATAGTGTACCCGAATAACTACTGGGCACTATATGCTATATGGGGAAATATTAAAGTAAATTGGGTGCAATTGATACTTGATGAATTTCTTTCCTTCAACAATGGAAAATGAGAACGGTATATTTTGGCGGGTATATAATGCGACTTCTCCTAGATGTTGATACGCCTCTACCGAACTCAGAAAATACGATGGTTCATCAAATCAACCATCGGACTATAAGTCTCATGCAACTACCGGTAAGGCCTCCTTGTATCATGTCTCTATCCGAATGGGAAGCACGTCAACAAGAACCTCACCAACCTCAACCTCAAGCTCCACAACAAGAACCTCTTGATCAAGATGATAAAATCCGTCTTGTTCAACCAGATTTTACTATAAATTAATCGTTGGGAATTTTATCAAGGAATCAACAAATCCTTGATACTCGTCTCAAAAAGGTTGATCACAAACTTGATAGGGTAAAAGGGTTCTTCAACAAACTATGGGATGCCATTTCATGCACAAGCACCACTTCTGCTTCTACCTCACGCAGCAAGCGCCCAGCTTCAACGTTCACGTGGACATATTCCAAGGAGAATCCGAGCAGCAGCACTAGTGGTAACAGTGGTGGTCAAGGAGGAGGAGCTTTTAGACAACCAACCGGTGGCCCTGTTATTCGTAAACCAGAAGGAGAACGTGAAGGCTCTTATGATTGGGACAGGGATCCTTGATCATTTTGATGGTTTGATTTTCGAAACTCTTTATTAATTTTCAAACACTTCTGAAAAGGCTTGTATAAATAGCCTTCTTTTATTCATGATACTCTATGGTTTGTATGATTCGCACTATGGTTATGCATGCATGTGGTTGCTTTGTTTGACAATTATTAACTTCTACAAATTATTACTTCCTTTTTGTCGATGATAAAGGGGGAGAAAAGCCTATGTCACTAACTTTGTTTTGTAGGAAAGATAGTGCATATATTTAGGGGGAGGAAAGATAATTACATCTTTACAACCATAGGTATTGTCATCAATCAAAAAGGGGGAGAATGTTGATATGCTATATTTTGATCAATAACAATGTGCTTCAACAAAAAGGAAGAGATATGTGCAAAGCTAAAAGACCAAGGATATCATGAGTACTTATTATATATAGGTCTTAGTCTTAGTTTTATTGTTAAAATCTATCCTCAAGTAGCTTGAACAAACACAAGAACACATTTCATACCTTAATATTTTAGTTAAGTGTTCACTGTGCAGAAACTGCCAGTTCAGTCGACTGAACAGGAAATTTCAGTTGACTGAACCTGTTACAGAATTACAACATGCACAGTTTCAACTGACTGAAATTCCCTGTTCAGTCGACTGAATTCAAACCTGCGAATTTTTTATGAAAAGACACCTTCTTCTTCCCAGGAGTTGTAACCATTCTCCAATGGTAATGGATGCATCTCTTTCCTGGATCTTTTGCAAATAGATACACCTCTTCTACACCTATAAATACATGATTCTATCATTTGCAAATTACGAATTCTAATTGCTTTAATCTGTCTATTATCTTGATCATATTTTCAGATTTCTTAAGTTTTCAAAAGCAATCACAAA
Organism: Allium cepa; assembly: GCA_030765085.1. NCBI lineage: Eukaryota > Viridiplantae > Streptophyta > Magnoliopsida > Asparagales > Amaryllidaceae > Allium > Allium cepa. The sequence continues at coordinate 472,892,854 of CM060931.1, forward strand.
CCACTTCAATTGCTTGAGTCTCTGATTTATCTTATATACTCTTTTGATTCATAGCAATTTATAATTCCTAAATCTTCATAAACACATTTCATATTCTTGAGGATAAGATTATAGGAAAGTTGTACTCAATTTGACTCATTAGCATTATCAAGAACACAACAAGTCAGAAATACTCTTTGTATCTAGTTGAAGTCCTCTTCGGTAGTTGAGGCAAGAAATCCCGTTCGGTTGTTCGGTTAAGTTGTAAACCTATTCCTCCGGGTTAAGTGAGGGTTGTTGGTTAGTTGAATTCCTAAGAGGAGCTTAGGGACTGGACGTAGGACAAGAGGTATGAATCAGTATAAAGTCTTGGTGTCTACTTTACTTACTGCTTATTTCTATCTACCTAGACCATTCCACTATTCCATATTATACGATCCTTCCGCATAGCTTCTTTCACTTGCTGCATATCCCTTGATTTTCAGTCATTCCCAGTTGATGAGGTTCGAGGCTCAGCATTACTTTTTTAGAACATATCACTTAAAATGCTCAACGTCCACCTGACGATATTCTGAAAGTATTCATTCATACAAGTCCTTTTCGGGTTCGAACGGAACCGAAGGCACTATTCCTACTACATCCATTTTGGAATCACCCTCAGGATTAGTAGCGATTAGCCCTTGCACTCCACTGCTCCATCTTCTACTCCAACCTCTTGTCTTCACCACGCAAACGTACTCGTTGGATCGAAGTGGTTTTCGGATTATAAATCCAATCCCGGTCCTTTCGAAACAACGTCCATTATTTCTCGATAAACTCAACTCCGGTTCTTTAGGAAATACACCGACAAAATATAAGATCGGAGTTCACCTCCTAACCGTTAGTGTACGGGTCTCCTTATAATTCGTCTTAGAGAACAAATGAGTTTATACGTACGTTATAACACCTCGAACGATAACTGTACCATATAAATCCCGAATTCCTCTAGATATTTCCAAAGTTAAATTTTTGTCCAAATTTGATAGACGGTTATTTAACTATCAAAATAATCAATTAATTCAACCAAGTTATTTCCCATTGCAACCATGAAGCCTTGTTCACATTTAAAATCCCAACAGATTAAAATTTAATTAGAAAGCTTATTTTACTGACATAAATTTAAAACAACTTCTTTCCAAATCATACTTATAAAATTTACAAATACATTCCTCAAGTTTATTAAATAAAAATACTCTTTTATAAAAAAAATTCTTTTATATATTATTTTAAAACAACACTTATATTTAATAGATTATATTGAAGAAGATATACTTAAAACTAATTTAATAAAAATTTGCCTTTAAATGATCATTACAAAAATAGTTTTATACTTGAAATAGTTTAAATAATACATACTTATAAAAAAATTATACCTTTATAAAGATTTCCAAAAATAATAATATACTACTTTTGATATTTCCAAAATATTCATCAATTCTTTTAAAAACATTATAAAAAATAATATTCATTTTTAAAACAAAACTAGGTTCAAAATCAATCCAAACAGAATAAGGCTTATCAGTCTAAACGGCACTTATCAATCTATAATTCACAATCAATACAGATATTCAAAATCTATCAGCTTCCACAGAACGATTCACATTATATTCTCAAATATAATTAACAGACAAATAACAGATATATGCATGAATAACATATAAGAGATTATCATTGCTAGTAAACAATTATACAGATAATATCAGATCGATGGCTTAAATACCCACAGAAGTTAAATTAACTATTTAGCGGAATGGTGTCTGTTTCAGCTGACCAGATGTCAAATAGCTTGAATAATCTACAATAAACACATCTATTCAGTTTGGGAACATCTTGACAGTTGGGCCGCAAAATTATATAACGGCATTCATTTCCAAATGGTAATTTAAATTCAATCTAAATAGGCTCATAAAATTTTACTTATTTAACTTCACAACAGACTGTACGACGGCGTAACATCCGTCGATACGAACCATCTTCTTAATAACACTTTATTATATGTGAAATTAGATAATTAAATAATTATTATAAAAATCACTTAAGGCCTTAGATAAATTCAAGAGTTTAAATCATTTTATTTTCCTTTCATAATCTGCTTAACAATATTTAAATTATTCAGATAAACTCAAGAATTAATAAATAAATTATTTTTAAAAGCTTGACTAGTTTATGATAAAATAATTTATTTAAATAACATAGGTTAAAATAAAATCCTAAAGTAAATCGAGTTTATTATTTCCAAATTTCTTTGCCAACATAAACTTTAAATAAACATTTATATTGAAGAAAATTTGTTTAAAATATTTACTTTAAATTATCATGCTTGTTAAAAACTTTGAGAAAGACGATTAGAGATGGATTTTATTTTTCCTTTATAAAATTTTTTTTTCAATAATAAATCCTTTTTTATAAAACAAAAACCATCGGGCCGAAGCCCAAAGACTAAAAACAACCCAAAATCCTATTTTTACTTATCACAACATCATGGGCCGAAGCCCAAAACAAAAATAAAAGAACAGGAAGAAAGAACCCTCCTTCTCCCCTATCTCTTCTCCTCTCCATCTCCAGACAACATCCCCAAACAACCCAAAATCGATGCCACGAACCAGAGAAGATCAACTCTGATCAACTCACTTAATCCTCTCGAACAAACACCAAAATGCTCATGAACCAAGACACAACCCAGATCGAGCTCAACCTGCCTACTCGAATCATCCAGATCAGGCAACCCTTCATGCACGATGTGCACGTGCACGCCCTCATCTCCGACCATCTCTCCGTCGCGACACCTCGTCCAAGTCCTAAACTATCCCCTGATCCAGTTGCCACATCACCGAGGACAGCCACCCCCTTTGGTCGATAGTCGATCAATGCTCGACCCCAAACCAAAACCAGCAACCGAACTACCCCTACAAAATGACACGCCGCAACGACGATCGGCCATAACTTTGCATGCCACCTACCTCAATCGAAAGTTTACTCCAGCAACTACCTCTAAGCCAAGCCACACGAACTCCGGTCGCACCTCCTACCCTCAAAATCATCTCAATTCCACCATAGCCAAAACTTCTCTGAAATCCTAAAACCCACTCGTACAACCAATACCAACCACAAATCCAAATTTTGCCATGGTCGACACCTCCCCTATGACCACATGCCCCTTCTAGATCTGGCCGCGCCACCTCAAGGCAACGAGATCGCCTGAAATTTATTTTTGAATGGAAACCGTTCATCTTTCCATTTCTCGAGATAAAGATCGCTAAATATTTCAATCTCACCACTAAAATTCATATTTTCACACAAACATTCTAATTACATGCATGAATTCATGTTTTAAAAATATTGAAGTTTCACTATAGTGTGTTGTTTACTGTAAAAGCTTATGAATAGTGAACTACACGGCAAAATTTATTCACAAACTATTTTTAACCTAAATTGTACTAGAAATTAGGCATTTTCTTATTTACATCAATATGCAACATGAACTATGTGAAGAGATATAGATTTTTGAATACGGGGATGGACTAAATGCTTATAGTCAACAGAGTAACAGAACATTTCATTTTCCAGGTTTTAAAATCAAGGTATCTCACCTTAAACATCTTGATACCAGAGGCTTTAAAGTTGAAATTTGAAATCTTTAAATTTGAAAACTTGAACTTGATTTTAATTCTTGCCTAAATTCTTGCTTTATAGCTGAGATTGGGTTTGAATTTTAAAAACAGAGAATGCTTCCTGTCTTCTCAAACTTCCAGGCTAGTCTTACAGAGTACTTTTTTTTTCTCTTCTGTTAAATTTTGATTTTGTTGCTTAAAAATTTTGAATAGATATATTCTTTAAAAAAACGCAGATCTAAAATCTATACACACACAAAAAAAAAACTTTGAAATATTTGTTTAGATTGGAAAGAGATTTTGGAGATTGAAATGATATTTTCTTTTGCTGAGTGAAATTTTGAAAAGAATGAAAATAATTATCACAACATGTTTCAGCTGTTTTACTACCAAATGTAACTACTGATAAAAATTTATCACTATCTACCCATTGTTTATACTTTGTTAAAAACTGTTTTTGTTTTCTGGTTTTTAGTTAACCTGTTTCTCACTTAACAGTAAATGACTTTCAACCTTTCCTATTATTATATATTTATATAAACCATAAAATAATTTAAAGTATAAGTTAGCACACTTATGAAGATAGTTAACCTATATATATATGTATATGTATATGTGTGTGTGTGTGTGTCTATATATATATATATATATATATATATATTAGTGTTTACATTTGTTCCTTGTACACATTATTCATTTAAAAAAATGAGAAACTAGATTAAAATAATACTTAAGGTATGTACTCTTATACATTTTAAAATAAAGTTGGGAAACTAATCAATTTAAAATAACACACTTCATGATTAATATTCTTATATATATATGAAATAGATAACATTTAATATTAAACACCCCATATCCATGTTACAAGAATCTTCAAAGTAGTTTAAAAACTATTTTTGAATCCTTTATGTATATATGTAACCATATGTAAATTTTAATTTATAATATAGAAATACATTACTTTCAAATAAACTAAATTTATTAGTTATATATATATATATATATAATTTTATCTTATTTATACTTAAGTGATTCTCATACACATCATTTTATTTATAACATTTTTATCTATTTAAATACTGAATTTTCCTTTTTAACTTATCATTACATATATACAACTTTTCTAACTCAATGTACATATATATCTTTTAAGAAACTTAAAACTCTTTTATTTAATATAAACAATATTGTTTATATGCCCAAAATCAAAAATATCCTTTTTACTTCATTATCAATTTCTACCAAAATTTTATATATACATATAAATTTCATTATCCCTATATATAAAAATATAAGCATATGATTTTTCAATAAATTTAATTTAATTCTCTATTATATTTTATCTTTAGAATAAAATATACATATTTTGTCTCTAAAACAAAATACACATATTTTATCTAAAAAACAATATACATATTTTACTTTTAAACCAAAATATACATATATAAGAAATTCCATTTGATCAATCTGTTATTTTAATATAGATCTGAAAATTCAAATTATATGGTTTTGAAAAAAATTATACAATTACTGATTATTGATTAATGAGAATATTGTATATTAAATACAATATTATTGAATAGGGGTTTTTAGGCTAAAGGAAAATCTTAGAAAAACATTTAGTTTCAGGAACAAGAAGTTTTTTTTTAGGCTGAAGGACACTTTTTAGTGTAAATCACAGAATGATAGTTGTAACTATCACTTTCAGTTCACACTAAAAAGTGTCCTTCAGGCTAAAAAGCAAACTTGTTGTCCCTTAGACTAAATTTTTTTGCAACTTCTTCCTTGTACCTATTTATCTGTATTGAATATTATAAATTAATATTTACAACTCGGGATGTCAAAAATCCCAAATGCGTTACATATGTCTTAGATTGTTATCTAAGCTTTAAATTACCAGAGTATTTATTATGTCCCATTGCAACTAATTGAATCATCACTTGTACCTGCACTAGTCCTGTTGATCTACACTATGTAGTTGCTGCATTACTTTATCCCTTTCTGGTTTGTACATGTCTACACATTGTTCACTTCACTTTGAATTTGCATTTCATTTCTGATCTGGTTTCAAGTTTGTTATACTGAATTTGTTTGAGCACATGATTTGAGTTTGGCCTGGTTTGCTTTCGTACATATTTTACATGCAATACACATACATATGTATGTATATCAAGGTCAAATTTTTGTTTCCCATTTTGGTCACTGATTTTTTTTAAAATTCCAGTTCCATTTTGAATATTCCAGAAATCCCACTTTAATTCCGTTTCGGTACTTTTTTTGCAAATACGGTAATCAATATGCAATAATAATGTTAATCAATAGGCTAAACAAAATTTATACAAACTTTTGCAGTCAATAATTATATATTATGTAGCCCATAATGTTAAACAAAATTCGTACTGCCCATAATACGCTAAACAAAATTTATACAAAGTCATGCAAGCACTAATTATAAATTATGCAGCCCATAATATTGAACAAAATTTATACAGCCTATAATTTATACCTAGTTATAATTATAATTAAAAATTTATCTAGCCCACGATTATTGCTGGCCTAATAAAATACCCTAACATTTCTCCTCTATATTCAATTTACGCTTCCTCGTGAATTTCTGTTCAGCGAACTACAGATTAAAACAAAAGGCATGCTGAATCGAGATCCTCTTCAATCTTCACCGCCGATAAACGTTGAATCGAGGTGCCTACTTCAGCTTCCGCTTTCATGCTGCTGCTCCAAATTTTCAGTGTAACCTTTTTTTCCGTAGATCCCAAAACGGTATTTTTTGCAGATTATGTTCCAGTCCACGTCGGAACTGAAACGAAATCACCAAGTTTCCAGCATGCCAGGCAAAAGTTGCAACCTTGTTGTATATATGTGTGAAATTCCTGGTGCTTTGTACTCTCGTTGTAATATAGTGTACATTCTTGGTCTAGCTGTGCCATCATTCTACCTTGTTCAAACTTTTAAACTATAAGAGCATATCTCAGAAGTGGTTTATTTTTTTGCTGTGAGCTCATTTCATTTGGTTACTGACTAGAGTATGCCTACCTGAGCATCTGTGTGTTTGTTTGACTCCATGTTTATGCACATGTTTCTGTCCCTTCTTGTACCATCTAGTTGCATGTATCACTGGCACGCTGCTTCTATTCACTTTCCTTTCGATCTAATTATATGGAAATGCTCTTGTTCCTGATTACCATTTGCTCTGTTCTGAGTTTTGCTACCTTGTACATTCATGTTCGTGCATCTCATGCTCCATTACTAGTCCAGGTATTTTCTGTCCATGCATTTTCTTGTTCACAGAAATTTCAGTTACCCTACATGCTTAGATTTTCGTGTGTGAGTGAGTGAGAGTGTGTGTGTGTGTGTGAATTTTCTCTTTCTGGTTATATATTTAAATTTGATATGATATATCACTGAACTCTATATATATATATATATATATATATATATATATATATATATATATATATATATATTTCCATGTATCTCCCTTGCCCCTGTACTGGCCAGTTGTGATTTTTTTTACCACCCTGATTTGCATAACCATGTCTCAGCCTTATTCATGCCAATGCACCAGTTTAAACATGGTTGAACATATTAAAATCTTAATATGTATATTTGAACCAAATCTAAGAAGGTGTATACTTTCATATATTGTAAGCTTGATACATGCTGTAAATGTATATCTGCTTGTCTGCATATAAGAAAGCTCTTTAAAAGAACTGTGTACATCAAGATCGTTACACGTGCATGTTAGACTAGTTACTGCATATACTTGAAAAAAAATTTGGACATGAACTGTACTTTACCTTGCTGTTAACTTGTTCTTTTTGTTTATAATGATTCACGTGTTCTTATATACATATTTATTATCATTAGTTTTGTTGCTACCTGTCTTACCTTGTACCGCTCGCGTTTGGCTTGGATGACCTATTTTATTTTGTGCATCTTTAGGTTTATGAAATTTTTGTTATGGAATATATGTATTATATATATATAATAATTATTCTAATTTATGGAAAAAGAATATAAATATAAATATATATATATATATATATATATATATATATATATATATATATATATATAAAGTTGAAAGTAATACAATCGAGTTTTGTATAACTATATTGTTACACGTTTTTCCTTATAGGAAATTGCGAAAACATAATTTTGTTAAGGGGGAAGTTTGTAACAATTCGGCTTTTTAAATGATAATTAATTAACTTTAATAATAGAAATATATTTAATTAAAACGGAATTCGATGGTTTGTTGATAATTGGTTATATAGTCACTACAAGGAGAAACAGAATTTCCGACGGCCAGAAACCGTCGGCGGCCGTCGAAAGCCGTCGGCCGCCGTCGGAAAAAGCCGTCGGAAAAGACTGCGTCGGGGAGCAGTACTTCCGACGGCTTCCGACGGACGGCGCCGTATATTATTCCGACTAACTTCGACGGTTTCCGACGGATTCCGACGTATGTCGGAATCCGTCGGAAATACTGAGTTATAGACCGACTCAATGCGCCGGAAGCCGTCGGAAATTTTGACCGATAAGCCGTCGGGAGCCGTCGGTAGCCGTCGGAAATCTGCAATTTTTTTTTTATTCGCTGCAAGCATAGCCTTCCAACCACATTTCTCTTCCAAATACTCTGATATCAATATTTCACAACCCAATATACAATAATCCAATCAAAGATCCAAACCTAAACTACAACATATTTAACAAACGCACAAATAAATAAAAATACAATCAAAATAAGATAAAAAACATACATATCCATTCCAACATTAACAATAAATGTTCCACCATATTGTGAATACATAAATTTATCAATATTCTCATGCATATGTCCTAATAAAACTAGAAAACCAAGTGTATCATACATAATTATACAAATCAATAATTACTCGCACCGTCTATCAAATCATTCTACACAAACAAAACATACCTGACCGACGAACAAGCAAGCAATGAGTCAATCTCCTCCAGATCCAGAGTCAGCCGAGGAAGAGAAGCGGCCACCAAACTGCTGTATGTACTCTAACAACTGTGCGGTCTGCAAGGCATTTTGGCGGTTCTGCTCCTCCAATTGGGACACTCTAGTCCGCAATTCTTCTATACTTGCTAAATCGCTCTGTGGTCTGCTCCGCCGTCCCCTACTATGACCACTGGACTGCAATAATTGAAAAATAAATAAAATCTAAGTTTATTGTTTTAAAAAGGTAAAAATATCATATTTTAAGTATTTTAATAAAAATTAAATTATTTACCGCTAAATTGCCAAATCCGTATCGTCGACCATGCTCAGCTGGAGTCATAACGGACTCAAAAATAACGTCCTCCTCATCGGTCGTCAGCTGTTCTCGACCTGTATCAGCAAGGAGTTTCTGCCGCTACTCCATAAACATCTCCTGCATTAACAAATTAATAATATCATATCTTATTTCATCATAATTTAACAATTAAAACAATTACTAATAGTGAATAAAATGAAATATGCTTACATGGCTTTTGCTGGATTTATCGTCCTGCCATGTGTACGAAACAGTCCCGTCTGGATTAACATGCTCGACAGCATGCGTACGGGTGAACACGTCCATATAGCTGACAGGACCCTGTGCCTCGGCTTCCTGAATTTGATTGTTACATACAATTATTATACATTTAGAATCATATAGCATAAACTATTTACATTTATTATTCAGTAAATTTACCAACTCCTGCCGATACTGCTGAAACGACTTCGATCCTCCGCGATGAGTGATGGGATTCTTATTTCTATTTGCAGAGTTTCTATCCGACTCTGCCTGTACATTCAAAATTTGATACATTATTTTTCAATCACGTCAAATTAATAATTCAAAAAAAAATAGTATACTTGCCTTCGCCTCGTCCGTCTCCCAGTAGCTCAACCAAGCTTGATACACGCTCTCTCCCATCCACTTTGGTTTCTTACCAGATTTCTTAATCTCATATATCGTGTCCCTGTAGTTCTTGTGCATCTTCCTCATCCAGTATGCTCGTGCCAGCATCATATCGTCTGTCTGGATGTCTATCTCAGCCCGTGTGAAAAAAAGATTACACTTTAAACGATAAACAATAGAAAAACAACAAAAACGAATTAAAAATGGAAAACAGAAAAATTATACATACTAGAACATCCTGCCATATGCACTCTATGATGTGAGGTGGGATGGAATCCCACTTCGGCCAGCACGCACTCATCCTACTGCGATACGCTGCTCTAGAGACGTCCAGCACAACCTTAGAGGGAAGTAGGTCGAACCCCCTGTTTTTAAGTACGATATAGATAAGTGAAAGAGTGGGCTATGCGGTAGGATCGTGTAATATGGAATAATGAAATAGTCTAGGTATATAAAGTAGGTAAATGCAAGAAGACACCAGGATTTTATACTGGTTCGGACCTCTCGTCCTACGTCCAGTCCCTAAGCTTCACTTAGAAATTTCACTAACTAACACCCTCACTTCACCCGGAGGAATAGGTTTACAACTTACCCGAACAACCGAACGGGATTTCTTGCCTCAACTACCGAAGAGGACTTCAACCCAATTACTAAAATACAATATTCGACTTGTGTTCTTGTCAACACTAATGAGTCTAATGTAGTACAATATTCCTATAATCTTATCCTCGAGAGTATGCAATGTGTTTGTGAAGATTTAGAAAATGTGAATTGCTATGAATCAAAAGAATGTTATAAACAAAAACAGTGATTCAAGCAATAGGTTGGTGATTGCTTTGAGAATATCTAGAAAATATGAACAAGAGAATAGTTAGATTAAAACAAGAGAATTTGGTTAATTAAATGATGTTAGAATCATGAATTTATACTTGTAGAAGAGATGCATATGTTGTCAAAGGTTGCAAACAAGAGATGCTTCCATTTCCATTGATGAATGGTTGCAACTCTTGGAAAGAAGAAGGTGTCTTTTCAGAGAAAATTCGCAGGTTTAAATTCAGTTGACTGAGCATGAGATTCAGTCGACTGAAAATATGAAGAAAAATTTTCAGGAAAAAATTCAGTCGACAGTGCAGGAAATTCAGTCGACTGGAACTGTGCATGTGTATAAATTTGTTCCAGTTTCAGTCGACTGACTGTTCCTGTTCAGTCGACTGAACTCTGTTGTTAAACAAAAACAGCAGTAGCTCATTTGGTTAGAGTACATGCCTTCCAAACTAGTGACTCGGGTTCGAGACCCGCTCCATGTATTTTTTGAAAACTTGATTTTGATTAAAATATGCATGCAAGTTTATTTGAATGTGAATGATGATCCTTAGGAAAGATTTTAACAAAGCACTTACTAGACTCTATATACATATTTGATGACTCTTGTTAAAATATATAACTATATGAACCATACTTTGAGTCGTTGAGTCAGGATGATGTCGTAGTCGTAGATTCGTGAATTTTTGTCAGCAATCAAAACCTATGATCCAACATTCTCCCTCCTTTTGATGATGACAACTCCATTTTCTATGAACGAATCTTTGACAAGCTTTGTTGATCATATCTCTCTCACTGAATATCTTCCCGTAATTGTGCTATCGATTTCTCCCCCTGAATCTATGCTATATATTCCTATTTAATCTTTTTCCCCCTTAATCTGTGCTTTCATGGTTTATTCCTGCAAATTGTGTTAGAGAGCAATATCTTTCTCCCCCTTTGTCATCGACAAAAAGGAGAGTTTATATGATGATATAAAATATATTTTACATAAGTGTTAACATAGAGCAATATAAAACAAAATAAGTACTACTTATAATGTAAGGTATCAGAAAAAAATTAACATTTAAAGCATGCGATACCCAAGGTTCTTATAATTTCCTAATATTTAGGAAACCATACCAATTTGGGTGTGGTTGAACCTTTATAAATATAATTTTCATTATTAACTACCATATCAAAATAATCATTAATGTATTTTTCTCTATTTTTCCAATTAACATGAACCCATGTACTTAGATAATTTTTATTCATATTTCCTGTTAATGATTTTGTACTTCTAAAGAAATTATCAACATTATAGGTCATAGTAGTATTTGAATTTCTATAAAAATTGGATTTAGGCTTCACTCGAAATTTAGTACTAGCACTATCATTTTTACTATGCATGAAAGCATATCTAGTGCTATTTCTACGATCAATTTTATTATATCCTAAACCACTTTTATCATTGAGAACTTTTGAATTCTTAACATAACCTAATCACTTCTTATTTGAAGCAGGTTGAGAATTTTCAATAATCCTGAATAAATTTTCTCTCACTTTATTAAAATTGGAAATATTTTTAGTAATGTCATCAAACTTAGTTTGAGACTAGTGTTATCTAACTCAACAATTTTAATTTTTGCTTTTAACTCATGATTCTCAGAAGCTAGAGCATTATTCTTTTCTTTTTGAGCTTCTATTTCTTGACTTAATAGAGCGAGTTGAGAATTGTCAAAGAGTGAATCTTGAATTTTCTCAAGTTCTTCTTCTAATATTTTCTTCTCGTCTTTAAGCATATCTCTTTCGAAATTCTGCTTTCTTCTGATTTTCTAGAGCTTCCTTATATTTTCTTTTGAGACTTTTTAAAGTGTCTAGAAGTTCTGAATTTATTTCTATCATATCATCAAAAGTTAGATCACTAACCTCATTATCTTTTGCCATGAAGCATTTGTTTGTTTGCTCCTTTGATTTTTCTTTATTGCTCTTCCTCTTCTTATTGCCTTGACTAGATCTCTTTGTAGCCATTTATTCTAGGATGATGTTACCATCTCTAGAATACCAGGCTCTGATACCAATTGAAAGAGTGGGCTATGCGGTAGGATCATGTAATATGGAATAATGAAATAGTCTAGGTATATAAAGTAGGTAAATGCAAGGAGACACCAGGATTTTATACTGGTTCGGACCTCTCGTCCTACGTCCAGTCCCTAAGCTTCACTTAGGAATTTCACTAACTAACACCCTCACTTCACCCGGAGGAATAGGTTTACAACTTACCCGAACAACCGAACGGGATTTCTTGCCTCAACTACCGAAGAGGACTTCAACCCAATTACTAAAATACAATATTCGACTTGTTGTGTTCTTGTCAACACTAATGAGTCTAATGTAGTACAATATTCCTATAATCTTATCCTCGAGAGTATGCAATGTGTTTGTGAAGATTTAGGAAATGTGAATTGCTATGAATCAAAAGAATGTTATAAACAAAAACAGTGATTCAAGCAATAGGTTGGTGATTGCTTTGAGAATATCTAGAAAATATGAACAAGAGAATAGTTAGATTAAAACAAGAGAATTTGGTTAATTAAATGATGTTAGAATCATGAATTTATACTTGTAGAAGAGATGCATATGTTGTCAAAGGTTGCAAACAAGAGATGCTTCCATTTCCATTGATGAATGGTTGCAACTCTTGGAAAGAAGAAGGTGTCTTTTCAGAGAAAATTCGCAGGTTTAAATTCAGTTGACTGAGCAGGAGATTCAGTCGACTGAAAATATGAAGAAAAATTTTCAGGAAAAAATTCAGTCGACTGTGCAGGAAATTCAGTCGACTGGAATTGTGCATGTGTATAAATTTGTTCCAGTTTCAGTCGACTGACTGTTCCTGTTCAGTCGACTGAACTCTGTTGTTAAACAAAAACAGCAGTAGCTCATTTGGTTAGAGCACATGCCTTCCAAACTAGTGACCCGGGTTCGAGACCTGTTTCATGTATTTTTTGAAAACTTGATTTTGATTAAAATATGCATGCAAGTTTATTTGAATGTGAATGATGATTCTTAGGAAAGATTTTAACAAAGCACTTACTAGACTCTATATACATATTTGATGACTCTTGTTAAAATATATAACTATATGAACCATACTTTGAGTCGTTGAGTCAGGATGATGTCGTAGTCGTAGATTCGTAAATTTTTGTCAGCAATCAAATCCTATGATCCAACATTCTCCCCCTTTTTGATGATGACAACTCCATTTTCTATGAACGAATCTTTGACAAGCTTTGTTGATCATATCTCTCTCACTGAATATCTTCCCGTAATTGTGCTATCGATTTCTCCCCCTGAATCTATGCTATATATTCCTATTTAATCTTTTCCCCCTTAATCTGTGCTTTCGTGGTTTATTCCTGCAAATTGTGTTAGAGAGCAATATCTTTCTTCCCCTTTGTCATCGACAAAAAGGAGAGTTTATATGATGATATAAAATATATTTTACATAAGTGTTAACATAGAGCAATATAAAAAAAAATAAGTACTACTTATAATGTAAGGTATCAGAAAAAAATTAACATTTAAAGCATGCAATACCCAAGGTTCTTATAATTTCCTAATTTTTAGGAAACCATACCCATTTGGGTGTGGTTGAACCTTTATAAATATAATTTTCATTATTAACTACCATATCAAAATAATCATTAATGTATTTTTCTCTATTTTTCCAATTAACAGGAACCCATATACTTGGATAATTTTTATTCATATTTCCTGTTAATGATTTTGTACTTCTAAAGAAATTATCAACATTATAGGTCATAGTAGTATTTGAATTTCTATAAATATTGGATTTAGGCTTTACTCGAAATTTAGTACTAGCACTATCATTTTTACTATACATGAAAGCATATCTAGTGCTATTTCTACGATCAATTTTATTATATCCTAAACCACTTTTATCATTGAGAGCTTTTGAATTCTTAACATAACCTAATCCCTTCTTATTTGAAGCAGGTTGAGAATTTTCAATAATCCTGGATAAATTTTCTCTCCCTTTATTAAAATTGGAAATATTTTTAGTAATGTCATCAAGCTTAGTTTTGAGACTAGTGTTATCTAACTCAACAATTTTAATTTTTGCTTTTAACTCATGATTCTCAGAAGCTAGAGCATTATTCTTTTCTTTTTGAGCTTATATTTCTTGACTTAATAGAGCGATTTGAGAATTGTCAAAGAGTGAATCTTGAATTTTCTCAAGTTCTTCTTCTAATATTTTCTTCTCGTCTTTAAGCATATCTCTTTCGAATTCTGCTTTCTTCTGATTTTCTAGAGCTTCCTTATATTTTCTTTTGAGACTTTTTAAAGTGTCTAGAAGTTCTGAATTTATTTCTATCATATCATCAAAAGTTAGATCACTAACCTCATTATCTTTTGCCATGAAGCATTTGTTTGTTTGCTCCTTTGATTTTTCTTTATTGCTCTTCCTCTTCTTATTGCCTTGACTAGATCTCTTTGTAGCCATTTATTCTAGGATGTTGTTACGATCTCTAGAATACCAGGCTCCGATACCAATTGAAAGAGTGGGCTATGCGGTAGGATCATGTAATATGGAATAATGAAATAGTCTAGGTATATAAAGTATGTAAATGCAAGGAGACACCAGGATTTTATACTGGTTCGGACCTCTCGTCCTACGTCCAGTCCCTAAGCTTCACTTAGGAATTTCACTAACTAACACCCTCACTTCACCCGGAGGAATAGGTTTACAACTTACCCGAACAACCGAACGGGATTTCTTGCCTCAACTACCGAAGAGGACTTCAACCCAATTACTAAAATACAATATTCGACTTGTTGTGTTCTTGTCAACACTAATGAGTCTAATGTAGTACAATATTCCTATAATCTTATCCTCGAGAGTATGCAATGTGTTTGTGAAGATTTAGGAAATGTGAATTGCTATGAATCAAAAGAATGTTATAAACAAAAACAGTGATTCAAGCAATAGGTTGGTGATTGCTTTGAGAATATCTAGAAAATATGAACAAGAGAATAGTTAGATTAAAACAAGAGAATTTGGTTAATTAAATGATGTTAGAATCATGAATTTATACTTGTAGAAGAGATGCATATGTTGTGAAAGGTTGCAAACAAGAGATGCTTCCATTTCCATTGATGAATGGTTGCAACTCTTGGAAAGAAGAAGGTGTCTTTTCATAGAAAATTCGCAGGTTTAAATTCAGTTGACTGAGCAGGAGATTCAGTCGACTGAAAATATGAAGAAAAATTTTCAGGAAAAAATTCAATCGACTGTGCAGGAAATTCAGTCGACTGAAACTGTGCATGTGTATAAATTTGTTCCAGTTTCAGTCGACTGACTGTTCTTGTTCAGTCGACTGAACTCTGTTGTTAAACAAAAACAGCAGTAGCTCATTTGGTTAGAGTACATGCCTTCCAAACTAGTGACCCGGGTTTGAGACCCGCTCCATGTATTTTTTGAAAACTTGATTTTGATTAAAATATGCATGCAAGTTTATTTGAATGTGAATGATGATTCTTGAGGAAAGATTTTAACAAAGCACTTACTAGACTCTATATACATATTTGATGACTCTTGTTAAAATATATAACTATATGAACCATACTTTGAGTCGTTGAGTCAGGATGATGTCGTAGTCGTAGATTCGTAAATTTTTGTCAGCAATCAAAACCTATGATCCAACATTCTCCCCCTTTTTGATGATGACAACTCCATTTTCTATGAACGAATCTTTGACAAGCTTTGTTGATCATATCTCTCTCACTGAATATCTTCCCGTAATTGTGCTATCGATTTCTCCCCCTGAATCTATGCTATATATTCCTATTTAATCTTTTCCCCTTTAATCTGTGCTTTCATGGTTTATTCCTGCAAATTGTGTTAGAGAGCAATATCTTTCTCCCCCTTTGTCATCGACAAAAAGGAGAGTTTATATGATGATATAAAATATATTTTACATAAGTGTTAACATAGAGCAATATAAAACAAAATAAGTACTACTTATAATGTAAGGTATCAGAAAAAAATTAACATTTAAAGCATGCGATACCCAAGGTTCTTATAATTTCCTAATTTTTAGGAAACCATACCCATTTGGGTGCGGTTGAACCTTTATAAATATAATTTTCATTATTAACTACCATATCAAAATAATCATTAATGTATTTTTCTCTATTTTTCCAATTAACAGGAACCCATATACTTGGATAATTTTTATTCATATTTCCTGTTAATGATTTTGTACTTCTAAAGAAATTATCAACATTATAGGTCATAGTAGTATTTGAATTTCTATAAATATTGGATTTAGGCTTTACTCGAAATTTAGTACTAGCACTATCATTTTTACTATACATGAAAGCATATCTAGTGCTATTTCTACGATCAATTTTATTATATCCTAAACCACTTTTATCATTGAGAGCTTTTGAATTCTTAACATAACCTAATCCCTTCTTATTTGAAGCAGGTTGAGAATTTTCAATAATCCTGGATAAATTTTCTCTCCCTTTATTAAAATTGGAAATATTTTTAGTAATGTCATCAAGCTTAGTTTTGAGACTAGTGTTATCTAACTCAACAATTTTAATTTTTGCTTTTAACTCATGATTCTCAGAAGCTAGAGCATTATTCTTTTCTTTTTGAGCTTATATTTCTTGACTTAATAGAGCGAGTTGAGAATTGTCAAAGAGTGAATCTTGAATTTTCTCAAGTTCTTCTTCTAATATTTTCTTCTCGTCTTTAAGCATATCTCTTTCGAATTCTGCTTTCTTCTGATTTTCTAGAGCTTCCTTATATTTTCTTTTGAGACTTTTTAAAGTGTCTAGAAGTTCTGAATTTATTTCTATCATATCATCAAAAGTTAGATCACTAACCTCATTATCTTTTGCCATGAAGCATTTGTTTGTTTGCGCCTTTGATTTTTCTTTATTGCTGTTCCTCTTCTTATTGCCTTGACTAGATCTCTTTGTAGCCATTTATTCTAGGATGTTGTTACGATCTCTAGAATACCAGGCTCCGATACCAATTGAAAGAGTGGGCTATGCGGTAGGATCATGTAATATGGAATAATGAAATAGTCTAGGTATATAAAGTAGGTAAATGCAAGGAGATACCAGGATTTTATACTGGTTCGGACCTCTCGTCCTACGTCCAGTCCCTAAGCTTCACTTAGGAATTTCACTAACTAACACCCTCACTTCACCCGGAGGAATAGGTTTACAACTTACCCGAACAACCGAACGGGATTTCTTGCCTCAACTACCGAAGAGGACTTCAACCCAATTACTAAAATACAATATTCGACTTGTTGTGTTCTTGTCAACACTAATGAGTCTAATGTAGTACAATATTCATATAATCTTATCCTCGAGTGTATGCAATGTGTTTGTGAAGATTTAGAAAATGTGAATTGCTATGAATCAAAAGAATGTTATAAACAAAAACAGTGATTCAAGCAATAGGTTGATGATTGCTTTGAGAATATCTAGAAAATATGAACAAGAGAATAGTTAGATTAAAACAAGAGAATTTGGTTAATTAAATGATGTTAGAATCATGAATTTATACTTGTAGAAGAGATGCATATGTTGTGAAAGGTTGCAAACAAGAGATGCTTCCATTTCCATTGATAAATGGTTGCCACTCTTGGGAAGATGAAGGTGTCTTTTCAGAGAAAATTCGCAGGTTTAAATTCAGTTGACTGAGCATGAGATTCAGTCGACTGAAAATATGAAGAAAAATTTTCAGGAAAAAATTCAGTCGACAGTGCAGGAAATTCAGTCGACTGAAACTGTGCATGTGTATAAACTTGTTCCAGTTTCAGTCGACTGACTGTTCCTGTTCAGTCGACTGAACTCTATTGTTAAACAAAAACAGTTGTAGCTTGTTTGGTTAGAGTACATGCCTTCCAAACTAGTGACCTGGGTTCGAGACCCGCTCCATGCATTTTTTGAAAACTTGATTTTGATTAAAATATGCATGCAAGTTTATTTAAATGTGAATGATGATTCTTGAGGAAAGATTTTAACAAAGCACTTACTAGACTCTATATACATATTTGATGACTCTTGTTAAAATATATAACTATATGAACCATACTTTGAGTCGTTGAGTCAGGATGATGTCGTAGTCGTAGATTCGTGAATTTTTGTCAGCAATCAAAACCTATGATCCAACAATAAGTACATACGTATATCATAGAAAAAATAAGATGCTGAATAAAATTTAATTCTAATTACCCTTCTTCTCTAGGGACCAAAGATACAACAACACACTGTGGCTCTTGCGATGGGTCACTGCCATCGCCTCCTAAAGATCGGGAAGAGCTCCTACCTCTATACGACATACTGATAAACCTGTGACATATACACATCATTATATAAGAGTATAAAAACATGATAATGAAATATATTTCATATGAAAATGACATCAACGGTACAAATTGCAGCTTAATTAATGACTGAAATGGAAATAGAAATGGAAGTGTGTTATACCTGATTCATAAGACATCAAGAATTCAACATGCAATAGTAAACGGATTTGGTTTCATAGTTACATCAATTTAATAATACATCAAGAATTCAACATGCAAACAATAGTAAATGGATTTGGTTTCATAGTTACATTAATTTCATAATCCAACAAGAATTTAACACGGTTACATCAATTGCAAAAAAACAGATTCAGATTTGTATCAGTCATCATCGTCTTCTGATTCAGATTCGGTCTCGTTTTCGACGATATTTTCCTCTGCACTGTCAAACGCTTCTACCAAAACATTTGATTCTCGATCAAGGGACCAAAATCTGTATGATCGTCTGTAATTATTATTTCGTTATTTTGCTCAAGATCTGCCTGATAAGCTTGTTCGTCGGGAATATTCTTCCCATCGAATGTGAATCTGGCCTTTGTTTTAAAAACTGCAGACCAATCTGCTTTATCTCTTTTTAGAGACGGATAAGGAGCGTAATAAACTTGCATCGCATCGCAAGATGTCTAACCACTCTTTTTGGTCCCATCGTCAACAACATAATTTCTCTTTTTTGATATGTCTTGACCACTCTTTTTGGTCCCATCGCAAGATGTTTCAACCCTTCGTCAACAACACAATTTCTCGGCTCATAAACGTAATTTGAAAACCAACCGGAAAATTCTTTACTGAGATCTCCGTTCGGATGTTCACGTTCATAAACACTGTTTATATAAACAAATTGTTACATTAGGTTATACACGCGCATGCATATAAGAAAAGAATAAAACACAAATTATTATTTCAGATTACCTAACAAATGGTGCAACCTCGGCACAATTTAGAAGAATATAAGTGTGTGCTACATGAAGATGTCTATCGTCTGGCCATATTTCTACACATTTTACAGAAGACCGACCATGTTGTCTAAAAATAGATAACATTGCTTGAGTGGACTCTTATTCGTCGCCTTCGTCATTACGAGGAACACTTTCAAATGAAATATTCACATGGTCACTGAAATAGTGAGAGAAAAAGAACGAAGCTTCTTCTTCGATGTAAGATTTACATATCGAACCTTCAACCCGTGCTTTTTGCCTCACTTTTTTCTTCAGGTGATTCAAATATCTACGCAACATTAATTTATATTAACTTCATCTTTCAAATGTAATTAAATTACGTTATAACATATATATTACATACCTCTCAAATGGATACATCCATCCGTATTGGACAGGACCTCGAAGTCGTGCTTCAGATGGGAGATGAACAGGTAAATGTTCCATCACATTAAAAAAACCAAGCGGAAATATTTTCTCTAATTTGCAAAGCAATATAGGAATGTCCACTTCAAGTTTACGTAAACGTTGCACTTTTAAAGTAGTCGAACAAAGCTCTTTGTAAAACATACTAAGCTCCGTTACTACTTTCCAAACTTTTAATGGCAGTAGTTCTTTGAACATTATGAGGAATAAATTTTCCATCATTATGTGACAGTCGTGACTTTTCATTCCGCTTAATCTACCATTTTTAAAGTCAACACATCTACGAAGATTTGATGATATCCCATCAGGAAATCTTAACCCTTCCACCCATTTTAACACAGCTTTAACTTGATTATTATCTAATTCGTAACAAGCTTTGAGTTTTTTATTGTCATTTAGTTTCATATGAAGCTCAGGACGTTTGCATAATTCTTCTGTATCACGTCTTGATTTCAAATCATCCTTCGTCTTCCCTTTCACATTCAAAATTGTGTTAAAAACATTATCAAATACATTTTTCTCATTGTGCATCACATCTATGTTATGGCGAAGCAGAAGATGTTTCCAATACGGCAACTCCCAAAAAATAGTTTGTTTGCACCAGTTATGAACAACTGATTTGCCTTCAATTTCTATTTGCTCGCCAATTTCATATATCTTTGGATAGTCCTTAACAAGTTCATATATGTCTTCGCTTGACCATATCGTCGGTGGTTGTCTGGTTTCTACTCTATTAGCTAAAAAGTTTTTCTTGTCTCCTCTGAAGGGATGATTTACATGGAGAAAATATCGATGACAGTCAAACCATGAAATTTTCTTACCATGAGGTAAAGAAAACGCTCGTGTTTCATCCATACAATATGGACATGCTAGACGATCGGCAGTACTCCATCCCGAAAGCATTGCATAGGCAGGAAAATCACTTATAGTCCACAACAAAGAAGCAAACATACAAAAAAATTTCTTCTTGGACACATCGTATGTTTCTACTCCTTCGTTCCACAGTATTTTTAACTCCTCAATCAACGGTTGTAAATATACATCGATTCCTTGTGTCGGATCGTCGGGGTCAGGAACGACAACAGTAAGAAACATATATTGCGTTTTCATGCACATCCATGGAGGTAAATTATACGGTGTGACGATAATGGGCCATGATGAATATTTAGAACCAAATTGAGAAAATGGAGAAAAACCGTCCGTACATAATCCTAATCTAACATTTCGACTCTCCGCTGCAAAATTTGGATACGTTTTATCGAAATGCTTCCATGTTTCTCCGTCGGCCGGATGTGTCAACGTACCCTCTTCCTCTGTTCTCACGCTATGCCATCTTATATTAGACACAGGTTACAGAAGATGCATATAATCTTTGAAGTCTTGGAGTTATGGGTAAGTAGTGCATACGCTTGTACGGAACTTCCTTCCCCTTCTTTTTTCTTGGTTTGTATCTCTTCTGGTTACAAACTTTACAATTTCTAAGGTTTGCGTCTTCTTTCCAAAACAACATGCATCCTTTTAAACATGTATCTATTTTATGATACGGTAAACCAAAAGCCGACATAAGTTTTTTAACTTCGTAGTGATTTTCACACATTAGATTATCGGGCGGCATATGTCTTTTTGCAGCTTGTACAACAGCCGTAAACCCAGCTTCAGTGATGTTGTATTTTGACTTCATCGCAATGTATTCTGCGATTACTGACAGCTGAGTGCCTTTTTTACAACCATCCCAAATAGGTTTCTTAGCTGCATCTAGTAAATCGTAAATTTTTTTAGCTTCAATATTTGGTCCTTCAACATTTCCATCATCGTCGTCAACTTGAACCATAGGAAACATTGATCATGCTGCATCTTCGACCATATTTTCTATACGGGTCGTTGAAACTATTTCGTTAACGACACTTTCAGACTTTACAGAAGTATTTGCTACAACTTCTCCATACCGATCCCAAACATAATATTCGGGTACGAAACCGTGTTGGCACAAATGAACTTTCACAATATCTGGTAACAAATACTTCAAATATCTACACCTACTACACGGACAACGAATTTCTAGATCGTTTCCGTTATTACTTAAAGCGAATTCAACAAACACGTTTATACCATTATAAAAATCTTCTTTTATTGAGCCCCTCAGTCCTTTTCTTTGGTACATCCATCTCCTCCGATCAACAAAATAATCAATCATTTTTCCTATTTGACAAAATGAGAAGTTCAAAAATTAATATTTATTTTGAAGAATACAAATTCAAAAAAGATTATTTTCATGGTCGTATAATATTTTGAATTTAAAGAACAACTTCACAAATTTAAAAATATTTTCAAATAGGGTACATTTCATTTTTTAACGTACGTAACGATTAAAAATATGTATAATTTTTTTTCATTGGTCAGACATCCTACTTCCCATTACAAACACAGTAAGCATTTACATTTCGTATATTACTTCGTCTCAAACGATTCAATAAAATTTCGGCAGCATTTCCTTTTTGTTCCCTGCATTGTACACAAATGCGTGTACGCAGGAAACAAAAAAGAAAAGTTAGGACGAAATTTTATGAACCGTTTGAGACGAAGTAGTATACAAAATGTAAATTCTTACTGTGTTCATAACTTGTCCAATACAGGGACAAATCTGACAAACATTGTACCAGATGAATATAAATGGTCGTTTTTCAAAAAAAATGACTATTTATGCAACGATCATGTACAACACTCGTCAGACGGGGCCAAAAACTCTCTAAGGGACATTTGTCGGTTAACATGCGCGCATTTTACTCAAAAATACAGTTTTACTCACTGTTCACATTTACAAAAATATATATAAATTTAACACAGTTATTCGACGTATTACGCATCAAAAAGGCTAGTTTAACATTTTTGTCTTTTTTTTAATACACACAATTATAATTTAGAGTAATGCATTTTTTTATTTCATAAGTAAATACGTGCACAATATAATACTCCTAGTTCATTCAATCATTTTATCGTATGTCAAATAACGTATACAATCGTCGAATCAGGGCATACACAACAATTTACATATACATGAACAACCACAAAGTATACGTGTTTTTCACAATTTCACGATAAAAGATGAAATATGTATGCCATGTGATGCTATAAACCATTATTATGCTAATGCAAACAATTGCAATCGCTAATTCACCCTAATTTATCAATTTATGCAAATCTAAAATTAGGGTAAAAACTGAAATTTTCAGAAAAATAAGATATTATACCTGAGATTGAGAGCAAGAGGTGTTGAATCAGCAGCGTGGAAGGAGAAAAAAATCACGAAATTGGCGAATGGAAGTGGAAAATGTGGATTTGGGGGTTTTTGGTGAGATTGGGGAAAGCTGGAAAATGAGGAAGAAAGGCTCGGCCGACTGTAGGTATTCGCTAATTTCCGACGGCTTCCGACGGCCGCCGACGGCCCGTCGGAAGCCGTCGGAAATTAACCGTCGGAAGCCGTCGCCCCCATCCGTCGCTATTTCGCTTTTTTCTAGTAGTGAATTATTTCATAAAAAGAAATAAAAATTATGAAATTATGATATTAAATTTAAATGAGTTATAAATGTAGAATATTATATTTTATTAAATCAATAAGGGCGAATAAGTAATAGTTTGGACTTGCGTTCATTGAATTGAATTGAACTGAACTGAATTTAGAATAAATCATCTTCTTACAATCTAGTATAAGCAGAAAGCCCAAAATCACCTAAACTCCAACCCAATTCCAGATGTTTGATATTTGGTTTTCTTTATTTTCCTTCGCTTATTGATTCCCTGGAATGCACAAGACTCTTTATCGTGCATCTGTAGATATCGAAAACCAAGAATAATCTCCTTTCTAAAATAAAATCAAACGAGCAAGATGCATATCAATGATATTACCCTAAATTCAATTTCAACGATTCTCGTTCCCATTCTTCGTGAGGTACGATCGTGAGCGACGGTTCTGGTGAACTCCGTATTGCTGGCGGCGCAGCTTACAGTTTTGGACATAGACGTGGGAGGTTGCGACATGGTTGACGTGTTGTTCTGTGGACGTTGGCAACGATAGTGCTTATGCGTCCTTCATTTGGTGAGTTAATTAAACCTCACAACCATATCTAAGTCGATTGATTACTGTTAGTATATATACATTCATATGCGTCCTGTTAGTTTGTGCCTATGCTGTGAGTTGGAGTGTTTGTTTCAGTATTTCTTCCCTGTTGTTATAATCATGTGAGCTTGAACTTACCTTCCTCAATCTAAATTCTAGCTTATGCATATAAATATGTAACTGTTAGTACAGTCCTTTAAGTAAGTTTCAGATATTAATATGCAACTCCACATAGCCATTAACTCTTGACAATATGATTAGTTAAAATACGTGTATGTTTATATATTTTGTAACTAAATTATATATATATATATATATATATATATATATATAAGATAGTGTATATAAGAATGTGAGTAATTGAGTTTATTAAATTGTTTGTTTTGATTACTTTTTCCTTGTTGTTTTGTGTATGTTAGCTTGAATTTTTGTTCTTCAATCACTGTGCTACACACACACACACACATATATATACATAAGTGTTTATATCTTGATTTGTGAATCCTTATTTGGTCTTGTTTTACGCATTTGTACGGTGAATTGATTTTTGTATGCTGCATTATGTCTTACTTCAAACTCCATGTGCAGGCTTGAATTCCCTAATTTAGGCCTTGATGGTTTAAATGTTTGGTTTTGGAAAACCTGATGTTATAATATTTGCTGTAGTTTATTGGTTTATTATTTCTTCTACACAAGAGCACGATTCTATGTGTGTGTGTGTGTGTATAAACAAGTAATAAATGTTTATCATCAATACATATATAACATTGATATAGATATAAATTAATTAGTTAAGTGTATATATAAAATGGATATATGTATAATTGAGCTTTATAAGCCCATTTGAGTTCCTAATAAAAGGGATGGTGGAGTTTCAAAGGTTATTTGTGAATTCTAAGTTACTATCTAATTTTATTTTTATAGAAGGTTAAGAAACTTATTGTTTATTGTACAAATTAAGATTTCCATTGAATTTTGGTAATTCATGTAAATTTACTCATTGTTCATATATAAATATTAACTTTATTTATAAGGTAAAGTCGCGAATGATTTTATTAAAAATCAATATAGTATTTATAATTTTATTTAATTTAAATAAGCTACTTTTTGTTTGCCTAATTACTCTTTAAATTGATTTAGAATATATATATATATACATGTATGTATGTACATATGAAGTATTTAAATTTATCAATTTTAAGATATATATTTTTATTATTCTTTAGTTATAATTTGCTTTGTTATAAAATTATATATTGCAACTGATTTATTATTGAATACTAGTTTGTTTGTTCTTATCGTGCTTGACATTTTAATTAATCTAATTTATATTGTTTTATTTGCTTCGTATACATATATGATATATTGATTAACATGAGTGATTCACCATTGAGCTTGGTTTGATTGGTACTTTAATATGATATGGTGATGACATCTTCTCCATTTGATTTATTGTTATTTATTATGTGTAATGAGAAATTAGAATAAACAGATTAGTGATATCGTCTAGTATGAGATTTTCGGTAACACTTATTCTGTTGTTTTTTGGACTCATTATATAGAGTAAAGAAGAGCTAGTGTGATGTATAAGCATTAAATAAATGGACTAGTAACACACGCTGGTATGGACACCGTTGTGTTGTTTATTCAGTTATTCTTTTGCACGTGGATGACACTCAACACGGGGTATGTTGAGTGTGACCAGTTACGGTGAGTGCGTATGGAGACTACTTGGTAGCCACATAGGTTGTGTACATTTTATGTCTGTCTACCTTTGTCTGACTCTCTTTATGTTTCAAAGTGAACCAGATTTGCCAGTATCTACCTTGATGGCTTGATCGTGGAGTTATGCTCCAGATCCACGACACCATTGTGGTTTATGTTTTTCGATGCACATCACGAGATTGGTAGTTGGTTGCCACTTGTGTCGCATCGACCAATAGACAGTTACCATAAGGGCACATGTCAGTAATCCTGGCCGATGAGGTTATGCTTTTTCGAGCCTATGGTGGATCATTGTCATGATTCTGAGAGGGGAGAGGTAATGGTAACCGATGATTGTAGGAGTCATGTCATATAGACCACGTGTGGCTCTTGGAGCAAGCATACGTGTTGTCAGCCTCCCATTTGGTTTCGGTATATGTGGATGTATGTAGTTAGTAGATAGACATATATTATGTATAGATTATATCTGAGACTATGTCTAGAGTATGATCAACCCCGTATCCTTCTTAGGCAGACGGTCTCTTTATTATTGATTTTCTATTTATA
Source organism: Allium cepa (assembly GCA_030765085.1). NCBI lineage: Eukaryota > Viridiplantae > Streptophyta > Magnoliopsida > Asparagales > Amaryllidaceae > Allium > Allium cepa. The sequence continues at coordinate 472,919,380 of CM060931.1, forward strand.
TCTCTTAGGGCCGTTTGGTCGAGGGTTTCATCTCTCCAAGGACCATGGGTCAAGATATATGATTTTATTTCAAGCTGGCTTAAATCTTACTTATTGATTTAATAATGATAATATGAGATTGAGTGAGACTATGGGCATTGATTCATCTTTTCTTGATGTTACTTAAGGATATCTTATTATTGATGATTTCCAGATTTGATGATGAATTCTAGATATGTATGATCCACCCATTCGATATTGATTTAGTGATTTCGCTTTGATGTGCTTTATTATATGGGTGATGACATCTTTATATATGGTTTCATGAGATTTGATGTTATAGGATCTATTGAAGACAGTTTGTAATATTTTAGTTCGATAGATTTACATTATGCCTAATATCGTATATTATTTAACTTTGATTTAGATATAGTCTGACCCGTGTGTTATTTATATAATACTCGGGTCAGACCTAGACATAGGTACATGGATGACTTGATGAGCATTTGTTTTAATGGGATTAGAGGAGTTATATATTAGGATGTTGCATAATATTTAAAAGACATCGATTCATGGTATGTATGTATATAATTGGCATTGAATTGTATCGTATTCTTATAACATTATTGCATCTTATGTATTATATATTATCCCTCGACTGGCTTTATGTTCTCTGCTACTATTGTATAATGTAATGTTCTAACTTAGAGGCACACATGTTTATTGTTTTATACTGATACTTCGTACGTATAGGAGAGATATTTACTTGATGTTTTAAAACATATCAGTGTTGGTCCAATGGAATATTCACGTGTGTAGCCCATATAGCCTCATTCTTCGTATTATCTAACAGTATTACTCTTTAATAGTCTTAGATAGTATGTGTATAGTGATGGGGTGTTACAAATAGCATTCCATCCGATTTTACTTTTATACCGTCAAGGTTCCCCTAGACCAATTTGAGATATTACAATATGATTGTGTAACAGAGTTTCTTCACAAGAAAGAAACCCTCCAAGTGTTGTCCCCAATATTTCCCTTCTTCTTCAATAACTTCCAAACGAGGTATTAAAGCATTGTTTCTGGAGTACTTCAGCTCAAACTACTTCGGTTTGTATTGTCCTACGTTCCTGGGAGTTTCTTGAAGAGGGATGTCCAAGAGGGGGTTTCCCCGACCGCTGCATGACAAGAGTTGCTACCAGTGGTGGTGGGGTTTGGAGGGGTTATAGTAGAACATAATAGCAAGAAGGGTCAAAGATACCAAGAGTGGGGATGGTAGGTCGTGATGGTGTGGGTATGAAAAGTCGAGTTTGAGGGTTTGGTGGTGGAGCGTGTGTACGGATCGAGCTAGTCAGATGTTCGGTGGGTGGTGGCCTAAGATGCATTAGGCTTTATCTCATAAGTTTAAATGTAAGATTGCATAATTAGTGTAACTATATGGATCGAAACAAAAATATAAGGAGAAAAGTGAGGAGAGTTTTGTAAATAATTGAATTAATTTTACAATGCGTGTATTTGAAGTTAAAAGTAGAATTTTACAGTCCAATGTACGATAAGTTCGTCGAGACAAATGAACTAAAAATTATACTTGTTATTATTAATTGTTTTATGTGATTTACATATCTTAATCGAATAAAACAATAGTTTAGCATTTTGGTTAATACAATAGGGCATACAGATTGAAGTTGCCATAATTTAGCATTTATTAGAATTATTAATAAATGCTAGTTAACATAATTTATTTAAATAGTTAAATGTTTAATTATGTAATTATCATAAACGTATGGACTTAAATAGAAAATGTTAGGAGGTAATTGATGGAGTAATTGAAATAATTTTATAAAATTTGAAACGTACGTATTAGAATGTGAAATAATGTGAGAGATTTAGTAAAACAAATGTAAACTGTCAAACGATGAATTAAAAAAATTAATTTAAAATACCAAGAGGAGGAAATAAAAAGAAGAGAGAGAACTCCTAGAATCGTTAGAAAAGCTAGAAATTATTTTGATTTACTATTACTTAAAATATTCATTCTAAGTGCATACAAAATATTAATATTAATTTTCCTTGAATAAATACAAAAACAAATTTTTTTGATAAAACAAATAATCACATACATTATTTTAAAATCAGGTCCAAAGGATATTGAACATCCTACAAGGGCAATTGGAATCTTGAATAGACCAAAAGAAACCAACATACACATCATTCGTGTATTGATAAATAATTGGATGTAGACTCAAATGACCCTCGAGGTTGATGGTCCTTTTTTCTTTATCTCCTCTACTAAAATATTTTATTTTTTAAATTAGAAATTTAAAGTTTAGAGTTTGACGAACCAAATGATAAATAATTTTGATGAGCATAATCTATGAGGGAAAACAAAATTGATGAATGATTATGAAAACCATAGTTTGGTAATCAGGAAATTATTGTCAAGGACAAAATTTCACAGCTTTTTAGCCTCAAGGACAGACCTTCAATATTTTATCCTAAAGGACAACTTTCTGTAGGTATCAGTTTTTAGTTATTGATAGCAGTTTTTAGGTATCAGTTTGTAGTTATCGATAGCAGTTTTTAGGTATCAGTTTTTAGCTCGGTATCAGTTTTGTTGTCCTTATGAATAATTTTGGAAAATGTTTGTTATTGTGAATAAGTTTTAGAAGAATGTTTGTCCTTTTCGTAAAAATATTGAGGTCGTGTCCTTGAGGCAAAAAATATAAAAAAATTTGTCCTTTAAATTAATTCCCCTTTGGTAATTTTGCTTTGATTTTGCACAGAAAGAATTAATCTATCAAACCTTTCTAACTTGGAAAACATTTTTTCTCTCCTGCACTTTAGGCCTACCTATACAATTTCACTCTCCCTTTTTTCCCACTTCTTGCAACATATGTAGCAAAAGAAGCCTAACTGCCTGCATTTCATTCTGGTAAATAATCCCTAAGCATAATAGCTCCGGGTCAGCTTTCGTCGCTGCCATTTCGCCGGACTTCACCCCCAACCTCGCTTTATCTATTTTCGAGATTTCTATTTCATCCGGATCCCATTTTTAGTCCGATGAACTTCTTCTTTTAGAGGTTCATCTCTTCTAGAGAGCGAGCCTGGGATATAATATTCTTCCTGCTATGTCTGCAAGTTTTGTGTTGAAAGATATTTCAAGCTTTGGTGATCTGTCCTCACTATGAGCAAGCACTTGATCTTTTTCATAGGTAGATAAGTTCAAGTTATTGCCATATAATGCTTGGCTAATGTAAGTTAAAGAGCTGCCTTAGCCACTAGCATCACATTCAACCACAAACTCAATATTGAAATCAAGCATTGCCAATATTGATGGATGGATTGGGCTTTAAATTTTCAAAGGCTTGAGTTGTTAGTTCATTCCGCTTGAATGAAGTCTTCTTAAGTAATTCTGTAAGAGACCATGCTATTATTCTGTAGTATTCTTTGAATTTTCTGTAAAATCCAGTGAGGCTTAGAAATCCCCTTGATGCCACCAAACTTTTAGTAATGGACCATTCAACAGCAGCTTTAACCTTCTCTTGATCTACTGCATTATGTTCAAATCGAGATAACGTCGTGCGCCTAATAATCTATAAATTCCTTTACAAAGGGCATTATGATAACTTAATTACCAAGCTATTATTCTGCAACACCTGCGTAGTTAATTCTGCAACACCTGCTTAGTTAATTCTACACACACACATACCAAATGCTTAGATCAGGTTATAGATTAGTATATCATCAAAAAATATTAAGTAAGTTTCCTATTTTGGTTTTGAATATAGCATTCATTAAGGCCTGAAATGTATGCATTAGATAGATCAAATGGCATAACACCAAATTCATAATTGCCTTCATGAGTTCTAAAAGCTGTTTTATGTATTTCATTTCCATTAATTACTTTTTGGTGACAACGACATGAATCAAATTCTATAAAGTATTTTGAACCATATAACTCATCGAATATATCATGAAAAAATGGTATCTAATAATTATTTTTAATGGTCTCATAATTAAGGCTCCTACAGTCAATACCTAATCTCTATGTACCATCATTTTTTCCGAGCATAATCACTGGATATGAGTAGAAACTTGAATTGGGTCTGATTATTCCAATTGACAACATTTCTTTTATTAATTTCCCCACTTCATTCTTGATATAGCGAGACTGCCTATAGGATTTGAGGCAGACAAGTTTGAATTAGGTACAAGTGAAATTTTGTTATCACAAGGTCTTGATGATGGTAAGGAGTGGAGGGGAGAAGTAACAGCTGGGAATTGTTGCAAAGTTTTGAGTATGTCCATAGGATGAAAGGAATACCAGTTATGTTTGCATTTAGTAATTGGGAAGCTTCATTTCTTGGCAATATATAACACGAAGGTAAGTTAGCCTTGTGGTATTTCCTTGCTACAAGCTTTTTTCACTAATTACCTTATAAAATTATTTATTTTTGAATAAATCCTTGCTAGACATGTTCATGACCATTATAACCGAACCCGACTTACAATTCTTCTATGTTTAGTGTAACTTCTCCAAACTTTTAGTCCATTGTGTGCCTTTAGAACCAGTTGACGCCTCTTCAGTGCTTATAATAACAAATAATTTAGCATTATGCACCTTTGACATTTTAATAAAACTTGCTTACAGACACCAGATCCTTTCAAGATCTCACCCATTAGCATCTACAACCTAATAGTTTCTGGACTAATCAACTTTTAAACCGAGCAACTGCGGTATTTATGAAACTATGGGTTGATCCTGATTCTATTAAAAATTGTGCAGGTGTTCCCTAAATTATTCCATTCAATCTGGTCTGAATGGTTGGAACACCGCACACTGCATGTAAAGTAATGAAAAAGGATCCTTCATTTGGGTTTTGTTCACGCTGCATGGTAGTCTAATCTTCTTGTACATCTGTTGACTCTTCCTTTATGTCATCTGATGTTAAACTCCTACTTTTGGCTAAGCTTTCTATGGAATTTCTTGGGTATGTTTGAGTGGTACTAAACTTGGGATTTTGTGGTTTAAGATTACTTTGTTTGAGGTTGGTGAAAGTGCAAGTATTTTATTTTTTTCTGCTGATGAGCATTATAGGCTTTATGGAGTTCTGAGGCTTGAATGTTTTTCTTGACTGTATCCGTTTGCCTTCATGTGTTCTAAGCTAATGACAGCGCCTCTTTGAAATCAACAGGTCTGCAAGCTATTGCATTGTATCTGGTTTCTTTTCTTTTCAATCCATCAGCTAACCTTTTCCATCAAGTATTTAGGAGTCAAAGCATCAAACTGTAGTGATTTTTTTATTTTATTTTTTAATTTGAGCGGAAGCGGTTATTTGTTCAGGATTAGTATTGCCTATTTAGATAACAATGACACTTAAAAAAATGCAGTCTCACAGAGAAATAAGAGCAATAAGAGACAAGAAGATTTAACGTGGTTCGGATATGAATATCCTACGTCCACGGAGACCCAACAACTTTTTATTTCACTAAAGAAGAGAGTACAAAAGAGAGAGGAAAGAATAACGATGGATATTACACTTGCTTGTTCATATGAAGATAAAATTCCTTCATATAGACTTGATAATGAAGGGTTGCTTGGAGATTAAACAAATCAATTTCCCGATTACGCAGATATCTTTTCAATTTGCGTGATTTGATTTTGGTATAAATAGATGACGTAATCTTCGTTTCCATATCTTTCCTTTATTCTCCATGCCTAATTATTTATTTCTTCATATAGCAGATATACATTGACTAATTAATTGATTGACTAATTAATTAGTTTCCTTCAAAATATCCTTCCATATATCAGGTAAATTAATTGATTTGATTGAATCAACTAATCAATTTATTTCCTCTTCAACGAATATTTGAATCATCAAATTCAACGCTCCACCTTGATGCAAATATAACAATCTCTCTTCATCACCTTATCATCAAGTAATCAACATATAAGTTGTTAGGTCTAGCGCCCCATGGCACTCAAGTAACAGATATCAAACTGATCAAGTTTGAGCAATGCTCAAACTTGTCCTTAGGAAGTGACTTTGTCGTCATATCTGAAGGATTATCCAAAGTACCCACCTTCAACAATTTGATCTTTCTTCGTTTTTCCTCAAGCATAAGAAAGAAAGCTCTAACATCAATGTGTTTCGTCTGTGAACTATAAGCTTGATTTTCTACAAGATGAATCGCACTCTGACTGTCTGAAAATAGCTCTATTATCCGATGCACCATTGAAAGATCATCCAACAACTGAAGTAAGTATATTCCTTCCTTTGTTGCTTCCACAATCGATATCAACTCTGCTTCGGTAGTCGATAAAGCTACGATAGATTGCAGCTTTGATCTCCATGAAATCGAGCCTATGCCAAGTGTAAAAACATAGCCCGACACTGACTTCCTAGCATCTCTATCCCCAGCGTAATCAGAATCACAGTATCCTCTAAGAAAGATGTCATCATCCACTCCACCATATAACAAGCCCACCGAAGAAGTGCCTCAAAGATATCTAAGAATCCACTTCACATCTTGCCAATGTTCTTTGCCTGGGTTAGACATATATCGACTCAAAACACCTACTGCATGGGCCAAATCTGGTCTTGTGCACACCATCGCATACATAAGACTACCAACAACACTAGAATAAGGTATATCAACCATATACCTCTTGTCTTCTTCCAATGAGGGAGATAAGTCTTTTGACAACTTAAAATGAGAGCCTAATGGAGTGCCAACCGGTTTAGCTTTCTCCATTCCAAATCGAGCGAGGACTTTCTCGATGTACTGCGCTTGAGTGAGCCTTAACTCTCTCCGCTTTCTATCCCTGCTTATCTCCATACCCAATATTCTTTGTGCCTTTCCCAAATCCTTCATGTCAAACTCTCTACCGAGCTCCGCTTTCAACTCCTTAATTCCGATCATACTCCGAGATGCAATCAGCATATCATCAACATATAACAACAAATAAATCATATCACCATCACATCTTCTGAAATAAACACACTGGTCTTTGAAACTTCTGGAGTATCCCTGTGAAAGCATAAACTTATCAAACCTCTTATACCATAGTCTAGGAGACTGCTTCAGTCCATATAGGGATTTGTTGAGTTTGCAAACATAGTCTGGCCTGCTACTATCAATGAGCCCTTCCGTCTGCTTTAAATAAATCTCCTCATCCAGATCACCATGCAAGAATGCAGTTTTGACATCTAGTTGCTCTAATTCCATGTCATAATGAGAAACCAATGCCAAAAGAATACGAATAGAAGTATGCCTAACCACTGGAGCAAAGATATCATGATACTCTACCCCTTTCTTCTAAACATACCCCTTTGCGACTAACCTTGCATTGTATCTGAAATTACCATTTTCGCCGTCTTTCACTCTATAGATCCACTTGCATCCAATAGCTCTCTTGTCGGTGGGAAGAGGCATCAAATCCCAAGTATGATTTCTCTGCAATGATTCAATCTCCTCCTCCATAGCAACTAACCAACTGGAACTATTAACTGATGCGATAGCTTCTTTATAATCACATGGCTCATCATGGACAACATTCAAAGCATATGTTGCCATATCATCGAAATTAATATCTTCGATGCTCAATCCAACAAACTCATCAAGCCACTTAGGCTTTCTTCTTTGTCTGACAGGCTTAGGTTTCAAATGAGCTCCACCTTGAGTTTGATCCTCTGTACCAACATCGATATTATCCTCATCAACCACGGTGTCATCGGAAATACCATTTGAACGTCTATGGAAAGAATCAACAGATGACTTGTTTTGTGTCTGGTATTCTTCACATGTCCTCTCATTGTCATCCGATGAGGAAGGCTACACCTTCAACATAGACTTCTCATCAAAAGTCACATGCCTGCTCATAACGATCTTCTTGCTAATAAGACACCACAACCTATATCCCTTCACTCCTCTTCTATAACCTAGAAAAATACACTTGCGAGCTCTAGGTTCCAACTTCTCTTTGCTCTCATGCACATAAGCTGGGCAACCAAACACTCTGAGAAATGAATAACTAACAGACTCTCCTTTCCATACTTCTTCAGGGATCTTCATATCTATAGCAGTGGAAGGTGTGCGGTTGATGAGGAAAGCCGCCATAGATAAAGCTTCAGCCCAAAATCCCTTCTTCAATTTAGCAGCCAGTCTAAGGCATCTTGTCCTCTCCAATAATGTCTGATTCATCTTTTCTGCAACTCCATTAGACTGGGGTCTCCTGGTGTGGTGTAATGCCTCTTAATGCCTTCAGACTCACAATAATCGATGAATTCCTGTGATACAAATTCACCGCCATTATCTGAACGGAGAACTTTCAATTTCTTCCCTGACTGCTTCTCAACCATAGATTTCCACTTCCAAAACTTAGCAAAGGTTTCACTCTTTGACTGAAGAAAGTATACCCATACTTTACGAGAGAAATCATCTATAAATGAAACAAAATATCTGACTCCACCTAAAGACGGACAAGGGGAGGGACCCCAGACATCTGTATGAACATACTCCAAGACAGTTTTTGCTTTATGCTCTCCTGTACCAAAAGAAATCTTCATCTGCTTTCCAAGAACACACCCTTCACAAAAACCAAGTTTTGAATGATGAACTCCATCAATCAATCCTCGTTTTCTCAACTCATCCATGCTGCGCTCACTGATGTGACCCATCCGTAAGTGCCATAATCTGGAAGAATCTGAATCAACAGATGTAACAGAAGCTGATTCACCAATTACAGTAGTGCCCTTTAATAGATAAAGATTTCCTGCCCTCACACCTCTCATAACAATCATGCAACCCTTCGATATCTTCATTTTCTCTCCTTCCACTACTATCTTCAAGCTAAGTCTACTTAACGCCCCAACAGAAATCAAGCTCCTCCTCAAATCAGGTACATGTCTAACATTAGTGATCGTACGAATAACACCATCAAACATCCTAATCATCACGCTACCAACACCTACCATACGGCAAGAAGCATCATTACTCATCAAAACTTCTCCTCCATCAATTTCACGGTAAGTGGAAAAGCAGTTCCTATCAGGTGTCATATGATAGGATGCACCAGAATCAATTAGCCATAAGTTGCTCTTTCCAGAAGAGCCAGAAGCTGTAAATACATCGGTGTCACTTTCTGTATCTGATTTCTCTGCTGTAGAAGCTGAGGCTTGCTTTGGATCTTTTCTTCTACCTTCAAGCTTGGGACATTGTGCTATGAAGTACGCTGGTTTCTTATGATGTGCAAGTAAATGTGCATATTTTTACCACCATATTTATTCTTTTTAAATTAAATAAATGATCATATCGGGTATTTTAACTTGATTAAACCAAAAATTCAAATTATTCCAAATTGTCACATATTCATCTTCATATATGGGCAAAACGGTCATTTGTGTGCATATATTTGTTTGAGAAAAATTAATTGAAAATTTGTATATATTTTTGTAGGAAATTGATCTCAAATAGAAGTGGTTTCATGAAGATATGCATGCACAAAATTAATACAAAGGAGTGAAGATGGAAATAATTCAAAGTGAAGAACATGGAGGACCCCACCTACCCACCTACCTTAATGTACAAATTAAAGGCTAATGCACATGCTTTTGGACTTAATGGCTTCATGTACACTTAATGGGGGATTAAGACATGTTAATGATTACTTGGCCTCCACACTTCCTAAGGGGCATTTTGGGCATTCCCCAAAAAGTGAATTAGGGTTTTAAAACTTGTATATATACCCCTTATGTTTCATGTAGCCATCTTCCTCTTAGTTAGTTAGTTTTAGTTTAGAAAATAAATCAAATCTCTCTTTCTTTCCATGGCTACTTAGCCATTTCTTCTCTTATGTAATTCTTTTTTATGCAATGTTAATTATTGTTTCTTTTTAATTACATGTTCATTTCTTTTTATGCAAGTAGTGTAGATTTTCCTTTATGCAATTAGAATAGTTTTCCATTTCACTTTGCTCTCTTTTCCTTTTCTTTTTCTCTTATGTTGCAAGCTACATTTGTTCATATGATAACAAATATGAGAGGCTAAACCCCTTCAATTTAGGGGTAATGAAGCTCTCTAATCATGTAGCTTCAACTTAATTTGATGTTTATGCTCTCTTTTTGTGCTTAATGAGAATGATTGAAGTGGTTTAATGATGTTGTTTAGCTTTGAATTTGATAGTCTATGTTGTTCATAACAAATAGGCTATGCTTAAACAAACATAACACAAATTGCCTCTTCATCTAAATATGATTATGACAAAGAAGTGATTGTTGAAATTGAAATTTGATGGCTTATATTTCTAATCAATAGTTAATAGGCCATGCTTAAAATAGATTTTGCTTTCAACTTTGTTGTCATATTTCATGATAGTTAAATGTGTATTAGTGGTTGTGTTATAGTTTGATGGTTTATATTGAGCTAACTAATAACACAAATATACCATACTTATGATAAGCACATCAACTAATTCACTAATGACAAGAAAAGAGAGATCATAACTTCATTTTATTGATTTATATGATCTAGAGAGTGGATTTATCTCTAAATTGTTCTCTTAACTCTCATATTTTTATCATTTTCTTTTTCTAGTTTTTGTTAGTTTTTTACATTTCTAGCTATTCACTCTCGACTTCGGTATAATTTGATTGAATAGAAATTTAAAATCATCAATTCCCCGTGGATCGACCCGTATTCGCCGCGTGCTACATTCGTACACCGTGCGCTTGCGGTTATATTTTAATTTAAAATTCGTTCGACGGTTTTCTAAACCGATAGAATTTCCGTCGACGAACAAGTTTTTGGCGCCGTTGCCGGGGAATTGTTTTGATTTTTATTTTCTATTATTCGAATTAATTTTTGTTTGGTTTCATTGTGTGATTGTTTTGTGTGTTGAGTGCATTAAAAAAAAAACTATTGTTGTGTCTCGTTTTGCTTTCATTTGTTTGTGTGTTTGTTTGCATTTGTTTTCTATTTGTTTTGCATTTGCATTGTATATATTTAAAAAAAAAAAATCACAAACTCATTTCAAAAGGAAACAAAAATATTTTATTGCTTTCAATTTACATTTCGACATTTACAATTTTATTTTCCTCCTCTTTACATTACTTCAAAAAAAAAGCCTGTACATATTTACTGTTTTCAGCAGCTTCTCTCTGTTTCATCTCATATTCACTGTGCATCACCTCTGCACAACCACCAAACCAGCCACCTACCACATCACCATCCCCCTCCACTCCACTTCCTTCACTTCTGCCCACTGTTACATACAACTACTGACCATAACTATTGCCAGCTCACAACATCACAACAATCAGTTCCCCACCACAACACTGTCTAAAACCATCAATCTGCTTCTCCCACTGTAGACAGTGAACAAACAGGACTGTGCATATCATTGCACTTACCCCATACTTGCACTTTTCCACCACTGCTTCATCAAACTGTGACCATAAATATCTCTCCACATACAAACATCACTACCCTGTGCACATTCCACTTCCAATTCCACAGACCAACGAACAGCCTACTGTCAAAACTCACTACAGTGCACAGTGCACAATCAAACTATCATCAACTCTTCACTATAACACTGCCATCATTCACCTCTGCCTCATGTCTGCTCCTCCGCAAACACACAGCAAGCCACACTTCTAACATCAAGCTACAAATTCCATCCACGTCATCAAACAACAACAGTCTACCACTTCTACAACCTGCCCGCTTGAATACAGAACTACCACAACAAAACTGCAGTTTGGTTGCTAATTCGATCGTTTCCAAACTATCATACAAAAAAAAAATTAACTGACCATCAGAATTCACAGAACCACGACCATCTTCCACTGTTTCTACCTCATCATCACAGTTTAAACACCACTTCCCATAACATCCACAACCCAAACATTCATTTTCTCAAACATTCTATAGCCACTACACAACACCATTCCACTGTCACCGAACCAGCCGCGAACGCCACAACCTCTATCACCACCATCACCGAACCTCATCTCCAATCGAACACTACCTCTTCGCCCTGACCATCTGCCTATAACCACGAACTCCACATTCAACCACAGAACGCCACACCCAATCGAAGTCCACCCTCCTCCAAAACCACTCGCGAATATCACTAATTTATACGACCTCCATTAACCGAAACACCACCAACTTCCTCGACCAGCAATCGCAACTTCGCCCATCTTCATATCGCACCGCCTCGATTCTGCAATCCCCTCTGCTACTACCACGAAACCGCATCACCGCGACCTCGACGCGCATCCAGACCCCTACATGCAGCAACTCGAGCTTCAACATCCCACCCCGTCCAAATTCCAACTCGCGAATTCGCCCTCTTCCACTCTGCCCACACCCAATTCGAAGATCAGAATCACCGATTCCAAGTCGCGATTTTCTTTTTCGTTCTTTTTTCCCCTCCCCCTTTCTTCTTTTCCTTCTTCAGTTTGTGTTTACGTTTAGATGATGTTTAAATTCGTGCTAACAGGAAAGAGGTGAGTTTGGGCATTTGCAATTGACTAGTGGGTTTGGGCCGGGTATAATTTGTGGGTTGTGTGTGTTTAATTTTTTTTAGGTTGTGTTAAGCTCTTCTCTTACTTTTTTTTCAGTTTGTAATTTCTTTTTTAATTTCCAAATTTTTTTTTAAGTAAAACCCTACTTTTAAGTTTCCTTTCCTTAAAAAAAAAAAAAAAAAAAACTTGTGCATATATATCTTGTTTTCATTTTCAGGTTGCCAGAGCAGGAAACTGCAAAGAAGAACTGCTTAGCTTGCTTGCCAAAAAAGAATTCCACTTTAAAATAATTGCTAATAAATTCTGAAAGCTCTGCTGTTGTGTTCTAATCTCTAGTTCTAATCTGCATAGTTGGTTGCTTGCATTTTAAGAAAAAAATTCAAAAACAAAAACAAAAAAAATTCATTTGTAGTTGCATTGTTAATACACGTTTAATTTCTGTTTTGCATTTCATCTTAGAATCTTGATTAATAATAACGATAGCTCTTAGCTGTATATTGACAAGTTGTCTTTCTTGAACAATTTAATTTCTTGGTGTCTAGGCTACGGCAGAGTAATAACCATTTATAAATATTACGGTGATTCGTAAATATTATAGTGGTTGTTCCTCTGAAGGTACTTAAACCTTCGGCTGCATTGCTACGGTGATTCGTGGTGCACCGATAAATCCTGCCCGTTACCTGGCTGAGAACTATCTTGTTTATCTAAGACAATTTGTAATTATACGATTTTGGGTTAATTTAGGATAAATCATTTTAATTAACCACTTCATTCATTTAGTGGCATTAGTTCATGCATATTTTTTTTTTTAAAAACAACCAAAAAAAATTTCAAAATCCAAAACTAAAAAAGTTGTAAATATTCCTTCTCCTTTGAAGTTTTCAAATCAATTTTCCTTTGAAATTTCAAAAATCCAAAAAAAAATTAAAAACCAAAATCCAAAAAAAAAATTATTATACAACATTTTCAAAAAAAACAAAGAAAAAAAATCAATTTCCCTTTTGAAAAATAATTCTCTTTGTAAATATTTTTTTTGCTTATAAAAAAAAACAACAAAAAAAAATTCTTGAAAATGTCCGAGTTTCCTCTCTCCTACTCACTTGAATTTAGTTGTGAAAATCAATATAATCCATACGAGTTCACTCCAAATTCGTATGGATATTTTAACAACAACTATTGTTTAAACGATTTGAATTTTGAACCACAAAATTTTCAAAATGATGACCAACCTTCAAATCTTGAAAATAGCATTTCATCTTTACTTGAAATCGCTACACAACAAAATCAAGAGATAAATGAGTGGTGCAATTCATATTTGTGCTATAACTCAAATCAAAGTTTTCAAAATAATCAAAATTTGGATTCACTTCAAAATTCAAACAATTTCGAGTATAACCCATGCCAATTCAATTTTGAACTCCAAAATGAATTTCAAAATCAAAACGAAAATGTGATCCAATTTTCAAATAATTTTGGCAATGGGAATAGTTTCAATAATGATACGATTGAAAACCTTGGTTATCAACAAATTCAAAATGAAAGTTTTCAAACTAATAATCATGAATTTGATTTTGTTGACCAAATGGAAAAAGATAACGGGGATTTATTACTTGAAAAATACAAAAAAATTCGTGAAAATCATAATCAAATCTCAACTTGCGAAGAATCAAATAATAATCTACCGTTTATCGTAATTGACAATACTTGTGCTCAACAAGTCCAAATCGAAAATTTTCAAGTTAATAATTACAAATTTGAGTTTGTTGAGCAAATGAATGAAATTTACGATGATCATGCAAATTTGTTGATTAAAACATTGGAAAATTTTCGTGAGACACAAAATCAAATTTCAATAAGTGACGAGTCAAACGATAATCCATCTTTTACCCAAATTGATGATTTTCAAGTAACAACTTTTGAAATTGATAATGACGATCTTAATCAAGTTGTTGAAAATACGGTAATTGAGTTGGATTTCAATTCTTTTGAGGGTGTGGAACCAAATTTAAAATTCAATCTTCCTTTTCTCGATTTCGAAAAGTTGAATACAACAGCTTTGGATTTTGAACTTGAGATACGCAATGAAGTTGTTGATAATCCAACAAAGGAAGACGAATTTAACGAACATGAGTTTTATGGACTTTTTGAAAATGAGTTGTTGAATTCTAAACGGGAAAATTTGAATCATCATTTTGATTTTGAAATCGATGATAAGCTTGAATTTGGTGAAAATAAACTTGAACTTCAATCAATTGTTTTATCGACCCCAAGAATCATCGAAAACAAAACAACTCGTTCAATTTTTAATAAAACAAAATTCGTTTTTCCGAATCAACAGTCAACTTCGAAATCTTTTACGATTTGGTTTTTCGTGCTTAAGTTATGTCTTGCACATTTGACGAGACAAATGAATCGGTCTTTAGAAGACCGTTTCATTACTTTTTGACTGTATACTTTCTCATGTCTTGTAAATAATCATCTTTTCATTTTCATTTAAATAAAGGTTATGTTTTTATTTTTCTTCTTCCACTTGGGTTGACTGTGGGGACACATTCAAAATCAAGTGTGGGAGTAAGGCTCATCTTCATTTTTTTTTTCATGGTTTATTTTTGCTTTAAAATCACAAAAAACAAATTAAAAAAATCCCAAAAACAAATTTTCTTTTGATTTATTTTTAAAAGAAACACTATAAGATAAATATATGGCTTTGGTTTATTAAATTGAAATTTTTGAAAATTTATTGGTCTTAACAAAAATAAAAATGAAGTTTGATTACAAATAACAATGGTTTAACTAGTATATAGGAAGATTCATACGTGTTGATTATGAAGTACATCCTAATTGAAAATCTTTGTTTTAAAAAGTGGTTGATTTAAAGTAAAGGATATAACATTTTTTTTGTCTTCTAAGTTAAATGGTGCTAGGGTGATTTTGCAAAACTCCCTCTCAAAAAAATATAAAAATAAAAAATAATAACATCCAAGTATTCACTCTCATTTAAAAGTGCTCACGGTTATGCATGGGTGAATTACTTGGAATCTTTGATTATGTGATTTCATACTCATTTAAAAGTCCTCACGGTTATGATGTATGGAACACATGTAAAAAAAGGCTTAATAAAAACCACCTACGGTCGATAGGTGTATACACGAAAGTTGATGCACTCGCCATGATCTGTACTCCACTCACATAAGCCCGAAAGGCAGTGCATGGGTGGTACATATGGCCTCAGTTTACCTGAGCTAGGTGTGTAATTTTTCTTGCAAATAATGAGAGAGCAAGCAATTGAAATCCTAGCACTATTTTTACTTAGTTGATTTGATTTGTTATTGAAAAGAAATGAAAATACCACTTTGACAAACTTTGATAATCAACTAAGGATCCATTTCATAGTTACACTTTGTTATTAACCAAAACGAGTTAAACTATAGTCTATTTGATATGATAACTTGATTTTTGTTGGAAATTTTGACGAGTAAATGACATAAATTTTCAAGATAATAACCAAAACCTATATTTAACTTATTCGTGTCAATTTAAAAATAAATCCTTCATTTGTAAATATTTTAAAAAATTTGCATTCATCTCTTTGTTAATAAATCTTGCATTTTGTAAATATTTTCATCCCGCACTTGGATTTTGTGGGTAGTATCCGCTGAAAACCCTCACGAGACAACACTCGTCCTACTGGGGACACCCAGAGGTTTAACGGCTTATTGCATACGCTCAATGCAATCAAGCTCCCTACGAAAACGGATTTACCTTAGTTTTAGTTTATTCGAGGACAAATAAAAAGATAAGTGTGGGGGTATTTGATGTGCACGTAAATGTGAATATTTTTACCACCATATTTATTCTTTTTAAATTAAATAAATGATCATATCGGGTATTTTAACTTGTTTAAACCAAAAATTCAAATTATTCCAAATTGTCACATATTCATCTTCATATATGGGCAAAACGGTCATTTGTGTGCATATATTTGTTTGAGAAAAATTAATTGAAAATTTGTATATATTTTTGTAGGAAATTGATCTCAAATAGAAGTGGTTTCATGAAGATACGCATGCACAAAATTAATACAAAGGAATGAAGATGGAAATAATTCAAAGTGAAGAACATGGAGGACCCCACCTACCCACCTACCTTAATGTACAAATTAAAGGCTAATGCACATGCTTTTGGACTTAATGGCTTCATGTACACTTAATGGGGGATTAAGACATGTTAATGATTACTTGGCCTCCACACTTCCTAAGGGGCATTTTGGGCATTCCCCAAAAAGTGAATTAGGGTTTTAAAACTTGTATATATACCCCTTATGTTTCATGTAGCCATCTTCCTCTTAGTTAGTTAGTTTTAGTTTAGAAAATAAATCAAATCTCTCTTTCTTTCCATGGCTACCTAGCCATTTCTTCTCTTATGTAATTCTTTTTTATGCAATGTTAATTATTGTTTCTTTTTAATTACATGTTCATTTCTTTTTATGCAAGTAGTGTAGATTTTCCTTTATGCAATTAGAATAGTTTTCCATTTCACTTTGCTCTCTTTTCCTTTTCTTTTTCTCTTATGTTGCAAGCTACATTTGTTCATATGATAACAAATATGAAAGGCTAAACCCCTTCAATTTAGGGGTAATGAAGCTCTCTAATCATGTAGCTTCAACTTAATTTGATGTTTATGCTCTCTTTTTGTGCTTAATGAGAATGATTGAAGTGGTTTAATGATGTTGTTTAGCTTTGAATTTGATAGTCTATGTTGTTCATAACAAATAGGCTATGCTTAAACAAACATAACACAAATTGCCTCTTCATCTAAATATGATTATGGCAAAGAAGTGATTGTTGAAATTGAAATTTGATGGCTTATATTTCTAATCAATAGTTAATAGGCCATGCTTAAAATAGATTTTGCTTTCAACTTTGTTGTCATATTTCATGATAGTTAAATGTGTATTAGTGGTTGTGTTATAGTTTGATGGTTTATATTGAGCTAACTAATAGCACAAATATACCATACTTATGATAAGCACATCAACTAATTCACTAATGACAAGAAAAGAGAGATCATAACTTCATTTTATTGATTTATATGATCTAGAGAGTGGATTTATCTCTAAATTGTTCTCTTAACTCTCATATTTTTATCATTTTCTTTTTCTAGTTTTTGTTAGTTTTTTACATTTCTAGCTATTCACTCTCGACTTCGGTATAATTTGATTGAATAGAAATTTAAAATCATCAATTCCCCGTGGATCGACCCGTATTCGCCGCGTGCTACATTCGTACACCGTGCGCTTGCGGTTATATTTTAATTTAAAATTCGTTCGACGGTTTTCTAAACCGATAGAATTTCCGTCGACGAACATCTTACAATAATGACAAGTCAAATTCTTAGGCCCCCTAGACTGAGGCCGTGAATAATTCCGTCCTCCACCTTTCTTCGACCTTCTTTGGTCTCTACCTCTCTGAATAGATAAGCCTTCTGTATCACTATCCAAGCTAGTGCTCGCCAATCTACCTCTTAATACTTCATTATGAAGACTAGCCTTTACATCAGACAGGCTCATTTTACTACGGCCATAAATCATGGAATTAACAAAAGCAGTATACTCCTTAGGCAAGGAACATAAGAGGATTATAACTTGAGCCTCATCAATAATATCAACTTCCGTTGCCTTCAGGTTCATAATCAAAGTCGTCAAAGCATCTACAAGCTCCATGAGATCAGCTCCAGGCTTCGTCTTGAACGAATAAAGTTGTTGCTGAAGAATAATCCGATTAGTGAGAGACTTGTCTTAATATGCATCCGATAATGCATCACCATAGTTCTTTCGCCGTCTTCTTCTGAGAGAATTCTCTAAGAACTTCATCTGAAAGGCTCAACTGAATTGTTGTAAGAGCTTCATCTTCCATCTCTTTCAAATCAGCTGCATCAATACCTTTCAATTTCTCAGGCGCAAAAACAACCTTGTAAGTCTTCTCCTTCTTCAATACTGCCTCCACCTTCATCTTTCAAGTACCAAAATCTTCTTTTCCGTCAAAACGTGTTACTCCATAATTGACACCAGATCTGTCAACAGACCTACTAGAAGTAGCCATTAATATCCAAACAGGAACAATAACACTAGCTCTGATACCAAACTGTAGTGATTTTTTTTGATTTGAGCGGAAGCGGTTATTTGTTCAGGATCTAGTATTGCCTATTTAGATACCAATGACACTTTAAAAAAATGCAGTCTCATAGAGAAATAAGAGGAATAAGAGACAATAAGATTTAACGTAGTTCGGATATGAATATCCTACGTCCACGGAGACCCAACAACTTTTTATTTCACTAAAGAAGAGAGTACAAAAGAGAGAGGAAAGAATAATAGTGGATACTACACTTGCTTGTTCATATGAAGATAAAGTTCCTTCATTTATATAGACTTGATAATGAAGGGTTGCTTGGAGATTAAGCAAATCAATTTCCCGATTACGCAGATATCTTTCCAATTTGAGTGATTTGATTTTGGTATAAATAGATGGCGTAATTTTCGTTTCCATATCTTTCCTTTATTCTCCATGCCTAATTATTTATTTCTTCATATAGCATATATACATCGACTAATTAATTGATTGACTAATTAATTAGTTTCCTTCAAAATATCCTGGTATTTGTTAGGTGTGGCTCGCATTATATTAGAGTAGGTGCGTAGATTGGATTATGATTAGTCCCACATCGCAAGATATTCTAAAAGAGATCAGCATATACATGAGATTGGTAGCTTGTAACAACAAGGGATTCCTTTTGTTACAAATAAATGTTGCCATAAAAATATATGTGCTCTAGGAAGATGTAGGGATATCCAATCATGACGTTGGCACCAAAAGAGCTTCATTTAGTGGTCTTGCTTCTTCTACACTAAATGAAGTGCGCGCATGGCGGAAGATGCAAAAGGTGCTGAAAATTACAACATGATATCGGAGCCGATGGTTCGATGGTGCCAATATGATGCAGCGTTGACCTAATATGCTCCAATATGTGTGGTTTGAGCTCGGGATTCTCATAAAGGTGGAGTTATAAGTTAGAACGCGGCCTGCTCCAACCGTGTGAAAGAGAACTCTTTGTGAAATAGCTTGGTCAAACTGCTGGAGGTGGTAGCGACCTAATCTAAACTACTGGAGGTGTTAGCGACCTTATCCAAGTGTTTGGGGACTCTGTATAACTTCAAGTTGAATTGAGAAAATGCTCACCAAGGTGGAGATCTGTTAGGTGTGGCTCGCATTATATTAGAGTGGATGCGTGGATTGGATTATGATTAGTCCCACATCATAAGATATTCTAAAGAGATCAGCATATATATGAGATTGGTAGCTTGTAACAACAAGAGATTCCTTTTGTTACAAATAAACGTTGCCATAAAAATATATGTGCTCTAGGCAGAGGTAGGGATATCCAATCATGACGCTGGCACCAAAAGAGCTTCATTCAGTGGTCTTGCTTCTTCTACACTAAATGAAGTGCGTGCATGGCGGAAGATGCGAGGGGGTGCCAAAAATTACAACACAAACATCATATGTAACTGTTCACAATTATTAAGGTAAGTAAGAACAGTGGTAAATTGATTGGGAGTAGAAAAAATTCCAAAGGTCTTTGCAACTCCACTGGTCCAAGTCTGACTGTGATTCCATCTTTAAAAATATCCCATTGCCGATAGTTTCTCAAAGTTTTTGTTAGCCAATGAAACCATTAGTGTGCCTCTTTGAGGTGGAAGGAGCAAGCCTAAACTCTGAACCCATTTCATAACACTATATTATGATACTTGAAGATTTGTTCTACCCGCGTAAGTGATGCAGCGCATACCAGAATAGGTCGCGAACGACCTTCCCTAGGTTGCTCCTCCAACCTAGATCGCTCCTCCAGCCTAGGCCGCGAACAATCCCTAGGTCGCGAACAATCCCTAGGTCGCGAACGACCTTCGTGCCTCCTCCTCCTTAAATCGAGCGAATGGAATTATGCCACAAGCTCCAGCTTAGATCACAAACAAGACCATTCCGCGAGCTCCGCCTAAGTCGCGAACGAACTTCCAGTAGGTCGCTGATAATTAGGTCGTTCAAGTATGTTAAACCCTTAAGTCGCTCGTGTGTTGCTGAAGATGAGTTCCAGAATGCTTATGTTGCTGCCGTGTTTGTCAGGTCATTATCTCTTAGGTCGCTAATATACTGTATATGTTGTTATGCCGCGTATGTTGTATTTGTTAAGTCGTGTAGTGTTGAATGGTGTTAAGTCGTAGCCGATGAGTTTGTTATGTCGTTAACGACCTGTGTTGAGTCGAAGGTCTCAAGGCACCTGTTGTATGTTGTAATTACTGTTAAGTGTGTGCTGCTGTGTTGTAAATCGTATAAATAGAGGGTGAGTTGTATCATTTGTAGTGATGATTTTGAATAAAACTTTGTTTGAGTGCTTTGTGCCTCTTTAAAAATTGAAAGTTGAGTGTTATCTCCTTTCTCCATTTTCGGTTATTTGAGTGCGCTCGAATCAACGGATTTGAAGCCGATTCACGGGATCTCGTGCGCGAGATCAACGTAGAAGAATCGTAGATCTTTTAACACGGTATCGTGCGCGATCAACATGTTGGAGATAGCTAGAATCCGGTATCTCTTGAGATCAACGGATTTGGGCATTTGGGTATTTTCAATCCATCGATTCTACTTTTCATCGTTTCATCCAATTTTCGTATATCCGCTGCATCAATTTGGTATCAGAGCTAGACTTAGCCAATCATAGCTATGCCGAGCCTATTGGGAGCCGAGTTGAAGTGTTGGAGTTTGGGATCCGAGCTAGTTTGATCAAGACCGAGAGTTAAAGTTTGATTCAGAGCCGAGAGTAGGTTCAGTGAAGGAGCCGTGCATTACTTTGTATCAAAGTACGTCATTCCAGAGTTAAAGCCGAGAGTTAGATCAGTTGTTGTTTGACAAACATACCTCCGAGACGTGCTAATTGATTTCAAAATATTGAAGATGTGTATAGAAGACAAGAAGCTGAGCAAATGGAACAACGTATCAATGAAAAGTTTGATGAAGGCATTGGGAAGTTAGAGAAATTGATGATCGATATGAATCAAAGTCAAAGGAGAAGGTCACCAGTTTCGAACCACGGAGGAAACAGAGTTTCACCATCGGTTACGGAAGCGAGGAGGGTGTCACCACAATCTTATCGAGATAGAAGAGAATCATCAGTTTCACTAAGGCGAGAACACCATGAGTGCAGTAATGAAGAGAGAAGAACTCCACGAGAGTTTAGAGATGAGCCATATCGTGATGCTGAAAGACATAGTAGAAGAGATATCGTGATCATAGAGAGGTTGATGGTCGAGATCGATATCGAACTACATTTGATTATAATGAAGATGGTGATAGAGGTAGTATTCATTATCGAGATCATGGCCAAGTACGAGATCGATATAGAGATTTTGAAGATGATCGTCGATGGGAGTCGGGGATGAAGACAGAAATTCCAGAATTCAAAGGAGGAATGACAACAGAAGAGTTTCTGGATTGGTTATCAAATGTTGAAGAAATTTTTGACTTTAAGGAAGTACCTGAGCATCGTAGAGTTAAGTTAGTTGCTACACGATTGAGGGGAAGAGCTTTGGCATGGTGGCAACAGACTAAGCTTACATGGGAAATAATGGGAAAGTCGAAGATTGTTTCATGGGAGAAGATGAAAAAGCTGATGAAGGCTACTTTCTTGCCTTATAATTATCAGTCTCTTATGTATCAGCGTTTACAAAATTTGAGACAGGGAACAAAGTCGACGAATGATTATGCATATGAATTTTATCAGTTGATTGCCAGAAATGATATCATGGAGACAGAGGAACAATTGACAGCTAGATTTGTTAGAGGATTGAGAAAGCAGATTCAGAATATGGTGAATATGTTTGATCCAAGGTCCGTTGCTGAAGTACACCAAAAAGCTCTAGCGTGGGAGAAGCAAGGTAGAAGAGGATGTGGTGTGTTTACAAATTCCAACAATCAAGTGAAAGGGACTAGTAGCAATACGAAAGTTTCCAAGGTTGTTAGTAAACCGATTGTCAATGAAGTTGCTAAGACCAAAGCTAACAACAATTTCAAGTGTTATAACTGCCAGGAGTTTGGTTATAAGAGCAATGAATGTCCGAAGCCTAAGAAGCGAGTAATGGTTGCTGAGGTTGAGGATGAGGATGCAGAATGTTCCAATTCACCACAAGTTGAGAAGGAAGAAGACATATTGTCAGGAGATGAAGGATATTCTTTAATGATGAGGAGATCTTGCTTGATGCCAAAACAGGAAGAGGAGACTAGTTGGCTGAGGAGTAATATTTTCTAGTCAACATGCACTATCTTGGGAAGGGTTTGCAAGTTTGTCATTGATGCGGGAAGCTGTGATAACATCATTTCTACAGAAGCTATGAAGAAGTTGGCATTAAAGATAGTGAAGCATCCCAAACCCTACAAATTAGCTTGGTTGAGGAAAGGTGGGGAAGTGAAGGTTAGTCGAAGAGCTTGTGTAACTTTTTCCATCGGAAAAAAGTATAAAGATGAAATTTGGTGTGATGTTGTGGATATGGATGTATGTCATTTGTTGTTAGGAAGACCGTGGCAATACGATAGAGCTGTGCAACATGATGGGAGGAATAACTGCTATAGTTTCATGTTCGAGGGCACCAAAATCACTTTAGTTCCTAAACAGCGACAACAAAGTGAAAGCAAGTTGGAGGAGATTGAAGAAATAAAAACTCTGTTATCTTTGAAGAAATTTGTCAAGGAAGTGGAGGATGAGCCTGAAGTACTTTTGTTGATTGGACGTGAAAGTAGTGAAGCGGTTGAAATTCCTGAAGAAGTTAAGCCAGTGTTGAAGGAGTTTGGAGATGTATTTCTTGAAGAATTGCCAACAGAGTTACCACCGTTGAGAGATATACAACACCAGATTGATCTTGTTCCGGGAGCCATGGTACCGCATAGACCACATTATAGAATGAGTCCAAAGGAGCACAAAGAGTTGAGAAGGCAAGTGGAGGAGTTGCTTGAACAAGGGCGTGTACAAGAAAGTTTAAGTCCTTATGCAGTACCAGCATTGTTAGTGCCAAAGAAGGATGGGACTTGGAGAATGTGTACAGATAGTCGGACGCTAAATAAGATTACAGTGAGGTATAGATTTCCAATGCCAAGATTGGATGACTTGTTAGATCAGCTGAGTGGTGCTGCTATCTTTACAAAGATTGATCTGAAGAGCGGGTATCATCAGATTCGAATTCGACCATGGGATGAATGGAAGACAGCTTTCAAGACACGGGAAGGGTTTTATGAATGGCTGCTCATGCCATTTGGTCTTTCGAATGCACCTAGTACTTTTATGCGAGTGATGAATCAGATCTTTAGACCATTTATTGGAAAGTTTGTAGTGGTATATTTTGATGATATATTGATATACAGTGGAAGCACAGAAGAACACCTACAACACTTGCGGGAAGTGTTGATGATACTTCGTCAGGAGCAATTCTACGCGACAACAAAGAAGTGTGTGTTCATGACTCGAAGTGTTTTATTTCTAGGATATGTTGTATCTGAAGGAGGAATACAAGTGGATCAGAATAAAGTTGAAGCAATCAAGGAATGGCCACAACCCAGGACGATAACAGAAGTTAGAAGTTTACATGGCTTAGCATCATTCTACCAAAGGTTTATTCCACATTTCAGTAGCGTGATGACACCTGTTACTGATTGTATGAAGGGCAAGCAGTTTTCATGGTCGAAGGAAGCATGATTTGCTTTTGAGCGAATCAAGGAACTTTTGACGTCAGCACCAGCTCTAGTTTTTTCAGATTTTCAGTTGCTATTTGAATTACATACAGATGCATCTAAAGTTGGAATTGAAGGGGTATTAAGTCAGAGGGGTCGTCCAATTGCTTATTTCAGTGAGAAGCTTTCGGGAGCAAAGATGAGATATAATACTTATGACGTGGAATTCTATGCTATTGTTCAAGCTATCAAGCATTGGAAACACTATTTGTTCCATAAAGAATTTGTTCTTTATACTGATCATGAAGCCTTGAAACATTCACAGGGACAGGATAAGGTTGCAGCCAGGCATGCTTCGTGGATCGCATACTTGCAACAATTTACATTTGTGGTAAAGCATAAGTCGTGAGTTACAAACCGTGTGGCAGATGCATTGAGTAGAAGGAATCATTTGTTGACTATGATGAGAGTTAAAGTGATGGGGTTTGATGTGTTGCCAGAATTGTTTGTTGATGATCCTTACTTTTCTAAGATTATAGATGAAGTTGAGAAAGGGAAGACAGATGAGTTTGTATTGGTGGATGGTTTTCTCTTCAAAGGAAATCGATTATGTATACCAGAGTGCAGTTTGCGGATGAAGATTGTGAAGGAATTGCATGAAGAAGGACATGTGGGAAGAGATCGTACTTTGCAGTTGATTTTTCAATCATATTTTTGGCCTTCCATGAGGAAAGAAGTTGAAAGATTTGTGGAGAGATGTCACATATGTCAAGTTTCCAAAGGGACAGCTACGAATGCAGGATTGTATATGCCATTGTCTGTGCCTACTAGACCATGGGTTAATGTTAGCATGGATTTTGTTTTGGGTTTGCCAAGAATTCAACGAGGAAATGATTCTATATATGTTATGGTGGATAGATTTTTGAAGATGGCACATTTCATAACTTGTAAAAAGACCGCCGATGCAGTCTGTGTTGCTCAATTGTTCTTTAAAGAGGTTTATCGATTACATGGGCTATCTGAGACCATTGTTTCTGACCAGGATACTCGATTCCTAAGTCATTTTTGGTTGAGTCTATGGAACATTGTTGGGACTAAGCTGAATTTTAGTAGCACCTATCATCCACAAACGGATGGGCAGACGGAAGTGGTGAAAAGATCTTTGGGAAACTTGTTGAGATGTCTTGTGAAGGATAATTTGAAGAGCTGGGATGTGAAGTTATGTCAAGCAGAATTCGTACATAATCATGCTGTTAATCGAAGTACTGGATTCAGTCCTTTCAAGTGGTATGTTCAGCAGTTCCGTAGGGACCGTTGGATTTGTCGATAGTTCCATTTCAGAAAGGGCTGGTTAAACGAGCTTGTGATTTCGTGAATGAGTTGCAGGAGTGTCACAGGACTGTTCATGAACGATTGCTTCAGTCAAATAAGAAGTATAAGAAACTGGCAGATAAGAAACGAAGGAGTGTGGACTTCAAAAAGGTTGATTTTGTGTACGCAGTATTGACGAAAGATCGTTTTCCAGTTGGAACTTACAGCAAATTGAAAGCTCGAAAGATTGGTCCAGTAGAAATCTTGAAAAGGATCAATGATAATGCTTATCGATTAAAGTTGTCAGATCCTGTCCATACTACCAACGTTTTCAACGTTAAACATTTGATTCCGTATCATGGGAATAAGCTTGTCGAAGAAGGGGAAAATGAGAATTCAGGGTCGAATTCTTTTCAACCAGGGGAGGATGATGCAGCGCATACCAGAATAGGTCGCGAACGACCTTCCCTAGGTCGCTCCTCCAACCTAGATCGCTCCTACAGCCTAGGCCGCGAACAATCCCTTGGTTGCGAACAATCCCTAGGTCGCGAACGACCTTCGTGCCTCCTCCTCCTTAAATCGAGCGAATGGAATTATGCCACAAGCTCCAGCTTAGATCGCAAACAAGACCATTCCGCGAGCTCCGCCTAATTCGCGAACAAACTTCCAGTAGGTCGCTGATAATTAGGTTGCTCAAGTATGTTAAACCCTTAAGTCGCTCGTGTGTTGCTGAAGATGAGTTCCAGAATGCTTATGTCGCTGCCGTGTTTGTCAGGTCATTATCTCTTAGGTCGCTAATATACTGTATATGTTGTTATGCCGCGTATGTTGTATTTGTTAAGTCGTGTAGTGTTGAATGGTGTTAAGTCGTAGCCGATGAGTTTGTTATGTCGTTAACGACCTGTGTTGAGTCGAAGGTCTCAAGGCACCTGTTGTATGTTGTAATTACTGTTAAGCGTGTGCTGCTGTGTTGTAAATCGTATAAATAGCGGGTGAGTTGTATCATTTGTAGTGATGATTTTGAATAAAACTTTGTTTGAGTGCTTTGTGCCTCTTTAAAAATTGGAAGTTGAGTGTTATCTCCTTTCTCCATTTTCGGTTATTCGAGTGCGCTCGAATCAACGGATTTGAAGCCGATTCACGGGATCTCGTGCGCGAGATCAACGTAGAAGAATCGTAGATCTTTTAACACGGTATCGTGCGCGATCAACATGTTGGAGATAGCTAGAATCCGGTATCTCTTGAGATCAACGGATTTGGGCATTTGGGTATTTTCAATCCATCGATTCTACTTTTCATCGTTTCATCCAATTTTCGTATATCCGCTGCATCAGCAAGCCATTCCATAACACTGTCATCTCTAGAAAATGTGTAGAATTCTAATTTGATAACGATATTTTGCAGCAGTCTTGGTGTGGGGAGTAGACCGTTGTAATTTCTTGAAATTTCATTTCGGAGGAGGTGGGTTCTTGGGTGGGAGGGTACACTACTACAAGAGAAATGTCAATTTTCCAACTTGAAATTCCTTACGCCATCCCTACGCTGCATAGATGCGGCGTAGGAAAATCATGAAAACGTGAGTAAGGCGTAGGAAATTCTCTACCCATTCCCTACGCTTCCTGACGCAGCGGATAACAACAAGTTGGCACCAAATGATGCAACAATAACAAAACAACGATGGAATGATGCAAAGATGAATCGATGGATTGATGATACCCAGGATAAATGCCCAAATCCGTTGATCTCGCGAGATACTGGATTCTAGCTATCTTTAACACGTTGATCGCGCACGATACCGTGTTAGAAGATCTACGATTCTTCGACGTTGATCTCGCGCACGAGATTCCGTGAATCGGCTTCAAAATCGTTGATTCGAGCGCACCCAAATAACCGAAGATGGAGAAAGGAGATAACACTTAACTTCCAATTTTAAAGAGGCACAAAGCACTCAAACAAAAGTTTATTCCCAATCAACTTTTTTTTACAAATGACCAACACCCCTATTTATAGGGTTTTACAACACATCATACACGGTTCAATACATGCCACCTATGACATACGAGTTACATATGAAACGACTTAACAAATACAACACAAACGATTTAAGAAAAATGGTACACAATTACAGCACAAACGACATAAGACTTCGCGACCTAAGAATCTTCAGCAACAAAATAATGTCGTATGCGACCTAAGGAAGAAGAGACTTAGGCTTCGCGACCTTCTGGACTTCGTACGCATCCTAAAGGAAAGCTGCTCTGCTTCGCGACTTAGGCTGGAACGACATAAGAAAGGCGGCCTGAGGAATGTGTTCATAACCTGGCAATCTTCAGTGACCTAAGGAATGTGGGAACGACATATCGAATCTATCGTTCGCGATCTTCTCTCATTTGCGACCTTCGCTGGGGCGACTTAGCTGGAGCGGCATAAGAGAATGTGACATAAGGTAGGTTGCTTGCAACCTAAGGAATTCTGAAATGTCTTCTTCCTCATGATCTACGGTTTCGCGACATAGGTAGGTCGCTCGTGAGTCGAGGTACGCGCTGCATCATCCTCCCCTGGTCGGAAAGAATTCGACCTCTAATTCATACTCTCCTCTCCTTCATCAAGCTTGTTCTCATGATATGGAATCAAATGTTTGACGTTGAAAACGTCAACAGTATGAATATGATCCGTAATCTCAACTGATAAGCATTGTCATTAATCTTCTTTACGATTTCTACTGGACCAATCTTTCGAGCTTTCAATTTGTTGTAAGTTCCAACTGGAAAATGATCTTTCGTCAATACTGCGTAAACAAAATCACCCTCTTTGAAATCCACACTCATTCGCTTCTTATCTGCCAGTTGCTTATACTTCTCATTTGACTTAAGTAATCGTTCATGAAAAATCCTGTGACACTCCTCCAACTCATTCACAAAATCACAAGCTCGTTTAACAACCCCTTTCTGAAGTGGAATTGTCGACAAATCCAACGGTCCCTTCGGAATTACTGAATATACTACTTGAAATGGGCTGAATCCAGTACTTCGATTAACTGCATGGTTATGTGCAAACTCAGCTTGACATAACTTCACATCCCAACTCTTCAAATTATCCTTCACAAGACATCTCAACAAGTTTCCCAAAGATCTGTTCACCACTTCCATTTGCCCATCCGTTTGTGGATGATAGGCGCTACTAAAATTCATCTTAGTTCCAACCATCTTCGACAGACTCAACCAAAAATGACTTAGAAATCGAGTATCCCGGTCAGAAACAATGGTCTCAGGTAGCCCATGTAGTCGATAAACTTCTTTAAAGAAAAATTGAGCAACACGGATTGCATCGGCGGTCTTCTACAAGCTATGAAATGTGCCATCTTCGAAAATCTATCCACCACAACATATATAGAATCATTCCCTCGTTGAGTTCTTGGCAAGCCCAAAACAAAATCCATGCTAACATCAACCCATGGTCTAGTAGGCACGGGCAATGGCATATACAATCTTGCATTCGTAGTTGTCCCTTTGGAAACTTGACATATATGACATCTCTGCACAAATCTTCCAACTCCTTTCCTCATGGAAGGCCAAAAATATGACTAAGAAATCAACTGCAAAGTACGATCTCTTCCCACATGACCTTCTTCATGCAATTCTTTCACAATCTTCATTCGCAAACTGCACTCTGGTATACACAACCGATTTTCTTTAAATAGAAAATCATCTCCCAACACATACTCATCCGACTTCCCTTTCTCGACTTCATCTACAATCTTAGCAAAGTAAGGATCGTCAACAAACAATTCTGGAAGTACATCAAACCATGTCACTTCAACTCTCATCGTAGTCAACAAATAATTTCTTCTGCTCAATGCGTCTGCCACACGATTTGTAATTCCCGACTTATGTTTTACAACAAATGTAAACTGCTGCAAGTATGCGATCCATGAAGCATGCCTAGCTGCAATCTTATCCTGTCCCTGCAAATGCTTCAATTCTTCATGATCAGTATACAACACAAACTCTTTATAAAACAAGTAGTGTCTCCAATGCTTTATGGCCTGGGAAATAGCATAGAGCTCCAAGTCATAGGTGTTGTATCTTGTCTTGGCTGCAGAAAGTTTCTCGCTAAAATAAGCAATTGGACGACCCTTTTGACTCAACACTCCTCCAATTCCATCTTTAGATGCATCAGTATGTAACTCAAACAACAACTGAAAATCCGGGTATCTAAGAATCGGTGTTGTAGTCAAAAGTGTCTTGATCTGTTGGAAAGCAGAATCAGCCTCTTCAGCCCACACAAACTGCTTCCCTTTCATAAAATCTGTCACTGGTGCCATCACACTACTGAAATGTGGAATAAACCTTCGGTAGAATGATGCTAACCCATGGAAACTTCTCACTTCAGTTACAGTCCTGGGTTGTGGCCAATCCTTGATTGCTTCAACTTTACCTTGATCCACCTGGATACCTTCCTTGGACAACACATGTCCCAAAAACAAAACACTGTGTGTCATGAACATGCACTTCTTTGTGGCCGCGTAAAATTGCTCCTGACGAAGTATCATCAACACTTCCCGCAAGTGCTGTAGATGTTCTTATGTGCTTCCACTATATATCAATATATCATCAAAATATACCACCACGAACTTTCCAATAAACTGTCGAAAGATCTGATTCATCACTCGCATAAAAGTACTAGGTGCATTCGAAAGACCAAACGGCATGACCAGCCACTCATACAATCCTTCCCGTGTCTTGAATGTTGTCTTCCATTCATCACCTGGTCGAATTCGAATCTGATGATACCCACTCTTCAAATCAATCTTTGAAAAGATAGCAGCTCCATTCAACTGATCTAACAAATCATCCAATCTCGGCATTGGAAATCTGTACCTCACTGTAATCTTGTTTAATGCTCGACTATCTGTACACGTTCTCCAAGTTCCATCCTTCTTTGGTACTAACAAGGCTGGTACTGCACAAGGACTTAAACTTTCTTGTACGCGCCCTTGCTCAAGTAACTCCTCCACCTGCCTTCTCAACTCTTCGTGCTCCTTCGGACTCATTCTATAATGTGGTCTATGTGGTAACACAACTCCCGGAATAAGATCTATTTGGTGTTGTATGTCTCTCAACGGTGGTAACTCTTTTGGCAATCCTTCAGGAAATACATCTTTAAATTCCTTCAATACTGGCTTAACTTCCTCAGGAATTTCAACCGTTTCACTACTTTCACATCCAATCAACAGAAATACTTCAGGCCCATCCTCTACTTCTTTGACAAACTCCTTCAAAGATAACAGAGTCTTAAGTTCCTCGATTTACTCTAATTTTCTTTCACTTTGTTGTCGCTGTTTAGGAACCACAGTGATTTTAGTGCCATTGAACATGAAACTGTAGCAGTTAGTCCTTCCATCATGTTGCACGGCTCTATCGTATTGCCACGGTCTTCCCAACAACAAATGACATACATCCATATCTACCACGTCACACCAAATTTCATCTTTATACTTCTTTCCGATGGAAAAAGTTACACAAGCTCTTCGACCAACCTTTACTTCCCCACCTTTCCTCAACCAAGCTAATTTGTATGGTTTGGGATGCTTCTCTATCTTTAACGCCAACTTCTTTACAGCTTCTGTAGAGATGATGTTATCACAACTTCCTGCATTGATAACAAACTTACAAACCCTTCCCAAAATAGTGCACGTTGACTGGAAAATATTATCCTCAACCAGCTAGTCTCCTCTTCCTACTTTGGCGTCAAGCAAGATCTCTTCATCATTAAAGAATATCCTTCGTCTCCCGCCAATAATTCTTCTTCCTCCTCAACTTGTGGTGAATTGAAATATTCTATTTCTGCATCCTCATCCTCAACCTCAGCAACCATCATTCGCTTCTTAGGCTTCGGGCATTCATTGCTCTTATGACCAAACTCCTGACAGTTATAACACCTGAAATTGTTGTTTACCTTGGTCTTAGCAACTTCATTGACGATCGGTTTACTAACAGCCTTCGAAACATTAGTATTGCTACTAGCCCCTTTCATCTGATTGTTAGAATTTGTAAACACACCACCTCCTCTTCTACCTTGCCTCTCCCAAGCTAGAGCCTTCTGGTGTGCTTCAGCAACGGATCTTGGATCAAACATATTCACCATATCCTGAATTTGCATTCTCAATCCTCCAACAAATCTAGCTGTCAACTGTTCCTCCGTCTCCATGATATCGTTTCTAGCAATCAGTTGATAGAACTCATCTGCATAATCATTTACCGACTTTGTCCCTTGTCTCAAATTCTGTAAGCGCTGATACATAAGAGGCTGATAATTATAAGGCAAGAAAGTGGCCTTCATCAACTTCTTCATCTTTTTCCATGAAACAATCTTCGACTTTCCCATCCTTTTCTGTGTAAGTTTAGTTTGTTGCCACCATGCCATAGCTCTTCCCCTCAATCGTGTAGCAAGCAACATAACTCTACGATGCTCGAGCACTTCCTTGAAGTCAAAAATTTCTTCAACATTTGATAACCAATCCAGAAACTCTTCCGCTATCATTCCCCCTTTGAATTCTGGAATCTCTGTTTTCATCCCCGACTCCCATCGACGATCATCTTCGAACTCCCTATTTCGACTTCGTCCTTGGCCATGGTTTCGACAAGATCTACTATCACCATCACTGGATTCCTCCAAATCTGACGTATGTCGATGCCGATACTGACCATCAACATTTTTGCTACCACGCACATCTCTTTCTCCCGAAACTGATAGTTCTCTTCTTTCCCGATCCGATAGTGGTGACATTCTTCTCTTCTCGGAATTTGATGGCGAAATTCTATGACCACTTTGATTTGAACCTGGCGATGCTCTTTGTCGAGTTTGATTTATATCCATCATGAGCCTTTCCAATCTACCAATTCCCTCATCAAACTTCTCATTGAATTTATCACTAATTCGTTGCTCCATTTGTTCGGTATCTTCTCTTCGATACACATCTGCAACATTCTGATGACGATTAGCTCTTCTTGGAGGCATTGTCGAATCTTCAACAAATCCAAACACACACTTCAACTAGCACAACTTTCAATGAGGCAAATCTACGCACAAACTCCTATACTTCTGACTTGGCTCCGAACAGGCTCGGCTTAGCTATGATTGGCTAAGTCTAGCTCTGATACCAAATTGACGCAGCGGATAACAACAAGTCGGCACCAAATGATGCAACAATAACAAAATAACAATGGAATGATGCAAAGATGAATCGATGATTGATGATACCCATGATAAATGCCTTAATCCGTTGATCTCGCGAGATACCGGATTCTAGCTATCTCTAACACGTTGATCGTGCACGATACCGTGTTAGAAGATCTACGATTCTTTGACGATGATCTCGCGCACGAGATTCCGTGAATCGGCTTCAAAATCGTTGATTCGAGCGCGCTCGAATAACCGAAGATGGAGAAAGGAGATAACACTCATCTTCCAATTTTAAAGAGGCACAAAGCACTCAAACAAAAGTTTATTCCCAATCAACTTTTTTTTACAATTGACCAACACCCTTATTTATAGGGTTTTACAACACATCATACACGGCTCAATACATGCGACCTACGACATACGAGTTACATATCACACGACTTAACAAATACAACACAAACGATTTAAGAAAAGCGGTACACAACTACAACACAAACGACATAAGACTTCGCGACCTAAGAATCTTCAGCAACAAAATAATGTCGACGCGACCTAAGGAAGAAGTGACTTAGGCTTCGCGACCTTCTGGACTTCGTACGCGTCCTAATGGAAAGCTGCTCTGCTTCGCGACTTAGGCTGGAACGACATAAGAAAGGCGGCCTGAGGAATGCGTTCATAACCTGGCAATCTTCAGCAACCTAAGGAATGTGGGAACGACATATCGAATCTCTCGTTCGCGATCTTCTCTCGTTTGCAACCTTCGCTGGAGCGACTTAGTTGGAGCGGCATAAGAGCACGCGACATAAGGTAGGTCGCTTGCGACCTAAGGAATTCTGAAACGTCTTCTTCCTCACGATCTTGGGTTTCGCGTCATAGGTAGGTCGCTCGCGAGGTCGAGGTACGCGCTGCATCACTTCCGTGCTTTAAATGTTCCCCGTTAAGCCTAATTATCCCAACTTCTTCCTTCAGTTTTCAAAGAGGGAAAAAATTATCATTCCAGATTTGTTCTCCTTTTTACCTTCCTCAAATCCTTCTCCCTCCGTGCCGCCATTTCTGCCTCCACGCCACTAACAACTAAGTACCTCCACGCCGCTGCCAGTAGAAGCCTCCGCGCCGCCGCCACTCCGTGCCTCCATGTCACTAGTAGGTATGCCATTAATCTATTAATTTGCGTTATAATTCAACCATCTATAGTTGGCATGCCACAAGCCATCTATAATTCCTCAACTATCGATATCAATAGTTTGAAATTTAAAATTTTGAAATGGTATTTTTCCTAGCTGCCACTAAATAAACAATAGGAAGGTTCCTTCAGAAATCTTTTGCAGACATCTCTTCACAAGTGGACACATATTGTTGTGAAGTACACTATATCATTAGCAGTAAACGTTGCATACTTTATATATTAGATTGAACAATGAAATTCTGTCGATTAGGTTAGCAGCTAGAGGCATTAGATTCCCCTTGAGAAGCAATAATAAATTCTTTTTTTGTAGTGTAAATGTGCTTATTGAATTTATTTATGCAGTTAAGTTAAACAGCCATGATCCTTCTATCTCAATAAATATATTTTATACTATTTTATTTTTAGGTTGAAGTTTATTTTGAAGGCTAAGTATTATTTTATTTTATTAAAGAAATATCTTTTCAAGTGAGAATAACTGCTTGCTTGGCTTTAGCTAATATATGTTATTCTCTTTGCTGTTTGGCAACTGATTTGAAACCAGATAGATCTACAGGTAGACATTTAGAATTTATATGAATATTCACATTGTCTGTGTTTAAGTATCCTTGTAATGGATTTCTCTATTCAGGCGATGGATGTGTTACCGACTCTGCCTCTCTTTTGATTGAAAGCACCTTACGGTTGACAAAAGACAGGGATAAGGTGAGAAGATAACAATAATTCATTTTCCATTTATAATTAGGTAAATTTTATTTTCTTCATTCATGCATTCAGATAAACTTCGTTATCATAGAGTGACTATATCATTATTTAGGTGTACGTGTATACTTTTCGATTAATCTGATTAGTTTTTACTTTTTGTTTACATCAAAAGTCTCTATTTCACATATGATTGGAAACTTGTATTCTTCTGAAGTTACACCATATGCAACTTGTGTGGTTAACACATCACTTATTCATATATATCGACAGTTCAGATATATACAATCTCCTTTTCAATCATTATATTAACAGTCTCAGTTTGTAAAGTTGAACCAAATCGCCTTACTGTTTTATGAGTAATAAAGCTAATATATTGTACAATTTTGTGTTTATTCTTAGATTTTGTATAATCTGTATGCGAGTTAAAAAAACTAAAGTAATATGCATGGAAAGAGCTAACATAAGTACTCAACTAACTTACCTTAATTATGCAGTAGATGGAACATTTGAAAATTCGTTGAGCTTGGATGTACAAAAATGTAGGGCATAGAGGAACGATTCCATTTCAGTTTTTAAGAGGTTTAACTGAGTTCATGTTAGTGGCATTATCCAATGAGACAAACATGACAGAAATCATTTGTCCTTGTAAGAAGTGTAAAGCCACTAAACATCATTCTTATGAAGTTGTTCAAAAGCATTTGACTAAAAAGGGTTTTATGGATGATTACTATGTGTGGATACATCATGGTGAAGATATGATGATTGTTATTAATACATTGGTGCTTGGTGAGGATGATAATGTAAATATTGGTGTTCATTTTGATGAATCTACTACTTCAGAAAATAAAATGACAGAAATGGTTATTAATGCCGTTGGTCCGAGTTTGCTGACTAATTCGTCGGATGTAGAGGAAGAACCAAATCCAAAAGCTAAGAAATTTTTCGACTTGTAGAAGCATCAAAAAGACCGCTTTTTGATGGATGTCCAATGACGGAATTGGCAGCGACTTCTAGGTTAGTTGCTATAAAATCCAAAAACAACTGTACACAAAAATTAATGAACGATGTTCTTAGTTTAGTTTGAGATGTGGTCCCATCTGGTTTGCAGACTAGATTGTCAGAAAATTGGTATCAATTAAAAAACAAGTGTCCGCATTTGGATTGCCGTACGAAAAGATAGATACATGTAGAAGTGGGTGCATGCTATATTGGAAAGAGGACATAGACCGTTCACAGTGTAAGTTTTGTGGCTTAGGAAGATATGAAAAGAAAAAAGTAACGGTAAAGGTGTACCCTTTACTCGTTTACATTATCTTCCATTTATTCCTAGATTGCAAAGATTGTATTCTTCTTATGCCACCGCGGAGAACATGAGATGGCATAGTGAACGAGTTCGAGAGGAAGATGTTTTATGTCATCCTGTAGATGAAGAAGCATGGAAACATTTCGATGATAAATATCCTGATTTTTTCAAGGAGTCACGAAATATTAGGCTCGGTTTATGTACTGATAGTTTCCAACCCTTTAGCCAGTATGGCAAAAAATACTCCACTTAGCCAATTATTTTAACACGCTACAATTTACCTCCTTGGATGTGTATGCAAAATCCATACATGTTCTTAACTCTAATTGTCCGTGGGTCGAAAAATCCAAAAATTGGAATAGATGTTTATTTGCAACCTTTAATCGAGGACCTGAAGAAGATGTGGATAGAGGGTGTTGACACTTACGACGTGTCAATGTGAAAAAAAATTAAACTATTTTCTTGTTTATTGTGGACGATAAGCGATTTTCCCACGTGCGGGATGCTTTCGGGCTGGAGTAGGGGGTAAATTATCTTTCCCTGTGTGCATGGATTCAACAAAGGCATTTACACTGAAGCATGGCGGTAAGCAATGCTAGTGGGATTGCCACCGTTGATTTTTGCATACAAATGACACGTTTGGATGTGATAAGAACTTTTTTGAAAGAAATAAAACTATAAGTTTGCAACCACCACCATTTTTGAACGGAGAAGAGGTATTTGATATTGTAAAAGAATATGCAAATTGCACGAGACGGAAAACAAAGAGCCAAAAATTCCTGGCAAAGGGGATTATCACAACCGGTGCAAACAGAGTATATTTTGAGAACTACCATATTGGAAAGATCTAAAACATCGACACAATTTGGATGTGATGCATATTGAAAAAAATGTGTATTAGAATTTCTTTCATATAGTTATGAATATGAAAGGAAAAAACCAAAGATGGTTTGAGATCAAGAAAAGATATCGAATACTATTGCAATCGTCCAAAGCTTAAGATTAATCATATGCGTCCAAACTTCAAAGTTCTTGCGTGTTATGAGCTGGATATGAATCGTTGTAAAAAATTACTAAAGTGGGTCGATTCTTTGAGGTTTTCAGATGGAATTGCTTCTAATATGAAACGATGTGTTGATATGAAGGATGTTGTACTGTCAGGTATGAAGAGTCACGATTGCCATGTATTTTTAGAGACTATATTCGCGATAGTATTTAAAGATCTTTTACCATAAAAGGTTTGGAAGCCTATAACAAAGCTCAGTTTATTCGTTAAAGAGATATGTTCGACAACTGTATCTAAAAGTCATTTGTAGAAGCTTGAAAGAGATATACTCAAATTACTGTATAAATTGGAGAAAATATTTCCTTCTGGAGTTTTTAATTGCATGGAACATTTATCAGTACATCTACCAACTGAAGCGTAAGTACGGGGACCAGTGCAGTATGGATGGATGTATCCTTTTGAGAGGTATGTAATACTTATATTTATTTATGCAATTTTAAAAATAGAACGTGTCATATTTAATTTCGCACATTTTCATATTAAGGTATCTGGGTCACCTAAAGAAAAAATGAAGCAGAAAGCATGCGTTGAAGGTTCTATTTGTCAAGCATACATTATTGAAGAAGCGTCCATATTTTCTAGCCATTATTTCAATGATCACGTGAATTTAAATTTCAATCGTGGTCATCGCAATGAAAATGAAATGGTGGATGATTCAATCGATAATGTTCTCTCGGTATTCAAAAGACAAGGACGTCCATTTGGTAAATGGAAGAATGTTAAAGGCTTCGCTACAACAAAGGATTACAATCTGGCAAAGGCAACTGCGCTTCTTAATTGTAATGAATTAACTGATCTTATTAGGGCCATAATAATTTGTTATTCATTGAAAAAATTTATGTCAATCTTTTCAACCTACACACAATACTCCTTAGATATTAACTTGTGTGCTTGATTTAAACAGCAAGTTCGAAAGTGAATATCCTAATTTTGAACTCTATAAAGAATCCGAGGGATGGTTTAAACATTATGTAAGTATGATAAGTCCTATATTTTGACCTCGCAAGGTATTCATTATATATTAACTTGTGTACTTGATTCAAATCAACAGGTTGATACGAACAATATCACTGACGTTTGCTATAGGAAACTTGCATTTGGTCCACGTAATAGCTAAAGAATATGTCCAATAATCTTTATAATTGGATTTAAGTTTCACACAGAAGAATATGGAAAGAAAAAACAACTGTTAACAGCGGAGCTTGTATAAAAGGTGGAAACAACGATGATGACATAAAAGATTATTAAGGTGTGTTGGAGGAAATAATAAAGTTAACTTACTCGGTGGTGCCGGAGTTAAAAACATTTCTATTCAAATGTCGATGGTTTGATAGTAGGCCGAATATTGGAGTAAGACGCGTACACAAGGATTACCCTCTTATTGAAGTAAACCACACAAAAAATATTTTGGGTACGATCCATTTATGTTGGCACCACAAGCTACACAAGTTTATTTACGCCGTATCCTGCTATCGACAATAGTCGTTCAGATTGGTGGGATGTTATTAAAACAAAACCAAGATGGTCATTTCACTCAAACACGGTTATAACCGACAATATGGTGTATCAAAATGATCCAAAACCTAACGAACTACTAGAGATTGTACAAGAAGTAGAAGATATAGGATCTCTTATTAATGACGTTAATGATGGGGTCGAAGTAGATAAAGACGACGATGAGCAAGTCGAAGTAGATGAAGATGAGTGTGAGCTTGAAGATGAGAGTGTAAATATTGAGAGTGATGATGATAATGAAGATTGGTAGCATGTATATTTGATGATGATGGTTTGCATGTGTTTTAAGTTGCTCGATTGCTTTTATGTTGATGAACTTGTTCATCTTTTAGTTAATAGTAAAATTTTCAGTTATTGGTTTATATTCTATGCTATTTGATGTATGTTTTCAAACCTTGTCTTAAATAAAGTTCACAAATTTCATTCTGAAATGTTGCCTTATCTTATGTATATAGTTGCATATGTTGTATTCTTGTAACAAATATGAGTTCTCGTGGTGGTGGTGGTCGTAGTAGTGGTGGTCGTCGTAGTGGTAGTGGACGTGGTTTGGCTTTGATCGAACGAACACCTCCATCCGTCGATCAACAACCCACCCCTTCAGATGGTGGTAATCATGATGAAGGCGCCCCTAGATTATCTAGACATATGTCACAGACTGACTCAACTTCCTCAATCGGCACCATGTATATCTATTACAGGAAGAGTGGAGAGTAAGTAAAATTTATAAGCTTTTGAATTATCGTATATGTTAATAATGCAGTAAAGGATTAATATAATTTGTACATTAATAGCTGGGAATTCGCGAATAGTTCCTCGACGTCTCGTACTATATCTTCTATGCTTAAAGCCCATATAACATCATTTTGGCCATGCTTTAGTGTGGTTCCTGCTATATTAAGGATCATTGGTTTGAAGAGTTTAAGGTATAATAATTTTGAAATTCACGATGTTACAATATTTTTAGTCCATCCATCATTAAGTTTTTCAGTTCATTTAATCGACTCCCAAATTCTTGTATAGGCATTGTACTCTTGGGATCCCATGACTTCTTTTGCTGATGTCAAACGATTAGAACAAAAGCGCTTTTTGAAGTATATGTGTATTGTTGAAGACATGAAAAGGTATAAAAAGAAGAATGCTTATATAACAAATGAGGTATGGAAACAGTTTTTAGCCCACTGGGAAAAGGAGGATGTGAAGAAGCTTGCCAAAAGAACTCGATCGCTCGCAAAAGCAATCCAAGGCCATATAGTTGGGGTTCCAAATC
This sequence comes from Allium cepa, assembly GCA_030765085.1. Lineage (NCBI taxonomy): Eukaryota > Viridiplantae > Streptophyta > Magnoliopsida > Asparagales > Amaryllidaceae > Allium > Allium cepa. The sequence goes on from CM060931.1 coordinate 472,959,198, forward strand.
AATGGCACAATGGATGAATGATATGGTGATTGTTTAAGTTATTTAATAATACTAGTATACAATTCAAATAAACACACGATAAATTATTTTTATTTTTCAGAAGAAAGAACAGAGTCGAACACCGACATACATGTAGGTGTACATTCGAACACATTATGTTAAGAAACCGGACGGTTCTATAGATGGCGAATGGGTTGATGAGTACTTGTAACAGTTTGTTGTATGTAATCAACAAAAATTTTGAATTTTAATTTACAAATTCCAAACTATGTTTGTGTAAAATATCTAACTCTTAATGTAAATTACAATCCAACTACAATGAGCAAGTTGCTCAAATGACCGCGAATAAGGATCGGGAGCTCTATCACGACGACCTAAAGCTTCTATACATGCAGCTTATTGGAGAAGGTGAGACATCTGCTTCCTCAAGAAGCACGCGGAGACCTGGTACTGGCAAATATTGCTGGGGTAATGACTCATTTCAAATGTTGCTTTCATAAGTTGGTACCTTAAATCCAACCCGAAGTTTTAAAGATATAAAAAATTGACCGTTCGTAATTTCATAATCAACAATCAGAATCCAGCAATCGGTAATCAATGTCCAATATTTAGCTTTCGACATTTTAAAACAAACGACGCCTTCATTTTGCAATTGTTAAAATATTTAGCACTTGAAAGGTAGTTGTGCACTAGCGTTGCAAAGACGGTGCTATGCACTGCCTTTGCACAGCACTGCCTTTGCTTGAAAGGAAGTTGTGCACTGCCTTTGCAAAGGCATTGCTGTGCAAAAGCAGTGTTGCCTTAGCATAGCATTGCCTTTCAAGGAAAGGCAGTGCTGAGTGCTCTTATCCTAGTACTCTTATTGGTGTCCGACGAATGTTAAGAGGCCTTTAACAGTTGGAGGTACTCTTATTGTTTCTATTTCTGAACTTTTGTCTTTTCACTGTATGTCACCACAACACATGCTGCTAACCCCAACACATGCACTATAATTTCAAGCATATTCTCCATATAGCTTATGGTATTTTGAGGTATTTTCTAATTTATAGGTCTTGTATGAATTATGGATTGTCAATGTTTTCGTAGGTTATGGGTTGAAAAGAAATAGTGATTACCTAACAAGATTATCCAAGCCAAAAAGAAAGTCGGATGCAATGTAAAAATATTGTGCATTCAGTAAAATACACAGTTTTTAAAATAATGGTAGAAAAATAAATAAAGCTTAAGTTTTATTGCCGAAACTTAATTGTAAACTAAGAAAAGTTTCTTGCATCTCTTAATTGTTTCAAATCGAAATTTTTCACTTTGTCCCATGTTAAAATTAAAATATCTTTTTTTTAACAAAACCATAAATAAGTAGGATTGTTAATATCTTAACATGTATATCTTAAACGGCCACATGCAAATCAAGTTGTATAAACCAGATAAGTAGGATTGTTAATCTCCTCCACCATAACATTAGAAAAAATCAGAGAGATAAGAATGAGAAACAAGAACATGCAAAACACAAACAAAGTACTCATAGGCTTAACAAAAGCTCATAGTCATGTATACAGTTTTCTTGCTATCAGAAACTACTATACTAGTTGCTATACTATAAGCACATGTAATGGCTATAGGTATCTTCATCAAAATCATCATAAACCAACCCATTACGGTTCTTGAATTTAATATTAGAGAGTGCTGTCATACATGCATGTAAACTTCATTTGGAGCTACTTCTCTCATCTTAACATTGTGTCATTTCCCTCTATAATAAGGAATTTAACACATATAATGCTTTCTTTATTAGTTTTATCTGCAGATCGAGCAATAACTGATTTATGATATACTGCTAGATGCAATAAGGAATTTAACACAAAAACTAATAGATGCATATTTATGATATACTGATTTTTCATCATCAAATAAATTTTTTTACCGTCCCACTTGAAACTGTTTAATTATAGTCACCATCAGAACTAGTAAATATTCTTGTCCTTCTTTCATATACTATGAGACTATGTCCAAAAGTAGAGAAATATTGTTAAACATCTACCTCAACCAATTTTTCGAGTTTGGGTTTTATGCTACATAGTTTATGCTTAACAAACTATGCGGCCTCTATGCACCTATTTATAATAACAATAATAACAGTGATAATGACGATAATGATAGTGACTGATAACAACAATGGCATCAATAACAATACTAATGACGATGACAATAATGTTGTTTTGGGATAATTAAATAAATGGTGACATTATTAGAAAACAATTTATATTGTTTTAATATTCAATAAAGTCATCTTTTGCTCTAATATGACTATAACTCTATTTAATTTAAGATAATTAATGTGAAAGATGCTCGGTGAGAGCATGAATGGTTTCCTAATGAGAGTGCAAGCCGCGTTTAATAAGTCATTCTTCAAATTAAAATTGCAATGAAGTTGTTACCCTTATTCTCTTTTTTGCAGTAGTGAACCAAATAACCAGAGAAGAAGAACTCAATTTAATTTCATTTTTTGTTGTTTTATAATGTATTATTGTATATAATATGATGCATAACTCAACAGCATTTATTATGTATGATATAATATTTCAACCATAAGCAATACTGTTTATAGTGAAGAACAACAGAAATCAAATAAGAGATCGAGTTAATATATAGATGCAGCTAAGTTATATATACTAGATATCTATGCATGAATGCTAAGAACAATGTGTCACGGTTCCACTTAAAGAAAAAAAGAAGCTATTTTCACATGTAGTTTTAGGCGGACTAATTTCAAGCGATATATGATATAAATATTGCTTTGCCAATTTGAGCTCAAATAGATTTCAAATAACAAAATTTATGTGGAAAGCCTCTTTTGTGGCTTATGTTTGTCGAATGAGTAACTATGTTGTTGTCATGGGATGCATATACATTTCTAAACTTGAGCCTCTTCCTTTCTTCCTTTCTTTTTTTTCCCTTTTTTTTATCTATATTTATCGATTGAATCAATCTATCTTCTTGCGTAGTATCATATAAAAGCATTTTGTTGTCCCAGAGTTATAGCTAAATCTGAGTAATGTGTAATATTAGATAGATGATGATTACTGTAATTTGATTAGTTAGAAACAAAGATTGAGGCATACGTTGCACACCCGCCTTTCATCTGATTCACAATGAGGTTCAAAATTGAGAAATCGATGAAATCGTCCATCCTGCATGTATAGGATTATGCAATTCAGAGAATAAACATGTTTATGACCACATATAATAAATTACATCATAACCTTATCAAAGCTTGTACTTACAGTAGCATCTATATTTGAATGTCTTTCAGTGCTATATAAAAATACGGGTATGATCTGTGTAACCAACCCAAAATTGCTGAAATGGGCATTTCTTAGAGTTCAATTTGACCAAATTGTGCAGTCAAGATGCCCTGTAAAGAATACCATATTATTATATTGTAGCATTTGTGTATTTTAACATTAGCAATTTTCGCGTTATTTAATTATAAATTAGCATTATTAATTAGTATGTGTCGTATTTTATTGGCATATCAATTATTAGAGATTTTATATTGCATTAGGGAAAGAATACTTGATCTATTGACAGTTTATTTCCATGTGTTTTTACTTACATGAAATGAAGCTGTTGAAACTACCAGAGAAATGTCAATTTTTCAACCTGAAATGTCAATTTTCCAACCTGAAATGTCAATTTTCCAACCTGAAATACCTTAAAATACCATAAGCTATTTTCTTGCATTTCTCTCGCAGCTAATGTGTCATATTAAGCATATAATAGCTACACTAATCAGCTGCATATATGCTTTGTTGCCTTCTTCTTCCATAATGCATTATCTTCTTCCATAATGTTATTATCTTTAGTGGATGGTAAATTTGTTGCATTTTGTATTAATGTTGGACTGAACATTTATGCACTGATTTGATGAATTCCGTGAGAAAGTATTGTCACTTGCTGTTGAATTGCCAGGCTCATTAGTACTATTATGATTATTACTATCTTGCATTTTACTTGGTGTTTGGGATGACTCCTTCACTTGATTAGTTCAGTCACTTTTTGAAGAGTTTTCAATACCTAAATTGTCACCGGTGACTTGTAAACCATTAACTTCCATTTGGTGTTTGACAGAATTAAAAAATTTATCGTTAACAAACTTTACTGAATTGGTATAAATTTGAAGTAAGGTAGCATGGATTTGCAATGGAGATAACATGACTGTACATATGACTGTACACATGGATTTGAAGTAAGCAGCAGCACTACCTTTGCTTGAAATGCAGTTGTGCACTGTCGTTCAGTACAACAGCCCTGCCTTTGCAATGGAGATAACATGACTGTACACATGAAATTGAAGTAAGTTAGTATGGATTTGATGCTACTAAAAAAATCACTTCTGACATTACACTAATTGGAGATTTAGAATGCCAATTATACTATCGGCATATTCTCATGACTAGTTCTTTCATTTCTTTATGAAATTATAAGTTAGGAAAACAAAAGTCGAATAGTTATACATTTTGCTAATGTGATTAAATAATTTACATGCAGATATATAGAGACAATACATATACTGCTCTGTTTGGAGTTTCACATGGCAAAGAGAAACATGAGGAGGAAGTAGAAGAGCTAAGGAGTAAAAATCAAGAAATGAATGCCACGATTAGCAAACTGCAAGGGGATTTATGTTCCATGCAGCAAGAGCTGAGTTCTATGTAGGAGTTTATACGGGGGTTAAGGCTGGAGCAAGGACTAGAGATATGACCAACTTCGTGAGTAATTCCTATTTTGGTTGTGGGTTTTATGTTCTATTTTTATAACGTACATTGTATGATGTTTGAATTAGATGAAACAACTATGTTGGAGATATGTAGCAACTTTATTTTATTGTTTGTTGGACACGATGTATTTTAAACACATTCTGTAACAAGTTTATGGTAATTCGGCCATGATATGCATTCTACATTAATGTTTTTAATGAGACATAGTTATGATTTTTGCATGTGGTTATATAATTTATTTAATGATTTCTGTTGTTGATGTTTTATTAGATTTATGGTGATATGTGAGGAAGATGAATGTGAATTTGTAACAACCTATTATTTTCAACCATTCTCATCCACACATGTCGGACTTGACTTGCTTAAAATACCGCGTTGTAAATAAAATTTGGCAAATCTAAGAACATATAGTAAATAATAATCACAGAACAAGGATACAGAGTAAGAAATGCAGCGGAAATAAAAGATATAGTGGTTCATGAAGCTACTATGTAAATATATCAGAGTTAAATAAAATACAATAGAATAAATAAAGTACAACAAAAGTCTCAAGATGATAATCAAGTACAAGATGAGTAGAACAACAGAACTAGAATAGATAAAACTAGATAAGCAGATAATCTCCAGCGATTCCAATCTTCAGAAAGTGGAATCCAAATCTGTGAATAACTCAGGCTGACCCGAGCGTAAATAAAAATACAAACACCCGAGTCATGACAATATATACTTATATAATGTAAACCAACTCAAGTGAACTGTAATAAGGTACAAGTAACTTAAAGGATGCCTGGGACCTCCCATCCTCTAAGGATCCGTTAAACTATTTACTATGTAGTAATATTGCGCTATTATAATAATGTCTATCGGTAAAATAAACTACTTTTAAATAGCATTCCGGGCTACCCATATCACACTTCACACATAATAGTCCCAGTAGTCCATCCAATATCTGCATATCTCCTGATCGAGAGACTACAAGAAGATACGCATGGGCTACGGGAGAAAACCAAACTCGCAGTAAAGTCTCGATATGGTAGGTGACACAGCACACAAGGCAATACCAAGGTAGATATACCAATTACGCATATGGGCAGGTGGTAACGCAGCAGCCACATACGCCCACCTCGGAACACACTCCCATATCAAAATCGGAGGATGGCCATCTAATCAATCACAAGTAAGAGTATAGTATCGAAGGAATGTGTCCGACCAGAGGAGCTACCCCTTTTGGCCCGAGATCGCTCCTGTTTTAGCCACCTTAAGGCAACTCATGGGAGTCGGGTCCACGTAATATACCTCAAGAACGTCGCCACCATCCTACTTCATTCTGGAATCTCCACCGCGTACATGGTTGTCAAAGTGATTTTCGGTATCGACAGAGAGTATGCCAGATATCTGATCCCGGTCTCTTTGCCAACCAATCGTTATTATAACCCGCAGTTATAACTTTTAAAATAATATTTATACTTCAAAATAGAATATCATTTCAAATCCAAATCTTTATCAAAATAAAGATTAAATTAATTCCAAACCATTTCAAAAACATCATATCTTTCCAAAACTTCATGTCAAATCATTTCAATATATCAAAATATCATATCTTTATAATATTTCATTTCCAATCATTTTAATATATCAAAATATCATATCTTTACAAAACTTCCTTTCAAATCATTTTAATATATCAAAATATCATATCTTTACAAAACTTCATTTCCAATCATTTCAATATATCAGAACATCATATCGTTTCAAAACCACATTTCAAATCATTTTAATATATCAAAATATCATATCTTTCCAAAACTTCATTTCAAATCATTTTAATATATCAAAATATCATATCTTTTCAAAACATCATTTCAAATCATTTCAATATATCAAAATATCGTATCTTTACAAAATTCATTTCAAATCATTATTTGAATTCAAATCCAAATATATACATTTAAATATCCTTTTTAAGTCAAAGATATCATTCATTTATTATCCTTTTTAATTCAAAGATATCATTCATTTATTATCATTTCAAATCACTTTTTAAATAGTTTTATATTTAAATCAAAAGAATTCATTCAAACCATTTGAAAGTGAAGTCATTATATTTAAAATGAAATATTTAGTTCCCAAAATTTTAGACAAATTCTGAGCTCATTTATTTAAATCAAAACCTCAAACATTCATTTCAGCCTACCGCAACACCTATCAAGTTCTACTGTAGCCCTTTATTTAGTTTTAGATTTTAATTATCTTTCTGTTATCGCAGCACTCACCAAGTGTTGTAATACCACCTAGTTATAATTTATACATAGTTCATTTGTATCAACCAAAGCACTTACAAAGCGCTGTAATATCAATATATCAAAATAAAGATCTAATCATTTCCAAACCATTTCAATATATCAAAATATCATATCTTTCAAAATTCATTTCAAAACCATATTCATTTTATACAATTTAAATTACCATTTCAATTCACATTTCAAAACAGTTTATATTTCAAATGAAATTACTTCATTTAAATCAAAAACGAAGTTATTACATTTAATAATTAAATTATTAAATTTTCAAAATTTTCAAATTTCAAAGTTCATTTATTCACTTAAGTTTATCAAAACAGTGAAAATTCACTTTTCGCAGCATTTAGAAACCGCTACGGAAGGTTGCATTCAAAACAGTTCAATTTAACAAAAGACAACATTTTAAAAATGCTGTAATAAGGTTTACTTAAATTTCAAATAAACTTAGTAAAATTCAACAATTATAGCACTTACATAAATTGCAATAATAGCCTTTAATTCAATTTAGCTTTTTAGTTCATTAGCATCAACTACATCATTTACAAATGCTGTAATATCATTTACATTACAATTAATAGCATTTCAAAAATGCGGTTAATTAACTTCAAATATTCAATATAATTTCACAACCAATTATATTTTTATTTAAAACATTTTTAACTTATAAATCATACATTTTCACGTTTATAAACATCATTTAATTCTCCATTCAAAAATCAAGATTTAATAATAATTCACTTACTAAATTTCAACATTCAATTTTAAATTCATTGAATCAAATTTCAACTTAACACTTAAGTTTAAAGTTTCAAAATATGACTTATTTTCATTTTATTTACTTAACTTAAAATTTCACTTTTAAACAAAATTCATAAATTCCAATTTAAGTTATATTTCCAAATTCAACTCAAATAATCATTCATTTCACATTTCAACTTTATTCAAAAATCATTAATATATTATAAAATCACTTTAAATTCAAATTATCATAAATTTATCATAATTTCATGTTCAATTTAATTTCGAATTATAATTAAATCAAAATTTCCAAAATAACTTACATTCAAATTTTCTAACTTTTCCATAATTTATTTAACCTATAAATTTCTAGAAAATCAATAATACTTTACAAATTTATTTTTAATTAATTTTAAATCAAAATATTATAATAATTACATTTTTAAAATATTTAAAAAAATTAGAAAACATATTTTAACTACGGGTCTGTATATAATTTTCTACGCTAGGTAAAGTGATACGGGTAATATATCATTTCAACCCGTAATTTACAAAGAAAATCAAGGTTTTATCATTTCAAACCCGCTGTCCCAAGTAAATGAAAATAATTGAAAATCATTCAAGCATATCATTTCAGCCCATAACGATTTTCCCCTATTCTAAAGTCTGTTCGGGTATGTATCATTTCAACCCATGGTGATTCTAATCTAAAAGGAACTTGCAGTGTGATAAACTGATATAAACAACAAAATAACATAATATAACAGTAACATATGATATAACAGTGTTTAAGTGTAACGACCCTGAAATCCAGACCCAGTTTAAAATTTTAAAATTGCTTATTCAGTGTAGAATCTCAAATTTTCACAAACAAATTCCGATGTTATTCAAACTTCATATTTGGAATGCGTCTGATTTAACATAGCAACTGGTAAATTTTCGTTCGAAAATATGAAAGTTCATTTCGTACGTAAATTTACTTCAATCTAAATCAGTTAGTAATCGATGGAAATAAACCGTTTTCGAAAACAAAATATTTTTACATAGAAAAATTCTAAACCATCTTTTGAGCAAGTTGTCAGTTTGTCGTTTTTCCAAATTCGGACATCTTTGGCTCCGTCGTTCTTATTTTTCGGTGAATTTTATGCATTTTCCGTAGTAGAAAATTTCGAATTTTTATAATTCGATCGTATCACCAATATCTTCATACCGTTGTGACCGCCTCGTCGCGCTGATCAAAGAGGTATATTTATTTGTGTCAATCGGAGTTCGGCGTTGCAAACGATAAATTGTAACAGAGCGCAAACCGGTCCGTTAGGCAGCAAAACCAGTACCGAAAACTCCACAACATTCAAAATTTTGGAGCCATTCAGTTGCATTGGGAACCCAATAGCCACCAGCTGAAAATCATCATTGCTTCTGAGAGAATATCACGAAAAGATATCAGTTCCTTGTTATTTTATTTTAGCTCAGCCTATTTTATCCCTGCGACCATTAATTTACTCACCTGTTCAAACCTATAGCCAGTTGTCATACGTAATTTCAAATTTCAACATCTTAATATTTCTATTCCAACCGACCTTTCACTTTTTTCTCGGTACTTACGTTTCTTTTTGAAAGAAGATTTAGCTTTTATAAAACTTATATTAAACAATGGTCTGTTACTTCTTTTGCCTTGGAACTGTTCATTCTTCTCTGCCTGTTACTTTTTCTTCTCTAGTTAAGCCACTTTTTCAAGGCCACTCCTTTTGCTTTCACCTGATACGTGTATCTTCCTTCAATTTGAACCCATCCATGGCTATAAAGAAAAAAATCCATGCACTCTTTTCTTCCCGTAGCCGATCACCACAGAACTGCCACGCATCCCCTTGCCCAGGCTACAACTCATCACTGCACCCTCCTTGAAACCCATACCTCGGCCTCTCGTCCTTCTCCCACTCACCATCTCGAGTTCGGCCATCCGCATGCGCAGCTTCCCGCCCTGCCTCCCTCGACCTACACAGCACCACCGCGGCAAGCTCAACTTCCCCTCCTCAACCTACTTCTCCCCATCCACCGTCTCAGCCTTTTCCTCCACGCGCCCAGTCAAATCACCGCACTGCTGAACCCAAACCAGAGGCGCAACCCCACTTCGCAGCCTTCCTTCACACGTTCCGCTCATCACCTCGCCACCCATCTTCCCGCATGCTTGCCCCTGCTCGTGTACCGCCATGAACCTAGCACACGCCACCTGCAGCAGTTCGCCGTCCGGCCATCCCACTTGCATCGTCGCCTGCCCCTCTTCACCCAACCTCCAACTCTGTCGCAGTAGCTCGCCTCACCTCCATCACCCGCCTACCAGCAACCTCCGCCTCCGCCTCCGTGTCCAACCTTCGCCTTGCCGATGGCCACCACCTTGCTTGCTTGCCAGGTCCAATCCACCTCCTCTCTCATACTCGCAACTGCCTTCATCTTGTTCTTCATCGTTCTGTGTATAGGTAAGAATATAGGTGAATAATTTAGCATAGTATGGCATCTCTTGAGTTACAGTTTTGTATATATGTATTTTATTTTATTTAAAATGTTTACGTTTAAAATGTATGGTTTTCAAAATATATAATATGTTATACAATCTGAGACATTCAAGTTGCATATGTTTTCTAGATTTTGTATATAAGCTTTATATATAGTGTATCTTGTTTTATAAGTTTATAATTGTGTTAGATCTTTGTGTCAGTTGCATAGTTATAGAATCTAATTTATATTTTTTTTTTTCTGTATGGGTGATAGTATATATGAATGGATTTGCATATATATTAGTTTAATAATAAAAAAGGTGTATGTTACTAGTGATATTCACTGTTGGTAGCAAACAGTTGATGAGTGGAGTCTGTTTCTTAAAGTATTGATGGGAATGGTTTCAAAAGCTTTTGTATATATAACATTTACGTAAGTTTAGCCTTTAATAATTTGCTAATATCCAAACACAAATAATTTGCTAACGTGTTATTTTAACTTCATATATGGAAGTGTGAGTTTCATGCACATCACAGTTTTGTTTTGTTGACGTATAATATTTATATATTTGCCGTGGAGTTATCTGTATTATGTTATGTATCTATTACAGTTTTATAGTTTATAATTTTAATCTTATAAAGTTGTTTACGTTGATATATTGAGTTACAATATGTTTATGTAATAAAGTTACGATACTCCTTTGTTTTGTATATGTAAGTTTTCAAACTATATATAAGTTTATAACAGATTTGTTTACAGACAAGGTGGGTTATATGTTAATAATATAACGTTTATAAGATTTTATTTTGTACTTGAATTATTTTACACTGCTGCAAACACGACCTGAGTTCATGTTTGACGCATCGTATCTCACTCATGCTTTATCGGAATGGGATGATTCTATTTTTAAAAAGGAGATTAAGTTACCTAGTTTATGCATGTCAAATTTCAGCAAAATCCGACATCGTTTGATTAGTGGTCGAGGATCTGGAAGTTAGACCCAGGCAGATGTTCTTTTGTACTTGGAATTATTTTACACTGCTGCAAACACGACCTGAGTTCATGTTTGACGCATCGTATCTCACTCATGCTTTATCGGAATGGGTTGATTCTATTTTTAAAAAGGAGATTAAGTTACCTAGTTTATACGTGTCAAATTCCAGAAAAATCCGACATGGTTTGATTAGTGGTCGAGGATCTGGAAGTTAGACCCAGACAGATATTCTTTTGTACTTAGAATTATTTTACACTGCTGCAAACACGACCTGAGTTCATGTTTGACGCATCGTATCTCCTCCGTCTTACGTCGGAATCAAGTGAATCTTTGCAGTTTTGAAACACAAGTTTTGATCTTTATTCATACCAAATTTCAGACCGTTTCGATCTCGGTAGCTCATAGAATTATATTATTAAACTTTGACGTATGACATGTTTTGTAATTTTTGCTATGTTGAATGTTTTGATTGATTTTGGCAATTCCTATTTAACAGTTTTGCTCGTCGATTCGTGCCAATCTTACTTTGCTCTGAGAATCATGCTTGGATTTGTAACTCCATTTCAGTGTCCGTATCAGTGTGCGTATCCGTGCCATCTCCTATTTTCTCTAGCCTCGGAAGGTGAGTAATCACTCACGATTAATATTCTTTTATTTATTAAATTTGATTTCAATTGAAACGACAATTGAAATATGCTGCTGTTAGTTGTTTATACTGTTATGACTGCTATTATCTGTATCTGTTCACCTATGACACCTGACACCATTATCGGTTAATTATTTATGTGATAATAATACAGGTTGGTTGATAATTGATTGATTGATTGATTGTTGTTTGAATTGGATGTTAATTATTATTGTTAAGTGATAACTAGTTTGCTAGTTAATTTGATGTAGTATAGCTTACAAATTTAAAACGGATTATATATGACGGACCTTGATTTATTAAACTTGACCCCGCCATATGTAAAATTTGATTTGTTAAATTTGACCCATTAATTGTCATAGAATTTGATAAATTATACTTTAAACCCTTGAACGTAGTTTGGATTAATTGTTGTAGTATTAAACTGAAATTGAAATGGAACGACAAGTGAAAAACCGTAATGTAATAATCTTTAATCTACATGAAATGATAGTGTGGATTCTAGAAATAATTATATTAATTCACACAAATAACAATGCGAATTAATACGATTATTTCGGGGTTATTTGATTAATTTATTGAATTGTTATTGATTGTTGTTATTGCTTGTTTATTTACTTTGACACCATCCCAGTTATCACACTGCAAGTTCCCTTTGCTATGTTTTGATTTTGAATTGGAAATGGAATCGGGTTGAAATGATAAACACCCAAATAAACTTGACTTAGGATAGAGAATTAAATAAACCCGATTGGTCAATAATTTGATTTAAAATAAAATAAAAATTTTATTCGAATAATAAGGTTTGAAATAAGATTGGAACGTAAATTTTGATAAAAGGAAAACGTTAATATTGAAATCCGAAACAAGATATTAATATAATAACTGATGAAAGGACGTTGTTTTGAAATGAATTATTTGAGAATAAATTTGGAATTGTTAATAATTAAGTTGAAATTAGTAATAGTTAAGTTTGGAATTATTAATGAAGGAGTTTGAAATGATTTAATAATTAAGGTTGAATTTATAAGTAAGTTTGAAATTATTAAGTTTTGAAATTATTAATAATTAAGATTGAAATTATTTAATAATTGCATAAGATTGAATTATTTGATAACTGAATGAAAATTGAGTTCTTTGATAAGTGAAATTGAACTTTTGAATAAGTGAATTTGAACTTCGTAGATATTTGAAATTGGGATTCTTTGTTAATTAAGTTTTGGAAATTATTTAAGTAAGTGAATAAATGAAATTGAATTTCCTTGACAAGAAATAAAATGCATTTCATTGAAATAAATGTAAGAATTGTAATTTAAGGAATTTGATTTGACAAATTTAATTTAATTAAATTTGTAAGTTTGATATAATGAAGTTAACTTAAGTGATTGTTTTAATGACTTGGAAATTAAAAAGAATTGTTTTGGATGTTAAATTAACTTAAAGAATATTGAATAAAATCGATAAATAAGTTTAAATTGATTTGAATGTTGAATTTAATCATTTAAATGATTTCCGGAATAAAACTTATATATGGACTTGAATCAATATTTGAATCGTTTAAATAAAATTGAAATTGAATTGTAAGACTTTGAAATGGTAATTTGGGAGTTTTGAAACGTAGATTTTGGAAATTGATTTTTGAACGACAAATGAAATGATAGTTTATGAAGTCTAATTGAAATTGAATGTGATTGATTGTTTTGAAATATATTAAATGACCAATCGGTGGAATAATACGTAGTTATTAAAGAGACCGGGATCGGATATGGACATACTCTCTGTCGATACCGAATACCACTTTAATAACTATTATACGTGGAGTGTTGATCCAGAATGAAGTGGATGGTTTGGTGAACGCGTTGACTGAAGGAAGAGAACGATATTGGATGACCCCTGACATGACTAAAACAGGAGCCGCGCCGGGCCATTGAGGTTCGCCACCTCTAGCGGACACACTTCTTCGATACCATATCTATTACTTTTGTGATTCGATTTGGGTGCACCCCTCGATTTGGGAGTGTTGTTTCGCGGTGTTGAGGTAGCTGCTGGCTATGCTCAACATCAGTCCGGATCACGCAACTACTAGTATCCTAGTTGGTATCGCCTCATGTACCTTGTCATACTGATTATCCTATTCGCGACCACTACGTTTTGATTTGTACCTTGAGTATATGGATTGCCCTCTGGTGACTTCCGGTTTTGGGGAAACTACGGTCTTGTATATGCTTTTGGGAATATAAAATGTGTTAAGGGGAATTATGGTAACGCCTTAACGCTATTTTGATATTTTATATTACTAATAGACATTATCTACTTAGCGTACATTACTACCTAGTAGATAGTTTAGCGGATCCTTAGAGGATGGTTATTCCAAACATCCTTTGAGTTACTTGTTTTTCGATTGCTATTTCACTTGAGTTGGATTTATTGATATAAGAATATTAATCCTGACTCGAGTGTCTTGTGTTTTGCTTTACGCTCGGGTCAGACTGAGTGTACCAGTATTCGAGGCTCACCTTTGGAGTTGGAGCTTTGCTTGAAGATCCAGCCATCTATTCTACTTTCAGTATTCGATGATTCTAGTGATGTATTCTGATTTATATCTGATGTATCGTATTACTCTTTTGTTGTAAACTCTGATGTATCTTATATATTTACATAGTAGCTTCATGAACTACTATCTCTTTTATTTCCGCTGCATATTATTACTCTGTGTCTGTGATGCTGTGACTACTTATTTACTGTATATCTCAGTTTTGCCAAATTTAAATTAACAATTCGATATTTTGAATTATTCAAGTCCGACATGTGCGGATGCGAATAGTCCAAAATACCGGGTCGTTACAGTTGGTATCAGAGCTTTTGGTAGCTCTAGGCAGAACTTAGCATATAGGGTAAATGTAATTACAAAATCACTCCCACTCGAGTTTCAATCTCTTCTTCTTGACTCGTTTCCTTTGAACTTTGGAACGTTCCCTCGGTTCCAAAATTCATTCGTGTTCCTCACTATTCGTCTTCTTTCAATTTTGGAGCTTCCCATAACTCCACTTCGAATAACCTTTATAATGAACCGGCGGTCTCGCCAAACTTCGAATGATTTGTAAAGGGGTGAAACTCCTTTACAGTAAGCATTGATTTACCGGAGATTTCTGTATCCTCGGTTTACGATGCTATCTATCTCCTGCAATACCTGAATTCAATTTCTTGAGATCGAATGTTGATTTACCTCGGAATTCAGCATCGATCTTATTCTTTAAGCCACGGTCAATCCGGTTAAGGTTGCCCGCGATGTATATAAACTTATCAGGATTCCTATTATGTTATTTAATTACCTTACCTTCTGTTTCGAACTTATTGTCGAATCAAAATTCTCTTTGATTTGATTTCCATTAAGGTTGAATCTCTATTCTTGTGTTGAAATCTATTTTTGTATTGTCGAGCGAGGAGGTGTCTTTGTAAATTAATATTAAAAATGTTTTACACATATTGTGTTGTTTGAGTTGTTGATGTTGATTTGGGTTTTCGATCGATTCGTCTGATCAACGCTATCGATAGGATTTCCAAAACACTTGAACATAACAAACTGACACAATAGTATTTTCGAATCCGGTAAATAAAATAATTTTGAATGATTATATTATATATATAGGTATTAATTTTCTGAAATTAAAGGTTAAAGAATATGTTGTCTGAAAAGTTAAAAATTTAATTGTCATTTATTGTTTTATAAATAATTGACTATTTCATAAAATAAATAAATGAATTTATAAAGCTTGATTATATTTTGATTTGGAATTGAAGTGAATTTAAATTAGAATTTGAAGATTTAATTTCCGGTGATTTCAAACTTTGGTTTTAAAGTTTTAAGATGTATATTATTTAAAATATTTTCAAATAGCAACCGTTTCAAAGAATTTTAAATGATTAAATTAAAACTCTTCTCTTTGTCGCTGGAAAATAAATTTCGGTGATGACGGCCGCATCATCGACATTCATTTTCGAGTTTCGAAGTGGAGAGACTATTCTGTAGCTTTGCTACGATTTGTTTTGAAAAAAATAAATTGATTTGAATTTCTAAATATGACTTGATTTATAATATATATTGAAGATTTTAAATTTGATTTGATGTATTATGAATATATATATTTATTTTATCTCAAGTGGTTTGAAGCTAATCGGAAATTAATTCTTAAAATTTGTTAAAAGCTGATTTTACAATTTTAAATGAAGCCAAATTATTTCATATAAATACTTAGCTTGAAATAACTAAATTGAAAAAAAATTTGTTTGGATAATACTCAAATTGCATTATATATATAACTTACCTAAATAAAAAAAAAAGAAGGTTAATTATGTAATTGAATATTATACAGTAGAAAATGATATCAAAGGAATTTTTAATAAATTGAGTAGTTATAATAAATGTAAATATACTTGATATATATATGGTAGGATATATTAAGTAGAATAAATTTAATAACAATTTGGAATAAAGAAGAATTAAATTTGTCAAAGAAGGTTTGATTATAATAAACGACAATTCAAATTTATGATCTTTGAAGTTGTTAATTTAAGAAAATTGGATAATATATAATATAAATTGTCTTTATAAATAAAATGTAAGTGTGTATAATAAATGTTATTCACTTAAATTTTAATTATAAATATTTATAAGAAAAATAGAATAATAAGTTAAATAAATAATAGGTATGATTAATAGAAGAAAATTTTGTTTTTAAAGTTAATAAATTGAATTAAATCAACTTAAGAGAATATCTTGAATTAATCGAATTTAATTTGAATTTCATTTGAAGGAAATCTTTTGTACCTAACATTAATATATGTGAAATCAAATAAATTTTATGAAAGTCTTGAATTTAAAGTCAAATTGTTAAATGTAAATTAATTTAAATTGAAATTTCTATGGTTTAAATTAATTGTTTATTTTGTAATTCAAGTCTATTTCTTCTGGTTGTTTCTATTCTCCTACCTCCTTCCTTTTCGGGGACGAAAAGTTTTGAGTGGGGGAGAATGTAACGACCCTGAAATCCAGACCCAGTTTAAAATTTTAAAATTGCTTATTCAGTGTAGAATCTCAAATTTTCACAAACAAATTCCGATGTTATTCAAACTTCATATTTGGAATGCGTCTGATTTAACATAGCAACTGGTAAATTTTCGTTCGAAAATATGAAAGTTCATTTCGTACGTAAATTTACTTCAATCTAAATCAGTTAGTAATCGATGGAAATAAACCGTTTTCGAAAACAAAATATTTTTACATAGAAAAATTCTAAACCATCTTTTGAGCAAGTTGTCAGTTTGTCGTTTTTCCAAATTCGGACATCTTTGGCTCCGTCGTTCTTATTTTTCGGTGAATTTTATGCATTTTCCGTAGTAGAAAATTTCGAATTTTTATAATTCGATCGTATCACCAATATCTTCATACCGTTGTGACCGCCTCGTCGCGCTGATCAAAGAGGTATATTTATTTGTGTCAATCGGAGTTCGGCGTTGCAAACGATAAATTGTAACAGAGCGCAAACCGGTCCGTTAGGCAGCAAAACCAGTACCGAAAACTCCACAACATTCAAAATTTTGGAGCCATTCAGTTGCATTGGGAACCCAATAGCCACCAGCTGAAAATCATCATTGCTTCTGAGAGAATATCACGAAAAGATATCAGTTCCTTGTTATTTTATTTTAGCTCAGCCTATTTTATCCCTGCGACCATTAATTTACTCACCTGTTCAAACCTATAGCCAGTTGTCATACGTAATTTCAAATTTCAACATCTTAATATTTCTATTCCAACCGACCTTTCACTTTTTTCTCGGTACTTACGTTTCTTTTTGAAAGAAGATTTAGCTTTTATAAAACTTATATTAAACAATGGTCTGTTACTTCTTTTGCCTTGGAACTGTTCATTCTTCTCTGCCTGTTACTTTTTCTTCTCTAGTTAAGCCACTTTTTCAAGGCCACTCCTTTTGCTTTCACCTGATACGTGTATCTTCCTTCAATTTGAACCCATCCATGGCTATAAAGAAAAAAATCCATGCACTCTTTTCTTCCCGTAGCCGATCACCACAGAACTGCCACGCATCCCCTTGCCCAGGCTACAACTCATCACTGCACCCTCCTTGAAACCCATACCTCGGCCTCTCGTCCTTCTCCCACTCACCATCTCGAGTTCGGCCATCCGCATGCGCAGCTTCCCGCCCTGCCTCCCTCGACCTACACAGCACCACCGCGGCAAGCTCAACTTCCCCTCCTCAACCTACTTCTCCCCATCCACCGTCTCAGCCTTTTCCTCCACGCGCCCAGTCAAATCACCGCACTGCTGAACCCAAACCAGAGGCGCAACCCCACTTCGCAGCCTTCCTTCACACGTTCCGCTCATCACCTCGCCACCCATCTTCCCGCATGCTTGCCCCTGCTCGTGTACCGCCATGAACCTAGCACACGCCACCTGCAGCAGTTCGCCGTCCGGCCATCCCACTTGCATCGTCGCCTGCCCCTCTTCACCCAACCTCCAACTCTGTCGCAGTAGCTCGCCTCACCTCCATCACCCGCCTACCAGCAACCTCCGCCTCCGCCTCCGTGTCCAACCTTCGCCTTGCCGATGGCCACCACCTTGCTTGCTTGCCAGGTCCAATCCACCTCCTCTCTCATACTCGCAACTGCCTTCATCTTGTTCTTCATCGTTCTGTGTATAGGTAAGAATATAGGTGAATAATTTAGCATAGTATGGCATCTCTTGAGTTACAGTTTTGTATATATGTATTTTATTTTATTTAAAATGTTTACGTTTAAAATGTATGGTTTTCAAAATATATAATATGTTATACAATCTGAGACATTCAAGTTGCATATGTTTTCTAGATTTTGTATATAAGCTTTATATATAGTGTATCTTGTTTTATAAGTTTATAATTGTGTTAGATCTTTGTGTCAGTTGCATAGTTATAGAATCTAATTTATATTTTTTTTTTTCTGTATGGGTGATAGTATATATGAATGGATTTGCATATATATTAGTTTAATAATAAAAAAGGTGTATGTTACTAGTGATATTCACTGTTGGTAGCAAACAGTTGATGAGTGGAGTCTGTTTCTTAAAGTATTGATGGGAATGGTTTCAAAAGCTTTTGTATATATAACATTTACGTAAGTTTAGCCTTTAATAATTTGCTAATATCCAAACACAAATAATTTGCTAACGTGTTATTTTAACTTCATATATGGAAGTGTGAGTTTCATGCACATCACAGTTTTGTTTTGTTGACGTATAATATTTATATATTTGCCGTGGAGTTATCTGTATTATGTTATGTATCTATTACAGTTTTATAGTTTATAATTTTAATCTTATAAAGTTGTTTACGTTGATATATTGAGTTACAATATGTTTATGTAATAAAGTTACGATACTCCTTTGTTTTGTATATGTAAGTTTTCAAACTATATATAAGTTTATAACAGATTTGTTTACAGACAAGGTGGGTTATATGTTAATAATATAACGTTTATAAGATTTTATTTTGTACTTGAATTATTTTACACTGCTGCAAACACGACCTGAGTTCATGTTTGACGCATCGTATCTCACTCATGCTTTATCGGAATGGGATGATTCTATTTTTAAAAAGGAGATTAAGTTACCTAGTTTATGCATGTCAAATTTCAGCAAAATCCGACATCGTTTGATTAGTGGTCGAGGATCTGGAAGTTAGACCCAGGCAGATGTTCTTTTGTACTTGGAATTATTTTACACTGCTGCAAACACGACCTGAGTTCATGTTTGACGCATCGTATCTCACTCATGCTTTATCGGAATGGGTTGATTCTATTTTTAAAAAGGAGATTAAGTTACCTAGTTTATACGTGTCAAATTCCAGAAAAATCCGACATGGTTTGATTAGTGGTCGAGGATCTGGAAGTTAGACCCAGACAGATATTCTTTTGTACTTAGAATTATTTTACACTGCTGCAAACACGACCTGAGTTCATGTTTGACGCATCGTATCTCCTCCGTCTTACGTCGGAATCAAGTGAATCTTTGCAGTTTTGAAACACAAGTTTTGATCTTTATTCATACCAAATTTCAGACCGTTTCGATCTCGGTAGCTCATAGAATTATATTATTAAACTTTGACGTATGACATGTTTTGTAATTTTTGCTATGTTGAATGTTTTGATTGATTTTGGCAATTCCTATTTAACAGTTTTGCTCGTCGATTCGTGCCAATCTTACTTTGCTCTGAGAATCATGCTTGGATTTGTAACTCCATTTCAGTGTCCGTATCAGTGTGCGTATCCGTGCCATCTCCTATTTTCTCTAGCCTCGGAAGGTGAGTAATCACTCACGATTAATATTCTTTTATTTATTAAATTTGATTTCAATTGAAACGACAATTGAAATATGCTGCTGTTAGTTGTTTATACTGTTATGACTGCTATTATCTGTATCTGTTCACCTATGACACCTGACACCATTATCGGTTAATTATTTATGTGATAATAATACAGGTTGGTTGATAATTGATTGATTGATTGATTGTTGTTTGAATTGGATGTTAATTATTATTGTTAAGTGATAACTAGTTTGCTAGTTAATTTGATGTAGTATAGCTTACAAATTTAAAACGGATTATATATGACGGACCTTGATTTATTAAACTTGACCCCGCCATATGTAAAATTTGATTTGTTAAATTTGACCCATTAATTGTCATAGAATTTGATAAATTATACTTTAAACCCTTGAACGTAGTTTGGATTAATTGTTGTAGTATTAAACTGAAATTGAAATGGAACGACAAGTGAAAAACCGTAATGTAATAATCTTTAATCTACATGAAATGATAGTGTGGATTCTAGAAATAATTATATTAATTCACACAAATAACAATGCGAATTAATACGATTATTTCGGGGTTATTTGATTAATTTATTGAATTGTTATTGATTGTTGTTATTGCTTGTTTATTTACTTTGACACCATCCCAGTTATCACACTGCAAGTTCCCTTTGCTATGTTTTGATTTTGAATTGGAAATGGAATCGGGTTGAAATGATAAACACCCAAATAAACTTGACTTAGGATAGAGAATTAAATAAACCCGATTGGTCAATAATTTGATTTAAAATAAAATAAAGATTTTATTCGAATAATAAGGTTTGAAATAAGATTGGAACGTAAATTTTGATAAAAGGAAAACGTTAATATTGAAATCCGAAACAAGATATTAATATAATAACTGATGAAAGGACGTTGTTTTGAAATGAATTATTTGAGAATAAATTTGGAATTGTTAATAATTAAGTTGAAATTAGTAATAGTTAAGTTTGGAATTATTAATGAAGGAGTTTGAAATGATTTAATAATTAAGGTTGAATTTATAAGTAAGTTTGAAATTATTAAGTTTTGAAATTATTAATAATTAAGATTGAAATTATTTAATAATTGCATAAGATTGAATTATTTGATAACTGAATGAAAATTGAGTTCTTTGATAAGTGAAATTGAACTTTTGAATAAGTGAATTTGAACTTCGTAGATATTTGAAATTGGGATTCTTTGTTAATTAAGTTTTGGAAATTATTTAAGTAAGTGAATAAATGAAATTGAATTTCCTTGACAAGAAATAAAATGCATTTCATTGAAATAAATGTAAGAATTGTAATTTAAGGAATTTGATTTGACAAATTTAATTTAATTAAATTTGTAAGTTTGATATAATGAAGTTAACTTAAGTGATTGTTTTAATGACTTGGAAATTAAAAAGAATTGTTTTGGATGTTAAATTAACTTAAAGAATATTGAATAAAATCGATAAATAAGTTTAAATTGATTTGAATGTTGAATTTAATCATTTAAATGATTTCCGGAATAAAACTTATATATGGACTTGAATCAATATTTGAATCGTTTAAATAAAATTGAAATTGAATTGTAAGACTTTGAAATGGTAATTTGGGAGTTTTGAAACGTAGATTTTGGAAATTGATTTTTGAACGACAAATGAAATGATAGTTTATGAAGTCTAATTGAAATTGAATGTGATTGATTGTTTTGAAATATATTAAATGACCAATCGGTGGAATAATACGTAGTTATTAAAGAGACCGGGATCGGATATGGACATACTCTCTGTCGATACCGAATACCACTTTAATAACTATTATACGTGGAGTGTTGATCCAGAATGAAGTGGATGGTTTGGTGAACGCGTTGACTGAAGGAAGAGAACGATATTGGATGACCCCTGACATGACTAAAACAGGAGCCGCGCCGGGCCATTGAGGTTCGCCACCTCTAGCGGACACACTTCTTCGATACCATATCTATTACTTTTGTGATTCGATTTGGGTGCACCCCTCGATTTGGGAGTGTTGTTTCGCGGTGTTGAGGTAGCTGCTGGCTATGCTCAACATCAGTCCGGATCACGCAACTACTAGTATCCTAGTTGGTATCGCCTCATGTACCTTGTCATACTGATTATCCTATTCGCGACCACTACGTTTTGATTTGTACCTTGAGTATATGGATTGCCCTCTGGTGACTTCCGGTTTTGGGGAAACTACGGTCTTGTATATGCTTTTGGGAATATAAAATGTGTTAAGGGGAATTATGGTAACGCCTTAACGCTATTTTGATATTTTATATTACTAATAGACATTATCTACTTAGCGTACATTACTACCTAGTAGATAGTTTAGCGGATCCTTAGAGGATGGTTATTCCAAACATCCTTTGAGTTACTTGTTTTTCGATTGCTATTTCACTTGAGTTGGATTTATTGATATAAGAATATTAATCCTGACTCGAGTGTCTTGTGTTTTGCTTTACGCTCGGGTCAGACTGAGTGTACCAGTATTCGAGGCTCACCTTTGGAGTTGGAGCTTTGCTTGAAGATCCAGCCATCTATTCTACTTTCAGTATTCGATGATTCTAGTGATGTATTCTGATTTATATCTGATGTATCGTATTACTCTTTTGTTGTAAACTCTGATGTATCTTATATATTTACATAGTAGCTTCATGAACTACTATCTCTTTTATTTCCGCTGCATATTATTACTCTGTGTCTGTGATGCTGTGACTACTTATTTACTGTATATCTCAGTTTTGCCAAATTTAAATTAACAATTCGATATTTTGAATTATTCAAGTCCGACATGTGCGGATGCGAATAGTCCAAAATACCGGGTCGTTACATTAAGCATGGGTGAACATCGTATAATCATAATATAGCAGGTGTGATATGGTTATGCATTTTTACAAATTCAAAAGGGGTCAATTTACTAGTTATATGTGTACATATTGTCAGGTGAGAATAACTCACTTGTATTAGCTGGAGATGATAAACAACTATACACAACAAGATCTTCGAAGGCACGAAATCATGAATATGATTTGAAAGTGGAGAGCCAAAGATTAATAGCCTTGGATACGTTCAAACAAAACAAATATATATATAACATAAGTTTCAACATAATACCATTAAACAATGATAGAATTGGATGCATAAACAAATCCAAAGTGTTTGCACTTGCTTTCTAGCACCTATGCTTCAGCTCCAGATCTGAAATGGCACGGCTAAAGGCATGGTTTGGATCTGGTTTGGGTTCCTAAAATTTGGCATAGCATGGGAAAATGATGGAGCAAAGTATGGTAGAGAGATATGAGCATGAACACAACAACTACAAGGCAACACACAATATTTTCAAGGCACTAAAGGTCATGGCCAAGGCACTCCAAGTCATGGCCAGGTCTGTAGTGGGTCATGTACAGGTGTGGAAGAGGTGTATGGGTCAACTATGGTAGGTGGTGGTGGTGTATGGGTCGGCCAAGGAGGAGTTTGAGTTGGTGAAGGCAAAAAAGCTAGGCTATATGCATTTTCAAGGTGGATATTGCAATTTTGGTGGAGTTTGATCAACTAGTGGTGCATGGCCATGGGTGAGCTGTGGGATGGAGGTGGTGGTGACCTGATGTGTTGGTGGTGGAGACGGCTATGGTGCTGGAGTAGTGAGGGGCCGAGCCTAGAATGTGAAGAAAGCAAGTGCAAAACAATATAAACAAGTAAAAAGAAAAACAATGGAAAGAAGAGAAAGATTTTTACCAAACTTTTGGAAATGATGATGGCCGAAATTTTTGAGTTGCGAAGTATATTTTTTACGTGAAAATGGAATGAGGAAGTCGGCTGAAGAATATGATAAGGTCAGCATATAGTAAATGCAAGTAATGGTTGAAATGAAAAGACAAATGCAAAAGGACTAAGACAAATAAAGAGTCACAAAACCTTTCAAATTTCTCTTATTTATTTATATAAGTTTATATTACTGAAAATAATAATAATTTAGGTGACAAATTCGAAAATATAACAAAATATAAAAAATATATAAATATTTATTAATTATATAAGGTAAAAAAAATAAGAAAATAGCACAAAATTGCAAACTAGTCTAGAAAAATGGAAAATAAAAAGAATGAACTTTGAAAAATTTATATGGAATTGTAAAAATATTTATAACAAAGATAATAACATAAAAATAAAATGCATTCATAAATAAATATATAAATTTTAATTTAAATAAAGAAAATAGCAGAAAAATGGAAACTAGGCTTTAAAATTTGGAAATAAATTCAATAAGCTTTGGAAAATTCAAACATCACTTTAAAAATATTTAAAAGTCAAAATATACAATATATAACATAAATATACAAATTAGAATAAGATATATCAAGTAAAAATATCATTTATATAAATTAAAATAAAGAATATTGTTAAATAACCCTATATACACACAATATTGTAAAGGGTATAACTTTCACAATTTAAATCCAATTTCAATGAAACGAAAAGTAGTATTCATGATATTAAATCTATTTTCATAATAAAAGATATAATTCAAGAATTCAAATATTTAAATTTAAAATTTAAAAGTCAAAGTTTGACCAGTTTTGACCACAAATCCATTTTTCAGGAAAATATTCAATTTATACCAGTTTTGAAATTATAATTCATATAATAATAAAAATTTATATTTAAAAATGAAAATTTTGAAATAAAACAAGTTTAAAATAATTTTAAAATAAAATAAAGTCAAATTTAAATTATATGCGAAAATCTAGGGTTGTTACAAAATTCAATAGGATCATATTGAATTTTTAATGTATGGTGGCATAGGGAAGGCGCATGGAACTCGTAAGAAGGGGTATGGAATATGGGTAGGCAATGCGTTGTAGGTAATGCGTAGGGAATCTGACGTAGGTAACGCGTATGGAATATGGCGTTGGGATGCATACGTAACCTGGCGTAGGGAATGCATAGGGAATCTGGCATAGGTAACGCGTATAGAATCTAGCGTAGGTAATGCGTAGGGAATCCGGCGTAGGTAACGCGTAGGGAATCTGGCGTAGGGAATGCGTAGGGAATCTGGCGTAGGCAATGTGTAGGGAAAGGGCATAGGGAAGGCGTAGTGAATTTTTGCGATGCACCATTTTCCGACTATTTTTTTGACGTAGAGGTGGCGTAGGGACGGCGTAGGGAAATTTTTTCTCTACGCCTTCCCTACACTCAATTGGCGTAGGGAATCCAGAATTCTTTTGTAGTGGTAGACTGGATACTCGATGGTTGAGCGATTCTTGATTGTTTCTTGAAGGGGATTTTCGGCAAGAGCATCTCTAACGGCTAATTGGATAATACAAAATATAATATGTGCACTCGTTTTGCCTTCCAACAGAGCGCAGAAATATCAGTAGTGTTGATTTTGGGGTTGGAAGTTTGGGGATCCAGTATTGTGATGGGCGCTTGTTCGATAATCGCATGTATTTCAGGCGCTTGTTAAACAAACGCTCTACTATCAAACGCTTGTCTAACAGGCATCAAGTATTCAGGCGTTTGTTCAACAAGGACCTGAAATATATATTTTATAATTCTTTAATGTCAGATGTCTGTTCAACAGGCTCCTAAACATCAGGCGTCTGTTGAATAAGCGTATGGTTACATTCTGTTAGAGAAAATAGCCGATTACAAAATTTAAGTACACATTTTGTAAAATGTATACCCATATTTGTTGGAGATGCTCTAAGGAGGGATATATGGAAGTGTTCTTGAGGTTGTTACTTGTTGAAGCATTAACGGCTATATGTTAGGGGTGGATTTTCTGAAGTGGAGTGAATTTTTGATGTTGGTTGATTCTCTTGCATCAGTGGATCAGGACTGTTCATGGCATCTTTGGGTTCTACAACAACAGTGATTACGAGATATGATAGGTTTTCAATCTTGGTAACCATGCATGGGTTGTTTCCTGAAATTTTTGTGTTGATTTCTAAAGTGCCTAATGGCTAGAGAAGTCCCATTGTTAATTTGCTCTTGCCTATCCCATATATCTGGTTCATCGTCCAAATAAGGCATATCCAATGCATTATTATGAATTATCTTCATTTGCATGGTTATACTCTAAATTTTGATGATCTGATTCTTGAGCATCAGTAGGTTCGGATACCAACGTGTTTGGCTCATTGTTTTTGAACTAATCTCTTGTATTAGTCGTGGCTGAATTGTCGGCTGCTGGTGTTGAGTCTATTGCAAGAAATGATGTTGTATGCTGAATGACAGCTACTAGAGATCATGATTGATGTAGCGCGTTGTATCAATCGTGTGAATTCGAGATCGTGTACCTTAGGTCGTTCAGATGTTTCAGCTGCTCTAGGTCGCTCGAGTATTTTAAGTCGTTCGCGACCTAACAACTTACAGTGTAGACCGTTCCAGCGACCTAGTACGCCAATTCCTAAGTCGTATACAAGCTGTGTGGACCGACCTTGCGAGTTAAGGAAGCCAGT
This sequence comes from Allium cepa, assembly GCA_030765085.1. Lineage (NCBI taxonomy): Eukaryota > Viridiplantae > Streptophyta > Magnoliopsida > Asparagales > Amaryllidaceae > Allium > Allium cepa. The sequence continues at coordinate 472,986,001 of CM060931.1, forward strand.
GCGCATTTCGTTAGGTCGCTCCGACCCTTGGAACTAAGAACTTGATGAGCTACGACCTAAGTTAGGTCGCTCAGGCTTTAAATCGCTACATTTCTTAAGTCGCATGAAGCATGCCGCTCAAGTGTTAGGTCGCGTGAAGATTTCCCAAAAGCATTCTCTTAGGTCGCTTGCAGAAGGTCACTGCCGTGCTTTCCAGAGTTGTTTTGTTAGGTCGTGTAACCGTTAGGTCATATATTTGTTAACTCGGGTAATGTGTTGTAATAGTTTTCCTTAAGTCGTACTCCTGTTGTATATATGTTGAGTCGCATTGTTGTAAGGTCGTAACTCGTAAGTCGCGAGTACCTGGTTAGGTCGACCGTGTATGTTGTGTTGTAACTGCCTATAAATATGGGGGTTGTGTCATTTGTAAAGGTGGTTGATTTTGAATAACTTTGTTTGAGTGCTTTGTGCCTCTTTGAAATTTGAAGTTGAGTGTGAGCTCCTTTCTCCATTTTTGGTTATTCGAGTGCGCTCGAATCAACAGATTTGAAGCCAAATCACGGAATCTCGTGCGCGAGATCAATGTAGAAGAGTCGTAGAACTTTTAACACAATATCGTGCGCGATCAACGTGTTAGAGATAGCTAGAATTCGGTATCTCTCGAGATCAATGAATTTAGGCGTTCGGTATTTTTCAATCCATCGATTTATCTTGTTTCATCTAATCGCTTCATCGATTAGTTTGACACGAAATCTTCATTTCGTCGTCATCGTATTATCCGCTGCGTCAATTTGGTATCAGAGCTAGACTTAGCCAATCATAGCTAAGCCGAGTCTTTGGAGCCAAGGAGAAGAGTTAGAAGAGTCAAGCCCGAGAGCTAGTTGAAGTTGAAGCCGAGCTTGTTCAGGTTTGTGGGAGATTTGTTCAAGCCGAGAGTGGAAGTTCTGATCCGAGCTAAGTTGATCAAGGCCGAAAGTCAGTTTAGTTGAAGAAGTTAAAGGCGAGTTTGTTGAAGATTGTTGTTAAAGATAATCATGCCGCCGAGAAAAGCTAATCGTCATCAAAATATTGAAGCGTTGTATAGAAGATTAGAAGCTGAGCAAATGGTACAACGAATCAATGAAAAGTTTGACGAAGGTATTGGGAAGTTAGAGAAATTGATGAATGATTTGAATCCAAGTCAAAGGAGAAGGTCACCAGTCTCGAACCATGGAGGAAACAGAGTTTCTCCATCGGTTGCGGAAGCAAGGAGGGTGTCACCACAATCCCATCGAGATCGAAGATAATCATCAGTTTCCATAAGAAGAGAACACTATGAGTATCGAGGTGAAGAGAGAAGAACCCCATGTGGATTTGAAAATGAGCCATATCGTGATGTTGAAAGACATAGTAGAAGAGATATGTATGATCGTAGAGATGTTGATGGTCGAGATCGATATCGAAGTACATTTGATTATGAATAAGATGGTGATAGAGGTAGTGTTCATTATCGAGATCGAGACCAAGTATGAAATCACTATCGGGATGTAGAAGATGATCGTAAATAGGAGTCGGGGATGAAGTTGGAAATTCCAGAATTCAAGGGTGGTATGGTAGCTGGAGAATTCTTGGATTGGTCATCAAATGTTGAAAAAAAATTGACTTTAAGGAAGTTCCTGAGCATCGCAGAGTTAAGTTGGTTGCTACACGTTTGAGAGGAAGAGCTATGGCATGGTAGCAGCAAACAAAACTTACACGGGAGAGAATGGGCAAATCGATGATTGTCTCATGGAAGAAGATGAAGAAGTTGATGAAGGCTACTTTCTTACCTTATAATTATCAATCTCTTATGTATCAGCGATTGCAGAATTTGAGACAAGGAACAAAGTCGGTGAATAATTATGCGGATGAATTTTATCAATTGATTGCGAGGAATGATATCATGGAGACAGAAGAACAATTGACAGCTAGATTTTTTGGAGGATTGAGAATGCAAATTCAGGATATGGTGAACATGTTTGATCCAAGATCCGTGGCTGAAGCACACCAAAAGGCGTTAGCTTGGGAGAAGCAAGGCAGAAGAGGTGGTGGTGTGTTTACAAATTCCAACAATCAAGTAAAAGGGGCTAGTAGCAATGCGAATGTTTCTAAGGCTGTTAATAAACCGGTTGTTAATGAAGTTGCTAAGACCAAGGTCAACAACAATTTCAAGTGCTATAATTGTCAGGAGTTGGGTCACAAGAGAAATGAATGTCCGAAGCCTAAGAAACGAGTGATGGTTGCTGAGGTTGAGGATGAGGATGCTGAAGTTGTTAACAGATCGTTGGGGAATTTGTTGCGATGTCTTGTGAAGGACAATCTGAAGAGTTGGGACATGAAGTTATGCCAGGCAGAGTTTGCTCATAATCATGCAGTGAATCGTAGTACGGGATTCAGTCCATTTCAGATTGTATATTCAAATTTACCCAGGGGACCGTTGGATTTAGCGGTAGTACCACAACTAAAAGGGACAGGTAAACGAGCTGCTGATTTTGTTGAAGGATTGGCGGAATGTCATAAGATCGTTCAGGAACGATTGGAGAAGTCGAATGAGAAGTATAAGCAAACTACAGATTTGAAGAGACGAAATGTTGAATTTAATGAAGGTGATTTGGTGTATGCTGTGTTAACAAAGGATCGTTTTCCAGTAGACGCTTATAACAAGTTGAAAGCCAGAAAAATTGGTCCAGTAGAAGTTGTGAAACGGATCAATGAGAATGCTTATAAGTTGAAGCTGCCGGAGAATGTGTACACTTCTGACGTGTTCAACGTTAAGCATCTTGTACCATATTATGGAGATGAACAATCTGATGAAGGAGAATTTACAAATTCGAGGACGAATTTTTCTCAACCAGGGGAGGATGATGCAGCTAAGGGCAGAGAAGAAAATACGCGACCAGTAAATAGCCAAGGGATGAGTCGTACACGACTCATGGAAAAGTTAAGTCGTCCACGACTTAAGATGGAGGCTATAGGTCGTCCACGACCTAAGGAATTACATGAAGAGGAGCTGCGAGTTAATGAAGTGACTTTAAGTCGTTGGGAGAAGGCTACGTTTTTGAGTCGTTCGAGAAGTATAAGTCGCTCACGACTTAACAAAGGTTGTTCACGAGCTAATGAAGAGGCCTTAAGTCATTCGCGACTTAACAGGGTGAAGGGTAACGAGTTACGACTTAGTTAGGTCGTATGAAGAGATGCAGAAGCCTTTCTCTTGAGTCGTTGAGTGTTTGAGTCGTATGTCGTGATGTCTTGAGTCGCTGTGCTGTAAAGATGTGTTAAGTCGTGGTCTGTTGAGTTGTAAGTCGCTGAGTCTGTTAGGTCGTATATCGTGATAAAGTGTTGTAATATGTTTGTACTTTCTTTAAGTCGTAGGTCATTTGTGTATTTAGGTCGTGTGACTGTGTTGTAATGTTGAACCGTGTAATGATAGGTCGCGACATATTGTTAAGTCGCATACCTGTGTTATGTGAATCTGTTAAGTCGCGTACGACCTAAGTTAGGTCGTGAGTAATGCTGAGTCGTGAGTCGTGGGGGATGAGTCGTGTACGACTTAAGGACCGGTTGTCAAACACTATAAATACGCGTGAGTTGTACATTTCAATGATGGAATTTTGAATAAAATTTCTTGTTGATTGTTGTGTGCTTTCTTCTAAAATTGGTAGTTGAGTGTAATCTCCTATCTCCTCTTTCGGTTAATCGAGTGCGCTCGATTCAACGATCGTAGAAGCCGATTCACGGTATCTAGTGCGCTAGATCAACGTACGAAGAATCGTAGATCTTTGAACACGGTATAGTGCGCTATCAACGTGTTTGAGATAGCTAGAATTCGGTATCTTCGGATCAACGAATTTGGGCATTTTGGTATTCATCAATCCACCGCTTGCTACTTTCACCGATTAAAGTTTTTTTTTGATTAATCCGCTGCGTCAGACTTGCACTTATATTGCCTGAGAAACCACAGCACAAGAAACCACAACACATTTTGACTCGTGTGTACACATGCATGCACACTTGCACACACTATTGTTAATGTATGTTCTCTTCAATTACATCCCATCCACCCTTTTCCCTGCCACTGAAGCTTCACTGAAAACAAGGGCACCCTTACTGTTAAGCTCTGATGAACTTTCAGACGAAATCTCATGTTAATAGCCTGGAACACCGTGTCTGCCATGCAATTTGCATTTTTATCTGCTTTCTTCTTAGTTTCTTGATGTTTTTTTCTTTATATTTTCCGTATTTGTCTTTTTTCCTTCTTGAACGGACTATTCAGCTTAAGCAACTAGAAAAAAATTCAAACGACTGCTAGAGGTAAAACCATGCTCTTAAGATATAACTCTTATTTACCTTTTTATTCGAACCATGCAATCAGCTATGTAGTTCTTTTGACATTGTTGAATTTAATGCTATGCGGACAATGAAATTTTATCAAATCGACCATTTGAAAGGTTTGCTTAGTGTAAGAGCCAAAACCAAATAGTCTGAAGCCAAAAAAAACATCAACCTGCCTCTACATAGTTGAAATTGATTCAAGCTTAAACAAGACAATGAATTCATGTTTGTGATAATATTTTGAATTCATGTTTGCGATATCTTGGAGTTGCAATTCATTGTAGAGGCATTCAAACCTTTGTATTTAGATCTTTCGATTTTAATATCATAATATTGCCTCTTTAACATTCACCTACAATCTACTACAGAAAATTTGTATTACTACTATTTAGTCGCAGGTGCTGTCTTCTCTACAAAAGTAATAAGAATGAAATATTATCATATGTTTCTTAATGGAAGAGTTTACTAGGAACATTAATCCAGACTCACATTCCCCTAACATGTTTCTATCTATAGCACAAATGTAATACATGATGACTAGTTGTATTATGTAGGTTTTTGTTGATATCATTTTAGTATGTAAGCTGGCAATGTTTTTGATACTCGGCCGATGAGTGTAGGCTTCCTGACATACTATTTCAAAGAGAAATAAACATATTTTCTATTATGGCATTAAGTTGTATAGCATTTCTAAGGGGTATGACATTTTACTAGCATAAAATTGCATATTATTTCTAAAAGACTAGGATTTTACCGAGTATGGACATTCGTTACAAATTGCAAAGGTTCTGTTACTTGAATTGTTGCTTTACCGTTTTCTATTTAAAGATACAAATTGCTATTTAAAAACATCGCTCTTGTTTATTTATTTTGCTCGATTTCATTAATTCTCTATTCTGTTTTTTCTAGAGTTTGTTTTTAGATAAAGTTGGCAAAGAATCGGAATATGAAGGAAACATAACATCTAGGTGTAATGGAAGCATTTGTATTTTTATCATATTATGTTACTAATTGTATAATTGTTTTTGATAGAAGCCTCAAACGGATAACAATAATCTTTTACATTAAAACTTCTGTTAGAATTTCATCAATTAATGTCTGATGTTATTAACCAGGGTTGTATCGAAAAATTAAACATCTACTTGCGTTAAGCATCATTCTCCACTATTTGAATCAAGGCCAGACGGTTGCCATTTCTTCACCAATGGAACGATTCGTTTGGTTTACTATTTTTATACAGCGTTTTACTTCCACAGATTGTTTATTTAAGATATTAATCTTCTTTCTTTGACATAGTTAGACGTATTCAATTCTGGTAAATAATAAAAAGAAGCATTTTAAGTAACTCCATTTTTGAATATCATGGGTTTTTGATAGGGGCGATCGGAGTTGTGTGTGCTTTTCGATATGCCATCGCTGCATCTATTGTAAATTTTATTGCTTTTTGATGAGTGTAGACCGTACTTTTTGACTTCCTTATATTTAAAACCAGAGTCACTTTAATATTACCCATAAAAATCTATTTTTCGGTTTGTTCATACTGGGTTGTCTATGTAACTGATTTTGCTGTTGGTACAAAAAAAAATACTTTCAACCGTTTCGTTAGCAACATTTGGGGGTTTAGGTTTTGAAACTGAAAGTGCGGTGTGTATACAATTATATGTGCTAATATAGTATACACGGATCGTATAATATGGATTACAATACAAATGCGGAAATAGATGATAATAGCATTGTAAATAGAAAATAGAAAAATCACACCAGAGATTTTTATACTGGTTCGGAGCACCGTCCTACGTCCAGTCCCAGACTTCTATCTGGATTTTCACTATTAACTACCTCGCTTCACCCGGAGGAACAGGTTTACAATACCCGAACAACCGAACGGGATTTCACGCCTCTAATACACTGAGGACTTCAACACTTGCCTCTTATAACACAGAGGACTTCAACAAAAGAACAAATACAATTGTTGTTGACAACTTGTATTCTTGAAAACACGGATTTGTCACTAGCAGTACACCCTTCCTATAATCTTATCCTCAAAGTATGCGATATGATGTTATTGAAAAGATTAAGGAAAGTATATTATTGAATCAAAGGATATGAAATAGTTTCAAAGATTCAATAAATAATTTAGAGCTTTTATAATACAGTATTGAGATCAGAGATTAGATTAAAAGAATATATGAAATCGTTGTAAAAACTTCTATTTGAATCAATGATTTAGATGAGTATATATAGAGAAAAATAGTTGTAACTCTTTGTGAACAGTTGCCATTAAGAGTTATGATCATTGATGAAAGATAGGAGATGCAACCTTTGGAGAAGAGAAGTGTCTTTTGGAAAAGTTGCTTTCTGTTTAAAAACGGTCGACAGGTCAAAAATGGACCGGTAGACAGGAATTCAAATATATATATACGTTATGTGCATGTGTGCACGTTCACTGTGCAATTTACACAGGAACGGTCGACCGCACCTATATTGACCGGTCGACCGGTGCCTGTTAAATTGCACATTGAATTGTGCAACTGCATGCAACTTATAAATTATTCGTATATATATTGATTCCCTTGATATGCATGATTATTTGAGGATAGATTTTAACAAATTTATTACTATTACAACAACAAATAATCAACCTATAATCTAGAGTACCATATATAGCTCTATTGACCTTGTTTTTGTCGATCGCCTTGTTTGTCAGAAATCAATCGCCTTATTTGTCAGAAATCAAAACTTTCATAAAGCTTGTGACTCAACATTCTCCCCCTTTTTGATTGATGACAATATATATATCTGTAAATCTGAATCTCCCCCTGAGTATGTGATTTCTTTCCTGCAAGCAATTGTTAGCCCTTTCTCCCCCTTTGTCATCGACAAAAAGGAGTAACAGATCACTAGAATATGATATGCGTAGAATGAATATAATAAGCATAGAAAAATAAATCATTAACACATCAAAGACATAACAGAGTTTACTACAGAACATAATGTTAATTGAAAAGCATAAATAACGACACTATTTAGTACAAGTGTCGAAAAAATGTTTTTAAAGAGCTAAAACATAATAGAATCTAGGATGAAGCAGATCGAATCTCCTCTTCATCATCGTCATCGTCGTCATCATCATCATCTTCATCTTCTTCCTCTTCCTCCTCATCATTGTTCCCTCTAGACGATTCGCCCTCGTCAGATGATGTCCATGTGAAAACTGGAGCAGCAGGACGTTTTCCTGGATCTTGTGCTTGAACAGAGGTGGATGAGGAACATGATATAGCGTCCCATAGCATACCGAAGAACGACTTGACCTTATTGAAGCGCTTATCAATTTTAGAGTCCATACGCTTGAGACGAGATTCAAGCAGAAATTGATTACACGCAATGGTTTCAAGAGATTCTTTTGTTGATGACTTTGATCTTAAAAGTTTCACCTCATCGGGACGAGGTCGAGAGGAAGTTGCTCTTTGTTTTCTCGGTCCTCGTTGTTGCCATTCTTCAAAAGGCATAATCTCAAGATAAGGTGGAGGAAGCTTCATTCTTTTGATGGTTATGGAATCAATGCATTTTGGTGTTGAAGTTGCAGAATCAGGAGGATTGACCCCACAAGCTAACAAAAGTCTCATGATATATTCATTATAGAAGAAATGAGGCCGGGTTGAATTATTTACCTTGAGAATTTCATCAAAAAGCATGTGAACCCAATTGATTTGGATTTCACCATAGATAGCATAGAGTGCCTTGAAGTTTTCTTTGTACACTGCATCATAATTTCCAAGTCTAGGAAAAAGAGAATGCATCAAGACCCGATGAAGTAACCTTGCTGTCGGTCGAAGTCCAATAGACTTAGTGCCATCACTATTGTCTTCTATAAACTGATGACTTGTACTATTTCGAGTGAAAACTTCGCAGAAGGTAGATGAAAATTCTTCGCCTCGATTTGGTATGCCAAGTATAGAGGCAATTCTAGCATGAGTAAGAAAAATTTGTTTTCCACAGACCATAGACCAGATGACGCCGTTTGGATTATCAGGTTGATATTCATCAAGATTCATGTTGGCGTAAAATAATTTAATCATTAAATGATTTATCTCCACACTATTTGCCGAAAAATCTATCAATGGAGTAATGTTGGCATTATCGGCTAACCTTCGAACTCCGTAAGCCGTGAAATCATCAAATTTGATGAAAGATCCCGGATGAAACTTGTAATTTGTCATTTGATTCCATCGTGTTATAGCAATTGGAGTTTGAAGCCATTTTTTGACGGAGATGGTATGAGATGAAGTTTCAGAGATTGCTCCTTTCTTTGATTTCTTTTGAGGAGGAGCCATTGTTGGAGGATTTGTGATTTGGGAATTGAAGAATGGGAACTAGGGTTTGTGATTTGGGGATAGAGAATAGTTTGAGTAGAGAGTGAATGAGGGTAGAGGGTAAAGTAACGTATAGGGTTATATATAAAAAACTGAAAAATGCGTAACCGGTCGACCTACAAATTTTGGCCGGTCGACCGTTTTCAACCAGAGAGCAAACGGTCGACCGGCAATAATATGGGCGGTCGACCGGTTCTGGTCTGCTGTGCATATAGGATTCTTTTTTAAGTTTTTTTTAATTATATATCAACCTATATATATATATATATTATATTTTATACATAATACAAAATATAACCATCATTATACAAGAGATAGATAAATATATAACAACTATATATAAATCTAATGAGAAAGTTCGTCATTAGAATTATCGTTGTTTCCTTCAATACGATTCGACCATGGACTCCATTGTTTCTGAGCTCCTTCATTCTTTTCATAGTTCCGATCCCATGAGTTAGGACTTTTAGATGTTGATGGCCTAGACGGCATTGGTTCATGTACGTCATGTTTGTTGGAACCGCAGAAAAATGTTGCCAACTTTTCTAAAACAGACAATCGTGCCGATGTCCGTTGTTGCTCGTGATAAAGTTGACTTTGCCCGTAATGGAGTTGTCTCTGAAGGTCTATCTGATGTTTTTGGTAGTGGTGTATCTCATCAATTTGAGCTTTGGTTCGAGGAGAATAGAATAGTGTCCTTTTAACTCGTTTTGAATTTGGAGTTTTATCAGACATATAAGAGCATTGATGATGACAGCTCGATTTTTGTTTTGGAGTAGTAGGAGAATAATATGTCGTCATCTGATATTGTGTGAGGATGCTGATAAATTTCATCAAAAGAGACATGAAGTGATTCTTCAATAGTTTTGGTTCGTTTATTAAATATCCGATAGGCCTTACTTCGTTCCGAATAACCGACAAATATTCCTTCATCGGCTTTTGGATCGAATTTTCCAAGCTGGTCTTTCGTATTTAAAACAAAGCACTTGGAACCAAAAACTTTGAAGTATGAGATTTTGGGCTTTCTTTTGTTAAACAATTCATAAGGAGTATTCTTGGTAAGAGGTCTTATGGACACACGATTTAAAACATAACAGGCAGTTGCGACAGCTTCTGCCCAGAAATGTTTTGGTAAGGTGGTTCCATTCAATAATGTTCTTGCACATTCTTGTAAAGTTCGGTTCTTTCGTTCTACTACTCCGTTCTGTTGTGGAGTCCTGGGAAACGAAAAATTATGATATATACCTTTCTTTGTACAAAAATGTTCAAATTCATTATTTTCAAACTCTCCGCCATGATCACTTCTTATATTTTTAACTTTAATCCCTTTTGATTTTTGAATTCTTTTGACGAAAGATTTGAAATGATCGAAAGTATCACTTTTATTTTTTAAGAAAATTGTCCATGTATAACGAGAGAAATCATCAACAATTACAAGCACATATTGACTGTGATTTATTGATTGAACTCTAGTAGGTCCAAATAAATCCATGTGCAGTAACTCAAGTGGTTGTAATGTTGATATGACTTTCTTGGATTTAAACGATGATTTGGTCAATTTTCCTAATTGACATGCATCACAAATGTTGTTAACTTTAAAACTCATTTTGGGTAGTCCTCTAACTAGATTGTTTTTGGCTAGCTTGTCAATAGTTCTGAAGTTTATATGACAGAAACGTTTGTGCCATAGCCATGGATCATTGTCATTAGCCACAAGACACATATCTGAATTATGATTAATATTCATATTTAGAATATATATATTTCTGTCTCTATAACCTTCAAAAACCAAATTATGGTCTTTATCTAAAATACTACACTTATTATTTGAAAAGGAAATTATAAAACCTTTGTCACATAACTGACTAATACTAAGTAAATTGTGTTTTAAATTTCTAACTAGCATGACATTAGTAATAAGAGGTAAGTTAGATGTACCGCAATTGCTCACATCGCCTTTGCCGATGATATAACCTTTTGAATTGTCTCCAAAAGTGACTGAGCCACCATCTGAGTATTTAATATTTGTTAATAAGCTCTTGTCTCCCGTCATATGCTTTGAGCAACCACTGTCCAATATCCACTTTCCTCTTTTCTTCAGTGGGACCTGCAAAAAATAGAATTAAGTTCATGGTACCCACTTTTTATAGGGTCCTAAGAGTTAGGTCTTAGGAGTCCAAACCCATTTGGGTCCGGTATCCCCTTTATATATATAATTGTTATTAAAATGTACATTATTCATGAATTGCTGAATGTATTTGTTCCTAATCAAATTATTATTTGTTTTAGGAACCCATATTTTGATAGTCTTGACATTTCTCTTTTGAAATTTCACAACTGGTTTTGGTTTGAAAGATAATAAACTAAGATTTTTCTTAGCTTCAGTTTTTTGTACTTTCTTCTTCCTTTTATTTCTAAGATGTTTCTTAGTTTCATGTTTGTTATATCCCAAACCTTGTTTATCTGAAATAGATTGTGAACTTTCAATGATTTTAGTCAAATTTTCTCGACCTTTGTTAAAGTCAGAAACATTTTGAGTAATGTCATCAAACTTTGTTTGTAAACTAGCTTTTTCTAGGTCTAGAATTTTGACTTTTGCTTTAAGTTCATGATTTTCAGTAGTGAGAGCATTATTTTTCTCTTTTTGAGCTTCTATTTCTTGACTCAAAAGAGATATTTGAGAGTCAACATTAGATGATGATTCTTGAATATTTTCAAGTTCTTCTTCTAATATTTTCTTCTCATCTTTTAACATATCTCGTTCAAACTCTGCTCTACTTAAATCTGCTTTGACTACTTTTAATTGACGTTTTAAGTCTTTATATTTGACTATCAATTCAGCATTAATATCAAGTAATTCATCAAATGTAGGAATTTGTACCTCATCTTCTGTTGCCATAAAGCAAACATTAGCTTGTTCATTCTCCGAATCACTTTCACTTTCTGATGAAGATGACTCTGAATCATCCCATGTTACTGAGAAGGCTCGTTTCTTTGATTTGTCCTTCTTATATTTGAATTTGTCATTTTCTGACTTTTTCTTTTGTTCTGGACAATCCTTCTGCATGTGTCCCTTTTTATGGCAGTTGAAACATTCTATAGCAGATGAAGATGGTTTATTTGATCCAGGTTTCCTTTTATTGTAGCGACTGGCTTTTCGATATTTTAGGAATTTTTTGAAACCTTTAGCAATGAACGCCAAATCTTCATCTTCAGAATCTGATTCATTTTCATCTTTCTCAACATGAAATGCTACATTTTTCTTTTCTTCTTTCTGTTCTTTTCTAGCCTGCAAATTTGCTTCATAGGACATTAAATTTCCTATCAATTCATCTGGCTTCATGACGGAAAGGTCATTAGCTTCTTCAATTGCTAATACTTTTCCTTCCCATTCATTAGTCAGAGAATGTAGGACTGTTGAAACAACATCAAAATCAGAATACTTTTGTCCTAACCCAATAAGTGCATGGTGAATAGTTTGAAACCGTGAATACATGTCATTGATTGTTTCATTTGGTTTCATTTTGAAATTTTGAAATTGACTTTTCAGCATGGCTATTTTGGCTTGTTTATCCTTGTTAGTACCTTCATGAGTGATTTTTAGCGTTTGCCAAATTTGATATGCAGTAGTGCAGATACTAACACGGTTATATTCATTTTGGTCTAATGCACAGAACAACATATTTATTGCTCTTGCATTTACGGCTGCTGCCGTTTTCTCAGCCACAGTCCATTCTGAATAATCAGTTGTTGGATTCACTATTTCTCTTTGAGTAGCATTCCAAGCATCATAGCTACTTGATTGCATAAAGAATGACATACGTGTTGCCCAATAACTATAGTTAAGACCATTGAAAAAAGGAGGTCTTTGTGTCGATTGCCCTTCTGTGTAAGTGGTGTTTTGAGTGCTAGTACTTGCGTTATTTGCCATATTACAAGAATATATCAAATAACTGTGTTACGGTTATATGATGACCGTGCTCTGATACCAATTGAAAGTGCGGTGTGTATACAATTATATGTGCTAATATAGTATACACGGATCGTATAATATGGATTACAATACAAATGCGGAAATAGATGATAATAGCATTGTAAATAGAAAATAGAAAAATCACACCAGAGATTTTTATACTGGTTCGGAGCACCGTCCTACGTCCAGTCCCAGACTTCTATCTGGATTTTCACTATTAACTACCTCGCTTCACCCGGAGGAACAGGTTTACAATACCCGAACAACCGAACGGGATTTCACGCCTCTAATACACTGAGGACTTCAACACTTGCCTCTTACAACACAGAGGACTTCAACAAAAGAACAAATACAATTGTTGTTGACAACTTGTGTTCTTGAAAACACGGATTTGTCACTAGCAGTACACCCTTCCTATAATCTTATCCTCAAAGTATGCGATATGATGTTATTGAAAAGATTAAGGAAAGTATATTATTGAATCAAAGGATATGAAATAGTTTCAAAGATTCAATAAATAATTTAGAGCTTTTATAATACAGTATTGAGATCAGAGATTAGATTAAAAGAATATATGAAATCGTTGTAAAAACTTCTATTTGAATCAATGATTTAGATGAGTATATATAGAGAAAAATAGTTGTAACTCTTTGTGAACAGTTGCCATTAAGAGTTATGATCATTGATGAAAGATAGGAGATGCAACCTTTGGAGAAGAGAAGTGTCTTTTGGAAAAGTTGCTTTCTGTTTAAAAACGGTCGACAGGTCAAAAATGGACCGGTAGACAGGAATTCAAATATATATATACGTTATGTGCATGTGTGCACGTTCACTGTGCAATTTACACAGGAACGGTCGACCGCACCTATATTGACCGGTCGACCGGTGCCTGTTAAATTGCATATTGAATTGTGCAACTGCATGCAACTTATAAATTATTCGTATATATATTGATTCCCTTGATATGCATGATTATTTGAGGATAGATTTTAACAAATTTATTACTATTACAACAACAAATAATCAACCTATAATCTAGAGTACCATATATAGCTCTATTGACCTTGTTTTTGTCGATCGCCTTGTTTGTCAGAAATCAATCGCCTTATTTGTCAGAAATCAAAACTTTCATAAAGCTTGTGACTCAACAGAAACCAATAAGGAAAGCACTTCTTCAATGGGTAACCGATTGACACAGACATCATCCAATCCGCATAATTTTCTCCCACCCTTTAGTATTGGCCGTTTATCACTTCTCATGCATGGCCCGTATCTCATCTCCTCTGGTTATTGTAGCAAAGTTATAACGATCTATCTGTAAATTAATCACTTTAAAATTTGATTACTTAATATAATTTTAAACAATTAATAAATAGGTTTTATAACTCATATAAAACTCTTTTAAATAATAACTAGTGATGGTGGAATGGTTTTCAAAATTTATTTACAAAAATATTTAGTTTTCGAAAAAAGATCGAAAATGTGACAGGAAATCATTTTTCGACTTTTCGTCGTCCAAAAGTTGCTCAAATGTTGTGAACACTTTACTTTACATATAAACAAACATTTGTAAACAAAATAGGATTTAAAAATGATAATATATGTTATATATAACGTAAGAATATTAAAACGTGTGATGTGACAATTTTCTAGGTTTAAAATTTAAATATAAAAAGCATAAGTCACATTATGAAACATTTAGTACAATAGGTCATTAAATACATGTTGGCATGTTGGAAAACAAAGGGCAACAAGGATGGTGGTTGTTGTTTGTACGAATCATGTATGCACTGTTTGTGATATATTTGCTGTGAGTTTGCAAAATAGGGATCTTAAGGCTAAATTAACACCAGTGGAGGGGTGAAAAGTTTTTTTTAATTCACATGAATCTTTTTGAAATCTTTTGAAACTATACTTAGATTTATGTAATTATTAATCACAGAAACAATCACGAATCAAAACACAGATAAAAGTAAATGCAGTAAAAGTAAAAGGAAAGAATATACCAAGATTTTATACTGGTTCAAAATTATCCTACATCCAGTCCCGCACAATTCCTTGTGTGGATTTTTTTTCAAATAGTAAACAAAATACAATCTCCATTTTAAGACTATGAGACACACCCTCTAGAATCCCGTCTTCTAGGTAGAACCGCTTGATTTTCAGCCCTCAAGCTCACCCACTAGATTTACGGTCTACCAAGAATACCCAATTGATTTAATCAGGCTACAATCACACCTACTTGGATTTCAGGGATACCAAGCACACCATAGAGTATAAGAGTATTATTTGATAAATTTTACAAACTCACATCTCGATCTTGATTGCAATTGATCCTATAGCTCTTGAATAACACTTGATCTTGATTGGAGTGAGAGAGATGATAGAAATCAGACAGCAAATGATAGAGAGTCAAACTAACGGTGATCGAGTTTAATTTTGGTTGAAATTCGGTAGAATATGGTTATATTGTTGTTTAGAAAATGAAAGAGGATAAGGAGGAGAGAAGAAGAATGAAAAATGATGATAAAATTCATTGGGAAGACAAGTATTTGTAGAGGAATAATGGTCATGTTCGTTTGCGAAGACATGTGACGAATAGAATCTGCTTTTGAAATTTGATTTTTGGAACTCACGGCTAGTATGTCAATATATAGGTTTAGATTATGTCGACATGCTCTTTGTAATTTTGAAAAACATTTTAAAATATTATTTTGAAAATATATTGCTTTGTGAAATAATTTTATACTTTGTAAATATGTTTAAATACACACACACACATTATAATCATAATAAAAATTAAGTAAAATTATATGATAAGAATTTTGAAATTAAAATAATATAAATCAAAATCTAATAAAATCAATAACATGGTAAAATACTAAAAAAAATAAAAATAAGTATAAGAAATTTTAAAAACTATTAAAAGCTATTTGAAAAGAATATTTAAAAACCAAAACATTTTAAAGTTATTTTAAAACTTGAAGAGAGAGAGGGATAAGTGCTATCAGAATTTTAACAAACATTCTAGACTCTATCACTTATCTCGAATATCTTAAAATTGTAAGCTTTTGAATAAGCGTGAGTCTTCTTTCTTGAGTCCCTGTATCAACATCTTTAACTCTTCAATCTTTAATTGATATTGTACAGTTTTCTTTTATCAACATGTCTAATATCCTGCACTATGTACTATATGCCTTGATAAAACATTAGTATTTATATTTTATATGATTTCCAAAAGTTATTGTCATCAAAACCAATATCTCATGTATTAACCATGTATAAACTATTTTAATCTATAACCTATTTTTAATGTATAAACTATTTTAATCTATGACCTATTTTTAAATATAAACTATTTTTAATGTATAATTATTCAAACATATAAACTACTGTTAATATTCAATCTGCTTAAGTCGAAAGTGATATGATTTCGAAAGTGAATATGATTTCGGAATGAATATGATATTTGATATGAAGTATGAACTGTTTGAAATAAAAATGACCATGGTGTGAAATAAGCGTTTGGTTGTTAAAGATACCAGGATCCGATATTGTCATACTCTCTGCTAATACCGAAAACCACTTTAACAATTATGTATGTGGTGGAGAATCCAAAACGAAGTAGGATGGTTTGGCAAACGTCCGTATTAGGTGTGAACACAGCCCTGACTCCCATGGGTCAGCTTGATGTGGCTAATACAGGAGCTATACCGAGCCAAGTGGGGTCGCTTCCCTTATCGAGCACATTTGTTCGATACCATTCTATTACTTTTTGATTTTATTGGGTGCACCTTGATTTGGGAGTGTGTCTTGAGGTGTGCGGTAGTAGCTTCTATGTGTTACCACCAGTTTGGAAGTGTAAATGGTAGTATCCTACCCTGGGTATTGGCTCGCGTGCCTTTCACATGACTTTTCATGCCCATTACGAGTTTGGTTTGTGTCGTACACTGTAAAGTGCCCTCTGATAGCCCTCCAATTTATAGAGGAATTAACGGACTACAGCATTATACATAAAATGTGTTAAGGGGGATATGGGTAACGCCTTAACGCTATTTTAATATTTTACTTTACTGTAGACATTTTCTATGTAGCATATTGTATTATGTATCTAGATAGTTTAACAGATCCTTAAAGGATGGGAATCCCAGACATCTATTAAGTAATATTGCATTTCACTTGGACATTTCACTTGAGTTGATTTACTTGAATAAGAATGCTAATCTTGACTCGAGTGTTTTGTGTTTTGCCTTATGCTCGGGTCAGACTGAGTGTCACGGCATTTGAGACTCACCTTTGGAGCTTGGAGCTTTGCTTGAAGATCTATCTTTTATCCATTCAGATTTCAGTTATTTCAGTTATTTCTAGTTGTTTATGTTCAAACTTGTCAGTTGCTTTTGTATTGGTGACTTCTATGCACTTGAGGTTTTCTATTGTATTTGTTTCAAACTCTGATGTTATGTAGTAGCTTCATGAACTACAATTTTTCTGTATCCACTGCTTATTATTATATTACTCAGTGTTTGTGATTCTATGAATGATTAATTTACTGTATATGCTAAGTTTTGCAAAATATAAATTAACAATCTATTGTTTTGAGCAATTCAAGTCTAACATGTGCGGATTATTGTCGATTTGAATGGTTCGAAATAGCGGGTCATGACATTTTAAACTATTTAAAACTATTCAAACTATTTTCTAAAAATTCAAACTGTGCAAAGTTGGAATGTTATTTTTAAAACGTTGATTTAAATGCAAATGCAGTTAAATGAAGTTACAACCTAAATTGAAATTCGAAATGGAAATTTGAATAAAAAAATTTCAAGTGTAATTGACATATTTAAGTAAATATAATATTTTTAAGTGAAAAAGATTTTTGAAGTGAATATAATATTTTGATATCAAGTATGAATCATTTTCAAAAGTTAAAGAACCAACCGTTGTGCAAAACGACATTTAGTTGTTAAAGAGACCAGGACCTCTTATTAGCATACTCTCTGTCAATATTGGAACCACTTTAACAACTGTGTATGCGGAGGAGACTCCAGAACGAAGTGGTTGGATTTGGAGTACATTTGCTGGATTTGAAGAAAGAGGATGATGATAAATAGACCTCGGCACTTGTGCCAATTCAAAATGACTAAAACATGACAACTTGACAGGGCCAAGTAGGCTAGCTACCCCTAGTAGACTTTCGGTCTTCGATTTTCTTCTTGGAGTTAGTCCATACTATACTTTTGATGTAGGTTTCAATTGGTGCACCTTGATTTGGGATCACCTCCCTTTGACTCGATATGGGATGGATAACGCAGAGGGTGGTCGTGATTACGATGCGTTACCACCAGCCCTACGACCCGAACTAGTAGTATCCTACCTTGGGAATTGCCATACGTGCCTTGTTATACTTTTATCCTTATACTAGACCACTACGAGTTTGGTTTAGTGTTGTCATATCACAGTGCATCCCTATCCGACGACGTGCTACTGGGGCGTTATATGCAAGCTGCACACCAATGCTTAAAAACGCGTTAAGGGGGGTTTATGTAAAGCCTTAACGTAAAGAAAAATATTTATTTTACTAATTAGACATTACATATATGGCTTATTCTACTATATATAAATATTTTGATGGATCCTTAAGAAATGGAAAATCCTGTAACATCTTTTGAATTATTGCACGCACGTTATACAGTAGATAGGAGATGTAAAACCCCATAAACATCTCTTACGCTACTCATGTTATATGTGATATTGATTTGACTTACATAAGGATAATTTAGTCCCGACTGAAGTGTTTTGTCTTTCCATTACCATCGGGTCAGCCCTGAGCTTTCAGCGCATTGAAGATTATTTTATTGAGGATGAAGACATAGAATGGTATATTATTACTAATATTATTCCCCTACAACATGTTGTTCTGATGCACTATTATATTCTAGTGTTCTGTTGTATATATAACACTGATAGATGTTGTAAAATTTTAATCTAATATATAGTACAAACAACTTCATGAAATGTTTATTTCATTATTATATTTTGTCATTCCACTGTGAGATTTAGCATTGTTTTCTTCTTTTCTTATTTTTCTTAATTAACCCCATTGATTATCTGTGTTTCGAATTGTTTGAGTTGGATATGTGTGGATTACTGTCGATTTAAACCCTCCAAAATGTGGGTCATTAAAATTTTCAAAGGTTATTTGTGAATTATAAGTTACCATCTAATTTTATTTTTATAGAAGGTTAAGAAATTTATTATTTATTGTATAAATTAAGATTGCCATTGAATTTTGGTATTGACGTATAAATATTTATTTTTATGGGGTAAAGTCATGAATGATTTTATTAAAAAAAATCAAAATAGAATTTATAATTTTATTTAATTTAAATAAGCTACTTTTTTGTTTTCCCGATTAGTCTTTAACGTATATTGATTTAGAATATATATATGCAGGACAATATATGTATGTATGTTTGTATGTATGTATGAAGTATTTAAACCTATCAATTTTAAGATATATATATATATATATATATATATATAGTATTCTTTACTTATTATTTTCTTTGTTATAAAATTATATGTTGCAACAGATTTATTATTGAATATTGGTTTGTTTGTTCTTATCATGCTTGGCATTTTAATTAATCTAATTTATATTATTTTATTGCTTTGCATACATATATGAGATATTAATCAATATGAGTGATTACCCGTTGAGCTTGGTTTGATTGATATTTTAATATGATACGGTGATGACATCTTTTCTATTTGATTTATTGTTATTTATTCTGTGCCATGAGAAATTAGAATAAACAGACTAGTGATACCATCTGGTATGGGACTTTCGGTAACACTTATTCGGTTATTCTTTGAACTCGTTATAAAGTGTAAATAAAAGCTAGTGTGATGTATTAGCTTTGAATAAATGGACTAGTAATACATGCTGGTATGTGACACCATTGTGTTATTTATTTAGTTACTCTTTTGCTCATGGATGACATTCAATATGGGGTATGTTGAGTGTGACTTGCTGCGGTAAGTGCATATGGAGGCTGCTTGTTAGCCACATAATTTGTGTACGTTATATGTTTGTCTACCTTTGTTCGACTCCCTTTATGTTAGAAAGTGAACTTGATTGGCCAATATCCATCCTGGCGGCCTGATTGTGGGATCGTTCCCCAGACCACGACACCATTGTTGTTTATGATTTTCGATGCGCATCACAAGATTGGTAGTTGATTTCCCCTTGTGTCGCATCGGCCAACAGGAGTTACCATAAGGGCACATGTCGGTGATCATGGCCGAAGAGGCTACGCTTTGTTAAGCCTATGGTGGATCATTGTCACGATACTGAGAGGGGAGAGGTACTGGTAACTAATGACTTAGGAGTCGTGTCATATGAACCATATATGGCTCTTGGAGTAAGAAAACGTGTTGTCGGACTCCCCTCTTGTTTCGGTACATGTAGATGTATGTAGGTAGTAGACCGACATATATTATGTATAGATATGGTTATACATGAAACTGTATCTAGAGTATGATCAACCCCGTATCCTTCTTAGGCAGACGACCTATTTACTATTGATTTGCTATCTATATCTCTTAGGGTCGTTCAGTCAAGGGTTTCATCTCTCCCAGTACCATAGATCCAAATATATGATTTTGTTTCAAGCTGGCTCAAATCTTACTTATTGACTTTATTGATTTAATAATGATATTTATAATATGAGATTGAGAGATACTATGGGCATTGCTTTATCATTTCCTGATGTTACTTAAGGATATCTCATTATTGATGGTTTCTAGATTTGATGATGAATTCTAGATATGTATGATTCATCCATTCAATATTGATTTAGTGATTTTGCTTTAATGTGTTTTATTATGTAGGTGATGACATCTTTATATATGATTTCATGATATTTGATGTTATAGGATCTATTGAAGACAGTCTGTAATATTTTAACTGCATAGATTTACATTATGCCTATCTATTACATATTTGTTAACATTAGGTATATCATATATCGTTTACCTTTGATTTAGATATAGTCTAACCCATGTGTTATTTATATAATATTCGGGTCAGACCGAGACAATTCAAGTACAGGGACAACTTGATAGACATTTGGTCTTGTAGGAATAGAGGAGATATATATTAGGATGATGTATAATATTTAAAAGACATTGATTCACAGTATGTTTATTTATAATTGGCATTGAATTGTATCGTATTCTTATAACATAATTGTATCTTATGTATTATATATTATCGCTGTGACTGACTCTATGTTCTCTGCTACTATTGTATATTATGTATTGTTCTATCCTGGAGATACGCGTGTTTATTGTTTTGTATTGATACTGCGTATGTATAGTAGAGGTATCACTACACCAAACAACCCATTTTGTAACACTTTTCTGCTTTCAATTTACAACGCTAATAACCATTGCAAATTTTTAACGGTTATATATATCCGGTACAACCATTTACAACGGTTATAACCGTTAGTAAATATTGTAATTTCGTAAATAATTAAAAGTTGTATGGATAAGGTTGGAAATTTATCTTTTATCAATGGTTATTTCATTTCTCACGGTATCTTTTCATTTCTCCCTCTCTCACGTTTTACTTCTCTTTTTCGTACCGGGTTTCAACTGCCACCGCCTCTGCCATCTGCCACCGCATCTGTGTTCTACCACCACCTCCTTCCTTTGTCATATCAAATCGACAAAGATGAAGGAAGATTTGGGTTGCAAACTACAAATCTAGGGTTTCGCTTTTCCACCTCCATCTAATCAGGTATGAACTATAAAATCATGCTGTCAGGTTTACTGTATGTATACAAAGAAGCTTCCTTCTCTTGATTATAGTGATAAATTTAATCATTTTCCCACGAGATCTTTTTTTCTTAAAGCTAGATAGCAAATAGGTTTTTACTTTGAGTTCTACCTGCATTTTATATCGTATATTTGAACATTTCCTAGCATTTTAATCGTCGTGATGTATCTGGATATGAGGAGCGTTGATGATCCGATGCCATCTAATGTGATTACCGATGTCGATCCATTCACTATCGACCATCGACTTTCTTCAGGTTTATATTTAAAAATTATAACTAAGCTAATTACTGTGGATTTGATTATTAGCTATTAACCGGTGATTATTATCTAATTTGGGAACTTGTATCATTTTGGTTTGGAGTGCAACACTTTAACCAGTGATTATTATCTACTTTTCTAGTATGAATTTGTTAATAATAATTGGGGATTCTGAGCCTATTGGTTTCGTGTTATCATCGTGTTTGTGGATAATTGATTATTTCTTGTAATACTGTTAGAAACATAATCCAGTAACTAATTATTGTTTTCGGTTTTCATATTTGTGTTTCTGTATCCACTGCAGAGCTTGATGCTAATCAAAATTTGAGAACATTCTTGTTTAAACTTCAGCTAAGAATCCTCGTCGTTATATTTTATGCCTTCGTTGATGAGTGACAATGACACATGCTTTGTATTTGGATATAAAATCCTTTTCCTTTATCTTTTAGTCAGTGTTTTCTTTTCTAAAGACATGTAATAAAGAGTTCTAATAATGGAAAGATCTTTCATGCGATAGATATATGTTTTTCCAGGCAGGGGTGCAATTGGACGTCACTGACAAGCAATTTCATACTCAGCGTATCCTGATTGAATATCTGATCATGGTTGTAACTATGAGAGTTTTTCTTTGGAGTTGTGAGAAGTTTGACAATATTAGCATGCAATTGGACCTCATGAAAATGAGATATGTATTTCATCCACTTCTGTTTCTGAAACGAAATAAAAGTAATGATATTCGAGACTATTGTTTCAGTTGACATGCATTGCAAACTAAGATTGAGATTGACTTTATAGCTTATATTGAGGGTAAAACATTTATTGAAGATATAAGCAATAAATTTGTATTCATGATCTTGCAGTCAATTCTATGAATAATATTTAATTTTTTTGGCCTGATCCAATGCCTTTTTCTTTTGGGAAATAATATCATACAAATACATTCGGTGTTTGTTTAGGTTTTTTTTTCTTCCATGCTAGAAAATTGTTGTAATTTGGTTGTATTACATCTAATATCTGGGACATAATAATGGTCTAACGATTAAAATTCTTTATGGTGTTACAGATGCTTAAGCTGAAACGTTAATTTGTGATTCTACACGATTTGAACATAAGTACATCCTTAGCTGACGCAGCGGATATTCAAGAAATGGATACAACGATGAAAAGTATGAATCGATGGATTGAAAAATACCGAATATCCAAATCCGTTGATCTCAAAGATACCGGATTCTAGCTATCCCCAACACGTTGATCGCGCACGATACCGTGTTAAAAGATCTACGCTTCTTCTACGTTGATCTCGCACACGAGATTCCGTGAATCGGCTTCAAATCCGTTGATTCGAGCGCACTCGAATAACCGAAAATGGAGAAAGGAGCTCACACTCAACTTTCAATTTTAATGGAGGCACAAACCACAAACCACAAACCAAATTTTATTCAAAAGTCAACCGCCATTACAAATGACACACACCCCTATTTATAGAGATTTACAACACAACACAAACTCAACATACACGACCTAACATAGGTCATTAACGACCTAACAAACAGAGCACAATACAGGTCGTTCACGACCTAACAATCATGAGTTACAACAAGTGCGACCTAACAATCCAACGGCACACGACTTACGACCTACGACCTAAAACGGGTCATTAACGACCTAATCACAGACAATTACAAAACACTTACAACACGAGTTAATATTACACGACCTAATCTTCATCGACATAAGGAAATAGCGCATCTTCAAAATCTTGAGCGACCTACATTGGGGCGAATTAAGGAATCATCAGCGACATAAGTAAGTAACGACCTAAGGCTTCATTCGACCTTACACTTAGCACGGCAACAGGAAATTTCGCGACTTAAGGAAGATCGCTCGCGACCTAGAGTTTGCCGCGACCTAGATTGGAGTGAAGATGTTCGCGACTTAGGGTTGGAGATGGCATAGGTCGTTCGCGACTTAAGGAGTACGAGGATATAGGTCGTTCGCGACTTTCTGGAGCATCTCGTGATTCGCCGCCGCGATTTCAAGTATCACGCTGCATCATCCTCCCCTAGTTGAAAAGAATTCGTCCTGAATTCACGCTCTCCTCTTCTTCGACATGCTTACTCTCATGATATGGAATCAAGTGTTTGACGTTGAAAATGTCAGCAGTATGGATATGATCTGGCAATCTCAACTGATAAGCATTCTCATTAATCTTCTTTATGATTTCCAAAGGACCAATCTTTCTAGCAGCTAGTTTGTTGTAAGTGCCAACATAAAATCGATCCTTGGTCAATACTGCATATACAAAATCTCCTTCTTTGAAGTTAACATGTCGTCGTTTAATATCTGCGGATTGCTTATATTTCTCATTCGCCTTAAGCAATCGTTCATGCACAACCTTGTGACACTCTTGCAATTCATTCACCAAATCACTAGCCTGCTTGATCACTCCTTTATGTTGTGGAACTACAAATAAATCCAACGGTCCTTTAGGAATTGTTGAGTACACAACCTAGAATGGACTGAACCTAGTGATACGATTAACTGCATGGTTGTATGCAAATTCAGCTTGGCATAACTTCGAATCCCAACTCTTCAAATTGTTATCCACGAGGCATCACAATAGATTACCTAGGGATCTGTTTACAACTTAAGTCGGTCCATCCGTCTGTGGATGATAAGCACTACTGAATTTCAGCTTAGTCTCGACCATTCTCCATAGACTCATCCAAAAATGACTCAGAAAACGAGTGTCTCTATCTGATATAATAGATTCAGGCAACCCATGAAGACGATATATTTCTTTGAAATATAACTGTGCTACATTAACCGCATCTACTGTCTTCTTGCAGGCAATAAAATGTACCATCTTTGAAAATCGATCAACCACCACATAGATAGAATCATTGCAACATTGTGTCCTCGGTAGTCCCAACACAAAATCCATGCTAACATCCACCCACGGTTTAGTCGGTACAGGCAACGGCATATACAACCCTGCATTTGTCGTTGTTCCCTTAGAAACCTGACAAATATGACACCTCTGAACAAAATTTTCAACTTCCTTTCTTATTGACGGCCAAAAATAAGATTTTGCAATCAACTGTAAAGTACGATCACGACCCACGTGTCCTTCTTCATGTAACTCTTTAATAATCTTCAGTCGCAAACTGCAATCTAGAATACACAACTGATTTCCTTTGAACAGAAAATCATCAACCAGCATATATCCATCCATGTTTCCCTGCTTAACTTTATCTAGGATTTTCGAAAAATATGAATCTGACTTAAGCAATTCTGGAAGCAAGTCAAAACCCATCACTTCCACTCGCATGGTAGTGAGTAAATGATTCCTCCGACTCAATGCGTCGGCAACTCGATTAATTATTCCAGATTTGTGCTTCACAACGAATGTAAATTGCTGCAAATAAGCTATCCACGATGCATGCCTAGCTGCAATTTTGTCCTGCCATTGCAAATTTTTCAAAGCTTCATGATCCGTATAAAGAACAAACTCCTTCTGAAACAGATAATGCCTCCAGTGCTTCACAGCTTGAACAATCGCGTAAAACTCCACGTCATAAGTGCTATATCTCAACTTGGCTCCAGACAATTTCTCACTAAAATAAGCAACTGGTCTTCCATTCTGACTCAATACTCCACCAATCCCAATCTTCGAAGCATCAGTGTGTAACTCGAACAATATCTGAAAATCCGGAAGTACCAGAATGGGTGCTGTCGTCAAAAGTGTCTTGATCTCCTCAAAAGCTAACTCTGCTTCCTCTGTCCACATGAACTTCTTTCCTTTCATGCAATCGGTTACAGGTGCCATCACACTGCTAAAAGGTGGAATGAATCTTCGATAAAAAGATACCAACCCATGAAAGCTCTTCACTTCAGTAATTGTCTTGGGTTGTGCCCAACTCCTGACAGCTTCCACTTTGCTTTCATCCACTTGAATACCCTCCTTCGACAGAACATATCCCAGAAACAAAACACTGTGCGTCATAGAATTGCTCCTGTCGTAGAATAAACAGCACTTCTCAAATGCTGGATATGCTCTTCCATACTCCCACTATAGATCAAAATATCGTCAAAGTAAACTACTACGAACTTCCCAATAAATGGTCTGAAAATCTGGTTCATCACTCTCATAAAAGTACTAGGAGCATTTGACAAGCCAAACGGCATAACCAACCATTCGTATAGACCTTCCCTAGTTTTAAAAGTAGTCTTCCACTCATCCCCCGGTCTAATACGAATCTTATGGTATCCACTCTTCAAGTCAATCTTTGAGAACATAACAGCCCCACTCAACTGAT
Source organism: Allium cepa (assembly GCA_030765085.1). Lineage (NCBI taxonomy): Eukaryota > Viridiplantae > Streptophyta > Magnoliopsida > Asparagales > Amaryllidaceae > Allium > Allium cepa. The sequence continues at coordinate 473,012,100 of CM060931.1, forward strand.
CAATCAAATCATCGAACCTCGGCATAGGAAACCTGTATCTCACAGTGATCTTGTTTAGAGCCCGACTGTCCCTACACATCCGCCAAGACCCATCCTTCTTCGGTACCAATAAGGCTGGCACTGCACAAGGACTCAAGCTCTCCTGAAAACGCCCTTGTTCTAACAACTCCTCCACCTACCTTCTCAGTTCCTCTGCTCCTTAGGACTCATCATGTAATGTGGCCTGTGAAGTAATGCCGCCCTTGGCACAAGATCAATCTGATGCTGAATATCTCTCAACGGTGGTAACTCCTTTGGAAACTCTTCAGGAAACACATCTCTGAATTCTTCCAATACTGGCTTTACTCCCTCTGGAACTTCAACAGATTCAGTAGCTTCATGTCCAATCAACAAGAACACCTCTGGACTCTCCCCTACTTCTCCAACAAACTCCTTCAAAGTCAACAAAGTCTTCAGCTCCTCAATCTCTTCTGACTTGCTGTCTCATTGCTGTCTCTTCTTCGGAACTAAAATGATCTTAGTACCCTCAAACATAAAGCTGTAGCTATTGGTTCGACCATCATGCTACACTGCTCGGTCATACTGCCATGGCTTCCCAAAAGCAAGTGACAAACATCCATCTCCACCACATCACACCAGATCTCGTCTTTATACTTTTCCCCAATAGAAAATGGAACATGAACTCGCCTGTCCACCTTCACCTCTCCTCCTTTCCTTAACCACGCTAACTTGTAAAGATTTGGATGCTTTTCCGTCTTCAACTTCAACTGTCTCACAGCTTCGGTAGAAATGATATTGTCACAACTTCCCACGTCAATCACAAATTTACAAACCTTCCCCAGTATAGTGCATGTCGACTGAAAGATATTACTCCTCAACCAATTAGCCTCCTCTTCCTGCTTCGGTGTCAAACATGATCTCCTCAACATTAGATTACATCCTTCATCTCCCGACGCGATATCCTGTTCACCCCCCTCAACTGGACTAGAATAACCTTCACCAACATCCTCACCTTCCACTTCAGCAATCATAGCTCGCCTCTTCGGTTTCGGGCATTCATTACTCTTGTGACCCACTTCCTGGCAATTATAACATTTGAAACTGTTGTTGACCTTTGCTTTCTCAACCTCATTCATAACTGGTTTACCGACAGCTTTAGAAACATTGGAACTCCTACTAGCACCCTTGCTCTGAGTATTGGAACTTGGAAACACACCACCTCCTCGTCTTCCCTGCTTCTCCCAAGCCAACGCTTTCTGGTGCGCTTCAGCCACAGATCTAGGATAAACATATTCACCATATCTTGAATCTGCGTTCGCAATCCTCCAACATATCTAGCGGTCAACTGTTCCTCTGTCTCCATGATATCATTCCTTGCAATCAGTTGATAAAATTCATCTGCATAATCATTCACCTTCCTCGTTCCCTGTCTCAAATTATGCAATCGTTGATACATAAGAGATTGATAATTGTGTGGTAAGAAAGTTGCTTTCATCATCTTCCTCATCTTTCTCATCTTCTCCCAAGTGACAACTTTAGATTTTCCCATTCTCTCCCGTGTTAGCTTAGTTTGCTGCCACCAAGCCATAGCTCTTCCCCTTAGTCTTGTAGCAACTAATTTAACTTGGCGATTCTCCAGCACATCCTTGAATTCCAAAATTTCCTCAACAGTTGACAACCAATCAAGGAATTCTTCAGCTTGCATACCACCCCTGAATTCTGCAATTTCCATCTTCATACCCGACTCCCATTTATGATCATCTTCAACATCCCGATGTTGACGTCGTACTTGGTCTCGATCTCGATAATGAATACTTCCTCTGTCACTCTCTTCATCATAATCAAATGTACTTCGATATCGATCTCAACAATCAACATCTCTATGATCACGCATATCTCTTCGACTATGTCTTTCAGCATCACGATATGGCTCATCTCCAAACTCACGTGGAGTTCTTCTCTCTTCATATCTATATTCATGGTGATCTCGTCTCGTTGAAACTAATGATTCTCTTCTATCTCGGTACGATTGTGGCGACACCCTCCTCGCTTCCGTAACCGATGGTGAAACCCTGTTTCCTCCATGGTTCGAGACTAGCGACCTTCTCCTTTTCCTTTGATTCATATCGATCATCAGTTTCTCCAACTTCTCAACACCTTCATTGAACTTCTCAATGATGCGTTGTTCCATTGCCTCAGCTTCTTCTCTTTGATACACATCTGCAATATTATGATTACGATTAGCTCTTCTCGGAGGCATTGTCGAATCAAACAATCTCTAAACAAACTTTAACTCTTGGCCTTGAACTTGATTAATCTCGGCTCTAAACACTTCTCTTTGCTCCAACAGGCTCGGCTTAGCTATGATTGGCTAAGTCTCGCTCAGATACAAAACTGACGCAGCGGATATTCAAGAAATGGATAAAACGATGAAAAGTATGAATCGATGGATTGAAAAATACCGAATGCCCAAATCCGTTGATCTCAAAGATACCGGATTCTAGCTATCACCAACACGTTGATCGCGCACGATACCGTGTTAAAAGATCTACGATTCTTCTACGTTGATCTCGCACACGTGATTCCGTGAATCGGCTTCAAATCCATTGATTCAAGCGCACTCGAATAACCGAAAATGGAGAAAGGAGCTCACACTCAACTTCCAATTTTAATGGAGGCACAAAGCACAAACCAAATTTTATTCAAAAGTCAACCACCATTACAAATGACACACACCCCTATTTATAGAGATTTACAACACAACACAAACTCAACATACACGACCTAACATAGGTCGTTAACGACCTAACAAACAGAGCACAACACAATACAGGTCGTTCACGACCTAACAATCACGAGTTACAACAAGTGCGACCTAACAATCCAACGGCACACGACTTACGACCTACGACCTAAAACGGGTCATTAACGACCTAATCACAGACAATTACAAAACACTTACAACACGAGTTAATATTACACGACCTAATCTTCATCGACATAAGGAAATAGCGCATCTTCAAAATCTTGAGCGACCTACACTGGAGCGATTTAAGGAATCATCAGCGACATAAGTAAGTAACGACCTAAGGCTTCATTTGACCTTACACTTAGCATGGCAACAGGAAATTTCGCGACTTAAGGAAGATCGCTCGCGACATAGAGTTTGCCGCGACCTAGATTGGAGTGAAGATGTTCGCGACTTAGGGTTGGAGATGGCATAGGTCGTTCGCGACTTAAGGAGGAGGAGGATATAGATCATTCGCGACTTTCTGGAGCGTCTTGCGATTCGCCGTCGCGATTCCAGGTATCGCGCTGCATCATCAGCCTTTAAATATTGGATGCTAAATTTGCTAAAATCAATTGGCCTTAATAAAAGATGATGTAACTTCAATTATACTGTTCCTCTACTTGGTGTTCATTTTTCATTTTGAATCAGTAACTTCTTCAGATGAATAAACTAAATCAATTCAAACTTCAATTATAGTTGTTGCTCGTGTAACTTTCATTTCGCTTTTGTTTTTTGGTTTTTTGGTAGTTTCTTTCATAAGACATTTTCTTATCGACGGGCAGATCAAACTACAAATTTTATGAGAAATGTAGGAGAGACTGAGTCATCTTCTTAGCACGTAGTTCATCTTTTTAACTTATATCTGGTTCCTTTGATTTTATTTAAGGATCATCTTAGATTTATTATATACAATTAATCTCCAATCATGATCTTTTTTCTCTATTTATTCTTCAGTCAGTTTTTCCATGCTTATCGTTTGATTCATCTTTAGTTTTGCTTAAAAAAATGATTATGATAAGTGGACTAGCTACACATTCTTTATTTTATTTTATAAATTATTATTGAACTTTCTGGTAAATATAAAACATATTTCAATTGCAATTTTTAATGAACTAATCACCAAATTGTTTAATTAATCATAAGTTTTTGTTTCTAATTCTTGAGTCATAATCATGTAATTATTTTGCTACTTTAAGGTAGTTTTTAACTTCTTTTTAATTAACTTCTTTTTAATTAACTTCTTTTTACCTGTACAGCTCCAGCTCCAATTCCGTCAGGATGTACATCTATCCTTGGAGAAATCGAATCCACCATTGCTGAAGGTACATAATATTTCTTTGGAGCATTTTACATATACATCTATAGAACTTTCTTGTTAGCGTTCTAGAGAATAATAAGCCATTGTGTTTATAGCTTGGATTTTTTTAAGGATAAATCTTTTCTAATGTGTATGAGATACACATTGATTATTTTGTATCTGTTATGATTTTATCTTCTGGTATGTATTGTATATGAAGTATATCTAAAACTAAGAGAAAGGTACAAGTAGGTTGCAATTTCATCTATTCTACCGCTATACATATGCATTGGCTAAAAGGTATAAATACTACAAAAAACATAGTTGTGTTTGTACCGAGTACAAACTATGTCTGCAATCTGCATTAGTGCAACACAGTTGGCACCAGTGAAAACTGACATGCCAGTTTGCGTAGAGTGCAAATTGTGTTTGCACTCGGTGCAAACTCAGTGTATATTCGAAGCAAACTGTACAAGTTTGCACTGGGCAGTTTGCAGTCAGTGCAAACTGTGGAAGTTTGCACTCACAAAACTGAGTGCAAATTGTGTTCGCATTTCACTGCAAACTGTTTGACCGTTCCGTGGGAAATGTTTGTAGCACATTGTAATATATAAGCAAACAGTGTTTTGATTGTTCTTCTTGGATACATGGTTATTCAAAATTTGGTACTCTAACTAATGGACAAAATCGATAACAAAGTGAGTAAAATTGTGATATTGATCATAAAAAATATGTATATTTCGTGACAAAAACAAATGCCTAAATGACATATTTTTTGTACTTAGTGCTCACTAGCGAAAAAACAATGTTGTTGCCTGTTACTTGTTATAAATGAACCACGATTTCTATTTGTTTGCAACAGCAACTGTAAATAAAAGGTATAAAAGGGATACTGTTACTGCATAAATTTAGCTCTCTACTAAGCTAAGGTACATTAGTATTTGGCTGTTCTGCTAGTTCTTCACTCATTTTATTTTCAAAGCAACATTTCAACCAAATATTTCATGCTACCTAGCAATTTCTTTTTGGATCTTCTACTCATTTTGTCACCTTTATTTACTAATATTTTTTAGCTTGGCCGATATCATTAGCCTGTGTAGTTAAAACTTGTTAGTAATTTATTTTTAGAGTATGCTTTATCTCAAACTTAAGTTTTTAGATATTCCTAATTAACCAGAGGCAGGAAAAGCTTATCTTTATTGCTTTCTTATGATATCACATACTTCTTTATGTCTTTACATGCTATATATGTTTATTATATTAAATCTTAAGAGATTGAATCAATACAAAGGAGTTTCACATAGCAAATATTCATGTTAGTTATTTTGCAACCGCCTTCCTTAATTTGTTTTTAATAGAACTTTCTCGATTGAAAAGTTCTAGCATTTTACTTTAGTTTCGTTTAACTTGGTATGTTGTATTTATAGTTGCTTGACAGTGTGGTTGTGGATAGTGAAGATGATGTAGTGGTTGTGGTATTTGGTGAAGCAAGGAAGGGAGATATGGCGGTAGTGGTTTGATATTGTGGTTAAATGTTGTAGTGATCTTGTATGTGTAATATTATGGGAGGTATGGCAGCAGGTAGTGATATGTTTTGAAGAGGTTGAAGGGTGGTTTGTTTGTATATTGTTGTCAGAAGTTATGAGGATGTGATTGTAGCAGTTGTATAAGGAGGTTGTGGTCAATGCTCTGGTGAAGTTTGGTAATTGGTGTGATGGGAAATGTAGTGATGTTGTGGCTGAGGAGTGATGATGTTGTTGGTGGTAAGTTTTTGTGATGAAAAAGCCAGAGAAGAATGTAACAACAGTGGTTCAAGTGAGTGGTAGTGGTCAGGGTGTACTGCAGTATTAGTGAACTGATGTAGCAGTTTGAAGGATGTTAAATGGGTGGTGGTTGATGTGAAAGTTGGAGTTGAAGAATTGCCTGTTGGTTTGAGATGGTTGTGTAGATATGCACACTGAATGTTATGCATAAATATGTGTATATGCAGGGGGGTTTCTGTGATGAAGCTATTTGTTGTGGCGTTGCTGATTAGTGGAGCGGGAAGAGCAGGCAGAGTTAAGTGGTGGTCAGTAGTGTACTTGGGTAGTTGGATGTTGATGTTTATGTGGAAGGTAGTGAACTGATGATGAGGTTATAGTGAACCGATGATGCGGCAGTGTTGTATGAATGAAGTGCAATGATTATTTGTGAAGTTTTGGTTGATTTACAAGGCAGAGTTGATGTGTGGTGATGTGTGGGCTACGGTGATGTACAAGGCATCAAGGATGGCACTGGAAATGTTGTACGTTAGAAGGCAGTTTTGTGGGTAGAGGCAGAGGCAATTGATGAAACAGTGGTGCGGTTTTGAAATGATGATGTTGTGGTGGATATGTGCATGCTGGTGCATAGAGAAGTTTGGTGACAGTGCACTGTATCAGAGGCGATGAATGTGATGTAATTTCAGGTGATACTGGCAGGGGAGGTTGAAGAAATAAGTTAGAGCAGTAACAGTGAAGTGGTGATTGCAAGGCAGTTGCACAGTTTGTACACAGAGCAACAGTTTGAATCAAAGAGCGGTTTTTGAAATTGTAATTCAAAATTGAAAGTGTAAATTGAAAATTGTAAATGTAAATGTTTGTATGTGGTGTTTGTATGAAACATAAATGTTTGGTGTTGTTCTAATTATTGATCGTATGTTTTCTTAATGTTAATACTATATATTTTTTGTATAGAGTGTTTGTAGCTGTAATAAAATATTGGTGCTATATAGTTTGTTTGATATTGTTTTAGTTATCACGGTTATAAGTGTTAGAAAATAACCTTTCGTAATGGTTCTAACCGTGATATAATTTGTATTTGTCACGGTTACAAGTGTTAGAGTTTCCTTTTTGGTAATGGTTATAAATATTAGAAACTATTGTTCTGTCACGGTTATAAGTGTGGTACTATCTAAATTTCCCACGGTTATAAGCGTTAGTAATAACCATTTTATCACGATTATAACCGTGAGTAAATACTGTTCTGTCACGGTTATAAGTGTGATAATATCTAAATTTATAACGGTTATAAGCGTGAGAAATTACTATTTTTATCACGGTTATAACCGTGAGCAAAAGTGTGACTGAATTTTCCCACTGTACCTATTTTCATGGTTATAACCGTAACAAATTAGTTTTGTCACGCTTATAACCGTGAGGAAATTGCCTTTCTGGTGTTGTGATGTTTTAATGCATACCCGTGTTAGTCCAAGAGAATATTCACGTGTGTACACCGTACAGCCTCATTCTTCGTATTATCTAACAGTATTACTCTGTAATACTTTTGGATAGAATGGGTATAGTGGTGGGGTACTACAAAATGGTATCATAGCAAAGTTTAGAATAATACATTGTATATCAGAGACACAAGTCTTAGCCTTAGAAAATACTTAGTGTCCCTGTCTTCGTTGGCGTGGTAGATTTTTTTTATGTTTAATTGATACTAGGAATATACAATGATTACTGAGGTAATCATCTAGGAACATATTTGTTATTTTCCTATTATATATATTATTATTCTTTTCCCTATTGTTATGGTGTGTTTTATAACTTTATTGTGTTACTAAATTATTTGCTTAAATAGCGAGTATATTTTAAATGCAATATTGACTTTTGGTTTATAGTGGATATACACACATGGAAGATTGAAATATAAATATCTTATTCAAACAGATATATGTTTAATATAAAAAATGAATTTGATATTATAAGATGAATAGAAATATTTTTATTATTTATTTTGGTATCAGTTTGTCCGTAAAGTGATGTAGGAATTCCGGTCGATACGTCTGATCAGCATTATTGATAGGGATTCCTAAACCCTCATATGGGACAGTATGACACAATATTTTAGAAATATTTAAAATTATTAAATGCAAGATAAAATTAAATATTTATAACTTAAGCAAATATTCATTATTATTATTATTGTTGTTCTTAAATGATTCGGAAAGTTAATAAAAGTTTTAGTCACAAATCTTTTGGAAGATATGTATTATTAGGGTAGTATTAACAAAGAATTGAAAACGATGAGTAAAATTTTATTGAAGCTAGCATATTGTAAATAGGTGGAAGTAATATCTATATAAGTTCTGAAAATAAAATGGTGTTAACTTGTCTATTGAGTGTGTTAAGAATTTTGGTCAATACGGGCGAACATGTGTTCAATAGAAGTTCTTAAACACTTAGACGAGACATGTTAACACAATGTTTGGGGGAAAACATGAATAATTGTGTAAAGTTATGGAGATTGAAATTTTTTATATTTGAGTTTGAATTTATAGGAAATGAGGATTAAATGGAATTATATAATTTAACAAAGAGATTTATATAGGAATTAATTTTCTATCATTTTGAGTATATACTTAGATTTGAATGCTCCAACTTAGTATGATTGACCATTGATTTTCTGATAAAGATTGTGGTGTTTTCAAACTTGATCTTTTCTCCAACATATATATATATATATATATATATATATATATATATATATATATATATATATATATAGACACACACACAAACATACATACATACATACATACATACATACAAACATATGTATGTATGTATGTATGTGCATATATATGTTTGTGCATATATATGTTTGTATGTATGTATGTTTGTGTGTGTGTATTTGAAAATATTTTGAATACATTTTGGATGTTGATTTCAGCGCTGACATGATTAAAAACTGCCATTGCTCAGTTGCCTTCTTTATCTCTATGCTGTATCATTCATCTCTGAACTGTAGGGGGATCTTGATTTTTACTGCCAGATACTTGAACCCATTCATACTACTTTTAGTGTTTAGTGTGTATCTCCGTTTTTGATGATTCTTGCTTTATGGTTGTTGCTAGTTCATGACCTTGCTTTGATGCTTATGTTGTTTTTTTACACATATATGTATATATGTGTACATTTGTACGTATCAATGTGATAGACTCATGGTTGTGGCCATTGTATATATTAATACTAGTCGCTTCATTGCTGTTGTGCTTGCATCTCTGTTGCTTGAGTTGTTTTGCCCTGCATTGTTTATATCTTCTTATAGTTCGACCATGTGCACTTGTAATTTTGATCTGCATGTACATGTATTGTGTGCATACTTATCATGTGTCCTTATTGTCTCCATTATGCTGAGGTGTTATGTCATGTACTCATGCGTGTCTGTGATATACATACATACATACATATATATATATATATATATATATATATATATATATATTCTTTTGCAACGCTCCTGTCATTCACTTCATTCATACTAGTATGTGTCCGTACGTTGCACACGGGCTGTTTATATTACTGTAAACGAAAAGTAATGGCATTTTTGAAATTTTAAAAAAGACACTACGTAAATTAGTTCAACGAATTTTCTTTGTTAGTAGTAGAGATGATACACGCGTGTATACGTAAACATAGCAGCAGTTACAACTTCTAGGTGCCTTTTAACTCCTTATCATATTTTTAGTCAAACATCATCATATGTTAAAAAAAAGGGAAGCGAAGTCATTCCTTGATATTAGGAGAGTGCTAATGCAACTTTTAAGATGATTTTCACTTTCTTTGTCTTTTTCTTGTAAGCTAAAATTTAAGCTCTCGATTAATTATGGCTTAGATTGTTTTCTAAGCTTCAAATTACCAGAGTATTTTTTCTGTCAATTGCAAATAATTGAATCATCACTTGTACCTACACTAGTCCTGTTGATGTGCACTATATAGTGTTGCATTACTTCATCCCTTTCTGGTTTGTACATTTCTACACATTGCTCACTTCAGTTTGAATTTGCATTTCATTTATGATCTACTTTCAAGTTTGTTGTACTGAATTTGTTTGTGCACATGAGTTGAGTTTGGCCTGGTTTGCTCTTGTACATATTTTTGCATGCATGCATACAATACATACATACATATGTATGTATGTATGTGTGAAATTCCTAGTGCTTTGTACTCTTGTTGATTTGTTGCACATTCTTGGTTTGGTTGTGCCATCTTTCTACCTTATTCAAGCTTTTAAACTTGAAGAGCATATCTCAGAAGCGGATTTTTTTTGCTGTAAGCTTGTTTCATTTGGTTACTAACTAGGGTATGGCTACCTAAGCATCTGTGTGTTTGTTTGACTCCATGTTTATGCACATGTCTTTATCCCTTCTTGTACCATCTAGCTGCATGTATCACAGGCACGCTGCTTTTGTGAACTTTCCTTTCGATCTAATTATATGGAAATGCTCTTGTTCCTGATTATCATTTGCTTTGTCCTGAGTTTTGCTACCCTGTACATGCCTATTCATGCATCTCATGCTCCATGCCTAGTCCAGGTATTTTCTGTCCATGCATTTTCTTGTTCACTGAAACTTCGGTTACGTTGCATGCTCAGATTTTTGTTTATGAGTGTGTCAGTGTGTGTGTGCATGGGAATTATCTCTTTCTGATTATATATTTTAATTTGATATGATATATCACTGAACTATATATATATATATATATATATATATATATATATATATATATATATATATATATATATATATTTCCATGAATCTCCCCTAGCTCCTATACTGGCCAGTTGTGAATTTTTTTTATTACCCTGATTTGCATAACCGCGCCTCAACTAGTTGTTCATGCTAATGAACCAGTTTAAATATGGTTGAATATATTAAAATCTTAATATGTATATTTGAACCAAATCTAAGAAGGTGTATCCTTTCATATATTGTAAGCTTGTTACATGCTGTAAATGTATATTTGCTTGTCAGCGTATAAGAAAGCTTTTGATAATAATCTGAATTTGAACTTAAATATAGTACAAGCTTAAAGAACTGTGCACATCAAGCTTGTTACACGTGCATGTTAGCCTACATACTATATACCTTGTACTGCTTGTTTACGAAATAAAAATTAAGAAATTGTGATATTCAATTTAAATGAGTTATAAATGTAGAAAATAATATTTTATTAAATCGATAAGGGCAAAATAAATAATAGTTTGAACTTGAGTCCATTTGAAATGATTTTAAAAATAAATTTTCTTCTTATAATCTAATACTAAGCAGAAAGCCCAAAATCACCTAAACTCTAACTCAATTCCAGATATTTGATTTTCTTTATTTTCCTTCGTTTATTGATTCCCTGGAATGCTCGAGACTCTTTATCTAGCATATGTAATCATCGAAAACCAAGAATAATCTCCTTTCTAAAAAAATCGAACGAGCAAGATTCATATCAGTGATATTACCTTAAGTTCAATTTCAACGATTTTCATTCCCATTCTTCGTTGAGGTACGGTCACAAGCGATGGTTCTAGCGAGCCGTGAATTACTGGCGGCACGGCTTACAGTTTTGGATGTAGACGTAGGAGGTTGTGACATGGTTTAGGTGTTGTTTTTTGGATGTGGGCAGCGATAGTGCTTATGCTTCCTTCGTTCGGTGAGTTAATTTCAACTCACAACCATATCTAAGTCGATTAGTTGCTATTAGTATATATACGTTTATATGCATCCTGTTAGTTGGTGCTTATGATGTAAGTTGGAGTGTATGTTGCAATATTTCTTCCCTGTTGTTATAATTCGGTGAGCTTGAACTTACCTTCCTCAATCTAAATTCTAGCCTACGCATATAAATAAGTAAGTGCTAGTGCAGTCATGTAAGTATGTTTTAGATATTAGTTGCAACTCCATATAGACATTAACTCTTGACAATATGATTGGTTAAAATACATTTATGTTTATTTATTTTATAACTAAATTATATATATATACATATACATATACACATATACACATATATATATATATATATATATATATATATATATATATATATTAGATAGTGTATATAAGAATTTGAGTTTGAGTTTATTGAATTGTTAGTTTTGATTTCTTTTTCCTTGTTGTTTTATATATGTTAGCTTGAATCTTTCTTCTTCAATCACACTGCTATATGCGAATATATATATATGTGTGTGTGTGTGTGTGTAGGTGTTTATATCATTGTGAACCCTAAGAGTTCAATGTTTGGTCTTGTTCTACGATTTTGTATAGTGAATTGATTTCTTTATGCTGCATAATGTCTTACTGCAAACACCATGTGCAGGATTGAATTCCCTGATTTAGGCCATGATAATTTAAATTTATAATTTTGGAAAACCTGGTGTTATAATATTTGTTGTAGTTTGTTGGTTTATTATTTCTTCTACATAAGAGCGCGCACACACACACATATATATATAAACAAGTAATAATGGTTTATCATCAATACCTATATAACATTAATATAGATATAAATAAGTTACGTGTATATATATATATATATATATATATATATATAAAATGGATATATGTATAATTAAGTTTTATAAAACCATTTGAGTTCCTACAAAAATGAAGGGGAGATTTTCAAAGGTTATTGTGAATTCTAAGTTACTATCTAATTTTATTTTTATAGAGGGCTAAGAAATTTATTGTTTATTGTACAGATTAAGATTACCATTGAATTTTGGTAATTCATGTAAATTTACTCATTGTTCATGTATAAATATTTATTTTTTTATAAGGGAAAGTCGTGAATGATTTTATTAAAAATCAATATAGTATTTATAATTTTATTTAATTTAAATAAGCCACTTTTTTGTTTTCTTGATTAGTCTTTAACGTATATTGATTTAGAATACTTGTTTATATATGGGATAATATATATATATATATATATATATATATATATATGTATGTATGTACGTATGTATGTATGTATGAAGTATTTAAACTTATTAATTTTAAGATATATATTTATTGTTCTTTACTTTTTATTTGCATTATTATAAAATGATATGTTGCAACTGATTTATTATTGAATATTGGTTTGTTTGTTCCTGTCATGCTTGGCATTTTAATTAATCTAATATATATAATTTTTTTTTGAAAACCCAAGAGAACCCGGCGGGTCGGTAAACTCTTGAGGAGGGTAAAGTAAAGCCGTCCGCTGATCCAAGCCCCCATACCCTCGGGTAAATTTATATAGGATAGGGAAGCGCATGGTAGGAATCTAATTTATATTGCTTTATTGCTTTATATACATATATGATACATTGATCAACAGGAGTGATTCACCGTTGAGCTTGGTTTGATTAATATTTTAATATGATATGGTGATGACTTCTATTCTATTTGATTTATTGTTATTTATTCTGTGTAACGAGAAATTAGATTAAATGGATTAGTGATATCGTTTGGTGTGGTACTTTCGGTAACACTTATTCGGTTATTCTTTGGACTCGTTATATAGAATAAAGAAGGGCAAGTGTGATGTATGAGCATTGAATAAATGGACTGGTAACACTTGCTGGTATGGGACACCGTTGTGTTACTTATTCAGTTATTCTTTTGCTCGTGGATGACACTCAACATGGGGTATGTTGAGTGTGACTTACTACGGTGAGTGCGTATGGAGGCTACTTGTTAGCCACATAGTTTGTGTACATTATATGTATGTTTACCTTTGTCTGATTCCCTTTATGTTTCGGGAGTGAAACAGATTGACCCGTATCCATCCTAGCGGCCTGATCATTGGGTCATGCCATAGATCTGCAACGCCATTGTTATTTATAATTTTTGACGTGCATCACGAGATTGGTGGTTGATTACCTCTTATGTGTCATAGGCCAATAGTCAATTATCATAGAGGTACATGTCGGTAGTCGTGGCCGAAGAGGCTACGCTTTGTCGAGCCTATAATGGATCATTGTCACGATACCGAGAGGGAAGAGGTAGTGGTAACTGATGACCGTTGGAGTCGCGTCATATGGACCACGTGTGTCTCTTAGAGCATGTAGACATGCCGTCAGTCTCCCCTCTGGTTCCGGTATATGTGGATGTATGTTGGTAGTAGATAGCCATATATATATATATATATATATATATATATAATATTATACCTGAGAGTATGTCCAGTGTATGATCAACCTCGTATTCTTCTCAAGCATACGGCCTATTTATTATTGATTTGTTATTTATATCTCTTAGGGCCATTCAGTTGAGAGTTTCATCTCCTAAGCACTATGATTTTGTTTCAAAGCAAGGTTTAGAATAGTACATCGTATATCAGATATATGAGTCTTGGCCTTAGAAAAGACTTACTGTCCCTGCCTTCGTAGGTATGTTGGATTTTTATCTATTTTTAACCGACACTAGGAATATACAATGATTACTGAAGTAATCATCTAAAAACATATTTTTTATTTTTCCTATTATATATTATTATTATTATTCCTTCCCCTATTTTTATGATTTTTTTGTAACTTTACGGTGTTACTAAATTATTTGCTTAAATAGCAACTATATTTTAAGTGCAATATTGACTTTTGGTTTATCGTCGATATGCACACATGGAAGATTGAAATATAAATATCTTATTCAAACAAACATATGTTTAATAAAATAATGAATTTGATATTGTAAGATGAGTAGAAATATTTTCATTACTTATTTTGATGTTAATTTTTCCATAGAGTGATTTAAGAATTCCGGTCAATACGTCCGATCAGGGTTATCGATAGGGATTCCTAAATGCTCATATGAGGTAGTCTGACACAATATTTTGTAAATGTTTAAAATTATTAAATGTTAGATTAAAGTGATGATTTATAACTTAAGCAGACATTGATTATTGTTGTTGCTATTTTTAAATGATTCGGAAAGTTAAGAGAATGTTGTAATCATAAATCTTTTGGAAGATATGTATTATTACTGTATTATAAATGAAGATTTGAAAACAATGAGTAAAATTTTATGGAGGCTAGTGTATTGTAAATAGGTGGAAGTAATATCTATACAAGTTCTGAAAATAAAATGATGCTAACTTGTCAATTGATAGTGTTAAGAATTTTGGTCGACAGGGGCAAACATGGGTTCGATAGAAGTTCTTTAATGCTTAGACGAGACATCTTAACACAATGTTTTAGGGAAAATACAAATAACTGTGTAAAGTTATGGAAAATGAAAAAAAATTACTTGGGTTTGAATTTATAAGAAATGAGGCTTTATATTTATATTTTATATACCTTGATAAAACATTAATATTTATGTTTTATATGATTTCCTAAAGTTATTGTCACCAAAACCAATATCTCAAGTATTAACAATCTCTCCCTTTTTTATGATGACAATTTGTATATAAAATGTAATATAACTTCCTCTTAATCTATGCAAAACTCCTCCTAATCTATGCCTAGTATTTTATATATTTTTCCCCTTTTGTCATCTACAAAAATAAATTACTAAAAAATCCTCCTAACTAAGGTACTAATTAGTGAGATATAAAAGAAATTAGAAAAAGCAATAATAGTAATATAAGAGTGAAAAATAAGAACTCCCCTTTATTAAAATACTTATAAACTAAAGAGCTAAAATCAATAAATAAGATTTCAATACTATTTTAATAAGTCATAAATGATACATTAAATATTATATTTTCAAGATGTAATAAGTGATATATAATGGGAAATATGACATATAAATGATGATTATTATATGACTCGAATGGTGATTAATGCAAGATATATGTGATATAATGACATATATTAAATGTATAATGGTAAGTAAGATAAAAAAAACTATATTAGAAAGCTAAGTGATTATGGATCTAACAATTTATATGAGCAAATATGATTTTATAAACCTTTTGCCTCCTTATTTAATTTCGTAAAAATAATTCAATTTAACTTAAGTGTTTACTATACCCTTCTCAGGAGTTTACCGTTCAGCCGGGTTCTCCTGGGTTTTCAAAAAAAAAAAACTTAAGTGTTTAAAATCCAAACTTCCATCATTACGTTTAGAAAGTACTAAAACCTATATATATTAAATTACCTTTTAAAATACATATAAATATGTTTAAAAAAACTTTTAACTTTATTAAAATTATATCATAATAGAATATTATACAAAAATAACAAAGATTGAAAAGCTAAAACAAATGTGTTCTGTATTAAAGGCCTCTTACTTTAAAAAATGTTAATTAATTATTTAAAATATGTATTTAAACATGAGATAAATTTTTAAATACTCTAATATAAGTTAGAAAATAATCTAAAAAGATTAGAGAAAAATACTTAATTTAAATATCATTTTTACATAATTTAAAGTTTCAAATAGAAAAGACATCACTTACATAATGCTGTAAAAATTTGTATCCATCTTTCATGATAATATGTATAGATCAGATATATCATGTCAATTCCTTCCAAAATGGACTCTGATAAGTGAATTTCAAATAAGTGTTTGCAGAACCTTCTTCTATCCGAAGAAATGATTGTAAAATGTTTCTATAGTTAAACATATTCAAAACATTTTAAACTAGGAACTACAAATTTATAAAGTGCAGCAAAACGCTTCTAAAACACCTTCCCTGTTTCAAAGCACAGAAAAGCTATCTAAACAATTTGCAGCAGATAAACGGTGTTACAGAAGCAGTGATAGCATTTCAGAAACCCTATCTAAAGTTCTGAACCTACTTTTAATATGATTTTTTGCCAACTTTGCTACTAGATTTTGGCACATAAATAATTAATTTTTAACCCAAATTTTCTACATTAGTTATACTTAAAGTGCTTAAAACCCATGAAAAAATAATGAAAGAAAATGTGTATAGACACTTGATATTATGCATATATGAAATAAATTTTTTAAAGGACAAGTGTAATGACACATGTTATTTTGCATGTTTGTTACTATTTATTTATATGACAAATGTCATATGATGTGGCAAATTATTATTGATCGAAGAAATCTATAAACAGAGCCTTATTCTTACATTCTAAATTCATTCAGTTAATTACCATAAAGCCATAAAGTTAGTAGCTTATAAGAAATAAGGTGAAAGAAGAAAATCAATCATTAGAAAAGTTGAATCACAAATGAAGGTGTGCTTTTCTATTTAGTATAGTCATGATAAATTAGTATTGAGATTTCATTTGAAAGGAAACACATTTGAAAATCGCTAGGGAAAAGATATGTCTAATTACGAAGAGGCACCATCTTTATAAAGGATTAAAAATTTAAAATTGCAACTTGGTAGTTGAAGTGTCAAATCAAATTTAACAAAATAAAAGAAAATGAATTAATTTAAAATGCTCAGAATTTTTTATGAAGTTATATATACTAAATATATTCTGGATATTTTTTTTAATGGATAAAATTTTGTATGAAAAGACATAAAAATTCAAAAAAATAATAGCCCGTGTCAAAAGTATGGTTATTGTAACCACCAAGTAACGATTTATGTGAAAATAATAAAATAGTTAAATTTTGAATTTTGGTTTGAATTTTTAACATAGTACATCAAAAAAAATATTATCATATAAATAATTTCGTGAAAAGATAAGCAATTTATAATTTTCGAGATTTTCTAGGAAATAACTATGTTTAACATGTCTGTTCGTTGTTTAAAAGAGCAGTCGGTTATGAACAAAATCTAGAAAATATTAATTTATTCAAAATGCTTTTAGATATTTTATATTGTTAAATATATTAATTGTAAATTGAAATATATTTTTATTATTGGAAAATTATTTAGTTTTAAGATCGTAAAAATTCAAAATTTGCCTCCAAAATTTGAAAATAGAGTCGTCGTAGCCAGCTAAATGTCTATTCATTCAAAAATAATAAAATGTTAAAATTCGAATTTTGGTTCCAATATTTTTACAAAAATGAATAAGCCTATCTTCTTTGTGTAAAAAAATTCATTAAAAAATTATTAATATATAATTTATGAGAATTAAAATGCGTTACTGCATTCAGTATTTACTGTTCTGATTTCGAAGTGTATAATCGGCTTTGTAAAAATTCTACAAAAATTAGAATTCAAAATTTTTCTTTGAAATCTTTTTTAAACTTTTAATACATAATATTACTTGCAATAAAAATATAATTTTTAAGAAATTATAATATTCTATATATAAAATCATAAGACGTTTCAAATGAAAGTGTCGTTTCAATTTGAAAAAACTAGCCGTTATTTTTGAAGGGAAACTTTGTTTTCCACTTATTTATACCATTTTGGCTATTTTAAAAACTCTAAGAAGATGTAAAATGACTTTCTAGTTAGGGCATTTATAAAATAGTAAAAATAAATTTTTAGGATTACCGATTTTGTTGACGTTCTCTATTCCAATATTACTATTTCTACATTCAAAGGTATGTCTTTAAGCATATATATCTCCATCGTTTCTTTTCCTTTCTCTTGATCTTCCATCATGTATTTTGAACATCTAACATCTAGAATCTATTTCCCCTTCTTGATGTGATTATCTGGTGTCTTTTCACCATCAACCTTATAGCAAATCTGTTCCAGCAATTCAAATTGTATCTTTCTAAGTGACTTTCATAATTATTAGTTACTAATCCATTAAAAGATAACGTGTTAGTTTTAAAAATTGTTTTTCTATAGAATTATAGTGTTAATAATTTTTCCAATTAAACTTTTCAAAAATCAAATTACAAATCTTTTGAAAACCAAAGCTCTGATACAAAATGTGAGTTTACGCAGGGAACTTAAGGCTAAATTAACACTAGATGGGGAGGGGATGGATAGTTTTTTTAAATTTATACGAATCTTTTTGAAATATTTTAAAATTATACTTAGAATTATCCAATTATTAATCATAGAAATAATCATAGAATCAAAAACAGATAAGAGTAAATGCACTAAAAGTAAAAGGAAAGAACATAACGGGATTTTATACCGGTTCGAAGTTACCCTACATCCAGTCCTGCACAATTCCTTCTATGGATTTCTTTTCAACTAGTAAACACAAATACAATCTCGATTTTAAGGCTATGAGACACACCCTCCATAATCTCTACCTTTGGGTAGAGCCACTTGATTTTCGGGCCACTAGATTCATGGGCTACTAACACCCAGTTTATTCAATCAACTTACAATCAAATCTATTTATATTTTAGAGATACCAAGCATGACACAAAGTATTAGAATATTATTTGATAGAGTTTACAGATTCAGATCTTCAATCTTGATTACAGTTGATCCTATAACTCTTGAATATCACTTTGATCTTAATTGGAGTGAGAGAGATGATATAAATCAGAGAGCAAATGACAGAGAATAAAACTAGTGGTGATTGCTTTTGATTCTTGTTGAAATTTGGCAGAGTATGATTATATTTTTGTTTAGAAAATGAAAGAGGATAAGAAGGAGAGAAAAATAATGAAAAATGATGATAAATTTATTGCGACGATAGGTATTTATAGAGGAATAATGGCCATATCCATTCATGAAGAGATATGATGAATATACACTTCTTTTGAAATTTGATTTTTGAAACACACAACAAGTATGTCGACATATAGGGTTAGAGTATGTCGACATACTCTTTGTCATTTTGAAAAACATTTTAAAATATTATTTTGAAAATGTATTGCTTTATGAAATAATTTTATACTTTGTAAATATGTTTAAATATAATATATATATATATATACATTGTATTCATAATAAAACTTAATTGAAACTATGTGATAAGAATTTTAATAAATAAACTAATATGAATTAAAATCTAATAAAAACAATAGCTTGGTAAAATATTAAAAACTAAAATAATAAGTATAAGAATTTTAAAAACTATTAAAAGCTATTTTGATAGAATATTTAAAAACCAAAATATTTTAAAACTATTTTAAATCTTAAAATAGTGGAGAGAGAGAGATCAAGTGCTATCAGAATTTTAATAAAGAATCTAGAATCTATTACTTTTCTGGAATATCTTGGAATCTAGAATTCTTGAATACTTATGAGTCTTCATTCTCGAGTCTCTATATTAACATCTTTAACTCTTCAATCTTTACTTGATATTATACATTCTTCTTTTATCAGCACATGTTTAATATCCTGCACTACATACTATATACCTTGGTAAAACATTAGTATTTATATTTTATATGATTTCCTAAAGTAGTTGTCATCAAAACCAATATCTTAGGTACTAATAGTTGCTTAGTGTGTATATGTTGTATGGGTTTCATGATATATATATGCCCTTTTTAAGTTATCTCCTTAAGTGTTAATTTTGGAGATAAAATTCTTTTAAGGAGGGGAGAGTGTAACGACCCGTAAATTAATCACCTTAAAATATGGTTACTTAATATATTTTTAAATAATCAATAATTGAATTTTATAACTCAAATAAATCACTCTTTTAAATATTAACTATTTTGGCCGAGCAACATTGAGCCCTAGGCCGAACTATATTGCCCCCTCGCTATAACAAAAGCAAGCCTTTCCAAAAGAAAAACCAAGATCTTAGGCCGATCCAAGATTTAATGAAATTTTGGTTTGATTCAGTGGGCATTTTGGCGAGTAAAGCTTGCCTTTTAAACTTAAAGTTGGAACTTTATTTTCTTCATAGTCTTGTCACTATATTAGTTGCTTGGTTGATAATATTTGAATATTATGTTATTACGTTGGTTTGTGCTCGAAAAAGTAGACATTTTTATTAATTAGTTAGTAGCTTAAACTAGTTGTAAAGTGGAAGAGAAATGTTTATGTGATTCCTTCTTTATGTATATGAATGTTGTTTACTTTGTGCATATGCCATGCTTACGTTACGTGATGTGATATTTGGATGTAAATCAAATGACTTGAAAGTAGTTCCCGAAGTGATCGTATAGTGACTATCGCTATATTGCCAGTTTCAAAAAATATCATCTCTTAAACATCCTTAGTTTTACTTTCTAGCTTTGGTTTTACTTTACAAAGTTAATTAAGTTTTTTGAAAAAGGAAGGACTTAAAATTAATTTACTAGTTTAATATGATTTAAAATTTAATTAAATATTTTAATTAGTGAGGATTATGGTTAACTAATTATCTTAATAATTATGTGTTTAAAATTAATTAATTACTTTGTTAATAATGTTTAAAATGAATTAACCATTTTATCTAATGTTGATTAAGTTTAATTAATCTCTTAAATAGTGATAGATTAAAGATAATTAATTATTTTAATTAATGGTGTTTAAAAATTAATTAATTACTTTTAAAGTTGATTAATTAATTTCAATTTAAATAATCTTTTCCATTAATGATATTTTAAATTAGATAATCCATTTAATAAATGATGTTTTAAAATTAATTAATCAACTTAATTAATGAGATTTAAAATTAATTATTAATTTAATTAATGATGTTTTAAAGTGGTTAACACTTTTCAATTATAGGTATTTAAAGTTAATTAATTAAATTAATTAACAAAGTCTATAGATAATTAATTTCTCTTATTAATGATAGTTAAGGATGATTAATCAATTTAATAATAACGTTTTAGGTTATTAAATCCTTTTTATAATGATGTTTTAAACTTAGTAAAGCATTTTTACAAACATGTTTGAAACTATTAACTTGTAATGAGAAGCCCAAGCAAGAATTTGGTTTTAGAAGTAAAATTTCGATTCGGTTGTGGAAAAGAAGTTTTCATAAACGACATTGCTTATATAGGAGAATTCAATCATACCCTTGACAACATCGACGTAAGAAAACATGTCACTATCTCGAAAGTTAAATTAGTCGTCAAGGCAATGCCTAGATGTAACACTACCTTCACTTGTCCAACTTCATTTTTAACCAAGAAATAGAACAAGTTTGGAATCGACGAGAAGTGGTAGGAATATGAAGTTTACTCTCCATATATGATAATTTTTTTTATCTTCGATATTTGGTTTGTTGATTATCTATTACCTCAGCATTCTTTTTTTTGTAAGTCAAAGAAGATGTGTTTCTCATTTGAGCTTTGTTATCCTTTGTCGAATAATTAAAGCCAAAGAGCGAGTGGAAGCCAAGCGATGTGGAGGTGCTCCCATTACGGTATTTTCATATCTACTTTAGATTGGTTTTGGATATTCATGCACTAAGAGGTGAAATACTCAAATTCTCGATAAGGTTGGTGGGGTCTAGCTTGGACGTGTCCGAGAGAAGTCACAGAGTATATTACTCTCTCAAGTATATTTCTAGATGTGTGTGTGTGTGTGTATTCGGTAAGGTGGCTCACCCTCCTAGTCATTGTTGGAAAATTTCTATTTCCTTATTTTATTAGAACCTTCGAATCTATTTTTCCTTAATACATAGGGAAGAGTCTAGCACTCTTATCGATATTTATTTATTCGTACCCATTCTTTACATTTGGATGTTGTTTCGTGGGAGAAAACCCGTTCGACATTAGGCGACGTGGTCTCACATGTTGTTTAATTACACCTATTGTTTTAGAGTTTTACTCATGCCAGACACATTGTCTGACCTGAGTTGTTTATTTTTCTAAAATCTCGGGTACTCATTTTCATTTGAGTAGTTCGAGAGTAATAAATCTTTGATGGGCTCTTTTGAAGACAGCGTCCTAGCAGAAGGCCTTTAGCCATTTAGTTGTCTATTTCCGCTGTTCGTTTAATTCTTATAAGTGTATTTTATTTCTGCATTTTTAAAGGAAGGTTAATATAACTACCTAAGCTGATTGTAGTACTTTTTTGTAATTCTGATAACTCCATGTTAGAGAGTAACCTTAGGTACTATTTCATTGTTATGATATATTTAATAGTTTCCTTATGAGATTTTCTGTTCTATTATTTTTATTGTACCCCTACAATTCATCTTTCGGACGTTTGTGCAACAACACACGAATACCATGGATGTATTAGGTGTCATTCTTAAGAGTCAGAAAGGTGGATCGTCACAAGAGTCCAACCGAAAATAGATGACTTCAGTTGAAAGTCACTTACTTTGAAGTTGTACTTTAAATAAATTTAAAGATTATATATTTACTCTTGGAGTTGATGGATAAGATCAATGGAAAAAATCAAGTGATAGGAGTTCTATTGTGGAACTGCATTGAAAGTGAAATTCGACACGATTAGTAAAATTGATAATTATCGTTTGTTCCTCAAGATTAACGCAATGCACCTTCAAACTTGTACACTCAAGTTGAAGGATTTGCATATATATAAAAATCGTTGGTCGAAAGTCTAGAGTACGTTTGTAATATTATTTCATTTTATAGGAAGCTGAGGAGATAAAAGAGATTGATTCTATTTTTTTATTCTTTATGGAAGAAGAGAGCAGAGAGGGAGAACACAAAAATAAAGATACTGGTTATCCCCAAAGAATGCAAAATTTGAATGATTTTCGTTGTGCTTATTTTTTGTATTCAGACAAAACTATATAATGATCTGATGAGTAGTGTTAAATAGAGCTATTTCTCCCAAGATGTAAACAAACTAGGTGCATGCAAAATTCCTTCATCTCTTATTTTTCGTTGTACTTACACATGGCTTATTTTCCGTTATGCTTATCCAACGCTTATTCTGTTAACTCTTTTGACGATGTTGAATATATTTTGTAAAAGGCACACTAATTTCGTATTGATGTCAGAAGCAGTTTATTTTGCTACATAATTAGATTAAGTTTCTTAATATAAAATTATTATTATTATTATTATTGTTAGCACCAAAATTGGTCACTAACATCCTTAGAAAGATTGTGTAGAGAGATTAATGAAGAAAGCAAACTAAAACAGAGAATAGAGTATAAATTTAAATGCATAGAACAAGAACACCAAATTTATAGTGGTTCGGTGTAACTGCCTACATCCACTTTGAAGTTAATTTTCATTGATTTCCTTGATGGGTGATTACAGATACAATCCGTTTTTAGTTACTAGAATACAATTGCAAAGTAAAATAAATAAGTCTGAAATGAGTCTTGAAAATGGCAGAGTCTCCCCAGTGTTCTCTCTCATCTCCCCTTTTTCTGTGCCCCTGCCCCTCTATTTATAGGCGTAGGTTGGTTGGACATCCCTGGCGGGCCTGGTAGCTGAATATCTTAGCCCGAGTGAAGTGGTCTCTGTGCGCCGAACAAGAGAGGCCGAGCAATCAAATGCCGAACGTCCATATGTCGAACGTAACCCTCCATGCCGAACAATCTCCTTTGGCCGAGCGGGTTGAGGCCGAACACACTGAATGCCGTGGGGAATACTTGTGTCGAACGATGCTAGGAGCCGACCCAGTGTCATGGCCGAACGA
Source organism: Allium cepa (assembly GCA_030765085.1). NCBI lineage: Eukaryota > Viridiplantae > Streptophyta > Magnoliopsida > Asparagales > Amaryllidaceae > Allium > Allium cepa. The sequence continues at coordinate 473,036,278 of CM060931.1, forward strand.
TTGCTAGGCCGAACGAGATGAGGGCGAATGCTTTGAGTGCCGAACACTTCCCAATGCCGAACAAGGTGTGGATGCCGATCGATATGGAATGCTAGACGTAACTTGATGTCGAACGACGCCCTTGGCCGAACGTAACTTGTATGCCGAACGATGTCTTATGCCGGACCATTCTTCCATGCCGAGCGTGCTTGGATGCCGAGCGTTATGGTGCCGAGCCACTTAAAGGACGAGCGAGGTTTCTGGCCGGACGGTGCCTTTGGCTGAACGATATCTTGGGCCGAATGATATTCTAAGGCCGAACGATCTTAGGTTGAACATTCCTCTTTGTCCGAATGGTATTCAATACCGGATGCTTCTTAATGCCGAACGCTCCATCTTGGACCGAACGATAGGGGAGGCCGAGTACTAAGTTGCCTGGTCAATTCCCTAGGAAACAATTATCATTATTTCATGACCAATTTGGCTACTCTTCACATATATTTGGTTTTATATATTTTAGCATTCGATACAATGTATATTCAGTTGTTCGTGCAAGATGTATAGCATTTATGTAATGTTGACGTGATTATTTAGCAAATTGGGCACCCAATTTTAGCACGGCCAACTCTATCTGTGTCTGTGCCTCAGTTTTTACCGTCCACCATAAAAAGATAGCTATTTTTTTTAGATTCTAGTTTTCGTGCCTCGCCACTTCAACTTTTGCCTTTAGTTCTGCTACTTTTCAAAAAAAAAATTCCACCACGCTAGACTGGAGCGTCATCACCCACGCTCAAGTCGGTCAGTTGGGCGTGGTTATCAAATAACACAATATCTGACTACGAATGCAAGTTAAACTAATACCTTTCCTTGGATGACGACAAGGATGGATGTTGTCACCATGCTTGCAGCGGATGGGTTGTTGTTATCCACGCCCGATTACAATGTGGGATCCTATTATCACACATGACAGATGGAGATGATTGAAGAGGATATTTTTTATGTATTTATGAACCCGATTTTGATTAATTTTACCATTAATCAAAAAGATCAAAAGGGGTACAAAAATATGATATATTTTTTTCAAAAAAAATGATGGGGTGTGAATAGTAAAAACTATGGTGCAACTAGGTTAGGCCTTTTAGCATCTAATGTCTACTCGTTGCGTGTGCGTGTACAAGAAGCGTTTAATGGCATAACAGGTGACACATCTCTGTAGCCTTATGATTTCCACCATACAGTCTGAATTAAATAATATAGTTCTTGCGTTCTTCCGACTTGCCATATTATTTAATGCGGATTGTGTGTGGAAAACATGGGCTACATGGATGTCATTGAGCGTTCTTCTACAGGGCTGGCCCTGGACATAGGCCAACTAAGCGATGGCTTAGAACCCCAAATTTAAGGTTTTTGTATATATAACAAATGTCATGCTTTAAAGTTAAATAATATGCATTGTGCACTGGTAAAGGGCGTGATTATTCTAATTGTTAACCCAAGTTTGAGTCCCATCTTAGCATCATGGATGTAGTTTCCATTTTATTTTACATCTTTGTTTTTTCTTCAACTGAAGACGAGCCTCTCTTTTTGTCTTTAATGCATGCGATATAGTTTAGTTGTTGCATATAATCTTGGAAGTGGTTGATCAATTTGGAGTGAAAATTTAATAGAATTTTAAAAAGCAAAGAAACAGAGAGTGTATGTGTGTAAATTTTGATTTCAATGCTATATTTAAATAAGAGGAGTTTTATATACATTAAATATAGTCAATAAACACGTTTCTAACCAATTTATAGAAGAATGATTATAAGCTTTATATTTCATTATGTAAAGAGATGTTATATGAGTTTTGGTAATAACGTTAAGTGATATTAGAATGAAAAATACTATTCGAAAAAAAAGAATATTATCGAGAAAGAAGTCTTAGAAAATAAAAACAAAAATAAAATAAATTTTGAGAGAAATAGACTACTTAAAATGTAAAAACGCGAAATTTTTAACATTTCGAATATAAATATTTAATTTATTTAAATATTAAGGTTTGATTCAAATTTAATAAACAATAAAAAACAGTTGTTAATAAAACACCTTGATTTTTATTGACGTATTTTTAGTTTAGTTTATAGAATTTTTACATAATTTAAATTTGAAAAAAAAATTAAATTATCATTTGGCGTATTTTGCAACAAACGATGGTATTTTTGAATTCTTACAGAATAAGATAACCGGTGTATGTTATTATTGTTTTGAGATCATGTCATGGTAGTATTTCTGTTTTGTCATTTGTAGTTTCCACGCGAATGAAATCTTGTGTAGCGAAGTGTAGGAAATTTGTAAATAAACACAAACATCAACTTAGACTGTGACTACTCGTAAATTTTAACGATTTAAATAATGTAAGTAACCAAATTTGAAAATTAACAATTTAATTTTAGCAATGAAAATTTGATATTTAGTATGTATCTATTGAATCATAGCAAATGTCAGATTTTATGGAAAATATGATCTTGTTGTGAAATTTCAATTTCAAATTTAAATCAGTTAAATTTGATGGAAATACAATATTTGTGAAATCTGAATTTTTTATATAAATAAAATTGTAAATCATTTTCTAAGTGACACGTCGTATTTCGTTTCGTCAAATTTGGGCTGCTATAGCTCCGTTTATCTTATTTTCAGCGTTTTAGCAGAAGTTTTGGCAGCAAAATTCAAGTTTTGATAGGATGATCGTATCGCCGTTATCTATGTACCATTCTATTCGTCTCGTCACGCTAATCTCCGTAGTATACTCATTTGTGCATTTCAGCATCCCATGCACGACGAAATCTACAAAACGGACAGCCGTATCGGTACCCTTTCTGGAGTCTTTTGGTTTCCTTCTGTCTTTCTATTATCCACCATATAAAACCAATATCCACTAGCATTTATTTCCTGAAATTTATTCGTCTGACCTTTCATTATTTCATCTCACATTTTATATTGGTTCGTCACTGCATTTTCCCTTCCTTTCTTCATGTAACGACCAGGGATTTTGGCAATATTATTTAATACACATTTAATCTAATTAAATAAGATACAAGCTTTTCATTTTATAAATAAATAAGATTTTTGGCCATTTACCATTTATATATATATATGTATGTATGTATTTTGAAAGAAACTTTGATCTGAAAATTTAAAATAGTATCTTTCAAAAATATTTAAAATAGATTTATCTTATTCGCATTGAATTAAATTAAAATGTTCTACATTATTAACATTTGATATAATATATATATGGATGTAATATAGGTAATAATGTTTAAAATAAAATTAATCTTATCAATATTAAATATAAGTATAAAATAAAATATATGTTATAAATTAAATTTTGATAGTTAAACTTTAAATAGAAACAAAATTAAGGATTTATGTTAGTAATAAATTATATGGTTATATGGCAACATAAGATAAACACATATCAATAACTATAACAATTTTAGATTAAGCACAAGGTTATAAAATAAAACCAGGCAAGGATGAAAGTATGTTTGCTATGAGTTTGTATGTGCAAGGAAAGAAAATAAAAAAATATCTACAAACAAAATCTACGTACATACAAGGAATGGGATAAGGCTGTAAGCTTATAGGGAAACATATACATTTAATACTATCATCTCAGCACCAAAATAAATTCATTTCAAATATGTAAATAATCATTTCAAATTTCAGTAACAAATCTTTGACCAAATATTAGAAAACAAAGACAAAGCTTGTACCAGAAGCTCCTACCCTGTAAAACTGTTTCTATATATGCAATGCATCTTGATCTAGTTCGTTCATAACTTAGCAAGCCTAAAAAGAAAAAAAAGTAAACATCACTATATTTACAAACTCAAATTCATTCAACTAAACAAAAACAAAACAGAAAGGATTTACAGGAAGATCAAACTACAGCTTTCAAAACACAAAAGTTGCTCTCTGTTCAAAACACTTTTCAGGTGAGTAAACGTACTATTTTAAAATTTAAATCTGGGTATTTGGTTCATGAAATATTTGAGCTTTGCTGTATATTTTAAATAAGTAACTCTGTATGTTCCCATTATACTGGGAATTATCATGTGGCCTGATCTTCTGTACTTCTGGTTTCAGAGCAAAGTAAACTAGAGAAAATTTAATATATCTTCATACAAACATTATTAAGCTTAGGATTTTAAACAATATAAGTTTGTTTAAACTTAATGTACATCCTAGAATTTGTTTAAAATTTAATAGTGAAGTTTTGACTCTGTAAATCTAATTTTATAGTGAAAAGATGATCATATGAAAATTCGAATATTTTAAACCATCGATTCAATTACATAGCTTGGATCAACATTCAAAAATAAGATTTTTAAAACAAAAATGGAAATTTTTAGTTAAGTATGTTAAGAGCAGTTCTTAGATAAACAAAAAATGCATTTCGATAAATTTCTGGTGGACGAATAATTTTTGGATATTGAAATTTTGTACGAAGCAAGTTTGAGCATCGATGGTAATGGGAAAATTGTTAAATAAATTTTCTGTTGCAAGAATTGAGGGAACGAGGCGAATTTAGGGTTTATGCTCGAGTTTTGGACGTGATCAGAAGCAAGGTGATTGCTTCTTCTCGGATTGGTCGAGCTGCACGAAATTGAGAGGAAGAGTAGGATAGGGGATTGACGAGGTGAGGCCGGAGTTGTGCATTTTCTGATGGTCGACGTGAGTTGGACGAAGCGGTTTTGGATGAAGGTTTAAGTTTGAGTTTCGAACTGGAAACTCGATTTTCGATTTGGGGTTGTTGGCGTCGAGTCGTCCATGGCGATGACTGTCGCGACGTTGTGTGACTTGCCAGAGGGATCGCAGCTCATCCGAAGGTGGTCAGGGCACTGTGCATGTGCACGGTGATATTTATCATGACTGGGTATTTAGGTTGAGGGTGACTCGAATGGGTGCTTGAGTAGGAGATGGCTTGGCTCGGGTTACTCGTGTTCGTGTGGAAATGCAGTTTATAACTTTAAACTTAAAAGTAAAATAAAAAAGGGAAAGTGTATGTGAAGAGGAAGAAGGTCTCGGGGGAAATGGTGAAGAACTCGAGTGTTTACTCGAGTAAACTGGAAATATGCTCGGTTGAGTTTTCAAAGGCTAAGCCTAATTAAACTTGAAGTTGATCCTCTTATACAAGTTTAAGAACTTATAAATTAATTAATGTCTGAAAGTTGAAGATAAGAATTTATTTTAAGATATAATTAATTAAGTTAATACTTTAAAATATTTTTAAATCTTAATTAATATTTTAATTTAGTAGATAATTTAAGATAAGTATTAAATCTAATTAACTTTAAAGCTTTGTAGTTAGTAAAAATTTGATTTCAACATTATTAAGGAAGATTCTAAAATGTTAAATAAGATGAATTATTATTAATTAATTGTTTGAGAAAGGGTAATTAAGAATGACTAATTAATTTATAATTGTAATTAACTAAATGATTAGAAATTAATCAATTTGTAATTAAAGATTGGTTATTAATAATTAAGTGTTTAATTAATTTGTAATTGAGAATTGTAAATTAGCTAATTAAAGTTAATTAATAAATAATTAATAGTTAATTAATTAAGTAATTAATTAAGGATTAATGATTAATTAATTAATTAGTAATTAATGATTAATTAAATTAATAATTAAGGAGTAATGAATTAAGTAATTAAGGTTTAATAAATTGATTAAGAAGTAATTAATTAAGTGGTATGAAATGGAATAATTAGTTAATAAATGATTTATCAAGCAGGATTAAAGATGACTCCTTATGAATGATCGTACAAATAGAATATCTAGATTTGGGATATCTATTTGGTGACATTCGGTGATACTTTGTGATATGCCTTGATTTATCTATGATATATGCTATGTGAATTCAAAGTGTTGAACTAAAAATTGTTTAAACTATTAAACAACTTGACCTTTAAATGGCGTTTGGATTTTGAAGAGACCGGAGTCAGGTATTAGTAAGTACCCGAAACCACTTCGATTTTTTATAGATTGATATGTGAAATCAATAGGCTGAAACGAAATGACTTAAGTGAATTGGACTATTTAATCTAATTTTTTGTACTTAGAAAATTGACGTGAAAAATAAGTGATGCCTATAACAAAGTGTGAATTTGTAAATGGATACGAGTTACCCCGGGTTTTATATAGGTTCTATGTTTGGTATTTCATGTTAGATGAGTTTACTCACACTGGTTTCCAGCCTGACCCGGGTGTTACTTTGGTGTAATGCTCGGGTCAGACCGAGTATTACAGATTTTCAACTAAGGACATTCTGGAGCTCAGGAGGCAAGCTGGTTGGCAAGAACGTATGGAGCGTTTCCGCTATATTATAATGTTGCATATCTGAGACATGATGATTATGTAGATCCAGTGTCTGTATATATGTGTAACTCTGATGTATTAAAATGTAATCGACAGATATAGTATTCTTTTGTAAACTGTCATTATTTATTATTATATTTTATCCGCTACGGATGTGAGATGTTGGTGTTTCTGACCTTCTTCTTCTATCTCTTTCTTCTTTTTTCCTAACTATTTGGAGTTTTTGGGATCAGAAATTCTGGGTCATTACTGTTGGTATCAGAGCGAAGGTTAAGCGAGAACCTTGGCTCTGGTGGGTGTGCTCATTAAGGATAGGGTAAGTGGTATCCTAAAATGAGTTGAGTGTGTATATACATATATGAGAGCGTACTTGTTATTTTCTTGTATAAAGATTTTAAATGATTGTATATAAGAATATATTTTGATATATATAAAGAAACATTTCTTACTAATAAATGTTAAGGTAATGAGTTGTTAAATTATTGGAATTAAATTAAGTGGTAATAGAAATACAACCAAATTTAAATTGAACAAAGATAAGTTTGTAATAGATTCAAACCGAAATTAAAGTTGAAAAAGGATTTTCTGAGTAAGATAATAATGGAATGTGTTAAGGAAGAAAACTTTTAGATAAGTATGACTTGTAAATTGAAGTGGGAATTTAAATTGTGAAGTTAAAATCCTAAGATATTAAAAAAAGAACATTTGAAATTTGTTTTCAAATTGATAAAGGGAATGATAAATAATATTCTTTAGAATATTTCTGAAAGTAATCTTATTTTGAAATAAGAAGTTGTTTCAAACTTGTTTGGAATTAAAAACCAAAGGTGTTGAAACATAAGGTATAACTTGGTAAGCAAATTAATATATATATATATATATATATATATATATATATATATCAGAGTAAAGTTGAATTCTTCTAATTAGGTCTAATTTATAGATTAGGAAGTCCCTCTAGAATTCAGTTCTTGAGAGAGATGACTAAGAGTGAAGAATGGAAGGTTCGAAGCAGAGAGCAAAGAGCAGCTGCACGTAAGAATCGAAAAGAAGAAATTCAAGAGTATGAGAAACAGGTTAAGGAAAGGACTGAACCACGACCTTATGTCACTTGCTACAGATGTTTCAATAAGGGACATTACGCAGCCAAGTGTAGTAAAACAAGAGAGAAATTGAAGGGTACATTCCAACAGTTTCGCTCTGAGATCTTGTGTTTTTAAGTGTCATAAGAAAGGACATTTCCTAAATCATTGCCCAGAAGTAAGAAAGACGAAGCGTAAACCAGTCGAACCGGTCAATGAGTCAACTATTTGTTATCATTGTAAGAAGTGGGGACACCCTGTTGAGAAGTGTATGTTCGGGCTTTGCCCTTTGGAAGGAAGTCCCTAGAATGGATTCTTGCAAGAACATTAGGGCTCTATTCTTTCCAAACCTTTAGGTAATAGAAAGGCATCTAGATTTATGACTTCTGTAAGACTCTTAATTTGGATAAATGTATGTAATGTATGAACTATTAGTATGTAGTCAATTAATGTATGGAATATTTTGTGGTAGTACTAATGTAAAATTTTCTTTATCTATTAAGAATTGGACTCAGGATTAAATTGTTTAAAGATTTGGATTATTGATTCAAAAATAAAGGTTAATCTAATTTAAGGGGTTAAATCAACATTTGGAAATTTAGCTCGAATTTATATAATTCGAGATGGGTTAATGTTGAAATTTAGATTTCATTAGTTCAAATTGAATTTAATTTGAATTACTTAGAATTGAAGATGGATAAGTATAAAATTCAAATGGAAAATTTGAATTGGATTAATTTGAAATAAAATCGAAGATTTAATGGGTTCAAATTCAAATAGGAATTGGGACTAATTCATAGAAATTGAAATGATTTGAAATTGAAGTGGATTCAATTTGAAAATTAGTCTAAATTAATTTGAATAATTTAGAATTGTAGTTAAAGTGAATATGTTTAAAATCAAATGGAATTTGGTTTGAAATTGGAAAGAAATTGAGGTTAATTCAACTTGAATTGGGAATAAATCAAGTTTAAGGGAGATTGAAGTTATTTAAATTGGAATTGAGTCAATTTAAATGGAAGTGGAAATTTAAATTGAATTGATGAGAATGGAGATTTGGAAATTGAACAGTTTGGCTCTGGGCTATTTTCGAAATAAATTGTTTTAATATAAATCTATTTTTCCAAACTAGTACTATACAACTTTTCTTTTTAAACCTAAAACTATCTTATACTTGTTTTACAATTATTTTTGAAACTATTTAACAATGTTTTTCGACTGTTTGATAAACTAATTACTATTTTACAAATTAATTACTATTTTACAACTATTTTGCAATTATCTAAAATTTCTGAAACTATTTAACTATTTTCCAACTATTTTACAATTGGTTAACTATTTTACAATTAGTTAACTATTTTACAGCTATTTTACAAACTAAGAATTATTTTTCAACTACTTATCTATTTTTAAAATTTTCAAGCTATTTCCTAAATTTAAGCTGGATAGAGTTCAAACTGTTTATGATTGAATGTCCATTTGGGATAAGGATTAAAGTGATAATCCAATGAAATTAAAACAATTATGATTATATGGATATAAATTAAAGGAAACTGATTTGGCTAATAATCAATGAAGTTAAACACGTAGGATGTACGTATATTATTCTATTCGCACAGTGATTTGATCCAGATTCGAGCACAGAATTTCGAGATAGTTACACCGATCCGAGTCGGGATTTTTCACTCGATTTTCGACGGCAAACCTGGATATGGATTTTTGATTGGTTATGGAAATTCTCTATCATAGTTGTGACTATGCAAGGAGAATGACAGTTTCTGATCAAGAAACCAGATTTGAGTCTGCACTAGGAAGTCGAGTGGATGATACTAGTTCAGAAGATGAATTGTGTGGTCGAATGAGCGATCAGATTGATATAGCATACGGATGATATGTGTACATCATACGGGTTTGAATGAAATTGATACTGGAAATTTATGGATAGAAAATATGAAATGGTTTTTGAAATGTAAGGTATATTTTGTGAAATATATGATGAAGTAAAGTGGAAATTGGACATTTCTATGGTAGAAATTTACTTTATATAAATAAGTAATATGGTTAATAACTTTATAGATCAATCAAATTTGAATATTTGATTTGGCATAAACAAGGCTATATATCTTTGTTATATAAAATAAATCTCCCTTTGTTGAATCTACAGCCAGAAGGAAATGGTTTATTGAAAGTATTTGGAGCATAAAAAGGGTTTTATACAAGTTTAAAATGAACCAAAGATTTTTATCAAGGATTATATATATCTATATATAAGGGACCTTATGAGGATTTTGGAAGAAGGTTTTGGGAACCTTTGGATTTGGAGAGGCTTTTGATTTTTGGGTAAAATCAATATTGGAATTTGGAAAGCCTAGTTGAGAATTATCGATTTTGGGATAATCGATTTTGTGTAAAGGAAATTTATATGAGATTCATACTAGGTGTATAATTTGGAAGATACTATATGTGTATAGTATAAAGTGTTTTGATAAAGGCTCTGGGGAAAAAGGCATTCCCTTGAAATGAACTTCTCAGGAGTGCCACCGGGTGGTACTACCTTGAACCCTAAGGGAGATTGTAAAGTTGATCCTGTAAGGAGTCTGGACAAAACTAGTTCCTGAGGATTATGAGTAGAGTGTAGCGAAAGTCGATGGCGCTGATGCCTATAGAGGCATTTGGGTTATGCTATGACGACAGTATAACTCGATGTCACTGCGATCTACTGCAGACCATAGCGAAAGTCGTGTGTGCCGTTGAGAGCCAACAGTCAATGTTTGATTCTGTATTGGTAGACTGCGATCTATGGTAACATAGAGAAAGTCATGTGTGCCGTTGAGAGCCAACAATCTGTGTTTGATTTTACATCGGTGGACTGCGACATATGTAGTAGTGGAGAAGTTTCATTTTGACAGCAAAAATCGATAGACTGCGACATACGTACCTCTGTAATGTAACTACGATCTGTTGTGGGTTCCATGGCGTAATCGAGGGGCGCGAAGTGCCTACAGTTACATGGACTTTTGCTGCGATGGCAACGTAACCTAGGATGTAACTGCGACCATGGATGTGGGTGATGATTTCCAGAGCATTCTCACCAAAGATATTTCCTCAATTTCAAAATTGTTTTCTATATTTTCAATAAAATTATTTTCAAAATATTTTCACTGGATGTTGGAAACTGGTCCGCTAAGCACATATAGATTTTCAGTCGTATGCTTGATCAACGTATGACCGAATTTCTGTAAGAACAAGGATGGACTTGTCGAAACATCGAGTTATAAAAATATTTGTATTAAAACTATTTTAGTAATATTATATAGATTTTTAAAGTAGTTTAAAATGATTAAAGAAAATTTATATGATTTTAAGCATTTTAATTACTCTGGCTTCGTTCCTTTTCGAGGACGAAAAGATTTTAATGAGGGAGGAATGTAATGACCTGGGATTTTGGCAATAATATTTTAACACGCATTTAATCTGATTAAATAAAATACAAGCTTTTCATTTTATAAATAAATAAGACTTTTGGCCATTTACCATATATATGTATATATATATATGTATGTATGTATGTATTTTGGAAGAAACTTTGATTTGAAAATTTAAAATAGAATCTTTCAAAAATATTTAAAATAAATTTATCTTATTCACATTAAATTAAATTAAAATGTTCTACATTATTAACATTTGATATAATGTATGTATGTATGTATGTATATATATATATATATATATATGGATGCAATATAGGTAATAATGTTGAAAATAAAATTTATCTTATCAATATTAAATACAAGTATAAAATAAAATATATGTTATAGATTAAATGTTTGATAGTTAAACTTTAAATAGAAATCAAATTAAGGATTTATGTTAGTAATAAATTATATGGTTATATGGAAAATAAGATAAATACATATCAATAATTATAACAATTTTAAATTAAGCACAAAGGTATAAAATAAAACCAGACAAGGATGAAAGTATGTTTGCTGTGAGTTTTATATGTGCAAGGCAAGAAAAAAAAATATCTACAAACAAAATCTACGTACATACAAGGAATAAGATAAGGTTGTAAGCTTATACGGAAACATATACATTTAATACTATCATCTCAGCACCAAAATAAAGTCATTTCAAACATGTAAACAATCATTTCAAATTTCAGGAACAAATCTTGACCAAATATTTGAAAACAAAGAAAAAGCTTGTACCAGAAGCTCGTACCCTGTAAAACTGTTTCTATATATGCAATGCATCTTGATCTAGTTCGTTTATAACTTAGCAAGCCTGAAAAGAAAAAAAAGTAAACATCACTATATATACAAACTCAAATTCATTCAACTAAATAAAAACAAAACAGAAAGGATTTACAGGAAGATCAAACTACAGCTTCCAAAAACAATGGTTGCTCTCTGTTCAACACACTTTTCAGGTGAGTAAACGTACTATTTAAAATTTTAAATCTGGGTATTTGGTTCATGAAAAATTTGTGCTTTGCTGTATATTTTAAATAAGTAGCTCTGCATGTTTCTGTTTTACTGGGAATTTTTGTATGGCCTGTTCTTCTGTACTTCTGGTTTCAGAGAAAAGTAAACTAGAGAAAATTTAATATACCTTCATACAAACATTATTAAGCTTAGGATTTGAAACAAAATAAATTTGTTAAACTTATAGTATTGCCAAGAATTTGTTTAAAACTTAACAGTGAAGTTTTGACGCTGTAAATTTAATTTTACAGTGAAAAGATGATCATATGAAAAATTCAAATATTTTAAACCATCGATTCAATTATATAGCTTGAATCAACATTCAAAAATAATATTTTTAAAACAAAAATGGAAATTTTTGGTTAAGTATGTTAAGAGCAGTTCTTAGATGAACAAAAAATGCATTTCGATCAATTTCTGGTGGTCGAAGAATTTTTGGATATTGAAATTTTGAACGAAGCAAGTTTGACCATCGATGGTAATGGGAAAATTGTTAAATAAAATTTCTTTTGCAAGAATTGAGGGAACGAGGCGAATTTAGGGTTTATGCTCGGGTTTTGGACGTGGTCAGAAGTAAGGTGATTGCGCCTTCTCGGATTAATCGAGCTGCACGAAATTGAGAGGAAGAGTAGGATAGGGGATTGACGAGGTGAGGCTGGAGTTGTGGATTTTCTAATGGTCAGCGTGAGTTGGACGATGCGGTTTTGGATGAAGGTGTAAGTTTGAGTTTCGAACTGGAAACTCGATTTCGATTTAGGGTTGTTGGCATCGAGTCGTTCGTGGAGATCGAGTGTCGCGATGTTGTGTGACTTGCCGGAGGGATCGCAGCTCATCGGAAGGTGGTCGGGGCACTGTGCATGTGCATGGTGATGTTCATCGTGACTGGGTGTTTAGGTTGAGGGGGACTCGAAGGGGTGCTCGAGTAGGAGATGGCTTGGCTTGGGTTACTCGTGTTCGTGTGGAAATGCAGTTCATAACTTTAAACTTAAAAGTAAAAAAAAAGGAAAGTGTACGTGGAGAGGAAGAAGGTCTCGGGGGAAATGGTGAAGATCTCGAGTGTTTACTCGAGTAAGCAGGAAATATACTCGGTTGAGTTTTCAAAGCTAAGCCTAATTAAAATTGAAGTTACTCCTCTTATACAAGTTTAAGAATTTATAAATTAAGTCTAAAAGTTGAAGATAAGAATTTATTTTAAGATTAATACTTTAAAATATTTTTAAATCTAAATTAATATTTTAATTTAGTAGATAATTTAAGATAAGTATTAAATTTAATTAACATTAAAGCTTTGTAGTTAGTAAAAATTTGATTTCAAAGTTATTAAGGAAGATCCTAAAATGTTAAATAAGATGAATTATTATTAATTAATTGTTTGAAAAGGGGTAAATCAGAATGACTAATTGATTTATAATTGTAATTAACTAAGTGATTAGAGATTAATCAATTTGTAATTAAAGATTGGTTAATTAATAATTAAGTGTTTAATTAATTTGTAATTGAGAATTGTAAATTAGATAATTAAAGTTAATTAATAAATAACTAATAGTTAATTAATTAAGTAATTAATTAAAGACTAATGAATAATTAATTAGTAATTAATGATTAATTAAATTAACAATTAAGGAGTAATGAATTAAGTAATTAAGGTTTAATAAATTGATTAAGAAGTAACTAATTAAATGGTATGAAATGGAATAATTAGTTAATAAATGATTTATCAAGCAGGATTAAAGATGCTTGCTTATGAATGATCGTATAAGTAGAATATCTGGATTTGGGATATCTATTTGGTGACATTCTGTGATACTCTATGATATGCCTTGATTTATCTATGATATATGCTATGTGAATTCAAAGTGTTGAATTAAAAATTGTTTAAACTATTAAACAACTTGACCTTTAAATGGCGTTTGGATTTCGAAGAGACCGAAATCAGGTATTAGTAAGTACCCGAAACCACTTCGATTCTTTATAGATTGATATGTGAAATCAATAGGCTGGAACGAAATGACTTAAGTGAATTGGACTATTTAATCTAAATTTTTGTACTTAGAAAATTGACTTGAAAAATAAGTGATGCCTATAACAAAGTGTGAATTTTTAAATGGATAAGAGTTACCCCGGGTTTTATATAGGTTCTATGTTTGGTATTTCATGTTAGATGAGTTTACTCACGCTGGTTTCCAGCCTGACCCGGGTGTTACTTTGTTGTAATGCTTGGGTCAGACCGAGCATTACAGATTTTCAGGTAAGCACGTTCTGGAGCTTAGGAGGGGTGCTGGTTGGCAAGAACGTATGGAGCATTTCCGCTGTATTATAATGTTGCATATCTGAGACATGATGATTGTGTATATCCACTGTCTGTATATATGTGTAACTTTAATGTATTAAAATTTAATCGACAGATATAGGATTTTTTTGTAAATTGTTATTATTTATTATTATATTTTATCCATCGTTGGTGTTTCTGACCTTCTTCTTCTTCTGTCTCTTTCTTCTTTTTTCCTAACTATCTGGAGTTTTCGGGATCGGAAATTCCGGATCGTTACACTTCATCTTCGTTTCTATCTTATTCATAAAAGATAAATAAAAAATGAGGTAAGCTTTCATTTTGTTTTTCAAAAGCGTGCTCGTTCATTTCATATTTTGCCTGAAGCTAAACCCTATGGCCTCGTCCACCTTTCACAACCGCTCCTCCGCCTCTCTCCCCATAACAACCTGCGCCCAATCACCATGCACAATTAAATTTAATAAGCTGAATAGATTTTTATTTCAAATATAGTAATTTAGTTGGATAATTAAATTGTTAATTTAATATTTGAAATTGAGGAAATAATTAGAATTTGGATTTAATGTGAATAAAAATGTTTTATAAAGTTGAATTCAATCACATTTGAATTAGAATGATGTTAGAGAACTTTTAAAATTGAATTAAAAGTTAATTTGTAGAAATGGAATATTTTTATATTTAATTGACGAGTAAAAATAGCCATTTTTCAAACATTCTCGGATTTCAATGAAACTAGTTTCATTGGATCCGTAATGTTATATTATTGTAATATTTCAAATTTCGTGTCAATCGGATTTACGGTTTGTCCGGGGCAAGCTAAAACGCGTAAAAATCGGTTTAAGTGAATTTTAAATTTAAATATTCGATTCGAACACCTATCTTCCAAATAGGATCGAATTGGCATCCGATATATATTCCATTACGTTCGAAATATGGGTAAAACTTTATAAACGCAAGGCAACATGTTCAGTTTCGAGTTTGGAAAATTTGGCGATGAACAGTGTCGCGAATTTTCTATAAAAGGCCATCATTTTTCTTATTTTTCAACAAACCCTAAACCTTCTAGGGCTTGCCGCCAACAACTCTTCAATGACCAGAATTTTGCATCATTCTTCCTCAATTTTTTCTCGATCCCATGACTTTTACCAAAAACCTTCAACTAGAAGATTCTAGAGCTCGATAAGCACGATCAATCCAACGATCGTGATTGAGTATGGCGCAACGAATCCATGAAAATCGCACTCCGTTCGTGCTTCCTTTGCATAGTTTTTTGAGGTCCATGTGAGATCGAGTTTCGTGCTGTTGCGGAGGGAAGTGCATGGAGATTCAAGCCTTGAAATAGCATGCATCGATTATCATCAAAGTGACTGATGGTGGCTTGAAAATGGATTGAATAAAGGCGGCTAATGGGTTTGTTTTTGCGTTGAAAACCCGATGGAGGGAGAACGAAAAAGCACAGCCTGGATTTAGCTTTGATGAACGAACGACCAGATTTTGATAAAGGTTTAAAAATAAAATAAATAATCTGTAAATTATATAATAATTCGTATAAACTTTGTAACGTTGTAACTTTTTCATACGAGGTACGTTTCGCACGAAACGAATTACGTCAGGTTCGTATTGATGAGCACTACATTTTAGAGTTGATTTGGATGATTGGAGCTAGTGTGAATTTTGGGTAAAATTAAACGCGCGTTTAATTTTATTCGGAATAAAACACTAAAACTGCTATTGGATGCAATGTGAGTACAACTCACTCTTTCTGACTCACTGATATTTTTATATAAGTGAGAATAAATGTTATTTATGTTGATCGACGATTTTTTGTATGATATATGATATATTGATTGGTATTTTGATATATACCTGCCTAGTGGAGCAGATGACCCTATACGTTCCGTGTATGAGCAGATGACCCTTTGTACGCGCGTCTGCCTCGAAGTAGACATTGTACACATATTTATAATATGTATATTTGTTGAAGGTGACAGGTTGGTGGGATCCAACTGGATTCCTCACCTGTATTGATTTATTTACAGATATTGTTATATATGCTATTATCATATGATATATGATGTTTTAGATGCCGTGATTGATGTATTTAGTGTTATTGCAACATTGTGCCTATTTGTGGAATTATAGAATGTTAAAGTGAAGATTTCCAAATTTAAAAGGACTTTAAAGTGATTTTGGAAATAAACGTTTTATTGATTTTTTGAATTGTAAAGGAATTGAATTTATTTTGAATAAATAAATATTTTAATTTTTATGTTATAAAAATTATGATTTCTGTGAAATATAGTAAATTATGATTTTTGAAATATGAAATGAACTATTTTGTAAAATAGTTTAAATGGAGGTTTTTGAAGTTATAATAAACGGCATGTAAATATAAGATCTATAAAATTGATATTTTACAAATAAAAGTGTTAGAATTATGGATGAGTTTTATAAATGTTAAAATGAAGTTATAAATGAATTTTATAAGTGAATAAGAATTATAATTGTGAAGTTCTAAAATGAATGAATTTGTGAAATAAGAGATTTATAATTCATTAACTTAAAATTTGGATTGGCACATAAATGAGATGTTAATGGAATTGGTAAATAAAAGAAATTTATAATTTGAAGTTCTTACAAAATATAAATGGAGTTTATAAACATTGTTGTATAACTACGAAATCAATTGAATTTAATATGAAAGCTTATTAAAGGAGATATAGTCGTGATTTTGGACAAAGAATTATCCTTTAAGTTAAATGTTGAAATAATAAAGAATTTTCTTGGGAGTAATATCCACGATTTTGGACAGTGGATAATCTTTTAAAATAAATGTATAGAAGTTTTGGTTTGGATAAATGAATTATATTCACGATTTAGGACAGCGAATAATATATTAAGTTAAAGAAATGTTTTGGAAAGTAATCTTTTAGATGGAGTAAAATGGTTTAAAGATGTTTTAAAATGTGTTAAGGATCGAAACCATAGATTCCAACATTCATTGTTCAAATAAACGTCTTCGAGAAGTAAGAAAATGATGGACTACAACACTGCTGTTATAGTAAATAATTTTTGAAAGGAAATGTTTTTATATAGTATTGGAATTTATATACCTATCTAATTTTCGATCCCTATGCTAGTGATTTTGGGTTGTCGTAACGATGTTTTACGCAACATTCATTTTGACCCAAATAAAAATATTTAAAAGAATCTTTTCCTTAAAGAATAAAATATATACTTAATCGTGATTTAAGTATATAGAATATTTTCCAAGTGTTGAAAATAAATAGATGTGTGAATTACTTATTATTAAATAAGTATTTGGAAATGTTTTCCAATGTTGAAATGTTTTGAGAATATATCTTTTTAAAGATAATTTGAAGTGGATATTTGGCAAGTGATTTAATTAATAAAAGATTAATTAAAAGGGCCTAGTGGTTGTTATGGTGCTGAATGTTTGTTTGCTTTGATAGTTAAATAATCGACTATCGAACATTTGCCAAATTTTAGTTTCTCGACTTGATGTGGGAACTACCGAGCCATACACTTAGTACGTCGCCTTCTGTGTAGGCTTGATTATCATTTGGATGTTGATTCGTATAGTGTGGAGTATTACTCCAATCTATCGAGCTTCCTTTTTGGCCTGAAGGATAGCGAGTTGAAAGTTGGAGACGAGATAAGTCTATGAGAATTAGTTTCTATGTGAGGTTGAGAAACGCTTTTGCGTTGTTGGTGCGAAGAAACCGAGATCAGATTTATCTGAAAACCACTTCGGACCAACGTATATGTGATGATTGTGCAGGTTGCTTGTGATGGTATTGGTATTCTGGATTTTCATAGTGGGGGACTGCTTGTTGATCGTTTGGGGTTAAAATCCCATTATACATCCAGTAGCAGTGATCTCTTCATTATGAAATATCCAATGCAAGGATTATTCGCTACTAATCCTAGGGATTTCCCGACAGGATGTGGTAGGAATGTACCTTCGGTTTGTCCTGTTCCTGGACAACTTGTATGGATGTTTGTCTGACATTGAATTTCTACAGATTACGTACATTGGTTTTTACAAACGTACGCTAGTTGTGGTTGAGAAGGCAACTTCTCTTAGCTTAACACGCTCCTTGAGACGTATGAGGTTAAGGGTTGTATTTTTGTGTAAGGCAATTAATAGTCAACGGAAATGGCCGTGTGGAATCCAAAGTGATGTGATTGTGATTTGTGAAAGGTAATCGTTACCTCAGGCCTCATCAACCGAAAATGGCCGAAACAGGGTTAGATGCGGCAAGGCTAAGTAGGTCGCTCCCATTAGGGTATGACCATCCTCTTCTAGAAATATCTTTGCATGCTATGACATCGTGTATCTGATTATTGTGGTTTGTATATGCTAGAGGGCCCTCAGTAAGGTCGGTAACGACCAGAGGATGACATATTCGGTACCATCTAGTTATAGAGGTGGGTCGGTCTTGTGTTGGCAGAGAAACTTTATGATGGTTTCTCGGTACATTCTTCTAGAGATGTACCGCTGGAAGGTAGTCCCTTCACCTGGTCATTTGTATGGAAATTCAAACTTCACTACGTGTTTTCCATTTTGATTGTATTACCCAATTGGGATATATGCTGGAATTTAATCAATGTAATAATTTCGGCTATGATTAATATTATTTGTATATAGTAGATACTACTATAATATAAGAGGATTTGATATGATATGTTTTAGTTATCGTAAGGTAAAAACATGTCCATATTTATGTGTGGACTTGTCTTACGAGATACTTTTGTTTTGATAAAGGTAAAGTTTGGAAATTTAATAAATTCAGTTAAGTGTGTTTCTCACACTGGTTTACCTGACAGATCCGGGCGTTCTTCCATTTCAATGCTAAGGTCAGACCGAGTATATCTACAAGTTATGCTTTGGTGCATTTGGAGCTTCAGCAGGAGAGCTGGAGATCTTCATTTTCGTACATCCTTATTTTCTTGATTATCCACTGCATTATTTCTTTGTTTGTTGTTTATATTATCAGCGATTATGAGGACAGATTATTATAACTATTCAGGCTGATAACTGTTGATTGATTGCTGACTCTGATTTATGTGTGTGTGTATATACAGTTTCCGTTTTGTAAAGATCATTGATATGATATTATATATTTTCTGCTGCGATGTGAGATTCTATATTGTTATGTTTTGTTCTATCTTCTCTCTTTCTTCTCTTCTCTTCTTCTCTCTTCTTTTCTTTCTCTTGACTTTCTGTCAGTCTGTGCATTTTGGGTCGGGCATGTATGGGATATTGTTGATTCAAAGGGTACGGATTTTTGGGTCGTCACATTTAGTATTAGAGCTTAGATTTTGTATATTCCTAATCTTTGATGTGTACTCAGTATAGATAGGGACAGTAGCACCCTAGATTGAGTTTGAGTGTATTATATATATGAGCGCGTATTTGTTAGTGAATATAAAATATTTTATATTGTGTTTGTTTATCCATTGAGCTGTTTGTGAATTCTGGTCGGTATGTGGAACGCCATATTATCGATAGGGATTTCTAAACACTTAAACGAGGCAAGTCGACATAGTATTATTTTAAATTGGGTAAATGAAATAATTTTACCTAGATTATATTTCATATATAATGGAAATGATTTTTCAAAAATTATTAAAGTGTATATAAATTGATTATTTGGTTGTTAAAGATGTAAATATATAAGTTAATGAAAAAGTTGTTTGAATAATCTAAATAGAAATAATAATTGTAAAAGAATAAATTATATAAAAATGAATTATAAAGTATGGAATTATAATTAATATGATTTAGAAATGTGAAACGAGTTTTGGACTTATATATGAAGTAAGAATTTACTTTAGTAAAGTTGAAATAAATGTGAGTTAGCATAGTAATTATATGATTTGAAATTTAACTAAAGGAAAGTTAATAAAGTGAATTGGATTTGAAATTATAAAGATTGAGTTTAGTGAATGAAAGTGAACTTAGGTAGATGTTCATGGAATTATGAATAATTAAGTTGTATAACTTATAAAATGAGAAAAGGTAAGTAAAACCAATTGTTAAAATGGTTAAACAATTTTGTTAAGCAAAACAAAATCTGAATTTGAATAGTGAGATGAAATTTGACTTAAGTAAATGTAACATCCCGCCTTTTCGCATGCTTTAAATCGACACATGTGCCAATTCAAACCGTTCGGAAGGGCGGATTGTTATGGGGTAAATAAGAAAAACGAGAAAGAAATAAAACAAAACAGAATCTCACAGTGGAAGGATAAAATATAATAATCAAATATACAGTTTATAAAACTGTTTTAAAATATTCGATTATACTTATACAACATACATCAGAGTTACACATACCATATAACAATGCAGCAGAACAATATAAGTGTAGTGGAATATAATAAATAATAATAGAAATCTCCGTCTTCGTCCTCTAGAGCTAAAGTCTTCGATCCTGAAATGCTCGGACTGACCCGAGTGAATTGAAAAGGCAAAACACTCAAGTCAGAACTAAAATATCTTATGTAAGTTAAATCAACAGAAATAAATATGAGTGCAATAACTCAAGAGATGTTCGGGATTTACATCTCCTAAGAATCCGTTAAACTATTTACTATGTAGTATATTGCGCTATTATAACAGTGTCTAATTGTAAAATAAACTTACTTTTTTCTTAGCATTAAGGAGTGACCCAATATTCCCCTTAACACGTAATAGTCCCAGCAGTCCATCCAATATCATAGTCCCTCCTGATCGAGAAGCCACCAGAGAATACCACACGGGCTATGGGAGAAATCCAAACTCGTACAAGGCGTGATAGGGTAGGTGACACGGCACAACTAGGCAATGCCAGGTTAGATATACCAATTACGCTTTCGAGTCGGTGGTAACGCGTAGCCGCAGCTACCGCCCACCTCGAGCCACACCCCCAAATAAAAAAAATCAAAAGTGGCTATCGAATCAATCCAAAAGTCAGTGTATAATCGAAGGGATGTGTCCGATCAAAGGTGCTACCTAAATTAACCCGTCAATCGCTCCTTTTTAGCCACCTTGTGCCAACTCATGGGAGTTGGATCCACGTATTTACCTTAAAGGAAATGCCGCCACCATCCTACTTCATTCTGGAATCTCCACCTTATGATATCATTTTATTTTATAAATATCCCTTTCCCAAAATCATAATATTTTCAAATATATATACCTTGAAACCATAGCTTTTGAAACATAACTTTTAATACTTAATGGTTCAAACACTATATTACTTTAAAAAAAATAGCTTCTTCAAATTCCACAATAAATTCCTAATATCAATTTGAACCTCCAATTAAACCATTTTAATTCCCATATATTTCAAAGCTTAAATATTCTATATTTCAAAACTTTATAGTTCATATATTTCAATCTTTAAATATTCCACTATTTCAAAATGGATTCTTTGAAAATTTAATATATTTCAAATCTAATTACTATTATTTAAATTTGAAATATCTACTTACTAAACAAATATTATTCGGGTAAAACCCTTAAACTTCAATAACAGGATATTCTTTTAATTAAATTAACTTGATAATATTCTTTAAACAAATTTGATATTCGTTTAAATCCTCTACTCAAAATCAAGTTATAAGATCATACCCTTTAAATCTAAATTTATTTACATTTCAAACAAATTTTTCAAGGAAAATTCTTAGATACATTAATTCAAATCATATTCACATTTATCTTCAACCTTACTTTTATTTGAGTTATTATAAACTCTATATACAATAGAATTTCAAATATATTCTTAACCATTATATAAACGAAATAAACTTCATTTTTTAGCTTATTTTAAAATTCGAAACAAATTTATACATACTAAATTCAAGAATTTTTACTATATATATATCAAAATTTAATACTTATTAAACCATATTCTTTCCAAAACCATTGAAAATCATTTCAAAAATAATTATATATATATATATACACCGTGGTGCCTGTATATAATTTTCTATCCTATGGTCAAGTGATGTGGATATTTATCATTTCAATCCGCAATTTAAAAATAAAAAAAATGCGGTTGTATATCATTTCAAACCGCACTTCCGAATGAAATAAAGATGCATAATAACTTGTAGTTTATATAATATAAATACAAATCCATTCATCAATCATATCAATCATCAAACATTTATCAATTTATCATCCAATTCAAACAATCACACCAATAAATAATAGTTAATTACTGACAGTTAATTTTTTAATAATGAATTAAATAACTGTTTAACTGTAGTTTATATGCAATAATAAATAAATTTAACTAGCAGTTTATATGCAATAATAAATTTAACTAAAATTTTAACTGGCAGTTTATATGCAAAAATAAATTAAATAACAAGTAAATTATACGAATGCAAATTAACTGAGATAATGATGAAATATATGCGAAGCAGCTATAAATAAATTTCTAAACACATCATAAATCAATTTAACAAACATAAGAAATTTTAGAAATTGTGAGTGGGTCAAAACACTCACCTTTTGAATTTAAATTGGATCTAAATCCAATTTAAACCCAAAAATTTGATAGTCTCCAAATCCTTCCAAACAAGCATCAAAGTGTCCGGAATTTTGTTACGATCCTAACAAAAAAAATCGCACGTGAAACTAACCATGTATGCAAAAGTTATTAATGTTTGAACATTGTTAAATTTGAATTAAATAAATAAAAGAAAAAAAACAAAACCC
This sequence comes from Allium cepa, assembly GCA_030765085.1. Classification (NCBI taxonomy): domain Eukaryota; kingdom Viridiplantae; phylum Streptophyta; class Magnoliopsida; order Asparagales; family Amaryllidaceae; genus Allium; species Allium cepa. The sequence goes on from CM060931.1 coordinate 473,059,220, forward strand.
TCACCAAAATTGACACGTCACCCTTCTCTACCGTATGCCATCGTGAAAACCACATCACGTTCAAACCCATGGAACGCACAGCCCCCCAACTTTGACAGTGAATCTCGGCCGCCACTGGCCACCAGAGGACGTCGCCCCGCCTCCACCACGACCGCCTCCCTCTACCGTTCCTACGCCTTGAAGCCCAACGCACTCGGCCTCCCCTATCACCGCCACCGCCGCCAAAATTCCAAGGTCTTCCAAACCCTAAATCGCCAAATTCCGATGCCTCAGCCACCAATTGAGGCTGCGACCACCACTATAGGACTTCCCCCGCCGAGATCTACAATACCCAGATTTTGATTTCGCCAATTTCTTTCCGAATCAAAAACGCCCAATTTGCCCTAGGGTTTCGAAATTCATGAACATTGACCGAGATTTGCCGTTGATTCGAGCACCAATAGCAAAAACAGAAGCTACGCGTAGATTCGTATCGATGAGATCTTCGATTCTATATTTTTTTTGAATTTTTTCGAAGAGTTTGAATTTTCATTTAATTTTTGAATTTTGAAATTGGATCTGAAATTTGTTCGTCTGCCATTGAGGAGGAGAGAGTTGAGATGTACGTACAGACAAATGAGAATAGAGGAAGGCTAGGGTTTATAGCAGGATATTTATAGAGAAAGTTGAAATAGAATAAATGGATGGGTTAAATATACGTGGTGATGACAAAATGGCCCAAAAAGCCCGTTCTGACTCCGGAACGAAATTAGGTCAACTCATATATCAAAATAGATGTTTAAAAATATTATGAACGCAATGGAAAAGGTTTCAGGTTCAAATTGCATCGTATGAAGATGTTATGCTGAAAATAATATTTTCAAATCGATTTCAAATTGATTTCAAGGCGTTTCGAGTCCGTATGATCAAATGACGAGCCCGATCGCTACGAAACGTGAAATCTTGAAATCCTACAATAATTCACCGATACGGATCCGATGAAACTGGTTTCGTCGAAATCCGAGTGGTTGGCCAAAATGGCTATTTATATATTAATTAAATAAATAAAAATTTAGTCAATTTAATCAAATTCTCAATTTGAATTCGATAATTACCAATTCTTATTATTTTAAATTTTCCAATCATTTACAATGATTTAAACCAAATTTAACTGTCAATTATAGTTGATAAATTTATAAATTTCAATATTAACCCAATTTCATTAAATTTTCGAATTATAAATAAATTTCCCAAAGTTCCATTTAATTAATTAAATAAATTATTATTCCATTATCTATTAATCCTTTCAAAAATCATAGCTAATATTTGTCTTTCATTCATTACATTAGTGTTCTCATTACATCTAATCGAAATATTAAATGTTGAATTTCATTTATTTGCAATAAATTTAATTATTAAATTTTTCACTTAAATCAAATTAATAAATCTTGCTTTCTATTCTTTAAATAAACGAATTTCCATATAGTAAATAAGCTTAGCATAAATTTCATCTTACAAAGTTAACCATCTTAAATTTCAAAACCAATCTACCCTAACTGCACAATTTAAGTCAATTAATTGTAATTGATTCCACATTAAATATTATTAATTAAAAATTAGAACCTAAATAAATTTGTTTATTGATTTAAAATCTTGCTATTCAGTAAATAGACATTTTATGGGTATAAATAACACTGAATTGTAATACATTTCATTAATGCCTGCTTCATTTCATATGAATTCCCCTTTATAAACTAAATCACATTGACAAAAAAAAAAAATTAATTTAGATTTATTTGCAATCGATTGCCATTCTTAACTTTATATACTAAATAAATGGTTAACCTAAATAATTGTTACCTTTTAACATTCAAATTCACTTACAACTATCATTAACAACAATGTTGCCATTGATTTAGATTTAATTAAATAAGATGAATGGGTAAAATTTTATAATTATCACTAATGCTAAATTTACTTACATTCATACTTAGTTACCAACTACAATTTATTACAATTACTTAATTTGCATTGATTTAATCAAATTGTAGTTTAATACGTATTATTTCCTCCATTAATATAACCTTTGAATTAAAGTCCCAATTCTCCAATTACTACCTTAAAATAAGATTACGTTTCTTTTAATTTCCATTTCCACCTCCGTTGTTTTATATTACAATCATTAAAGTAACGTTTAGCATCAACACAACCATTATGAATACTTATCAACCTACATTATCTTTATTACATTAATGTACGTTTTATCCCATTATAAAATAATGCGTACATTAATTAATTCATATTTTTATCACTTCCGTATATAAATTTTGTAACCAAGATACACATTTACATTTCTTTCTTACTTTAATTAATTACCAAATATTTCTATCTACACTCAATTTTAGCTTTGTTATCTTAACAAAACCATAAATTGTTAATTGCCTAATATATACATTGATTATCATTAAATGTTTTCCATAAATTTATTTGGTTTCAAACTTCTTATCATCAATTAATGCCCTATAAATAAACTTACGTTCCTATTAAATTTACATTATTTCCAATTAATTGAAATATAAATTTTAAATTGTAAATTTTAATTACAATTGATACATCAAATTTCTACATTCATCCCCATATAAAATACGAGATTATTATTTCTTTTTAAATTTAAATTAAAAATCTAATTAATTTAATTCATTTTAAACAACGAATTTTTCGGGCCGTTACACTCTCCCCCACTCAAAACTTTTCGTCCTCGAAAAGGAAAAAGAAAGGGAAAAGAAGAATTTAGAAATCAATATATCTTATTCAAACTATTAACTTTAAAATCAAATAATTTACAAAATTTATTGCTCTAAATGAAATATACCCATTTATAACCATTAATCTTTTTATACTTAAGTAATTAAAGTTTAGAAATCATTTTCAAAAATTTCTAAGTCCAAAATTTACGAATTTTTTTGGCAGTCTCCTTTGTACGGAGAGGCTCGGGAGAAAGTATAATATCAAATATAACAAAATATCACATATAATATCCAAAATATTATATCCCAACAAGGGAAAATATATAAAATAGCGCTACAAAACCGTAATCCAAGAAACGTACCTATTTGTTGGGCAAGTTACGCTTATATTATAGAACCAACTGCAGTAGCAATTGCTTCCATAACCTGCACTTCACTTATATAGTCCAATAAAGTTACATTTATATAAAATGAGATATTAAAAATGGTTTCAACCACAAATATCCAATTCAATACAAACAACCATCAATAGCAACAAATCAAACAATCATCTCATCAACACACATCAATCATTCATTCATATCAAACAAAACAAATAGAGGTTCGGGTTCAAACTTTAAATTTGCACAGAACGAAAAATAAACTGCTTCGTGCACCATTTACTCAACAGTCTTAGATGAAACTAAATAGACTATTTCCATATCCAAACAATTTAAAGTATCCTTACCGAACAACTATAAACCAAAACAAATTCCAAACAATAAATCAAGTTAATTTTTGTTAATTTCATTTCAAACTATTGTTGTGTGATTTCTTTTGCATTACATGAATTTATTTATTACTTAATTTCACTTATTTACAGTATTCATTTTCCTACTCATTTTATTTATAAATAGCTTCAACATTTATTTAAGTCTATCATTACTTACAACATTTATCTTCTATCATATTTCATTATAGTAAGGTTTCCATTATAACGTAGGTTTATAACAATTATAACATTAGATTCTTATTAATAACAACAATTTATTGAACCCTTCATTACATACTTCTATTTGTACAGTTTCCATTACATTTCTTATTAAACATTTCAACTTTTAATATTTGGTAAGTTATATATATGTTTAAAGAATGCAAATGAAACTTATACAAGTTTTTCCCTCATTTCTTTTAATTTAATCTAATGTTCAATAATTACATCTTTTGTTTTATAAGTTACAATTTCATCTTTCTTGTTATTTCATTTATAACTATCGTTTAATTCCTTTTTATTTATAACTTATCATTAAGTCTTCTTATTTCCTTTAGAGATTTCAATTATTAATTACTTACGTTCAAATTCACTACAATAACTGAAACTATTAATTAATGGAAACTTAAGAATTTAAATATCGGGTTTTTATTCAAAAGTCATTTTAAGACAACAGATAAACATATGCTTGCACTTTACATATCCAATAATATTTAAAACAATTTAAAATTTATAACTATTTATCAAATAAATCTAATAGTAAAACTACTATAATGGCCTTCCCACTTTGAAACTCAAAAATGAATGTCGATGATGCGTGCACTCATCACCGAAATTATTTTCCAGCGAGATAGAGGGGAGTACAAAACTTATTTTTTTTCAAATTTCTTTTAAAACTTTCTTTCAAATTATATTGAAATATTTATATCAGAAAATACTTCTAAAATAATATTACTATCCCAAAATTATTCGAAAGAAATTTTCAATAGCCCGGAACTTAAGTTCTAAATTTCCCATTTCATTTATTTTATTTTCAATCTTACTTCGACTACTAATTATAAAGTTATTACCTAACAACCAATATATTGCAACCAAATATATATATATATATATATATGTCATTTAAAATTTATTTTATATATAGAAAATATAATAGGCAGAATTATTTCATTCGCCTACAATAAGAACAAATATTATGTCGGTCTGTCCTATTAAGTGTTTAGAAATCCCTATTGACGTCATAGCGTCCCATGCACCAACCAGAATTTATAAATACAAAACGGAAAAAATTAACACAATATTAAAATCTTTTATAACACTAACAAGTATGCTCTCTCATATATACACTCATCGACTCCCATAGGGTATTACTACCCTATTAATTAAGAGTCAGACCCCACAAAGCTAAGGTTTATCAATAAACCAAAGCTCTGATACCACACTGTAACATCCCGCCTTTTCGCACGCTTTAAATCAACACACGTGCCAATTCAAACCGTTCAGAAGGGCGGATTGTTATGAGATAAATAAGAAAAACGAGAAAGAAATAAAACAAAACAGAATCTCATAGCGGAAGGATAAAATATAATAATCAAATATACAGTTTATAAAGCTGTTTTAAAATATTCGATTATACTTATACAACATACATCAGAGTTACACATACCATATAACAATGCAGCGGAACAATATGAGTGTAGTGGAATATAATAAATAATAATAATAGAAATCTCTGTCTTCGTCCTCGAGAGCTAAAGTCTTCGATCCTGAAATGCTCGGACTGACCAGAGCGAATTGAAAAGGAAAAACACTCGAGTCAGAACTAAAATATCTTATGTAAGTTAAATCAACAGGAATAAATATGAGTGCAATAACTCAAGAGATGTTCAGAATTTACATCTCCTAAGGATCCGTTAAACTATTTACTATGTAGTATATTGCGCTATTATAACAGTGTCTAATTGTAAAATAAACTTACTTTTTTCTTAGCATTAAGGAGTGACCCAATATTCCCCTTAACATGTAATAGTCCCAGTAGTCCATCCAATATCATAGTCCCTCCTGATCGGGAAGCCACCAGAGGATACCACACGGGCTACGGGAGAAATCCAAACTCGTACAAGGCGCGATAGGGTAGGTAACACGGCACAACTAGGAAATGCCAAGGTAGATATACCAATTACGCTTCCGCGTCGGTGGTAACGCGTAGCCGCAGCTACCGCCCACCTCGAGCCACACCCCTAAATAAAAAAAATCAAAAGTGGCCACCGAATCAATCCAAAAGTCGGAGTATAATATCGAAGGGATGTGTCCGATCAAAGGTGCTACCTCAATTAACCCGTCAATCGCACCTGTTTTAGCCACCTTATGCCAACTCACGGGAGTTGGGTCCACGTATTTACCTTAAAGGAAACGCCGCCACCATCCTACTTCATTCTGGACTCTCCACCGTGTACAGTGTTGTTAAAGTGGTTTTCGAGGTTGGCAGAGAGTACGACAACTTCCGATCCCGGTCTCTTCAACAACCAATCGTTATTATAACACCGCGGTTATTTCAAAATAATTTATACTTTAAAACTAGAATATAATATCTCCTTCAAATCATATAAATAGGATATCATTTATATTTTTAAAAACCCAAAACAATATGATATCATTTTATTTTATAAATACCCCTTTCCCAAAATCATAATATTTTCAAATATATATATACCTTGAAACCATAGCTTTTGAAACATAACTTTTAATACTCAATTGTTCAAATACTATATTACTTTAAAAAAAAACAGCTTCTTCAAATTCCATAATAAATTCCCAATATCAGTTTGAACCTCCAATTAAACCATTTTAATTCCTATATATTTCAAAGCTTAAATATTCTATATTTCAAAACATTATAGTTCATATATTTCAATCTTTAAATATTCCACTATTTCAAAATGGATTCTTTGAAAATTTAATATATTTCAAATCCAATTCCTATTATTTAAATTTGAAATATCTACTTACTAAACAAATATTATTCAGGTAAACCCTTAAACTTCAATAACAGGATATTCTTTTAATTAAATTAACTTGATAATATTCTTTAAATAAATTTGATATTCGTTTAAATCCTATACTCAAAATCAAGTTATAAGATCATACCCTTTAAATCTTAATTTATTTACATTTCAAATAAATTTTTCGAGGAAAATTCTTAGATACATTAATTCAAATCATATTCACATTTATCTTCAACCTTACTTTTATTTGAGTTATTATAAACTCTATATACAATATAATTTCAAATATATTCTTAACCATATTATATAAACGAAATCAACTTCATTTTTTTTAGCTTATTTTAAAATTCGAAACAAATTTATACATAGCTAAATTCTAAAATTTATACTGTATATATATCAAAATTTAATACTTATTAAACCGTATTCTTTCCAAAACCATAGAAAATCATTTCAAAAATAATATATATATATATATATATATATATATATATATATATATATATATATATACCGCGGTGCCTGTATATAATTTTCTATCCTATGGTCAAGTGATACAGATATTTATCATTTCAATCCGCAATTTAAAAATAAAAAAATACGGTTGTATATCATTTCAAACCGCAATCCCGAATGAAATGAAGATGCATAATAACTTCAGTTTATATAATCTAAATACAGCATCTATTCATCCATCATATCAATCATCAAACATTTATCAATCTATCATCCAATTCAAACAATCACATTAATAAATAATAGTTAATTACTGACAGTTAATTTTTCAATAATGAATAAAACAACTGTTTAACTATAGTTTATATGAAATAATAAATAAATTTAAGTAGAAGTTTATAGGAAATAATAAATTTAACTAAAATTTTAACTGGCAGTTTATATGCAAAAATGAATTAATTAACAAGTAAATTATATGAATGCAAATTAACCGAGATAATGATAAAATATATGCCAAACAGCTATAAATAAATTTCTAAACACATCATAAATCAATTTAACAAACATAAGAAATTTTAGAAATTGTGAGTCGGTTAAAACACTCACCTTTTGATTTAAATTGGATCTAAATCCAATTTAAACCCAAAAATTTTACAGTCTCCAAATCTGTCCAAACTGGCATCAAAGTGTCAGGAATTGTATTACAATCCTAATAAAAAAATCATGCGTGAAACGGACCACGTATGCAAAAGTTATTAAGGTTTTAACATTATTAAATTTGAATGAAATAAATAAAAGAAAAAAAAACAAAATCCTCACCTAAATTGACACGTCACCCTTCTCTACCGTATGCCATCATGAAAACCACATCACGTTCGAACCCATGGAACACACAGCCCCCAACTTTGACCGTGAATCTCGGCCACCAGAGGACGTCGCCCTGTCTCCACCACGACCGCCTCCCTCTGCCGCTCCTATGCCTTGAAGCCCAACGCACTCGGCCTCCTCTATCACCCCGCCGCCGCCAAAATTCCAAGGTCTTCCAAACCCTAAATCGCCAAATTCCGATGCCTCAACCACCAATTGAGGCTGCGACCACCACCATAGGACTTCCCCCGTCGAGATCTACAATACCCAGGTTTTGATTTCGCCAATTTCTTTCCGAATCAAAAACGCCCAATTTGCCCTAGGGTTTCGAAATTCATGAACTCTGACCGAGATTTGCCGTTGATTCAAGCACCAATAGCAAAAATAGAAGCTAGGCATAAACTCATATCGATGAGATCTTCGATTATATAATTTTTTTGAAATTTTTCGAAGAGTTTGAATTTTCATTTGATTTTTGAATTTTGAAATTGGATCTGAAATTTGTTTGTCTGCCATTAAGGAGGAGAGAGTTGAGATGTACGTATAGAAAAATGAGAATAGAGGTAGGCTAGGGTTTATAGTAGGATATTTATAGAGAAAGCTGAAATAGAATAAATGGATCGGGTTAAATATACGTGATGACGACAAAATGCCCAAAAGGCCCTTTTTGACTCCGGAACGAAATCGGGTCAACCCATATATCAAAATAGATGTTTTAAAATATTCTGATTGTAATGGAAAAGGTTTCAGGTTCAAATTGCATCATATGAAGAAGTTATGCTGAAAACAATATTTTCAAATCGATTTCAAATTGATTTCAATTTCATTGATTTCATGGCGTTTCGAGTCCGTACGATCAAACGTCGAGCCTGATCGCTACAAAATTTGCAATCCTACAATAATTCACCAATACGGATCCGATGAAACTAGTTTCATCAAAATCTGAGTCAGTGGCCAAAATGGCTATTTTTATATTATTTAAATAAATAAAAATTTAGTCAACTTAATCAAATTTTCAATTTGAATTCGATAAATACCAATTCTTATTATTTTAAATTTTCCAATCATTTATAATGATTTAAACCAAATTTAACTGTCAATTATAGTTGACAAATTTATAAATTTCAATATTAACCCAATTTCATTAAATTTTCGAATTATAAATTAATTTCCCAAAGTTCCGTTTAAATAAATAAATAAATTATTATTCCATTATCTATTAATCCTTTCAAAAATCATAGCGAATATTTGTCTTCCATTCATTACATTAGTGTTCTCATTCCATCTAATCGAAATATTAAATGTTGAATTTCATTTATTTGCAACAAAATTTAATTATTGAATTTTGCACTTAAATCAAATTAAAAAATCTTGCTTTTTATTCTTTAAATCATCGAATTTCCATATAGTAAATAGGCTTAGCATAAATTTCATCTTATAAAATTAACCATCTTAAATTTCAAAACCAATCTACCCTAACTGCACAATTTAAGTCAATTAATTATAATTGATTCCACATTAAATGTTATTAATTAAAAATTGGAGCCTCAATAAATTTGTTTATTGATTTAAAATCTTGCTATTTAGTAAATAGATATTTTATGGGTATAAATAACATTGAATTGTAATACATTTCATTAATGCGTGCTTCATTTCATATAAATTCCCCTTTATAAACTAAATCACATTAACAGAACGAAAATAATTAATTTAAATTTATTTGCAATCAATTGCCATTCTTAACTTAATATACTAAATAAATGGTTAACCTAAATAATTGTTACCTTTTAACATTCAAATTCACTTACAACTATCATTAACAACAATGTTGCCATTGATTTAGATTTAATTAAATAAATTAGATGAATGGGTAAAATTTTATAATTATCATTAATGCCAAATTTACAAACATTCATACTTAATTACCAACTATAATTTATTATAATTACTTAATTTGCATTGATTTAATCAAATTGTAGTTTAATATGTATTATTTCCTTCATTAATATAACCTTTGAATTAAAGTCCCAATTCTCCAATTACTACCTTAAAATAAGTTTGCGTTTCTTTTAATTTCCATTTCCTCCTCCGTTATTTTATATTACAATCATTAAAGTAACGTTTAGCATCAACACAACCATTATGAATACTTATCAACCTGCACTATCTTTATTACATTAATGTACATTTTATCCTATTATAAAATAATGCATACATTAATTAATTCATATTTTCATCACTTTCATATATAAACTTTGTAACCAAGGTATACATTTACATTTCTTTCTTACTTTAATTAATTACCAAATATTTCTATCTACACTTAATTTTAGCTTTGTTATCTTAATAAAACCATATATTGTCAATTGCCTAATATATACATTGATTAACATTAAATGTTCTCCATAAATTTATTTAGTTTCAAACTTCTTATTCATCAATTAATGCCCTATAAATAAACTTACGTTCCTATTAAATTTACATTATTTCCAATTGATTGCAATATAAATTTTAAATTGTAAATTTAATTACAATTGATACATCAAATTTCTACATTCGCCCCCATATGAAATACAAGATTCTTATTTCTTTCTAAATTTAAATTAAAAATCTTATTAATTTAATTCATTTTAAACATCGGATTTTTTGGGGTCGTTACAGTAAAAGTTAGGTAAGATAGAATTTGAAATGAATTAGAGATGAACTTAAGTTGTATAGTGAAAGTGAAGGTAAATGAAATTGAAATGAAAGATAACTTAAGTGATGTTAAATGAAGTTGATTTTGGTATCAAAGTAAATTAATAAAGTGAGTTAATAAACAGAAGTGGTTAAATGAAAGTCAAATTGAATGTTAAGCCAATTTGAAATTAAAAGCGTTGAACCAAATTGAATGAATGTAAAGTAAATAAATTTGGTTATGTTGGTTTTACATTGGTTGTTAGATGAATGTTAATTGATTGTGCAAAAAAATTCATATGAAATGAAATTGAATTAATGAAATTGAAAGCTAAATAATTGAATTCAAATGGGAAGTTAAGTGAATTTAAATAGAAATGAAATTGATTTGATTTAGAAGTGAACAAACTTGAATATGAATTAGTTAATGTAAACTAATTGAATATGAATGAATGAATGTTAGTAAATCCTATGTTAATGAATCAAATGTGATTTAAGTTGAAAACCAATTCAGTAAATATTAATAAGAAGTGAAGGTATATTGATTTGATTATGAATTGATTGGATAGATATGGTTGTTGGATGATAGTTGTTTGATGGTTGGATTTGTTGCCTTTAGTTGCATTTGCTACATTGGCGTATATAGTTGTTGTATTGATATAGGTTGTTTACTTTCATATATACATGTTTCTCATTGTTTGTTGAGTGTTTAATAGGTGCGGATGGCGCTTGCTTCACATTTGGAGATCGCTTTCGCGCTATATTAGCTGTATATGCTCGCTAATAATATATAAGGTACATATCTCGGATTACATATCGCACTTCTACACTTTTTTCCTGCGGCATGCCTCATCCTTGATGATGAGATGTATATTTGTGATATATATATTGCTATTTTTTTTTCCGGATCGAACCGCGCAAAGGAGACGCTGGCGATTTTTTTTAAAATTAAAGGCGTTAGAATTTTTTTAGGAAAATTGGAAAATATTTGATAACTAAATTTTTGGTATTAAGTTAAAAGTTAAACGATATAGTTGGTTTTGAAAAGATAACTATAAATGGATTTGAAACTTAGAAAAGTTTTTGTAAGAAGTTTAACTAAATAATTTTAGGAAAAGTTAAAATGTATAAATGAAGTGGAAATCTAACCTGAACAGATTGTTTTGAAAAGTTAATGGATTTTGTGACTTTTTCTTACTTGGTAATTTCGAGGACGAAATTCTTCTAAGTAGGGGAGAATGTAATGATCCAGAATTTCTGTCGTCTGAAATTCGTATATTTAATTGATTTTAAATATGCACAATTAAATTTACTAAGCTGAATAGATTTTATTTCGAATAGAGTAATTTATTTGGATAATTAAATTGTTAATTTAATATTTGAAATTGAGGAAATAATTAGAATTTGGATTTAATATGAATAAAATTGTTTTATAAAGTTGAATTAAATCATATTTGAATTAGAATGATGTTAGAGAACTTTTAAAATTGAATTAAAAGTTTATTTGTAGAAATTGAATATTTTTATTTTTAATTGACACGTAAAATAGCCATTATTCAAACAGTCTCGGATTTCGACGAAACTAGTTTCATCGGATCCGTAATGTTATATTATTATAAGATTTCAAATTTCGTGTCAATTGGATTTACGGTTTGTTCGGAGCAAGCTAAAACGCGTAGAAATCGGCTTAAGTTAATTTTAAATTTAAATATTCGATTCAAAAACCTTTCTTCCAAATAGACTCGAATTAGCTTCCGATATATATTCCATTGCATTCGGAATAGGGGTAAAACATTTTAAACGCCAGGCGGCACGTTCCGTTTCGAGTTCAGAAAATTTGGCGATGAATAGCGTCGCGAATTTTCTATAAAAGGCCATCATTTTTCTTATTTTTCAACAAACCCTAAACCTTCTAGGGCTAGACGCCAGCAACTCTTCAATGTCTAGAATTTTGCATCGTTCTTCCTCAATTTTCTCTCGATCCCTTGGCTTTTACTGAAAACCTTCAACTAGAAGATTGTAGAGCTCGATGAGCTCGATCAATCCAACGGTCGTGATTGAGTACGGCGCAACGAGTTCACGAAAATCGCCCTCCGTTCGTGCTGCCTTTCCGCACGTTTTTTGAGGTCCACGTGAGATCGAGTTTCATGCTGTTGCAGAGGGAAGTGCGTGGAGATTCAAGCCTCGAAACAGCATGCACTGATTATCGTCGAAGTGACTGATGGTGGCTCAAAAATGGATTGAATAAAGGCAGCTAATGGGTTTGTTTTTGCATTGAAAACATGATGGAGGGAGAAGGAAAACGCACGGCCTAGATTTAGCTTTGATGAACGAACAACCAAATTTTGATAAAGGTTTAAAAATAAAATAAAGAATCTGTAAATTATATAATAATTCGTATAAACTTTGTAACGTTGTAACATTTTCATATGAGGTCCGTTTCGCACGAAACGAATTGCTTCGGGTTCGTATTGATGAGCACTACATTTAAGAGCTTATTTGGAGTTGATTGGAGCTAGCGTGAATTTTGGGTAAAATTAAGCGCACGTTTAATTTTATTCGGAATAAAACACTGAAACTGCTATTGGAAGTAATGTGAGTACAACTCGCTCTTTCTGACTCACTGATAGTTTTATATAAGTGAGAACAAATATTATTTATGCTGATTCATGACTGTTTGGATGATATATGACATATTGATTGGTATTTGGATATATACCTGCCTAGTGGAGCAGATGACCCTATACATTCCTGTGTATGAGAAGATGACCATTTGTACGCACGTCTGCCTCGAAGCAGACATTGTACACATATTTCTAATATGTATATTTGTTTCAGGTGATAGGTTGGAGGGATCCAACTAGATTCCTCACCTGTATTGATTTATTTACAGATATTATTATATATGCTGTTATCATATGATATATGATGTTTTGGATGTCGTGATTGATGTATTTAGTGTTGTAGCAACATTGGGCCTATTTCTGGAATTAAAATGTTAAAGTGATGATTTCCAAATTTAAAAGGACTTTAAAGTGATTTTGGAAATAAACGTTTTATTGATTTTTTGAATTGTAAAAGAATTGAATTTATTTTGAATAAATAAATATTATAATTTTTAAGCTATAAAAATTATGATTTCTGTGAAATATAGTAAATTATGATTTTTGAAATATGAAATGAACTATTTTGTAAAATAGTTTAAATGGAGATTTTTGAAGTTATAATAAACGGTATGTAAATATAAGATTTATAAAATTAATATTTTATAAATCAAAGTGTTAGAATTATAAATGAGTTTTATAAATGTTAAGATGAAGTTATAAATGGATTTTATAAGTGAATAAGATTTATAATTGTGAAGTTATAAAATGAATGAATTTGTGAAATAAGAGATCTATAAGTAATTGACTTAAAATTTGGATTTGGCACATAAATGAGATGTAAATGGAATTGATAAATAAAAGGAACTTATAACTAGAAGTTTTTATAAAATATAAATGGAGTATATAAACATTGTTTTATAACTCCGAAATCAATTGAATTTGATAAGTAAATATGAAAGCTTATTAAAGGAGATATATTCGCGATTTTGTATGGCGAATTATCCTTTAAGTTAAATGTTGAAATCATAAAGAATTTTTTTGGGAATTATGTCCACGATTTTGGACAGTGGATAATCTTTTAAAATAAATGTGTAGAATTTTTGATTTGGATAAATGAACTATATGAACGATTTTGGACAGTGAATAATATATTAAGTTAAAGAAATGTTTTGGAAAGTAATCTTTTAAATGGAGTAAAATGGTTTGAAGATGTTTTAAAATGTGTTAAGGATCGAAACCATAGATTTCGACATTCATTGTTGAAATAGACGTTTTTGAGAAGTAAGGAAATGATGGACTATAACACTGTTGTTATGGTAAATGATTTTCGAATGGAAATGTTTTTGTATAGTATTGGGATTTATATACCTATCTAATTTTCGAATCCCTATGCTAGTGATTTTGGGTCGTCGTAACGATGTTTTATGCAACATTCGTTTTGACCCAAATAAAAATGTTTAAAAGAATCTTGTCCTTAAAACTTAATCGTGATTTAAGTATATAGAATATTTTTCAAGTGTTGATAATAAATAGATTTGTGAATTACTTATCATTAAATAAGTATTTGGAAATGTTTTCCAATGTTGAAATGTTTTGAGAATATATCTTTTTAAAGATAATTTGAAGTGGATATTTGACAAGTGATTTAATTAATAAAAGGTTAATTAAAAGGGCCTAGTGATTGTTATGGTGCTGAATATTTGTTTGTTTGTTTTGATAGTTAAATAACCAACTATCGAACATTAGCCAAATTTTAGTTTCTCGACTTGATGTGGGAACTATTTAGCCATACACTTAGTACGTCGCCTTCTGTGTAGGCTTGATTATCGTTTGTGTTGAGGATGTCGATGCGTATAGCGCGGAGTATTACTCCAATCTATCGAGCTTCCTTCTTGGCCTGAAGGATAGCAAGTTGAAAGTTGGAGACGTGATAAGTCTTTGAGACTTAGTTTCTATGTGAGGTTGAGAAGCGCTTTTGCGTTGTTGGTGCGAAGAAACCGGGATCAGATTTATCTGAAAACCACTTCGGACCAACGTATATGCGACGATTGTGCAGGTTGCTTGTGATGGTATTGATATTCCGGATTTTCATAGTGGGGGACTGCTTGTTGATCGTTTGGGGTTAAAATCCCAATATACATCCAAAGTGATGTGATTGTGATTTGTGAAAGGTAATCGTTACCTTAGGCCTCATCAACTGGAAATGACCGAAACAGGGTTAGATGCGGGGAGGATAAGTGGGTCGCTCCCATTTGGGTATGATCATCCTCTTCTAGATATATCTTTTCATGCTATGACGTCGTATATCTGATTATTATGGTTTGTACGCTAGAGGGCCCTTGGTAAGGTCGGTAATGACCAGAGGATGACATATTCGGTACCATCTAGTTATAGAGGTGGGCCTGTCTTGTGTTGGTATAGAAACTTTGTGATGGTTTCTCGGTACATTCTTCTAGAGATGTACTGTCGGAAGGTAGTCCCTTCACCTGGTCACTTGTATGGAAATTCAAACTTCACTACATGTTTGCCATTTTGATTGTATTTCTCACGCTGGTTGAGTGTGTTTCTCTGTTGAGTTTGTTTCTCACGCTGGTTAACCAGATTGATCCGGGCATTCTACCCTTTCAATGCTCAGGTCAGACCGAGTATATCTACAGGTTATGCTTTGGTGCTTTTGGATCTTCACTAGGAGAGCTGGAGATCTTCATTTTTGTACATCCGTATTTGCTTGATTATCCGCTGCATTATTGCTTTGTTTGTTGTTTATATTATCATCGATTGTGAGGACAGGTTATTATAACTGTTCAGGCTGATAACTGTTGATTGATTGTTGACTCAGATATATATGTGTGTGTATACATAGTTTTTGTTTTGTAAAGATCATTGACACGATATTATATATTTTTCGCTGCGATGTAAGATTCTGTATTGTTCTGTTTGGTTCCATCTTCTATCTTTCTTCTCTTCTCTTCTTCTCTCTTCTTTTCTTTCTCTTGACTTTCCGTCAGTCTGTGCATTTTGGGTTGGGCATGTGTGAATTATTGTCGATTCAAAGGGTATGGATTTTTGGGTCGTCACACCAGCTATCTTTCGTAATCCACGCCGCCTTCTCATGCTCCCATTCCAAAATACCTTCGCCTGCCTTGCCAACCCTCACACTACCTCCCTCAACACATGCCGAACGCAGCCTCCGCCGTGTCCTCCTCAAACACGCCACCAGCACACAACCTAAGATAGCTTTTCCCACCCTAATGTCATTGCACCCACCGGCCTTCCTCCTTTATCCGCTTCGATCACCTTCGCAAAGGCTCAGCCTCTACTCCTTGAACCTCCGCCAGATCTGCCCACAAAAGCCGAGTACTGCCATGTCGTGTACCCTTGTCCCCACTGAACCCTAGTCTCCTTGTGCCACCATCAGCCTACATCCAAATACCCAGATAGCATCCCTAAACCCTACAACGCCACAACCCTCCGGCCACACCCAATCTCCCACGGCCGATGCCAAACTCCACCCATGCCGAGCACCATCACCTCACCTCCGCTCCACTACTTGTAGCCCACGCCGTCTGAGTTAGCCCTGACCTATAGCCATACTCCAAACCCTCTCCTTTCTTCCAAGTTTCTTTACTTCTCTGCTAAAAGGGAAAAGTTATATATATATATATATATATATATGTATGTATGTAGTGTATGGAGGTTATATGTTGCATACACACACACACACACACTTTGATCCAAGCTTATATATGTTATATATATATTGCATATATATCGGTTACTAGAAAGTTATATATGTCACACATATATTTGTTTCCTTTGATTTGAGTCTGTATATATAAGTTCACACACAAACACACACATATATATTTCAATTTTGAATCATGTCGCTTAAATTTGTTTTACGCTCGTCGCAGCTCCTTGACATGTCGAGTCTGTATCCGTGTGTATCCGTGTCCGTTTTCATCTTGTTCTCATTGTTTTCTCTAGCCTCGAAAAGTGAGCGATCACTCATGATTGACATTCTTATATTTAGTAAATTGATTTCATCTGAAATAACAATTGAAATATGTTGTTAAATTGAATTGGTTAGAAATTTAATTGTTGAATATGTTATATTAATATTTAATTGTTCACTTATGATTAATCGAGATATGACACCTCCATCCTTTTGTATATTATATTTGGATTGTTAATTATGATCATATTTGTCATGATATGCTATGTCATTTTAAATTATTATTCTATTCTCCCACTTTGCAAGTTCCCTATTAGTTAGAAAATCCATATGGGTTGAAATGATACGTATCCGAACGATATTATAGATTAGGGAAAATCGTTATTGGTTGAAATGATAAACCCAAGCGATTTTATTGATTTTAAACTTTCGGATTGCGGGTTGAAATGATATATACTAGTAAATATTAAATAATTATGGATTGAAATGATAAATATCTGTATCACTTGACCAAAGGATAGAAAATTATATACGGACACAGTTGGCCTATTTTAAATGATTTCCAAATTTTTGAAAGGGACAAATATATGTGTATTGATTTTTAAAATATAATAGTAAAGTTATTTTAATTTTAGTATATGTGTGAAATTTAGATTTTGAATTTATATGTTTTCGAAATTTTAAATTTACAAGTTAAGTTTTAAAATGTAGATTATAAAAATTTAGTTATAACTTTATTATTTTTAAAGTATATAAAATAAGATATAAAATTGATTTAATAAAAGGGTTTAATTTAATTTAACTTAATAAAAATTTAATGTAATTAATATATATATATATATACATATAATATGTATTAAATTTTTATTTAAATTTTTATTAATATTTTGGAAATAGATTTCGTAATAACTTAAATAAATTAAGGTGGGAAGATAAACTGAAATTGATTTATAATTTAATTGGTTTGAGAATTGCATATAAATAAGAATTGATTAGAAACTTATTGACTTTGAGATTTTTGAAACGCATGATTTTATAACTTGATTTAATTAAAATTGATTAAATGAATATTTTAAAATTTAAATAAAGTTTAATATTTAATATTTAATTTTGATTTAAGTTTGTAATTTAAGGTTTTTCTAAATGTTTATAAAATAGATTAAGTAAATATTTCAAAATTAAATATAATTGAAGTTAGATATTTAATTTTGATTTAAATTTGCAATTTGAAACTTTATTTAAATATTAATAAAAGTGAATAATTTCAAATTTAAATAAAATTGAAATTGAGTATTTAATTTTGATTTAAATACGTAATTTAAGTTTTTATTTAAATGTTATTAAAAATTCTGAAGTGAATCTTTTCAAATTTAAATAAAACTAAAGATGAAGTTTGAAATATAAATGAAATTTATCAAATTGAGTTATTGTAATGTCTAAATATTTAAATTTTGAAACTTATTGAATTTGAAGTGGTTTAAATTTGTAATTCAAACCTAGATTTGGAAGTGATATAAATTATGGTTTTAACGAGAAATTGAATTGAACCTTTAACTTGTTAATTGAAATTGCACAACTGAGATTGATTTAAATTGAATTGTGGAACTAAAGATGATTTGAATTGATTTGTGAAATCGGAAAACAATTCTAATTTGAAACTATTTTTGATATCAACTCTCTTAAATATGTAAACTATTTTAATATATATTATTTTAAATTTGTAAACAATTTTCAATATATATTTTAATATATAAACTATTTTAATATATATACTATTTTAATTTATAACCTATTTTTAAATATAAACTATATTTATTATATAATTTTTCCAATATATATAAACTACTTTCAAACTGTTTAAGTTGGAACTATTATGATTTAGATTTAATGGATTTAAATGCGAATACTTTGATATAATGATTTCGAAAGTGAATATGATTTAAAGTGATATGATTTTGAAATAAATTTGATTTAAAGTGATATAATTTTGAAAGAAAATATGATTTCGAAAGTAATATAACTTTGAAATGAATATGACAATTTGATATGAAGTATGAACTGTTTGAAATGAAATGACCATGGTGTGAAATAAGTGTTTGGTTGTTAAAGAGAACAGGATCAGAAATTGTCATACTCTCTGCCAATACCGAAAACCACTTTAACAACTGTGTACATGGTGGAGAATCTTAAACGAAGTAGGATAGTTTAGTGATGTCTATATGAGGTATAAATGTAGCCCTAACTCATGCGAGTCAGCTTGATGTGACTAAAATAGGAGCTATGGCTGGGCGAAGTGAGGTCGCACCTCCGATCAAGCATGCTTCTTCGATACCATTCTATTACTTTGTGATTTGATTGGGTGCCCCTTTGATTTTGGAAGTGTGTCTCAAGGTGGGTGGTAGTAGCTGCTATGCGCTACCACTAGACCGGTTTTGCAAAAAGGTAGTATCTTACCTTGGGCATTGCCTCGCGTGCCTTATCACATGCCTTATCGCGCCAACTACGAGTTTGGTTTGTACTATGCCTACGGAGTGCTCCCTGAGTAAACCGTCGGTTTGATGGAGCTTACAGTATCTTATAGAGTACGAGAATATATAAAAATGTGTTAAGGGGGATATGGGTAACGCCTTAACGCTATTTTAATAATTTACTTTACTATAGACATTATCTATGTAGCGTATTGTACTATGTATGTAGATAGTTTAACGGATCCTTAAAGGATGGTAATCTCAAACATCCTTTAAGTTATTTGTATTTCACCTGGAAATTCACTTGAGTTGATTTACTTGCATAAGAATGTTAATCCAAACTTAAGTGTTCTGTGTTTCGCTTTATACTCGGGTCAGACTGAGTGTCACGGCATTTGGGACTCGTCTTTAGAGCTTGGACCTTTGCTTGAAGACCTGTCTGATATCTATTCAGCTTTCAGTTTTTTTGTTACTTCTTGTTTATGTTCAGACTTGTCTGTTGCTTTTTTATTATTGACATCTATATACTTGGGATTTTCTGTTTTATTTATTTCAGACTCTGATGTCTATGTAGTAGCTTCATGAACTACTATTTATCTATTACACTACTTATCGTTGTATTACTCTGTGTATGTGATTCTATGATTGATTTATTTACTATATATGTTAAGTTTTTTCAAATATAAATTAACAATATGTTGTTTTGACCAATTCAAGTCTGACATGTGTAGATGACTGCCGGTTTGAATGGTTCGAAATAGCAGGTCGTTACATGAACAATTCAACAACTAGACTTTTCTTCTTCTCTCCCTCCTTTTCATTTTCATATTCCAATAACCAAAAAGGAAAAACAAACTAACTCCTTCAAAAATAAAAATAAAATATTTTCGTTAACGAAAAATTGTAAAATAAGAATCTTTGAGTTCGTAATAGCTGGATCAATAAATCAATAGTTGTCCGGTGAAGCTCGGTTAAGTTTTGGGATGATCGACATGTTTGACATGGTGAATAGGGAGCTAAGGTTTGGTTTTGGTTGAGATTAAGGAGGTGTTAGTTAAATCGGAGTTTGATTTTCGGTTTGTGGCGTCGAGAAGCGGCTGTGGCCCAAGTTTGGCATGGTGCATTGGTTGGGGTTTGAACGCATCGTGTCAGGGTCGAGGGGAGGATGGCATATGTCGCGACTTGTATATGTCGATCGAGCTTGGTGATCTATTGTCTATGGAAGAGCACACGGGATGCGAAGTCGATTGAAGGTGGTTTGAGGCGTTTTCGTAGAGTATCGAGAGAGATGAGGGAGGTGGTGCATGACCTAGTGCTTGATATCAGTGTATAGGAGCGGGAGTTTAGTTTTGGGGAAGAATGGTTTAAAAAATAATTTGGTAATTAATCTTTTTAATTAAGTAATTAATGAATAATTTAACCATAAATATTATTAAACCGATAGCTTTTTCATTCGAGGTTTAATTGAGATGCATTCTTTTTGTTGCACTCGTAGGAGTGATATCTTCACGCCAGAACAGGTTTCGTCGAGTTTGCAGAAGGTGGAATTTCGAGTTAAAATCGAATGGCGTTCGATTTTAAATCAAACCAGAATGCTTAAGTGTTAACTGGAATTTAGGTAAGTTATCTCATATCTAAATTAGTACTATATGATATAC
Source organism: Allium cepa (assembly GCA_030765085.1). NCBI lineage: Eukaryota > Viridiplantae > Streptophyta > Magnoliopsida > Asparagales > Amaryllidaceae > Allium > Allium cepa. The sequence continues at coordinate 473,080,388 of CM060931.1, forward strand.
AATAGATAAGAATTATTACTTTTGTATTTGACTGATTTATTGGGTGGGTTTGGTTTTCCGCTTTAAAAAGTGAATGTAATATAAAATGAATATATTAAATTTTGTACAAAAATTTGGATTTTTCACCATTGTGAATTTAATTTTCAGTTATATACTTGTTGATTTAACTCTGTTTAAATCCTGTTATATAGATTGTTAATAGTCAAAAATTAATAGTTTGGCTATTTTAGATGTGACATTGACGTATGTTAAAAGTTGAATCTTTTTAGTGGTAAAGGTGATAATAGCGTTGGTTAAGTGTTATGGTAGCTATTGGCTTCATTATAGTATTTTGATATACTATTAATTGTTGTTTTGATTTGGGATTAGTTTTGAACCAAAGAATGATTTTAACTCTGATCTTTTGGATTTTTACGATATTTTATTTAAAATGGGTTTTGAATTTCTCTATTTTACTTCAACCATTTATTATTCTTTTCTAATATATGTGTATATGTAAGTGTTTTAAAAGTATTTCGGAAAGTATTGATTTTTGTAGAAAGTAATTATATTAATGAATATTTATTTTAAAAGGTAATAAAGGGGTTTATCTGTTATGTTAAAGCGATTCTATTTTAAAAGTAGATAGAAATATTTTGATATAAATATTTATGAAACGTTTTATATAAAATATTGAATAAAAAGAATAGTTTTATAATAGTGATTTTACAATAGAAAGAAAATTTTATAAAAGATGTTCTTATAATAAAAGAATATTTTTATAAAAATAATATTTTAAAAAAAAGTATTTTTAAAGGGGAAATGATACGAGTATGATAAATTGGACAATAAATTGCATTTGAGGATTTATAATGACATATGGAGTGATCATTTTGTGAAAAGTATGTGAGATATGTAAAAGAGTCTGGTAAATAGAATTGAGATTTGTAAATGAAGTTTTATAAATAAGATTTATAAACGAAATCTTATAAAGGAGCTTTATAAATGAATTTGTAGTTTTATAAAAAGAGTTATAAATAAATTTGGAGATTTATATAAGGAGTTTTATAAATAATATTTTTATAAAAGGAGTTTGTAAATATAAAAGAGTTTTATAGATAAAAAGGAGTTTTATAAAGGAATTTTATAAAACGGATTCATAAAAAAATTATAAAGAGAATGAGATTTGATTTGGATAAATAATCTTTTTAAAATATGGTGGTATGTAAAGTATTCTTTTCATACTTAACACCAAATTCCAAGGTTGGAAACTCATTTTTATCTTGAGAATTAAGAATATATGTCGAGGCAAAGATAGATTTCTAACTTGTCTGATGTCATTGTTAATTGTAGGATAGTACTGTTTGGAATCGGGAAGTGGTGGTAAGTTGGTTTAATTTCTATACGATCTATTTACTTACACTAAAAGGAAAGTGTTTTAGGTTTATTGTTATTGATGTTTTAAAAAGAATTTGTTTTAAGCCAAATAAGTATGGTTTTGGAAAATGAAAGCTTTCTTATGATTTGTGAATACACTTATACCATTAAGATAAGTATATGGTTACATTTCCTAAGTATTGAAAATGTAGCATTTTATGAATATACCTATACCATTGATATAAGTATACAGAGAAATTTTCTAAGTTTTGAAAATGAAATGTTTTGTGATTATACTTATGCAATTATTTTTTTGGCAAGGCCAGCCGGTTTTATAGTGGACCGTCCACTTTTATTTCGAACGTAATAAAACTTTAAGTACAGGAGTGAGGTAAAAGCACCTTAACTACTAAGAAAATGAAAAATACAGCACTGGAGTGTTATAGACATATCACAACTACAAAAGGAATATCATAAATAACTACTCCTCCGAAGAGGGAGAATCACCATCACTCGCTAAAACCTGAGAAGATACTAAAGGGACATTCCCCAACAGACGAGCAAAGGGACGGAAAAGGGATGCAAGACAGGGATCATAACCCGGAGCACAGAAGATTGTATAATCAATCGATCCCAGGATGTATCAGCAAGCGTGATAGAATTCAAACTCGCAAAATGACCATCCGTATCAAAAACTAGAGAATCGCCAGAAGGTCTGTAATAGAGGCACCTAAGGTCCAGATGATCATCGAAAACAAATCTAAAGAAAGAATCGCATAAAGGGTTAAATCTCATGTCAGAAATGTGATCAACCCAACACCTCTCTGTATTATCCCAAACAACAGAAGGACGAGACGGAACAGGAACAGAGGCAGCATCGGTAATATCACCAGCATCCAACAAAGCAGGAAGGGGGGAAGGGCTAGCATCAGAAGCTGGAGGAGGATCCGGGACAGACAAAGGCACTGGCAGAGGAGCGACAATAGAAGAGACAGAGGAAGAAACTTTAGGAACCCATTTCTTGAGCGGGGGGCGAGGCAGAGGAATCTTAGGAGCAGCTGCGGAGTCAACAGATTGCGTGCAAGCAATAGCTAGGTGGCCAAAAGAGTGACAGGCGGAACAAATATCTGGAACCCAACCATAGCGAACACGGACCTCCACGACATGTCCAACAGCTAGCTGGACATGAATAGAAGAAGGGAGAGGCTTGTCAGGGGAGATCTCAATCAGAGCCTTAGCATACACCATTTTTTCACGTGCAATAGTATTTGAATCAAAACATTTCAATTTTCCAACGTTACAAGCTAACCAGTTCAAACCAAGCAGAGGTTGTAGTGCATAGGGGATTTGCGAAAAGTAAACCCATACGGGGATAGAAAAAACCTGCTCACGTGTACTAGCCACAATAGGGGACCAAGGAGTAATAATAAAGGGTTACCCATCGAAAGAAGAAGTCTCAGCCTCAAGTGCAAGACGACATTCCTCGGAGGCGGAAAACTTAATGAAATACATGGAGTCAACCAGCTTAATACGTAAATCACCACGGAGCTTCTAGGACCTACAACAAACAGAAGACACATCTAGCAGGCGGTGCTTAGGATCCAAGAAGAAACCAACTAGATAAACAGACCAAATGTCCAAACCGGCCTGCATCACAATAGGAGGAGGGACCATCACTCCGTTCTCCTCAACAATATCAAACTCAATTGGCTTATAGTCCCCCGCATTACAGGGCAGAGAGGTAAAAAGAGATGACCAGGATTTGGATCCAGCAAGCGAAGGGACAACAAGATAATGACTTGATGATCCAAGAATCACACGATCATGGGATAAACAACCTGTTGCTAAACTTCCAATACAACTAGAACATGAAATACTGAGTTCGGGAACACATTTTACACAGGCATTTACATAAGCACCGTTAGGGAAACAAGCAACGCTAAACGAATCAGCAGCAACATTACGCAAAACTCGACCATCCTGACCAACCATCATACCAATGACTTCAGAGACAAGGATAACAGCCATTCATATTTACTTCAGAACAAGATATGCCCACAACACTTTTCGAATGATCAGGTAAACTCGAATCCTCATGGCACTCAAGAGAAAAGGGCACCATACCATTAGCATTCGAAGGCGAAGCACCAATCACAAATCAAGACATAGCAGCATTCGAAGGCGAAACACCATTCACAATTCAAGACATAGCAGCTGCCACAAAGTTCGATTCCACAGGGGATGAGCAAGGGTTTGTGGCACCGGCTAGGGGAGAAGGATTAGAAACAGGCAATGGTGGGAATTATGTGTCAGAAAGAAGATGAGGCAAAGGGCGAAGAATCAAAGGCGGCATGACTCGGAAAAGTCGGCTAGATCTGGTGGACGAGGAGGATAGCGAAGAAACGGAGGGGAGGGGGAGAAGGGAAGGTAAACCAGGCATACGATGGGGGAGGCAGCAGGGAGAAAGAGGGGCGAATAGGAAACTAGCGGGAAGAGAATTAAAGCGAAACCAAGGAGGACGCATAGCAAAGAATCGCCAATGCCGCCATCGAAATCACTTATCTATTATTTTTCAATTGAGATAAGTATATCATTATTTTTCAAGTATTGAAAAGAGTATAGGGGTTTTGTGAATATGTCTTTGTAAAACGATTTTAATACAAGGATTTATAAGTGGTTTTAACTAATGGAAAGATTAATTAAAGAGGCTTAATGGTTGCTTTATACTTAACCATGCTCGGCCAAATATTTGTTTGAATTGTTTGTTTATTTGATAGTTAAATATCTGACCATCAAATCTTGGTCAGTTTTTAAACATTGTTCTCAGTTCGACGAGATGGAGATTCGATATATTATCTGAAAACCACTTCAAACAAGCATAAACGTTCAAATTGAAGACATCATAAAGATAATCAAAAATTGAGATCTTTGAAGTGCAAGGGCTAGTTGTTACTAATCCTGAGAGTGATCCCCCAAAAGGAAGTAGTAAAACTAGTGACTTCGGTTAGTTCATATCCCGAACCACTTGTATGGATGAATGATAGCATTGCATTTTTCCTTGGAGGGCAGCATTAGCATTTCAATTGGGCATTGTTGCAAAGAAAATGGGTGACAACATACTCAGTACTGTCCAGTAAGGGTTAGGCCAATCTTGATTCATAGGGGTTGAAAGATTTTCCACCTTGGTACATTTTCTAGAGGTGTACCGTAGCATGCTGTACCTAAATAGCCTTGTCACTGTATGGAATCAATTCTTCAATAAGTGCCTTCGGACTTAGTTGTATACCAATTATGTTGGAATTTAATTAACATACTAATTCGAGCATGATCAATATTGATTTTAAACCCTAAACATTATTATAATATCACTGGATTTTTTATCAAAATGATTCGGATATCGTAAGGTGAAAAGCCGTCCATGTTTTTTTACGGCACGATCTTATGAGAAACCTTTATTTTTGAATGGTTTTTACAACACTAAAAATCCATATGATGTATGTTTCTATTTCTGATTTACTAGACTGATCTGGGCATTATTTTCTTATAATGATCGGGTCAGTCTAAGCATGTTTTACAAATTTAGTTTGGATGCTTTGGAGCTTTAGAAGATGAGCTAGATGCCTTCAAGACGTATTCACGTAATTCTTTTATTTCTGCTGCATTAGTTGTTTATATTTATTAACATTCATGAGGACATGTTGTTATAACAATCTAGGCTAATGATTGGCCAGTTACTCTGATTGATATATGTATATTACAATTTTCCTTTGTAAAAATATGTTGTATATAATATATTACTTGTCACGATGTGAGATTTTTTCCGTCTTTCTTTCTTTTCCTACAACAATCTGTCTTTCCTGCACTTGGATGTTCGGCAAAGTAATGCCATGGATATATTAGTGTTGTCTTTTGAGGGTTGAGAAGGCAAATCGTTACACGTGGTATGAGAGCTTAGGTTGAGTGAATACCTAGGTTTTGATAGGGTAAACTCATTAGAGATAGGATAAGAGACACCTTAGAAAGAGCTTGACTGTGTGTATATAAGAGCACGCATTTTTAGTGCTATAATTTTTTTTATTGTGTTGATTTATCGATTGATTGGTTTATGAATTCCAATCGATATAGAAGGTACAACTATACCGATAGGGGTTTCTAAACTCTTGAACAATGCCAACTGATACAGTATTATTTTAAAATTTGTGAATGAAATAATTTTATCTAGGTTTTATATTGTGCATAAAAAAGAATAATTTTCAAAAATTGGTATATTAATTTATGATGTGTTTATTTGGTATAAAATGGTAATATTCAATTATTATCATTTATTATTTAATTATTTATGCTCGTCCAGTTTGAAAGCTCCGACTATTGTTTGTTGATTGATTGTTTGTGCTCAGATAGTTTATGACCAATTATTATTAGACTAAATTAAATACAAACACCTTTTGAATTCGGTTTCACTGTTTGACTATAAGGCGTTTGATGATATTATTGGGTTAAAATTTAATTTTAATGAAAGTTGTTTATTATAATCTAAACAAGGATGTAAATCTATCAAATCATGTAAGTATGGTTTATGAATACGGGTTGTAAATAAAAGGGATTTAAAGTGCAAATTTTGAGAAATTAAATCCCATCGATTTTGAAATTTTGTTTTAAAAGTTTTGAAAAAATAATAATAGTGTTATTGAAAGTATTTTTGATTAGAAATATATTTAAAAAGATTTTAAAAGAATTAGAAAGCACTGAAATCACTTTGGTCGCTTGAAAATAATTGGGTGATAACACAGCATCATCGGCGTTCATTTTTAAGTTTCTAAGTGGGGAATGCTACCATAGTAATTTGCTATAAGGTGTTTTGGTAAAACAGGTTTGATTAAATTCCAAAGCATAGATTTTTTATACTGAATGAGATATGTATATTATTAATATTATTTCAAAATAAAGTTGAAGTAAAACCCGGGTGTTTAATTCTTAAGCATTTTGCTAAGGAATATTGTGATATGTTATGTGGTAGTTACCATCTGTTGAAAAGAAATGGAATTTTTGATGATTGTGGACCGTCAAAATTTCCAAATTAATATAGAATTTAGGCTAAGTGTTTCTGTGAAATTATAAGAAAATAATTTTTTGTAACTTTTAAATTTGAAAAGCTACTAAGTTAAGAATTTTTTTAAATTTGTTAAACATCTAAGTTAAGTAAAACCAATTTAAAATTTGTATACGTATACTCTTAGGATGTAAAAGAGTGTTATACAAATATGAACTTAAGTCTTGAATGTTTATAAACTAAAGAAAGGTTTCATGAAATGGTTCATAAATGATTTTAGTGTTAAATGAAATACTATTGGTATAGATGAATGTGAATAAAAAGTAATTGGTGTAACTGAAAAACCAATGAAATAAATGCGTAAGTTGTACATAGATCATTTTATTCGCATAAATGTTCTTAATCAAGATTCGGATGCACAATTTTGAGTTACTCAATTTCGGGATGATTTACATTGATCCAAACTAGGATCTTTCACTTGATTCTTGATGGTGAAAAGTTTATACGAATTCTTGAGATGATTCTGAAGTTTTCTATCATAGTATATGGTTATGCAAGGAGAATGGAGCTTTCTAATCAAGGAACCTGATCGAAGCCCATACTCGAGAAGGTGAGTGAACGATACTAGTTCGAAAGAGAAGTTTATGTATTCGAGTAAGTGATCGAATTAGATAGTATGTACGGATGGCATATGTATATCAATTTTCTCTAATATGATTATATGCTTTTGACATTAGAAAAGGCATGTTGTATGGTTTGATTGCATTTTAAGTAAGATATAATTATATGGAAGAAAATGCTAGCTTGCTGCATTTGTTCTCACGCGTAGAGTTTGATTGCACGACAAATAGGTACATGTTTATGTTGTTGATGTTGATTTTATGCCCCAGATAGGGAAGGCACTTTTGGGCGTTTGTTTTCATTTTTTGATTTGGGTCCATTGTGGCCAGTTGTAATTTTCCCATATCAAGCCATACAAAGGAAAGGATACTGAAATTTCCCATAATACATGAGAATTTAATAGTTTAGTTGCTCAATTTAGTAATTGGTTTTAGATGTTCAAGGATTTCGTAACACCGCTAATTTTAAATAACATTATTCAGGAGTTTTGATTAGACAAATTAAATAGAATAATGTAAGATTAGAATGATAAAGGAATTGAGATTTAAAACTAAATAGAGACCATGCTTAACTAAATAATTTTTTCAAAAAGAATGAGGTAATGGAAATGATTTTATAAGTTAACTAATAAAAGAATAAGGCAAGGGTATTACGGGGAGTAGAAGACCACCATAGCCCTTAACCTAAACCTTGTATTCCCATTTTCACTTCACAAGTTCATAATTCTAAAACATAAACCAAAGAGCTCAAGTCGACCATAACCTAGCGGAAAAATAGGAGAAAATCAATTAAAAGCTAAGGAATCAAACAAGAAGAATTAAGCAAGATCAAATCTCAAATTCCATATCTAATGCAAGGTGAATAGTAATCAAAACCATCTCATTTTCGTTTTTAAAGAGCGTTTGATTTTGGATTTTAGGCTTAAAAGCTTTATGATGATTTTAATGATGATATGCTTGCATTACATGATATGTTTGATTCAAACAAATATGTTTGATAAATGTTTTATTCGATGTTAAGGCTAAAATCATATATATTAGGTTTTGAATGCCACGAGGATTTAATATGTTAACTAAAACATTATTTTGGAGAGGTTTTAAATTTTCATAATTATCCAAATTATGGATAATTTTTTATGAATTTTCAAAGGAATAAATAAATAATTGGGTTTATAAATTTATTTCGGCAATTATATAAATGATTTTGGGCCTCAAATTTTTAAATGTTAGATAACATTTTAAAAGTGAATTATGATGATCTATGGGGATTTTTTCTAAGTGATTCACTATGGAAATTAAATTAATTAAGTTGGAGGACTTAAATGTCTTAATGGTTTTGCTAACAGGAAGGGCTTCTTTGTTAATTATTTTTAATAAATTATGGATGAATTCGACAGTCTTTTAGAAAAGATTTTGGTTTATGGCAACCAATTAAATTTCTACAAATAGGCGAGTTAGCTGAAAAGCATTTACTTAAAAAGGCAACAAAACAGTTTTGTAAAGATTTATTGCTTTGCCACTTCCAGTAGCAACCTTTCAACACCATAACTCCGCTCCTAACCAAGTCGAAATCAATACACATGGTATCAATGCTTTGGTACGTAGTGGATTAGAGAAATGCGAAGGTATAGATTTGAAACCATGCTTTGGAAGCGGTAGGGGCCAATTTAAATAGCTTTCGAAGGCCTTTGTTTTTCTTTCCAAAGAGATGTCGCTTGCCTTGCTTTTAATTCATGCTTTCGAAAGGGTTGCACTTTTAAATAGCTTTTGAAGGGGTTGTCGCCTCTTTTTAAAGGGTAGCTTCTGAATGAGTTGTCGTAGATTATGTTTTAAAGAGAAGCTTATGAAACGGTAGTTTCGAACCAAGTCAAAACCTTGCTTCCATCTTCATACCTTTCGAATATGTTGAAATTTTTCAGTGAGCTCGAAATGCTAGCCTTTCTTTTATAAATATAACAAGCCACTTCCCAATGCTTTCGAAAGGGCTCGAATAGCCATCTAAGCTAAAGGTTTCGAAGGCAATGGCTTTGAAAGGTGTTTCGAGGCTATCCATCCAATTGTTTTCCTTAAAGACTAAAGCTTTCAAAAGGATGGTTCCGAAGCCATCTGTTTTCCCTAAACTCTTTTATTTGAAGTTTAATGGTTTCGATAGGGGTACTTTCGCGTATGTTCACTTTGACCCAAAAGATTGAACCCAATGGTTTAGAACGAGGTACTTTCAAATGGTTTAGAAGCTAAACTTCTATAAGTTGGAAAGATATGCTTTAATAGTTTTGAAAGGAATGTTTTGATGGTTTCTGAAGACAGGTTTTGATGCTTTCAAAACAAATATTTTAAGTGTTTTGAAAAGACTATGTTTAAGTGTTTTGAAAAGAAAGTTTGAATGCTCTCTAAAGATATATTTTAATGGTATTGAAAGTAAAGGCCTAAGATTTCAAAAACCTTATTTTTTAAAACAAAGAAGTCAATATCATTTTTAAAGGAAAACTCATGGCCATACAAAAGAGCTTTGAAATGGTTATTAATTTTTGAGTTTTTGAAGAAGCTTTCCTTGATAAAAATAATGGCTTAAAGGTATTAACCATGCTTCGTGTGGAAATAATTTCAACGATATTAAACCATAAATATTGGTATTGTTATGTTATTGTATATGCTTCTTGTATAAACACATCCATTATATAATGGACCCATAACTATATTTTGGGGCGAATGGGCATAATAACCAGCTAGGTTGGCCCAATAGTGAATATAAACCAAGTTAAATCCTGTATGAGTAGAATTGCATGTAGAAGGTCAGGTAGACCAAAACATAGGATGCCCAAAGACTAATCAAAGAAGTTGTCAAATTAGACAGGTTCATAGTAAACCATGAAAACTATGTTTGGAAAGAGTTGTTGGTAGGAGTCAATTGGTTTATAGTGATCCCTTGAAAACTATATCCAGATAAAGTTATTGACAAAAATAAATAGGTTCATAGTCAACCCATCAAAACTATTATATAAGAGAAGTTATTAGATACTAATACGTTCAGGGAGAGCTCATGAAATAATTGAATGAAGTTATTGGCAGGGGCTAATAGGTTCTTAGTGATCCCATGAAAACTATAAGACCGGACATTTAGTTCATAAGCTTCAAACTGGTTATTACTCATCCCGTGGAAACTAATAAGTTAATAGTGACCCTAGAAACTATAACTGAGAATGATGGTCAAATGAATGGGGATGGAAAATCTAGTTTATTTTCTTATTTGCATGTCATCATAATAATTTAAATTGCTATGTTTTTAACCATTATGGATGCAGGTGCATAGTATATGGTTATTATAAAACTTTGGGAAAGATACTAGTAAGGGGGAAACTCTTTTGCTAAACGACGTGGTCTCACTAGATATCAAAATGGTTCAAGATGGTAGGTTATTATTCATACCAGGCTTTATGTCTTGCCCGAAGTTTATGTTTTCCCCTCAAACTCTTGGACGCTCAATTAATTTTGAGTAGTTTGAGAGTTGAGGTTTTCAGGTACTCCTTTAGATGGACAAGCTTTGGGAGACGTGCAGGAGGCAAGCTAGCTATTAGATTTTCTTTCCTTTTTGATTCCGCTATTTTATGATGTAAAGAAAAAGTTGTTTAATTGCCTATGTACATACTCTGATCATCAAGGGGGCATCTTCATATGTCTCTCTTTGCGTATGTTGTAATAATTATATTTTCTCTGAACGTGTTCATGAAATTAAGATTATATAATGAATTTGAAATTTGATTTGGATTGGAATGAGAAATTTGTTTAATGGTTTTAAAATTTTTCCATGTCCATGTGTTTCTGTTATATCATTATATGTAACATTGTCGCATTTTGTCACCGAGAATTTGTAACTATGGATGACTACAGCATCTATAGCCGTCAGTTTTGGACCTCCAAGTAGGGGATGTTATAAGTTGGTATTAGAGTATAGGTTTATGTAAACTTAAAAAGAGAAAATTTAAAACTAAAATATTTTTCAAAAACATAATCCAATGAATCAGAAATTAGATCGGATTTTGGGTTAAGGCTATAGTAACGTACTTTTATTTGATACATATAAATATATATATGTATATATGTATGTATGTACGTATTCCCCTCCCTCTCTTATACCGTTCTTCTGTATCTTACTAAGGCACATATGCAGATTTTCAAGGATGGAAGATATGGAGGCAGGAAATGCAAGAGGAAATCCCAATGGAGGAAGCACCACAACAAATGGAAATGTTCGACCCAACCGAAGAAACAAAGGTCGATAGGAAAATGCTAATCAAAATGCAGATGCCAACGTAGGTGCTGGAAATCCGTCAGTAGATATGAGGACAATGTATCAGTCCCTCGTCAATCTGGTGCAACCAGGAGCTACCGCATGAGTAGCTAACGGTAACGCTGGGAATGTTGGAGGAGCTAATCCTATGGCCCCAGTCAGTAACAACCATGCTAAGCTGAGCAAGGATTATACTGTCTTGGTGGGAAGCCATTTTTAGGGATGGAGGATGCTATAGAAGTTGAGAATTGGCTTTTGTATTGTGAAAGGATCTTCGCTGACTTGGGATTAAATGATGAGCAGAAAAGGAGGCTTGCTTCTAGACAGTTGTAGGGAGCAGCATTTCATTGGTGGAATAGTTTTACTACTGGAGTTCTCGAGGAAGAGTTGACTTGGGAAGAATTGCGAAGGAGATTTGAAGAGAGGCATTAGTCTGAAGTTGCCAAGTCAGCATTGTTGAGGAAGTTCGTGGATTTAATGCAAGGCAAGATGTCGGTGATTGAGTATGTTGTGAAGTTTAATGAGCTATCTAGATATGGATATGCTACCATAGACACCGTCATCAAGAGGAATGAGAAGTTTATTCAAGTATTGAGACCTGAGATTACTTGGGCGACCCTGCCACATCTTCGTGATCCTTGTAATGTTTTTGTTGAAATGGAAATTCGACATGAGAAAATGCTTGCTATTTGTGGAAGGGAGAAACAGATTGAAACCCAGAGTTTTCTTGGCAAGAAGAGGATGTTCTTCAAAAGAAGGGAACCCAGAAGGGAGAAGCTGCCAAGAAGGCAAATGCTAATATGGTTTGCTTTAAGTGCGATAAGAAGGGTCATTATGCTCATGAATGTCGAACTGGGAAGGGGAAGAAGGCCACATACAAGAAGAAGTGCTTTTAGTGCGACCAGGTTGGGCATTATAAGAATCAATGTCCAAAACAAGTCAATGCAGATAAGAGAAAAATCTTTGCTGTTGGACCATTATCTGCTAGTCCAACTACTGCTGAGAAGTGAAAGAATGTGATGGAAGGTATGCTTTTGATTCAAAGTACACCAGTTAGGATACTATCTGATAGTGGTGCATCTATCCATTTATATCTCAGTGTTTGGTTGATAGGTTATGTTTAGAACCCACATATCTTGTTACTTCCTTAAGGGCTGTGAATATAATATGAAGGTATGAAACTCTGGGAATGAGATGTGACCAGTTAGAACTTGATCTGTTAGGTCATAAGTTTGCATGCAGTCTATAGGTTTTTGATTTCGTAGACTCCATAATAATTCTAGGCATGGATTGGTTGGGTAAATATAAGGCTAGGCTATTTTGCTAGGATAGCAAAATATCGCTGAGACACCCTGATAGTCATTACCAGATTATATTCTCGGTAGAGGATTCTGACCGGAGTGCTTGTGCTCTATTAAGTGCTAGGGATGTAGAAGAAGAGTTAAGTCAGGTTCGGGTAGTAAGAGAATTTGCCGATGTTCTTAAGCCAGTTACAAGATCACCATCGAAACGAGTCGTTGAGTTTCAGATCGATCTTGTGCTAGGAGCTGGACCTGTAAGTAGACCACCTAGTAGGATGACACAGACCAAGACGAAAGAATTGAAGGTGCAGCTAGTGGATCTAGAAGGGAGAAATTTTATTAGACCAAGCGGTTTGCCTTGTGGTGCGACCGCGGTGTTCGTGAAGAAACCGCATAGGTTATTGAGGCCGTGGATCGATTATCATAAGTTGAATGAGAAGACGATCAAGAATAAATATCCTTTGTCGAGAATCAATGATCTATTTGATTAGTTGTGTGGAGCCAGAATAATTTTCCAATTGGATTTGGTGACGGCTTTCCATCAGTTAAGAGTGGCGAAGGACAGTGTCCTATTAACAACATTTCGGACTAAGTATGGCTCATACGAATGGTTAGTAGTGCTATTCGGGTTAATGGATGCACCAGCTTTCCTCGTGGATTTGATGAACCGAGTTTTCCAAGAGTACTTGCATAGGTTGATATTGGTATTTATATATGACATTTTAGTGTACTCTGAGAATGAAGAGAGCAGAAGATCATCTTAGAGTAGTGCCTGAGACGCTAAGGTAGCACCGGCTAAAAGATAAGTTTTCCAAGTTTGATTTCTGGAAGAAAGAGGTTAAGTTTCTTGGTCACGTAGTTTCAAAGAAGGGTTTTTCAGTCGATCCAGATAAGATCGAAGCTTTGAATAACTGGAAAAGACCAGAGGCGGTGACTGAGATTACAAGTTTTCTTGGGCTTGCTGGCTATTACCGGGGTCCATTAAGGATTTCTCACAGATAGCAGCGCCTTTAAATAAGTTAACAAGGAAGGATGTGAAACTTATTTGGTCTGAAAAATGTGAGGAAGCATTCCTTACGTTTAAGCATTTGTTGACCAATGCGCTTGTGTTAGTGGTTCCAAACGAAAACTAAGGATTGGTGATGTATACTGATGCATGTTGAACCGCATTAGGAGCTGTGTTGATGCAAAAGGTAAAGTCATTGCCTACGCTTCACGATAGCTTATATCGCATGAGGTGAGATATCCTACTCATGATTTAGAGTTGGCAGTGGTGATCTTCGCATTGAAGATATGGAGACATTATCTCTTAGGGGAGAGATTTGAGCTATACATAGATCATAATTCCTTAAGATATTTATTCTCTTCGAAGGATTGAATATGAGACAACAAAGGTGGCTAGAGTTTCTAGCATCTTATGATTTTGATGTAGATTGTACATATAGAAAAGGAAATAAAGTAATGGATCCTCTTAGCAGATAACATCAGAATGTGGTGTTAGCCATGCTGGTATAATGGAAAGACCTAAAAGCACTGTGTAATGTGTAGCTAAGATCGACTGCTAGTTCTAGTTAGAGCATCGCCATATTGTCCTGTTTGGAAGTTCAACCAGTATTGATCAAAAGAATTGCTTCTAAGAAGAAAGAGGATCCATTGTTAGCCGAGAAGATTAGAAGACTTGAGGTTGTGTCGTAGATCAATGATCTAAAAGATTGTAATCTTGACCAGAGGAGATGGTTGAGAAAAAGGGGACGATTGTGTGTTTCGAATGTTAAGGACTTAAGGTAATAAGTTCTTAGGGAATGTCATCGATCCAAATTTATGGTTCATCCCGGAGGGACCAAGATGTATCAGGACATGAAGAGGAGATTCTGCTAGGAAGGTATGAAGAAGGATGTTGGCTTGTGGGACAGACAATATATGAACTGTCAACAAGTGAAGCCAAACATCAGATGCCAAGTAGATTGCTTCAACCCTTGGAGATACCAGTTTGAAAATGAGATTCAATATCCATGGATTTTATAGACAGGTTTTCAAGGTCGAATAGAGGAAATGAAAGTATATGGGCCACAGTGGACAGGTTGACCAAGAGTGCCCATTTCATTCCAGTTAAGTCTACGAGGACGGCACCTGTTTTAGCTAAGTCGTTTATGAAAAACGAAGTTAGACTGCATGGAATTTCTAGTAGTATAGTCAATGACAGAGAAGCTTTGTTTACTAATGAATTCAGGAAGAGTTTGCAAGAGGTCTTAGGTACCAAGCTCAAGATGAGTATTGTGTATCACCCTCAGATGGATGGGCAGATCGAGAGAGTCAATAAGGTACTCGAGGATTTGTTAAGAGCTTGTATGTTGGACTTTGGTGGATCTTGGGAAGATTACATGCACTTAGTTAAGTTTTCCTATAATAATAGTTATCAGACTAGTATGGGAATGACGCCTTTTGAAGCTTTGTATAGAAGGCCATACAAATCACCAACATATTGATTAGAGACTGGAGACAAATACAAATCACCAACATATTGATTAGAGACTGGAGACAAATTAGTCTTGGGTCCAGATCTGATTAGAGAGGCGAAAGAGAAGATTGAGTTGATCCAAGAAAGGATGAAGGAAGCTCGGTCTAGACATAAAAGTTACGTAGATAAGAGGTGTAAAGATCTAGAATTCTCGATAGGAGATAGAGTCTTCATTAAAGTATCAATGAAGGGTGTGGTACGATTCAGAAAGTCAGGAAAACTGGCACCGAGATATGTTGATCCGTTCCTAGTTATAGAGAGGATCAGGAAGCTCGCATACACAGAGAATTGCCGAGCAGTATGGCAGGTGTCCATAATGCGTTTCACGTATCTCATCTTCGTAAGTATGTGCATGATCCAGAGGCTAATATTCCTTCGATAGAGTTGGAAGACTTGATAGTAGAACTGAATTTGAATTTTGTTGGACAACCTATTCGAGTTGTAGCAAGAGATGAGAAGAGGTTATGGAACAAGACAGACAAGTTGGTGAAAGTTCAGTGGAGACACAATGAGAATGACTGTACATATGAGACATAAGATAGGATTAAAGATACTTATCCTAATCTGCTATGAGGGTATGTTCTATATTTGCTTTATATAGACTATCGCTAGTCAAGTAAGCTAGTATGTTAGTTAGGAGTTGTTACTGATGATTACTATGCTTAGTATGTAGTCCTTACTGAATTTCGAGAACAAAATTCTTTAAGGAGGGGAGCCTGTAACACTCATAATTTTAAATAACATTATTTAGTAGATTTAATTTTATAAATTAAGTAGAATAATGTAAAGATTAGAATGATAAAGGGATTGAGATTTGAAAACTAAATAGAGGACGTGCTTAACTAAATAAAAAGTTTAAAAAGAATGATTTTATGGAAATGGTTTTATAAGTTAACTAATAAGAGAATAAGGCAAGGGTATTATGGGGAATAGCTGCCCACTATGACCCTTAACCCCTAAACTCTTATTCCCATTCTCACTTCAAAAGTCCACAATTCTAAAAATAAACCAAAGAGCTCAAGTCGGCCATAACCTTGGGAAAAAGAGGAGAAAAATCAATTAAAAGCTAAGGAATCAAGCAAAGAGAATCAAGCAAGATCAAATGTCAAGTTCCTTATCTAAAGTAAGGTGAAGAATAATCAAAACCATCTCATTTTCATTTTTAAAGAGCGTTCAGTTTTGGGTTTTAAGTTTAAAACCTTTATGATGATTTTAATGATGATATTCTTGGATTACATGATATGTATAATTCAAATAATCATGTTTGATAAATGTTCTATTCGATGTTAAGGCTAAAATTGTATATATTGGATTTTGAATGCCATGATGATTTAATATATTATGTAAAACATTATTTTGGAGATGGGTTTAAATTTTCATAATTATCCAAGCTATGGATAATTTACTATGAATTTTTTAAGGAAGAAATAAATAATTAGGTTTATAAATTTATTTCAACAATTATATAAAGGATTTTGGGTCTAAAATTTTATATGATAGATCACATAATAAAAATGAATTATGATTATTTATGGGGATTTTTCTTGAGTGATTTACTATGGAAATTAAATTAATTAAGTTGGAGGACTTAAATCTCTTAATTGTTTTACTAAAGGGAAGGGGTTCTCTGTTAATTATTTTTAATTAATTTTGGATGAATTCGGTAGTCTTTCAGAAATATTTTGGTAAAGTTTACGGCAACCAATTACATTTTTACAAATAGGAAAGTTGGTTGAAAAGCATTTAGTTAAAGGCAAAAATAGTTTTGTAAAGATTTATTGATCCCCCACTTCCAACAGTAACCTTTCGACCCCAAACCTCCAGCCCCAACCAAGTCGAATCCAATACACATGGTATCAATGCTTTGATACGTAATGGATTGGAGAAAGGCGGAAGGTATAGAGTTGAAACCATGCTTTCGAAGGGGTCTGGGCCATTTTAATAGCTTTTGAAGACCTTTGTTTTGCTTTCCAAAGAGATGTCTCTTGCATTGATTTTATTGAATGCTTTCGCAAGGGTTGAATTACTTTTACATAGCATTCGAAGGGCTTGCCACCTCTTTTTTAAAGGGTAGCTTCCGAATGAGTTGCCGTATATTATGTTTTAAAGAGAAGCTTTCAAAAGGGTAGTTTTGAACCAAGTCGAAACCTTACCGCCAACTTCATACATTTCGAATAAGTTGAAATTTTTTAATTAGTTCAAAAAGAAAGCCTTTCTTTAATAATTAACAAGCCACTTACCAATGCTTCCGAAAGGGCTCCAGTAGCCATTTAAACCAAAGGTTTCGAAGAAAATGGCTTCGAAAGGTGTTTTGAGGCTATCCTTCCAATTGTTTACCTTAAAAGCTAAAGCTTTCGAAAGGATGGTTTTGAAGCCATATGCCTTCTCCAAACTCTTTTATTTTAGGTTAATGGTTTCGAAAGGGGTACTTTCGCTTATGCTCACTTTGACCCAAAAGATTAAACCTAATGGTTTGAAAAGAGGTACTTTCAAATGGTTTCGAAGCTATGCTTCCATGAGTTGGAAAGATATGCTTTAATATTTTTGAAAGGAATATTTCAATGGTTTTGAAAGAAATATTTTAAGTTTTCGAAAGGCATTTGTGTAAGTATATTGAAAAGAAAGGTTTGAATACTTTCGAAAGATATATTTTAATGGTTTCGAATGTAAAGATCCATGGTTTCGAAAACCTTAGTTTCCATAACAAAGAAACCAATCTCATTTTTAAAGGAAAACCCATGGCAATATAAAAGAGCTTTGAAGTGGTTTTTAATTTTGGAGTTTTTGAAGAAGTTTTCCTTGATAAAAATAATGGGTTGAATGTATTAACTATGTTTCATATGGAAATGATTTCATGGATATTAAAGCGTAAATACTGGTATTGTTACATTATTGTATGTACTTATTATACAAAGGTATTCACTATATAATGGACCCATAACTGTATTTTGTGGAGAAAGGGCAGAATAACCAGCTATGTTGACCCAGTAGTGAATATAAACTAGGTTGACTCTGAGTAGAATTGCATCCTGGAGGTCGGGTAGACCAGGACATAGGATTCCCAAAGACTGATCAAAGAAGTTGTCAGATTAGACACGTTCATAGTAAACCTATGAAGACTCTATTTGGAAAGGGTTGTTAGCAGGAGCTAAAGGTTCATAGTGATCCCATGAAAACTATATCCGAGTAAAGTTATTGACAGAAGTCAATAGCTTTATAGTTAACCCTTGAAAAGTAAGATATAAGAGAAGTTATTGGAGATACTAATAGGATCAGGGAGGGCCCATGAAATTATTGAATGAAGTTATTGGGAGGACCAATAGGCACTTAGTGATCCCTTGAAAACTATAAGACCGGACAGCTAGTCCATAAGCTTTAAACATGCTTATAGTCAGCCCATGAAAACTAATAGGTTAATGGTGACTCTACAAACTATAACCGAGACTGATAGTCAAATTAATGGAGATGGGAAATCTAGATTATTTTTCTTATTTGCATATCATCATAATAATTTAAATTTCTATGTTTTTAACCACTGTGAATGCAGGCGCATAGTATATGGTTATTATAAAAATTTGGGTAAGATACTGGTTAGGGGAAAACCCGTTCCGCTATGCGGCATGGTCTCATTAGATGTCTAAATGGTTCAAGTTGGTAGGTTATTATTCATCACAGGATTTATGTTTTCCCCTTAAACTCTTAGGTCCTCAATTAATTTTGAGTAATTTGAGAGTTGAGATTTTCTGGTACTCCTTTAGACGAATAACTTCTAAAGACGTGCAAGAGGCATGCTAGCTATTAGGAGTTCCTTTTTTCTGATTCCGTTGTGTTCTGATATAAATGCAAAGTTGTTTACTTTCCTATATATATACTATGATCATCCAAGGGGGTATCTTCATATATCGCTCTTGGTATATGTTGTGATGATTATATTTTCTCCGAATGTGGTTCATAAATTTGGGAGTATATGATGAATTTGAAATTTGATTTGAAATGGAATGGAAAATTTGTTTAATGGTTTTAAAATTTTTCCATATCCATGTGTTTCTATTATATTAATGTATCTAACATTACTATATTTGGTCATCGAGAATTAATAATTATGGATGACTGCAGCATACGTAGCTGTTAGTTTTGGGCCTCCAAGTGGGGGATGTTACAGGTTTAGAGACATTCTTCTTCCTTTGGGAATTTCGAGGACGAAATTATTGTAAGGGGGTAGAATGTAACGATACAAAATTTTTAACGTTTCAAATATGAATATTTAATTTATGATATTCAAGTTTGATTCAAATTTAATAAATAATAAGAAAATCGATTGTTGATAAAATGATATGATTTTTATTGCCCTATTTTTAATTTAATTTATAGTATTTCTCCATTATTTTTAATTCGAAAATATATAAATTATTGTTTGACGTATTTTACAGCCAACGACTTTTTTTTGAATTTTTATAGATTAAGATAACCGGTGTATATTATTATTGTTTTGAGATCGTGTCTCATTTTTGTGCGCGATCTTATTTTTATTTTATCATTTGTGATTTGTACGCGAATGAAATCCTCCGCAGCAAAGTGCAAAAAATTTGCAAATAAACACAAACATCAACTTAGACAACTCAACAACTTGACTATTCTTTTTCCCTCCCACCATTTCATTTCATGTTCTAGTAACCAAAAAGGAAAAAACAAACTTCCTCCTTTAAAAATAAAAATAAAAATAAAAAGTTTTACTTAAAAAAATTGTAATATGAGAATCTTTGAGTTTGTAATATCTATATCTACAAATTTATTGTTGTTTGGTGAAGCTGGGTTGAGTTTTGGGATGATCGACATGTTTGATGAGATGAATAGGCAGCTAAGGTTAGGTTTTGGTTGAGATTTGGGAGGCGTTAGTCAAATCGAAGTTTGGTTTTGGGTTTGTGGTGTCGAGAAGCAGCTGTGGATGGAGTTTGGTATGGTGTGTTGGTCGGTGCTGGAATGTGTTATGTCAGGGTCGAAGGGAAGATGGCGTAAGTCATGACTTGTTTATGTCAATTGAGCTTGGTGAATTCGAGTCTATGGCGAAGCACGTGGGAAACGAAGTCGATCAGAGATAGTTTGGTGTATTTTCATAGAGTATCGAGAGAGAGTGGGGGAGGTGGTGCATGGCCTAGTGCTTGATATCAGTGTATAGGAGCGAGAGTTTAATTTTGGGGAAGAAAGCTTTAAATACTAATTTGATAATTGATGTTGTTAATTTAGTAATTAATGAATAATTTAATCTAAAATATTATTAAACCGATAACTTCTTCACATGAGGTGCAATCAAGATGTGTTCTTTTGCGTTGCACTCATAGGAGTGGTATCTTCATGTTGAAACTAGTTTTGTCGAGTTTGGATCAAGTGGGATTTTGAGTTAAAATTGAACACCGTTCAATTATAGATCAAACCAGAATGCTTACGCGTCAATAGAATTTTGATGAGTTATCTCACATCTGAATTAATTCTATGTGATATATAGTAGATAAGAATTATTCCTTTTGTGCTTGATTGATTTATTGGGTTGGTTTGATGAAATTTCCGCTTTAAAAGCGAATGTCATGTAAAATGATAGTTTTCAAATTTTGGCCATTGTGATTTTAATTTTCAATTATATACCTGTTGATTTATTTCTATTTGGATACTTATTATATAGATTGTTAAATATCAAAAATTGATAGTTCAGCCATTTTGGATGTGACATTGACAAATGTTAAATTTAGTGGTAAAGGTAATGATAGCATTGGTTAAGTACTGTGGCAGCTATTAGCCTCGTTATAGTATTTTGAAACATTATTAATTGTTGTTCTAGTTTGGAGTTGGTTTTGATTCAAAGAATGATTTTATATCTGACTCTTTTGGATTTTTGTGATATTTTATTTAAATTGGGTTTTGAACTTCTATATTTTACTTCGACCTTTTTATTATTCTTTCCTAATATAAGCATATATCTAAATGTTTTAAAAGTATTTTGGAAAGTATTTATTTTTATAGAAAAGTTATTATATCAATGAATATTTATTTTAAAAGGAAATAAAGGGGCTTATCTATTATATTAAAGTGATTCTATTTCAAAAGTAGTTAGAAATATTTTGGAATAAATATTTGTAAAATGTTTTATATAAAATATTAAAAAAGAATATTTTTCTAAATGATTTTTTTATATTAAAAAGATTAATTTATAAATGGTGATTTTATAATAAAAGAATAATTTTCACTGTGGGAAAAAACGAATCACACAACATATATGCTTTGTTATCTGATTGAATACTTATCTAACGCTAAATCCCGTGCCGTCTCATTACACATCAGACCACAGAGATTCCCCGTCGTTTAATATGTACTAGCATAAAAAACCAAATGTTGTCTGATGTTATAGTATCAATTCTAAATTCCTATTGGACAACATATAAATATTTACTAATATGAATAATTATTTACAGAATGAAATTCAAATGTTTTATTTCAAATCAAATTAAAATAAAATACAACTTTCATTATCACTCTACTTACGTTTTCAAATACAACTTTCACTACAACTCTCATATATACAACATTTCTCTACACTCTCATATAAAACATTTTTTTTACTCACATGAGTTTGTTTTTTATGTTGATATTGATTTTCTTGCTACAGCTTGTGTCCAGCCATGTTCTATACCTATTAAATAAACAATGCAGAAAAATGGAAGAGGAAATAAACCTAAATTGCAAAAATAAAATTGATTTGTATATTAATATTGCCTCATTTTATGGGTTTGTTTTCTCTTCATGTTTTAGATAGGGACGAATATATATATGCGCGCGGACAAATTATGATATGCACAGTTGATGTGCACGTAAATGTGTATTTTTACTTCCATATCTAATCTTCTTTTGTTCAAATAAATGAGCATAGAGGGTATTTTACATGTTTAAACCAAAATCTGAATTGTTTTCAAATCATCATTCATTCATCTTCATTTGGGGAAAAAGGTAATTTTTGTATGAATTAGTTTTGAGAAAATATATTTGCATATTTTTATTTTTATTTGTAGGAATGGAGTGTAAATATGAAGATACTTCATGGATATATGCATGCACAAATGTGGAAAGCAAATCAAGAAAGGAAATAAAAGAATTCATGCAATATTGTGGAGCTCACATGCCCACTAACTAATGATCCATAATTAAAAGCACATACACATGTTAATGGAGACCTAAAAGTATGTTAGTGGGGATTAATTAATTTCTCAATGATTACTTGGAGGTTACACTATCTCAAGGGCATTTTTGTAGTTCCTTAAAATTTGAATTAGGATTTTAAGCATGCTTAAATACCCCTTATGTTTCATGTAATGATCTTTTTTTATATGTAATATTGTAGCCACAAATCAATGATAAATAAAATGTCTCTTTGATGACTTCTTAGCCTTGCTCTTTACTTTTATGCATTTCTATTTCATACTTCCTTTTACGGCCATTTTATTTTATGCTCTCTTATTTACTTTATGCTCCTCTTATTTCATGTTAGTAGCATAGATTAATTCCTCTAGTTAGTTTAATTTTATTTCATGTGAGTAGTTAGATCTCTTTTCTTTTAATTAACTCTCAGTTTTCTTATTTTTTTATGTTGAAATCATTTTATGTTAAAATGTATTCAAATATGAGTAGCTAAACCCCTTTAATTTAGGCGTAATGAAGCTCTCATGAAACATATTAAATTAACGTAATAATTTTATTTGTAATCTCCCTTTTATGCTTAATGGAAGTTATGAATGATGGTGGTTTATGTTTTTCTTTTAGTGAATTTGATGTTGGCATCTCAAATAGGCTATGCTTATATTTTGATGAAGAAAGCCAGACTAGAACTAAAATTTTATGGTCTATGTTACTAATCCATAGTAATTAGATCATGCTTAAAATAGATTTTATTTTTCATTTCATGTTATTTCCATGATAATTGACAAGTGGGTTTGAATGATGTGTTGGAGTTTGGTGGTTTATGTTGTGCTAATTAATAGCACCTAGAAGCTTTGTGGTAATTTACGTGTTAAGCTGTTTGACTCCTTGTGTTTCCATAAGTTTTCCTCCCTCGAGGAACGTCGTCTTGTGCTTGAGGCTGAGCCTTCTTTTTTTGATGGGCATCCCTTTATTATTACTCCTTGGTCCCCTACTGTGGCTAGTGCGCATGAGCAAGTTCTTTCTATTCCCGTTTGGGACTATTTTTCGCAAATTCCCTCTGCTCTTCAACCTTTGCTTGGTTTGAACTGGCTTGCTTGTAACGTTGGAAAATTGAAATGTTTTGATTCAAATACTATTGCGCGTGAAAAATTGGTGTATGCTAAGGCCCTGATTGATATTTCCCCTGATAAGCCGCTACCTTCTTCTATTCCTGTTCAGCTAGCTTTAGGGCATGTGTTGTGGAGGTCCATGTTCGCTACGGTTGGGTTCCAGATATCTGTTCTTCTTGTCACTCTTTTGGCGACCTGGCAATTGCCTGCCAGAATTCTTTTGTCTCTGCTGCTGGTCCTAAGATCCCCCTGCCTCCCCCTCCACTCAGGAAATGGATTCCTAAGGTTTCTTCCTCTGCCTCTCCTATTGACCCTCCTATGGCAGTTTCTTTGTTTGTCTTGGGTCCGCCGCCCACGTCTTCTGGTAGACCTGCCTCCCTTTCTGCTTTGTTGGTCGCGGGTAATGTTTTTGCAATTCCAGTTGCTGCCTCTGTTCCTGGTCTGCCTTGTCCCTATATTGCTTGGGATGATGCTGAGAGGTGTTGGGTTGATCACATTTCTGACATGAAATTTAACCCCTTGTATGATTCTTTCTTTAGGTTTGTTTCTGATGATCATCTAGACCTTATATGCCTTTATTATAGACCATCTGGTGACTCATTAACTCTTGTTTTGGACGGTTATTTTGCGTGATCGAATTCTATCTCGCTTGCTGATACATCCTGGGATTGTTCCTTTGTGTACTCTTCTAATACTGTGGCTTATGATCCTTGTCTTGCTTCCCATTTCTGCCCTTGTACTGGTCCGTTGGGGAATGACACTTTGGTGTCTTCCCAGGATTTAGTGGATGATGGTGATGCTACCTCTTCGGAGGAGTAGTTGTTTTCGATATTCATTTAGTACTTGTGATATGTCTATCACACTCCTGTGCTGTTTTCTTCCTTTTTCTTAGTAGTTAAGGTTCTTTTACCTTTCTCCTGTAGTTCAAATTTTTATTACGTTTGTAATAAACAGTGGATGGTCCACTATAAAACCGGCTGGCCTTGCTAAAGAAAATTAATAGCACAAATAAACCATACTTATAATAAATACATCAATCATTTCTACTTAATATTTTAACGAGAGATTGTAAATGTATTTCATGTTGATTTATATGAATGTTTGGAAGTGGATTTGCCTCTAAATTGCTCCTTAATCTCATAGTTTTATTCACTTTTGCTCTAATTTATTTTCTAAAATTTTCTAGTTTAAAAAAATTTCAAAAACTTTGAGCTAATTTGATTGAGTAATATTATAAATTTTGCTTTCCCCGTAGATTGATCCGTACTCGCATACATATTATGATTGTACTTTGTTCACTTGCGGTTTTATAACGATTATATTTTTTGACGGTTTTCTAATAGATAGAAAATTCGTTGTTTTAACAAATTTTTGGTGCTATTGCTGTGGAAAGCAATTTGATTTTAACTCTACTCTTTGAATTATTTTTATTTGATTTTATAGTGTTTTCATTTTGCATATTGAGTTGCACTTAAAAAAAATATTTTCTGTTTTTTGTTGTTGTTTGTATGTCATTTTTGTTTTCATTTTGAAAGCATCTAGTGTTTTCTAGTTTCCTCGCATTTGCAATATATATATATATATATATATATATATATATATATCAACTTATACAATTTTATTTCAAAACAAAAATATTTCACTACATTTGCATTCCATTTACATTTGCATTCTATGATCTTTACATTATGTATTCTGTTTTTATTTTTTTCAGTTGCCTCCTCTATCATTTGTTCTTTTCTGTTGCACACTCAAGCATTTATCATCTGCATCACTTCACTAGTAGCCTCTTATTTGCACCAAACTTGGTCACAACACCCAAGGATAGATTTTAGTATAGAAGTAAGCGAAGAAAACAAAATTAAAACTAAGGAATTGATTACATTGACAGCAAATAGAAAGCAATAATCATAAATATAGTGATTTACAGTGGTTCAGCGTTGTAGCCGTATGTCCATTTTGAAGATTAACTTAATTGATCACTTATGAATCTGGTTACAGCAGAAAGGGATAGAGAGAACTTTAATATAATAAAGACAAAGTAACCAGTACTATAAAGATCCTTAAAATGAACAACGGGACCGGTATTTATAGGGAAGGACGTTGAGATATTTTGCTATGGTTCCGATAAAAGGCTCTCTAGGTCCATAGCGACCCACCATAACAATCGGTGGACTTAACATTCAAGAACATGGTTAAATGTTCACCGATCCTTTTTCTGGCTTTCAATTCTAGTGTGAACGATTTTGGGGGGTCCCACATGCCTTTTGACATTTCTTATGAAATATGGAATCATTCTGACTTTTAATTTGGAAGATATGGATCAATCTTTGTTGAACTTGGATCATGCACTAAGATAGATCGATCGTTTTTATGGCTTGGAAGAAACAATCGGCCAATAACGATCGGCCAATCTATATCTTCAACTTTATGACCTATGATCGTTTTATAGGCTTCAATCTTCATTTTGTTGACGCTCTAGAAGTTTCAAGTAAGTTGGCCCGGTGGATTTTGAGATATTGATCGTTCTCCAATGATATGAGCTGTTTTATGGATCGTTCTTGACCTATCCACGGAAATCCTTGCTTCGTTCGTAACTCGAGCATACGAAAGCTGATCGACTTTAATTTTGAAACATAACTTCACGGGGCTATGCCAGTCACTTCATGCTGATTTCACCTCAATTGGGATCCGGTCTAAATCTGTTTGACCACCATCTATAGTATTGTATATAATCGATTATTAATATTGATTACCGTCTGTTCCTAGCCAAGTCAATGATATTACATCCTAACCAAAAGGCGGGATAACATTTGCCCCCTGTGGAACGTCTTGTATCATACATGACGTGCTTTAGATCATCTTAGAGAAACCCATATGGTTCATCGAATAGTCATTTTCCTTTCATTGAACTGTTTTTTGTATCGAAGGTCATGTTTTCCCTATTCGTCGTGATAATTGGTCGATTTGCAATGGCACAAAAATGGGATCACTACTTGTCAGCGATTATCTTGTTTTGAATTTGGTAATTTCTAAGCTTCAGCAACTTAGCTTTAGCTTTCCTTTGGTTCACTCCAGGTGATCATTCCATTTTTTATCGATTTCAGAAAATTAAAATTTGAAACATATACTTGTACGTATACATGTATGTACCTGACTCCCGACCATGATTACATGTTCAAGAGTCATTGTCAAGTTTAAGGAAATAACTTTCTATAATAGTTTCCACCAGTCGTCATTCTTTCATGCGTGACATCTTCCCTTATTTTTATACATCCATAATCATCTTTTTTCTTCAGAAGATAGATTTCAAATCGCTCGCGATTATGAAATGATTGGCATATGTTAGGTCATGGAATGATCGGCACATGGGTTGGATAAAGAATGAGCGGCATGGAGCTTAGAGATTGATTGATCGGCTAAAAAATAGGATATGGGATGATCGACATAATCTTTGGGTATGGGATAATCGACTAAATCTTTAGGACTGATAACGATCGGCATAACCCTTTCTTAATTAAGCTTCGACTCTTAGCTATTTCCTTTCACTTACTTCCTATCCTACCATTCTGAAGCAAGAAGAAACAAGCCTCCTTTTCTTCTTCTTTCCGATCCAAATAAAGATTCGAATATCGAAAGCCATTGTCCCCTTTCAAATTTCGCCTTGATTCGATTACAAATCTTCCTCCTTTCCCTGATTACAAGCTTAGGCAGAACGAATCCTAAACTTGCTTTATAATATCGAGAACGAGGCTTTGAACTTCATTAGCGTTATGATAACAGATTTTTTGGTGGATGCTTTCGTCTTTTCCCATTCTTACGATCGCATGCAAAGGAAATGAAGTGACTTGTCTTGATGAGGGATGATTGAATTGTAGCCTTAACCAATTGTTTGCTGAGGAAGATGGGGCTGTGGATACAAATAAGTCATACGATCGATCCTTTATGATCATTCTTGGACGATCGACGAAGCCCTGGGACGTTCGAGCTTAAAGATCCCCATAAACGATCGGCTATGCTTTAGAGTTGGAGGCTCATAAGAATGATCGGTGGGAAAGGTTGCTGTTACAACCGAATAACGCTGTCTAGGGAAATGATCGGCCTAAATTGGCATACATGAATGATTGGAATTGTTTGCAAATGTACTTTTTTATAAAATGGAACTTAAATATGTAAACTTGAACTAAACAATGAGCTTTGGCCTTGATACTTGAAAAAACATTAGGACTTGCATATGGCTTGCATACGATCTGAACAGCATATTTGGAAACAATTTGCCTTAGAACCATGACATAAACTGTTAACCCGCCTTTTGGAAAGGCTCTGGATAAGCGGATTTAGCTAAATAGACTACTTGTCCGTTGAGATTGGGATACGATGGGTTTGAGTCAACTGGATGGATAGATGATCAATCACGTATGATATATATATATATATATATATATGTATATGTATATATATGATTACAGAGATGAGGTTCGGCCATGTAGTTCAACAGTACGGTCATACATGGCTCGGATGAGGAGTGGAGACCTTGCATGGTTCGGTCAAGGTGGGTTGGCATGCATCGATCGGCTGAAGTGGTTGGGCATTGGAGTGATTCAGTCTTGATGCGGTTTGGTCAAAGTGGTTCGGCATAGGTCGATCGACATGTATGGGTCGGCAAAGGGCGGTCGGCATGTGTGGGTCGGCTACTCGAAGTCAGTCTTTGGGTCGATGTGTGTTAGTCTTCGAATCGGCATGAGTGGATGGGATCGGCTTACGGAGAGCTTGGGATCGGTCGGGATGAAGAGTATGGTTCGGCGATTGTCCTGCTGGGCTCGGACTACTCAAGAAGCCCAGTAACTCGGGATTTTCCTCTAAACACAACATATGGGGCTTCAGAAAAGGGATCTTTATTCTGTTTCCCATCTTCTTCCCTATTAAGGCTACTCTTCTATCATTGTTTTGAAAACTCTGGATCGTAACTGTAATTTGTTCTAACATCAAACAAAAGGAAATTTCTAGAGTGGACGTAGGCTGGAGTCAGTCGAACCACTATAAATCGTCTGTTCTTACTGCTTTCTTTTTTATTTTTACTGTTCTTCATATTTATACTCTCTAAATACATTCTATCTGTTTTCTGTGACTGTGATTGGTGCTTTCATCTGGATTTGGATGTTAGTGACCGATTTTGGCGCTAACACGAACCAATGCCTTTAACTATCGTCTTGAAGCTCATCGGCAACTTAGATAAAAACCAAACTTTGCCAGCTGATTATTAATCGTGAAACTCAAGCTGCATCGTTTTTCGATGGCACAAAAAAATAGTTGAGATGGTCAGGAATGATGGCCTCTCTGGTTAAACTTCTAAGTCTCGTTGTCTTTGCTTATTTTAGTTTTCCACAACTTATTACTATAGTGTATATTACTTTATCGCACCACACTAACAATCACAATACAATGGGGGGTATAGGTTAGTTTATCTAATCATGATTTTTACTAAGTTTAATAGCAAAGAGATCTAAATGTTCCAGGCAAGTTTATGTACTAGGCCAGATGCATCCTACCTTTTAATTCATACATTCGGGAGATTATTCATTATTTAAGGATAGCTCCAATGCAGCTCCACCCAAACGGCTATGCTATCCTTAATTGTACTTATATGATATTTATGAAGTTCCTACACCATCATCCCACCATCAAAGATATTCGATTACTTTCAAGGGACAGACAAGGTGTCTCTTGTTTACACTTCTTGAATAGGCAAAGAGGTGCCAAATTCTGGCCGGTACATGGAACAAGCTAAGTGCCTTTAAAAGAGAATGGTTCTTTGTTCGCTGCCCTCCCAGTTTCTGTCGACAATGGCTGGAAAGACGTAAGTGTCCACTATTTTCATGATATCACAGAAAAATGATATCCAAGTTTCCTTCCTGATTATCTTACTCCTTTATAGGCATCGTTACCCGGTCTAGTGGAAACATTTATGAAGAGGCGGTCTCAATTCTAAAGAATTCTCCCCTTGAGGACAAGAATATCGAATATTTGCTTAGGAATGAATACCTCGTTACATTTTGTTTGGTAGAAGAGGGCCTCAGTATGGGGCTAACCAGAGTTGCTCAGATGGCAGGGATAAGACCATGGGCTGTAATCAGTCAAAGGAATAATCGAGCCGATCCCATAGTACCCCAGTTACAAGTGCCCAAGAATTTACTCGTATTAATGTCGAAGGACATAGAGGTGATGTACTCGATCACAATGGTGACAAATATGGTCCAGGGGTTGATGCCAGATCCTCGCTGGCCTCACAACCCTTGGTTGCTGATAGGAGAAAGAAGAAAACATTCATGCATAAATTTTCAAGATGTCATCTCTCTGACCAATCCTAGTCGTTGATGTCTCCTAAAGTTGTTCAAGATGGATCTTCTTCCCAACCATCAGAGCGTTCGAATTTACCACTTGACTCTTTGTTTGGTATACCGATTCCACTTTATCTTGATGCTTTCCACTTTACCGATGCGAGCATCAAAGGGTCAAAATCTCCGCCAGAATTGGCATTCAGATTCCTACTTCTGGAGGGGAAGTTACACTAATGAGAAAGAATCCTACACTTGGTTTGTTGGGGGTTACCCTAGGACACTTGCACCCCTCAGTGCTGCATTGTACTTGACTTGTGCTCTTCAATGCTTAGAGTTGGCTGATTCCATTTTTCTTTACAGAATCAATGGCGAGGAAGAGGAATATGTTTGATTCTCTTCGGGATATACACCACCATTCATCAAGTTTGCGCTTGGTAGTCGAGATTCTTATGATTCCATCTATCTCCCCAGCCAGAACCGGGGTCATCAAGATAGATATGATAAGGATAAGCCACCCTAGAATAAACATAGCATTAGGAACTAAGATGTTGGTTTTGATGACAACAACATTTTTAACTATCTTATTATAAAATATATACTAACATTATAATCTAGATAGATATGTATATGCAGGATATATAGACACGCAGGTATTGATTACCGAAGACTAATCAGTATGAAGACTCAAGACTCAGGATTGAAGACTCTAGAGTATCAAGATCAAGATTTCAAGATATGGGTCTATTTTTTGTTAAAACTTCACAATAGCATGGAAATCTTCATTCCGAATTTCATTTGGGATGGAACTCATTTCTACCTTCTTAGTGGCTTACAAACCCACGACAAGTAGCTTACAAACCAATGACAAGTGGCTTACAAACCCACGAACATCCTGGCTTTGTACAAGTTCTCGAGTCCTGATGTGATGAGATATTCTACAGGAAGAAACTTGTAAAACTACTTCAAAATGGTTTTTCAAAACTGCTTTTCAAAATGTTTTAGCCTTAAACTACTTTTTCAATGATTTTCAAAAAGATGTTTTAGCCTTAAAATATTCTTTGTTTTTGTGTTTTAAAAACATAGTAAAATAAGTTTATTTTCCTCCAGAGTCATTTCATTTTTTTTCATTTCAATACCTTTTCAAAGCAAGTTTTTCATTTTTTTTAACAAGCTGATGTCGGCATCATAGGATACCCTATGTCGACATAGTGGCCATTGAATTCAAAAGTTTAAATTTTCAAAAGAAGTGTCTTTTCGTTTAAACCTTTTTACGAATGGTTATGACGTTGGTACTCTATAAATAGCCTTCTCAAACGAATTTTTGATATACAATTTTCATATTTTCTTCACTTCTTCTTCTCCATTAATCCATGTTCTATAATTATCATATTTTTAAGATCGTGACGAAATTCTGCTAAGTTCCCAAGTGAATCAAATTAGAATTTCATTATTGTTTGATTCTCTGTTCTCTCTCGAAGATCAAAGTGCTATTCATAGTTATAGGATCAATTTGTAAACAAAAGTTTATCGAGTCTCTCTATAAGGTGTGGTTGTTCCTGGAAATCAATTGGGTAATCTTATGGCCCGTAAATCAAGAGAGTTTTTTCCGGACTCATGAGACAAGAAGGTACCTCAAGGCCTTTATAAGTTGAGGAGTGTAATCTCGACACTGGTTTAATAAAAATCTATATGAGGTGGTTTGCCTTGGTACAGGATTGGATGTAGGGTAACTCTGAACTAGTATAAAATCTAGTGTCCTTTCCCTTTACCGCTTTTTATTTATTTTCTGCATCTATGTTTGATTCTGTGATTGTTCTGTGTTTAAGTTCTGCATTTTTTATGTCATAATTTCAATTTAGTACATATAAGTCTTAGAATTCATTAAACACTATTCACCCCCCTTTAGTTTAAATTAGCCTTAAGATCCTTAATCCGCCGCCCCTTTCAATTGGTATCAGAGCATTTATTTTCATAGTTTTCATAATCTGAAACTTGAAAATTGTTTTAATGGCTACCAACACTGGTAATGTCAACTCTGGACTAGTTCTGTTATCTGTAACACTAGTTCATTTGTAGAAGGTCAGTCTACTGTTAGACCACCATTTTTCAATGGTAGTAATTATGCATATTGGGCTTGTAGAATGAAATTTTAGTTACAATCAGTAGGATTAGACACTTGGAATATCACACAAACAGAGTTTGTTGAACCAATTTCCAATTTTTCCCAGTGGACAACTGTGCAAAAGGGTGTTGCACAATATAACTCAAAGGCCATGAATATATTATTTTTTCATTAGATAGGAATGAGTTTAGTAGAGTGTCTGTTTGTAAGTCTGCATTTCAAATCTGGAAAACATTGCAAGTTACTCGTGAAGGAACAAGCAAAGTTAAACAGACTAAAATTTTCATATTAACTAATCAATTTCAATTGTTTAAAATGCATGCAAATGAGTCCATTTCCGACATGTATTGTCGATTTTAAGATATTATTCATTCACTAATTGCATTGGGAAAAATCTTTTCGAAGGAAGACCAAGTCAAAAAAATTCTAAATTCACTCACTCGAGAATGGGATGAAAAGACACTTGCAACCGAAGAAGCAAATGATATCAGCCTAATGAAAATAAAAGAATTGATTGGGAATTTGATGTCTTATGAAGTTCAACTATAAGGAAGAAGAGAAAACAAGGCTATAGAAAAGAAGTCATTAGCATTCAATGCAATAACTGAAGGTTCAAAACCAGACAGTGATGAGGAGATTGCTTTCATGACAAGAAACTTCTGAAAATTCCTAAAATATAGAAAAATGAATAATTACAAAAGAAATGTTCAAAGAAATTCCAAAAATAATGCGGAGAACGTCAACAATGATAGATGCACAATTGCAATAAAGTCAGGCATTATAGGAAAGACTGTCCGTATCTGGAAAAACAGTTATTCCCTCTAAACAATGATTCGTCAAGGAAAAGAAAGAAAGCATGCACAACAACTCTTGATGACTCAGATTTATCATCCAGTGACGATGAAAAGAAGTTTCACTGCTATTCATGAAGTAGAAGACGATGGGAGTATGGACTAAAAATAGGGACGCATTTACATTATTTTTAATTATTCTTGGTTGAATGGATGCTTGTTTGTTTGCATGATTTTGTTAAATTCCTTGAATTATAAATTCAAATTTATCCCTTGAAATTTGAATTTTAAATTCAAAAATAATATTATTTTAATAATATTTTAAATATTAAACTATTAATATTTAAGTATTATTATATTTAATGTTATCATAGGAATTATATAATTAGAATATAGGATATAATATATATAGTTATTAGAAAATAGGATTAGACACTTCTCCATTGAATCAATAGGCACATGACGACATACCCAGATACCCCATGTCGACATGCACCTTAGAATTTGATTTCAAAATTCGAATTAAAACTTTTGAATTTCCTCCACCTTGTCACCAATTTCAATGCTCTAGAAAGATGCCTCTTGACTAAAGAACATGACCATAGAATCTCTATTTATCTCGCTCTCTTTATCATCACTTTTCACTTTCATTTCAAATTTTAAACTTATCTTCGTTATATTCAACTCCTCTCAAACTACTTCAATGGCCTCTTTAAGCACACCTAACACTATTAGGCTTCCAAAATATATCAAAAACTTTCTTTTTAATGACCCGGAAGCCATTGGACCTTACATCAACTGTGTAAACTTTGGTAAAATTCATATGGGAAAATTAGCTATTTTTGAAGATTTTCCTTCTTATGAAATTGAAAATCTTTTTCAACAATGATCTAATCTTAGTTTAGTTGATAACAAACAAAATGATTTTGTACATTATCCAAACCTTGTTAAGATGTTTTATGTGAATTTGAATCGCAACTTTTATGATGGGAAAGAAGGACAAATTTGGAGTAGTGTTAAAGGAACACGAATTGTTTTGGATTATGAAATTTTGAGAAATATTTTGGGATGCAAGTATACCAGAATAAATCTCTCGGAATTTCAAATTAATGAAAATGATCGAGAGACATTTCATCACATAATTGAAGGGGATGACAATTTTGAATTCAAAAATCGTTATTTTTGTCCAAAAGCAAGAATTGTTAATCTTCTTATCCAACACACTCTTATACCAAGATCAGGAAACTACAACAACCCGACTTTGAAAGTTTGCAAATCTCTTTTTGCAATTTTTGGAAATTATGATATTAATTGGGCTCAAGTTATTTTGGATGAGCTAAGGGCCCAGAACTTTACCATTGGTGAAAACATATTATACCATGGTATTTATCTTACTCGAATTTCACTTACTTTGGAGTTGATTTTAAAAGGGAAGAATTTACAACTAGAAAAGTGTTCAACCATGGAAGCATTTCCCTTATGCAAATTTCATTAGTGTTTCAACCATATGAAACACTTACGAAAAAGGAAGAAAGGCTAACTCATGAAGAAATGGAAGAAATGGAAGAAATGGACGAAGAAGAAGATGAGGAAGAGGAAGGAATGGAAATTGAATAGGAGGAAGAGGAAGATCAAGAAACCTCCATAGAAAGTATAAAATATCCTACTAATCCTACTAATCCAACCAAGAAGACCATTCTCAATAATCAAAGAATTGTAGTGGAAAATCAAAAGACACTCAAAAGATCAATGAGTAAGAAAATGGATAAGATTGCCACTAAAATCGGTAATTTCTTTGGAAAATTAGTAGAAAAGCTTGGACTATCATCTTCTTCATCTTCATCTAACTAGTTTTAAGTTCATGCTATCTTAAGTTCTATCTTTCTAGTTTCTTTATTTTAGTTAATATTATATTATCCTATATATTGTTAGCTAGAATTATTAATGAAATCATTCATTTCCTATTATTCATGTTCACTTGTCTCTGTAATTGCTAATTTTTATATTATACAAATATTAGTTTAACAGATTTTTTTAATAATATTCAAAACAAAGCAAAATGTCACTTTGGACAGAGGCATGTCGACATATCCATCCCCCCATGTCGACATCCAATGGACAGAAACTGGTTACATTTTCACATTTTAATTTCATGTAACTAACTTATGTCTATTCATTTCAAGCGACTTTCTATCCTTATTTATATCTGTTTCTTCCAAAATAAATTGTCAAAATTCATCTCTAATCTCTCTCTTTCATAGTTCTTTCTAGTTCTTGAATTATGGCTTCTCCGATTAAGAATCTAAGTGATAATCTTAAAGAAACTCTCAATTCCTTCAAGAATATTCTTACATTCATACTTCATAATCAATGCCACTTAGAATTAAGTCAAATACAGATGATCAAGAGCAAGAGAAACATTTCAATGCCCTTCGTTGGACGATCTCAGCCCTTAACAAGGACGATCTCGAAGGAATTCCACAAGTCACTCTCGACAAAGGTAAAGAAGAATGGGATGCCATTAAAGCAGACCCTATCATTGAAGAAGATGGATGGGTGGAAGTACCAAGGAATGTCTAGTCATTCTGTATGTTATTTGTCTGATTTGATTGGTGTGTTCTAAAACTTGATTGACTTAACTTATTTGTTATGGTTTATATATATGTTTGGATTGAATAATTATGGTAAATATGATTTGCTGATAATTGATTTATTTGATTACACTTATGATCACACTTAGCACTTATTACACTTATATATAGTTTACTCTATTTTATTATAATTGATTATCTTATAACAAGTTCAAGGATTTTATGACAAAGTGGGAGAAGTTGTAAAATAGTAGTTGGCTTGGAGTAAGGGAGAGTTACGATGGCTTGGAATAAGGGGGAGTCATGAAGTAAGGGGGAGCTAGGATAGGAGTTATGATACAGTAAGTATATTATATAAATACAGGTTGTCATCATCAAAAGGGGGAGATTGTTAGGAACTGAGATGTTGGTTTTGATGACAAAAACCTTTTTAACTATCCTATTATAAAATATATACTAACACTATAATCAAGATATATATATATATATATATATGCAGGATATATAGATATGAAGGTACTGATTACCGAAGACTGATCAGTATAAAGACTCAAGACTCAGGATTGAAGACTCTAGAGTATCAAGATCAAGATTTCAAGATATGTGTCTATTTTTTGTTAAAACTTCACAATAGCATGGAAATCTTCATTCCGAATTTCATTTGGGATGGAACTCATTTCTACCTTCTTAGTGGCTTACAAACCCATGACAAGTAGCTTACAAACCTACGACAAGTAGCTTACAAACCCACGAACATCCTAGTTTTGTACAAGTTCTCGAGTCCTGATGTGATGAGATATTCTGCAAGAAGAAGCTTGCAAAACTAATTCAAAATGGTTTCTCAAAACGATTTTAAAAACAGCTTTTCAAAATGTTTTAGCCATAAAACTATCTTTTCAAATGATTTTCAAAAAGATGTTTTAGCCTTAAAATATTCTTTGTTTTTGTGTTTTAAAAACATAGTAAAATTAGTTTATTTTACTCTAGAGTAATTTCATTTTATTTTCATTTCAATACCATTTTCAAAACAAGGTTTTCAATTTTTTAACAAGGGGTTGTCGACATTATGGGATACCCTATGTCGACATGGTGGTCGTTGAATTCAAAAGTTTCAATTTTCAAAAGAAGTGTCTTTTCGTTTAAATCTCTTCATGAATGGTTATGCCAGTTGGTACTCTATAAATAGCCTTCTCAAACGAATTTTGATACACAATTCTCATATTTTCTTCACTTCTTCTTCTTCACTGATCCTGTTCTATAATTATCATATTTTTAAGATCGTGCCGAAATTCTGCCAAATTCTCAAGTGAATCAAATTAGAATTTCATTCTTGTTTGATTCTCTGTTCTCTCTCGAAGATCAAAGTTCTATTCAGAGTTATAGGATCAATTTGTAATCAAAAGTTTATCGAGTCTCTCTATAAGGTGTGGTTGTGCCTGTAAATCAATTGGGTAATCTTGTGGCCCGTAAATCAAAAGAGTTTGCCCCGAACTCATGAGACGGGGGTACCTCAAGGCCTTTATATATTGAGGAGTGTAATCTCGACACTGGTTTAATAGAAATCTGTATGAGGTGGTTTCCTTAGTACAGGACCTGGATGTAGGGTAACTCCAAACCAGTATAAAATCCGATGTGTTCTTTCCCTTTACTGCTTTTTATTTACTTTATGCATCTGTGTTTGATTCTACGATTTTTCTGTGATTAAGTTCTGCATTTGTTTGTGTCATAATTTCAATTTAGTTCATACAAGTCTTAGCATTCATTAAACACTATTCACCCCCCCTCTAGTGTTAAATTAGCCTTAAGATCCTTAATCTGCTGTCCCTTTCACATAGATTGAGATCGAGATGTCCTTTTTCAAAGGGTCCCGAAAAACCAGCTGACCATA
This sequence comes from Allium cepa, assembly GCA_030765085.1. NCBI lineage: Eukaryota > Viridiplantae > Streptophyta > Magnoliopsida > Asparagales > Amaryllidaceae > Allium > Allium cepa. The sequence continues at coordinate 473,117,545 of CM060931.1, forward strand.
GGGACTTGCCTATCGATCCCTCTTGTGGCCTTTCTACCACTCCAGTGCCTCGATAGCCTTTGGTTCCATCTCATTATCAATAGCTGAGCGATCGTCGCCGCCATAGTGAACATGCTACCACCCATAGGCCCGACAAAGAAAGCATCTAAATCAAAGCTGCTACTGAAGATTCTACGATCAATCCAACCGCTTGCATGCAGCTTCTTAAAGAATTTTCAAATTTATGCTTTGAAGGATTCCATTTTCCTCCCAACTGGAAGAGGGTTCTAGACCATCTTTTGAATACGACCATCGACCGCATCACTAACATCCACATGATGTATCGGGAGTGGATAAGGCAGTAGAAAAAATGTCGAAAGTTTCCTTCGAGTGCACGGTATAGGCTGAAAGCTAAAATGCCAAGAAGATCAAGATAAAATAATCATTAAAACTTTGACCAACAAGCTAGCAGCCTTTAGAACTTCCTTAGCAGAAGCCAAAGGAAAAGCTAATGATGATATGAAATCCATGGAAGAGATGAAATCCAGCCATCTTGATATGGTTCAAGTGCTGCATCATTGGAATCAAGAGATAGCGCTCGAGCAAGATACAGCTTAGAATAACGAATCTGCTGCCTTGAAGGAGATAACGGATCTCAAGGCCAAGTTTGAGTATGCAAATAAAGAAAAAGATGATGCCCAAAAGATTTCTCAAGATGTTGCGATGAGCTAGTAAATGTCAGACTTGAGAGAGACACGGCTGTCGATAGGGCCAAAAATGTCTATGCTCATATTCAACGCGAACGGAAGCTACCATGGACAAAATTAGGGAGTAGATAATCAAAGAGTTTAACCCTCTTCTCATTCTTTACAATGCTAACGTTCTTAAGCATAGAAATTTGACATGGCTTGGTGAAGACTATCCTTACCAGCTTTGGCGTGTGTGGGAATTCTCGTTGCGGAAGAGAAAAAATTTCTTAAGTCAGAGGATATCAATCTATCTGGACTTGAAAATGAAATGCTATTGGGTGACGAACCCAAAACATGTGCAATATCCAGCTCTCGCTCCAGAAAGAGTCTATTTTTGCTTCTTCCCATGAAGTAGGTGAAGGATCCAGGTCGACACAACCCGATATTACAGCTGAATTGCCATCGGCACCCCAGGTCATCCCTAGCTCCACAGAAAGCTCTTCGACCAGCCCTTGATATAATCCAGAAAAGCCAAAACTTTCCCCAATTCCCGAGCACGGTTTCGAGGATGCTTTGGCTTTACTTGGAAGTCATACCGAGGAAGGTATTATGCCGACTTTTTCCGTCTTTCACAAAGGTAGGGTGTTATCAGTTGATATTACCAATCTTTTTTCCTATTTTTTCTCAGCTTTGAATCCATTAGGCATTTCTCCTCTCCTTTCACAAGAGCCTCGCATGGAGTCGTAAGCAGCCGTGACAGATTCCCTTAAAGTTACAACTTCGGCCGCCACTCAACGTTCTCAAGATGATGCCTTTGTTATTGACGATAAATTCATGGAGGCGTTATTCAAAGAGGGAAGCGACCCACACCATGAAATTCCTTTTGATGAAAGTGATCACAGGTCATTCTACCCCACTAGTGGCTTGGTATAAAAGAGAAGGTTGAGTGAGAAGAACTGTTAAAAAAAGGAGATAAAGGGTGAGCCTGTTGATTCAATCTCTAACGAACTGATTTCGTAGATGTTATGAAGGTAAATACAAATGAAATTTAAAAGCATTAAACTAAGTGAAATAGCATCGTAGATGTTCGTTATTCCATGCCCTTGGGAGTGAAATGCCATCAACAGTCGTTAACTTGAAAGTTCCTTCTCCAAGCCTCTGTTCGATGACATATGGTCCTTCCTAGATTTGATTCAAGGAAAAACCCATTTTAGGATGAGATCTCCAATTTCAAAGGTTCTAGGTCGAACTTTAGTGTTGTAATACCGAGCGACTCGATGTCGATGTGCAGCCGCCCTCAGATCGGCTTCTTCGTGCTTCTCATCTATAAAGTCAAGAGACTCTAAGAGGAGATATTTATTTGTTTTGGGATCATAGTAAGTTACTCGTGAGAAGGAACTTTGAGCTCAATAGAAATAACAGCTTCAGAACCGTAAGCGAGGGCGAATGAATTATGGTCAGTCGTGGACTTATGGGTGGTTCTGTAAGCCCACAATGCTGTAGGGATTTCATCCATCCACCGACCTCTAGCCTTCTCCAAACGCTTCTGCAGAATGGATTTTATGATCTTATTTATAGCTTCAACCTATCCATTTTCCTACAAGTGAGCAACCGCTACGAACCTCTTTTCAATACGATATCTTCGACAAAAGTCTTTGTCAACACTATCGAATTGAGCCCCATTGTATGTTACAATAGTTCGTGGAAGACCAAAGCGCCATATGATGTTTCAGACAATAAAATTGATTACTTACTTTGTTGTGATCATGGCTAAAGGTTCTGCTTTAGCCCATTTGGTGAAGAATCAACTGCAACGATAGCGACTTTGCGCCAACTTTAGAGATCGATAAGGAATTGATAATATCTATACCCCACATGGCGGACGGCCGTGGGCAGACCCTTTGGGTGATTTCTATTGGTGGAGCTCTTGGTACTTTTGCATATATTTGGCATTTATCACATCGTCTCGCATAATCAGTGGCGTCCCAATTTACGGTCGGTTAACAATAGCCATAATGGAGTAGTTTCTTTGCCAGAGTTTGCCCCCAAGTGTGATCTCCCCTTCATGAACATCTCTTAGAATATGTTTTATGCCACCATGAGCGACACACTGGAGTAGGGGGACTGAGAAACCTTTCATATACATAACTCCTTCCTACATAATATATCATGAAGCTTTGTGAAGGACTTGTCGGTTTTCATTTCTTTTATCTGGTAGGACTCCATGGAGCAAATAGTCTTTGATTAGGGTCATCCACGATTCCCATTCAAGTTTTTCTTCTAGTGTCTGATCAATTTTCATCATTTTTATACTTGTGGTATATAATACTTTGACCGAAACCAATCCCATCTACTGTGGATCATCGGTACAAGCAATATTGAATCAACTTCTTTGTTTAGATCTCGTGGAATATGAGAAATGTCATACACTCAAATTCTGCCAATAATTCTTGGACTTGAGTTAGGTATCGGGCAAGTCGTTGTCCCTTAGCCCTATAATCTCCTCTAACTTGACACACTACCAACTGCGAGTCGCAAAGGTTTCAAGAGATCTTATTCTAAGTTCCTTAGCGAGTTTGAGTTTAGCAATCAGAGCTTCATAATCAGTTTTATTGTTTGTTGCTAGGAAATCAAGCTTTAATGCACAAAAAATTGACCGATTTTTAGGAGTTAGAAGCACAATTACAAGTTTTGAACAATGATTGTTGGATGCTCCACGGGTATACAATTTCCATCGTATCATAGGTGTTTCGCTACCTTCCGAAGAATCATTCTGCATAGTAAAATCTGCTATAATTTCGATCAACGCGTGACCCTGGATAGCCCTCCGAGGGGTTAAGTAGTGCCGAATTGAATGAGCTCATTATTCCACTTGAGAAACCTTCTAGACGTCTTAGATTATTGTAGGACCCGTCGTAATGGCTGGGTGGTGTAACCATTGATCGGATGTGCTTGAAAGTACGAACGAAGCTTCCGTGATGCAATTAGTAAGCAATATGCTAATTTCTCTATCTTCGGGTAGTTCCTTTTAGCTAATGTTTATCGTTTGCCGATGCAATACACTAGTCACTGGATCTGATTCTCCTCACGAAGCAATGTGGGGCTCATAGCCTGTGCCGATGTAGCCAAATAAATGTACAATTCCTCATGATCCACCGGCTTTAACAAGATAGGGGGTCTCTCCAAATGATTCACCAAAGCTTGAAATGCGTCTTTATACTCCTACATCGATTCAAATTTTCTATTTCCTTTCCTAATCAAATCGAAGAAAGGAATGCATTTGTTGGTAGCTCTGGAGATAAATCGACTTAAAGCGGCAACTTTTCCACTCAAACTCTAGACTTGTTTAATAGTTCTTGGGGCTTGGATATCACGGATAGCCTGAATCTTCTCGATATTAGCATCTATCCTATGAGCATTGACAATAAAGCCTAAGAATTTACCGAACGCAACATCAAAACAACACTTCAAAGGATTGATTTTCATCTTGTAATGTCGGAGGATGTCAAAAATTTCCGCTAAGTCTCCAATGTGGTCGACTGATCGTCATGACTTCATGAGCATATCATCTATATACACTTCCATTGTGTTTCCGATCCGATCTTTAAACATCCTATTAACTAAGCACTGGTAAGTTGCTTCAGAATTCTTCAATCCAAACAGCATTACCACGTAATAGTAGAATCCAACGTCAGTAATGAAACTAGTGTGCTCCTGATTGGGGATATGCATCGGGATATGTTTATATCATGAGTATGCATCCATGAAAGATAGCAATTCATGTCCTATGGTTGAATCCACTAGCGGGTCAATCCTCGGAAGGGAAAACTATCTTTCAGCCACGCCTTGTTCAAATCTGATAATCAATGCATGTTCTCCATTTCCCATTTTCTTTTTCCACAAGTACTGTATTAGATTCCCATTCAGATAGACGGAGTTGTGGATAAACCCATCGAGTTTTAGCTTATCCACCTCCTCTTTGAGAGCGGCAGATCTCTCTGGATACATATTGTGCCTTTTTTGCTTCACTGGACATACCTCAGGTCAATATTCAATGCATGGCTCACAGTGGCAGGCGAGATTCCATACATGTCAGAGTGAGTCCAAGCGAATACATCTAGATTCGCTTGGAGAAACCAGAAAATTCCTTCATCATCAGAGGGCTGAGCTGTGACCTAATCTTTAAAACTCGTGATGGGTCGTCATGGCTGATTGTAATACCATTTGTCGGCTCATCCGATGCAGCCCTAGTCTCTTTGGGCTCCTTTTCATCCTCCTCAGATCTAAATCTCTATAGAACCAACCATGGCGCTAGATCCAAGGCTCAGGCACCAATTATCAATCATCGGCAGCTTGGATGTGAATAGTCTTGTCCATGCCCTTACCTTTCTCTTTGCGCTGAGCTTCCCTCAACTTGACTACATAATATGTATGTCCAGTCACCCAATCGTCATGAACAACTCCTACGCCATTGACTATTGGAAACTTTAAAGTCAAACGTCATGGTGTAAGAACTGCTCGGAATTCAGCCAAGGCCGGTCGGTCCATAAAAACATTGTATGGAGTGCCAACATCCAAAAAAATAAATGGCAAGATTCGCACGCTCCTTCGATCACCTTCTCCCAATTCAACAGGTAATTCCATATAACCAACAACTTCGGTTGCAACGCCATTAAAACCATGTATACAAGCTTTAGACGGTCTTAAATCTTTAGCTTCCATTCTCGTTTGATCATATGTCTTTTTGAAGATTATATTCACCAAACATCCACAATCAATAAAAATCCTTCTCACCAACACAGGACCAATCATAGCCAAAATGACCATCAGGTCGATTGTCGGAGCCTCTGCTTTGTCTGCATCCCTTTTTCTAAACATAATATCATCTACCATTGTGCATTACTATTTTTCTAGAGCTCCATCTTATGTGTTCGAACAAAATTCAAAATCTACATACTAATTGTGCTAGCATAGAGCTCCATCTCTTGCCAACTCCTATCTGCTGGGTGCGATCCTCCGACTATCGTATTTACCACTGGTCTTCCATTGGTCAGCGTAGGCCCCTTAACCCTACGCAGAGCTTATCATCGATTGGAATCAGAAGTCCCTTGCTCGCTATCCTATCGGGCTTTCACATACTGTTGTAACTTCTTTTCTCAAATCAGTTTTTCTATAATGTCCGGGAGATGTCTGCATTCATTTGTATTATGCCCGTAATAATCGTGAAACTGACAATATTTTCCGGTCTGCTTCTGTCTCTCTGTTGACATTTTTGGAGGCGGTTTCCTATATTGCATGGTGTTACAAGTAGATATATAGATATTCTCTAGGGACGTATTCAACGGTGTGTAATTATCATACATTGGAATCATAGGCTTCAACCTTCCAGAATCCCATATGCGCTTTAGATTTCGATCCCCGTCTCTCTTTTGCTGATTTAGGTTATTCTAAACGTTCACTTGGACTTTTCCAGAACTATCATCGGACGGTTTTATTGCAATGTTACTCTATACTGTTTCGATCCCACCACATTCTTTTTTCTGAAGGACATGGCTTCCTCCTTTCTCGAAAACGGAGTCGCCTTTGAATAAAAGCACTCCATTGTGGTAGGCAGTTACCAGCCAGCCAATCGCAAAACTCAGACTCCGGATCAATCCCTCTCGTCATGGACATAGGTATCGCGTGATCATTCGGATTACAACCTCCATGGCAGCTATATGGACTCTCTCCAAATAATCTTTTAACAACTTTCCTGGAGCCTAGATCATGATAAAAAGGGACATCACCTCTTTAAGATGAGTCGCGCACATTCGAAAGTGCTCCACAAACTTTGTTGCCAACTCATATAGTCTAGAAGTTTATCGTAGGGGTAGTCTCATGAACCATATGGTCTCTATTCAAGAAAGGGTTATGGAAAAGCATCTACGCTTGGTCGCATCATTGGCTCGTGCATCCATCAACCATTCTTACCTCATAATATGCTGCATGCGGTGGATTTTTTCCTCGTATGTAGGCATTGATGGCATGTTGAATCTCCTTGGGTATTCTATGTGTAGAAAATTATCAATGAAAGGGGCATGGCTTCTCAAGATTTCTCAATCATCATTAGTCGATCGTTGGTTCTCTCTCAACAACTGTCTAACCATTGCCGATAAGTTCGGTGTTTGGATAGGTGGTGTCAAGTGGTGGTCATGCTCCATCTCACTTATATGGTCTGGTCGATGTCTACGAGCCGTTTCACGGCTTCTTGGGCCACATCTTCACGATGCACATCTTGTATATTGATTTCACCATCATCCTAGGGAAGAATCCGGTCAGCATTCAATCAGACTTCGTCATCCAAACTAACCGTAGTAGCTTAAGTTTGAATCCTTGCGTGCACAGTTAAGTTTCCTTCTCTAACGGAAGGACCAACACTGATCATTCTTGGCAAACCACGATAGTCTATCTGTTAACACCTCAAAGCTTCTACATGATATCCGTCAGTTCTGTGATGCCGTTTGTGGTGTCATTTCGATGAGCTAGAGCTTTCTGATGTTGAATATGGGGTGGGATCCCTCTTAGCTTCGCCTAATTGCTGCTGATTGATTTAGTTCATCGAGTCAACATTGGTTTGAATCTAACGATTTAGCCATCGCTGGCTCTCCATAAACTCTGTCATTAAATTATGAAATTCAGCTTTGGTAATAGAATCGGTGTGTAACGACCCGTAAATTTTGATAATTAAATTGGTTAATTTAATAAGATTTTTGTAATTAAATTTAGAAGGAAAAATAAACTTTATAATTCATAATGAAGCAAATGTTAAAAATGAAATGTAGAATGGTAATTAAAATTAAGTATTGACAATTAGAGTGAAATCCCAATAAGGAAATACTGTAAATTGTTGCATTTGTGTATAAAATTGAAAATAAGTAAATAAAAGTAAGCATTGAATTAACCAATGAAATAATATATTGATTAATAGTAACTGAATGTAAATTAAGGGAGTAATGTTAATGCAAGGTGATAAATAACTAATTTAGTGCAATCCCAATTAATTGAAACAATTGTAAGGTTATATTTGATTGTAATTAGTAAATTGAGAAATAAATTCAAAGTTATTTTAATTTATGAAATGATACGTAAGAAAATTGTGATTTGATAGAATCAATGCTAGATAGGTAATTATAATAATTGTTGGTTGATAATAAAGTATGAATTAGATTAAATTAAGCAAATAGTGATAACTATTAATTGTTTACCTATTTATTTAATTTATTGAATTAGGTCCAAATCCATTGCAATTAAACGTAATTAAAAACTATGTTAATATGAATTTTGTTGATGACTGTAAAAGTATTAGGATAATTGGATATATACTAATGTTAAATTTATCCATAAGATGATGATTTATTAAATAAAGAGATTGAAAACAAATTTAATTAATTTGTTTGAAATTAAAAATATAATTTATTTGAATTTACTTAAATTGAAGGTAAACATTATAAATTTTTCAATAAATCCTTCATTGATTGACATGGAAATTTTGGTCAATGAATTTTAAGTTTAATTGTAATCAGGAATGATAGAAATGGTAAATAATTAAATTTGAATTGAAGAAGTGATTAATTTATTTAATTAACTAGATAATAGCCATTTTGGCCACTGACTCGGATTTTGACGAAACTAGTTTCATCGGATCCGTAACGGCGAATTATTGTAGGATTTCAAGTTTCGTAACGATCGAACGTGTCGTTTGATCGTACGGACTCGAAACGCCTAGAAATCAAATCAATTGAAATCAATTGAAATCAATTTGAAATAAGCTGATTTTAACATAACTTATTTATGCGATAAAATTTAGACTTGAAACTTGTTCCATTGATTTTAAAATATTTAAAAACATCTATTTTGATATTTGGGTTAACTCATTTTCGTTCCAGAGTCAAAACGGGCTTTTCGGGCCATTTATCGTTCAACTTTCGATCCAAATCAATCCGGTCTATTCTATTTTCAGCTTTGTCTATAAATATCCTGTTATAAACCCTAGCCTATTTCTTATTCCTCATTTCTATACGTACAATTCCAATGGCTCTGCCTAATTCCAATGGCTGAAAACCCTAAAACTCCTCAATCCAATTTCAATTCAAAATTCAACTTCAAAATTTAAATTCCACAAAATATATCGAATTATATATCGATTTGAAGCTCTCGAAGAGCCCAAGTCAATTATGTAATTTGTTTGGGTTGTTGTGTGGCCAGAATAAGATATTTTGTCTTGGCCGTTCGTTTGTTAGGGGGTGAATTAACAGCGGATGCTTGTCAATGGTTCGATTGGGATATATGGGAGTGTAGTGGGGACTAAGAGTGGCAGATCCATCGGTTTCGTTCGCCACGAAGTGGGTCTGATCAATGGAGTTTTCGGCATTTAGGATTTGCGGCAGCGGGCCATTTAGGGCGCCGTGATGGGTCGATCGACCACCAGGGGGTGCGGCCCATGCTACTCATGTCGAAGGCATCGGCTGATCTTCTCGGCATCTCACGTGGTAGCGTGCGTAAGAGACTTTTTGGTGGTGGCATGTTGTAGTTGCAATCGGGTATTGAACAGTAGGATTTCACACTGAAATTGGGATGACGTGGCATGTATGTTTTTTTATTATATATTCTTTTATTTATTTGTTTTAATTTGAATTGTATAATGATTAAATCTCGATAATTACTCATACGATGTCCGATTTGGGCGCGGTTTCTTTTGTTATGACCCTACCGAAATTTCGGACATTATGGAACTAGTTTAGATGGATTCCAAGACTGTTCAAATTTTGGGTTTAAATTGGATTTAAATTCAATTTAAATTCAAAGGTGGGTGTTTTAACCCACTCACAACTTCTAAAATTTCTTATGTTTGTTAAACTGATTTCTGATGTGATTAGAAATTTATTTATGACTTTTTGCCATATTTTGAATCATCATCTCAGTTTATTTGAATTTATTGGATAAAATATTTGTTTAATTTATTATTTAATATAAACTGCCAGTAAATACCTGTTATTTATTATCTGTTCTATATTGGTGTTATTGATTGAATTGGATAATGATTGTTATTAGATGAATGGATATTGTATTTTATATTGTTATAAACTGCAAGTTGTTATGGATTTTTGTTTCATTCGGGATTGTGGTTTGAAATGATATATAACCGTATTTATATTTTGAATTACGGATTGAAATGATCAATATCCGTATCACTTGACCATAGGATAGAAAATTATATATAAACACCGTGGTCTATATATAAAAATATTTTGAAATGATTTCTATGGTTTTGTAAAGAAATATGTGGTTTTAGATAAATATTGATTTTAGATATTATGTAATGATATTTTATCCTTGATTTTGAGCTATGTATATTTGTTTTAAATATAGAATAAGCTTAATAATAAGTTTGATTTTTACTGAAGATAATATGATTAAGTATTTAAATTCTATTTTAATATAGAATTTATAATGATTTAAATAAATTAAGGTTGGAAGATAAATTTGAAATTTATTTGAAATTGAATTTATTTAAGACTTAAACTCAAATAAGCTTGATGTGAAATTTATTAAATTTGAAATTTTATAGGGTATGATTTTTATAACTTGATTTTGTTTTAAGGCGAATTAAATGAATATTCCAAGTATAAATAAATTAAAGTAAATATTTAGTTATTTGTAATTTGAGTTTTATTTAAATGATAATGGATTTATTAAGTAAAATATTTCGAAACTAAATAATAGAAAATTGAATTGTTGAATCATAATTACCAAACTTAGTTTTGAAATTGCTGAATACTTAAAGTTTGAAATATGTTGAATTTGAAATGGCTTATTTTGTGGATCAAATCTGTTTTGAAATCGATAAAATTTGGAATAGTTTATTTGAAAAATGAATCGAATTGAAATTTATGATTTGAGATTGGGTTAGATTTAAAATCTAGAAATTTGAGTTGTTTTGGTATTGATTTGTGAAATTGAAGAAGCTATTTTATTATATAAAGTATTTTAATATTTAAACCACTTAAGTGGTGGAAGTTATGTTTCGAAGTTATGAGTTTCAAAGTATTATGATTTGAAAGTGTTATATTTCAAGTGTTTGTGATTTCAAAGTGTTTTAACTTTGAATGTGCAATGATTTTGGAAAAAGATATATTTGATGTGAAAAATGATATCGTATTGATTTGGTTTTGAAAAGGCAATGATATTTGGTTTTAAAGAATAAACAATTTTGAAAATGACCGCTGTGTTATAATAACGTTTGGTTGTTAAAGTGACTAGGATCAGAAGTTGTTATACTCTCTGCCAACTCCAAAAACCACTTTAACAACCGTGTACGCGGCGGAGATTCTAGAATGAAGTCGGATGGTGGCGGCTTTCCTTTGAGGTATATACGTAGACCTGACTCCCACGAGTTCGAATAAGGTGTCTAAAACAGGAGCGATTGAGGGGCTAAGAAGGTGGCACCTTTTATCGGGCACACTCCTTTGATGCCATTCTATTACTTTGTGATTGATTGGGGCTCTTTTGGTTTTGGGGGTGTGGCTCGAGGTGGACGGTAGTAGTTGTTATGCGTTACCACCGGTTCGGAAGCGTAATTGGTGTATCTACCATGGCATTGCCTAGTTGTGCCGTGTCACCTACCCTAGCGTGCCTTGTACTAGTTTGGTTTTCTCCCGTAGCCCGTAGAGTATTTAGGGTAGTCTCCCGATCTAGAGATGCGCTGATACTAGATGAACTGCTGGGACTATTATGTGTTAAGGGTTATATGGGTAACCCTTTAACGCTATTTTAAAGTAAGTTTATTTTACTTTTAGACATTATTATAATAGCGTATATTACTACATAGTAAATAGTTTAACGGATCCTTAGGAGATGTGCATCCCGAGCATCTCTTAAGTTACTACACTCACATTAGACACTAGATAGGAGACGTCAAATCCCGTAAATATCTCTGACACCGTTCCACTCATAGTTATTTCTGTTGATTTAACTTACATAAGATCTTTTAGTTCTGATTCGAGTGTTTTGTCTTTTCAATTCGCTCGGGTCAGCCTGAGCAGTTCAGGGTTTGAAGACCTTACTTCTGGAGGATGAAGATGAAGACTGTATTGCTATTATTTACTACATTGTTCTGCTGCATTATTATTTATTATTCTTTGGTATAAGTTACTCTGATTCTGATACAGTATAAGTATAATCAAAGGTTTTCTAAACAGCTTCATGAACTTTTATTTGATTATTATATTTTGTCGTTCCGCTGCAAGATTCTGTTTTGTTTTTTTCTTTTTCTGCTTTTTCTTGTTCACCCCAATAACAATCCACTCATTTGCGTGGTTTGAGCCAGATGCGTGTGGTTTATTGTCGATTTAAAGCGTACAAAAAGGCGGGATGTAACATTTGGTATCAGATCTTTGGTTTAGCAATAAACCTTAGCTTTGTGGGTTCTGACTCTTTATTAATAGGGTAGTAATACCCTATGATGAGTCGCTGAGTGTATATATACATATGAGAGAGCGTATTTGTTAGTGTTATAAAAAGGTTTTAATATTGTGTTAATTTGTTCCTTTTTGTATAATAATGGTTGGTGCATGGTACGCTATGACATCAACAAGGATTTCTAAACACTTAATAGAACAAACCGACACAATATTTGTTTTGAATATAGATGAATGAAATAATTTTGCCTGTTATATTTTCTATATATAAAATAATTTTTTTATAAAAGTTATATTTGGTTGTAATATGTTGGTGTTTAGGTATGAAATTTACAAATACTGATTGGAAACAAGATTTGAAGAAAGTAAAATAAATGAGAATAAACTGGAAATTTAAGACTTAAATTCCGGGGTTTTGAAGATTTCTGTACGATTTGGGATGCTATTTATAGGAGTAGGTGCAAATATCTCACTCGGATCTTTGAAGACCTATTCTGGCACGTTTGTGGACCTACGCGATCGATCATACGTGATTTGCACTCGGTCTGTGATCGATACGAACCAATTTCGTATTGATCAAGATTTGGTCCAATCAAGTCGAAATTGAGCAGGAGCATTCTTTAGGTTGTACATAAGCTCCTGTGAAAATTTAGTAGCATTTGTACTTGTAGATTGCGAATTATGATCGATGCAAGTTTGGGTTTTATGTAGGCTGTTTAGTTCGTATCAACCCTCTTCATATCGATCTATTCATATCGATACGGGCACGTGCCTGCAAGTTGACATAGCACTAACTCCTCAAATCGATCCACTTTTCATGCCGAGTCACTAAGTCTTTCATTGGAGTGTAACTTGTTCGCATTGATCACCTCTACCTTGTTTGCATCGATCGTTGTTGCACTGTTCATATCGATCGATTGTTCTATTCGTATCGATCGATTGCTCTATTCATATCGATCGTTGTTGCACTGTTCGTATCGATCGATTGTTCTATTCGTATCGATCGTTGTTGCACTGTTCGTATCGATCGATTGTTCTGTTCATATCGATCGTTGTTGCACTATTCGTGCTGTGTTTTCAATGGATACGAACAGGACGGTTCCATGGCGATGGATACGAACAGATGGATGCAAAATGATGGATACGAACGAATGGATGTGTGATGGATATGAACAAATGAATGCAAAATGATGGATAAGGACAGATGGATGCGAAATGATGGATACGAATAGATGGATGCGTGATGGATGCGAAATGATGGATACGAACAGATGGGTGCGTGTGAGTTGATTTCATGGGTTTGCATCGATCATATCTTAAGCATATGAACCCCGATTGACTTGAAATTCGAAATGTAGTCTTTTATAGCTTTTTTGGTCCTGACATATCAATTGTAACTCAATCCGGACTCGAACAAAATTTACCGATACTCATAGTACACTTGTGTATTAACGATCTCCAAGACGAACTATCCTAGGTTTCCAGTCAAGTTTTTGGTGTCATGGCCTTACCAAAAGGCGGGATAACAGATTCATTTTATAGTTGCACTATGTTATCAACCGAAACAACTAGCCAAGTTAGAGTCTAATTGTAATGATAATTTAATTTTTGTTGGAAGATTTGAGGAGTAAAAGGACTAAAATTTCTTAATAATAACCAAAACTTGTATTTAACTTACTCGTGTCAATTTAAAAGTAAATTCAGCATTTGTAAATATTTTGGAATCATTAGAATTTGCATGCTGCATTTGGATTTTGTTGGTAATGTCCACTGAAAACTCTTATGAAACTACACTCGTACTATTAGGGACACCTAGAGTTTTAACGGCTTGTTGCATACACTCAATTCAATCGTGTTTCCTACGAAAACGGATTTGTCCCAGCTTTAGTTCATTTGATGACGAATAAAAAAATAAGTGTGGGGGTATTTGATGTGCACGTAAAAGTGTATATTTTTACTCTCATGTTTAATATTCTATTATTTAGCATATTAGGGTACTTTACATGTTTAAACCAAAATCTATGTTTTAAACCGTCTTTCATTCATCTTTATTTGGGGGCAAAATAGTAAATTTGTGTATGGACTAATTTTGCAAAAAATTATTTGCTCATTCTTATTTTTATTTGTAGGAAATGGAGTGCAAATATGAAGAGGTTTCATGGATATATACATGCACATATGTTGAAAGCAATTGAAGAAAAGAAATAAAAGAACTTATGCAACATGGAGGAGACCACATACCTACTAACTAATGGTCCATAATTAAAAGCACATGCATATATTAATGGAGACTTAAAGTCATGTTAGTGGAGATTAGTTAATTTCCTAATAATTACTTAGAGTACACTATCTCAAGGGCATTTTTGGTAGTCGTATAAAATATGAATTAGGGTTTTAGCATTTATAAATAACTTTTATATTTCACATAACGATTTTTTTATATGCAATATTGTAGCTACAAATCAATGGTAAATAAAATGTCTCTTTGATGGCTTCTTAGCCTTGCTCTATACTTTCATACATTTCTGTTTCATGCTTTCTTTTATGGCTATTTTATTTTATGCTCTCTTATTTACTTTATGCTTCTCTTATTTCATGTTAGTAGCATAGATTTAATTCTTGTAATTAGTTTAGTTTTATTTCATGCAAGTAGTTAGCTCTCTTTTCGTTTAATTAGCTCTCAATTTTTTTATGTTGAAATCATTTTGTGTTAAAATATTTTCAAAAATGAGCAGCTAAAGCCCTTTAATTTAGGGTAATGAAGCTCTCATGGAACATATTAAATTGTAATAATAATTTTATTTGTGATCTCTCTTTTGTGCTTAATGGAAATTATGAATGATGGTGGTTTATGTTTTTCTTTTAGTTAATTTGATAGTCTATGTTGACATCTAAAATAGTCTATGCTTAATCCAATATAACATAAACTATTTGATCTTTTTCCTAAGTGATTTTGATGATGAATATCAAACTAGAATCAAAATTCGGTGGTCTATGTTTCTAATCCATAGTAAATAGATCATGCTTAAAATGGATTTTATTTTTCACTTTATGTCATTTCCATGAGAATTGACAAGTGCGTTTGAATGGTGTGTTAGAGTTTGATGGTTTAACTTATGCTAATTAATAGCAAGAATAAACCATACTTATAATAAACATATTAATCATTTCTACTTAATATTTTAATGAGAAATTGTAAACAAATTTTGAGTTGACTTATATGAATGATTAGGAGTAGATTTGCCTCTAAATTTCTCATTAATCTCATAGTTTTATTCACTTTTGCTCTAGTTTATTTTTTAAAATTTTCTAGTCTAAAAAATTTCAAAAAATTTAGGCTAATTTGATTGAGTAATATTAAAAAAATTCTTTCTCCGTGGATCGACCCATACTCGGATATGTACTACGATTGCACATCGTGCGCTTACGGTTTTATAACGATTATATTTTTCGATGGTTTCCTGATCGATAGAAAATTCATCATTTTAACAATGGCGTATCACGGTGAATATCACAAGGCCAAGCATCAATTAAATCTCATAGATTGTTGCAAAGGTCAAGCCCAAATCTACATAGTGCAAATGTGCACAAGGTCAAGCCCAAGCCTTATCGGGCTCAACTCAGGTGCACATATCATAAAACAAATTCAGCAATTTAAGTTCATACTGAGTTTCAGCAATTCAAGTTCAAAAAAAATGCACCAACATGTGAAACACCAGAATACTCAAACCAGGAATATATGCAATTCAAAATGTGATAATACAATCAGAATACTCAAATCAAGAAATGCACACTTGCACATTCACACATATATACATGAAAATGCACTCATTTACATCCAAGAAATGCAGACAATACAACTAGGTAAGAATTCAAGGCAAAATTGTAGTGCACATAATGTTCAGAATAGTAGTACACATAAATAGTAATTCAAGTGCACATAAAGAAGCTTAGGAAAAACTGCAGTGATCATAGGAGCAACTCAAGGCAACTCAAAATAAGTTCGAATCAAGATAGTTAAGAAACTCAAAATGGTTCAGATAAAGTTATGAAAAAGGAACAACAAAATATTGTACACATGAAACCTGTATAATGATACATGCATGACAAGCATTTCAAGCTATAGGCAGCAAGTATATGTCGTCAAATTGAGCATGTACATATATACATATATATGTATATATTTATACATATACATAGGCGTCAAACAACCAGTGCTTAGGAAAAATAAGAAATCGCAGTGCTAAAGCAAATGTATACAAGCTCGAGTGTACATAAGTATATACATGTACATACAAGTACATACTAGTATATATACAAGAACTGAATTGGAACAAGATTTGCAACTGAAAGTGCAACAAGAAATCACAATGCACATAAACAAGCTTAGGAAAAACAACAAGTGTTGAAGCAAGTATCAAAGTGCACAAATAAGTAACCAAAGCACATGAAAGGGAATCAACCAATGTCAAGGCAGTGCACACTGCCTTATTCAAGGTAGTGTACTAGCACTGGCTTGAGAAGGCAGTGCACTGCCTTGAACAAGGTAGTGTGCAAGTACATGGACAAGGCCAACAATGCAACAAGGCAATGCCACAAATAGCAAGTTCCACAAATTAAAACAAGGCAGTGCCACAAATTAAAACAAGGTAGTCCCACAAACATTCAGGCAGCAAAGCAATGTATAAGTATACACTAGTACAAAAGTGCATATTGCTTCGCCTCATTTGAATCAGTTGAAGTAAAAACTGATGCATATAGAACTATTTTCATCAGTTCTATCTTAATAACCGATGCAATTGGTACGTGGAAAGCAATAGATAATAAAAAATCAAATTTGCATCAGTTGTCACCAATAACTGATGCAATTGGTACATGCAAATAGTTTTAGTCGCATCGGTTTTAAATTCAACCGTTGCAACTATGGTAAATTTTGTTTGCTGCCAAATCATTTTTGTTTGCCGGTAAATTTTTTGTTCTCAAATTTTTGTTTCTCCATCAAATTTTCATTCCGTCGCCAAATAATTTTACAGTCCACCTTAAACTCGATCTCTTTTTCATCTCCACCTTCAGTATTAATTCCAAACTCAAATAAAATACAGGCAATAAGCCTTGCGTATGTCGTCAGCGGCTATTGTGAGGAGGCGTGTTTCAAGCATTTTAGGGAAAGTCGAGGTCGAATGGCACAACATCTTAAGGCGATAAGGAAGGTTGCATCCACTTCAAGGTACGCTCTGGTGATGCGAGTTATGGAGGTGTGAATCTAGGTGTGATGGAATTGCCCAACAGCGATGGCAGGTGGCATACTTCTTTTCGTCAAGGTGAGATAATAATCTCACACACCTATATCTATAATTACTGATTTCTTTAAACTAAATTACTGTCTTGGATAAATTGGTGAATGAATTGAATTGTTTAGTTGAAGTAAAATAGTAAAAACTTAATTTTAGAAATCATGTACTGTTTATTTGATTTGAGCACAAACACACATACCAAGTACATATGTGGGAAATTATTGAATTGAGGTTGTTAGTAAGTCCTGATATTATATTTATTTCATTCTGCAACTCACCAGAATCGACGAAAGTCGATCGATGAAACTAAAACTAGAAATTTCCACGTTTTTATATGTGTACATGTGTACATAGAATGGATGATGCAATCGAATAAGCAGTTTTAAACCGTTGATAACTACTTTTACAGACTAAAAATAGATGTGCTTTTGTATTTATTGAAAAGGTATAAAAGTAGATATTAAAAGCGATCTTCTTTCTTTCTGCTTCTATATCAAAGAGTGCAACTTTTAGAAGTTCATCCAAAGGAGCTTTTAGATATGTCATTTGCTTTGGAGTTGGACATACGTTTACTTTTGACACTCACAAGTTTAAAATTACTCTTTAAGTTTCATTTTCAATGATATTGTACTCATTAGGATTTGAATTGTCTGCCTACCATTTCATATTTCCCACGCTAAGAGGAAATATTCATTCCAAGTTTGACCGTTGCATCATTTCACTTTCAACAAATTTTAATTTTCCCGGCAGCCCCTGTTTTTGGATTGTTTATTGTCTGTCTTTACCTTTGAATGATAATTCCTAGTGGGCATGAAGTATTAGAATGTGAATGTAATGAATGAATTACCTGGACAAAGAGCCGATAATTCAATTAATTAGCGTAAGTAATTCTATTTTATATTTGGCATTTACTTTGAATCATTAGAATACTGAAGGTAATAGATGAGAGCATTTATGGACTTACTTGGTAGCCTTAATTAATTGTAGTTGGTATAGATGTATATTATGCATATTTCAAGTAGGCACCACCACCATCTATGTATAGCGTGTTTAGAATTAGGAATAACTCTATGCCACCATCTATGCATATTTCAAGCTATGCCACCATCATGGGTTGCATTAACCAATGTTGAATGTAATATACGATCAGAAATTTTCTTTTAGCGCTCAGCATTTAAAAAATTATTTCTAAACATTTGAATTTAACAAATTATTGGAAATTATATTGTAATCAGTGTTTTTGGATTTAACAAAATATTTATATCTAGATAGATGCAGATGCATGAGCTGAAACTAATAATATACATATTTAATGTTGTAGCAGAGACGTGTTAACAAGAAGGCATATGCATCAATTAACAAATTAGATTGCAGCTTTGTGACTAGAAGATAAGTAAAAGCTTGATGTTGAATATGCGCTTATATGATTTTTGTTTGATGATAATAAACATGTATACATTCGTTTAAATGTATTTGTTAATATACTATTCTATATTTCACAGTTTAAATAAATATTTGTTGAATAAAATAAATTACACAGGATTTGAATTTGAATTCAAACAGATATTTTATTCAAATAAATATTTATTACATTTTTGAATAGTACAATTTCAAGCTCTCACTATAACTATACAACTTTGATTACATCACATTTTTCACATTTACATCAGCACCTCACTACATATCACTCACACTCGTATTTATCTTCAACTGCATTCTAGTTTGAATCCAGCATCTGAGTAATCTGCAAAAATATTCTCAAACGCAGTAAAATTGAAAGAGAAATATTTTTGAAATTTGAAAGAAACGATGATTTTGAAAACATTGTTTGCCTCAGTTATTTGGGTTGTTCGTCATCATTTTTTTGACTATGCAATATCTGTGCATATCAGTATTTTTTATCAGGGATAGGCAATTATAATTGGCTGCAGTACACACGTGTACATTCGTATACGTGTGCACTGCCACGCCAACTCGTGTGCACAAATCAAACAAAAAGCACAGAAATTAAAAACAAGGTCAAACCCAAGATAGGTTCAACTCAAGGAAAATGAATAGACAAAGCAATTGACCACAATCATGTTCAAACATGGCCAGAGACTATATGTCAACAGAAAGTCGATCAGTAAGGCAATGTCAAGTTCAGGTCATAATGGAGCAACTTGAGCTCAAGAATGATCAAGTGCAGACAAATGAAACAACATGCAAATGCATCAATAAACCAACTGCAAGAACTCAAACTATACATGGAACAATGCTACAGTATCGAATACAATATGCACAAGCGAAGAACCAAAGACAGTGGTCATGAATGCAGTAATAACATCGAGCCAGAGCTGTCAAATAGCACGCAAGTCAAGGCCGCAACAAACATACAACAAGTGCATGCAACAGTGAAACTCGAGACCAAATGCAACAAAGTGAAATGGAGTTCACTGAGAAATGCAATGCAGATGCTGATACAAATGAATGAAGTGAATGCAAACAACTCGGCAATCAAATAACAGTAAGAAGTATACATGAAGCATGGACATGTGAGGACGGTGAAAAAAAAGTGACTCGAGCAAATACACATCTAATCAGGTGATGCAGTCAACATCTATTCAAGGCCAGAATGATTATAAGAGGATGCAGAATCAAGATGAACAATGCAATTTAACATGAGCAAGTGCATCAGTGAATAATGCAACATGGTAAAGGAATAGTGATACAATGTAAATGTCAATGCCAGAGACGTAGCTCACAAGGATGAAAATAGTGACGGTTGACGTAATGCAGAATCGTGGAGTGGATATGATTCACGAAATCAAAACAGTGCTGTGATGTTCAAGACGCAAATCACAAAGTCAAAAAAAATCAACACCGTGATGAGCACGGCAATTCAAAGCCGTGGGGATCAAGCATCAGAAAAATACGAAATTGAAAAAGTCAGAATTCATCGCAAACATCCAACAATAATCGAATGGCAAAGCAAGAAATTTTGAAGCAATCAGACGAACGCAAATCTAGGGTTACAAACCCTATATAAATCATCATCGGCAATCTCAAATCCATCGAGTTCGAGCAAGCCAAAATCAGAAAAGCAAAAGGATAAATTACATACCGAAATCACAAAACGAACTCGATCCAAATTGAAGAGCCGTGGGCAAAGCAAAAAGCATCGAAGCATACGATCAAACTGTATCAAGCAGCGAACTTCAATTTGCACAACTCTAGTTTGAATCGCAAGGAGCAAAAGCACAAAATTTGCAGAAGCCCTAATTGAGTTAGGGAACGACGACCATTTTTTCACAGGCCAAAGAAGAAGGAAGAATCGGGTTAGAGAATAAAAGGGGCGGCCGTGTTTTATTTAAAAGGGCTTTAGTATTTTTTAAATAGGGTTTAAGTTCTATTAATTGTTGTTTAATTGTTTTTACTTTTCGAATCAAAACTTTGTAAATCACCACCTAGGGTTTAGGTAGTGTCAGATTGTCTAGTTAGAATTAGTTCAGTGAGTAGGGTGTGCGAGTTTGCAAAGCTGTATAGGCGGGAGCAGAGTTTGCGAGTAAGCGAAGCTCTATAGGCGGGAGCAAAGTTTGCGAGTAAGCGAAACTCTATAGGCGGAGCAGGGTGTGCGAGTCTAGTAGAGTGTTTGTGAGCGGGAGCAAATGTTTGAGAGCAGGGTGTGCGAGTCTAGTAGAGTGTTTGTGAGCGGGAGCAAATGTCTGCGAGTCAAGTAGAGTGTTTGTAAGCAGGATACTATTTAATTCTAATAGAAATCTGGGAATGCAGCAGTAGGCAGGGTTTGCCGAAGCTGGGTAAATTTTGTGTGTGATTTTCTTTTTCAGCATATTTATTTCTGCAGTTTTTTTTCTGTGTTTAAAATCAAGAAAATTTGCTATAACCCTATTCACCCCCCCTCTAGGGTTAAATCTAGATCCTACAATTGGTATCAAAGCCCGGTATATTTTTTTTGCTTTAACTCTAGAGATATGTTTGAATGCTTTTTAACTTTGGTATACAAGGTCTTTGCAGCGACTTGGGATGGTGAAGAAGGAGAGGAAGCTAATTTGTGTTTGATGGCAAAATCGGATTCAGAAGTCAGCTCGGAGGAAACTAGTGAGATTTGTTGGCGGGCTAAGGAGCAACAAGAATGGTTTCTAGATTCAGGCTGTTCTAGACATATGACAGGTGACAAATCGAAGTTCCTTAGTCTAGAGAATTTTAAAGGCGGAAATGTGATCATGGGAGACAACAGTAAGTGTAAGATCATTGGTAAAGGTGAAGTAGGTAACGGTAATTTTTCTTTAACTAATGTTTTATACGTTGAGAATTTGCATCACAATCTCCTTTCTATTAGCCAACTATGTGACAAAGGTATGAATGTTGTCTTCGATAGTGATACTTGCAAAATCATTGATAAAGATTCTAATAACATTGTTTTTATGAGCAAAAGAAAAGGAAATGTTTACTCACTTTCATTTGATAATCTAAATCTTTCTAGATGTTTGGTAGTCACAGACGAAGAGGCATTTTTATGGCATAGGAGACTTGGTCATGCTAGCATGAGCCTCTTAGAAAAACTTGAAACGAAAGAATTAGTCAAGGGGTTACCACATCAGAAATTTAAAAATAACAAAGTGTGTAAAGCATGTTCCTTGGGCAAGCTTAGTCGATCATCATTTCGTCCTAAAAACATTGTTAGCACATGAAGGGTTCTTGAATTAATTCACATGGATTTATTTGGACCAAATGAAATTGCAAGCTTAAATGGAAAACGTTATTGTTATGTATTGGTTGATGATTACTCTAGATTTACATGGGTTTATTTCTTAGCCAAAAAGTCTGAATCTTTTGATTATTTTTCAAAATTTGCAAAACTTGTTCAAAATGAAAAAGGAGTTTCAATTAAAATCTTGAGAAGTGATCATGGAGGCGAATTTGAAAATTTGGAATTCGAAAGTTTTTGTGAAGAAAATGGTTTAAAACATGAATTTTCTGCTCCACAAACACCTCAACAAAATGGGGTGGTTGAAAGGAAAAATCGTACATTGCAAGAATTGGCAATATCCATGTTGAGTGAGTATAAACAACCTCTAATCTTTTGGGCAGAGGCAGCGAATGCGTCATGCTATGTAATGAATAGAGTAATGGTTACACCAATACTTGGCAAAACATCTTATGAATTGTGGCACGAAAGAAAACCTAACATTTCTTATTTTCGTGTATTTGGATGTCCTTGTTTCATTCTTAACACAGGTGATCAACTTGGACAATTTGAATCTAAGGCTGATGAGGGAATTTTCATGGGATACTCAACAAGGAACAAGGCTTATAGAATATACAAAAAACGAACAAAAACAATTGTTGAATCAATCAATGTGAAATTTGATGAATCTGACCAAGATAGAACGACTGAAAAGATGGTTGACGATGGGGTAGATCCTAAAGGCACTGAAGAAGGGACATTTAGTGAGAAAACTGAAAGTAGGACTGTTGATGTTGATAAATTAAGGTTCAAACCTAATCATCCTCCTGAATTAATTATTGGTGATCCTACGGAAGGTATACGTACTCGCTCTTCATTTAATAAAAATTTGTGTGCGTTTTGTTGTCATAGTGGTTTTATTTCTGAGATTGAACCTGATTCTGTTGAAATGGCTCTTAATGATGAAAATTGGATTTTAGCGATGCAAGATGAACTTAATCAATTTGAGAGAAACAAAGTTTGGAAATTAGTTCCTAGGCCTAATGACTATCCAATTGTAGGGACTAAATGGGTGAATTACTTGGATTTTTGATTATGTGTTTCCATGCTCATTTAAAAGTCCTCACGGTTATGCATGTATGGAACGCATATCAAAATTAATTGATTTAATAGACAAGTTGATTCTAATCCCATTTAAAAGTCCTCACGGTTATGCGTGGTTAGAAGATACTTGATTTCATTTTTTAAATTAAATTGTGAATACTACTAATCTCATTTAAAAGTCCTAACGGTTATGCATGGTTAGTAGATATTCAAATTTCCTGAAATAAATTTACCACAAATAGACAGAACTGTATGATTTTTGATGATTTTATCCCCATTACTTCTGAAAGTGGAATATGCGTCTGACAAGGGTAATTATGATTTTTGTTTGAATTTTACTGAAATTTGATATTTATATTCTATTGAGTTAAATGTTTGATTCATGTTTGTCACTTCATCCCTATTTTTATAACACTGTTATTCTTTTGCTGATAACAAAAGAGGGAGAGAAAAGTTAAGATTTTGTCAAATAGAATCAAGCAAAGGTCAAATAATTTTCCATTTGCATATAGGCTCATTTATATATTTCTATTTGTATGCATATATGTAGGGGGAGTATCATGTAGAGAGGAAGCATTCAAATAGGGGGAGCAAATTGAACGATCAAATACATTTAATACATTCAAAATCTTAAATATATGTTTGTTATCATCAAAAGGGGGAGATTGTTGAATATGCGCTTATATGATTTTTGTTTGATGATAATAAACATATATACATTCGTTTAAATGTATTTGTTAATATACTATTCTATTTTTCATAGTTTAAATAAATATTTGTTGAATAAAATAAATTACACAGAATTTGAGTTTGAATTCAAACAGATATTTTATTCAAATAAATATTTATTACATATTTGAATAGTACAATTTCAAGCTCTCACTATAACTATACAACTTTGATTACATCACATTTTTCACATTTACATCAGCACCTCACTACATATCACTCACACTCGTATTTATCTTCAACTGTATTCCAGTTTGAATCCAGCATCTGAGTAATCTGCAAAAATATTCTCAAACGCAGTAAAATTGAAAGAGAAATATTTTTGAAATTTGAAAGAAATGATGATTTTGAAAACATTGTTTGCCTCAGTTATTTGGGTTGTTCGTCATCATTTTTTGACTATGCAATATCTGTGCATATCAGTATTTTTTATCAGGGACAGGCAATTATAAGTGGCTGCAGTACACACGTGTACATTCGTATACGTGTGCACTGCCACGCCAACTCGTGTGCACAAATCAAACAAAAAGCAAAGAAATCAAAAACAAGGTCAAACCCAAGATAGGTTCAACTCAAGGAAAATGAATAGACAAAGCAATTGACCACAATCATGTTCAAACATGGCCAGAGACTATATGTCAACAGAAAGTCGATCAGTAAGGCAATGTCAAGTTTAGGTCATAATGGAGCAACTTGAGCTCAAGAATGATCAAGTGCAGACAAATGAAACAACATGCAAATGCATCAATAAACCAACTGCAAGAACTCAAACTATATATGGAACAATGCTACAGTATCGAATACAATATGCACAAGCGAAGAACCAAAGACAGTGGTCATGAATGCAGTAACAACATCGAGCCAGAGCTGTCAAATATCACACAAGTCAAGGCCGCAACAAACATACAACAAGTGCATGCAACAGTGAAACTCGAGACCAAATGCAACAAAGTGAAATGGAGTTCACTGAGAAATGCAATGCAGATGCTGATACAAATGAATGAAGTGAATGCAAACAACTCAGCAATCAATTAACAGTAAGAAGTATACATGAAGCATGGACATGTGAGGACCGTGAAAAACAAGTGACTCGAGCAAATACACATCTAATCAGGTGATGCAGTCAACATCTATTCAAGGCCAGAATGATTATAAGAGGATGCAGAATCAAGATGAACAATGAAATTTAACATGAGCAAGTGCATCAGTGAATAATGCAACATGGTAAAGGAATAGTGATACAATGTAAATGTCAATGCCAGAGACGTAGCTCACAAGGATGAAAACAGTGATGGTTGACGTAATGCAGAATCGTGGAGTGGATATGATTCACGAAATCAAAACAGTGCTGTGATGTTCAAGACGCAAACCACAAAGTCAAAAAAATCAACACCGTGATGAGCACGGCAATTCAAAGCCGTGGGGATCAAGCATCAGAAAAATACGAAATTGAAAAAGTCAGAATTCATCGCAAACATCCTACAATAATCGAACGGAAAAGCAAGAAATTTTGAAGCAATCAGACGAACGCAAATCTAGGGTTACAAACCCTATATAAATCATCATCATCGGCAATCTCAAATCCATCGAGTTCGAGCAAGCCAAAATCAGAAAAGCAAAAGGATAAATTACATACCGAAATCACAAAACGAACTCGATCCAAATTGAAGAGCCGTGGGCAAAGCAAAAAGCATCGAAGCATACGATCAAACTGTATCAAGCGGCGAACTTCAATTTGCACAACCCTAGTTTGAATCGCAAGGAGCAAAAGCACAAAATTTGCAGAAGCCGTAATTGAGTTAAGGAACGGCGACCATTTTTTCACAAGCCAAAGAAGAAGGAAGAATCGGGTTAGAGAATAAAAGGGGCGGCCGTGTTTTATTTAAAAGGGCTTTAGTATTTTTTAAATAGGGTTTAAGTTCTATTAATTGTTGTTTAATTGTTTTTACTTTTCGAATCAAAACTTTGTAAATCACCACCTAGGGTTTAGGTAGTGTCAGATTGTCTAGTTAGAATTGGTTCAGTGAGCAGGGTGTGCGAGTTTGCAAAGCTGTATAGGCGGGAGCAGAGTTTGCGAGTAAGCGAAGCTCTATAGGCGGGAGCAAAGTTTGCGAGTAAGCGAAACCCTATAGGCGGAGCAGGGTGTGCAAGTCTAGTAGAGTGTTTGTGAGCGGGAGCAAATGTTTGCGAGTAGGGTGTGCAAGTCTAGTAGAGTGTTTGTGAGCGGGAGCAAATGTCTGCGAGTCTAGTAGAGTGTTTGTAAGCGGGATACTGTTTAATTCTAATAGAAATCTGGGAATGCAGCAGTAGGCAGGATTTGCCGAAGCTGGGTAAATTTTGTGTGTGATTTACTTTTTCAGCATATTTATTTCTGCAGTTTTGTTTCTGTGTTTAAAATCAAGAAAATTTGCTATAACCCTATTCACCCCCCTCTAGGGTTAAATCTAGATCCTACACTTGAGATGGAGGAGGAATGTTGCTGAAATGGTTTGCTGAAATCGAAGAAGTGTTGTGAAGTGGTGGTGACAGTTTGTTTTCAAGATGATGTGTTGAAGGTATAAGTCTGGTGATGAAGCTGTGGATTTTGAACTAATGGAAGTTTGGTATAGAAGGGGGTTGGGTGGGAAGTGTTGATGTCAATGTGCAGTTATGTTGTAGAAGATGAATAAGGTATCAGTTTGGTATAAATTGTTGTATTTGATGATGGTCAGGTGATTCAGGTGCAGTATGCAATGTGGTTTGATGTGATGTTGGCAGTGGAAATATGAAGAGGCTTTGAATGATGTTGGTCGTATGAAGATGGTTGTCTTCAGTTTGTAAGGAGGTGGAAGTTACAGTGCGTATGTTGAAGGGGATGGTGACAGCTGAACTGTGTTGTTGTGATGGTGATAATTGATAGGAGTTGGTCGTATGATTATGGTAATGAAGCTGTGGTAGGGGTGCAGCAGTTAGTTTGGTGATTTGTATTGTGTGTAGGAGTTTATGGCAAACAGTGACAGAGGATTAGAAATGAAATGTGAAGGATGTTTGACAGTGGGGAGGCAGTGTGTTTGTGGGTCAGCAAGGGATTTTAGGTGGTGGATGGCAGCAGGCAACGTGGAGGATGTGATGGTGTGGTTGATGGCAGAGAGTGGTAAATGTTGGAGCAGTGATTTATATGGCTGGTGGATGTATGATGTCAGTAATGTATCTAATAGTTTAGTGAGATTGGAAGATTGTTGATGTAAGGAAGCAGTTGTTATAGTTGTATTAGCTAATAGTTTGGTGATTGTTTGCTGAATGTGTAGAGAGTAGTGATGTGATGTCTAGTTGTTTGTAAATGTTGGCAAGTTGAGGTGGATGGAACAGTTTTGTGGAGTGGTAGTAGGATGGTTTAAGGTTTATTTTCATAGTGGAAAGGTATTGGAGATGGTTTGGATGTATTGGAGAATTTTTTAAGGTGAGTCGATTGAGGTGTTCGAGGATTATTGATGGCAGAGTCGATTGCTGCAGTCAGGGATTGGTTTAGGAGTAGTTTGTATATGCTTGTGGCACTGTCAGGAGGAAACTAGTGGAGGAGATGATGTTGGTTACTAGTGGAGAGAAAGTTAAAGTTTGTTGGCAGAGCAGAGATCATGACTGAATTATGCTGCAAAAATGAATGTATGAACCATTATTTTGTATTGATTATTAACACTTTAATTGATATACGTCTATTTTGGTATTATGTTATTCAGTTTGTATTTGCCATCAAATTTAATTTTGAATGACTATAATATTGCATGCAATAATTGTTTGTTATAATAAATAATATATATATATATATTGTCTATTTGAGTACTGTGCAACAAGTTCCTTTGTTGCATCGGTTTTCATTACAACCGGTGCAACTTGTTCCTTTATTGCAATCGTATTTTGCATCAGTTGTTAGTAACAACCGATGCAAAAAGGACCGTTTTGCATTGGTTTTAGAACTGATGCGAAACCGTTAAGCCTATTGTACCGGTTGCATGTGCATCGGTTGTAGAACTGATGCAACAGGAGAGTGAACAACCGATGCGAATGGCCTGTTTTGTAGTAGTGATAGATCAACCACCAACATTCACACATACATACATATGTATTTATGTATATGTACGTACATGGATGATATTGGAATCAAAGTGCAGTGCACTAAGATCAACTCAAAATGGTTCAGCTTACAGCAACATGGAGAAGCAAGTGACAATGTACATGAAAACATAGAAGCAGATAAACAAGGGAAAATGAAAACATTCTGCTCCTATATAGAAATTCTAGGGATAGTTGATAGGTAAGGAAACATATGAAAACATAAGAACGTATGAAAATATTATAGTGTATATGAAAGCATACATACAAATGAACAAGGGACAGTTTCGACATAGGAGCAGCAAGACTCAAGTGCTAGTGCACATAGGAGCAGCTCAAGGCAACTCAAAATAAGATCAACTCAAAATGGTTCGGCTCAAAGCAATTCAAAAATTGGTTCAGCTCAAAATGGTTCAAGCTCAAACCAGTTCATACACACATACGATGAGTAGAAATGGTTCAAGCTCAAACCAGCTCAAAGCAATTCAATAAATGGTTCAGCACAAAATGGTTCAAGCAATTCAAAATGGTTCAGCTCAAAGAAAACCAGTTCAAGCTCAAAATGGTTTACAAACTAATTTAAACAAGGCAGTGCCATAAATTGAAACAAAGCAGTGCCACAAACCTTCACACATACAAACACATGTATATATATGCGTATACATGGATGATATTGGAATCAAATTGCACTGAAACAAGATCAACTCAAAATGGTTTAGCTCAAAGCAACACGGACAAGCAAGTGACAGTGTATATGAAAACATAGAAGCAGATAAACAAAGGACACATGAATACATTCTGCTCCTATATGGAAATTCTAAGCACAGTTTTGATAGGTATGGAATCATATGAAAACATAGGAACATATGAAAACATTAAAGTGTATACGAAAACATACATACAGATATACACTTATGTATATACATGTATATATGTACATAGTGAGTAGAAAGGCAACTAATATGTCACTTAGAGTCAAGCATCAGGCAAAACATTTCATTTCAATTCAAAGAAAACACTAACAGATAAGTCACAGAATCACAAGTGCAAAGGGCATCAAAACAAGCAAGGGGCAACCAACGAAACAATGAAGCGATCAAAGTCGAACTTAACTTGCCAAAATCATACAATGAAATTGTAAGGTCCAGGAATCAAATGAACAAGAATCAAAAGGACATTCACACATATATACATACAAATGAACAAGAATCGAAAGGACATGCACACATATATACATACATATATATTGAAGTTCAAAACATCCACTAACTCAGACATGAATTAATAAAGCAACAACCAAAGTTTTTACCATCACAACACATATCTCAAAACATTTATTTACATAACCAAAACATATTGGTCAGTGCACTTCGGCTAAGTTTTGTTCATTGTCACATAAACACCCAAATCATCATAGGAAAATCAAGTCGGGATCAATACAAAATCGAAAGAGGGGAAGAAATCGAAATAGAATCTTATGGCCAAGCAAATACTTTGAAATTCAAATCTCGGCATATGTATGAAAATATAGGAAATTAATTCCTACATAAAGAACCCAATTCAACATTGGCCAGATAATCGAAGTTGAGAATAACATAAATCGAAAGGGGAAAAAATCATACCAATATCAATCGAAGAACACTCAATAAGGAGCTGCAACCATCAATAGCCATGAAATCGAAGAACACAATCAATAAGGAATGAAAGGAGCAAGACAATTTGAAAAAATTTCATAGGAGCTGAAACCCTTATTCCAAAAGATGCTCGATTTTTTCAAACAACAAAAAAATTTGAGAGGGAAACAAAAATAGAAGGGGAGACAAAAATAAAAAGGGGTAAACAAAAAAACGGCCATGAACTAATTGAGAGGAAAAAAATGGAGCCAAAAATAAAAAAATTTGATAACTTAAATCAGACGACATATTAAATGTTCTCCGTATAATAAGCATGTATATAGAGATTTCATGAGCTATTCGGACAGTAAATGAAAGATTTCATGGGCTATTCACACAATAGATGATTTTTCCATGTGTTGTGTAAAAAGGCAGGGCAACAGAAAATCTACCTTATGTTGTGTGATCACCATTGTCTGATTCACTTTGTGGCATAGTGTTTATATAAGTAATATTTTTAAAGGGAAATGGTAGAAATGTGATAAGATGGAAAATAAATCACATTTGTGGATTTATAGTGACATATGGAGTGATTATATTATGGAAAGCATATGAGATTTAAAAGATTTTGGTAAATAGAAATGATATTTATAAATGAAGTTTTACAAGTAGGATTTATAAAGGAAGTTTATAAAAGAGTTTTTATAAATGAATTTGGAGTTTTATAAAAAGAGTTATAAATAAAATTAGGGATCTATAAATAATAATTTTGCAAATGGAGTTTGTTAATATAAAAGAGTTTGTAAATAAAAAAGATTTTTATAAAGGAATTTGATAAAACGAAAATATAAAAGAATTTTTATATGGAGAATGAGATTTGATTTCCATAAATAATCTTTTTAAATTACAGTGGTATGAAAAGTAGCATTTTCATACTTAACACCAAATTCCAAGGTATGAAAACTCGTCTCCATCTTGAGAATTAAGAATGTATATCGAGGCAAAGATAGTTTTCTAACTTGTCTGATTTCATTGTTGATTGAGGGATCATAAAGTATGGGATCTTGAAGTGGTGGTAAGTATATTTGGTTTAATTTTTATACGATTTATTTACTAACACCAAAAGCAAAGTGTTTTGAGTCTATTGTTATTAATGTTTAAATAGCATTTGTTTAAACTCAAATAAGTATCGTTTTGAAAAATAAAATCTTTCTTAAGATTTGTGAATATACTTATATCATTGAGACAAGTATATAGGCACATTTCCTAAGTGTTGGAAATGTAGTGTTTTGTGAATATACTTATACCGTTGATATAAGTATATTAAGTAGTTTTCTAAGTTTTGAAACTAAATTTTTTTGTGAGTATGATATACGGTTGAGATAAATATATCAATATTTTTCAAGTACTGAAAAGAGTAGAGGGTTATTGTGAATATATCTTTGTAAAAGTATTTTAATACAAGGATTTACAAAGTGGTATTATTTAATGAAAAGACTAATTAAAGAGGCTTAGTGATTACCATGTGCTTAGGTATGCTTGGTTAAATCTCTGTTTGAATTATTTGTTTGTTTAATAGTTAAATAACCGATTATCAAATCATGGCCAGTTTTTAAATTATCATGGTCGATTTGGGGAGATCGAGATCAGATGTGTTATTTGAAAACCACTTCGAACCGGCATTAGCGGTCGAAGTGAAGACATTTTGAAGATGATCGAAGTTGGAGATATTTGGAATTCAAGGGCGACTTACTTCTGATCGTCGGGGTGATTCCGAAAAGGATATAGTAGAAGTAGTGCCTTCAGTTGGTTCATACAATGAACCATTTGAATGGATGAAAGCTGGTACTGCATTTTTGCATGGAGGGCAGTGTTGGCATTCTAAGTGGGATTTGCTAAAAAGATAAAACGTAACCTCTAGCATCAACAACTTGAAATAATTAAAACAGAGATATGCTTCAGGATTATGTGGATCGCACCCATTAGGGTATGTCATCACCCTTAGATCGCTATTTATGGATTTGGTATGTGCATGAGTGCTCTCGAGGAAAAGGTTACAAAGCAACCATAGTGATGACGTACTCGGTACTATCCAATAAGGGGTAGTCATGTCCTGTTTCGTAGGAGTTGAAAGGTTTTCGACCTCGGTATATTTTCTAGAGATGTACTGTAGTAGGCGTTACCCCGTAGCCTTGTCATTGTATTAAATTCATTATCCAATAAGTTCCTTTGGACTTAGCTGTATACCTATTATGCTGAAATTTAGTTAATGTAACAATTTCGGCTATGATTTAATATTTATTTTAAGCCCTAGACATTGTTATAATATCATTGATTTTCTAACTAAATGATTTGGTTATCGCAAGGTAAAAATCCGTCCGTGTTTACGTGTGGCGTGGTCTTACGAGAACCCTTTCTTTTTGAAAGGTTTTTATAACATTAAAAAATCCATATGATGTGTGTTTCTCAAACGTGCTTATTAGACTAATGCAGATATTATTTTCTTACAAAATTCAATTCAACCCGAGCATGTTTTCCAGATTTAGTTTGGATGCTTCGGAGCTTTAGGAGACGAGTTAGATGTCTTCAAGACGTATTCATGTATTATTTTATTTCCACTACATTAGTTGTTCATATTTACCAATTGTTTGCACAAAAAATGGGCAAACACCTCCAAGTCGTACGAATTAGTTGATTTTATGTTGTTTCTAGTGGTTTGGGCGATTTATGCAAATATATGAAAAGCAGGGACTAAACTGTAAATGACACACAGATTTATAGTGGTTCGGCCAGAATGTGCCTACGTCCACTTTATATGTTATTCTCCTTTTTCTTTCAGATTACAAGTACAAAGCTTTGTATACAAGTATACGAAAGTTGTTTGAAAGTTCCTTCCGTGCTTGAGCTCTCAAACTTGTCTTCCATTGTTGTACCCCTGCCCCTCTATTTATAGAGTGAGGTTGGGGGCAGGGGTCTTGGATGTATATAGCTGCTGGTGGGCCTGGGCCGATACAATTTGGTCTGGCAGAGTTGGTCTGGTCTTGTCCTCCCTCGCTTCTGGATCGGTGGAGAGTGGTACGTTGTTTGGACCGGTGGTAGGTAGGGATTGAGTTTGGTTCGGTGGAGGCTGAGGTTTGGCTCGGCAGTGGTTGGTCCGGCATGGAGTTGAGGTGGTTGGACCGGTAGTGAGACCGGATCGGTGTTTGGATGGAGGGGCTTTGGACCGGTGGCGCCTTGGTGTTGAGTTGGTTCGGCAGGGGTTTTGGATAGGTTGTTTGGTTCGGTAGTGGCTCCCATGGCCTTGGTCCGATAGCACCCTGGTCCGGTGGAAGGAGTGTTGGACGTTGTGTGGTTCGACTGGATTCTTGAAGTTGATTGACTCGGTGGTGTCCTGGTACGGTGGTGGTGAAACACACCCAACATTTGCCCCCCAAAGTAGGGCATATGCCATCATATGTCGCGCTTTGTTTCTTGGACATTTTCATTCGGTCCCTGAGTGCCGATCCATTCGGTCCGGTACCCTATATCTTCCTATAAGTAGGGCCTATACACTTCCGTTATTCCTCACCGATCCGAGATAGCCGAACCAGATTTTTCTTTCTACCGAATCGATTATACTGCTTAAGCCTTTTGACTACCGAACCAGGTAATTGCCGGATGACTTTAATGTTTTTCGAACAACCGAATGGCCCTTGTGATGATTACCGAATGAACCTTGTGCTGGAGATGACAAAAGAACATGAAAAACTTGCTTGTTTTATATTTTTACATCCTTCGTTTCATTCTAACAACGTGCTTTTATTTTTGTGTTTGCAGATAAATGTCTCAAAGAGTGGAAACCCGATCAGATAAAAGGAAGTCCAAGGGCGAAGGGGAGTCCTCCTCAGTGCCCCCTGCCCAGCCAGGACCAGCTCGACAGGGACCTGCCCCGAGGTCATTAGTGGACGGATATGGTCCTCACGAGCTCTTGAATTCTCCTCCTGACTGGTTTCCTAGCCCTCTCAGAGAGGAGCAGCTTGATGTTATATCCCGCTCCTTTGGGATTGATAGATCACTTATGCTGTTACCGGGGGACAAAGTAATGCCATACAATCCTCCTGAAGGATATTTCGCATATAGCCGATACCATTGCATGTGCGGGGCCATTCCTCCGATCAATGCATGGATAGTCAGCTTCATTACTTACTTGAAAGTGGCTCCCTTTCAGCTTCAGCCGAACTCCTATGCCATCTTAGTGTGTCTATTCGTTATCATCCAGAGGAGATATGGGCGCCCCCCTTCTAACTGGGAAATCCAATATCTATATAATCTGAGGGGCTACAAGAAGGGGTCTCCGTACATTAGTTTAGAGTCGGCCGTGTCCTTCAAGCCGGTCTTGGACTTATACTTAAGAAGGTTCTTCGTCAAGGACGACTCCGTTTCTTTTCACCTTTTCACTTCTGGCTGTAAGTTGAATTCCACTTGTAAATTCTGTCCCGACTGCAATGCTTCGTCTTATATGCTTTTATTTCTTGCTAGCGACAGGTGGCTTTGCGGTCGTGGAGAATGATCGCCTGGTACAGATGGCCGTGGAGATAGAGGCTATCTCTGGAAGGGACAGGTCGGCTTCTTACCTAATCAGGAATGCCACTCTCCTGGAGCACAACCTGATTATGCCACGTCAATCCGTGGTTAAGAAAAGAGATACAGCCGAGGAAAGGGCTGCTAAAGCTAAAGATGGGGATACTGCGAAGAGAAGCAAGAGGAGGCCTTTTACAAAACCTCCAGTTGTCGGAGCTAAGAAGCTCAAGAAGTCCGACGGCCCTTCCCCTAGCACGTGCCTAATGACTCCGGGGGAGGAAGACGTGGAGGAGGATAGAGGTGAAGGCGAAGGAGGCGATGTAGGAGGAGAGGCAGAGAGCGGAGACGACAGAGAAGGTGATGGTGGTGGCGCCGGGGCTTTGCCTCCTGGGCAAGCAGGCGAGATTCAAGAGTGGACGGATGATGCCTTCCGCCAGGCTTTTGAGGGGTTGGAGGAAGGATCAGCCTTGGTGGAGAAATCGAAGAGGTCTGATAAGGCCGGGTCTGGTGCCAGCCTATCTTCTGAGAGTATTTCAGCTAAGGCAACCCCGGCGGTTCAAGGTGAATTCTTAACTCCTTCTTTTAACTTCACACGTTTCTTGAGTCATAGCTTCATGCATGCTTGTAATACTTGGTTTTTATTCCAGTAATGAATAAGTTGACCAAAACATCAGATATTCGGCACCGCCTTGAATAGTATAAGTTACTCAAAACTTCCGCCAAACCAAAGCCGTCAGCTAGCCGTCCTGGAGATGTGGTTAGATATCGCCCTCTTCTCGGAGTTATTGAAGAAGATATGCAAAAGAGAAAAAGGGGCCGATCTTCGTTTGGATCTTCACCTGGCCCTCAGCCTCCAGCCCAGCCTATCCATGATATTACTGAGGAGGATACTGAGCTTATGTCTTTCCCACATCCGTCCAAAAATCCAACCGTCACCCCGATAGACCATCCTTGTTTGGTTCGCAACCCATTTGCCGGCCATCCGGATCTGGACCCGAGCTTTCAGGATATCTCTTTTGACGAGGCCACGGGTGAGCATCTTCTTCCCCGCAATCCCATGGTACGGGTGCTTGATGAGGCTAAGTCCTTAGACCTCGATTTGCTTACTACTCGGATAGTTACCATGGGGGACGAAGCCAAGGCTAATATTGATCGGGTCGCGGAGGAGACCTGGAAGTTGATGGGGCATCATGCCCGTCTGGTCAAGGCTGGAGAGGAGATTGAGAGTGCTAATATTCGGTTGCGGCTAAAGGTTGCTGATCAGGCCAAACAGCTTGCCGATCAAGCCATTCAGATTTCTCAGCACGAGGCAGCCTCCAGGCGGTTGAAGGAGACTATGGAAGAGGCTAGTAGGGCAGAACTACGAAAGATGGAGGCCGCCTGCAAGGAGCGGATTGACATAGTCATTGCTACGGTGGATGAGGTTCGGAGGGCGGATCTCGAGCAGGTAGAGGAGTTATCTGGGAGGCTTGAGGCCGCAGAGCTTGCTCAGGCCAGGCTAAAGGAAGAGATGGAGGAAATGAGGAGGTCTCTCCAGGCTGACCGCTTGAGATGTCGATCGGAGAAGGATGTTGCCATCGCTAAGCTGTCGGCTTCTGAGGCCCGGATGAAAGAGTTTGAGAAGAATGAGGGGATGATGGACGAGATACTCCAGGACATGTATTTTCGTACTTGGAGGCAGGGCAACCTGTCCTGGATGGACGATTATCCCCGGGTTATGGCTAGGATATATCTCCGGGCTTTGGAGGAAGCCAAGGCTGAAGCGGATAAAGAGGGTGGCACGGCCTTCAGAATGGATGTGGTTACCGCACAGTTTACCAAGGAGGAGAAGGTAGCGGTGAAGGAGGGGATACGGCTATTTGCTGCGGAGGAAGCCGGTGTGCAGTTGGGGGATGAGGACCAAGGAGCGGGTGTCGGTGAGTTTTCCCATTTTAGCTTTTCATAACTTGATCGTTCGTTGTCGGTTTAATGGACTCTTTTCCTGAATTGGACAGGTGGGGCCTCTGGTCATCATGCTGGGAGCTCCGATCCTGCAGTCAAGTAGATTCGAAGAGCTGGTAGGACGAGTGTGGAGCACTGGTGCAGTTGGTTATTTTATTTGGTCTGCTTGACATTTCTATACATGCTAGATCAAAACATTAATGTACTCTTAAGTTGTAATTATGTTACTGAACGTCTTTATGTAAGTTTATAACATAAGCTGATTCTGTTATATTTTGAATGCTTTTATTATTTTGAAGTGCTGTATAAAAAACATAGTTATGCATATGCCTGTGATTTGATCGTGTTCGGCGTTAAGCTTTTGCTTGAAATATAATCTCATGTTTTGCAATGTTATGAATAAGTCATAGCTACATGATTATGTACAAGAGAAAAGAGAACCGCCCTTCATGTTCTGGTTGCGGGGGTAGCTTTGGACATCTCGTGTAATTGACCATGGATGCGGCTAAGTGCCTTGTCACCCAGTTTGCGGGCTCAGATTCTCGTGAGCGAACGCCTCCTATTTAGTGTCCTGTACTTTGGGGACCGTTATGCAGGATACAAGAAAAATATTTAAATGGAATGGAAATATAGGAAAAGTAAAACTTTCAGTCACGGAAGGCCGTCGATATGCTTAAGTTCGTGGCGAACGGGTTTTGTAGTCACTTTCCCTAACTGTGGGTCTTGGAGACATTTGTCACCCATCTTACGCCTCCGCGGGGAGTTTATCTTTTTTACCACAGCCG
The DNA here is from genome assembly GCA_030765085.1 of Allium cepa. Lineage (NCBI taxonomy): Eukaryota > Viridiplantae > Streptophyta > Magnoliopsida > Asparagales > Amaryllidaceae > Allium > Allium cepa. The sequence continues at coordinate 473,154,471 of CM060931.1, forward strand.
CACTTAAGGCATATCGGAGCCGAGATCGCGCACAGTAACTACCCGAGCCATTATGGCCCGTAATCGTGGGTATTATTCGATTTACTGTGGCCGGCTAGCGTGGGTGCCGATCGTCAACCGTGAACTACCCCTGGCTGGCCACACCTTATGTTGGGGCTTAAAGTAGGTTCACGGTTGCCGGCGAGCCGAACGCCGTAATGAGCTGCCATTGGCTATAGTCGGCCTTCTTGATGGCTTATAATCGGCTCATTACAGTTGGCTTTGAGGGCAGTCGCGAGCAATGAGTTAACCCGCAGCAGAGGGATGCTGGAGCAAAAGTGTCTCATTGGCGAGTGCATAGAATCGCATAGTACCTGTTGAGCCTTGTCCAGGTGAGGTTGTGCCGTGAAGTTTCAGTATGGAAATGTCGTTATACATGATTTTTTTCAACAGAGAAGGATAAAGCTTAACAAGCAGCCAAGATATAAAGGAACAAGTTAAAAAGAGACAAGACTTTTAAAGTGGTTCGGCACGAAAATGCCTACATCCATTGATTCTCTTTGTTAATTCACTTCATATGGGCAGTACAAATTAAGAAAAGTATCGACGGAGGTGTTGGATGTTCCATGCCTTCTGGAACACCTCTCCGTCCACTGTTGACAAAATATAGGCTCCATTGCGGAGATCTTTATGGATTACGTAGGGTCCGTCCTTGATTGGATCTAGCGTTCCGGGGCGTGGGAAGATCCGCTTGAGGACAAGATCTCCTTCTTGTAAGCTACGTTGCTTGACTTTGGAGTTGTATTGTGCTGCAACTTTTTGCTTATGAGCTACCGCTTTGAGTGCTGCATCGTTTCTTCTCTCCTCAATTAGATCCAAAGACATGAGGAGGAGTTCTTCATTCTCTTCCGGGTTGTAGTGGATCCTGTGGTGAGAGGGCACTATAGTTTCAACTGGGAGCATGGCCTCTGATCCGTATGCCAAAGAGAAAGGAGTATGCCTTGTTGAAGTTCTGTAAGATGTGCGATAGGCCCAAAGTGCCGTAGGAAGTTCGTCCACCCAAGCGCCTTTCGACTTTTCAAGTTTCTTTTTTATTAAGGTTTTGAGAATTTTGTTGACAACTTCGACTTGTCCGTTTGCTTGAGGATAAGCTACAGATTAAAAGCTTTTGTGAATTCTGTGCTCTTGGCACCAATCGAAGAATTCTTCGCTGTCAAATTGAAGTCCGTTGTCTGATATGATCTTGAGTGGGACTCCGTACCTGCATAGAATATTTTTGATCAAGAAGTTGATAACTTTTGCCGAAGATATTTTATTTAGAGGTTCCGCCTCCACCCATTTGGTGAAATAGTCAACCGCCACTATAGCATATTTGGCTCCGCCCCGGCCCGTTGGCAGTTCGCCAATCAAGTCAATTCCCCATACTTCTGATGAGGCCCGTTGGCCCGTTGGCCCGTTGGCCCGTTGGCCCGTCGGCCCGTTGGCTGGTCATTTGAGTAATCTCATTTGTGGGTAGTCGAGGAATCTTGGCAAATTTCTGACATCTATCGCATCTCTTGATGAAGTCCAAGGCATCTTTGTTTAAAGTGGGCCAGTAATATCCATATCGGAGTATCTTCTTTGCCAGAGTCTGCCCTCTTGTGTGATCTCCGCAACTTCCTTGATGGATGTTGGATAAGACTTTCCTGACTTCCCTTCCAGCGATACACCTTAATAAGGGATTAGAGAAGCCGCACCGATAGAGGATGCCTTCTTGTAATGTATAGTGGGAAGCTTTCCTCAAGATTTTCTTGATTTCGTTACGCCTGTCGGGCAGTGTGCCATCTTGTAAATATTTTCGGATAGGAGTCATCCAAGTTTCTTCGTCGATCACAGCTATCAGATTCACTTGCTCGAAACATGGTGTCAGCTGTTTTGAGATGGTTAATGCTCCGAAAATAGTGATGTTCATCATACTAGCTTGCTTTGCTAGTTCGTCGGCCTCTTGGTTCTCTTCTCGAGGAATGTGTTTGATTAGATAGTGATCCAATTGATTGAGCAGCAGCTTGGTCTTTTTTAGATATGCTGTGAGTCGTTCTCCTTGAGTCTGGAAGTCTCTAAGTATTTGATTTACAATGAGTTAAGAATCACTATGGAGACATAAAGAACCGACTCCAATCTCCAAGGCCAGTTCTAATCCAGCTATCACCGCTTCGTATTCTGCGTCATTGTTGGTGGCAGCGAATTCCAACCTTAGGGCGTAGTGCAGCTTCCTTCCCTTGGGGGTGATTATCACAACACCTGCCCCCGAGCCTTGTTCGTTTGACGCTCCATCTACGAAGAGATTCCACTTGATATCTTCTGCTATTTCAGATTGCTCCTTACCTTCTTTAGTAATGAATTCGGCAATGAAATCAGCTATGGCTTGCCCCTTGATAGCGGTGCGAGGATGGTAGGTGATATCATATTGACTTAGTTCAATGCACCACTTAAGTAATCGTCCAGAAGTGTCGGGGCGATGGAGCACTTGCCTTAGAGGTTGATCGGTTAAAACTCTGATGGAATGAGATTGGAAATAGTGTCGCAGTTTCCTTGACGTGATTGGCAAACAGTATGCTAGCTTCTCAAGTTTAGGGTATCTGGCTTCTGCACCTATAAATCTCTTGCTTACAAAGTATATGGGCCGCTGTGCGCGGTTGTCTTCTCTTACCAAAGCGGCGCTTAAAGCATGGGACGACACAGTAAGGTATAAGTATAGTTCCTCGCCTTCATTTGGAGTTGAGAGCACCGGTGGTCTCTGGAGGTGTCCGATTAAGTTAAGGAAGGCTGTCGAGCATTCGTCAGTCCATTCGAACTTTCCTTTTTCTTTCTTTAGAGCTTCAAAGAAAGGGATGCATTTGTCGGTTGCTTTAGAGATGAACCTGCTTAGGGCGGCCACTTTCCCGTTTAGGCTTTGCATCTCTCTTCGAGTGGATGGTATCTTGATGTCTTGCAAAGCTCGAACTTGTTCGGGGTTTGCTTCAATCCCACTGGCATGGACAATGAACCCCAAGAACTTCCCCGACGATACTCCAAAGGAGCACTTTAGAGGGTTCAGCTTCATTCCATATTGGCGAAGTACTTGAAACATCTCATCCAGGTGGTTTATATGATCGTCGGCTTTCCTTGATTTTACCAGCATGTGATCTACATAAACTTCCATAGTGTGTCCTATTAGTTCCGCAAACATCTTATTGACAAGGCGCTGATATGTAGCTCCGGCGTTTTTAAGTCCAAAAGGCATTACTTTGTAGCAGTACAATCCCCGGTCAGTGATGAAACAAGTGTGGTCTTGATCGGGGGTGTGCATAGGGATCTGGTTATACCCTGAGTATGCGTCCATAAAGGATAAGAGTTCGTGTCCGGCAGTGCTGTCCACGAGTTGGTCGATTCGGGGGAGTGGGAAGCAGTCTTTCTGGCAAGCGTCATTTAAGTTGGAGAAATCGATGCATGTTCGCCACTTCCCGTTAGCTTTCCTTACCAATACCGGATTGGAGATCCATTCTGGGTAGACGGCTTCTCGTATGAAGTCATTGGCAAGTAGGTTCTTCACTTCTTCCTCTAGGGTTGCTGATCGTTCTGCCCCCATGCTTCTCTTTTTCCGCTTTACTGGCACCTTCGTGGGATCGATATTCAGTACGTGGCATACTACATCTGGGGAGATTCCTGTCATATCAGCGTGCGTCCATGCAAATACATCCATGTTGTGGCGAAGAAAATCAATGAGTTGATCCTTCAATTCTTCTTTTCATTGAGATCCGATTTTCAATAGTCTACTTGAGTCATGTTTGTCTACATCTACGAATTCCATAGCCTCTGCAAGCTCGGCGGTGGCCTCCTCCTCTTTGTCCCTGGGGTCTAATTCATTGAAAGGGTCACTGGTATATCGAAGAGGAGGGGCTTTCTTTAGTTGCTATGCTTCCAAGTTTTTCATCCAGAGAGTAGCCTCTGCATTTTTCCCTTTATCTTTTCTGCGGTTATTGCGAAGCTCAGTTACATAGCAGTCTCGAGCAGCGTCTTGATCTCCCTCCATTTCTCCTATTCCGTTATCTGTTGGAAATTTCATCTTCATGCACCATGGGGCTAGGACAATTTGGAAGTCGGACAAGGCTGGTCTTCCCAAAAAGGCGTTGTAGGCCGAATGGTTCTCTTTAGTACAAACGTTTGTTTTCGCACCGCGGAGCGGGGATGACTTCCTATTTCAACAAAAAGGTCTAGTTGCCCGAGGGGCATCTTCGCATCCCTAGTGAAACCGTGTAGTGGTTTGTTGCAGGGAGACACATCCTTCATTGACAGCTTCATTTTGTCGAATGCATGCTTGAATAGGATATTTACTGAGCTTCCAGTGTCTATTAAAATTCGGAAAACTTTGGCTGGACCGAACCAAGCAGAGATGACCATAGGATCCATGTGTGGGTACTGTCTTCCCTCTAGATCACGCCTACTGAATGTGATGTCGTCACTCTCTTTCCGTTTCGGGTGGCGTTCTTCCATAATAGAATTAACGTAGCCTTCAGCGTTTCTAAGTGACTTACCGTATCTTTCCATCTCTGCTCAACTTCTGTCGGCGATGTGTGGTCCTCCTGATATGGTATGGACTACTATTTTCTCTTGACTAGAGCCGTTGGTGTTGCGATTTCCTCCGCCTTCCTCTGGGAGGGGTAACCCTGGGTTTTCATTGGTGGGAGCTAGAGTCCTGCTCTAGCTTTTTACATAGCGTTCCAGTCTCCTCCTTCTGATGTGTTCTTCAATCAAGTCCCGGAGATGGTGGCATTCATTGGTGTCATGTCCATGGGATTCGTGGAAGCGGCAGAACTTTCCAGACTTGAGTGCGTTATCTGACTCTTTCTTGTACGGGGGGCGCTTGTATCTAACTTCGTCTTGAGTGGCTAGAAAGATGTTTTCGATTGTTTCATTCAAAGGAGTGTAAGAGTCAAATCTTGGTCCTGGTCGATATAAGCGCTTTTCTCCCTTCTTGCCCCCAGCATTGTCTCTAGAGTCATTTCTTCGAACATCCTTTGCTGCAGCGGGGACCCGGTCTGTAGCCGTCTTAGCCTGTTGCCCTGCCTGCCTCTCAATGGCAGCGTCTTCTAGTCTCATATACTTTCCAGCTTCATGGAAGAAATCAGGTAAAGTAGCTGGCTTTTCCTTGGTTAGTCTTCTAGCAAATTTAGTATCCGAATGTACACCACTACAAAGGGCCATTAGGATAAGTTTCTCATCGGCATCTTGGACTGCGGCTGCTGCGGCGTTGAATCTGGTTAGATATTGTTGCACTGTCTCTCCGGGCTTTTGTTTGATATTAGATAAGGAATAAGCGTCCTTGGGCTGTTCCACATGAATGCGGAACTGGCTGACGAACTTTTCTTTCAACATTTCCCATGAGCTGATGGACCCTTGGAGTAGGTGGCAGAACCAGGAGGTAGCTAGATCTGCCAAGAAAAGTGGGAAACATTTACATAACACTCCCTCTGTTGCTCCGCTCATGAGTATATGCTGGGTGTATCTCTGTAAGTGTACGATGGGGTCAGAGGTTCCCTTGTAAGGTTCCATTGTTGGCATTTTCCATTCCCGAGGGGTGATGGCGGTTTCGATATTGCGGGTGAAGGGGCTGGTTACCCTAGCGCCTATTCCCCGATCCCTTTGCTCCCGTTGGACGCACTCTCTGAACAACCGCGCCATCCTTTCATCAGAACTTGGAGCGGATAGATATGAGTTTGGTTATTCTCTGAGGGATTGAGTCCGTCCAGACGACTTGTAGGGATGGTATCGTCTGTCACTCCTAACATTCTCCAAAGGCTGCCTCTGCTCTTCTGGGGGCATGCTGGGGCCAGCCATAGTCGGCCCTCGCCTTGATCTTCCCCTGCTGGGTTCTGTTCTCAGCGCTTCCTCGGGTCCAACTTCGGGCTGGACTCCAGCTCGGCCCCGTCTACTGGTGTTTTCATGGTTAGGTAGCATGACAGGCTCAGCTACATCCGACCCCTGCCTGGCACCTCCCCCGTCGGGTTCGGTTCCAAGTGTTTCCTCGTGTCGAAATTCGGGCAGAGTCCGGGCTCGGCTCCTACCATGGCTAATTCTGTTGTTAACTTCTTCGAAGAAGAAAGGTCTTTGTTGCCTTCCAGATCCTCCAGATTGGGACTCACCCCATGATTCGGTGTTGCGGTTGGATTCTTCAGCATCCCTTAAGCATGACATGAGTTGGTCCACCAAGGCTTCTTGTTGAGATGCGAAGCGGTTAGTTACTTCAGCCACAACCCTGTCTAGATCTGCCTTAGTAATTGGTTGTTCCACGGCGGGGGCTGTTGGAATTGCCTGATTTTCATCTGGTATTGCTGTTAAAACGGGATGATTCTCTTGATTCGGGGCCACTGGATCTGGGATACTGCTAGTTGCGACGTTCTTCCCTTTGTTAACATCTCTCCTCTGCCTGGAAGTCATGTTGTCGGAGCAAGGAACGATGCTGTGAGGAAGAAGGTTGAGTAGGAGAAGCTATAGCTTCTAGCTCGGTTCTCAGTGAAAGCACCAAAAATGTTTGCACAAAAAATGGGCAAACACCTCCAAGTCGTACGAATTAGTTGATTTTATGTTGTTTCTAGTGGTTTGGGCGATTTATGCAAATATATGAAAAGCAGGGACTAAACTGTAAAAGACACACAGATTTATAGTGGTTCGGCCAGAACATGCCTACGTCCCTTTTATATGTTATTCTCCTTTTTCTTTCAGATTACAAGTACAAAGCTTTTTATACAAGTATATGAAAGTTGTTTGAAAGTTCTTTCCGTGCTTGAGCTCTCAAACTTGTCTACCATTATTGTACCCCTGCCCCTCTATTTATAGAGTGATGTTGGGGGCAGGGGTCTTGGATGTATATAGCTGCTGGTGGGCCTGGGCCGATGCAATTTGGTCTGGCAGAGTTGGTCCGGTCTTGTCCTCCCTCGCTTCTGGATCGGTGAGAGTGGTACGTTGTTTGGACCGGTGGTAGGTAGGGATTGAGTTTGGTTCGGTGGAGGCTAAGGTTTGGCTCGGCAGTGGTTGGTCCGACATGGAGTTGAGGTGGTTGGACCGGTAGTGAGACCGGATCGGTGTTTGGATGGAGGGGCTTTTGGACCGGTGGCGCCTTGGTGTTGAGTTGGTTCGGCAGAGGTTTTGGGTAGGTTGTTTGGTTCGGTAGTGGCTCCCATGGCCTTGGTCCGGTAGCACCCTGGTCCGGTGGAAGGAGTGTTGGACGTTGTGTGGTTCGGCTGGATTCTTGAAGTTGATTGACTCGGTGGTGTCCTGGTACGGTGGTGGTGAAACACACCCAACACCAATATTTGTGAGGACTGGTTGTTGTAACTGTCCAAGATGATGAGTTGTTAGTTACTCTGATTGAGTGTGTATATTAAAGTTTTTTTGTAAAGGTCTGTTGTATATTATATATTACTTGTCACGATGTGAGATTCTGTTCTGTCCTTTCTTTCTTTTCTTCCAACAATCTGTCTTTCCGGCACTTTGATGTTCGGAATGGTAGTAGCACGGATGTATTAGTGTCGACTTTTAAGAGTTGAAAAGACGAGTCGTTCATAAAATAAGGTGGTTACTTGATTAACAAGATTGTTTGGTTGTCGTTTTTATGCATTTGAGAAATTATGATATTTTGTAACCCATTAAGATAATAAATTAAAATGAGTTTGATTATATTTTCTCATTGGATGTAGATTAAGACCTAAAGCCCAAAAGAATATTCCTAAGAAGAAATTTCCACTTTTAACATGTGAGGTATGGGTGTTAGAGCATGGTAAAAAGGAGGAGCATTGCAACGTTTTTATTAAAGTTGGAAATAGTTGACATTTTTTAAATTATCTAATTTCAAACCCCAAAACCTATTATTTAGTGGGGGAATTAATTTAAAGGATAAAGATTTGTATATTTTTTGCCTCAATGACACGACCTCAATATTTTTACCATAAGGACAAACATTCTTCTAAAAATTATTCATAAGGACAAACATTTTCCAAAATTATTCTTAAGGATAACAAAACTGCTACCGAGCTAAAAAATGATACCTAAAAACTGCTACCGATAACTACAAACTGATACCTAAAAACTGCTATCAATAACCAAAAACTGATACCTACAGAAAGTTGTCCTTCAGGATAAAATATTGAAGGCTTGTACTTGAGACTAAAAAGCTGTGAAATTTTTTCCTTGACAATAATTTCCCGTTATGTTATTTAGTTAGCTACTATATTTTGTTTTTAAAAATTCGAACTTTTAAAGTTTTGAGAAAAATTGACAGAGTCTATTTTGCACGACTCACATCGGAAAAATTCTTAAAACACTAAAATGACAATAACCACGACCAACATGATCGGAGTCACAAAAATTTCAATCTCAAAAATATTTCCATATGGGTATAATATAATATTTTGTTAACACTATATGACAAACATACCTGTTCTTTTTTTCCGTACCAAAATGACAAAGCCTCAAGCTCTTCAGGGTCGGGCCTGCTCCTTTATATGCGTGTTAAAAATCTGGTTACTCTATCTAATTTGTATGTCAAAAATGGGATTGAAGTGTGCACGGTGACACACATAGATTGCTTGATAGAAAAAGAAGGCTATATGCAAATAACAAAGAAATTTTAAATGCAATATATTTTTTATGTGGTGCTAATAACACCGTTAAGGTTCATCTTTGAGCGAAACTGTCGAGATTCGCATTGCTCTACTATTACTATCGGTCCTCGTAGACGTCATAGTGAAGCTTTTTGGCATGATAATGAGATGACATGGACCATTTGTAGTTGTATGATCGCAAGACTGGAGGATGATACATTTTTGGAATATGAAATCATATGTACGTTGCTCTGTTGGCGTTACAAACATGTATATCGTTCATTTAGTTCATGAATCTATATAGTCATCGTTGCAACATTTAATAGTATTATATGTGTTACAGAATGAAGAGAATGGAGGCCATTAGAGAGAGAATAATTTTATTGAATTGAGAGATAGATTTTACAATACAATCAAGCTCCATATTTATAGACTGCTTATGCAGTGCAGATTACAATAATGTCCTTTCTTATTTAGCATATTCATCCCTATTATTAATGTATATTACAACACTCCCCCTTGAATATGCGTATGTAAAGATGATAAGAGTAATTGTCTCATTAAAAACCTTGTTATGAAAAACCCAGTGGGAAAAAATCATAAACAAGGAAAAGAGTACAACATGATTTCATCTTTAAGTAACATATATTTTATAATTTTACTACGAGGGTTTATACTTCTGGATCAAGATAATGGCTCATTAAAACCTTACTAATAAAACCCAGTGGGAAAAAAATATTAGTGAAGGAAAAAGAGTACATTATAGCGTATTTCATACGCTCCCCCTGAATTATAACGCATTATTCAATTAGTTTGTTGATGCAGCCGACGCATACCAATTTTATACACCATCTTCTGAAATGTTGATTTTGGAAGCGCCTTTGTGAATAAGTCCTCCGGATTTTCTTGGGATCGGATTTGTTTCATTCTATCTTATTATCCTTTTGTAGCTCATGTGTGAAGAAAAATTTAGGAGAAATGTGTTTCGTCCTATCACCCTTAATATAACCCGCTTGAATTTGAGCTGCACAAGCTGCATTGTCTTCATAAATAATGGTTGACCTTTCCATTACTGATGGAAGTTGGCAGCTTTTTTGAATATGCTCAATCAGTGATCTTAGCCAAATACATTCTTTACTTTCTTCATGTAGTGCTAGTATTTCAGAGTGATCGGATGATGTTGCTACCAATGTTTGTTTTGTAGATCGCCATGAAATTGCTGCATTGCTATTATTAAATACATATCCAGTTTGTGATCTTGCTTTATGTGGGTCAGAAAGATAACCTGCATCAGCATAGCCAACTAGATTTGGATTATTGCCTGTGTTAGAGTAAAATAAATCCATATTTGTCATTCCACGAAGATATCTCATGATATGCTTTATACCATTCCAGTGTCTTTTTGTTGGTTCTGAACTGTATCTTGCTAGAAGATTTACTGAAAATGCAATATCTGGTCTTGTGCATTGGGCCAAATATAATAATGAACCAATGGCACTAAGATATGGCACTTCCGAGCCAAACACATTCTCGTCTTCTTCTTTTGGGCGGTAAGGGTCCTTTTTAATATCTAAAGATCTAACAACCATTGGCGTACTAAGTGGATATGCTTTATCCATTTGAGAATGCTTTAGAATTTTCTCAATGTAGTTTGGTTGATGGATTAATATGCCATTAGTACTATGCTCAATCTGTAGACCGAGATAGTGCTTAGTTTTGCTAAGTCTTTAATTTCAAGTTCCTTCTTTAAATAATTTATTGTTTCATCAATCTCTTCTGGAGTCCTAATCAAATTTATGTCATCAACATAAACTACTAAGATAGCAAATCCCTTTACCGATTTCTTTATAAAAACACATGGACAAATGAGATTGTTTTCGTATCCTTCTTTTACCAAATATTTACTAAGACGGTTATACCACATCCTTCCAGATTGTTTCAATCCATATAGTGATCGTCTTAGTCTTAATGAGTACATGGACTTTGATTTTGCTTCAGGCAATTTATATTCATCTGGAATTTTCATGTAAATGTTGGTATCTAATTCACCATAAAGATAAGCTGTCACAACAACCATTAATCTTATATCGAGTTTTTCAGAAACTACAAGGCTTATCAAATATCAGAATGTTATGACATCCATAATAGGGGAGTAAGTTTCATTAAAGTCAAAACCTGGTCTCTGCAGGAAACCTTGTGCGACAAGTCGTGCCTTGTACCTCACGACTTCATTTTTATCATTTCGTTTTCTAACGAATACCCATTTATAACCTACTGGTTTAACATTTTCTGGTGCTTTTTCTATTGGTCCAAATACACCATGTTTTTGAAGTGAATCTAGTTCCACTTGGATAGCATCTTTCCATTTTGGCCAATCGTGCCTTTTTCGACATTCATTTATGCTATTTGGTTCATTATCATCATTCTCATTATTCTCATTATTGTCATGACTTTCAAATATTTCAGTAGCTACTGCGAATGAGAATACATCATCAATTATTATTTTACTTCGATCCCATATTTCTCCGTAGTTTGTATAAAATATTGAGATCTCATTATTATTAGGTACCATTTTATCGTTGGAATCTTCTTTTATCTCTTCTGAGATAATATTCCCTTCCGCACTTCTAGGAGAATTGGGATTTTCATTTGAGTGATCTTTTTGATCATTTATAACCTCTTCAGGAGGTTCCTTAATTGATGATTTTTCATTAGACTTTCTTTTTCTAGGCGCCAAGTCTTTTGAACCAATTGGCCTTCCACGTTTTTGTCTTGCCTTAGATTCATTTGCTGCTATATTTACTTTTGATCCTTCAGGGACATCAATTTTTGCTGGTGCATTTGCTGCTAAAATGTGAGATTTAGTTATTTTTACAGTGTCACTAAATGCATCGGTAGTTGATTTTCAATATTTTGAATATGCAAAATTCTTTGTACCTCATATTGGCATTGTTTAGTACGTGGATCCAAATAAGACATAGATGGATTATTCCATGATATTTCACGCCGTTCTACTGAAACGGTCTTTTCTCCCCCTAACGGCGGGAAGATTGTCTCATCAAATTTACAGTCTGAAAATCTTGCAGTGAAGACATCACCTGTAAGAGGTTCAAGGTAACGAATTATCGATGGGGAATCAAATCCCACATAAATTCCCAACCGTCCTTGAGGACCCATTTTAGTACGAAGTGGGGGATTAATAGGTATATGCACAGCACAACCAAATTTTCGTAAATGTGAAATATTTGGTTGAAATCCAGTTAAGAGTTGTGATGGTGAAAGCTGATGATAAGCTGTTGGTCTAATTTTAACCAATTTCGATGCATGCAAAATTGCATGCCCCCAAGCTGAAACGGGTAGTTTTGATTGCATAAGCAATGGTCTTGCAATAAGTTGCAAGCGCTTAATTAATGATTTTGCTAGACCATTTTGAGTATGAACATGAGCTACTGGATGTTCAATTTCAATCCCCAATGATAGACAATAATCATCAAATACTTGAGAAGTAAATTCTCCAGCATTATCTAGTCGAATCGATTTAATTTGATGATCAGGGAAGTGTGCTCTCAATTTTATTATTTGAGCAAGTAGCTTGGCAAATGCCAAATTTCTTGTAGAAAGTAAACAGAGATGTGACCAACGAGTTGATGCATCAATCGATACCATAAAATATTTGAATGGTCCACATTCAGGGTGGATTGGGCCACATATATCACTTGAATTCTTTGTAAAAATGTTAGAGATTCAGAAGTGATTTTACTATATGAAGGTCGAGTGATTAATTTTCCTTGTGCACATGGGGCACATAAGTAATCACTTGGTAAATTCAATTGGTTCGATAAATCATGTCCGTTTGAGTTTTTGGCAGTTTTACGCATCATAGTTGATCCAGGATGACCCAAGCGATCATGCCAAAGAATCAATGTCTTTGTATTTGTGAGCTTCTGGCTCATGTTTATTGAGTGAGATTCAACTATGCCATTTTTTGTAAAATATAAACCAGTTGTAATTTTACCAAATTTTTCTAGGATAAGCTTCTGGCTTTCAATTCTAGAAATAACACAAAGATATTCTTTGTTGGTTTCATTTATACTTTCAATATGGTATCCATTCATTCTTATATCTTTGAAACTCAGCAAATTTCTTTTAGAGTTGCTTGAGTATAATGCATTCTGAATAAAGATATGCGTACCATTTGGTAATATTATATGTGCTCTTCCGCACCCGTCAATTATATTAGCAGATCCAGCTATAGTGGAGACTTTAGCTGAGAAATTTTCAGATAGTTCAGAGAAAAACTTCTAGTTTTTCAAAATTGTATGAGTAGTTGCACTATCTAGTAAGCATATATCATCACCCAAATGGCGTTCCATACCTTAAGAATTAAAGACAATGATTAGTCAATCATTAAAAATTTGTATGCATAAATAAATGTAATGTAAACAAACAAAGTAATATGATTAAAATAGGCTATTGATTAAAAACAACATCCACATTACACATTACTAGTACTGCAAAGGGAAATACAATTAAACGAACACAAACTTCAAACTGATTTATTGATGCAAGCTAATGAAATAAAACAAAAGTCACATAACAAACTTCAAGACATTTCTAATTGATCAACTCGGTCATATCATTGATCATTGCACTTAGATTTTCATCATTAATGAAATTACCATTGTCATCTTTGAAGAAATCATCTAACTTCAGGTTAGTGTTTTCAGGTAACTTTTCGGCATTATTTGCCTCAATATCTTCGAGCGATGATATTCTTGAACTGTTTTCTTTGATGATCTACATGTACGTGACCAGTGACCAGATCGTCCACATCTATAACAAACTTCGTCATAATGCCTTTTATTTTCTGAAGCTGAATCATTATTCTTTATAGGCTCAATTTTCTTTTGTTGCTTTTTAAAGTTGGTGGTTTTGTTACCTTTAAAACCACCATAACTACCTCTGCTAGAGTTATATCCATGTCCACGACCATGTCCTCGACCTCGACCCCTACCTCTTCCAGTGTGGGCAAAATTAGCATTAACTTCAGGTAATGCAGTTGAACCAGTTGGTCTTGAGGAATGATTTTTTATAAGAAATTCATTATTTTGTTCAGCAATTAGTAAGCATTCTATGAGTTCAGAATATTTTGTAAAATGACGCTCTCGATATTGCTGCTGCAGGAGTATATTCGAGGCATGAAATGTTGAGAAAGTCTTTTCAAGCGTTTGTGTGTCATCCACCTTTTCTCCACATAATTTTAGTTTAGAAGTGATTCTAAACATTGCAGAATTGTATTCTCTTATGGACTTAAAGTCCTGAAACCTCAGGTTCAACCACTCTTGCCTAGTGTTTGGAAGTATGACCGTCATCTGGTGGTCATAACGCTCCTTCAGGGAGTTCCATAAGTGGAGAGGGTCTTTTTCAGTCAAATATTCTGTTTTTAGATCGTCATTGATATGACGTCTTAAAAATATTAGAGCCTTTGCCTTGTCCTGCTGGGACATAGTATTGCCATTTTTAATGGCATTTTCTAAGCATTGAGATTGCAAATGAATCTCAGCATTCAGTATCCAGTATCCATGATAAGTAGTTGTCTCCAGATATATCCAAAGCTTTAAATTCAAGCTTGGCGATGTTTGTCATTTTGTGAACTGTTCATAAAATAAATTGCATAAAGTGAAAATATTCGCCACAACAGCATTCACTATTTTTTTGTTTCCAGCTAAAAATAAGAAAAAATGGAAAGTCTTCATTCATGATATCAAACAACTATACCAAAAAAAATTGTATCAACAAAACCAAACATTTGGATTTTGCAACTTTCATGTATTTATCAAATAAGAAAGGAAAGTCAGCTTTTGTGTATATTCCATTCCAAACTTTTGAATTTTATTTGGCAATAATCCGCAAAGGGAAAAAAATAATAATATTGAATTTAGAAGCCAAAGAATAAAAATAAGAGTGATACAAGAAAAGACATGAAAAATATATAAGCGAACCCCAAACTAGCATGTGCTGACTTGATAGCTTTATCAAAAAAAATACGATATTGACAATTACCTTTTTTGGAGAGAGGAAAAGTAACGAGTTTATAAAGAAATGCAAGAACAATTCCTTTACCTGCTATTTTAAAGGAAATAAGAAATAGAATGTATGTAGATATATTCTAAAAGACTCGTCTGCACTAATATATATAATAGGATTTTGAATATAAATAGTCTTAGAATTGGAATGGTCAGAAGAGGAGCAGTCAGAGTAATTAATATTTAATTACTTGCTGAGAAGTTGGAAAGTTTGAAGGTGAACAGGTTGAGGTCAATAATTAATTCGCATTCTTTCGTGCTGATAACGTGCTACAGAATAAAGAGAATGAAGGCCATTAGAGAGAGAATAATTTTATTGATTTGAGAGATAGATTTTACAATACAATCAAGCTTCATATTTATAGACTGCTTATGCAGTGCAGATTACAATAATGTCCTTTCTTATTTAGCATATTCATCCCTATTATTAATGTATATTACAACAATATGTATATTATTCATTTAGTTCTTGAATCTATAAAGTCCTCGTTGCTACATTAATAGTTTTATATGTATATCATTCATTTAGTTCTTGAATCTATAAAGTCGTCGTTGCAACATTTAATAGTATTATATGCATTGCTATCATTTTTTCGTTTATCCTTGCGTCTCCATTTGGTGTCAGTATTTGTTGACAGTTGCTATATTCGTACGTTCTCTCTCTTCTAATATCATTATCTATTCGAGTGGATGTCTTTTGTTTTACACTTCATTATTAAGTTATATGGCACTAAAGAGTAGCCTCGAACCTAAGCTACAAGATAGAATATAACAACATAGAATACGAAAGAGTCGTAAATTTAAAATTAAAATGGCTTGTTTTGTAATATTGCTTCATTTACCAACAAACTTCCTTGCGTAGGACAACCACTTATTTTCTGAACATATGAAAAATATAAAAAGCACATACGCTATTATGGTAATAGTTACCGTTACCATTTTATAAATACCGTTACCGTAACATTTTTACTGGTAAACTAAAATTGCTTACCGTTACCGATTTACTAGTATACCGATAAAGTGGTAACTGTTACATCGGTAATGGTAAATTATCGCTTATCTAAAAAAATAAGTTGATATATTTTTACATTGAATGATGATTCATTATATATCTCATTGGGTCACTTAACTAAAGATATAGAAAAGAAGTACCGTCTTTATCATCATTTGAGTTGAACTACAGAAATAAATTGAACTGCTTTCTTGCTTCTATATGCCCATAATACAATATATTACATGAATATCAATGTATTACGAATAGACTAATAAATTACCGTTATCGTTAGTTTGAAAAAAATATTACCAATGTTTCACCCTAAAAAATAATAAATTTATTGTTACCTTACCGATTATGCTAGTATACCGACTTTACTTTAAAATAATAACCGATTGACTGGTAGTGGTAAATTTACCGTTACTATAACAGCTCTAGAAAGCACGGTGAAAGCATTTTAAACCAAGATGGTGTTTAGTTTGAAAACAGATTTATTGATGTTTTGAATTTTAAACACGGATCAAATGGTTTGGAAGGAAGGATGGAGAAGTGGGAAGATTCTACTCATTCCAACCAAGAGGAGAACAGAAAAAAGCTACCTTACTGCATGAATATAAACGTGATACATCCTCTCCCATGGTCCCTATTGTGAGTCTGTGACCATGTCACCACAGTCGAACGAGTAAAACGGGTAAAAAGTAATTAAATACCTTGGGACAAGGAGGCCAGTAGTAGCATCGCATTTCTCAAATATTATCCATTGTTATTAATAAAACAAGGTATATAATTTAACGACATCTTACTAACAACGTAGATGATAGTCATCTCGAATTCATAGTTCTCAATGTGAAGTACAGATTCTCATTTAATAATTGAAACCCTTTTGGTGTTTATACATTCAGTCTAATTATCTAGAATTAGGACTTAGGTTTAAGGTGATGATTTGCACAATATCAACTTGCTAGTATATAGTAAATTGCCAGCTGTTCGGTGCTTTTGGAATATTTTAAGAGTGTAATCTATGTTATTACATATAAATTTCTTCCTTTTTATGATTGACTCGTTATGTTTGGATGTTATAAAAGAAATATTTTATGCACAATTTTAAGTCTCGTATATTATGCTGTCGCAAATTTGTATATATGGATTAATCGAATCATACGTTAAAAGAAAGCTTATGCAAGAAAGCAAATGCTCATAACTGAATTGCATAGTTTCAATCTAACTGTTGCTTGTTACCCGGTATTCTGATCCGGCTATATTGGACTGATCACGCAAGACAGATTCGACGGTTGTCTGAAAGGATGACCATGAAGCAATGACTATAGGATCCGAAAATAGAGTTGAGACAGTTATAGAAAGCCCGAATTGAACGGAGTTGATAGATAGACAATGCATGATGTTAGGAATATGGAAAATAGCTTGGATTATCAAAGGATCGGCATAGTAAGATAGAGCAAAAGGGATCGGCATAATCATTTGGAGAGATCGGCGTGGTAATGATGTCGAGTTCAACATGTCTTGTTAATACTAGAGGGATCGGCATAATCGTTTGAATGGATTGTCAACATGGATGGAATATAAGAGGGATCAATATAGGTGATTAGGCCTTGTTCAACATGATTTGTTATCCCTCGAGGGTTCGACATAATATTCAGGAATAAGAGGGATCGATATGGTTGGAAGGCCATGATTCGGCATAGTCCAATGAAGCATAATGGATTGGCAGAGCATTATGGATGATCTGGAGGGATCAACATCATGTGATGAAGTTCAGAAAATACGAATTAATGGTGTATTGAAGGGATCGACAGAGTGCTATGGAACTTTAGGGATCGGCATAGTCCATTGTAGGGGTTTGACACCAATAACATCAAAAGGATTTGAACCAAAGATTAAGCAAAAGTGCGAGCTCCACATATCCAATCAACGTAATATTTATGAAACCGTCATATTCAAGCATGAAGAAGCTACCATAGGGATCGCTGTCCAAAATTCAATAAATGAGGGGATCAGTACCAATCCCTCTCCATTGAGATTTGGGCCTAGTGCCCCCTGTGGTGGGCCCATATGGATGAGGAGGTTATGTTGCTGAAGTTCCAGACAGATTGGTGATCGTCTTCACCTATAAATACAGGCCTGGAGGGTCATCCTGAGGATTTTACGCTGCTGGTTACACAACATCTTTGTTGCAATCAACTTCCTCCGTTATTCTCTTACTTCTTGCTATTTTCTATTGTAATCAAGATTATAGTAAATAAATAAAGAGATTATTCAAAGTGGACGTAGGCAATCGGACGCCGAACTACTATATCTTGTTGTTCTTGTTTTTGCTTTGATTTGCTTACTATTTTGCTATATTCACCTGTTTTAGTTTAGTTTTCTTCATCCACTTCTCTACGCAAACCTGTTCTTGGGTATTTGTGACCAATTTGATTGCAAATATTTTGGCGCTTTCATTGAGAGTCTGATTATCAACGCGTTAGAATCCCATTTGTTGCTACTGGGTTGAACAAATCCCCCGAAGGAGATCCATAGTCATCTCCAAAAGCTTTCCAATACTACTCAGGTTTACTAGAATCTAATCAAGGAAATCGATAATGGTGCGACATACAAGATTAATTTCTCAGAATGTCGATGCGAATGAGACTGCGACCATTCGACAAGGAGTCCCAAGCAGGCAACCTGCAAATCTGAATATGGAGCCTGCTGAAGTCTAGAATGCTGCTGATTCTATAACTAAAGATGGATTTAATAACTTGATGCGGAAGTTGAGGAATGTCGTAGACAACTGAATGAGCAAATTCAGACTAATGCTACCCTAAGGAACTAAATTGCTCAACAACAGCGGGAGAACACCAGAAGGGATCCCACTTCTTACTCGGCGACAAAGAGTCCCAGCTCATCAGATGAATACCATAGGCGTAGGCGTTGTAGGGTTGAAGGAAATCAAGTTGAAACATTGGGGCATTGCTTGGTAGGACGATATGTTCTACGAAGATGAATCAGTGTTGATCCCCCCAAAAGGATCGTTACCGATCTCTCCTCCAGAGAATGGATTCCCCCGCAACGCTTGGGGAATCAAGCAGGAGCTTTTTCTGAAAGCTTAGATGTTGGAGTTTGACTAAATGCTGACCAACTACCCCGTCAGAATAGCAATGAGTTGAATGCCTAAGGTGCACGTCAAGAGGATGGTGGACCAAGAGGGCATGAATGACAGGTAGACATCAAGCAAACCATTCACGTGAGGTGAAGCGCAACCACTTCTTGGCACCACCCATCCAAACACCGGATTTATCAGCAATGGTCAAAAAGTTGGTGAGAGAGAACCAGGGTTTGACAAGTGATGACTGAGGATTTCGAGAGGTCATACCTCATTTATTGACAACGTTTTGCATGGGGAATATCCAAGAATGTTCAATATGCCTTCGATGCCTGCTTATGAGGGAAAAACCAACCCTAGGCAGCATATCATGAGGTTCGAATGGTTGATGGATTCAACAAGAGTAATGACACAACAAAATGTAGATGCGTTCCTATAACCCTCTCTGGAAAGCGACGATGTGGTTTACAAGGCTACCCCCACGATCGATTTCAAGGTTCGATGAACTGGCAATTAAGTTTGTGGAGTAGTTCCAGATCCACGATACTCGTCCTAAAGATGTGATGTCACTTTCCAACATAATCCAATCCCCGGGGGACTCATTGATGGACTATCTGAAAATATTTCATATTGCTACCACAAAAGTTAGTAATCCAAATGATCATGCTATACTTACGGCCGTGACGAGAGGGATTGATCTGAAATCTAAGTTTGGTAATTGACTAGCTAGAAAACCGCTGGCTACGTTAGAGCACCTCTATTCAGAGGTAGCTCAGTTCCTGAGGAAGGAGGAAGCTCGGTCCTCTAGGAAAAACAATGTTGTGGGACCGAAAGGAGAAGCAATACAAAACAATACTATAGTAAAATAGTCTTATGATAGTTCTGGAAAAGTCCAAATTAATGTTCAGAACAAACCGAATCAATAAAAGCGAAATGGGGACAGCATCGAGACCGGAGGAGGGAACCTGAGAGACCAATACCTAGGAATCCTATGTATGACAACCACATACCTCTAAACACATCCCTGGAGAATATTTATCGATCCAACTTGTAATACTGTTCAATATAAGAATCTGCGTACAAAGGAGTCGACAAAGACACAGAAACAAACTGGAAAGTACTACCGGTTTCACGAGTGTTACGGGAACAATACAGACTAGTGTAGGCATCTCTAGGATGCTATTGAAAAGTTTATTCGAGAAAAGAAATTGCAGCAGTTTGTGAGAACTCCACAGGATGGCAAACAAAAGATATCTAACCCCAATCGAGGGCAAGCTGCGCATAGGGCTAAGAGCCTACGTAGACCGGTGAGAGATTAGTGATAAACACAATAATTGGAGGACCACACCCTGCATATAAAATTTGGCAGGAAATTGAGAGCTATGCTAGCACGATAAGGCATGTGGACTTTGAGTAGTGTTCAAATATGGAGGAAGGAGCTCCAACTAAGCAGCGACGCACGATGACTGATGATATAGTGTTCAGAAGCAGGTATGCAGATAAAGTGGAAGCTCCTACAATTACCCGATGGTCATTTCTGCCGTGATTGGTCCTGCTTTGGTGGGAAGGATTTTAATTGATTATAGAAGCTTGATAAATATTATTTTCAAGAAGGCGTACGATCAAATGAGAATGAAGGTAAAGATTTAAAACCATCTAAAGCTTGCATATATGGCTTCAATAGTGTGGCAGTTGAGGCTATTGGTTATGTGGAGTTACCTGTTGGATTGGGAGAAGGTGAATGTAGGAGAGTGAGGACTATCGTTCATTATTTTGGATGTTGATTCGCCGTACAATGTTTTTCTAAGCCAACCTGCCTTGACTGAATTTCGGGCAACTCTAGTCCCACGGTGTTTAGCCTTAAAGTTTCTAACTGATAATGGTATGAGTGGTTTTTGGTGATCAGGCGACTGTACGTGCCTGTTATGTGGCTGAGTTGAGGGAAGCTTGGCGTAAGGAGAAAAGCAAGGGTGTGGACAAATCTGTCCGTATCCAAGTTACCGAAGATTGAAAATTGGTGCCTAAGCCTTGGATTGGGCGGCACAGCCGTATTTATAGAGATATAGATCTGAGTGATGAAGAAAAGGAGTCCAAGGAGACCAAGGCTGCGCCAGTTGAGCTAAAGATTGATATCATAGTCAGCCACGGCGTCTCATTGCGGGTCTTGACGATTGGATCGCAGCTTAACCATTCAATAATGAAAGAACTTGCTGATTTTCTCCAAGCGAATCTAGACGTATTTGCTTGGACCCATTCTGACATGTGTAAGATCTCGCCTTCCATTGCAAGCTATGCATTAAACATTGATCTAAAGTATGTTCCGGTGAAACAAAAAAGGCGAGGCATGGATCTGGAGAGATCCATCGCCCTTAGAGGGGAGGTGGATAAATTAAAAGTCAGTTGGTTTATTCGTGGTGTCCTTTATGCTGAATGGATATCCAATACCGTGCTGGTATAGAAGGCAAATGTGAAATGGGGAACGTGCATCAACTATTCAGACTTGAACAAGGCATTTCCAAAAGATAGTTTTCTTCATCCAAGAATTGATCAGCTAGTTGATTCGACTGCAGGACATGAAATGTTGTCTTTTATGGATGCGTACTTGGTGTATAACTAAATCACGATGGATATCCCCAATCAAGAACGCACCAGCTTCGCTATGGATGTTCGGTTGTATTGTTACGTAGTGATGTTGTTTGGATTGAGGAACCCTGGAGCAACATATCAACGCCTGGTTAACTGGTTGTTTAAAGATCAGATTGGGAGAACAGTGGAAGTCTATGTGGACGATATGCTCTTGAATTCATGACGATCAAACAACCACATTCGAGACTTGGTAGAGATGTTTGACATCTTCCGATATCACAAGATGTAAATCAATCCCTTGGAGTGTTCATTCGATGTTGCGTCAGGAAAATTCTTGGGCTTTATTGTCAACGCTTGCGGAATAGAAGCCAATCCTGAGAAGGTCCAGGAAATTCGAGATTTCCAACCGCCAAGGACTATTAAGCAAGTGCAAAGCCTAAATGGGAAAGTCACTGCCTTGAGTCAATTTATCTCCAGAGCAACCGAAAAATGCATTCCTTTCTTTGATTTGATTAGTATAGGAAAGGGAAATTTCGATTAGATGCAGGATCGTGAAGAGGTGTTTCGAGCTTTGGTAAACCATTTGGAGAGACTCCCTGTGTTATCAAAGCCGGTAGATCACGAGGAGTTGTACATTTATTTGGCTGTATCGGCACATGCTATGAGTGCCGCTTTGATTAGCGAGGAGAACCGTATTCAGAGGTCGATGTATTATGTCAGTAAGTGATTAACAAGAGCATAAAGAAATTATTCGAAGTTAGAGAAATTGGCATACTACTTGCTAATCGCCTCACGAAAGCTTCGTCCATATTTCCCAGCGCATCCGATCAACATTTACACTGGCCAACTTTTACCATAGGTCCTACAGCTACCTGAGATGTTTGGAAGGTTGTTTAAATGGAACATCGAGCTCAGCCAGTTTGATATTACTTATCTGCCTCAAAGAGCTATCCAGGGTCAAGCGTTAGCGGATTTTATAGAAGAATTTACCATGCAACACGATCTTCTGGAAGGTAACGGAATCCCTGCCATGCGGTGGAAGTTTTACACTGATGGAGCATCCAATGATCATTGTTCCGAGGTTGGAATTGTGCTTGTAACCCCTGAAAACCGGTCAATTTGTTATATTCTAAAGCTTGATTTTCCTACCACAAAAAATGAAGCCGAGTATGAAGCGTTAATTGCTGAACTTAAACTTGCTAGAGAACTTGGAGTTAAGTCTCTTGAAATCTTTTACGATTCACAATTGGTGGTGTATCAAGATAGATGAGACTGTTGGGCTAAGGGACAACGACTTGCCCCGTATCTTACCCGAGTTCAGGTGTTGTTGGTAGAATTTGAGTATTATGACATTTCGCTTATCCTACGTGAGCAAAGCGGAGAAGATGGTTCATTGGCAAAGTTCGCCAGTACCGACGATACACAACAGATGGGCTTAGTTTCAGTCAAGATATTACATAACCCAAGTACAAATATAATGGAAGTCGATCTAGTACTGGAAGCGAAATCCAAGAGGAAATCGTGAATGAATCCATTTAACGACTATTTATTGCATGGAATCTTGCCTGAAACAAGAAATGAAAGACAACAAGTTCTTCGTAAAGCTTCGTAGTATATTATGCCAAAAGGAACTATGTATCGAAAAGGTTTTTCCGTTCCCCTACTGCGGTGTATCACTCACGAAGAGATAAAGCGTGTTCTGAAAGAATTTCATGAGGAAGAATGCGACGATCACACCGGGGGGCAAACTATGGCAAAGAAGATACTTCGTTATGGATATTATTGGTCAACCGTAAACCGGTACACCGCCGGCTATGTAAGGCGATGTGATAAATGCTAGATATATGCGAAAGTCCTAAGAGCTCTGCCAACAGAAATCATGCAAATGGTCAAACCATGCCAGTCGCTATGTGGGGTATTGAAATCATCGGCTCTTTACCAATCTCTAAAGATGGTGCGAAGTAAGCTATTATCGCGGTTGATTACATCACTAAATTGGCTGAGGCGAAACTATTAGCTACGATCAAAACAAAGATAGTAATCAATTTCGTTGTTCAAAACATCACATGTTGCTTCGGTCTTCCACGAACTATCGTAACAGATAATGGACTCAGTTCGATAGTGCTGAATTTAAAGAATTTTATCGGAGATATCATATTGAAAAGAGGCTTGCAATAGTCGCTCACCCTCAGGAGAATGGACAAGTTAAAGCCATAAATAAAATTATTAAGTCTATTTTGAAGAAGCGTCTGGAAAAGGCTAGAGGCCAGTAGGTGGATGAACTTCCTACGGTGCTTTAGGCCTGCAGAATCACTCACACGTCCACACTGGCCATACTCCATTCACTCTTGCTTACAGATCCGAAGACTTTATTCCAGTAGAACTTGAAGTCCCTTCTAATCGAGTGACTCACTACAACCCCAAAACGAACAAAGATCTTCTTTTGGAATCCTTTCTTTACAGATGAAAAGTGCGAAGAAGCTAATTTGAGAGAAGCTATACACCGACATCGAGTCGCCCGATATTACAACACTAAAGTGCGATCGAGGAACTTTGAAGTTGGCGATCTCGTGCTGAAATGGGTTTTTACGACCACGTCACATACGAACCCGACATGGAAAGGACGGTGTGTCATTGAACAATGGCTTGGAGAAGGAACATTCAAGCTAGTGATCACTGTTGATGGCATTACACTCCCAAGAGCGTGGAATAGCGACCTTTTACGATGCTATTTCACTTAGAACATTTCCTTTACATTTCAGTTTTATTTGCTTTAGCATTTGATTTTTCAAATACGTAATAAAAAATATTAGTTTATTCTTTTTCGTTTGGTGAGTAAAGTCTCAAACTTCCTTTGCATGTATGATTTTTATTACATTATATGCTAAGTACATAACAAAATTGATTGATATCAATATGTATGAACAGGTTCCCAGAGTTCGAAATCGATCAATCGTACTAATCCCCGATGGGATCAAACAAGATAAGCTCCATTAGTTTGTCAATTAATAGTTCCCATAGATTATTCAAAGGATGGGACACGTTATAATGAACAAATGTCACAGCAATCTGGATTTTGGAAAATTTCCTACACAGACTGTGGGAATAAAAATAAATCAAGGCGACCAAAAGAAGTATGGACATCAAATGGTTATGATTGACCACCTATCGACTAACATTGGTCCCCGGAGCATAAAGTGGAGTTTAAACAACAAATGGGCGTGAACTGACCGCCCACAAAACAACTCTAAGTTCCCGGAGTGCGGGCTGGAGTGTAAACATCAAACGGGCATGAACTGACCGCCCACGAAACATCTCTAAGTCCTCGAGGTGTGGAATGGAGTATAAATGTGATTCGTGCATGAACCGACCCCCACGAGATAAATCTAAGTCCCCGGAGTGCAGATTGGAGTATAAACGTGATTTAGGCGTGAACTAACCGCCCACGAGACAAATCTAAGTCCCCGGAGCATGGATTGGAGTATATACTTGATTCGAGTGTGATCCAACCACCCACGAGACAACTCTATGTCCCTGGACAGTGTATTGGAGTATAAACATGATTCGGGTGTGATCCGACCGCCAACGAGATAACTCTAAATCCTCGAAGTGCTGATTGGAGCATAAACATAAATCGAGCATGAACCGACTGCTCGCCAAACAAATCTAAGTCTCTAGAGTGCGGATGGGAGTAGAAACACAAATGAATAGATGGATAGATTCCGACCGTTCTCTATTCCACAAAATCCAACCTAAAATCGGCCAGAGGAATGCATGCCACTAAAAGCCGAATACAATAGCTCACTATAGCTCTGGCTTAATGTTCTTTACAAATTAAGGTAATGAACGCAAGGAGGCCTTGAGATGAAGATAGTAAATTATTACCAGAATTTGCAATCAAAAAATTACAAGTACTCTGAAAGGGAAGTACTCATTTAAATGTCAAAATAACAATTCACACGATGTCTAATCGAAAGCAAAAACTTTTATTCATAAGAGTCAAAATTCCAGTATAGGTTGTTTCAGACGAGATCCATACCCGTACACTTACGACCAAGGAAAGGAATAATTATGCAAATTATATAAATTGATTTGAAGTAACAGTTACTTCTTTGACTTTCTCTCCCTTTTGGATATTTCTAGGGTGGAGCCCCTCAAGCTTCTCTTTCGAGATTCTTTTCCACCCTTGGTCGGAGTGCTTCTAGAAGAAAGAGGGATTTCACTAAGGATTGACCCGCCTGGTGGAATAACTTGAAATGGTGCAAGATCAAGATCTTCGACTTCCACCTCGGCGGGCTCTCCTTTAACTCTTCACTTCAACTTTTCCTCCTCCTCGGTCCTCTCCTTCATGCTGGTTTTACCAGTATGCTCTAAAGCGCTGGTAGTTATCACATTATTAGGGTCATCGGCCAGGAGCGGATCTTTAGTTTTGTCTTCATCAGGAGCACCAATGATTTGGGTATCGGGCCCAGGAACTTCAATAGCAACCGGGTCCTCGGCCACTCTTTCATGCTGTTCCGAATAGCACCACTTTTGGGAGTCAGATCGAGGCCCGAAAGACCTGCAAAGTTTGCCAAAACATAGATGTTAGTTAAAAGCCATTGCACTTGAAGAACAAGAACTTTTCAAATATGGGGAATTTTAGTATGATACCAACATTCGGTTGACTTTCCATAGTCGTCGGAGTGCCTCCTTTTAGGATGGGAGATAGCATTTGTAGTTCAAAGCTAGGTTTGTTTGGATCATAGCCAAGAATCTGCCCTATGTCATGATAAATTGATGGTTCGGCTACTTCGAGAGGAACCCATAAGATTAGTTCCAGAAGATTCGACGATGTCCTCTCCATCTTTAGTAGGTGCTGAAGCCTTGAAAGATTGAACTTTAGCGGTGACCAGATCCGATAGCTCGTTTCCTCGAAGAACTTCTCTCACTAATTCTTCTTCATTGGATTTGGCTTCTACCAGCTCTTCTTTCTTTATCTTAACAATATGTTCCCAGGCTATGGCAAGCGATTCGAGGTAACCCTCGCCTAGAATGCATAAGTCATAGTGGAGTAGGACCTTCGCATTATATTTGATAATCTGTGGATCGAATAAGTCCTTAATTTCGTTCCTACAAGAATCAACAGTGGCCTCCGCCTGGGAGTTGACTTGTTCAAACATCTCTTTTCTACCCTCTTCTTATGCTTCTTCCTTCAGAGCTTCAATTTTAGCAAACTATTCGTCAAGTTTTAATTTTTAAGCTCCTTGCCTCAACAACTTTTTCGCGGTATTTCTACGACTCCTTTTGGGCCTCAATCTTCTCCTCCCTCTCCTTTTTTAATAATTCTTCAAGCTCCTGAACGCGGTGAACTAAAGCGCCTTTCTTCTTTTGCAAGGAGTCCTTTTCTAAGGCAAGTGTTCTACTGCATTGAAGTGCCACGTCGAGTTTTTTTTGTGTGAAATTTCCAGACGGCTCACCGCCTCTACCATCTCCTAGGCATTATTTTCAAACTCAGCAAGTTGTGTTTTGAAATCAAGCAACTCAGCATCCTATTACTTGATTATATCTTTGTCATGAATAGCCTCCAACTTGAGATGATTGATTTCATGTTTATGCTCTATGGAGACTTAAGGAATTTTCTCTACCAAATGAATGAATGATCTGTGTTGAACCGATAAATTGTTCACGCATGCTAAAGAGCTCTCCTTGGCATGCCTAGGGATAAAGTGAATAAAAGCGAGGAATTTGAGACCGTCGAAGCAAATCTTCAAGAAAGTGGCTTTAAGTTCAGCCGACTTTTCTGTTGTAGAAGAGTCCGAAGTAGTAGCTGGCATGGGTGGTTCAGAAGGGGCAGGTGGGTGCTTGCCAGATCGGTGCTCATGAGACTCTCTTGAACTGGAAAGCCAAAGTATTGCTTGTGAGGGCTGCGATAAGAAAATTTTCCTCCACTCTGAACCAGAAGATTACAATGTTCGCCCTAGTGAGATGCATGAGATTGATATTTTCGCTTGGAAGAGGAGTAAGACCCCCTCGAATGATAATCTTTGTCTCACCCTTCGTTATTATCTCTACGTCAAGCGGACTCAAAATCCTGGCTTGGGCGATGATAAGTAGAAGAGCTTCGAAGGCGATCGAAGGTGCATGATTGAGACATTATACCAATATAAACCAAATAAGATAATATTAGAAGTTTTCGTACGAGAAACCAATAACAAGTGTATAGTGGAGTACAAGTGATTATGAGTATCTTAGTGTTCCCCTCAATAGACCGGTAACAGTAGCTTTACTCATGTGTGTGCTTCCCTTCTATTGGAAGGTTGGGTGCCTTCGTCGCTTCTCGTAGGAAAGTTAAGTCCTTTAAAGTTTATATTTGGAAATTCGTAGGACATAATGTCATTCGAAATTTGGAGGTTGGAGAGTCCTTTTAACGAGCTTTCCAAACAGTAAGAAGATGATTCCTCCTTGAGAGGAGTAATAACGAACTCCGGGTCTGATGTAGTTTTCTTCTACGTAACTGATACACCAACTTATTCTTTCTCTTTGGAGGTGTTTGCGATTGCTCGACTTTTGATGGACCAACCATCGGCGCTTTTCCAAGGCCCGTATCATCATCTCTGGTTTCTTAATGTGAGAATCTTTGATTTCACCCTCCTCTGCATCTTCTCGAGTTCCCTCAGTAGGGGGCACGACAGGGTCGATTGTTTCTTCTCTTCGTTCTAGAATAATTTTTAGAAATACCTTGCTTTTGGGAACTTCGATTCTACGGCCGTCATTCAATAGCCCAAACAAGAAGTTCATCGATTACGAGGAGTTTGATATCTCGGTCCACAATGTGGGTAGCACGAATGGCAACGATGGCTCTAGAGAACTCAGCACCTCCAGGATATGGACGAACACCTAAAAGAACTTTGGACATTAGCAAGTTCAAAGGAAAAAGCTATGACTTGATTCAGTAAACTTGAGAGAGAAGTGGAAAGTAACACTTACGTCCTTCTAACCATCTTCTTATAAATCCGGGAGGACATCGTACGTAGAACCATTCGTATTCGAATAATGAAAGCTTGTTCTAGGTCCCCACCAAGACCTGACAAATTGGTGTAGGCTCAAGGAAGACATAATAAAGCTTCTTGATCGCCTTTTGAAGCTATAAATAAATCTACTATCTTCGGGACTGGCAGATGGAACAGAACATTCATGAATAGAAGGAAAGTCCAATGAATGATAGCCTAGCTGCTAGGAAGCAATTGAGGAGAGGCGATCCCAAGATACTTCAACATCTCCTGAACAAAGGAGTTAAAAGGTGGTACGCATCTAGCCCAGCACATAAATTTGTTGCATGGTGTATATCCGGCTAGGGACAAGTGAGGTCTATCTTGCCTCATAGGAACTAAAACAACCTTAAATGGAATCCCGTGGATGGAGCATAACCGACGAAGAGCGGCTTCGTCCATTTGAGAAGCTTGGGAGTCAACAGGGTTATCGAGGACAATGGCACCTTCAACGGCATCAGGAGCAGGGTTGATGGTTTCCGTCGAAAGAACTGGAAAATCAAAAAAGAACCTATTTGCGGATTAGAGGCTTCTAGTTGTTCTGCATGATGGCTGGGAGAAGCCCTTTCTGATATAGTGGAGGAACTTGATTTTGCTTCAGAATCGATATGTCTTGCCGTTGGATCAGAAGACATGTTAATTAAATGATTCGTGTGTCTGGGATATATGTCAGCTATACTCAGTAGACAATCAATATTAGAAATAATAACCGGTTCCCCCCGTGCCAAGTGTGAACTAGTGTAGTGCGGAGAGTAACAAGCATAAACAGTTTGATATCGGAAAAGCAAAAATAAAACAACGAGACTTGGAGTTTTGTCTAGGGAGACCGTCATCGTTGACCGTCTCAATTGGCAAGTAAAGTTGATTGGTAACGGAAGCTTTGGGATCGACTATTGGCATATTTGATTGTGAAGACTGTTATCTAAGTTCATTAGCAAATTTACTATCTAGTCCATACTGAGAAGTCCAGAAATTTGTTCGTTTGATCTAAAGTTCGACAGTCCAAGTATGCAAGTCATATTGTCTGTTGTCATCTCATGTTCGAATTAAACAAGTCAAATTTGAGTTAAGTGTTCAAATAAGTTGGGTTAGATTGGTCCTTAATGTCAAATGTCGATTCCTTAACGTCATTGCCGATCCCTTCCCCAGGACTCCATATCGATCCCTCAATCTAAGGCATCTACACCGATCCCTATTCATAGCTACTTCCTATCGATCCCTCACCAAACTATTCCTCAAAACCTCCTACCGATCCCTCATCTAAGTTAATTCCTACCCTGCACTGATCCCTCATCAATACTATGACCTATCAATCCCTTTCCAAAACTTGCCCTGTACCGATCTCTATCCCAACTCCTCCTTTCCAATCCCAAAACTTAACTTTCCTTCGTCCCTTCAAAAACTTCAATTGAACCCTCCTCTTCCATCTCCTTTTCCTACTCCTTCTTCTTCTCCTCCTTTCTACCTAAAAGACGCTCGAACCCATCACCATACACTCACGGTAGAAGCTCAAAATTCACAACTTAATTGCATGATTAAAGGAGATTTCGTACCTATGTATATCAAGTTAGGTTTAAAAGCAAGCGATCGGAGTTTGTTGGATTGATGGCGAAGAAAGATTGACCTTAGTGGATATTGTTTGATATCGTGTCTAGGACTAAGGATTAAAGATCGAAGGATTTTCGTATGTAAAAAGATCTTTGGGTAGCGTGGGTTCGGCAGTGAAACTTATGCAAAGGCAAATAGAATGATAAAGTTAAAAGTAAAGAATGGAAAGAACGAAGACTTGTGTGTGTGTGCGTCTATGAAGCTTTATATATACGAAGCTATGGCCCATGAACCGGACGCAGAAGGTTGAGCAAGTCAAAAGTAAAAAAGGGATCGGCATTAGGACTTGCCGATCCCTATTCGCATGGCCCTAGCAAGGGATCGACATGTCGAATTCCGATCCCTTAACAAAAAACAAAAAAAATAAGAAAAGGGAAAATGGATGAATGAAATAAAAAATGAAATAAAGGAGAAATAATGGATGAGTTGAAAGTGAAAGATGATCGTTGTCATGAAGGCTTGACTGCAGACGCGAGCATTCAAAACATTATTAAAGTTGGCAACGACATGTGAATGTTCCAACATGTCCGGGAGCCAATAACAGAAACATGTATATGAAAATGCATGAGAATGGTTTAAAATTTTGGCCTTTTGAAATAAATAGAAATCGCAATCACACCTGAAACTTTCAGGTTTGAGACTAAATCTGATAATAGAAGGCTTGTAAGTCCCGCATGACTAAATTTGTATATGCTAACAGAATACGACATCAGACTTATTGAAAGTCAACAAAGGAATAATAATCAATCAGGAAGCTAGATGGACTTCTTTCCGGCAATTCAGACTTTTTTCGGTTCAAAGCACGTCATGTTACTCACAAGACATACATTGGAGGGAAAGTGTTATACGTTATCTTGACCCGGCTATATTGGACTGATCATGCAAGAATGATTCGATGGTTGCCTGGAAGGATGACCACGAAGCAATGGCTATAGGACTCGAAAGTAGAGTTCAAACAGTTATATGAAGCCTAGATTGAATGGAAATGATAGATAGAAAATGCAGGATGTTAGGAATATGGAAAATATCTTGGATTAGTAAGGGATCGACATAGCAAGGTAGAGTAATAGGGATCGACGCAATCATGTAGACGGATCGACATAGGTGATGAAGCCGGTTCAACATGTCTTGTTAATACTAGAGGGATTGACATAATCGTTTGAATGGATTGTCAACATGGATGGAATATAAAAGGGATTGACATTGGTGATTAGGCCTGGTTCAACATGATTTGTAATCACTCGAGGGTACGACATAATATTTAAGAATAAGAGGGATCGGTATAGTTGTAAGGCTAGGGTTCGACAAAGTCTAACGAAGCATAATGGATCGGCATAACATTATGGATGATCAGGAGGGATCGGCATCATGTGATGAAGTTCGGAGAATATGAATGAATAGCATATCGAAGGGATCGGCAGAGCATTATGGAACCATAGGGATCGGCACAGTCCATTGGAGGGGTTCGGTAGCAATAACATCAAAAGGGATTTGAACCGAAGACTAAGCAAAAGAGTGAGCTCTACATATCCAATCAACGTGATATTTGAGATACCATCATATTCAAGCATGTAGAAGCTACTATAGGGATCGCTGCCTCGAATTCAAAAAATGGAGGGATCAATACCGATCCCTCTCCATTGAGATTTGGGCCTAGTGCCCTATGGTGGGCCCATGTGGATAAGGAGGTCCAGTTGCCGAAGTTCCAGACAGATTAGTGGTCGGCTTCACCTATAAACACAAGCCTAGAGGATCATTTTGAGGATCTTTATGCTGCTAGTTATATAACACCTTTATTGTAATCAACTTCCCCTACTATTCTCTTACTTCTTGTTGTTTGCTATTGTAATCAAGATTATAGTGAATCAACAAAGAAAATATTCAAAGTGGATGTAGGCAATCCAATGCCGAACCACTATAAATCTTGTTTTTCTTTTTTTACTTTGATTTGCTTACTATTTTTCTATATTCCTCTGTTTTAATTAAGTTTTCTTCATTTACTTCTCTACACAAACCTATTCTTGGGTGTTACTTGCCAATTTGGTAACAAACATTTCCATATACTTTTTTAACCCTTGTGACTGAAAACTAGACTAATTTTTCTTTTAAATATATAGATGCATGTTTTGGTTATTTATAGCTTAATTATTTGATTTGTGATTCAGTTTAAGTTTATTTAGATGAATTTGTTTGATGGTCTAATGTGTTTTTCTTTTATTTTACTTATTTTTTTAAATGTGATTTTGTATCACAAATCATAACCTTCTAAATTAATACAAAGCACATCACTTCGATACATATTCAATGAAGGCAAATAGTATGGTAGACAAAATTTAAAAAAAAATCAACCTCTAGGACATACGTCTTGTTTATTTTGTGAAGAACAAAAATTGAGTCCAAATAGTATCGAAAGTCTAACATTTTACGCAGAAGGACACGTCAAATAAGAATAGCATTTTCTCAAGTCTGGATGGTAAAGAAAAGATGCGGCGGATCTCAACGGTGGTGTGGCGGACCTCGACGGCCACGGTAGTTAAATAGGTGGAGGTGATGGTGCTCAACTAGATTTTTGGAGATAACACGAAGTTGAAGTTTTGGGAGATGTTATGGCAACGAGTAGTGATGGAGAAGGGGTGGCTCTGGTGGAAGCAACGAAAGTGAAGGAGTGGTGTTAGAGAAGAAGCAGTAAATTAAGGAAAAAGAAGCAATAAATTTAGGAAGAAGATGAAAATGTGTAGTTATGCTACCGTTTAGTATCATTTTTAGTGTTTTTTAATAAGTATAATTATGTATATATCTTTACATTATGCTATTTTATAGTATTATTTTATGAACTGTAGTGGTGATTATGAATTGTAGTAGTTTTTTTAATTTGTTGTTGTAGTTTATCAACAATTATAACAAAATTTTTACGTATGCGGTAATGCTACTATGTAGTATCATTTTTTCGTCTTTTTTGATAAATTACATTATTTATATCTACGTTTGTAGTGTTTTTTATAGTAGCATTTTATGACTTGTAGTGGTACTTTCTGAATAGTAGTAGTTTTTTTAAAAAATTATAGCAACCTCTTTTTAGATGTTTGTAATAATGCTACCGTGCAATATCATTTTTGTTTTATTAAATAAATTACATTATGTACATTAATATTTATAATGTTATTTTATAGTTGCATTTCATGAATTGTTATAGCACTTAATGAATTATATAATTTTTTTATTAAATTATAGTAGCAGATTATAAACAATTGTAAAATCCTTTTAGATGGTGTAGTAATGCTACTGTGTAGCATCGTTTATTTGGTAATAAATTATATTATGTATTTATATTCACAATGCTATTTTACAATAGATTTTATAAACAGTAGAAGTTTCTAAATAAGGTTGTGCATTCGATTAGCTTTTGCATTCGATGGTTAGCTCGGTAAACCAATCTATCTCAGTTACAGATTGGTTTCGATACATACCCAATTAGGTAGTGCATCCTGTTAGTTTTTGCATCCTTGTGTACCAGATTAGGTTGTTTATTCAGTTAGTTTTTGAATCCATATGTACTTGATTAATTAGGTCGTGCATCCGGTTAGCTTTTACATCCATATGTACTTGATTAGGTTGTTCGTCTGGCTTGCTTTTCCATTCGATAGTTAGCTCGGTTAACAAATCTATCTTAGCTATAAATTGGTTTCCATATGTACCTGATTAAATAGCACATATGGTTAACTTTTATATCAAATATATACCCGATTAGGTTGTGCATTCGGTTAGCTTTTGCATCCGTATGTACTCGATTAGGTTGTGCATCCGGTTAACTTTTGCATCCATATGTACCCGATTAGGTTGGCATTCGGCTAGCTTTTATATCCGCATGTACCTGATTAAGTTTTACATCTGGTTAGCTTTTACATTCGATGGTTAGTTCGATTAACCAATCTATCTCGCTTACAGATTGGTTTCCATATGTACCCAATTAGGTAGTGCATCTGGTTAACTTTTGCATCCGTATGTACCTGGTTATGTTGTGCATCTAGTTAGCTTTTGCATTTGTATGTATCCGATATGGTTGTGCCTGTATAGTTAAAGCCCTGCAAAATCTCCACTATACCATATTGCACTCTTCGACCGTTACGCTTTTTCAATATAATGATGTTAAATGGTAGTTCCACTTTAAACCCCATTATGTTCCACTACGTCCGGTAAATCAATACTTTTTAGCATCCCCTTTAGCAAAATTAACACAAAAATGTTGATTTAAGTAGTTCTGTTTTGAACTAAATCAACGAGGTCAGAGCAAAAATCTATTTTTAAGATATAAGTACTCAATATAAGTTAAAAATCTATTGTAGTAACCAAATATGGATCGCATAAATCATGATATTCTTTTTTTATATATAAGATTATAAAAAAAAAATCCTACGAAAATGATGTGAGAATGAGAATATTAACTTTAAATATCTGGTTTTACATTTAATGAAGTTTTTTGCACCTCCGTTATTTTCTGTAGTATCCCCACTGTAATTTTTTACCCTTCCACTGCTATGGAAACGCTAATTGCATAGGGTTGTATATCCGGCTAGCTTTTGCATTCATTTGTACCCGATTAGGTTGTGCATCTGGCTAGTTTTTATATTCGATGGCAAGCAAAGTTAACCAATCTATCTCGGCTATGGATTAATTTTTATACATACTCGATTAGGTAATGCATCTGATTAGCTTTTGCATTCATATATACCTGATTAGGTTGTGCATCTAATGTATCTAATTAGATTATGCATTCGGTTAGCTTTTGCATTCGATGATAAGTTTGGTTAACCAATTATATAATAGTACTATAGTATAGTATCAGTTTTGTATTTACCAAACTAAAAAAAAGAATACATTAACTGTGACGACCCGAAATTTCTGGATATTTGGAATTGAAATATTTAATTTATTTTAAATATTTGAAAGGTAATTTAACTTGAATTTCAAATATCACTATTTATTTGACAATTAAAGCATTGAATTTTCATACTCTGAAATTAGTTTAATAGTGAATGTTGGATTTTAAGCTGTATAAAAATATTTCAAAGGCTTGTAAAATTTATATTGATAGTACTGAAGACAGTAAAAATGTTAAACTTGAATTTGGAAGTGTTTTGTTAAGTTTTTAAAATTTTATAGTTTAAATTGAATTTAAAAATATCCTTCCGAGGCACAGTCTAGGATTTCGACGAGACCAGTTCCATTGAATCCTTAATAGTGTATTATTATCATATTTCAATTTTCATAGTATTTGGAGTGATCGTTTTGCCATACGGTAGATAAACGCGTTGATATCTATATCGAAAATTTAATATTATACCGGGTTCAAAAAGCTATCTTCTCCATACGATCAAATTAGGACTCGGAACCTTTTCCATTGCATTCGGAATAAGAGTTTAATATTATAAACGCCTAGCGACACACCTCGATAGGAGGTCGAGATTTTGAGTTGCGTAAATCGAGACGATTTGAATCTAAAATTTAAATTAAATGTATATATGTATTCATACAATCAACAAAATTTAAACATGTTTCATCTTTTAGAACATGTGTTTACTGCCTCCTTTAATCGTACAACAGATGTTTCTTTTCCCCTCAACTAAATCAAGTGGCCGAACATAAATTTTGATAAAAGATAAAAAACAAAATAAAATAAAAGTAGAATATCAAGCTCAGTGAAATCGCAGATTCTTCTCCTCCCCTCTAATTCATTTTCGAATTGACGTCAAATAAAAAACAAAAAGAGGGACGAACGATGGCAGATCGGAATAGAGTTTTGAGTATTGATCATCTCGAGCCATTTCATGTCGGGATCGACTGTTGGAGGGCGTTGCGAGTAGGAATTCGATTTGGGTCTTCGGCAGATCTTGGTAGTGGAGGCACGTGAGGCGATAGGCTCATTGATATCATGATATAGCTTAAAGAAAACCTTTGTGAGCTCATCGAAGGCTAGCATTTGCATGCGCGAACTAGAGATTTTGGAGCAACGTTGGGCTAGGGTTTCGAACCAGAGGGAGACTCGGCAGTCCAGGAGTGGTAGCAGCTCTCGATCGCTGTGTTCTGGTGGTGTCTAGAAGAGGTTGTTGGCGATGGTTGTGGATTGTTTTCTGTCGCGAATTTTGGTGTCTTGTTCTTTGGGTGGTTGCTGTCATGTAGTTTTTATTATTAGTAAGAAAAAAAATTTGATTTACAGAAATATTTTTGACACAAATTTTTTGTTTGTTTGTTTTTGTTTTAATTTATATGGGTAGGATTTTAAAATTGGCAGTAAAATATAAAATAGTTTATTTAAAATGTTTAATCAGTTATATTTAAGATAGCAAGGTAATTAAATTTTAGTTTTGTTAAATAAGTTTAAAACAATTTGAATTCGGTTTGTTCATTATTAATTATCAGAATATATATGTATATAACTCAGTATATCGTTTTTTAGTAAAGAATGTTTACTATTTTGTTTTAAAAATTCCACAGTTTAAATTTATAAATATATATATATGTATATATATGTATAAGAAATTTATATAAGATTTTGGAAGAAAATTATATAAGGGATTTGGTGATAAAATTGTACGATTGACTTATTTAATTTATTTTAGTTACTAAATGATTTTTAAAGGGAAATCATTAGTTTAAATTAAATTACTAGTAAATTAAATTTTATTAATGGTAAAAAATATGTGGTTAATTGAATTATGAAATGGAAATTTAATTGTTCAATTGACTCGAATATTAATAAAACATCTAATGTTTATGCAAGGTCTGAAAATCATGGAAAACAAGTCGAGAAGGAATGGATTACAAATCAATAACAAAGCTGAGTTAATCTCACTCATCTAGGTTTTATTTAAATATAAATAGTTAAATTTAAAATTGTTGATTGTGTTCTTGAATGATAAATTATTATCAGATTAGACCCTATGCGCCGCATAATAGCAGATGATATTTATATTAAACTCATATACCGCTATATTCCACCTCGAAGTGGAATTGGTTTATGTATGTATTTGGAGTGATTGTTTTCCCGCAGTATATAGCGGATGAGACCCTATGCGCCGCATAATAGTTGATGATATTTATATTAAACTCATATACCGCGATATTCCACATCGAAGTAGAATTGGTATTTTATATTGTGCTAACATCTGTGGATGCAGGGAAAAACGGGTTGGGGGGATCCAACTGGATTCCTCAAAACGTTTGAATTTTTTTATATATTCAGCAATATGATTGTGTGATGATCTATGATGAATGATAGTGATCATATTGGAAATTGGGATTTATTGAATACTCTGACTTGGTTAAATATATATTGGAATTTAGAGAATTCATATATATATATATATATACGAAGTTGGATTTTTAAAGTAAATAAAGGGTAATTTTAAATAAAATAATTTTAAGGAATTTGGATAATTAAATGATTTGGAAGAAAAAAAGTTGATTTTTAAAGTTTAAAATAAATAAATTCTGAGTAGGGGAAGTATATTTGAATAAGGAAGAATAAATAAATATTTATACTTAATGACATTATTTAGAGGAATAAAGAAATTATTTTTCAAATTTAAGGATTAGATTTTGAAAGGATAAAAAATAAATTTGGAAAATATGAAATTGGTATTTTCAGTTAAAAAGATTTTAAATCATAATTAAGAAATAAAATCTGAAGTTAATGGGATTTGAAATAAATTGAGTAAGTAAAGGAATTTATTTCAAAATAGAGTAATTTGGGAATCAATTTCAAAATTTATTTAAGTATTTGAAATTGGACTTTAAAAGCAACTTATCTTGAAATTGAGTAAAATATGAAAATCAATTTGGAAATTGATAAAGTATTTGAAATAGTGATTTCAAAGGAATAAGACTATGGGACTTTATAAACTGGGTTTATAAAGTAAATTAAGGTATCAGTGGATATTTTGGAAGTATAATTTCACGATGGGAATTTATAGAGGAATGAGTAATTTGTTTTAAAAATAAATAGTGGTCTATTTTAAAAAGGGATGAAAGAGAAGTGGATTTCCAGAAAAGCCGAGTACGTTTTCAAAGTTGATTTTTAAGTATAAGTTGAAAGTTTCAAAGTTATTTAAAGGAATGTTTTTTAGGAAATTATTATTTAAGTTGTTAAAATTTTAAAAGATAAATATTTATTAAAATTTATTATTAATATCTAAATTTATAATTAGTTTTATTTTAAAGATAGTTTGGTTAAAGTTCTATTTGAAAATTTGTATAGAATTTCGTAACTCTTATTTTAAATTTAATTTGGCTTAACTTTTATTTTTGAAATAAGTTTTATATCTTATAAAGTAGTTTTATTTTAAATATTTTCAAACATATATTTTTGAATTAGTGTTTAAGTAGTTTAGTTTTAAATGTTTAAAGTATATTTTATAATATAGTGTTTTAAACTATTTTAAAATCTAAAGTATTTTGTACTTGGTGATTTCAGTGGGAATCGAAAATATTTGGGGAATTTATTCCGTAAGAGAAAATGGTTTGAAACTGTTTTAAAAAAGGATTGAAAAGTGGAAAAAATATCTTGCGAAGATATTTCGAGGTTAATAAATAATTTAAGAGATATTATTATGGCTTGACGATTGTTTGTGAATGTTGATTGATAGTTAAATAACCGACTATCAACATTGGCCAATGCGCTGATCGTTTAGAAGAGACCGAGATCGAGATTTATTTCCCAAAAACCACTATGATTTGGTTTGAACGTTTGCGTGAGGAAGATAAGAGTTGGAAGTCGAAGATGGAGCAGTGAAGTGCAAAGGCTAATCGCTACTAATCCTAAGGGTGATTCCAAAATGGATGTAGTAGGAGTAGTGTCTTCGGTTCCGTTCGAACCCGAGATGGACTTGTATGGATGAATGCTTTTAGAACAACATCAGGGGGATGATGAGCATTCTAAGTGAAATGTTCTAAAAAGGTAACGCTTAGCCTCGAGCCTCATCAACCAAAAATGACTGAAAATCAGGGGTTATGCAGCAAGGCTAAGTGGGTCACGTCCATTAGGGTAAGGTGATCCCTGTCTAGATGTGTAACAACCCATTTTTCTGTACCCGTTGAATCGACAACAAACCACATATGTCCAACTCAAATTGCACGAAAAGACGGATCATTAAGAGTGATAGAGAAAAGTAGACAAAACAGAATCTCACACGAATGGAATAACAAATAATATTGAACAAATATTTTTACAACGGAAAACTTTTAAATACATATATCAGAGTCTAACCTAAATTCAGCCTGGACAGTTATAAACATCTGTCCTTACAATTCCTGACAAACATCAAACAAAATATACTAAGCAAAGCAGATAGTAGAATATGTCCATACGTCGATGAATATCTCCAGCTCTCCTCTGGAAACTCCAACCGTCTTCGACTATCCTGAAACTACTCGGATCTGACCCAAGTATTGAAAATACCCGGATCAGGCTTGATAACCAGCGTGAGAAAAACTCAATAATAAATGACAGTGTCATATATCAGCCTTTGTTATAAATCCTTTGGAAATAAAGAGTATCTAATAAGACCACGCCCACACATAAACACGGACGGGTTTTTTAGCTTATGATAACCAAAACACTTTTATATCAAAACATTTGCAAATAAACTTATTAATCTTAGCTGAAATTGCTACCATTATTAAATTCCAGCATACTAGGCTCTACAAACAAAACCGTAGGCTCTTGTTGGAGAATGGGTTTCCATACAAATGACCAGGCGCAGGTTCTACCTTCTGAAATGGGTACACCTCTAGATGGATGTCCCGAGGCATAGAACATTTGCCTTCTACCAACACACGACCGACCTACCTCTTTAACTAGATAGTACCGAATATGTCATCCCCCGGTTGTTACCGACCTTTAACCGAGCTCTCTTTTTCCATACATCACATAAATTAACATCCCGAACGTCATAGCAGGAAGAAATATATCTAGAAGGGGATGATCATACCCTACTTGGGAATGACCCACTTAGCCTTGCCGCATCTAATCCTGTTTCGATCATTTCCAGTTTGATAAGGCTTGAGGCAAATGATTACCTTTTCACATAGCACATATCACATCTTTGAATGCCACATTGCCATTTCTGTTTAACCACTAATTGCCTTCCACAAAAATACAACCCTTGAGCTCGTAAGTCTCAAGGAGGGTGTTAAGCTAAGAGAAGTTGCCTTCTTCGCCACCATTGATGTATGTTTATAAAAACCAATGTTCGTAATCATTAGAAATGCAATGTCAGACAAACGTCCATACAAGTTGTCCAGGAACATGACAAGCTGAAGGCACTTTCCTCGGCCATTATTAGGTGAGAATCCCTTGCAATCCGCAAAATCTCCATCACGAGGAGACCACTACTATATATAACTCTATAATGGGTGCGATCCCGAGCAAATCAACAAGCAGTCCTTACGCTATGAAGATCCACGGTCTTCAATAATCCTCTCTTCAACATATCTTCACGTTTGAACGTATACATTAGTTCGAAGTGGTTTTCAGATAGGAATTAACCAAATCTGACCCCGGTTCCTTCGAAATCCAATCATCGATAAAAAGTGAATATGAGTATATAGGATTTATTAAGTCTCTCTTCACTTTAATTCTTTTCAGATGATTTCGAAATTCTCTCTCTTTTAACTTAGAGTAATTTCTAAGAAGTTCATTCTTTTTCTTTGGAAAATATCTCAGATTTCCTTACTTAATTCTTGATCCAAACTTCTAAACTTTTAAGCGGGTCAAAAACAATGTTATTTAAGACATCATTTACGATAAACCCTAAGTCAGTCTTAACAAAAACATTTTTGAGTAAATAGGATCATAGAAATCATTCATCTTGGAGAGTGCTTAACTTTTGGATAATACCAATCTTCTTTTAATTCAAAATCTAAATACAGAATCTTTTTATTTAAGAGCATCCGAGCTTTCCTTTCGATCTGTTCCACCCCTCGCCTAAGAAAAGAAAACATAGGCCAGGTAAGTTCAGGGCACTGGTTGCTCCATCCCTAACCTTAGTTAAACACCTTTTTTTATCTTTCCAGATCTCACAGGCGGGACAAATGTACTAGTTGTTGTTTCCGCATACTTAGATTTTCAACTTTATTTTGGAATTACTTATAAATATCCCAAATTATCTTTCAAAACACTTAATTATCCTTTTTAAAACATTCACATTTTATTCTGCGAAACGTCGTTACATTTAAACTCATATTCCAAAAGTTATAGAATTCGCAAGACTAAGTGCTACGGAAAGTGCTAAATAAGCTTATTTTGAATTAAACAACTTTTAAACATTCAAT
This sequence comes from Allium cepa, assembly GCA_030765085.1. NCBI lineage: Eukaryota > Viridiplantae > Streptophyta > Magnoliopsida > Asparagales > Amaryllidaceae > Allium > Allium cepa. The sequence goes on from CM060931.1 coordinate 473,195,804, forward strand.
AATTCATATTTTCCAATCCCAATATCTTTTAAATCATTTAAATAGATTTATCAAATTTATTCCATATTATTCCATAATTAAAAACATCCATTTAAACAAATTTCCTATTATGGTCACTAAACTGCACTAGCATGATTTTCTAGAAAATTGATTTGGACTTAATTCAAAATCTACTAATCGAAACTTTGATTTTCTTTCTTCGTTTAGAAGATATGGATATAATAGTCCGAAAATTTCTTATCTCGAAGAATTCCGAGCTATATTCCACTTTATACACTCTTTGAACTTTTCGTCGCGAAATCGCGAACTACCGTTGCGCGACGCGTCTAGTTTTAACTTATTTTTCCATATTTGAAATAATCTATTCAAATTGGATTTCAACACTTATGAAACATTGAAACTATTTTAAATCAATATTTTCACTTTTTAAAAGTATTTAAAATGAATTTTCACTATTACCATATTATAATATTATTATATCCACATTATTTTAGTATTAAATTTTAAATTCAAATTTCAAATCAATTTCAATTCTAATCTCAAATTAAACACATTTAAAACTTAAATTTCAAATCTAATTTCAATCTAAACTTCAATTCAATCTCAAACTAAACTTTACTTTTTCAAAATCAATTTCAATTTCAATTTCACTATTCATCTTAATTTCAATTTCTAATTAACTATCCTTTTCAAATCCGATTCGCTTCAAATTTCAAATTCTCTTTCATTTTAACTTTAATTTTACTTCTAAATGAAAAGAGACTTATTTTTTCACAATATCTCATATTACTAAAATATGGTCTTACTAAACAAAGTGATTACTTAACTAATAGGAATTTGATATCCAGATTATCATAACAACCATACAACATCCATATAACATCAATATTTTTCATACGGTAAATGTCATAACATTACTACGGATTACCCAACATATTCATTCAAACATCCATATCATCAAATGGTGATTATTTAACATAACAATTTAGCATGATAATCAATATAATTTAAAAAACGGTGAGAATTTCTCACCATAATATCCACTCCGTCAATCTTTAATGTTAGATACGCATTTCTCGCTAACGTTCTACTTTCTAACGTCTCGCTTTATTGCTTCTTTTCTGAATGCTTTTGTTTCCCTTTCTTTTTCTTTCTCTTTTCTCTTTTTTTTGTTTTTTAAAGAGGAGGGTTCGGCCTTGGGGTTTAGGCGTGTAGGAGAGGGTGGTGCTTGGCCTAGGGGGTGTGGAGCTCGGCTTGGACTTGTGTGGGCTCGGCTTGGACTAGGGGGGCTCGGCCTAGGGGGTAGGGCTCGGGTTTTGGGAGGGTATGCTCGGCCTAGGGTGGTGTGGGGGTGTAGGCATGGATTTGGGTGAGGAGGAGGTGTGTAGGTGGTAGTTTAGCTTGTATAAGGTGATGTAAGGTGATGGTTTGGAGTATGGAGGTGATAGCTTGAAGGTAGAAGGGAAATAGTGGAAGTAGAGAAGGTTTTTTGGAAATTTTATGAAATGAAAGTGTAGTGGAAATGAAGAGAAGTGTGGTTGTATTTATAAGTGAACATATTTAGTGGTAAATGATATTAATGCCCTCTTCATTTTTGAATTTAAATATACTTTTCTTTTATGTGAAAAAGAGTGATTTGATATGTATTAATGGTGATGGTAAGAAAGAGGAATGATTACCTTCTTAGATTTTGTGTTTAAAGAGAAGACTTTGGAATGATTTGATTTGCATGAAATGCATGTATGTATGTGTCATTAACTCCTTACATTAGTTTTCTTTTCACTTTTGCGTTTGCTCCTTTCCTATGTAGAAACATAACTTCTTATTAATGAGATATGATGTAGAGTAATGATGTTGTTTTATAAAAGGTTTAATAATTTTTTAAATTTGTCAAATCATGCCTTTTTTACTTTTTGTACATTTATGTAAATATTTTCAAAAGTAAACTCTTTTTGTTTTTAGTGCTAAATGTATAAATGTTTATATAGTTTGTAAACTTGTATTTATAAGTTTGGAAATGTATCAAGTTGCAACAACTCGTCGACAACTTGTTTTGGTTAAAAACGGCGTTTTTTACGACAAATCATACAGTCAAAATTTGACGTTTTTATTAAGCTGTATATTAGAGTAAACCAAACTTTAAAATGAAATTTTTACTTCTTTAAATAAAATAAAACAAGTCTCTTTATTTTTTAAAACCATATTAATTTAATATCAAAATCTCTAATTTTACAGTGTATGTAAAACTAACAAAATGCGACAAGTTTTTGTTTATTTTTGTAAAACGATTATTAACAAACTTTTAAATCTTTTAAAATACTTTTATTATCTTTATTAGATGTTTTAAATAAGATTTATCTTTTTAGAAAAATATTAAAATCCATTTATTTAAGCCTTTATTTATTTTTAACAAAACTTAACTTTTGTCGATTTGTTCTAAAATCCAAATTTATACTTTTTAATACATTAACTAAAAGAATAGATAATTATTTATATATGTAACATATTTATTTAAGATTTAAACTCCTTTTAAATTTAAATCGAACGAAATCTCTCATTTTCGAAGTAGCGAAATTACGGGTCATTACATTCTCCTCTACTTAAAAGCATTTCATCCTCGAAATGTAGTCAAAGACAAAGGAATCTATCCCATACTCATCTCCTCAAATAATTTGGCTTATTTCTACCAATGATAGAAAAGAAGAAGGCCAATATCATAACAACACTAAAAAAGATGATGCCAAACATACATACCAAGATTTTCCACACTAACCTGAGTACTTATCATGTACTTAAGGTTATATATACATACATCAAGTTAAATTTTTATTCTACCCATCCTAGTGCATACTGTGTATTTAAGATAATATATACAACAACCAAACAAGATTATGCATCCAAAACAACCACATTGATACTATATCAACATAAATGAATACATCCACATAACTCATTCCCTGTCCTGAACATGTACTATATCTTTGGGGTGTGTGTGTGTATATATATATATCAAAACATAAGTCCAACCACTATATCTTAATGCCTACTATTTAAGATAACTATCCAACTACTTAGTTGACAGACCCAACACATCATACTATATGTGATATTTGATTCGATCTATTATTTAAATCCACAACTTTTCTTTTGAACTAGTATCGATCCCTCGATTTTCTAGTGAGGACTTTGATCAGACTTCTTAATCACAAACCCTTGCTTTCCTTACATAGCTCTCAACTATGATATAAAACTTGTGTACATAATCATAAACTCTCATCAATGTTCGCCATCAAGAATCGAGTGATAAATCCTTTTTTGAATTGGTGTAAACACCTCAAAGTTCTGTACTCAAATCTTAGATCAAAATTTATGTGCCAAAATGATCTACGTTTAACTTATGTACATAGTCACGTTCATCTTTACCTAACACATTTCTTTAAAATTTCTATTAATCCAAGTTTACTTCAAAACCATTGCTTCCTTCTAAATATATTATTACTTAAGCATACAAATATGACTTAAACTTGTATAATATACTTTTACTTCCTAAGAGTATATATACATATCCCTAATCTTCAAATTGTTATTACTTCAATTAGGGTCTTCAACAAATATGGAATTCTATTATTCCAAACAAATAAGTTATAAAACTCAATCCTTAGTTTCTTTACCTAAAGTTTCAATTTAATTAAAATTATTTATCTAATCCATATATTAATAAGACAACTTTACTAAGTGTACACTTTTTTTCTTACTGATTCTATGATTAACTACTTAACTTATTTACCTATCCATTTTCTAAATCAATTTCTTGACCTTAAATCCATCAAATACCTTATAGTCAAATTGTGAAACTTAATTCACATGGTATTTGGTATTAATGTTTTTCATCTAACAATCAAACTACTAACCATATAATTCAAAAATATCCACTTCTAATCTTAGTTCATTTTGAATTACAAATGTTACCCTACATGTATCACTAATTCAAAATTTTATATTAGGATGATATTTCTTATATCTCTTATTCCTAAATTTCACTTTGATTTTAACCTAGTCAAAGTGTCTAAATCTAAAATTACCTTATCTCCTTATAAGTTATAGGACTTATCGTTTCATAATATATTTACCCAAAATTTCAATCTTGGCTTATCTTTTTCTATCTTATTGATAATAATTTATTTTTATTTTTTATTACTTTCTCCTATTACAACTTCTAACTTCAATAATATCATCAAATATCTTACAGTCAAATTGTGAATTCTACTTCACAAGATATTTGTACTTAGCTTTTAAATCCATCCATTATGATAATCACTTAATCATTATTATTTCTTAATACTAAGTATCTAAGGGTATATGATTAAAGTTCAAAGTTCTAGCTTTCAACTAATTAATTCAATATGAAATATCTTATAGTCAAATTATGCAATTCTAATCACAAGATATTCATATTTTAGTTTCACTAACAAAAGTCACAATCAATCCTTAGCTTCTAACCCAAAAGGTAATAGTATTCCCTTTAATATTTATAATATAAACCCAAGGTAAATTTATTTCATTTACCCATTTCCTTTAAAACAAAATCATTTTTATAAAATTAACAAATACGCGCTCAATATATAATACTCTCATAACTCATTCTAGAGTGTTGCTAACCCTATCTCTAATGAGTTACTCATCCTAGGATATTATCGAACTTATCTCTGATGAGACTTTACCCATAACGAGCCAAGGTTCTCGCTTAACCTTCAGCTCTGGTACCAAATGTAAAGATCTAGGCTTTTCAACCATTGACAACGGTCACTTTCCGCCGTAGCTTACACTGGTACCTCACGCTTTGCTTTTACAGCCAGCCTCCCGACTGAAACCAACCCTTTGATACTCGATCTCAGGGACATGTAGGAGTAAGTGTCATCCGTTCGCTGCCTAACAAGAAGCTAGAACCCCCTATCATGTACGAACCTCACTAAGCAAAGGTGATAAAGAAAAGTAGACAGAACAGAATCTCACACGAATGGAATAACATATAATATTGAACAAATATTTTTACAGCGGAAAACTTTTAAATACATATATCAGAGTCTAACTTAAATTCAGCCTGGACAATTACAAACATTTGTCCTTACAATTGCTGACAAACATCAAACAAAATATACTAAGCAAAGCAGATAGTAGAATATGTCCATACGTCGATGAATATCTCCAACTCTCCTCTGGAAACTCCAACCGTCTTCGACTATCCTGAAACTACTCGGATCTGACCCGAGTATTGAAAATACCCGGATGAGGCTTGATAAACCGGCTTGAGAAACACTCAATAATAAATGACAGTGTCATATATCAGCCTTTGTTATAAATCCTTTGGAAATAAAGAGTATCTCATAAGACCATGCCCACACATAAACACGGACGGGTTTTTACCTTAGATAACTAAAATACTTTTATGTCAAAACATTTGATATTATTTCTTGTGACATCTCTTTGAAAACATTTGCAAATAAACTTATTAATCTTAGCTGAAATTGTTACTGTTATTAAATTTCAGCATACTAGGCTCTACAAACAAAATCGTAGGCTCTTATTAGAGAATGGGTTTCCATACAAATGACCAGGCACATGATATACCTTCCGAAATGGGTACACCTCTAGATGGATGTCCCAAGGCACAGAACATCTGCCTTTTACCAACATAATACCGGCCTACATCTTTAACTAGATAGTATCGAATATGTCATCCCTCGGTCGTTATCGACCTTTAACCAAGCATTCGTTTTCCATACATCACATAAATTAACATCCCGAACGTCATAGCGGGAAGAAATATATCTAGAAGGGGATGATCATACCCTACTTAGGAATGGACCACTTAGCCTTGCCGCATCTAATCTTGTTTCGGTCATTTCCGGTTTGATGAGGCTTGAGGCAAACGATTACCTTTTCACATAGCATATACCACATCTTTGAATGCCACATTGCCATTTCTGTTTAACTACTAATTGCCTTCCGCAAAAATACAAACCTTGAGCTCGTAAGTCTCAAGGAGGGTGTTAAGCTAAGAGAAGTTGCCTTCTCCGCCACCACTGATGTATGTATGTAAAAACCAATGTATGTAATCGTTAAAAATGCAATGTCAGACAAACACCCATACAAGTTGTCCAGGAACAGGACAAACCGAAAGCACTTTCCTCGGCCAATTTTAGGCGAGAAGCCCTTGCAATCCGCAAAATCTCCATCACGAGGAGACCACTGCTATATATAACTCTATAATGGGTGCGACCCCGAGCAAATCAACAAGCAGTCCTCACGCTATGAAGATCCACGGTCTTCAATAATCATCGTCTTCAACATGTCTTCACGTTCGAACGTATACATTAGTTCAAAGTGGTTTTCGGATAGGAATTAACCAAATCCGACCCCGGTTCCTTCGAAATCCAATCATCGGTAAAAAGTGAATATGAGTATATAGGATTTATTAAGTCTCTTTTGACTTTAATTCTTTTCGGATGATTTCGAAATTCTCTCTCTTTTAACTTAGAGTAATTTCTAAGAAGTTCATTCTTTTGCCTTGGAAAATATCTCAGATTTCCTTACTTAATTCTTGATCCAAACTTCTAAACTTTTAAGCGGGTCAAAAACAATGTTATTTAAGACATCGTTTACGATAAACCCTAAGTCAATCTTAGCAAAAACATTTTTTGAGTAAATAGGATCAGAGAAATCATTCATCTTGGAGATTGCTTAACTTTTGGATAATACCAATCTTCTTTTAATTCAAAAACTTAATACAGAATCTTTTTATTTAAGAGCATCCTGGCTTTTCTTTTGATCTGTTCCACCCCTCGCCTAAGAAAAGAAAACATAGGCCAGGTAAGTTCAGGGCACTGGTTGCTCCATCCCTAACCTTAGTTAAACACCTGGTTTTATCTTCCCAGATCTCAAAGGCGGGACAAATGTACTAGTTGTTTCCGCAAACTCAGATTTTCAACTTTATTTTGGAATTGCTTATAAATATCCCAAATTATCTTTCAAAACGCTTAATTATCCTTTTTAAAACATTCACATTTTATTCTGGGAAACGTCGTTACATTTAAACTCATATTCCAAAAGTTATAGATTCGCAAGATTAAGTGCCACGGAAAGTGCTAAATAAGCTTATTTTGAATTAAACAACTTTTAAACATTTGATAATTCATATTTTCCAATCCCAATCTCTTTTAAATCATTTGAATAGATTTATCAAATTTATTCCATATTTTTCCATAATTAAAAACATCCATTTAAACAAATTTACTGTTATGGTCACTAAACTGCACTAGCGCGATTTTCTAGAAAATTGATTTGGACTTAATTCAAAATCTACTTATCGAAACTTTGATTTTATTTCTTCGTTTAGAAGATATGGATATAATAGTCCGAAATTTTGTTATCTCGAAGAATTCCGAGCTATATTCCACTCTATACACTCATTTGAACTTTTCGTCGCGAAATCGCGAACTACCGTTGCGCGACGCGTCTAGTTTTAACTTATTTTTCAATACTTGAAATAATCTATTCAAATTGGATTTCAACACTTATGAAATCGTTAGAAACTATTTTAAATCAATATTTTCACTTTTTAAAAGTATTTAAAATGAATTTTCACTATTACCATATTATAATATTATTATATTCACATTATTGTAAAATTAAATTTTAAATTCCAATTTCATATAAATTTCAATTCTAATCTCAAATTAAATACATTTAAAACTTAAATTTCAAATCTAATTTCAATTTAAACTTTAATTCAATCTCAAACTTAACTTTACTTTTTCAAAATCGATTTCAATTTCAATTTCACTATTCATCTTAATTTCAATTTCTAATTAACTATCATTTTCAAATCTGATTCACTTTGAATTTCAAATTCTCTTTCATTTTAACTTTAATTTTACTTCTAAATGAAAAGAGACCTATTTTTCCACAATATCTCATATTACTAAAATATGGTCTTACTTAAAAAAGTGATTATTAACTAATAGGAATTTGATATCCAGATTATCATAACAACCATACAACATCCATATAACATCAATATTTTCCATACGGTAAATGTCATAACATTACTACGGATTATCCAACTTATTCAATCAAACATCCATATCATCAAATGATGATTATTTAACATAACAATTTAGCATGATAATCAATATAATTTAAAAAGCGGCGAGAATTTCTCACAATAATATCCACTCCGTCAATCTTTAATGTGAGATACGCGTTTCTCGCTAACGTGCTACTTTCCAAAGTCTCGCCTTATTGCTTCTTTTCCGAATGCTTTTGTTTCCCTTTCTTTTTCTTTTTCTTTTCTTTTTTTCTTTCTTTTTTTAAAGAGGAGGGTTCGGCCTTGGGGTTTAGGCGTGTAGGAGAGGGTGGGAGAGGGCGGTGCTTGTCCTAAGGGATGTGGGGCTTGGCTTGGATTTGTGTGGGCTCGGCTTGGACTAGGGGGCTCGGCCTAGGGGGTAGGGCTCAGGTTTTGGGAGGGTGTGCTCGGCCTAGGGTGGTGTGGTAGTGTAGGCGTGGGTTTTGGGTGAGGAGGAGGTGTGTAGGTGGTAGTTTGGCTTGTGTAAGGTGATGTAAGGTGATGGTTTGGAGTATGGAGGTGATAGCTTGAAGGTAGAAGGGAAATGGTAGAAGTAGAGAAGGTTTTTTGGAAATTTTATGAAATGAAAGTGTAGTGGAAATGAAGAGAAGTGTGGTTGTATTTATAAGTGAACATATTTAGTGGTAAATGACATTAATTCCCTCTTCATTTTTGAATTTAAATATACTTTTCTTTTATGTGAAAAAGAGTGATTTGATATGTATTAATGGTGATGGTAAGAAAGAGGAATGATTACCTTCTTAGATTTTGTGTTTAAACAGAAGACTTTAAAATGATTTGATTTGCATGAAATGCATGTATGTATGTGTCATTAACTCCTTACATTAGTTTTCTTTTCACTTTTGCATTTGCTCCTTTCCTATGTAGAAACATAACTTCTTATTAATGAGATATGATGTAGAGTGATGATATTGTTTTATAAAAGGTTTAATAATTTATTAAATTTGTCAAATCATGCTTTTTTTACTTTTTATACATTTATGTAAATGTTTTCAAAAGTAAACTCTTTTTTTGTGCTAAATGTATAAATGTTTATATAGTTTGTAAACTTGTATTTATAAGTTTGGAAATGTATCAAGTTGCAACAACTTGTCGACAACTAGTTTCGGTTAAAAACGGCGTTTATGACGGCAAATCATACAGTCAAAATGTTTTTATTAAGCTGTATATTGGAGTAAACCAAACTTTAAAATGAACTTTTTACTTATTTAAATAAAATAAAACAAGTCTCTTTAAATTTTAAAACCATATAAATTAATATCTAAATCTCTAATTTTACAGTGTATGTAAAACTGACAAAATGCGACAAATTTTTGGTTATTTTTGTAAAACGATTATTAACATACTTTTAAATCTTTTAACATACTTTTATTATCTTTATTAGATGTTTTAAATAAGATTTATCTTTTTAGACAAATACTAAAATCCATTTATTTAAGCCTTTATTTATTTTTAACAAAACTTAACTTTTGTCGATTTGTTCTAAAATCCAAATTTATACTTTTTAATATATTAACTATAAGAATAGATAAATATTTATGTATATAACATATTTATTTAAGATTTAAACTCCTTTTAAATTTAAATCGAATGAAATCTCTCATTTTCGAAGTAGCGAAATCATGGGTCGTTACAAGATGTCCCTTTTATTTCGGCTGTGTGGTGCAGTTGCTGATCCCAACCGTGTGGTGATCTTACTCGGGATTATCCAGTAAGGGGTAGTCTCAGTCTTGAGTTGTAGGGGATCGGAAGGGATCCTCGGTACGCTGATCTAGACCAGCTACTGTGACAGATGGTGCCCCGGTGCCTAGTCATTAGTTGGAAACCCATTCTTCCTACGTGCCTCTGCGGTTTTGTTTGTTTACCTATTAGCTGGAATTTAGTAAATGTAACAACTTTAGCTATTCGAATAAGTATTTGTATATAGGCACTATTATAATATCAATGGATTTTGATAAGAAATGTTTTGGCTATCGTAAGGTAAAAACCCGACATGTTTATTTGTGGCGTGGTCTTACGAGATGCTTTTGATTTTCAAAGGATTTTACAATTTTAGTAATCCAATTGAGTGTGTTTTCTCACGCTGGTTTTGCAGACTGACTCGGGTGTTATTTAACTATAATGCTCGGGTCAGACCAAGTATTATAGAGTACAATTTCTGCATGGACTGCTGTGGAGCTCAAGAGGCGAGCTGGATGGCGAGACGTATCCGACATATTTGATGTATATTCCGCTGTGTATTTAGATTTAGAAGGATGTGATATTGTAACCGTCCTGCGTGTGGTGTTGATTGTATTGAACTCTGATATTATATTCTGATGATATATGCATAAAACAGATATATTTTTCTTTTGTGCAAAGATCTGTTATTATCTATTATATTTTATTCCTCTGCGATGGTAAGATTCTGTGTTATTTGTTTTCTCTTCTTCTATCTCCTTCTTCTTTAACTCTAATGGTTCGATTTTTCGGGCGTCGAAAAATTGGGTCGTTACATTTTGGTATCAGAGCAGAAGGTTAAGCGAGAACCTTGGCTCTGGTGGGAATTACTCATTAGAAATAGAGTCCGTAGTACTCTAGAAACGAGTTTTAGTGTATTAATAGATATAAGCACGTATTTGTTAGTGAACATAAAATTGTTTTATATTGTGTTGATTTATCGATTGAGTGTATTAGAATTCTGGTCGATGTGTGGGACGCCATGGCAACGACAGGGATTTCTAAACTCTTAAACAAGATAAACCGACACAGTATTGTTTTAAAATAAGGTAAATGAAATAATTTTACACAAATTATTTTTGTATATAAAATAAATAATTTTCGGTAAATTAATATAGTTATATATGGTTGCTTGGTTGTTAGGAAGTGATAATATTAAATTATTATCATGGTTCTGACAAAAAAAATGAATAAGAAATTGAAATCATAACTAAAAGCTAAGAAATGAATTTATATACAAATGGTGTTTGTAAATGGAAATTATAAATGTTATTTATAAAATGAAGTAAAATTCCAGAGTAATATTTGAATATGAATTGAAAGAATTTGGAATTTGAAATTTTGGGAATGTTTCCTAGAGATTTTAAGCAGGCAACTTGGTACTCGACTCAATTGGATTGTTCGGCACATCGCCACAGTCGGCATCCAGGAAGTACTCGGCATTTAGGAGCGCTCGACATAAAGGGACGCTCGGTAAAAAGGAGCGCTCGGCACTTAGAAGCGTTCAGCATTGGGAAGTGTTCGGTAGACAAGTTCGTTCGACACAGCATAGTAATCGGCATCTAGTGGGCGTTCGACATTGGATAATGCCCGGCATCTGGAGAGCGTTCGGCATTGATAATGCTCGGCATTCAAGGTGTCCGGCATTCAGAACGCTCGGCATACATGCTTCACTCGGCATTCCTGGACTATTTAGCATTCCAGCCTTGCTCGGCCTCATCCTCGTTCGGCATCGATCCTCGTTCGGCCTGCACCCCTCACTCAACACATCGCATCATTCGGCACGAAGATGATAGTTCAGCATTACTCAACCCATCGCATCGTTCGGCACGATGATGATGATTCAGCATTTAGCCGTTCGATATATTCGGGTCGGCACACAGAGCCTACTCCATTTGGGCCAAGGCGTACAGCTACAAGACCCACCAGGGAAGTCCAACCCACCTTCGTCTGTAAATAGAGGGGTAGGGGCACAGTGAAGAGGGATCATTATTTTGGGAACGCTGGGGAAACTCTGCTGCATTCAACATTCATCCAAGACTCAATCTTTTACTTTGCACTTGTATTCAAGTAATTAGAAATGGGTTGTATCTGTAATCAACTATCAAGGAAATCAATAGAACTCAACCTCAAAGTGGACGTAGGCAGTTACGCCGAACCACTATAAATTTGGTGTTCTTGTCCTCTGCATTTAAATTTATATGTTGTTCTCTATTTTAATTTACTTTCTTCATTAATCTCTCTACATAATCTTTCTAAGGGTGTTAGCGACTAATTTTGGTGCTAAAATTTTGGTGCTTTCACCAAGAATTGAATTCTCATGCTGTTAGTGATCTGCTTTGTAGCTACTGGATTGCATAAATCCCCCAAAGGAGATCCAAGATCAGTCACAGTGCATCTGTTGATTCTATTCAGAGTTACAGCCAACAACCCTACCATGGGAAGACCACGAACCAGATCAGCCTCCCACAATGCAGATGTCCAGGAAACTGCTAGCGTACAACAAGTTGGACCTGGAAATCAGCAAGCAACCAGAGGTGCAGGGCCCTCCACCCAAAACCAAGCGGAATTTGTTTCCCAAACGGAATTCAATGACTTGATAAGAGAACTCAAGGAAAGTAGAAAGCAGCTTGCTGAGCAGATTCAAGCCAACATTAACCTCATGACTCAGCTCGCTCAACAGCAGCGCCAGAATGCTGGAGGTGACCCTGCCCAACCTCCTAGGCGTAGACGCCGTAAGGATGAAGGTGCACAGACAGGCACTGAGAATCAAGCCCGAGAAGAGGCGAACACCCGAACCTCCGAAACCCGAATCAGGCGGGACACCAACCCGCACGGTCCCATGGTATGGAAACCAACCTTCCATCCTCCATACAAACTCCGGACTTAACAGCTATGGTCAGGCAGTTGATGAGAGAGAACCAAGGTTTGACCAATGAAGATTGAGAAGTGACCAAAAGGCATACTCCATTTACAGATGGTATGCTGTAGGCTGAGTACCCCAAGAAGTTCAATATGCCGACTATCCCAGCCTACGAAGGGAAGACTGATCCCAGGCAGCATGTGATGAGGTATGGATGGGTGATGGATTCTTCAAGAGCTAATGATGCAACCAAGTGTAGGTGCTTTCCAATCACTCTGTCCGGAATTTCTTTCATGTGGTTTACTCAACTTCCCCCGCGATCTATATCCATCTTTGACGAATTGGCAATGAAATTCATAGAGCAGTTCAAGATACACACCACTCATCCAAAGGATGTGATGTCCTTATCAAGCGTAATCCAAGCTCCGGGAGAGTCATTGAAAGCATACTTGCAGAGATTTCATGTTGCTGCTACTAAAGTGAGCAATCCAAACGACCATGCAATTTTAATGGCGGTAATGCGTGGAGTGGATCCAGACTCTGAATTTGGAGATTGGTTGGCGGGAAAGCCCCCAGCCACGCTGGAGCGTTTTTATTCGAAAGCTCATCAGTTCATAAGAAAGGAAGAAGCTCGATGGACAAGACGAGACAAGGCACTAGAGCCTGTGCAGGAAACTGAGAAAAGTACCGTCGCCATGAAGCAAGCCAGTGATTATTCGAGAAAAGCCCAAGTCAACGTCCAAAACAAGCCTGGGCAGTCTTATGGATCCGGAGGTGGAAATCCCGGAAAGAAGAGAGAGACGGGGAAATGGAAGTCAAGAATCCTGACCTACACTGAATACACCCCGCCCAACGCATCACTTGAGAACATCTATTTGTCAACTTGCAACCCTTTCCAGTATAGGAAACCATGCCTAAAGGAATCAGCGGAGGAACAGTAGCGGATAGGGAAGTGCTGCCGCTTTCACGAGTCTTATGGGCACAACACAGAGGAGTGCAGGCACCTCCATGATGCTATTGAAAAGTTGATTAGACAGAAGAAGCTGCAGGAGTTCGTCAAAGACCCAAAAGACGGAAGACAAGAGACATCGGACCCCGGACGTGGGCCAGCTCCACGCCAACCAGAACAACCTGCTCGAACCGTGGGTAGATTAGTTATCAACACGATTGCGGGTGGACCTCATCATGTAGATAAGAATTGGCAAGAGATGAAGCGATATGCTAACTCTTTAAGACATGCGGAATATGAGTAATGTTCGAATGTGGACGATGGGACTCCTGCAAAGCAACAACGCACGATGGATGATGATATTGTATTCAGGAGCCGAGATGCGGATAAGGTGGAGGCCCCTACCATCGACCCGATGGTCATATCTGTGACAATCGGGACGACGTTTATGAAGAGAATTCTAATTGATTGCGAAAGTTCCATTAACATCATCTTCAAGAAGGCGTATGACCAAATGAAGCTAGAGGCTAAGGATTTGAAACCATCCAATGCCAGAATCCATGGCTTTAACGGCACAGCAATGGATGCAGTGGGATATGTGGAGTTACCAGTTGAACTGGGGCAAGGCGAGCGTAGGAGGGTGCGAATCCTACTATTCATAGTGTTGGATGTTGACTCTCTATATAACGTATTTCTAGGATGTCCAACCTTGGCAGAATTTAAGGCAGCACTGGCCCCTTGGAGTCTGACGTTGAAATTTCCCACAGACGGTGGTGTTGGAGTGGTACACGGCGATCAGGCGACTGGACGTGCATGCTCTGTGGCTGAGCTGAGATAGGCTCGGCGTAGAGAGAAAGAAAAGGTTGCGGATAGCTTCGTCCGCATCCATAATTCTGATAATTGACAAGTAGCGCCCGAGCCCTGGATCGGGCAACATTCTCAGATCTATAGAGACATGGATCCGAGAGACGATGATGGGGGACCCAGGGAAACCAATGTAGCACCGGCTGAACTCACAACTGACATCCTAGTCAACCGGGATGACCCGTCATGAATTCTTAAAATTGGATCATAACTCGACCCCATAGTGGCCGAGAACCTCACTGACTTCCTCCGAGCGAATCTTAATGTTTTCGACTGGACTCACTCTGATATGTGCGGGATTTCTCTAACAGTTGCGAGTCATATGTTGAACATAGACCCCAATTACGTTCCTGTAAAACAGAAAAGGAGATGTATGGACCCGGAGAGGTCCGCAGCTCTCAAAGAGGAGGTGGACAAACTCAAAGCCAATGGATTCGTCCGCGACGCCCTCTATCCTGAATGGGTATCTAATCCGGTGCTAGTAAGAAAGCGAATAGAAAGTGGAGAACTTGTGTTGATTTTTCTG
Source organism: Allium cepa (assembly GCA_030765085.1). NCBI lineage: Eukaryota > Viridiplantae > Streptophyta > Magnoliopsida > Asparagales > Amaryllidaceae > Allium > Allium cepa. The sequence continues at coordinate 473,210,871 of CM060931.1, forward strand.
ATATAAACAAAGCATGCCCAAAGGACAGTTTCCCGTTGCCTAGGATTGACCAACTGGTCGATTCAACTGCCGGTCATGAGTTACTATCATTCATGGATGCATACTCTGGACATAAACAAATCCCGATGCACCTCCCAGATCAAGAACATACCATTTTTGTCACAAACGTTGGGTTGTATTGCTATGTAGTGATGCCCTTTGGATTGAAAAATGCGGAAGCAACTTATCAGCGTCTGGTAAATCAGATGTTCAAAGACCAGATTGGTAAAACGATGGAAGTTTATGTGGATGACATGCTCGTGAAGTCACGGCAGTCAAATGACCACATCCGAGACTTAGTGGAAATGTTTGACATACTCAGGCATTATGGAATGAAGATCAATCCTTTGAAGAGTTCATTCGACGTAGAGTTAGGAAAGTTTCTGGGTTTCATTATGAATGTGTGGGGAATCGAGGCTAACCCGGAGAAGATTCAGACTGTCCAAGATGTACAAGTGCCCAGAACCATAAAACAGGTGCAAAGCTTGAATGGAAAGGTGGTCGCGCTGAGCCGATTCATATCCAGGGCCACAGACAAATGTATTCCTTTCTTCGATGTCATAAAGAAAGGAAAGAGGAATTTTGAGTGGACATCCGACTGTGAGGAAGCATTCCGAGCCCTTATAAGGCACTTGGGATGTCCCCCCGATATTGTCAAAACCAATAGACCACGAAATGTTGTACGTATACTTGGTTGTATCCCAGCACACTATCAGCACAGCCTTGGTTCGTGCGGAAGACCGGGTTCAGAAGCTAGTTTACTATGTTTGTAAACGCTTGACGGGGGTAGAAAGAAATTATCCAAAGATTGAAAAACCATCCTATTGCTTGGTGATTGCATCATGCAAGCTTCGCCCGTATTTTCAGGCACACTCAATCAGTGTTTATACTAATCAACCTTTGCGATAGATACTTCAACCACCGGAAACTTCCGGAAGGATGTTAAAATGGAATATTGAGCTAAGTCAGTTCGACATTACCCACCTGTCGCGAAGGGCCATACAAGGACATGCACTAGCTGACTTCATTGCTGAATTCACTGTGACAGACGAACCAAACGATCACAATGTCATACCTCCCGTTCGATGGAAGATGTACACCGATGGGGCATCTAACGACCGTTGTTCAAGGGTTGGCATAGTTCTTGTAGGTCCTGAAAACCGATCAGTTTGCTGCGCTTTGAAGCTCGAATTCACGGCGACGAATAATGAAGCCGAATATGAAGCGTTGATCGTCTGCTTAAGACTTATTAAAGAACTTGGAGTAAAATCGATTGAAATCTTTAGCGACTCTCAGTTGGTGGTGTACCAAGTGGGAGGAGACTACCAACCAATGGGGCAGAGACTTGCCCCATATTTGGTCCGAGTTCAGGAGCTGCTATCGAATCTCGAGTAATATGATATTTCACATGTTCCGCGTGAGCAAAACAGAGCAGCCGATTCATTGGCAAAATTCGCAAGCACTGGTGATGCACAACAAATGGGATTATTTGCTGTTGAGACCCTCCATGCCCCGAGTATAGATATGATGGAGGTAGATTTCACGTTAGAAATAGAAATCGAGAAGGAATCTTGGATGACCCCGATCAAGCATTACTTGCTATTTGAGATCTTACCCGAAGAAAGGAGCGAAAGACGACAAGTCCTTTGTAAGGCTTCTCGTTATGTAATACAAGACGGAATAATGTATCGAAGGGGATTCTTAACTCCATCACTCTGATGCATTACCCATGATGAGGTAAAACGAGTCCTGAACGAAGTCCATGAGGGCGAGTGCGGTGACCATACTGGAGGGCAGACATTAGCGAAGAAAGTCCTCCGTTATGGATACTACTGGCCAACTGTGAATCAGGATGCCGTAGACTATGTGAGAAGATGTGACAAATGCCAGATATACGCAAAAATCCTTAGAGCTCCGCCGATGGAGCTCAAGCAGATGGTTAGTCCCTGGCCATTTGCAATGTGGGGGATTGATCTAGTCGGTTCTTTACCCATAGCCAAAGGTGGAGCGAAATATGCAATAGTTGCGGTCGGCTACTTCACTAAATGGGCAAAAGCAGAGCCTCTGGCTACAATAACCACCAAAATGGTTATTAATTTCGTTGTACAAAATATCATATGCCGTTTCGGCCTTCCACGGACCATCATTACAGACAATGGTACTCAATTCGAAAGCAAGGAGTTCAAAGAATTTTGTTAGAAATATGGCATTGAAAAGAAGTTTGCAGCGGTTGCTCACGCGAAAGCCAACGGACAAGTGGAAGCCGTAAATAAGATAATCAAGTCCATATTGAAAAAATGTCTGGAAAAGGCTAGAGGCAAGTGGGTGGATGAACTTCCAATAGCGCTTTGGGCCTACATGACCACCCACAAGACCGCGACTGGCCACACTCCATTCACATTGGCATATGGAACAGAAGCTGTCATACCCGTGGAACTTGAAGTTTCATCACATCGGGTAACTTATTACGACCTTAAGTCGAACCAGGATCTTTTATTGGAATCATTGGACTTCATTGACAAAAAACGCGAAGAGGCCAATTTAAGAGCGGCCGCATACAAACATAGAGTCGCAAAATATTATAACGAAAAGGTCCGACCAAGAATTTTTAGTGTGGGAGACCTCATTTTGAAACGAGTTTTTCTGATCCCGTCTCATATGAATCTCGCATGGGAAGGTCCATACGTCATCGAACGGAAGCTTGGAGAAGGAACTTTCAAGCTAGCGACCGTCGATGGCGGACACTCCCCCGAGCATGGAACAGCGAGCACTTGCAGCATTATTATACTTAGTCTATTTCTTTCATGTATTAGTTGCACTTATTTCCAGTATTCTTTTATTTCTAGTTTTTGGCATGTAGTAAGACAATTCAACTTGCTCTCATTAATAAAGGCTTGAAGCTATCTCTTCAATAAATGACTAATGTTTCTGCGTATGATAATCCCCGTGACAAGCAAACGAAACTGTATTATTCTAGCTGATGTACGAACACGTATAAACGATTCCACATCTCCAAGTCCCCGGAGTGCGGACTGGAGTACCCTAAGTCCCCAGAGTGCGGACTCAAGTATAAACGACTCAAAATCTCCAATTCCCCGAAGTGCCGACTAGGGTACTCTAAGTCCCCGGAGTGCGGACTCGAGTATAAACGATTCAAAATTTCCAAATCACCGGAGTGTGGATTGGAGTACCCTAAGTCCACAGAGTGTGGACTCTAGTATAAACAAATCAAAATCTCCAAGTCCCTGGAGTGCGGACTGGAGTACTCTAAGTCCCCGGAGTGCGGACTCGAGTATAAACGATTCAAAATCTCCAAGTTCCCGGAGTGCGGACTAGAGTACTCTAAGTCCTCGGAGTGCGGACTCGAGTATAAACAATTCCAAATCTCCAAGTCCCCGGAGTGCGGACTGGCCTAAGTCCGCACAGTGCAGACTCGAGTATAAACGATCCCAAATCTCCAAGTCCCCGGAGTGTGGATTGGAGTACCCTAAGTCCCCGCAGTGCGGACTCGAGTATAAACGGTTCAAAATCTCCAAGTCCCCAGAGTGCGGACTGGAGTACTCTAAGTCCCTGGAGTGCGGACTCGAGTATAAACGATTCAAAATCTCCAAGTCCCCAGAGTGCAGACTGGAGTACTCTAAGTCATCGGAGTGCGGACTCGAGTATAAACGATTCAAAATCTCCAAGTCCCCGGAGTGCGGACTGGAGTACCCTAAGTCCCAGGAGTGCAGACTCGATTATAAACAATTCAAAATCTCCAAGTCCCCGGAGTGCGGACTGGAGCACTCTAAGTCCCCGGAGTGCGGACTCGAGTATAAACGATTCAAAATCTCCAAGTCCCCAGAGTGCGGACTGGAGTACTCTAAGTCCCTGGAGTGCGGATTCGAGTATAGACGATTCAAAATCTCCAAGTCCCCGGAATGCGGACTGGAGTACCCTAAGTCCCCAGAGTGCAGACTCCGGTGTAAACAACTCAAAATCTCCAAGTCCCCGGAGTGCGGCCTGGAGTACTCTAAGTCATCGGAGTGCGGACTCGAGTATAAACGATTCAAAATCTCCAAGTCCCCGGAGTGCGGACTGGAGTACTCTAAGTCCCCGAAGTGTGGACCCGAGTATAAACGATTCCAAATCTCCAAGTCCCCGGAGTGCAGACTGGAGTACCCTAAGTCCCCAGAGTGCAGACTCGAGTATAATCGACTTAAATCTCCAAGTCCCCAGAGCGCGGACTGGAGTACTCCATGTCTCCGATATGCAGACTAAAAAATACTCTAAGTGCTTGAAGCGTGGAAGGAAGAATGAATAACTCTCGAAGAATCTCCGAGCTATATGAAGGTGAACCGAGAAGTCCATGTTATTCACAACATCTCGGATTTAAATCACAATCATACAAAAATTGAATGACAAGAGCCTTTTGAAAGACAAAAAAAGGGTACTAAACTTTATTCAGACAAAGTTTTTACTACAAAGTTCGGAGTAGACAATCTATTTACAAAGACTACATAAATAGATGAAAATAATTACATAACTTAAACTAACTCTCCTTGAACAAGAGTAATGGTCACTTCTTGTGCTTCTTTGGCTTCCTCACCTCTGTGGCCTTCTCGGACGGCTCCTCCCCTATGTGTTTACCCTTGGTACTCTTCCTTGATGGAGGAGTAGCAGCTGCAGAAGTACAGGGAACATCCACGGGCTTGGACCTGGCAGGGAGAATGACCTTCAATGGCTAGTACAACGGATCGTCTGGGTCCACTACTCAAGGCCCGACCTTGATCTCGGCCATCTCTCTCTTCTCCTTCTCAAGCCGCTCCTTCATACCCAGCTCAGATGTGTGTTCGGAGGCGTCTGTGATCTCTACTTCATAACTCCCCTCGATGAGAGAAGAAGTCTCAGATTTATCTTCATCCAACGCCCCAATCACCCGAGCATTTGGCCCGGGAGCTTCTCCTGCCTGACTGGCCTCACCTGTCTTTTCCTCCACCTCCTTGGCGACATCGCTCGTCGGAGTGGGCCCGTAATCAGAATGACCTGCGCGAAAGCATGAAAAACAAGCATTAGAATATAATAGTCCTTTATAAAGAATGACAACATTTGAAATCTTAAAGTGAAGAGTTATCTACCAGGTTCCGACAGGCTCTTAGCCGTCAAGGGGGTCTCACCCTCCGGAATGGGAGACAGAATATAGACGCCAAGGTCGGGGTCCTCCGGATTGTAACTAATATGCTGCTCGAATGGGTCGAGTATCCGTCGATCGGCCGATCGAGTGGGCGCATGAGCTGGAGGCACGGCCCCGGATGGACCGGTAATAACTTCTTTCCCTTTCTTTACGGGGGAACCTTTGCCATATATAGTTTTAGCTGCAGACAAGTCCGAAGGCTCGTTTCCCTTGAGGAATTCTTTTATCAAGGCCCCCTCATCAATCTCTTCCGTACCGTGCTCGGCCTTTCTGATTCCGATTAAAGTCTCCCACGCCTTGGCCAGAGATTCAAGATAACCCTCGCCCAAGAAAGTCAAGTCTCGATGCATGAGAACGCGGGCGTTGAACTCCGCAATTAGTCGGTCAAAAATATTTTTGACCTCCTCCCTTCCTTCCTCTCTAGCCACCTCAAGACGCGAGTCGATATCGATGGACGCTATCATCTTGCCCTCTTCATGGGCCTCACTCTTTAACGCCTCGGCTCTGGAAAGCTCGCCCTCAAGTTTTCCTTTAAGAGTCGAGTGGCAAGGATCTCATCACAGTATCGTTGTGACTCCTCTTGGGCTGCCGTTTTCTCATCCTTTTCTCTGTGGAGCTGCTCCTCAAGTTCCTTGACGTGGAGGCTGAATGCGTCCCCCTCCTTTTGAACTGAGTCCTTCTCTAGAGCCAAAGCCCCATAGCGCTGAACCGCCTCTTCGAGTTCTTTCTTGTGACTTGCTTCCAGACGAGTGACAGCTTCCGTGGCGTCCTTGGCACTCTGGTGTCCGACGTCAAGTTCAGATTTGTAAGTTGCGATTTCTTCGTCCTGAGCCTTAATGATGTCTTTGTCATGGATAGCCTCAAGCTTCAGGCGATCTATTTCATGTTGGCGCTCAATGGAGACTTCGGAAAGTTTTTCAGCCAAGTGAACAAATGCGTCATGTTGAACAAAGACGTCGTGGGTACAGGCAATGGCGCTCTTGTTGACTTGACCGGGGATAGGATGAATCGTCGAGAGGAATTTTAGGCCGTCGAAGCACATTTTCAGAAATTTATCTTTAAGTTCGGCCAGCCTCTTCGATACTGTCGGGTCTGTTGCAGGAGCGGGAGGAGAGGGTTTTGAAAGTTCAGCTCTCCTGTGAGGATCTCGGGACTGTTGAGTGGTAGAGGAGTCAGAGTGTTGATCCCGGAGGCATCAGATTGCGACCCCTTATGGCCGCGCTTGTCTTTGCTAGGTTTCGAATGAGAAGAGGGATGATGGTGGTACTTGGGCTGATAGTATGTTTTCTTCCGAGATGATGAGTCCCGGGAATGATAATCCTTATCGCCATCATCGTCCCTGTCCTGACTTTCCTCGGAACCCGACCCATGTCCGTAGTGACAGAAAACAGGCGACCCGCGGAGGCGATCAATGCCGTGTGTATGTCCTATGCCACTTGTACGAAATTTGAGAAAGAGTTAGCAATGAGAAGAGTAGCGCAATGACAAAAATCTAAGTGCAAATTGAAGTGCAAGTGTTCGTGCATGTCCTAGTGTTTCCCCCCGACGGACCAGTTGCTTTACTAATGGGAGTTTCTCTCCCTAACTCTAGGCTAGAGCGCCCGCATCGCCTCTGATGGGTGAGTGAAGTTGAAATGCTTCCGGATCCTCGATGTCATAATTGAGCAGGTCATCAAGAATGGAGAGGTTCGATAGGCCCTTTAAAGAACTTTCTACATGCCGTGAAGAGGCCTCTTTCGCCGTTGGAATGAGTGTAACTTTTGAAGTTCCGCCAACCTTCTCCTTTCTAATCTTCTACGTCAATCCCTTTTCCTTTTCGAAGGGGAAGATGACGTTTCGATATCGTGTACTTCGACTATCGGATCCTGAGTGGGACCCAAGTTCTCACCTTGTGCTTCGGGTGTTTCGTTCCCTTGAATTTCCCCCTCTTCCTGTGCACCAGGGGTGTGACGTGATGACGACTCAGCTAATTTTTTCCCTTTACCGGATGCGGGCTTGGGTATAGAGACGCCCTTAGGGAGGCTTACTCGACGACCTTCTGCTAACAGTCCGAACATCGATAGTGACTCATTTGAAATGAGAGTTCGGATGTCTCATTCTTCGACGGGAAGAGCTCTAATAGCTTCAACGGCCTTCGAATATCTGTGGCTGTCAGGACGTGGATTGATACCTGAGAAGATGAAAAAAGAGTTAAAAAAGGCATAGCATTGACCAAACATGAGTATCGTTTCAAGAAGAAGACTTACTTCCTTCAACCCATCTCCTCGCAAAACCAGGAGGGCAACGCACATAGAACCATTCCTGTTTGTATAGGAAAAACTTGCTCCATGCCACGGTTTAAATCTGGCATTTGCGATAGGGGTCGAGAAACATGTAAGAGGGGCTATCTCCCCGCTTCTTGACTATATAAATAAATCTAATATCACTAGGAGTTGGAGGCCTAGAGAGGACGGTCATGAAGAGGATGTAGGTACCGTAGATAAATGCGTGGCCATTCGGGTGCAATTATGATGGGGCAATGTCAATGTATTGTAGCACATCCCGAAGAATTAAACTGAACGCACGCTACCAACCCAACACATGAATTTATTACACGCCGTGTATCCAACTGGGGGCAAGTGTGGACGATCGTGCCCCGAGGGAACCAACACGTCGTCAAAAGGGATCCCATGGATGGAGCATATTCGCCGGAGCGCAACTTCATTGACCTTCGAAGCCAGTGAATCAACAGGATTATCCAAAAGAATCGCTGCCTCCAAAGCGTTGGGGGCTAAGTTATGTGCAGGGGAGGTTGACGGGTTTGAAACATCCGTGACTTCTTGTTGGGTGGACGGTCCTGGTCTATCAAAAATCGTGGCAGAGCTAGATCTCTTAGACATTTCCAATAAATATTGAATCCTGCAGAGTACCTAATTGAACTATACTCGAAAAACAATCGAGGTCAGAATTAACAACACAAGAATTCCCCCCGTGTGGTATGTGAACTAGTGCGATCATTCGTGTTTAAGTGCTAAGAGATTATGAGTCACATAATTAATGATATAAAGTCGAGCTTGGGACTGTCACCTTCGAAGACCGTCATCGCTGACCGTCTCCGAAAACAAGCCTTGCGATGCTTTCAATTTTGGACTCGGGAATTGGCACTACGAGTTAAAAGCTTTTGTCTGTTCTTGTGAATTTAATTTATCGGTCCGGATCACTTCAATATGATAGTATGCTAGAGTCTCTGCCCTTGTTTGTCTATATGAATAGGCAAGGCAAATGATCGTTCGGCCTAAGTTCTCTTCGGCTAAAAAATGTTTCGGCATTTATAGTTGTCCGGCCTGAATATTGTTCAGCCAAACTTTAACTATCGTTCGGCCTAGGTAGCGTTCGGCAAGGGAACCGTTCGGCTAGAATTCTGTTCGGCAGAAATAACGTTCGGCATACTACCTAATTCATACTTCCTCCCTAACCCTCCATCCCACTGCTCGGCATGTGACAAGTCATGCCGAACTAGAAAAGTTATGCCGAGCCCTAGCACTCGACACTCCGCCCTTAACTACGATTTCATTTTTTCCTCTCCTCCTTCATCCACGTCGAACAACAAGAACACATTGTTCGGCGAGTCATACCAGACCATCCCGTTAGGCATCCTAACCACCTCCTACTCCTCCTCTATTCTTTCTTTTCTTCCAATTTCGTTCGGCACGAAGAAACTATGCCGAACCATAATACATCACCCAACAACTCCCTCGCATGGTCATCCCTGGCCAATTCTTCCTTCCTTTCCTCCACATCATTTACCCTAAAAATATCCTAATCGAGTTTCGATTCCCTCTCGGCTACGGTTCTAATTTACGAATTCAAGTCTCTTATTGAAACTGTTTAATCATGGAAAGGATTTAGATAGAGGAGTCAGTACCTAGTTGGAAGATTGAGGCTTAGGAAGGATTAGTTGAGTCTTTCATATCCGTTAACAGACGAGGTTAGCAAGTACAAAGTAGTGGAAGTAAAAAGTGAAAAAAGAAGAAGAAGGAACATACTGGCTTTTATAGGGAAGAAGAAGGAGGCAAAACGACAATGACCGGTAAAACCGGTCAAAGCAACATCGTTCGACCTCAGTTTGTTCGGCTGTACCGCTTGGCATTCGCGTTACGCTCGGCACACACTACCACATCTGATATTCACGGGAAAACAACCTCCAAGAGAAATAAATCAAGGATCAAAGAGGAGCCCATGGGACACGTAATTCAAAGCGCATCATGTTCGGTCACGTGATACACTTTGGGGTTCAAGTGTTTCCTGGAGATTTTAACCAGGCAACTTGGTACTCGGCTCAATTGGATTGTTCGGCACATCGTCACGGTCGGCATCCAGGAAGTACTCGGCATTTAGGAGCGCTCGGCATAAAGGGATGCTCGGCAGAAAGGAGCACTTGGCACTTAGAAGCGTTCAGCATTGGGAAGTGTTCGACATACAAGTTCGTTCGGCATGACAGAGCACTCGGCATCTAGTGGGCATTCGGCATTGGATAACGCCCGACATCTGGAAAGCGTTCGGCATTGATAACGCTCGGCATTCAGGGTGTCCGGCATTCAGAACGCTCGACATCCATGCTTCACTCAGCATTACTGGACTATTTAGCATTCCAGCCTTGCTCGGCCTCATCCTCGTTCGCCTGCACCCCTCACTCAACACATCACATCGTTCGGCATGAAGATGATGATTCGGTATTACTCAACCCATCACATCGTTCGACACGAAGATGATGGTTCGGCATTTATCCGTTCGGTATATTCGGGTCGGCACACATAGCCTACTCCATTTAGGCCAAGGCGTACAGCTACCAAGGCCACCAAGGAAGTCCAACCCACCTTCGTCTATAAATAGAGGGGTAGGGGCACTGTGAAGAGGGATCAGTTTTTTGGGAACGCTGGGAAAACTCTGTTGCATTCAACATTCATTCAAGACTCAATCTTTTACTTTGCAATTGTATTCAAGTAATTAAAATGGATTGTATCTGTAATCAACTATCAAGTAAATCAATAGAAATCAACTTCAAAGTGGACGTAGGCAGTTACGTCGAACCACTATAAATTTGTTGTTCTTGTCCTATGCATTTAAATTTATATATTGTTCTCTATTTTAATTTACTTTATTCATTAATCTCTCTACACAATCTTTCTAAGGGTGTTAGTGACCAATTTTGGTGCTAACAGGGAAAAGTTTAAATTCCTTTGAGCTTGAAAATGTTTTTTAAAGGGTTTGGAGAAATAATAGTGAAATTATTGAGAAATATTTTTGAGTTGGGTTTGAAATCTAGAGATATTTGGTATTTAAAAATATTTTAAGGGGTAAAAGCATTTAAACTCTCTTCGGTCGCTCGAAAATAACTTCGGTGATGACTGCAGCATCATCGATGTTCATTTTCGAGTTTTAAAAAGAGGGATTGCTACCTGAATGATTTAATTTGGTGCTATTTGCAAAAACTGGATTGGTTTTAAAAATTCAAGAAATAATTGGATATGCAGTTTGAATTACGGATTGCAAAGATGATTTTTAAAAAATATTGAAGTTTTGGGTTAGTAAAACCATTTGATTTTGAAATACAAAGGAATATTTTGGTTTGCATATAATTGATTTCAAAAATGATTTTGAAATGTTGAATAATTGATTAAAAGAGACTCCGGAATCTTATTGAAAATGCAATTCGAAAATAAATAAGCTGGAAAAACTTATAGAAGTAAAAATTCCAATTCAAATGGAATGTAACTGAATATAGTAAATAAAAGTAAAAAAATTATTTTATTGGAAGTAAATTTATGGGAGAACAAATTTATTTAAATTTGTAAGTGAAAGAATTAGAATTAAAATTTAATAATGGAATAAATTTGAGTGGTTTCAAGGAAGTGAATTGTAAATTTGTTCAAAGGAACTAAAAGAAGTAAAAGTTTAGAAATAAACTTTTTATTGAAATTTGGAATTTATGGAATAAAATTCAACTTGGAAGGGTCAAATAAAGGTAAGTGTGACTATAAAATAAAGTTAGGAAGATAAACCAATTAAAGAAGGTTGGTAAATGAATGGAAATGAAATTGTGGATAGACAAATGAATTTGCGTTTGTAAGAAAATAATATTGAAACTGAATATTGGGAATTAATTTAAAATTTGTGTAATGGAAGTTAATCAAGTTTTGGCTAAATAAAATAAAAAGGCTGAAATAAAATTCATGAGAAAATAATGGATTTAAGTAGGTAAGAAAATGATTTGGAATGATATTTGATTTGAATCTCGTTGTGTAAAATGAAGTATTAAATTTGTTAGGAATAAATGGGCGAAAGAAAGGAAAATTTAATTCAGGTGGAATTGAAAATGGAAATTTGAATAAAGGTATTGAGATTTGGAAATTTATTTGGTTGAAACTGAATAAAATTGGGAACCGAATATTAAAATTAAAATTTAATTGAGTAAAGAGAAGTTATAGAACTAGTTCTAAGTGAACTAAAATAATAAATTTTTGGAAATAAGAAATTATTTGAGATTAGAGGTAAATTAGTAGTGAAACTAATTAAAGAAATGATTAATTGAATATGGATTGTGATAAAGGTAATTTGAATTCAATATTTAAAATAAAAGGTAAATTGAATTCATATGAAAATTGGAGATTCAATTTGAAAAGAAGTAGATATAAACTAAAGTGGTGAGATAAAAATAAATATTTAAAGTGTGTAAGATGCTTATATTAAACTTAAGAAATGAATGGTGAAATTCTTAAGTAAGTTTGGTGTTGGAAATATACTAAGTAATTTTGAATGGAGATTAAGTGAAGTTGTGAAATGGGATAATTGTGGATAAGTGAATAGAAATCAAAATAAGTGTAAATAAAAGAGAATTGATATAGATAATAATCAACTGAGGCAAATACGTAGGACATACGTATATTATTTTATTCGCATAACGATTTGGTCCAGATTCGAGCACAGAATTTCAAGATATTTATACCGTTCCGAGTTGGGATTTTTTCCACTCGATTTTCGACGGCTAACTCTAGATATGGATTTTTGATTGATTCTGGAAATTATCTATCATAGTTTGTGGCTATGCAAGGAGAATGACGGTTTCTGATCAAGAACCAGATCCGAGTCTGCACTAGGAAGTCGGGTGGATGATTCTAGATCAGAAATGAAATTGTGTGATCGCGCAAGCAATCAAATTGGGTATTGCATACGGATGATATGTGTGCATCTTGCGGATGTGATTGAAATAGATATGAAAACCTTTGTAAAGAAATGTGTAAAGCAATTTTGAATGTTTAATTGAATATTATGATTACTAAGTAGGATACACAGGTGTTTAAAGGCAATGGATAAACTGAAATTTTCTCGGCAAAGGTATGTATTTAAATTTCTGTATCAAATTAGATGGCTTTCTGGTCTAGCCACTTCGCGTTTTTGTTTTCTTTTAAGGTATGGGGCCCGTAGAGGCATTTTGTAGTTGTACCGAGCTAGCCGCGCAAAGGAGACGCTGGCGAAATTTTTCAAAAATTTACGGAGTTAGAAAAATTATGAGAAAATTCTGATAATTTAAATTTGGTTTTAAATTTAAATTTGAATTTGAATTCATAATTTGAATGGTTGAGTTAGTAATGTTGTTTGGAAATTTTGGATAGGTTTGAAAGGTTAGTAAGAGTAATAGCGCTGTTATAAAAGATTGTTTCGGTTGTTGATAAAAACTGTTTGGCTTTGGAAAGATAATGAATGGATTGTGGACCGCTCCTCTTAACTTGTAATTTCGGGGATGAAATTCTTTTAAGGGGGGAGGAATTTGACGACCCAAAATTTATGAATATTTGAAATTGAAATATTTAATTTATTTTAAATATTTGAAAGGTAATTTAACTTGAATTTCAAATATCACTGTTTATTTGACAATTAAAGTATTGAATTTAATACTCTGAAATTAGTTTAAATAGTGAATCTTGGATTTTAAGCTGTATAAAAATATTTCAAAGGCTGGTAAAAATTATATTGATAGTACCGAAGATAGTAAAAATGTTAAACTTGAACTTGAAAGTGTTTTGTTAAGTTTTTAAAATTTTATAGTTTAAATTGAATTTAAAAATATCCTTTCAAGGCACAGTCTCGGATTTCGACGAGACCAGTTCCATTGGATCTTAATAGTGCATTATTTTCGGATTTCAATTTTCATAGTATTTGGAGTGATCGTTTCGCCGTACGGTAGATAAACGCGTTGATATCTATATCGAAAATTTAATACTATACCGGGTTCAAAAAGCTATCTTCTCCGTACGATCGAATTAGGACTCGAAACCTTTTTCATTGCATACGGAATAGGGGTTTAATATTATAAACACCTAGCGTCATGCCTCGATAGGAGGTCGAGATTTGGAGTTGCGTAAATCGAGACAATTTAAATCTAAAATTTAAATTACGTGTATATATGTATCCATACAATCGATAAAATTTAAACACGTTTCATCTTTTAGAACACGTGTTTACTGCCTCCTTTAATCATATAACAGATGTTTCTTTTTCCCTCAACTAAATCAATTGGCCATAGGTTTTGTTAAAAAGATAAAAAAACAAAATAAAAGTATAATATCAAGCTTAGTGAAATCGTAGATTCTTCTCCTCCCCTCTAATTCATTTTCGAATTAACGTCGAATAAAAAAACAAAAAGAAAGTGGGACAGACGATAGCATATCGGTTTAGAGTGTCAAGTATTGATCATCTCGAGCCATTTCATGTCGCGATCGATTGTTGGAGGGAGTCGCGAGTAGGAATTCGATTTAGGTCTTTGGCAGATCTTGGTAGTGGAGGCACGTGAGGCGATAGGCTCATTGATATCGTGGCATAGTTTGGAGAAGACCTTCGTGAGTTCGTCAAACGCTAGTATTTGCGTGCGCGAACTTGATTTTCTGGAGCAACGTTGGGATTGGGTTTCGAACCAGAGGGAGACTTGGCAGTCTAGGAGTGGTAGCGGCTCTCGATCGCATTAATCTGGTGGCGGCTAGAAGAGGTTGTTGGCGATGGCTGTGGATTGTTTTCTTTCGTGAGATTTTGGTGTCTTGATCTTTGGGTGGTTGCTGTCAGGTAGTTTTTATTATTATTTAATTTAGTATATGTTCAAGGTAAGAAAAAAAAAATATTTACAGAAATATTTTTAACACAATTTTTGTTTGTTTATTTTTGTTTTAATTTACATAGGTAGGATTTTTGAAATTGGCAGTAAAATATAAAACAGTTTGTTCAAAATGTTTAATCAGTTATATTTATGATACCAAGGTAATTAAATTTTATTTTAGTTAAATAAGTTTAAAACTATTTGAATTCGATTTGTTCATTATTAATTATCAGAATATATATGTATATAACTCGGTATATTGTTTTTCAATAAAGAATGTTTGTTGTTTAGTTTTAAAAATTCCAGAGTTTAAACTTATATATATATATATATAAGAAATTTATATAAGATTTTGGAAGAAAATTATACAAGGGATTTGGTGATAAAATTGTACGATTGACTTATTTAATTTATTTTAGTTACTAAAAGATTTTTAAAGGGAAATTATTAGTTTAAATTAAGTTATTAGTAAATTAAATTTTATTAATGGTAATAAAATACGTGGTTAATTAAATTATCAAATGGAAAGTTAATTGTTCAATTGACTCGAATATTAATAAAACATCTAATGTTTATACAAGGTGTGAAAATCATGGAAAACAAGTCGAGATGGAGTGGATTGTAAATTAATAACAAAGGCGAGTTAATCTCACTCGTCTGGGTTTTATTTAAATTTAAATAGTTATATTTAAAATTGTTGATTGTGTGCTTGCATGATAAATTATTATCAGATTAGACCCTATGCGTCGCATAATAGCGGATGATATTTATATTATGCCCATATGCCGCGATATGCTACCTCGAAGTGGAATTGGTATTATGTATGTATTTGGAGTGATTGTTTTCCCGCGGTATATAGCGAATGAGACCCTATGTGTCGCATAATAGCGGATGCTATTTATATTAAACCTATATACCGCGAAATTCCACCTCGAAGTGGAATTGGTATTTTATATTGTGCTAAAATCTATGGATGTGGGGAAAAATAGGTTAGAGGGATCCAACTGGATTCCTCAAAACATTTGAATTTATTTTATATATTCAGCGATATGATTGTGTGATGATCTGTGGTGAATGATAGTGATCATATTGGAAATTGGGATTTATTGAATACTCCGACTTGGTTAAATATATATGTTGGAATTTAGAGAATTTATATATATATATATGAAGTTGGATTTTCAAAGTAAAAAAAGGGTAATTTTAAATAAAATAATTTTAAGGAATTTGGATAATTAAATGATGTGGAAGAATAAAAGTTGATTTTTAAAGTTTTAAATAAATAAATTCCGAATAGGGGAAGTATATTTGAATAAAGAAGAATAAATAAATTTTTAGACTTAATGATATTATTTATAGGAATAAAGAAATTATTTTTCAAATTTAAGGATTCTCGGTACAAGGTGAGAAATTATCCACCCGATCTTGTGTTGCAGGGGATCGGGAGGGATCCTCGATACGCTGATTTAGACCAGGTACTTTGATAGGTGGTACCCCAGTGCCTAGTCATTAGTTGGAAATCCATTCTCCCTACGTGCCTCTATGGTTTTGTTTGTATACCTATTAGCTGGAATTTAATAAATGTAACAATTTTAGCTATTTGAATAAGTATTTATATATAGAAACTATTATAATATCATAGTATTTTGATATTAAATGTTTTGGCTATCGTAAGGTAAAAACCCGTTATGTTTATTTGTGGCGTGGTCTTACGAGATGCTTTTGATTTTCAAAGGATTTTGAAACTTGAATAATCCAATTAAGTGTGTTTTCTCACGATGGTTTTCCAGACTGACTCGGGTGTTATTTAACTATAGTGCTCGGGTCAGATCGAGTATTATAGAGTACAGATTCTGGATGGACTGCTGTGGAGCTCAGGAGACAAGCTGGATGGTGAGACGTATCCGACGTATTTGATGTATATTCCGCTGTGTATTCAAATTTAGAAGGATGTGATATTATAACCATCCTGAATGTGTTGTTGATTATATTGAACTCTGATGTTGTATTCTGATGATATATGTATAAAATAGATACATTTTTCTTTTATGCAAATATCTGTTATTATCTATTATATTTTATTCCGTTGCGATGGTAAGATTCTGCGTTATTTGTTTTCTCTTCTTCTTTAACTCCAATGGTTCGATTTTTTGGGCGTCAAAAAATCGGATCGTTACATTAACTATACTTCAATTTAGTTGTATAATAGTTTGTCTAACCTTGTGTTATCATTTTTTGGTTAAATGATACGACTCGGTGGAATTTTATGTTTGCAGTATTTATGTCTACTCATATAATGATGCCATACAAAATCATTTTTTGTTTGTTGGTATTTCTTAGTAATTGATGATTGGAAAACAAGATAAGTTAAGCAACGATATTGTTATGTCTTAAAAGTTGTATGCGACATGGCTGTGGTGAGCATTATGCACGATTTTTCCGTTTAGGGGTAGGTTTTATGGAGGCAACGGTTAGGGAGGCGGTGGCTATAGAAGGTGGATGCTATAACTAGTTGCAAATCGAGTGGAGGTGTAAGGTGGCATGGGGATTAAAGCACAATGGGGGTGCGGGGGAGCAGAATGCATTAACGTGACTGCAGTGGCATGGGAAAGTGGGAAAGCACGATTTGTCTTGCATGTAGAAATGTGCCATTGTGGTTAATTTTGAAGTTGTGTCCTAAAAGCCAAAAAATTGAAAGTTTGTCCTTTAAACAAATTTACCCCACTCAATATCCACCTTGACCAAAAAACATAAATATACATGTCCTTCAGTCGAAAATGCATCCACAGTCCATTCAAAAAAAATTGTAGTACGATTAAGGCATTCATGCAAGCTCCGTGAATTTCTTTTGCATGCTTAGTCTTGATTCAGACAGGCTTACCTCTCCAACCCAATTTGAGAACTCCTTATATTCTTCATCGTTTTTTGAGCAATTCATATGTTGTAACAACTTCTTTTTTGACCCTCAAAGTCGATTCTAATACATCTATGGTATTTACGTGTCGAGCATTCGAGTGCCGAAAAGACAGATTGTTAGGATACAGGAAAAGAGAACACATAATCGATTCTCACATCATAATGAGTAAACTATAATATACATAATGATCTTTACAAAAGAAAACTGTAATATATATACACATCAATCAAAGTACTAATCTATCATCAACCTGAACAGTTATGACAGCCCATTCTTACAATTGATGATGAATCCAAAACCAGACAATGCAGCAGAAATAAAAAGATACGCAAATACATCTTTGGGCATTCGGCTCACATTCTGAAGCTCCAAAGCATCCAGAACATTCTGCAAACATACCGGGCTGACCCTAGCATTATAAGAAAATAACGCCCAGATCAATTTCGTAAACCAGCGTGTGAAAACTCTATCAAATCATATTAATTTCTATATTTGTAAAACCATGTTGAAAAATAAAGGTATCTCATTATAAGGACCCATTTCACCGATCTCCAGAAATTGACACTAATACATTCTCGGTAATCACGTGCCATAAATCCAAATGCCGGAGAATCGGATTCTTAAGGGTAAGAAAGAAAAATAAGACAAAACAGTATCTCACATATGTTATTTCAACAAATAATCATTACAGTGGAAATTAAAATACATTTATCAGAGTTATAATGGACAATTATAAATTCCCGTCCTTACAAATTTGTAGAATACTATAGTACAAGAATGTGGTGGAAATAGATAAAAAGTCTTCTGTAAAATCTTCTGACTCCATGCTTCGAGCTCCATCCAGCTTCTTCTAAGCTAAACCTGACTACTAGGATGCCCAGGGGAAATTAGGGCACCCAGAGTTTAAGGAAAAATGAAAATAAACTCCGAGTCAGTCCTGAGACTGTTGTGAGAACTCAAAATATGCATTTTGAAAGACAAGAAAGGTATTTCATAAGACAGTGCCGCACATAAACACGGAACGGGTTTTTACCTTATGATAACCAAAACATTTTGCATTAAAATACCTAATATTATTTTTAATGAATTATCTTTGAAAACATTTGCAAATAAACTTATCAATCTTAGCCGAAATTGTTACATTGATTAAATTCTAGCAATACTAGCCACAAACGTGATTTCTATAAAAAAAACTGGCAGGCACTTATTGGAGAATGGATTTCAATATAAATAACCAGGTAAAGGGACTACCTTCCGGTAGTACAGCTCTAGAGGAATGTACCAAACCCAACAGATGGTCCTCTACCAACATAAGACCGGCCTACGTTTCCTTAGATGGTACCGAATATGTCATCACTATGGTCATTACTGACCTATCCGAGGCACCCCGTAGCATACATCCACATTAAGTTACATCCCAAATTTCACAGCGGGAAGAAATATATCTAGAAGATGATGATCATACTCTAATGGTTGCAAACCACATAGCCTGCCGCATCCAACCATGTTTCGGTCATTTCCAGGTGTAAGGTCTGAGGTAACGATTACCTTTCACATAGCACATCATCTTCCTTTGAATGCCACACTACCATTCTATTGATCTCTATTGACTTCCACATACATACGGAATTCGAGCTCGTAGGTCTCACGGAAGGGTGTTAAGACAAGAAAAGTTGCCTTCTCCGCCACCAAAAAGATGTACGCTTATAAAGGTCAATAATGTAAATTTCAAGAATGCAATGTCAGACATCCATCCATACAAGTTCTTTCTAGGACTGAACGAAACCGAAGGTACTCTCCTAGCACATCCTGTCGGGAACACCCTAGGATTAGCAGCGAGAAGTCCTTGCAATCTAAAGGATTTCAGAAATAATGGGAATGCTGCTACTTTAGTATTTGGGAGCTAACCATAATTATCAACAAGCAGTCCATTCATCCCAAAAGTCACCGGTCTTCATTCTTTATTCCCTCTATCAGATCTTCATTTTTCGAATGCATACATTGGTTCGAAGTGGTGTTTGGATAGGGATTTCCCCAGATCCGACCCCCAGTTCCTTCTAACCAATCATCAATAAAAAGAGGTTTTGTGAATAGGGAATCATTCTTTAATTGATTAAGTTCTTTTAATCAAAAATTTCCCTCAGAGATATATATTTCTGAAACATTCTTTCCTTTATATATGAAATTATTAAA
Source organism: Allium cepa (assembly GCA_030765085.1). NCBI lineage: Eukaryota > Viridiplantae > Streptophyta > Magnoliopsida > Asparagales > Amaryllidaceae > Allium > Allium cepa. The sequence continues at coordinate 473,230,320 of CM060931.1, forward strand.
CAACTCTTATCCAATCTTTGAGAACTTAAAACCCGTTTTAAACTTGGACTAATTCGAAATCATTTTCATACTATGGGAAATATTCCTAAAATCATTTCATTTAGATCTTAACAAAGATTTCTTAATTTTAAAACTCTCAATTTCGATTGAGGAAAAACCATGTTATCTAGGGATGCTAATCCAAAATCAGTAAATATTAAATGAACAGAATCTATAGAAATCATCTAATTCCACTCAATATTGATCCCCGTATTCAACAAATACTCTGTGCGGAATAATGGTGCAATCACCTTTTAAATTCCACGAATAGTATGGGTTCCCTCTTTGGGATTTAACACCAAGTACAAGAAGATCATCTCTATAAAATCCAAGCTGTTTAAATATTGAAAAATGTCTTTCTTTATCCTTTGGAAAATTTGGATCCGACTAAGTCAAATTCCCTATCCCATCCATCGGGCTAGTCCAAATAGCCAGGGAGAGCAGGAAACTAGTTTTCCAAACTCAAGTCTAGTCACTATCTCTCTAACACGCATAAGGCGGTCAAGTTATTTGATCGACCTAAACCATTAAAACATTTTGATCATTTCATAAATCCTTCAGATTTCCTTTAAAACACTTTATTAGTCATCTAAAATATTTATAAAATATTTGGAAAAGAATTTTTAAGTTTAAAACTATATTTCGAAAGTTATAGAAAAGTGAAGTGCTGCGGAAAGTGCTTTTTTCAGCTATATTGATCAAAATGTCATTTGTATTATTAAAATTTCTTTTAAAACATTTTAAAAGATATGTAGGATTTATTCCATATTTTTAACCAATGTAAAACATCATTTTCAAAGAAATCCAGTTTTGGATTTCGAACCATAATTTCGGAGTTTTTCGAAAAGCTTGTTTGATTCATATTTCAAAATTCACTTATTTACTTTCTTCGTTGGAAAAATATGAATATAATAGTTTGAAAAATTCTTATCTCGAAGAATTCCGAGCTATATTCCAACTTTGACTCTTATAGAGCGAAATCGCGAACTTCTGTTACGGGACATGCTTATTTTTAACCAAAATTTCTATTTCTTTTCAAACTTCACCAAAACACTTTTAAATGTTTACAAAACATTTCAAATATATTTTAAACCATTTTTAAGATGTTTAACGCTTCCATACACACATTTCATTAATTCAAGGTAAGTGGTTTCCTTTGTGCTTATCGACATGTATTTTCGTGACTTGCATATATATTCAACAACATTAACAACCAAACTTGATGATCAAAGCATATTAAACATCTATTTAAAAATATCATAATATTATTCAACATATAATATAATATAGTTTAGGAGTTCTCGCCATAATCAAAGCAAACATCCTACCAACATTCAAATCACCACAACACTTTATCTAAATTATTACTAAACTTCATTAACTCATGTTCCAAGCTAACAAACCCCAACACCTTGCCTCCTAGTGTACTCTATCATTCCATGCCAAAAGTGGTGCTCAGCCAAGCATGGAGAATGAGGTGTAGGATTTTGGATTATTATTGAATTTACCGAAAATTAGACCTAGAAATAGGTCATTTTCTCTCGGATTTTTGGACATATAAATCTCTGAATTTTAAAATGTAGTCAACATGAAATTTGTATTAAATTATTTTCTCTATGGTTTAAAAATAATAATCTAATTTGGATTAGTTGTGAGAAAGTTATGACTAAGAGAAGAAGTGGTATTCTCGGATTCGTCAAAACAAAGCCTAAAATAACACTATAAAAAAGTGGTATTTTGACCAAGTTAAACTCATAATTAGTAAATTTTCTAAACATGAAAGTTTTAGATACTGGAATTTAACATGGTTTGAAAAAAAATTGCATCATTTGGATCGGATTTGGAGGAGTTATACTCGAATGAATATGAAGTATTTTCGGCCATTAAATTTTGGCTCGAAAATGCTTTCGAGAAAATGGAGTTTTGAGCATTGCTAAGCTTTGAATCAAAAGAAGTAGTCAGCTAAAAAGTTGGAGCGACTAAAATTTTGAAGGGTTTCAAAGAAAGAAATTCCTTATTTCGATATGATATGAGAAAGTTTGGCTAGAGTGAATAAGTGAAAAGATGCGATGAGAGGGTGAGCTATTTATGGCCAACGGAAGAGTGCAAAGGAAGCTATACACACATCATCACTTCATGGCTTCTCCAACAGACCTTCCCTCCTTCCTAGGCCTACAAAAGCCTTTTCTTTATGTTCCCATCACTTCCATCCATTTCATATATGCATAAGTTGACTTAAGAAATCTTAAGGAAGACGCTTTATACAAAATACTTAGAGTTTTGTTCTGTGTATGTATTTTTAAGCGTATAAGTATATATGTATGTATGTATGTATTCGTGTGTATGTTAGCAGATGCATTTTTATGTTACATATGTGTACATGATATATAAACAATGTTGCATTGATTTAGAACAACTTTCGTTTGATAAACCGTTGCCGATCAAAGAACCGATTTCCGATCACATTTTCAATTCTTAGTTAACGCACACATCTTTGTAAACAAAATTTCAAAATAAATTTATTATTATTTTAATTGAATTAAAATGATAATATTTGATTTATAAAACCATATAAATTAATATTAACAATTATTTACAAAAATCGCTATTATACCAATAAAGTGATATCGATTTTTCCATATATTTTCAAATTAAATATAGCTCTTTGTAAAACTATTATAAATTGTTTATTATCACATTATAACTATTAAAAATGAATTATAACCTTTTGAAAATCCATATTAGAACAATTATAATAATTATATAATCATTAAATCTCAATTTAAATTAAATAAATCAATTATCATATTAAAGGGCAATACTAACAATGCCAAAATACATTTTATTTCCAAAAAAACCCAATTGATTTAATATCAAATTCTTGTTTAATTATTAAATTAAATTTATGTATCTAGCTCTGTGCACGACGTCTTACGATTATAGAGCTGTTTATTGATAATATAATTTTCATCTATTTTATCGATTTTGATTTTAAGGAAAATATCTTTATAAATACTTACTCAAAATAAGATTAATATTACTTATTATTACTCAAAATAATATTATTTGTATTATCAACCTTTTATTAAAAAATAAATATAATTTAGGAAAGTGATAAATTTGCGAGTCCTTGCATTCGTAAGACCACGCTGCACATAAACACTAACAGGTTTTTACCTTACAATAACCAAAACATTTTTACAGGAAATCTTTTGATATTATCGTAGTGTTTAGGGTTTAAACTAAATATTGAATATAGCAGAAAATTTTATATTAATTAAATTCCAGCATAATAGGTATACGATCAAGTCCGAAGGCTCGTTCGGAAAATGGATTCCAACAATGAAAGGGTAAGGTTCCACCGATCGAATTAGTACAACTCTAAATAAAATGTATTAGAGGCTACAACCATGTTACACCACTGCTAATCAGGACCAACCATACCCCTTACTGGATAGCGCCGAAGATGATCACCACTTGGTTGATTAACAAACATAGTGGGCCCCGAAGCATACATAGATATGGACTATAAATAAGGAATGATCATAGACTAATGGGAGTGACCCACATAGCCCTACTACATGTCCCAGCTTTAATCATTTTACCAGTTGATGAGGCTAGAGGCTATGTTTTACCTTTTAGATAGCAATTCCACTTGGAATGCTAGCACTGCCTGCAAGCAGAAATGAAATGCCAACATTCATCGATACAAGTTAGTTCTAGGCTGAACAAAACCGAAGACACTGCCTCCACTACATCCGTTTTGGAATCACCCTCAGGATTAGTAGCAAGTATCCATTACACTTCAAAGAACTCCATCTTCGAAACATCATCTTCAAGATGTCATCCATTCGAATACTTATGCTAGTTCGAAGTGGTTTTTGGATAACATATTCAATCTCGGTCTCTCTAAACCGACAATGATAGTTTAAAACGGGCGAAGTTGGATCGTCGGTTATTTAAATATAAAAAAACAACAATCAAATCAGGGGTTTATTCCATAGAGAAACCAACATTGGTTAAGCACATAAGCAACCACTAACTTCTTTTATTAATCCTTTTATTAATTAATATCACTTTGTAAATACTTATATCGAAATAATTTTACAAAGATATATTCACAAACCTATTATATCCCTTTAAATACTTAGAAAAATATCCATATATCTATGTCAGCGGTATAAGTATGTTCACAAAAACACTACACTTTTACTACTTTGAAAATGTATTCATATACTTATCCCAATGGTACAAGTATTCAAAAACATAGAGAAAATTTCTTATTGGGTGTTGAGTATGGAAAGATGTTCCATATCACTATAATTATTTAAAGATCATTTTTGGAATCAAACTCATCCTCTTTTATAAATCTCCTTTTTATATAACTCTAGAATCATTTATTAAACTCCTTTTTATAAATCTCTAAAACCATTTATAAAACTATGTTACGAACCCCTAAAACAATTTATAAAACTCTTTTTATGAATTTCTAAAACCATTTATAAAACTCTTTTACAAATCTATAGAACAATTTATAAAATTTTATTCCTTTTATAAAACTCCTTTATAAAAACCCTTCTAAACCCCTTATATAAATCCTTTATAAAGGCCTTTTAAAAACTATTACAAATCCAAACCCTATTTTTATTTATAAACTCTTTAATAAATCTCTTTTATTAAATGAGACCCCTTTTATAAATCAATTTATTACTTATAAATACCATTAATCAGATAAATTGATTTACTTTAAAGATCCTAAACAAAAAATTAATCAACTTTCCAACATCATTAATATAATAATTTATTAACTCCAAAACAACATTAAAATATTAATAATAATTAATAACTTCAAAGCGTTATAAATAAATAATTATTATTTGCTTCAAAACATTATTATATAAGAGTTATTAACAACAAAACATTACTAATAGATAATATTTATTAGCTTCAAAGCATTACAAATGTAATAGTTAATAATTTCAAATATTATTAGAAAAATTAAAATAATTAATCTTCACACAATATAATAATGAATAATAATTTAACTTTCAAAACATTATTGACAAATAATGATTATTGTTTCCAAAATGTTATTAATAAATAATAACCATTAATTGCCTTCAAACAATAATAATTACTTAAATAAATAAATTTTTACAATATTAAAATATTGATAACTAACTTCAAAACAATCAAAATATAAATAAACAAATTTTTAAAACACTATTAAATAATAGTTAAACAATTTTAAAAACATTTCTAAATGGTTAAAAAAACAAATAGGTAGGTTAGGGAAAAATAGAGAAGTTAAAAATCCACTTAAATAAAAATATTCCAAAAAACCCAAATGTTAGATTCAATATCTTTCTTCGAATCAAAAACCAATTTCAAGCAAATGGTAATTAATAGTATTTCAAAATACTAAATTGAGGCCAATAGCCAACGCAATACTTAACCGATATTGTTTTTGATTTTATCACCACAAGGGTTAAGTTTTGAATATATAACAATGCCATAACTAATAGTGCTAAACAATCAAGATTCAGCAATTAAAAATCTATACAACAGGGTTGCAACTGAAATAGAATCAACAGTTATATATAATACTGGAAATTTAAAATTTACGGTGAGAAATCAAGATTTCTCGATATATTTTCCTGTATTTCACTTTTAAATGCTAATTTCTTTTCAATGCAAATATTTTAACCAATTAGCCAATAATTTCAACTGACACAAACGGTAAAATTTAATCTACTTTATATCTTACCGGTTAACCAAAAAGGTGAGTTAAACTCACCAAAATTCCCATTTGCCCAAAGCGCTCTGGTTTCGTTCGATTTTAGCATGAAATTCCATTAGCTCGAATCTCAACCAATCCAATTCCAAAATGTAGACCTCGTCCCTACATATGTAACGCTGTTGACCGCGGTCGACTTTTACCTTGTATGAACAAAGTTATACAAATTATAAGATTTTTAAAGCTAAATAATATAATATATTCACAAATTTTTAATTAAGGTTAATTACCCTATATAAATCCGTCTTCCCAAATCCTATATTACTCTTGCCTAAACCTAGAACTGCTCCTCCCCACGGTCATGCCTTTTGCCCTTTCTCTCTTGCTCACCCGTCAACCAGATCGTGAACCGCCTTCGCCGTTCAACTCGACTACGCGAGCACTATGCCATAGTTATCTCCATTCAAAGTTCAGCATCACCTATAAAATCACGACTTGGCGCACTTCACAATCAATAATGAAATGTCATTTGATGTAAACAAGGCTCAGCCTCCACCTAAATTAGGTGACAAATGCTACTCATGAAAAACTCGACAGCACCCTCGAATCGAGCTAATTCTTCCTCAAGCACATGGAAACTCAAACCCTAGCCCAGCCACCTCTCCCAACATTCACTGTTGAACACATGAAACAAAGCCCCACCTTCTAAAACTCATGCCAAACGATAAATCTCCTTAACTCAAGCTCAAATATACTTGTTTTCTATATATATTTTTAAATTTTATTCTAGTTGTTTTTGATTCTCAAAGGAAGTGGATTTAGATTTTTCTTTTTTTCAAAAATTTGAATGAAAGAGTAAAGGTGGAAATGAAAAAATGTGAGGAATGAGATTTTTTTAAGTGTTGGCTTTTATTTATAGCCCAATTTTCGGTGTTTCACCGCACATATTTTTTATTCACGTACGAACGTGAACAACAAAACAAAAATATGGTCGTGCTTAAAACGGGGACGCGATCACAAAATAATAATAATATATACTAGTTTACTGAAACTGTAAAATTTTAAAAATGCCGTTGTTTGTCGCTAAATCATTTAAAGAATGATTTCAATATTTTCCAAATTAAAAATTATGGAAAAATCAATAAAATAAATTTAAAAAACGTCAATAAAAATCAAGTCCTTATATTAATAATTGACTTTTAAATTATTTATCTGAACTATTTGTTGTTGTAAATAAATTTACAAAATGTATTCACTATTACTGTTATTAAATTAAAAGGAGTTAAATAAACCGTTAAATCCATCATATTAATTTTTCTATCTAAAATCCCGATATTTAAATCACTATTCAAATATAAAATATCCCAATTCAGATAATTAAGTAATCCCTATATTCGAACTCAATTTATTAAACTTTTAAAAACCAATTATTGCAATATTTAAAATTAATTAAATATTCAAAATCAAACGAAAAAATTCTAGGTCGTTACATTCTTCCTCCTTTAAAAGAATTCGTCCCCAAAATTCTCAAAGTAAGAAAAATATCTTTGAACCCATTAAAATTTTAAAATCAATTAGTTGACAATGATTATTATATCTCCAAGTCTTTAAAAGTTACGGAAAATTTCGACAGCGCCTCCTTTGTGCAGCTCGATCAGAAAAACTATAAATCGCCACTTCGGGCCTTAAGCGACGAAAGAAAATAAAAGACAAATGGCCTTCTATATCTGGGGCATAAAATCATCAAACCAAACCAAAAATATAAATATGTACCCATTGGTCAAGCAAACCAAACTCCACTCATGAAACCAAAAAGCATCAACTAGCCCTTGCTTCCATGAACCTGCATTTTACTTACACATAATATCCAACCATAGTCATAAAATTTTGAATTTTCCTATGTCCAAAAGCATATAGTCATAATAAAGCCTGTACGATGAACATATGTCATTTGTACATAATATCAAATTTGATCACTCGCTTGATCACACAAACTTCATTCCCGAACTCGTATCGTTTACTCAACTCCTTTAGTGATTAGAAACTTAGTTCTTCTTACATAGCCATATACTATAATAGAAAACTTTAGAATCAAATCAAAAATCTGTATCAAGTGCTCGCCGTCAGGAATTTACTGAAAAATCCTAACTTCGACTGGTGTTAATCACCTTGAAATCATGTACTCGAATTTGGATCAAGATAGTTATGTGAATAAAATGATCTACGTACAACTGATGTATTTATTCCAAATGTTTCCAAATTTTACCAATTTCTTTTTATTCATATTCATTTTAAATCAACAGCACTTCTCATTTAATACTAAAATTGACTTATAAACCACTTTCATGAAATCATTACTTAAGTTCATGTCCATCTTATAACACTACTTGTGCAAATAAATCACTTTAAAACTTCATTTTATACACATTTCAAAAAGCCACAAATTCATCTTTAAATCTATTCCATACTTAAGTATACTATAAACATTTTATAAAGCACACTTATATTTATTACCCACTTTAAAATTAAGTCCATATTTGCATAACACTCATTTTTAAATCACTTTTAGTTATACCAATAGTATCCATTTAATACTAAATTTACTTACTAACCATTTCATAAAATCATAACTTTGGGAAGTTCTAAAAAATTAGTTTTACCCGAAACAAAACTTATATGGTAGCAATCCATTACTTGGAAACTTGAAAATGAACACTGGTGATGCTGCAGTCATCATCGGAATTATTTTTCAACGACTGAAGTGAGTATATTGATTTTTGTCTCTTTAAAACTTCATTTAAAATATTTCAATGAATTAATAACTTTCAAATAATATTATTTTTTTCCTAAAACTTTGAAAAACAATTTCCAAAAATAACGGGATTTAAGTTCTCAAATTCTCGGTCTTAAGTACTTTTTATTTCATAACCCATACAAATAGATCATACTTATATAATTTCACTTCTTATATAGATCATTTAACAATTATGTATCTTCGTTTAGTTTTTAATTAAAAAACTTTATTAAAATTAAATTTTAACTCAACATTATCACTGGACGCCTTATATCAAAATCATGAGACTAAATTCAAAAAGTGTTCGTATTTGAATTCAACTAAACAATAAATGCTCATAAACTACTTGAGCCCAACCAATCTACAGTAAATGCTAATAATCAAATATTATTGGTTTGTAATAACCAAACGCACCATATACAACTATATTAATTTTTGAAATTTTAATTTTTTATATATAAAATATATAATAGATAAAATTATTTCATTTATCTAAATTAAAACAATACTATGTCAGTTTGCCTTATTCAAGATTTTGAAACCCCTACGGGTATAGTTCCTTCTGCATTGACCAGAATTCATAACCACTCAACCGATAATTCATACAATAAAAAAACATTTTTATAACAAATATGCGCTCATATATATAATAAACTCAAACTCATCCTAGGGTCTCGCTTACCCTATCTCAAATGAGTCAACCCCACAAAAACTTGGATGTTCGGTCAACCTAAGCTCCGATACTACATTGTAACGATATGCCTTTCGAACCTCAAAAATCAACGCTAATACTTCTTTGTATTAATGTGCCGAGCATCCAAGTGCCAAAAAGATAGATTGTTGAGCTACAAGAAAAGGAAACACATAATAGAATGTCACATCGTAACGAGTAAACTATAACATACACAATGATCTTTACAAAACAATGCTCTATATACACACACATCAATCAGAGTACTAAAATATGATTAGACTTTTCATTTATAACAGTCTGTCCTTAAAATTGTAAACGAATAAAAAACTAGACAATGCAATGGAAATAAAAGGATACATGAATACATCTCAGGGCATCTAGCTTGTCTCCTGAAGCCCCAAAGCATCTAAAATTAAATCTGAAAACTACTCGGTCTGACCCGAGCATTGTAACGAGCATTATAAGAAAATAATGCCTGATCTGGTAAACTAGCGGAGAAAACTCTATCAAATCATATTAATTTCTACATTTATAGAACCCTTTAGAAAAATAAAGGTATCTTGTAAGACCACACTGCATATAAACCGGATGAGTTTTTACCTTATGATAACCAAAACATTTCTATAGAAAATTTTCTAATATTATCATTGTTTATAGAGTATAAAATAAATATTGATTATAGCTGAAATCGTTACATTAATTAAATTCTAGCATAATAGGTATATAATCAAGTCCGAAGGCTAGTTTTGGAAAATGGATTCCAACTATGAGAGGGTAAGGGTCTACCTATCGAATTAGTACATCTCTATATACAATGTTTGGAGGCTACAACACATTGCACCTCTGCTACTCAGGACCGGCCCTACCCCTTACTGGATAGCGCCGAATATGATCACCCCTTGGTTGATCAACGACCATAGTAGGACCCAAAGCATAAATAGATATCGACTCTAGATGTGGGATGAACATAACCTAATAGGAGAAAACAACATAGCCCTGCGGCACGTCCTTGCTTTAATCATTTTACCGGTTAACGAGGCTATAGGGTATGTTTTATCTTTTAGATAGAAATTCTACCTGGAATGCTAACACCGCCTTCTAGGCAGAAATGAAATGCTAGCATTCATCCATAGATTTTCATTTTGGGTCTAAATGAAATCGAAGGCACTACTTTTACAGCATCCATTTTGAAATTACCCTTATAATTAATAGCAAGTTGCCATTGCACTTCAAAGAACCCCGTCTTCGAAAAATTATCTTCAAGATGTCATCCATTCGAACGCTTATGCCGGTTCGAAGTGTTTTTGTATAACACATCCGGTCCTGACCTCCACGAACCGATAACAATAGTTTAAAACTGGCCAAGTTTGATAATCAGTTATTCAACTATCAAATAAAAATAACAATCAAATCATGGGTTTATTTTCATAGGGAAAACCAACATTGGTTATGTACATAAGCAACCACTAACCTCTTTATTTAATCCTTTCATTAATTAAAATCACTTTGTAATACTTGTAACGAAATACTTTTACAAAGATATATTCATAAACCCTTTAATCCCTTTCAATACTTGGAAAAATATTCATGTACTTATCTCAACGGTATAAGTATATTCACAAAAATACTACGCTTTCACTACTTAGAAAATGTATTCACATAATTAGTAGATTCACAAACATAGAGAAAATTTCCTTTTTGGTGTTAAGCATGGAAAGATGTTCCATACCACCATAATTATTTAAAGATCATTTTTGGAAATCAATCTCATCTTTTTTTATAAATCTCCTTTTTATATAACTCTAAAATCATTTATAAAACTCCTTATATAAATCTCTAAAACCATTTGTAGAACTCTTTTATAAATCCCTATAATTATTTATAAAACTCTTTTTATAAATTTCCAGAATCATTTATAAAACTCTTTTATAAATTTAAAAAACAATTTATAAGACTTTATTCTTTTACAAAACTCCTTTACAAAGATCCTTTATAAAATCCCTTCTAAAGCCCTTTGTAAAAATCCTTTATAGAAACATTTTAATTATTCTTATAAATCGAAACCCTATTTTCATTTATAAACTCTTTAACAAATCTCTTTTATTAAATGAGATTACTTTTATAAATCAGTTTATTATTTATAAATACAATTAATCAGATAAATTAATTTACTTTAAACATCCTAAATAATAATAAATTAACTTTCCAGCATCATTAATAAAATAATTTATTAACTCCAAAACATTATTAATATAATAATAAGTAATAAATTTAAAACATTATAAATAAATATTTGCTTCAAAACAATATTATATAATAAGAGTTATTAACAGCAAAACATTACTAATAAATATAATTATTAACTTTATAACATTATAAATATAATAGTTAATAATTACAAACATTATTAATAAAACAATAATAACTAATCTTCAAACGTTATTATAATAAATAATAATTGACTTCCAAAACATTATTAATAAATATATATTATTAATTCCAAAAGGTTATTAATAAATAATAATTTTCGATTGCCATCAAACAATATTATTTATTTAAATAAACAAATTTTTATAATATTCAAATATTGATAGATAACTTCGAAACAATCAAATATAAATAAACAAATTTTTGAAACACTATTAAACAATAGTTAAACAATTTTAAAAACATTTCTAAATGATTAAAAAAAAACAAATAGAAAGGTTGGAGTAAAATAGAGAAGTTCAAAATCTTTTAAATAAAAATATTCTAGAAAACCTAGGTTAGATTCAAAATCAATCTCGAATCAAAAACCAATTCCAAGACAAAATTGCAATTAATAGTACTTCAAAATACTAATGGAAGCCAATAGCCACCACGACACTTAACCAATATTATTATTGATTTATATCACTACAGGTGATAGGCATTGAACATATAATAATGTCATAACTAATAGTGCTAAATAATCAAGATTCAGCAATTAACAATCTACATACCAGGGTTACAATTGAAATAGAATCAACAGGTATATATATAAATGGAAATTTAAAATCACTATGGTGAAAAATCCGTATTTCTCAATATATTTTCCTGTGTTTCACTTTTAAATGCCAATTTCTTTTCAAAGCGAATATTTTAACCAATCAGTCAATAACTTCAACCAACACTAATAGTAAAATTTAATCTACTACATATCTTGCTAATTAACTAAAAAGGTGTATTTAACTCACCAAAAATTCAGTTGTCGCTGAAGCATTCTGGTTCCGTCCGCATTCAATTTTAGCATGATTTCCATTAGCTCGAATCTCGGCCAATCCGATTCTAGAATGTTGAATTCGTTCCTATGAGTGCAGCATGACTGACCGCGTTCGATTTTAACCATGTATGAACAAGTTATACAAATTATAAGATTTTTGAAGTTAAATAATACAATATATTCACTAATACTTTAATTAAGGTTAATAACCCTATATAAATCCGTCTTCCTAAATCCTAAACTACTCCTGCCTAAACGTAGAACTGCTCCTCCCCATGACCCTGACTTTTCCCCTTTCTCTTGTTCATCGTCGACAAAATCGCAAACCGCCTTCTCCATTCAACTCCACTACGCGGGACCCCGATCACCTCCATCCAAAGCTCGGCATCATCTATAAAATCATGACTTGGCTCATTGCACATGCGATAGCGAAATGTCGATTAATGTAAATGAGCCTCGGCCCTCACCAAAATTAGGCCACGGATGCTACTCCTCGAGAGAAACTCGATGACACCCTCGAATCGAGCTAATTCTTCCTCAATCACATGGAAAATCAAACCCTAGCCCAACCATCACCCATGAAATTCACTATCGAACTCAAATAATGAAGACGCACCCTCTAAAACTCATACCAGAAGATAGATCTCCTTAATTCAAGCTCAAAGACTAGCTTTCTATATTATTTTGTTGAATTTAATTTCAATTGTTTTTTATTTCCAAAGGAATTGGATTTAGGTTTTTCATTGTTTTAGAAATATGAATTTAAGTGTAAAGGTGGAAATGAGAAAACATTAGGAATGAAATTTTTCTAAACCGTTATTTTTTTAGTTATGGTCCCATTTCCGGCATGACGTTGCCCGGATTTTTTGCTCATGTACGAACCACAAACGGAAAAATAAAAGTACGATCACACTCAAAACGATGATGCGACCTTAAAAAATAATAACATACACTAGTTACATATTCTATAAAATCACAAAAACATTGTCGTTTGTCGATAAATCATTAAATGAATAACTTTAATATTTTCCAAAATAAAATTAAGGAAAAGACAAATAAATTAAATCAAAATTATGTTAATAAAAATCGATTCGTTATATTAACAACTGATTTTCAAATTATTTATCCGAGTTATTTATTACCATAATAAATTTACAAAATGAATTCACCGTTATTATTTATTAATTTCATAGGAGTTAAATAAAACCACTAAATTCACCAATTAATTTTTAGTTTAAAATCCAAATATTTAAACCACTATTCAAATATATAATCTCCTTATTCATATATTTAAACTATCCCTAAATTCAAATTCAATTTATTAAACTTTTAAAAACTAATTATTGTAATATTTAAAATTAATCAAATATCCAAAATCAAATTACAAAATTTTGGATCATTACATGTATATTATTGCTTCCACGTTAGGTGTGTAGAACCTCTTTGTTTGTTTTCAAAACCATTATATCTCCATCTTGAGTTGAAAATTCGCATTCTTAATTTTCCATTTATACATCTGAAATAATGTTTTTCTTAATTTTTGAGGCATGTCTAATTCATATGAGTATTACCGCCTTTCCCCAAACATCTTCAATATTCCATGAATCTCCATGTAGCAACCATTAGCTGATTCCACCTTTTTATTTTTGCTCTCTATAATCAACTAACAACTCGTTGTCCTTGCAAATATGGAAACAAATATTTCAACCAGACCCCAACTCTTTGCTTTTTTCTTCATTGACATAGGGTACATTTCCATCATTGGATTCATCGTCTCCAATGCTAATGTTTGTCTCTCCATTACTATCATCACATTGTATGTTCTTAATATTTCTCCATCTCTCTTATGCCTATTGCAAAATTGTTGCTTACGACCTGGTTTTTTCACAAGTATAACATATGAAGTCTTTTTTATTTATCATTTTATATGTCCTTCCCTTGATTGATTGCTTTTCTTTTCTTACCATATTAAGCTCTTCATTTTCATTCTCGAGATTCATCATATTCTTGTCTCCTCACCAAGTAGTATGGTAGCTACAAATTTATTGAAAAAACTCTATTTGGATTTGAGCCGTTTAATGAATCCATAAGCATTTCCACACTTTCAGGAAATGAACTCATTAATATTAAAGTTTGTGCCTCATAATCCACATTGTAGTTGAAAAAGGCCAATTAATTCATAATAACTTGAAAATAATTGATATTTAAAGCTTTAAAATTTTCAATTTTCTTATGAGAAGCGTCTTGTTTGCTGTTGAGTTCTTTGCATGTATAACTTTCAATTTCCTTCAGATCGCATATGCTGATATTTCATTAGCAACAACACGAAAGACCAAATTTCTTGAAAAATAGTTAATAATTTCCTATCTTTTTATGATGAATCTAATAGCCCCATTATTTTCTCTGCCTACCCTAGGTGCAACCAATAAAATAAAAATACCTAGTTTGCCCCATATATTTCAAATAATATGCCAAAATACTTATTTCCTTCTTCTTTACTCAAGGCCTAACGGAAAATATTGTGTAAACTTCTGAGTCTATATCTAATTTCATTTAGTGAACCCACTATGAAGAAATTTTGATTCAATTCCACAAACTCTAAAATTTATTTAATCATTTTGAAAAAATAACTATATTATAAACTCCCACCTAGAAAGAAAAGGAACAAATGTTTCTTCTAATGATTTAATTTTTAGTTTTTTTTAGAATAAAAATAAGGGTAAGTTTCATTCTAACTTTCATGAAGTGAAGAAGGTAAGAAGAAAGAGAGAAGAAATTAAATGCAATAAAAATTAAAATCAAAACAATTAATAGAAGGAAACAATGATAAAATAGATGAAAGATAAGGTGAGAAAATAAAGTTGTGGGGCGTAATTCTTCTTTACTAAATAACAGGGTGTGAATGAAGGATTAAGTGATGTTAATAGGTGCAGCCATCTTTTTATCCATGGTGATCCATGTTGTTTATTTTTCCTCCGTTACCCATTTAGTCTCTCTCCTCCATGAAGATATAAATATTCTTTCATCCTTGCTTTGCATATCCATTGGTTTCTACCTTTTATATTTTCCATATTTTTCTTCTTCATTTCAAAATTTTCCCTTTATAAATTGTGTCATATGCTATAATATCAATTTGCTTGGATTTTCCCTAAGAACCCTACACGATTAGATATTACAAAAGAAAAAATTTGAAAATAATGTATAAAACACAAGTGAAAATTCTACAAACCAATTTTATCTGATCCATCAAAAGATTACAAAGAAACCCTAAATTGAGAAGTAATCTCAAATCCAAAACCATAAAACAATGACTCTCATAAACCTAAAAGAAAATTTATGCCTCTATTTATAACAAAAAGTATTTGGTGCATAAATCATCATTTTATGACATTAAAAAATTGATGCATCTAATTTAAGTGGGTAAAATTTTCTTTATGTATTCATATATTCAATATTATTTCATGGAAGTTCAAAAATGTGTTTTCCTTTATTATATTTGGCTAATTCTATGCATACACCTGAAATTGTTATACATACGCCGAAAATTTTATTAAACTCACACACACCATTTTTTACTTAATATACACCACACAGATTACAAAACCACCCTTAATTTTAAATAAAACAAAGCCCTTATTTTATTTCTGTTAACCCAAAAAAGGTTCAACACCCTGGATTGAGTGGTGAAAGCACCAGCTCTGTTCTTACAAAGAAATAATATAGAGAATAAATGTATAAAAAGGAGAAATAGTAAAAAGACAAGAAGATTTTATATTAATTCGTTTGTTAATAAAGCCTATGTCCACTTTATAACTTTTTATTAACTAACCGATGTTGCAAGTGGAATCAGATTAAAATATAGTTAAATCTTCTAAGTTAGATCAAGTCATCAGTGTTAGAGTTCACTAGAGTATCGCAATGAATCTTTTAGATGACTGTTGTGTGGGAGAAGAAGAGTGAAGAATAATCTCTGTAGAGTTCCAGCAACCACTCTGGAAGCCCTCGTTTATGTTGTAGGTTGGATTGTATTTATAGGGGTTGGAAAGCTATTGGGTTAGGCTGCCTTGCCAGATGCTTGCAGACGGACATACGAAGGTGCATCGAAAGTTTCATAGTGAACCGAGTCAATCTGATGGATCGCTAGCGATCCTTCCTTAACCCTTTTGGGTCGTTGACGATTCAGTTGCTTGTGATGCTTTGCTTCATCCTCTTCTTTATTCTTCATGGAAATCTATCACAATCATATAGATTGCTAGCGATCCATAGAGCATGGATCACTAGTGATCCATGTACTTAAGGTTATTTTTGAGTGATCTCGATTTGGTTGTCTTCCTATCTTCTATTTCATTGTCTTGTCGAAATATCAAGTCATTTGGAGTTTGCTTGATCATCCATAACTCACTCAAAAATTAACAAAATTAGATGAAACTTTGCAGGTACACTATAGAGGATGTGTGGGACCTACATCATTAATTTCAAGTGATGAGGACCAAGCTACGTGGGTCGCTAGCGATCCATCAATATGGATTGCTAATGATCCATAATACCTTCTCCAATCATGCTCTTTTTTTGCGAGCCTTCCTTTATGTCATCTAGGTGTTCCCTCTAGATTTCAAGTCAATCCAATTTCATATGGGTTCAGTAGGTCCATTTTAAGCTAGCTGCTTTGGTCAAAACTGCTTGAATCAGACGAGTCTTTACTTCTTTAACTATGCTGCTTCAAATGCTATGAAACTTGGTAAGTATTATGAAGAGGTAGTAGATCATGATGCAAGAGGCTTTGACAACCCATGAAGCTTCCTCATGGATCGCTAGCGATCCATCCCTTTAATGGATTTTTGGGTAATTCTTCTTGAGTCTCTCTTGTCCTATTCCTCTGGTCTTTTTGGTCAAGCTTGAGTTGTTTTGGCTTGACTTAGATGTTCTAACTCATATGGATTCCTTCTTGGGTGTAAACCCAGTTAATATTTGCTTCTAGAGTATGCTTTCGTTGGAAACATAGTGTGCGATGGAATCAGAAAAGTTTCGGATTACTACTTTGAGAATTTCAATGAATCAATGGAGTCCATTTCAAGATGTTGTTTTCAATTGACTAACTTCTGATAGCTGTTCTTTTTATGATTTCAATCTGAATTTCAATTCCTAGTATTAACGATGCTATCTTTGCTCCGTAGTTTACACAAGGGTTTAGGTCGACAAGTGGGTGCATGATGAAGGTTTGGAGTCGACCTATATAGTTTTAACTCGACCGACGATGAAGCTTAGTTTTGTCTCGAACAATTATCTGGCGTTCTGAGCGAAGTCTTGCTCTTTGTCTTTAACGGTTTCTTTTCAAGGATTTAATTAAGTTCCTGTCAACATTTTGAATTCTAATACGATGATTTATTCCAAAATCGGATATAGTGGTTGATTCAATCATATCGCACTTCTTATTTTTATACTCCAGTGATCCTGAAAAGAAAAGCTTCCTACACCGCTTCGGATAGCGGCTCTGTTACCAATCATTGATCGCTAACGGGAAAGTGTAAAAAAGATAATTTCAAAGGGAGATATGGATTTTTTTTCAAATGTAAGCAAGCTATCTATACTAGGTTGTTCATTTACAATATTCGAGCGTTCGAAATTATGTAGATAACACACTACATCTACCCCGGTCAATGATCTGAACCTGATGAGTCAATATATGCTGACTTTCCTTGGATTTCGGGCGTTGATTATACAAGATATTATTTAAAGTAAAACATACCACATAGGGTCGAATGCCAAGTTTACATTCGAAAGCCGATGTATCAATAGTTTTATTCTAGAGGTTTCTTCTTATCATCACCAAACTTCGGGTGATGTCATATTCCCTCAAGTTAGAACCAAAATGATCTAGTTAGATCGTAAGTAGGTCATTGATCTTTCTCGTCATTTCTAGACTGTGAGCGATGGTTGATTTTGA
This sequence comes from Allium cepa, assembly GCA_030765085.1. Lineage (NCBI taxonomy): Eukaryota > Viridiplantae > Streptophyta > Magnoliopsida > Asparagales > Amaryllidaceae > Allium > Allium cepa. The sequence continues at coordinate 473,248,769 of CM060931.1, forward strand.
ACGTTGAATCCTTTATTTCCTTTATTGGCGATTTTGTTGCCAGAATGCTCTGTTTTGCGATACAGAATCATTATCTAACCAACCTCGCAATTATTCATGTTCGAAATTCTCAAGATTTCTTTCGATCAAGTATCTATACGTCTATCCTTGCTTGTGGGATTGGCTATTTTGAACGCCAATATTTGGGCGATTGTGAGAGACGGAGAAGTTTGGGGCAAATGATTCGATTTCTCCTAGTCATGCTATCAATACTATTCTAGGTTTAAGGAAGTCCGATGATTTTAGTTCTGACCTTCCATGATTTTCCCTACATGTCCTTAGCTATGCATGCTTTGCTTGATTGCTATCGTCACAGAAGTTGCGTTCATACGCCAATTTCTGTCTTCAGGAATTGATAACGTAACTGCTTAGTTCCAAGCAACATTTCCTCGAGGCTTCCTATCTTTTGGCTGTATCTAAATTCTTATTAATTTGAGTGCAGGAAATTCGGCTGTGCACTAGCTTTTGTCCCTATAAATTAGTGCACGAGCAATTCAATCCTATGATTTCACTTCGGTGCTGCATTATTCCCGTGTAGTGGCCGATTCTTGTGATGAAAGGTCAAACCATTCGGCTAACCAATTAATGGTTGTGCCTTCCTGTTCTTGTCCATTTTTGGGCAATGGTAGTTTTCTGAAGACAAGAGTCGAATCTAAATTGAGGACCAACTTCTATCTCTGGGAGCTAGTGCATTGATGGTTTACTACGATGAGTGTTTCTCATAGAACCTGTAGATTAAAGTTTTCCTAGCATTTTCGACGCAACATCAGTACATAGTGAATAGAAAATTTCTCGGCAATGTTGGTACTTAGGAAATAGAGAGTTTCTCGTCATTGCCGGGGGAATACCGATAATTATGAAATAGAAAGTTTCTCGATGTTGCCAGGTCAACACCGGTACCTAAGAAACGAGAAAAGGCCTTAGCTTTTCCGGGGCAACACTGACATTCAGAAGGTTGGGATCAGATTTCTCTATTGATTCGGCAATCCTTTTAATCTAGGTGGGCACTATTTTTGGTCTTCGAAAACTTGCATTTCGATGATTGGATTGTAGAAGTTTTTTCTTAGTGCTGCCTGTCTTTGGGAAATGTTAAAGTCATGTTGGTTTGGATTGAATCATTCATCTAATCATATATAGTTGGGTTGATCCCTTTTAACCCAATGTGGCTACTTTTCTCAATGTTGCTTAACTTCGAGATACATATGTTCAAGAAGGACGGGAGTCCCAGGCGTTTTCGTTGCCTAGACTTGTTTATCGCCATCAAGTGTTACCTTTGTAAGTGCAGGGTTGTTTCTTAACCAATTTCATGATTATTCTTATTTACAAAAATCAGATTTCCTCGAACCGATTTTTATTATCATCTGACTTCTATTTGCGAAACCCTTCATTTCTAGGCAAGACCCTTTATTTCTAGGTGTCAAATTTCAAGTTCTTATAGAAAATTAGAAATTTCGGAGCAAGTCATCACATTGTCCTTGATATGACTACGCTAATTCCTATCTTAATCACGGACGGTACAGTTCGGTAGTGTTTGTCTTGAATTTGTGACACTTTCGAAAATTAATGGTTTGGCTGCTCGATTTTTGGCGTTCTCTCTTAGCTATTGTCTTTCTTTGGATAATAGCTGCTTTTCTACAAGTTAGGGTTTGAGACCTCAGTCGAGCACCTGCATTTGTCTTTGGAAACTAGTGCATTGATTAATTGAATCTGGAAATGCCTTCTGTCGTCATCTATCTCTAGATGACGGTAAGCTCTTCCTTTTATTGCAAGTTGGAGCAATTTTCTATCTTGACCACGTGTTAATGTGTTATGTGTCCCTTAGCCATAGGGTTTCAATTGTACATTAACTTTGGTCAAAGATCAGAATTCTGTATCGAATTCTTGGTTTGTTAAATTTGTGGCATTACCGAAGCAATGTCAGTTTTTCGGGTGGTGGAAGTTTATCTCTGTTAAACCTGAAATAGACAAGTTTCTCAGTGTTGTCGAGACAACACCGATACTTAAATTTTTTAACGGTTTTCTGATAATGCTGGATCAACATAAAGTAATGCTTGCACGGCTTAAAATATGTGACTTTTAAGACTGCACGGCTTACGAAGTGCGCGGACCATGAAATGCGTGGCTTTTGAGAGTGCATGGCTTACAAAATGTGCATAATGGTTTGGGCTTTACCGATGCTGGAGGCACGATACTAGTTCTTAGAAGGTAAGGATTAAGTTTTCTAATCAATCCGGCAATTTGACTTCGCTGGAACACAATTTCGTCGGTTTTAAGAGATAATTGGTTTTTGGATAGGGTAACCGTGGCTTGGACGATCCTCTCGTATTTTAGGAAGATGTGCATGTCCAAACAGATAAGGTTGCCATGTTGGAAAGATGTACAACGGGCCGCACGGAGATGGTTATGAAGAAAGAGCTTGTGGGAGTTTGGGGGAAGGACTCTTAGTTTTTTTCCCAAACTGACGTACAATCTAAGAGGAAAAGGAACTAGACACCAAGGGTAGTAAAAAAGGAGTTGGGAAGAAGTAAGCAAGTATCAGGCTTCTACTTCGTTTGTTAGGCTAGCTAGGTTGTAAAGTCCATGGTTGTCTAAATGCCAGAATTTTTGATCGTGAATAATAGAACCATGGCATGATTAATCTCGTCCTTCCTTGTGGCTATTCAAGTATGTGCGACGCCTCCCATGCCATGGGTCTATTGGTGCACTTGAACTATACCCAGGGTCTCTCCATAACTCATATGGTTTCCCCCAGCCTAGTAGGTGCAGTTCTCCTCAGTTCTAAGTCTGGGATTGATTCGAGTCAGCCTTTGATTAACCACAAGGTTGGTTCAGTTTTGGCTTAGTTCCTTTGAGTGACTTTGAAGCTCTAGAATTCAGCACCGTTTGTTTCATCGATTGTTGGAAGTGATTCCATTAACTATGTGGAGGGACTGGTATGATTGTCGATTTAGGGAGCATGACTTCGTCAACTTCAAGAGGCTTTAGATTATATAGCTGATGATCTTCCAGTTCACCTTCGCAGATATCATTCGTACATAAATTTGGCTAATCTACCGGTTCGCCTTCACGATGCTTTAGTTCGTGAAAGACCTTTTCATTTGCGAAAGGTTTTTTGGATCAGAAAACCGCAGGTCTATAGGTTTACCTTCAAGATGCTTTAGTTCGTAAAAGATCTTCCTGTTCGCGAAGGGTTTTTGGATCAGATGATCGTGGATCTACTGGTTTACCTTCATGATGCTTTAGTTCATGAAAGACCTCCACGTTCGTGAAGGTTTTTTAGATCAGATGATCGACGATCTACCGGTTTGCCTTCATGATGCTTTAATTTGCGAAAGACCTTTACGTTCGCGAAAGGTTTTTTAGATCAGTCGACCACTGATCTACCGATTCACCTTCACAACGCATTAGTTCATAAAAGACCTTCACATTCATGAAGGGTTTTTCTGATCAGATGACCGTTGATCTGCCGGTTCACACACACAACGCTTTAGGTCGTAAAAGATCTTCACGTTCATGAAGGGTTTTTTGGATCAGATGACTCTTGATCTACCGATTCACCTTCACGATGCCTTTAGTTTATGAAAGTCCTTCAGGACACTTTAGCTCGTGAAGGAGTTTTTGTGGTCGGATGTCCGACAGATATCCGATGACTAGACGACCTTAGAGTGATAGTTTATAGACTCCAAGTTAATTTTTGGATCGTGTGTTCGACAACCCAATGGCGTTAAAGCAATGATTCATCAACTTCAAGAGGAATTTTAGTCGGATGTTCAGTGACCGGACGGCCTTGAAACGATAATTCATCAACTCCAGGAAAAGTTCCAGGTCGTGTGTCCCATGGTCCAATGGTATTAAAGTGATGATTCAATGACTTGAAAAGGAATTTTGGGATACATCTCATGAGAACACAATTTTATCTATTCCTGGAGACTAAGGAGTTGGATCTGTTTGTTCAACGATCCTTTGTACAAGGCTTCTTGATGCAACCAGAGCAATGCCAGTTCTCAAACGGAGGATTGACATGACTCATTGAGGGCTTAGAAGCATCTCTTTCGCCATGCTCTCTGCAATGCCCCTAGTATCCTAGAATGGCCCATTTAGAAAAAAGTTAGAAAAGGAAAGATAAGAAGGCATCGCTTTAGGTTACTGCCCCATTCCTTAGTTGCTAGATAGCTAGAATGTTATTTGATAATCATCCTTTCATTTGATTTTGTTAGTTGGCCAGTATGCTTTTCTTCTGGGACTTAGTAACCTTGCTTCGGTAGAGGGTCCCTAAGGTCATGTAGCTTCTTCACTGTTTGGTGTGTTCTTTGGCAAATCACTGGGTTTGTCTTCTGCCAATTGCACTACCTCTAGTCTTTAGAACCGGTTTGCCTTTCCATAGAATTCTTCCAGGGTAGTAGGTTGTTTCAACCTTTAATGATTACTGAGGGCCTTGCAATAGACTACGTCCACCGCCCTCACTTCATCCATATGCTAGTCATACTTTTTTTTGATAAACTACATGCAGAATGGTTTCGGTGAATGGGTTTCGATTAAGGAAGATGCTAAAATCATTGTCCGACTAGTCCGTTTTCAAGTTACGGTTGTTTATAATGCTTGAGAATGATATATGCATAATTATTTATGCTGGAATGATTGGAAATGTCGATTGAATGATAAACCACTTATAATGGGGACATGGATCGGGGACGATCCTTAGAAAAATTCACATGAGATCGGTCTGGGGTGACAAAGAAGGCCCTATAAGGCTGCATTTCAAATTTCAAGGTATTTGGAGTTTGCATGTTCGAGTTATGGACAAAAGAAGATGGATCGGCATTGATGGATCGGTGGTGTTTTACATGGAGTCCAACTCAATAAAATTTTCCATTTGCTTGGAACCAATACATGGTTTGCATGGGGCATAGAATTTGAAGTGCTGGGTTGGTGATAAACGTCGCTTGGAGCCATTTGCATGTTCGCTTAGAGAAAATCTTGGTTTTACCCATGTTTGATTTCAGGCCAGAATTTCCTAGGTTTACTTCGGGTCAAATGGGTGATTACCGGAGTTCGACTTTGAGTCAAGACTTCCAAAATCTGCTTCAAGTCAAATAGGCGATTACCCGAATTCGACTTCAACTCAACCTTGAGGTGAGTTTTTCAACAACCATTTTGATGATTTTTTACAATTTTTGACGATGGGTGCTCCATGATGGGATTGGAAGCTAGTCAATTGGAAGTGGTCACAATAAACCACAGGAACTTGGCCTAGTAATCGATCTTGGTTTGTATCATATCTTCGTGGTTCTCCTACTTCTAGGAGTACCACTTGAGTAGCGGCTCCTCATCCATTGCTTAGCACTATGTTAGACACTGGTTTTAGAGCTTCTTCTAGAATTTTGCACGTTGGCATTTTCATCCAATTTGTCTTCCTCAAATTGTTTGACATTTTCAAAGCTGGAGAGAACCATCATTATATCCTCCAGTGGGTTTTTGACTCCTACTCTGGGTTTGTAGCAAGTGCTTTTGCAGTAGGTGGAGTATTAACGTTTTCTTCTGTCATGATTCATGGAGCTCCGCTCGTTGCTTCCTTTTGCCTCTGCCTTCTATTTCTTCGTTCAAGCCAAAAACAGAAGAATGCTCTTGCTCCGTAGCAGCCATGGCCTCAGGCACCATTCTAGGTGCTAAGTGATTGGAGTGCTAAGAGAGCATTTATCTTTTCCATAAGAGCCTTTTGACTGTTTTCCATTTTATGGTTAATTTCATCAATCATCTTGTTCAATTCTCCCTTAGTCACAACTTCATGCTATATGGAGGATCCTGGAACCTGACCTTTAGAGTTGGCTCCTAATAGCAGGTTGTTGGGGTTGTTTACTTCAATTTTCTGAGGGTTTTTTTCTTCTCCAGCAATGGTAGCTTCTATGGATCTTTCGAAGGTAGTTCTTTTTCTTCCTGGTGCCATTTATTATTAACAGAAAATCTTCTAAGTGGAGATTGAGGATCTAACTTCTGAACCTATCTGATCCAAAGTAGATCGCTAGATTCAAGCCTGAGTTAGGTTCTCGGTGAAATCACCAAAATGTTAGCCCAAAAAACAGATCAACACTTTGGATTGAGTGGTGAAAGCATAAGATAAGTTCTTAAAGAGAAATAATATAGAGAATAAATGTAAAAAGAGCAGATATAGTAAAAATACAAGAATATTTTTACAGTGGTTCGGCTGTTAATGAAGCCTTCGTCCACTTTATGATTTTCTATTAACCGATTGCTGTTACAAGTTGAGTCGGATTACAATATGGTTGAGTCTTCTAAGTTAAATCAATTCATCTGTGTTAGAGTTTACTAGAGAATAATAATGACCCTTTAAATGACTATTGAATGGGAGGAGAAGAGTGAAGAATAATCTTTGTAAAGCTACAGTAACCAGTCTAGAAGCCCTTATTTATGTTGCAGGTTGGATTGTATTCATAGGGGTTGAAAAGTTATTGGGCTAGGACACCTTGCTAGATGCTTGCAGACGAATATACGAAGGTGCACTGAAAGTTTCACAGCGAGCCGAGTCAATCTAATGGAGCGCTAGCGATCCATAGGTTATGGACCCTCAACGATCCATATCTTTTGGGTCGCTGACGATTCAGTTGCTTGTGATGCTTTCCTTCGTTCTCTTCTTTAGAATTCATGGCAATCTGGCACAATCATATGAATTGCTAGCGATTCATAGAGCATGGATCGCTAGTGATCCATATACTTAGGCTACTTTTTAGTGATCTCCATTTGATTGTCTTCCTATCTTCTACTTGAGTGTGTTCCCCAAATATCAAGTTGTTTGAAGTTTGTTTGATCATCCATCTTTATAGGTCATCTGGCCCAAATGAATCATCCATAACTCACTCAAAATGTATTAAAATTAGATAAAATTTTGTAGGTACACTTTATAGGGTGTGTGGGACCTGCACTATAAATTTCAAGTAATAGGTCCAAGCTACGTGAGTCGTTAGCGATCCATCAAGATGGGTCACTAATGATCCATAATACCTTATCCAGTCATGCTCATTTATTCTATGAGCATTTTTTATGTCTTCTAAGTGTTCCCTCCAAATTTCAAGTCAATCTGATTCCATATGAGTTTTGTAGGTCTAGTTTAAGTTAGCCGATTTGGTCAAAAAAGCTTGAATCAAACGAGCCTGCACTTCTTGGACTACGTTGCTTGGAATGCTATGAAACTTGGTAAGTATTCTAAGAAGAGATAGCAGATCATGATACAAGAGGGTTTGACAACCCATGAAGATTCCTTATGGATTGCTAGAGATCCAACCCCTTAGTGGATTTTTGGGTAATTCTTCTTGATTCCCACTTGGCTTATTCCTCTTGTTTTTTTTTGGTCGAGTCTTGAGTTGTTTTAGTTTGGCTTAGATTTCTAACTAATCTGGATTCTTGCTTTGGTAAAAACCCAGTTAACAATTTCAGTAACTCTCTCATGTACTAATTGAAATAAGTTTCTTAAATTCACCTTTTTAAATTTCAATTTCCAAATTCAAGTGCCTTAAAATTGAATTCAAATTATTTAATCATTTATATTTAACGCTTTTAATTTAATTTTTGAAAATTAAAATTTTATACATATTAAGTTTTGATGTTAAATTTAAACTTGGTTTATTTTAAGTAAAAGAAAGAGAAAAATTCAATACTCTACAAATCATATTGATTTCAGTAACCATTTTAAATCTTAAGTTTTATCTTTAATTTGAAGTGGAAAATGTTAAAATTGATTATACATGAATATAACCAGTGTATAAATAGAATTTGATACCTAAAAGGATTTTAAATTTAACTCAACTGATAATATAAAAAAAATAGCCACTTTATTAAAGAAATTATATTGATTGCACTATAATTTGTGATTCTTTAATATTGATTTTTTTTTATTTTCTTAAACTAGGGCATTTTTGTTTAATATTTTATATAAAAAATTATGGTGTAGGTAAAACAATTAATGATGTATGAATATAGTATGCCATTATATTTATGTGATTTTGTATCACAAATCACAATATTTACTTCAACATTGCGTAAGTACAAAAATTTGCCGTTGGTACAAACTATTTGCCTGGACAATCTTTGGGGAAAAATTGTTAAATATTATTTGCATTAAATGAAAAATAAACACAAATATATTTATGACTAATGAATAGCTCAATTTATTGCAGTTTCTGGGATAATATCTAATGATGTTGCCATTGATGGTGCATGATGTTTTCTAAAGGTATGTAATTTCAATTTATTTCAATACACATAGACTTACGCATTCTTTTAGATGCAAAAATTGATTGCTACTTGCGTACCAAGTTTTTCCAGAATTTTATTTGTGAAATATACATTAGTTTTAGGGCTATTATGGTAATGGTTACCGTAAAATATCATTACTGTTACCTAGTGCCCTGACCCGACTATATTAGGCTGATCGCGCAGGCCAGACTTGACTGTTGATGAGAAGGGTGATCATGAGACAACATATGCGTAACCTAGATATAAAGTCTGGACAGTTATACAGAGCCCGGAATAGACAGAGTTGATAGATGGACAACGCAGGATGTTAGAAAGATGGAAGTTAGCGCATATGAGATAGGGATTGCATAGTGGTTTGGCGATATGGACAAGATGATATGGGGTTCGGTATAACTTGGATAGACTATAGGGATTGGCATGGTTATGTGGCTAGGGAGTCAGCTTGGGTGGAAATGCGGAGCAATCGGTATAAGATGTGGCATCTAGTCCAATGTGGTTCAACGGCATCAGATGGATCTGTATAATATGGTGGATAGATAAGGATCGACATGGTAAGCCTAGTGGATAGCAAATGTACGTATGTGAAGGAATCGGCATAACATGCAACAAACATACGGATTAGCCTAGTGAAGGGTCGCCATAGAGTTCGGCATTCATCTCTTAGGAATTGTGGATCGGTATTGCTCACAAAGGAAGGGTTGGCATAATATTTTGAGTGGCACGGATTGGTATACATTAAGGAACTGAGAGGGTTTAATGCTATCATTTGGAGGATCGACACTCCCTTGACCAGATTGAGATTTGAACTAAAGATCAACAATAACTAGAGCTCCACATATCTAAACACCTTGATATTTGAAGCACCATCATGTTGGAGCATATGAGAGCTACCATAGGGATCGCTAGCCCAAAGTCAACGTATGGAGGGATCAGTACCGATCCCTATCCATTGAGTGTTAGGCCTAGCGCTTCCCATGGTGGGCCTATAGGATTGAGAAGGTCTTGTGACCGAAGTTCCAGTCAAATTGGCGGCCGTATTCATCTATAGATACAGGCCTAAGTGGTCATTTTGGGGCTCTTACGTTGTTTTTTAGAATCCACCATTATTGTAATCAACTTCCTCCATTCCTTTATATCTCTTATTTTTCGTTGCTATTTGTAATTGTAATCTAGTTAATTGAAAAGTAATAAAGAGAATATTCAAAGTGGACGTAGACAATCAACGCCGAACCACTATAAATTTTGTTGTTTCTGGTTTCTATGGTGTTTTCTTGTTATATTGTGATTTTCCTCTTTTTTTCATTTAATTTCTTCATTTATTTCTCTACTTAAACCTATTCTTAGGCATTTATGGCCAATTTAGTTGCAAACATTTTTGTGCTTCCACTATGTACTTGATCTCAGCCTGTTCGGATCCCCTTTATTGCTACTGGATTGAGGAAATCCTCCAAAGGAGATCCAGATTCATTGTTAGAAGTTCTTAGATACTATTCAGATTTACTAGAATCTAAGCAAAGAAATTCAGAATGGTGAGGCATACCAGATTAACTTCCCAGAACATTGATGTAACTGAAACTACCAACACCCAACAAGAGCCCTAAGTAAGTAGCATGCTAATGTGAATATGGAGCCTGTTGAAGTCCAGAATCCCATTGATTCCATAACTAAAGCTGAATTCAACAACCCGACGAGGGAGCTGATGGAGAACCGTAGGCAGCTGAAGGAGAAAATCTTGACTAATGCCAACTTGATGAACCGGATTGCTCAACAGTAGTGTCAAAGCGCCAGAAGGAATCTTGCTTCCTACTCGATGTTGGATAGTTCGGCCTCATTATACAAACAGGCGTTGACATCGTAGAGTTGAAGCGGTGCGAACGGGGACATCAAAGCACCAAGATGGATCGGTGCTAATCCCTCCCTAGGGATCGATACTAATCCCTCAACCAAAGGGGTTGTCTCTCAAGCGAAATTGGGAGGACGTGCCGGAGCTGGGTCCGGAAACTTGGATGCTAGAGTACATGTGGATGCTGACCAACTGCCTCTCCGAAACTACGACGAGATGAATACTCATAGGGAACATCAGGAGGATGATAGACCAAGGAGGTGTGAGGTGGCCTATAGACATCGACCAGAACATTCACGTGAGGTGGAGTGCGACCACCACTTGGCACCGCCTATCGAGACACCGAACTTATCGGCGATGGTCAGACAGCTGGCAATGGAGAATCAAGGTTTGACAAATGTTGATTGAGGAATCTTGAGGATCCATACCCGATTTTCTGACAATGTTTTACATGCGCACTATCCTAGAAGGTTTAACATGCCCACGATGCCTGCCCACAAGGGAAAAACCGACCCCATGTAGCACATCATGAGGTACGAATGGCTGATGGATTCAGCAAGAGTGAATGATGACACAAAATGTAGATGCTTACATATAACTCTCTCTAGGATCGCCATGATGTAGTTCTCAAGATTACCCCCATGGCCAATCTCAAGATTTGATGAACTAGCAATAAGATTTGTGGAGCAGTTCTAGATCCATGCTACTCGCCCTAAAGATGTGATGTCATTGTCCAATTTAATCTAGGCTTTTGGGAGTACTATAGGACTATTTGCAGAGATTTCATGTTGTTACCACTGAAGTTAGTAACCCAAATAACCATGCGATACTCACGGCTATGACAAGAGTGGTTGACCCGAAATTGGCGACTGGCTAACTAGAAAACTGCCTGCTATGCTGAAAGATTTCTATTCAAAGATAGCCCAGTTTTTGAGGAAGGAAGAAGCCAGATTATGTAGAAAAAGCAATGCTATAAGGCCAAGAGGGGAAGCGGTGCAAAGCAACGTCGCCTTAAAGCGCTCTAACGAGAGTTCTGGGAAGGCTCATGTCAATGTTCAGAACAAGTAGAATCAACGGAAAAGAAGTAGTGAAGGAAATCGAGACCGAAAGAAGGAGCCCGAATGGCCGAAGCCAAGGTTTCCTATGTATGCCAGCTACACACCTCTCAACGCATCTCTGGACAATATTTACTTGTCCACTTGTAATAATTTTCAATATAAGAAGACGCGTCCGAAGGAGTCAACAAAGACACAAAAGCGGACTGGAAAGTATTATCGGTTCCATGAATTTTATGGGCACAAATGACCGAGTGCAGGCATCTCCAGGATGCCATTGAAAATTGATTCGGGAGAAGAAGTTATAGCAGTTTGGGAAAAATCCATAGGACCGCAGACAGGGGACACCTGACCCCAATTTAGGGCAAGCTCCACATTGGGCTGAGGAGCCTATGCGGATTGGACGAAGATTGGTAATAAACATGATAGTTGGTGGACCGCACCCCGCGGATAGAAGTTGGTAGGAAATGGAGCGTTATGCCAGTGCGATGAAACATGTGTAATTTGAATGTTGTGAAAATATGGAGGACGGAACTCCGTCCAAGCAACAACGGACGATGACTGATGATATAGTGTTCAGGAGCAGGGATGCTGATAAAGTAGAGGCCCCTACAATTGATCCGATGGTCATTTCGGCCATGATTGGCCCTGCTCTAATGAGGAGAATTTGGATTGATTGTCGAAATTCTGTAAACATTATTTTTAAGAAAAATTATGAAAAAAATGAGAATGAAGGCCCAGGATTTAAAACCATCTAAAGCTCATATATATGGTTTTAATAGTGTGGCTACTGAGGTAGTTGTATGGAGTTGTAGTAGAGTTGGGCGAAGGTAAACATAGGATAGTGCGGATCACGTTGTTCATTGTTTTGGATTTTGAATAGTCGTGCATTGCTTTTCTGGGATGTCCGGCCCTGGCTAAGTATTTCAAGCAGCTCTTTACTTGTGGTGTTTAACTTTGACATCTCCAACTGATAATGGAGTAGGTGTTGTGCATGGTGATTAGGCGACTGGACGTGCTTGTTATGTGGCTGAGCTGAGAGATGTCTAGCATAAAGAAAAGGGAAAGAGTGTTGATTCATCTCTAGGGCATCAAATAAATGTTTTCCTTTCTTTGACCTGATAAGGAAGTGAAAGAGGAATTTTGAATGGATGCAGGATTGTGAAGATGTGTTCCGAGCCCTGGTGAATCATTTGGAGAGACCCTCAGTCTTCTCGATGCCCATCGATCACAAGGAATTGTATCTTTACTTGGCTGTATCACTGCATGCTATAAGTGCCTCCTTGATCCACGAGGAGAACCGGATTCAGAGACCGGTGTATTATGTCAGTTAGTGATCGATAGGTGCAAAAAAAATTACCCGAGGATAGAAAAATTGGCGTACTGCTTGCTAATCCCATCATGCAAACTTCTCCCCTACTTCCAGGCATATCCAATCAACATTTACACTGACCAGCATTATGATAGGTTCTACAGCACCCTGAGGCATCTAGGAGGTTGCTTAAATGGAACATCGAGCTCGGCTAATTCAACGTTACATATCTACCACAAAAAGCTATCTAAGGGCAAGCATTAGTGGACTTCATAGAGGAATTTACCATGCAGGACGAGCCTTAGAGAGTAGTGTGATCCGTACTATGCGATGGAAGATGTACATCAGTGGAGCATCTAACGATCATTGTTTCGGAGCTGGGATTGTTCTTGTAAACCCTGAGAATCGATCAATTTGCTATGCTTTGAAGCTTGATTTTCCTGCTACAAATAATGAAGCCAAGTATGATGCACTGATTGCTAGACTTAAAATTGCTAGAGAACTCGGACTAAAGTCTTTTGAAATCTTTTGCGTCTCACAACTAGTGGTGTATTAAGTTAGAGGAGACTATCAGTCTAAGGGGCTACGACTTTCCCCGTATCTTGCATGGGTTCAGAAGCTATTGATGGATATCAAATACAATGACATTTCACATATCCCCCACAAGCAGAACAGAGAGATCGGCTCATTGGCAAAGTTCGCTAGTACCGGTGATGCACAATAGATGGGCTTGGTTCCAGTCGAGAAATTACATAACCCAAGCATAAATATGATGGAAGTTGATTAAGAACTAGAAGCGGAGCCTGAAAAGGAATTGTTTACGACTCTATTTAAAGCATACTTGTTGCATGGAATCTTGCCAGAGGGGAAAAAAGAAAAGGGCGAGTCCTTCGTAAAGCTTCACGGTACATTATATGTTACTTCGGCCTTCTATGAACTATCATGATAGATAACGAGACTCGGTTTTGATAGTGCCGAGTTTAAAGAATTTTATCGTAGATATCGTTTTGAAAAGAGGTTTGCGACGGTCGCTCACCATCAGGAAAATGGAAAGGTTGAAGCTGTAAACAAGATTATCAAATCTATTCTGAAAAAGCGTTTGGAGAAGGCTAGAGGCAAGTGGGTTGATGAAATTCCTATGGAACTTTTGGCCTACAGGACCACTCACACGTCCACGACTGGCCATGCTCCATTCTCTCTTGCTTATGGAGCCGAAGTAGATATACCTGTAGAACTCGAAGTCCCTTCTCACTGAGTAACTTAGTACAACCCTAGAATGAACCGAGACTTCTCTTGGAATCTTTGGAATTTATCGATGAGAAACGCAAGGAGGTCGATTTTAGAGCATCTGCACATCGACATCGAGTCGCCCGATATTACAACATGAAAGTACAATTGAGAACCTTTGAAGTTGGCAATCTTGTCCTGAAACGAGTTTTTCTGGTCCCATCGCACATGAATTGGACATAGGAAAGACCTTACGTCATTGAACAGAGGCTTGGAGAAGGAACTTTCAAGCTAGCGACTGTTGATGGCGCGACACTTCCAAGAGTGTGAAATAGAGAACATTTACGATGCAATTTCACTCAGAACATTTCATTGTATTTCAGTCCTATTTACTTTCGACATTTGCTTTAGTATTTGATTTTTTGAACGTGTAATAAGAAAAGTTAGTTTGTTCCTTTTCATGTGATGAATAAAATCTTGAACTCCTTTTGCATAAACGACTATTATTATATTTTATGCTAAGTGTACAATGAAACTATTTGATATCGATATGTGTGATGCGTGAGCAAATTTGTGAAGTTTGAAATCCATCAATCATACCAATCCCTGATGGGATCGATCAAAATGAGCTCCGTAAATTTGTTCGGCTGATGACTCCCGTAGATGAACCAAAGGGTGGTACTCGTAAGAAGGAGCAAAGATCACCGGCAATTTAAAAATTGAAAAATAATCTGGGTGAAAAAACCACTGGCCCGGGAGAATACACGACTACCTACGAGAAAACTCTAATTCCCCATAGTGTGGACTGGAGTGTGGACAATCCAAGTGGAAAAATGACTGCCCACGAGTAAACTCTAAGTCCCAAGATTGCAGACTGGAGTGAGACAATCCGAGCGAAAAAACTTCTGCCCTGAGCAGATACACGACCGCCCACAAGAAACCTTTAAGTCCCCAGAGTGCGGACTGGAGTATAAACTATTCGGCTGAAAAATGAATGCCACGGGCGGAAACATGACTACTCACTAGAAAACTCTAAGTCCTCAGAGTGCGGATTAAAGTATAAACCATTCGACAGGAAAATGACTACCACGGGTGGAAACGTGACTGCCACGAGAAAAATCTAAGTCATCGGAGTGCAGCTAAAGTATAAACTATTCGACGGAAAAACGACCGCCACGGGCAGAAACATGAGTGCCACGAGAAAACTCTGAGTCCCTGGAGTGTGGTTTGCAGTATAAGTCATTTAGCGGAAAAACAACTACCATGGGTGATGTCCACGAGAAAAACTCTAAGTCCCCGTAGTGCGGACTAGATAACCATTCGACGGGAAACGATTGCCTCAGGTGAAAATACGACCGCCCACGACAAAAACTCTAAGTCCCCGCAGCGCAGATGGAGTATTAGCAATTCGGGTATGGCTAATCACCCATGGAAATCCTAAGTCCCCAAAGTATGGACTGAAGCAAAAACATAAGTTGAGCAAAAACCGACCGCATGCAAAATAACTCTGAGTCCGCAGACCGCGGACTAACTCGTAAACTCAATGGGTGGATTGACTGATTTTGACTGTTCTCTATCCCATGAATTCCAACCTCAAATCGACGAAAGAAATTCAAATTGCTAAAGGCGGGATGTGACAGCTCATTACAGTTCTAGCTTAGCACTCTTTATAACTTAAGGCAATGATAATAGAGAGGCCTTGAGATGAAGATAGTGAATTATTAACGAGACTTGCAAAAATTATTACAAGTACATGGAAAGGAAAGTAATTATTAAAGTATTGAAGTACTGATTCGCATGATGGCTAATCACAAAACAAAAACTTTTATTCAACAGTCTTTAAAATCTGTTATAAGTTATTCCAAAAGTTTAGGGTTCGTGCCCGTAAACTTAATACCAAAAAAAACAATACACACATTTAAATTATTCTAGCTATGTACAACGACACAAAGTGATAGCTATTTCTTCAACGTTTTCTCTTTCTTCTGTTTTTCAGGAGTAGAATCAGTTGAGCATCTTTTTTGGGACCCTTTTCTACTCTTACTTGGAACACTTAAAGATGTAGGTGGAATTTCACCGGGGATCAGCCCACCGGGTTAATGAGGTATAAGATCGGGATCTCCAACTGCCACCTCAAGGGGCTCGCCTTTGACTTCATGCTTCGATTTCCCCTCTTCTTCAATCTGCTTCTTCATGCTGATTTTGGTGGTGTGCTTCGAAGCATCCATGTCATCACGTCATCAAGTTCCATGGAATGAGATGGGTCTTCATGCTTGTCTTCATCAAATTCCCCGATGACTTGAGCATCGGGCCTTGGAATATCTACTGTAGCTGAAACTTCTACCGTTCTCTCATGTCACTCCATGGCGACATCGCTCTTAGGGGTTGGTTCGATACTAGGATGACTTGCAAAAATTTGTCAAAACCTAAACATAGTTGAAGAGATTTACGTGTGGAGAAAAATGATCTTGCAAATTTGAAGAAATTAAGTACTATACTAACATCTGGTTGACTCTCGGTAGTTAAGGGAGTGTTTCCTTCAAAAATGGGGACCGCATATATGGATCAAGGTCAGGTTTGTCTAGATCTTAGCCAACATTTTGCTTCAAATTGTGACGAGATGATGGGCTGGCCACTTGGGATGGATAAGAATCCTTAGGTTCAATTTTAGAAGATCTGACAATATTCTCTCCTTCCTTAGTCGGTATAGGAGCCTTAAAGAATTGGAGTTTGGAGGTGGCCAGATCGAACGACTCACTCCCTCGAAGCACTTCTCGCAAAAGTGTTCCTCATTAAGCTCTGCTTTTCCCAATTCTTCCTCCTTGATTTTGAAAATGAGCTCCCACGCTTCAGCAAGTGATTCAAGATAACCTTCGCCAAGAAAGGTCAAGTCACGATGAAGAAGAATATTCGCATTATATTCTACAATAAGCGGTCGGACAAGTTCCTGATATCATTCCTACCAGACTGGGTAGCAACTTCTACCTGGGAGTTAGCCTCATCAAGCACTTCCTTCCTACCCTCTTCGCGGGCCTCTTTTTTCAAAATTTCGATCTTAGTGAATTGTTTGTCTTTCTTTGTTCTTAAGCTCTTGCCTTGATGATCTCTTTACAGTATCTCTACAAATCTTCTTGCGCCTCAATCTTTTCCTCTTTCTCTTTATTTAATAATTTTTCAAACTCTTCAATGCGGTGAGTTAGGGCATCTTTCTCCTTTTGCAAGGAGTCCTTTTCTAAAGCCAAAGTGTCGCTGTGATGAAATGCCGCGTCAAGTTTTTTTGTGTGAAGTCTCTAAGCGATGTACCACCTCTGCTGTTTCTTTTGCATTCTTCTCTGCTTCAGAGAGTTAGGTTTTACACTCAAGCAGCTCAGTGTTTTGGTACTTTATGATGTCATTGTCATAAATGGCCTCCAACTTGAGACGGTCTATTTCATATTAGCGCTTGATGGAGACTTCAGAGATTTTCTCGACCAAGTGAATAAATGTTTCATGTTGGACGTACACATCGTTCATTCATGCTAGTGAGCTCTCTTTGGCACTTCTGGGAATGACGTGTATAGAAGGGAGGAACTTAAGTCCATCGAAGCAGATTCTTAGAAATGTAGCTTTAAGTTTGGCTAGCTTCTCCGTTGATGTAGAATCAGGAGTTGGAACCGACGAAGGTGGATCAGAAGTAACAAGTGGGTGTTTTCCGGAATGGCACTTGCATGATTGCATTGAAATTGATGACCCAAAATGTTGGTCATGAGGCATGGCAGGATGAGATCCCCGATGTGAAGACTTATCTCCGCTATGAGCGGGAAGGTTTGAGTGATCATCATGACAAGGAGCAAGGGGTTGAGACTCTCGTTTGGACAAGGAAGAAGACTCTTGTGAATAATAATCTTCTCTTTCCCCATCATCTTTTTCTCCACATCTCCTGAAGTCAAAATCTCAACTCGAGCAATAATAAGTAGAAGAACCCCGAAGACAGTTTGAGGTGTGGGACTATGATTTGCACCTGTGAAGAACCAAATAAGAGCACACTAAAAGAAATCGAAGAAAAGAATTAATAACGCATGTATAGTGGGGTACAAGTGTTTGTGTGCGTCCTAGTGCTCCCCCCGATGGGCAGATAACGGTAGCTTTACTCATCGGAGTATTCACCCCTCTACTGGAAGGTTGAACGCCTTTGTTGCTTCTAGGGGGGAGTTGGGCCATTCGATGTTGAAGTTAGGAAAGTTGTAAGTTAGTACATCATATGGAATTGGAAGGTCGGAGAATCCCTTCATCGAGAGGGAAGACGACTCCTTTCCAAGTGGGGTAATGATGAATTCCGGATTTGCCATGGCTTTGCTCTTTCACTGCTTGTACACCAACCTTTTCTTCCTTTTTGGAGGTGTTTGCATTTGACCAACCTACGGAGTTTTTACTACCGGTATTTTTCAAAGGCCTACATCTTTGTTTCTCGACCGAACATCTTGTGTAACATCCCGCCTTTTTGTAAGTTTTACGCAGACACACGTGCCAACCCAAACCATACAGAAGGGCAGATTGTTATTGGGGTGAACAAGAAAAGGCAGAGAAAAGAAAATCAAAATAGAATCTCACAATAGAATGACAAAATATAATAATCAAAATAACAGTTCATGAACCTGTTTCAAAACATTGATTATACGGGTATAATACATAACCAGAGTTACATACAACAGACATAAACAGCAATGTAGCAGAACAATATAAATGTAGCGGAATAATGATATAAATAATAATAGTACAAATCTTTTTCTTCATCCTCTAGAAATAAGGTCTTCAAAATCCTGAAATGCTCAGGCTGACCCAAGCGAATTGAAAAGACAAAACACTCGAGTCAGAACTAAAAGATATTATGTAAGTTAAATCAACGGAAATAAATATGAGTGAAAAGGCGTCAGAGATGTTTACGGGGTTTGACATCTCATATCCAGTGTCTAACGTGAGCGCACTAACTTAAGAGATGCTCATGATTCACGTCTTCTAAGGATCTGTTAAACTATCTACTATGTAGTACAATAAGCTATTATAATAGTGCCTAAAGTAAAGTAAACTATTAAAATAGCGTTAAGGCGTTATCTATTTCCCCCTTAGCACATTTTATAATGTCAATAGTCTATATAGTAACGTAACTCCCCGTAAACTGGGGTCGTTAGAGGATACCCCATAGGTACGACATAAAACAAACTCGTAGAAGGCGTGTTAGGGTAGATGACACGGCACAACTTGGCAATGCCAGGGTAGATATACCAATTACACTTCCGAACTGTTGGCAATGCATAGCCGCAATTACCGCCAACCCGAAACACACTCCCGAGAAAAAATCGCGGGTAGCCACCAAATAAATCAAAAGTCAGAATATAGCATCGATGGAGTGTGCCCGATCGGAGGAATGACCTCACTTGGCCCATCGATTGCTCCTGTTTTAGCCACCGTAAGCCAACTCATGGGAGTCGGGTCCGCATATACAAATCATATAGGATCGTCGCCACCATCCTACTTCATTCTGCAATCTCCACTGCGTACACATTTGTCAAAGTGGTTTTCGGTACTAGCAAAGAGTATGACAACATCCGATCCCGGTATCTTTGATAACCAATCGCTTATTACACACATGATGGTTATTTTACATTTCCAAAATCGTTTCATAATTGATGTCAAAATATCATATTCGATTCAAACAGTGTCACTTTCGAAATCATTACTTACTTTCGAAATCGTATTCACCTTTGAAATCACGTCGCATTTGAAATCATAGTTTGATAATTATATTTCCATTCAAATTCAAATTCGCAATTTATACCAAAATATCATATTCTCAAAACTATATCACTTTCCAAATCATATTGTTTCCAAAATCATAATTTCTTACAAAAATCATATTTCCAAAACAGGTTAATTCCTTACCTCAAATCATCATTTCAATTTATTAAAATATTTAAATTCCAACTTAGATTATAATATCATTTAACCTTATTCTCTTTTTAAACCAATTGAATTAAATTTAAACACTTCCACTTTACTAAATCTAGAAATTAAGAAATAGTTTAAATAATTATAAATAGTTAAAATACTCCGAAATAGTTTAATTATAGGTAAAGTACTTTAAATTTTATTTAAGATAGTTAAATAGATTAAATTTAACTAAAATATATTACATAACTTTAAAATAGATTAATTCTGTTTAAAATAAATTAAAACGGTTTAATTAGTTTAAAAATAAATCAAATTGGTTTTAAAATAGATCAAAAAAATTTATATAGTTAATATTAGTTAAATAGTATGATAAATTTGAAAATCCTAATAATTAGAAAAATTAAAATAATAAAATTTAAAACAGTTTAGTTAAAAATATGAATTTGAAATTAATACCAAATTAAACTATTCATTTTATTTCAACATATTTGGACCATTCCAAATTTCCAAATCAACAAAAAATATTTCAATAAACTATCGAACTTCGGATTATTCCAATACCAAAATATTTCAAGCTATACTTCGAACAAATTCAATAGCCCAATTCCGATCGAATTTTATTTCAACTTAAAATTTTAATTTTAATCTACAATTTCATTTCTTAAAGCAATTCCTTTAAACCAATTCATATTTCAACATAAAACTTGATTTTTCCAAAATACTTCAAGTTATATAAATCAAATTTCATTTCAAAATGTCATTTAATTAAATTCAAAAATTTAAGGATTTTAAAAATCATTTAATTTAACCAATCCGACGTCTGTATATAATTTTCTACCTTAGGGTCAAGTAATACGGATATTTGTCATTTTAATCCACAATTTAAAATTTTACGGTTATATATCATTTCAAACTGTAATCCCGAATTAATAATAAAAATACATAACGAACTTGCAGTTTATAACGATATAAAATAAAACATCCATTCAACCAATATCAACAATCCACATACATCACAATCATCATCCAAATCAATCAATAATTATCAGTGATAATCGATGACAGATATTTAATTGGCAATTTATATTCAGTAATAAATTAAATAACGACTTAGTTCAAATAAATTCAAACTAATTGAGATGATGATTTAAAATATACCAAACAGTCATAAATAAATTCCTAATCACGTCATAAATTAAATTTAACAAATACAAGAAATTTAGAAGTTGTGAGTGGGTTAAAAAACCCACCTTTGAAATTAAATTGAATTTAAACCCAAAATTCAAAGGATCTCAAAATTTGTCTAAACCAGTGTTAAAATGTCCGGAATTTCGATACGATCCCAACGGAAGAAACCACACATGAATCTAAGTTCGTACGTAAAAGATATGCATATGAGAAGTTTGAATTCAAAATATAAAATAAATAACATAGACAAATCGAATCTAACCACGTCATCATGTTCGGCCGAGAACCCTAGTGCCTTACTGGACATTGCAATCAACAATCTCTACAGTAGCCACTCCATCGAGCCTTTGACCACCAATGACGCACGCCACGGGCCACTATACCCCGATCGACCGCTACCACGCAACTCCACAACTTCGGCCACACGCGATGACCACGCCTCTCCACCTCCGGTCGTCAGAACTACGACGCGCCGCCCCCATATTTGAACCCTATTTAAATTTTAGACGAAAACTAGGCCGTTGACTCGCCACAAAAATCTCACCGATAGACTCAATTCGCCCGTCTCTACCCAACCATACCCTCCAATCGACGATCAGCCAAAGTCGATCATGACATGATGAACGATCGAGTGTCACTCGCCCAATTCCGACAACACAGAAACTCAGATCAAAAGACGAACTACAGAATTGATCAGCGCTCATTGAGAGCATCAGATCGATATATAATTCGATATAGTTTGTGGAGTCTAAATTTTGATTTAAATTGCAATTGGGAATTTGGTTTTGTCTGCCATTGGAATGAGGAGGTGCAAATGGAATTGTACATACAGAAATGAGGAAAAAGAAACGATCTAGGTTTATAACGACACATATATAGGCATAACACAATAGAAATGAATGGGCTTGATTGTTTTGGAAAGTTGAACAATAAACGATTCGAAAAGCCCGTTCTGTCTCCTAAACGCAAATGGCCATCCCATATATCAAAATAGATGTTTTCAAATATTTTAAGCCAATGGAATAGGTTTCAAGTCCTAATTCCATCGTATGAAGAAGTTATGTTCAAATCAGCTTATCTTAAATTGATTTCAATTAAATTAATTTCTAGGCGTTTCGAGCCCATACGATCAAATGACAAGTCCGTTCGCTACGAAACTTAAAATCCTACAGTAATTCACCATTACGGGTCCGATGAAACTGGTTTTGTCGAAACCCGGGTCAGTGGTCAAAATGGCTATTTTCCAGTTAGTTGAATAAATTAATATTAAATAAAACCACTTTTCCACTAAAATTCTATAATTTATAATTTCTATCACTTTGGATAACTTAGTGATTTAAAATCTTTTAAAAGCAATTTCTATATCAATTCAAAGTTAATTAATTCACCAATTACAGTATTAAATTTCAATTCTAGTAAATTCATTAATTATCTACAGAAATTCTAATAAATCCATTTATTTGATTTCTCAATCTTGTTATTAAATCAATTATCATCTTATGGGTATAATTAACATTGGTTTATATTTACTACATTAATATTTCCCATTTCATCCAAATTTCAATTAACATAGTATTTAATTTCATTTACTTACAACAAATTTATTTGATTCAATTTCAACTTTATACTAAATCTACTATTTCTCTGTACACATTTAACACTTGTTTCACACTTCATTACATTAATATATTCCAATTCCCATCTTTAGTTTGTATTAACTATCATATTTCCATTTTATTGTATTTTTGTCAAATATATACATTAATTATAATTTAAAACCCAAATAAATTTATTTATCTTAGTTCCAATATTCTATTAAATCAATTACATTTATTTGAATTACGTTCAAGTTATTAACAGTTAACTTGCATTTATACTGTTGCAATTCATTCTAGTTATTATTTCCATTAACAATTCACTAATATTTATTCCCTTCAATATTAAATTACCAAAATCTTATTAAATTAACAAACTTAATTATTGAAAATTTACGGACTGTTACACTTCAAAACATTTCATCCCCGAAAAGGAAAAACGAGGGAAAAGAAGGAATTAGGTAGCCAATATATCTTATTCAAATATTAAATTTATAAATAAATAAATTTACAAAATTAAAAAATTCAAATAAAATGTACAAATTTATAACCATTAAATCCTTTTATACTCAAACTAATAAAATTTGGAAAACAATTCTCAAAATTTTCAAAGTCCAAAATTTACGAAAAATTTCGTCAGTGTCTCCTTTGTATGTAGAGGTCTAGAAAAATAATAAAATCAATAATAACAATATATATCACATAGTTTTCAAAATAATATATCCCAACGGCGGGAGAAACAATATAATAGCACTATTAAACTGCAATCCAAGAATGTACCTATTTGTCAGGCCTATAACGCTTATTTTATGAAACAAAAAGCAGCAACAATTTCTTCCATAACCTGAATTTCACTTATATAATCTGAAGATGTTAATAATTATAAAAAGGTGAAATATTTAAGTTGTTTCAACCACTAACAAACAAATCAAGATAATACAACAACAATCACTTGCAACCAAAAGCATACAACCATCACATGAAATCAATGCAATCAACTATTCATCCATATCAAGCAAAACAAATGATTTGTTCGGGTTAAGATACTTTTAATCACATAGAATGACAAATAACTGCTAAGTATACCTTTACTCAGCAGTTTTAGATAAAACTCAATAGATTATTCATACATCCAAACAATTAGAAGTATCATTTCCCAAACAATCTATAAACCAGAAAACAATAATCTACAATGTTATTTGAGTTATCCTTATTAAATTTCTTTCACGGCATTTATGGTTTTTAATAAAAAAAAATTCATTCATACAAGAATTATTTCTTTAACTTACACTTATCTCTTACAAAATTTTATTCCCATTCATTCATTCAAGTGTTTATTTCATTTATTTTCGTTTATTACTTACATAAATTCATTTTCATTCACTCATAACATGTCAATTTCTTTTTATTGCATTACATTCATTTACTTTAACTATAAATAGTTCCAATATCAACTTAAATTCAAAATCCTTTACTTACCTACTCATTTTCTATTTTATTTAATTAGTAGCATTACAATTTTAACTCAACTTTATAACTATTTTCATATCAAATTCTTATTTATAAAGGTAAATTTCATTAAACACTTTCATTATTTAAGTTTTTCTTGTATAATATTCCATTACATTTTCTTATTAAACATTATAACTTTTAATATTTGGTAAGTTATATCTATGCTTTAAGAATGCAAAATTAAAAGTTATACAAGTTTGACTCATTTCTTTAATTAATTTAATGTTCAATAATCGTATCCTTTGTTTTATAGTTTACAAATTTCAATTTTCTTGTAATTTCATTTAAAACCTAGCATTCAGTCACTTATTTCATTTACATGTTCCAATTATTAATTAGATACATTCCATTTCATTACAATAATTGAAACTATTAATTGACAGAAACTTAAGAACAAAATACCGGGTTCCATTTCCAATCATTTTAAAAATCATAGATAAATGTACATACCTACAAATTATATATCCAATTATATTTAAAACAATTTAAAATTTATATTTGTTTATCAAAATAAATCTATAGTAAAACTATTACAGTGGCATTCCCACTTAGAAACTCGAAAATGAATGTCGATGATGCGTGCACTCATCACCGAAATTATTTTCCTGTAGTAGAGAGGGGAGTACGAAACTTATTCCTTTCCAAAATTCCTTTAAAACAGTTCTTTCAAATTATGTTGAAATATTTATAACAGTACTTCTGAATAATATTATTATTATATTCCAAAATCATTCGAAATAATTTTTTTCAAAACCCGGAGCTTAAGTTCTAAAATTTCCAATTTATTCTCATTTTATTTGTAAATTTTATTTTACCACCAATATCTATAAATATTACTATCTAGCAAACAAATATATTACAACCAAATATATCATTTCAAAAATTGTTATCTTATATACAAAAATATACAATAGGCAAGATTATTTTATTTATCTATATTTCAAAACAAATATTGTGTCGGTCTGTCCTATTAAGTGTTTAGAAATCCCTATCAATATCATAGCGTCCTATGCACCAACCAGAATTTATAAATACAAAACTGAACAAATTAACACAATGTAAAAACCTTTTATAACACTAACAAATACGCTCTCTCATATATACACTCAACGACTCATTCTAGGGTATTACTACCCTATTTAATATGAGTCAGACCCCACAAAGCTAAGGTTTTCGCTAAACCAAAGCTCTGATACCAACTGTAACATCCCGCTTTTATGTACATTTTAAGAAGATAAGCATGCCAACTCAAACCATATAGAAGGGCAGATTTTTATTGGGGTGAAAAAGAAAAGCAAAGAAAAGAAAAACAAAACAAAATCTCACAGCAGAATGACAAAATATAATAATCAAAATAACAGTTCATGAAGCTGTTTACAAAATATTGATTATACGGGTACAATACATAACCCGAGTTACATACATCAGAGATAAACAGTAATGCTGCGGAACAGTATAAATGTGGTGGAATAATGATATAAATAATAAAAGTACAAATCTTCATCTTCATCCTCCATAAGTAAGGTCTTTAAAATTCTGAAATGCTCAGGTTGACCTGTGCGAATTGAAAAGAAAAAACACCTGAGTCAGAACTAAAAGATCTTATGTAAGTTAAATCAACGGAAATAAATGTGAGTGAAACGACATCAGAGATGTTTACGGGGTTTGACATTTCCTATCTAGTGTCTAACGTGAGTGCAATAACTTAAGAGATCCTCAAAATTCACATCTCCTAAGGATTCGTTAAACTATCTACTATGTAGTAAAATACGCTATTATAATAATGTCTAAAAGTAAAGTAAACTATTAAAATAGCGTTAAGGCGTTACCCGTTTCCCCTTAACATATTTTATAATGTCAATAATCTATACAGTACCGTAACTCCCCGTAAACTGGGGCCGCCAGAGGATACCCCATAGGTACGACATAATACAAACTCGTAGAAGGCATGCTAGGGTCGGTGACACGACACAACTAGGCAATGCCATGGTAGATATACCAATTACACTTCCGGATTATTTGGTAATGCATAGTCGCTATTACCGCCCAACTCGAAACACACTCCCGAGAAAAATCACGGGTGGCCACCAAATAAATCAAAAGTCGGAATATAGTATTGATGGAGTGTGCCTGATCAAAGGAATGACCTCACTTGACCCGTCGACTGCTCCTGTTTTAGCCACATTAAGCCAACCCATGGGAGTCGGGTACACGCATATACCTCATATAGGATCGTCGCCACCATCCTACTTCATTCTGGAATCTCCACCGTGTACACAGTTGTCAAAGTGGTTTCCGGTATTGGCAGAGAGTGTGACAACATCTGATCCCAGTCTCTTTGACAACCAGTCGCTTACTACACACCGGATGGTTCTTTACATTTCCAAAATCATTTCATAATTGATATCAAAATATCATATTCGATTCAAACCATATCACATTCTAAATCATTACATATTTCGAAATCATATTCACCTTTGAAATCATGTCATATTTGAAATCATAGTTCGATAATTATATTTCCTCTCATAGTCAAATTCACAATTTATACCAAAATATCATATTCTCAAAACTATGTCACTTTCCAAATCATATTGTTTCCAAAATCATAATTTTTTCCAAAAATTATATTTCTAAAACAGGTTAAGTCCTTACCTCAAATTCATCATTTCAATTTATTAAAACATTTAAATTCCAACTTAGGTTATAACATCATTTAACCTTATTCTCTTTTTAAACCAATTGAATTGAATTCAAACACTTCCACTTTCCTAAATCTGGAAATTTAGAAATAGTTTAAATAATTGTAAATAGTTAAAATACTCCAAAATAGTTTAATTATAGGTAAAGTACTTTAAATTTGATTTAAGATGGTTAAATAGATTAAATATAATTAAAATAGATTACATAACTTTAAAATAGATTAATTATATTTAAAATAAATTAAAATGGTTTAATTAGTTTAAAAATAAATCAAATTGATTTTAAATTAGATCAAAATAATTTATATAGTTAATATTAGTTAAATAGTTTAATAAATTTGAAAATCTTAATAATTAGAAAATTTAAAATAATATAATTCAAAACAGTTTACTCAAAAATATGAGTTTGAAATTAATGCCAAATTAAACTGTTCATTTCTTTTCAACATATTTGGACCATTTCAAATTTTCAAATCGACAAACAAATTTTTAATAAACTATCGAATTTCATATCGTTTTAGTCCATGTTCAAATATCAAATTTCGAATTATTCCAATTTGAAAATATCTTAAGTTATACTTCAAACAAATCCAATTGCCCAATTCCGATCAAATTTCATTTCAACTTAAAATTTTAATTTTAAGCTATAATTTCATTTCTTAAAGCAATTCCTTTAATCCAATTCATATTTCAACATAAAACTTGATTTTTCCAAAATACTTCAATTTATATAAATCAAATTTCATTTCAAAATATCATTTAATTAAATTCAAATTTAAGGATTTTAAAATTCATTTAATTTAACCAATCCAGTGTTTGTATATAATTTGCTACCCTTGGGTCAAGTGATGCAGATATTTATCATTCAATCCACAATTTAAAATTTTACGGTTATATATCATTTCAAAACACAATCACAAATTAACAATTTAAACTTGTAGTTTATAAAGATATAAAATAAAATATCCATTCAACAAATATCAACAATCCACATCCATCACAATCATCATCCAAATCAATCGATAAATATCGATATAGAACTGATAATCGATGATAAGTATTTAACTGGCAATTTATATTCAATAATAAATTAAATAATGATTTAATTAAAATAAATTCAAACTAACTGAGATGACGATTTAAAATATACCAAACAATCATAAATAAATTCCTATCACATTATAAACTAAATTTAACATACAAGAAATTTTAGAAGTTGTGAGTGGGTTAAAACACTCACCTTTTAATTTAAATTGAATTTAAATCAAATTTAAACCCAAAATTCAAAGGATCTTAGGATTCGTCCAAACTAGCGTCAAAATGTCCGGAATTTCGATATGATCCCACTGGAAGAAACCGCATATGAATCTGAGTTTGTATGTAAAAGATATGCATATGAGAAGTTTGAATTCAAAATATAAAATAAATAATATAGACAAATCGCATCTCACCATGTCATCACGTTCGGCCGAGAACCCTATCACCTAACTTTTCATCGCGATCAACAATCTCTATGGCTACCACTCCATTGAGCCTTTAACCACAAACGACGCATGCCATGGGCCGTTATACCCCGATCGATCGCTACCACGCAACTCCACAACTCCGAGCGCACGTGATGGCCCACTCCTCTCCACCTCTAATCATCATAACTTCGCCACCCCCCCCCCGGTATTTGAACCCTATTTAAATTTTAGACGACGATCAGGCATTGACTCACCTTAAAAATCTCACCGATGGACTCCGTTTGCCAGTCTCCATCCAACCATACCCTCCAATCGGCGATTGGCCAAAGTCAATCGTGACACGATGAATGGCCGAGGTTCACTCGCCCGTTTCTGGCCACATAGAAACTCAGATCGAAAAACGAATTGCAGATTTGATTTGCGCTCGTCGAGTGCTTCAGATCGATATATAATTCGATATAATTTACGGAGTTTAAATTTTTGATTTGGTTTGATTTGAAATTGCAATCGGGAATTAGGTCTTATCTGCCATTGGATTAAGGAGGAGAAAACCGAATTGCACATACAGAAATGAGGAATAAGAAATGACCTAGGGTTTATAACGACATATATATAGGCAGAACACCATTGAAATGAATGGGCTTGATTGTTTTGGAAAGTTGAACGATAAACAACTCGAAAAGCCCGTTCTGCCTCGGGAACGCAATTGGGTCATCCCATATATCAAAATAGATGTTTTCAAATATTTTAAACTAAATAGAATAGGTTTCAAGTCCTAATTCCATCGTATGAAGAAGTTAGGTTCAAATCAGCTTATGCCAAATTGATTTCAATTAAATTGATTTCTAGGCATTCGAGCCTATACGAAACTTGAAATCCTACAATAATTCACCGTTACGGATCCGATGAAACTAGTTGCATCGAAATCCAATTCAGTGGCCAAAATGGCTATTTACCAGTTAATTAAGTAAATTAATATTAAATAAAACCATTTTTCCAGCTAAATTCTATAAATTATAATTCTATCACTTTAGATTACTTAGTGATTTTAAATCTTTTAAAAGCAATTTCTATATCAATTGAAAGTTAATTAATTCACCAATTATAGTATTAAATTTCAATTTCAATAAATTCATTAATTATCAATTGAAATTCCAATTAATTCATTTATTTGATTTTTCAATCTTGTTATTAAATCAATTATCATCTCATGGGTA
Organism: Allium cepa; assembly: GCA_030765085.1. Classification (NCBI taxonomy): domain Eukaryota; kingdom Viridiplantae; phylum Streptophyta; class Magnoliopsida; order Asparagales; family Amaryllidaceae; genus Allium; species Allium cepa. Next base: position 473,278,121 of record CM060931.1, read on the forward strand.
TAATTAACATTGGTTTATATTTATTACATTAATATTTCCCATTTCATCCCAATTTCAATTAACATAGTATTTAATTTCATTTACTTACAATAAATCAATTTATTATAAATTGAATTCCAATAAATTTATTTGATTCAATTTCAATCTTTATACTAAATCCATTATTTCTCTGTACACATTTAGCACTTGTTTCACACTTCATTACATTAACGTATTCCAATTCCCATCTTTAGTTTGTATTAAATATCATATTTCCATTTTATTGTATTTTTTTCAAATATATACATTAATTATAATTTAAAACCCCGAATAAATTTATTTATCTTAGTTTCATTATTCTATTAAATCAATTATTACATTTATTGGAATTACATTCATGTTATTGACAATTAACTTACATTTATACTGTTGTAATTCATTCTAGTTATTATTTCCTTTAACAATTCACTAATCTTTATTCCCTTCAATATTAAATTACCAAAATCTTATTAAATTAACAAATTTAATTATTGAAAATTTATGGGTCGTTACATCTTGATATTCTTTGATCTCCCCTTCTTCAGTGTCTTCCCGAGTTCCTTCGATTGCGGGAACAATGGGGTTGTTTGTTTTTACTCTTTCTTCAACAACAATTTTTGGGGCTATTTTGCTCCCAGGGATTACGATTTTTCGTCCATCTTCCAGCAACCAGAATAGTGAAGCAAATCGTCAGTGACGAGGAGTTTAATGTCCCAATCTTCAACGGGAGTGGCGTGAATAACAGCGGTGACTCTAGAATACTCGACGCTTTCGAGTCGTGGATGACCACCTGAAAGAACTTGGGATGTTAGTATATCTAAAGGAGAAATGATGGCGTGAATCATCAAACTAAAGACAAAGGTAGGAGTCACACTTACATCCTTCCAACTATCTCCTTGCGAAGCCAGAAGCACACCGTACGTAAAACCAATCGTGCTTGAAGAGGGAGAGCTTATTCCATGCACCCGTCAAGACTTGTCATTTATGCGAGGGTTCAAGGAAGACATATGAGGGACTTCCCGATCGTCTTCTGACGTTGTAGATATATCTGATGTCTTCGCGGGTCGGTGGATGGAACAGAACGTTCATAAAGAGAAGGAAGGTCCCATGGATGAAGGCATAGTTGTTGGGATGCAGCTAGGTAGGAGCGATCCCCATGTACCTCAACGTTTCCTAAATAAAGGAGCTGAAGGGTGGCACACATCCCACCCAACACATAAACTTGTTGCAAGCGGTATATCCGGCTGGGGGAAATTGAGGTCTATCTTGCCAAGCTAGATCTAAAACATCTTCAAACGGAATTCCATGTATAGAGCGCAATCGATGATGGGCAGCTTCGCCGATTCAAGAAGCATGTTAGTCGACGGGGTTATCTAGAATGATGGAACCCCCGGTGGCATCGGGAGCCGGATTGATAGCTTCCGTAGGTAGGACCGAAATGTTGGAATAGAGATCCCTTTGCGTGCGAGACACCTCTCCTTGTTTTATATGGTGGCTTGAAGAAGTTTTTTCGAATATAGTAGCGAAGCTTGACCTTTCTTTGGAACTGATGTGTCTTGTGGCCGATTCAAAAGACATTCTGACTGTGCGCTTCGTGTAACTGGAGATCTATGTTGACTATCCTCAGCAGACAATCAACATTAGAAATAATAACCAGTTCCCCATGTGTCATGTGTGAGCTAGTGCAGTGAAGTGTGAAATAAATGTAAATAGTTTGGAATCAAAAAAATAAGATTAAAATGATGAGACTTAGAGTTTTATCTAGAAAGATCGTCATCGCTGACTGTCTCAATCGATATGAAAGTTGGTCGGTGGCAGGAGCTTTAGGGTCGATTGTCAAAATTTTGAATTATGAAGTCCGTTGCTAGAGTTTAATAGCCAGTTCTTTATTTAGTCCGGAAGTATGTTCATTTAAGTTTAGGTTCGAAGGTCCGAATATGCAAGTCATGTTGTCCATCGTCATCATGTATTCAGGTGAAACGGTACAAGGTTAAGTGTTGAAGGATTTAAGTTGCCTTCTGTTGTCAATACCGATCCCTATCTCTCTGTGTCGATCCCTTACCCCCGGCCTCTGTATCAATCCCTACACTTCAGCTAATAGTACCGATCCATACACCTTAGCTACCATTACCGTCCATACACCTAAGTTGCTAACACCGTGAAAGTGTTCTATGGATCGTGTAATATGGATATATGATAATACAGAGTATAGTGATGATAGTAATATAGTTAATAATGCGGAATATAAAAGAAGTATAGTAAAATGACATTAGAGATTTTTATACTAGTTCGGAGCACCATCCTATGTCCAGTCCCAGACTCCTTCTGGAATTTCACTAAAATAACAACCCTCTCTTAACCCTGAGGAACAGGTCTATATAACCCCTGAGCAGCCGAACAGGGACTCGAGCAGCAAAACAGGATTTTGCCTCTGCAGCCGAAGAGGACTTCACACGCCTGAGTAGCAAAATAGGACTTCAACAAATACAAAAGATTGTTTTGACTTTGTGTTCCCTAATAACATGGATTTTTCACTTGTAGTACACCCTTCCTATAATCTTCTCCTCGTGTATAAATATGTATTTGAAGTTTATGAAGAATAGAAAGGTATAATATTGCTTTAATGCAGAATAATTGAAAGTATAACATCAAATAGATTCAAGAGAGCTAGATTAGAAAGATAAGAAAATTAGGTGATTTGGAATCAAGTTAGAGTATGTATTTATAGACATTAGAGAGCATCGATTGTTGATGAAGAGTTTCGATTAAATTTTAGTGTCTTAATCTTTTCATAGAGGTTTGTAACTCTTCACAAATAGTCATGTCTTTTCAAAAAGTAGTTGTTGTAGAAATTCAGTCAACTGGACCTCTAGGTCGGTCGATAGATTATTCAAATGAATTTTTAAATATGCATTTGTATATCTCTACACCTGTGCATGTTGCACAGAAATTTCTGGGTCAGTCGACTTACCTGATAAAAATCCTTGCAATTTGCACAATTATGATGACCCGAAATTTTGGGCAATATCAATTTAATAATCTGTATTAAAAATTAAATTGATTTAGTAATCTTTGTTAATAAAATTTGAATTGATTAAATAATTTTCTTTTAATTAATAACTAATTGGTGAATTTGTCTTTTTAAAACTAATGAAATATTTTCTATCTATAACGTATATACATATGTATATATTGTAAATAGATAAGCTTTGATTAGAAATTTAATAAATAAATAAATATTGTTTTCAAATTCTAATATTTTTGCTAATTTGAGAATTCTGATTCATTTAATATAAAACTTTTCATTGACTATTTAAAAAAATTAACTACATGGTTTTAAAATACTTAAGGAAAATGTTTTAAATTGTTTAAAATATATTTCAAGCATAAGTTTAAATTTAAATAAGAATTATAAAAGGTTTATTTTTTTTAAACGTTACTTGATAAATATGGTTTAAAATTTTGTATAGAAGTTTAAAATACAAATCTACAAATGAAACATTAATTCATATAAGAAGATAAGTAATAAGCAATTTATAATCTCTTTTATAAATTATTTAAATTTGATTAAGGTGTTATTTTCAAACAATATTAATAAATGTATAGATAAATAGATTTTAATAAAAATAGAATTGCTATTTTTAATTGAACATGTTGTTACAAATTGACTTTAAATTGGATTTTTAAAATTTAAGTTGGATTTGAATTTGAATTAATTTTGAAATTCAAAAGGTAAATATTGTAAAATGTTTTGGATTTTAGAATATTTGTATAAACTTTTATTTATGTATATAATTGGTTTTAATTACTTATATATATATAAATAATAAAGTACTCATTAACTAATTAGTTAAGTATATACTTATATTAAACATTTAAAATTGATACTAATTACTAAAATGACAAGTGTTGTTATATTAAGGTCTCATCATAACAAGTGTAAATTGATGAGTGAATAAAATTGACAAATGTAAAGATCTAATACAAGTGTCAATTTGTTTTTAATTTTTCTTTTATTTCTTTTAAACAAACCACTTATACTTATAAAACATTTTTTCTTCATTCCCTATTTTTTCTAATCTTCATTCTTCAAAAGCTAAGAAAAGAACTTCAGCTGAACCAAAATTGAAAACAAATCAGTAACCAAATTACTCCAACCAAAAAATCATGTTCAAATCTTATTTTCAATACTCAAACTCCTCACAAAAACCAGAATTTCAATTCAAGCATGCAAACCCTTCTTCAATCAAAAGCCTGAAAACATCTTCATAATGCAATCTGTAATCCACTTTCAAAATGAAGATCAGATCAAAAACCTGTGATCATTTTGCAAATTTTCAAATGGCTACATACATTTTCTTTAATCTGAAATCATCTTCAAAAGCCTGCCTGTAGTTCATTTTCTTTAACCTGAGATTAAACCATCTCTGCATGCAACTGCAAGTTTTTAAATTAAATAATTTTAAAGCAAAGCATTCAAATTTAAAGTTTTCAAATGCATCTGGAGTCAAGCCTGCATGCAAATAGCAACTCAAGTTTTAAATCAAATTCAAAGAAGCATCCAAGTTTGAAGTTTTCAAAAGCTAAAACTGCCTCTGTTTCATCCATGCCAGGTGAGTAACCTCACAAATTTAAAACTTAAGTATGGTTATGGTTCTATGCTAGTTTTCTGTGATAAATATTGTATTGTGTATGTTTATCTTCTGTATATGAATGGATTGTGCGTGTAGACAGTTGTTTTATGCTACTATAGTTTTTAGATTCCAGGTTCATAATTTAATCAAAAATCAATTGCTCTTGAATCAACCTTTATTAGTACTTGAGTCTTGAACAAAGTATTTTATTATATCATAGATATTAGTCTAAAAACTTGTTTAAGTTAAAATAATTTGTATTTGCCACTGGAAATAAAAAAACAACAGTGTAACTTAAATAAGTCAAATTCCATTTTAAATGATTCATGGGTCAAGTATCTGGATAAATTGCCAAAACTATAACTTGATTTTTGAAACAAAAATTACAATTTTTATTAGTGAATTTTGAGAGCAATTCTGGTGTGACCGAAAATGGTTAGTTGAGAGGTTTCTGATGATCCCAAGGATCTGGAAAGTCGGGGTTTCTTCTGGTGATGGTAGGATGATCAGTGAGTGGAGGAAAAATAATGGATCGGTGAGTAGATGATCGTGGCAATGGTGGTTGATATGGGAAGTTTCTAAACCTAGTTTTGGCTGGTTTAAGAATTTTTGATCATCCCAATGTCTCTGGGTGATCGAGTTCGATAGAACTTAAGGAGGAGGTAGTTGGAGCGTTGACGATGTTTTGGTCAGAATCTCAGAGGTGTTGGTGGTCGGAGATGAGTTGACGAGATTGATTTTAGGTATTACTAGTTGTTCCAGTTTGGGCTTTAAGGCTCGATTTCGATTTCGAGCTACTTCTGGTGATCTGAGAGTTGGAATAAGGTGTGAGGTTGAACGTAGTCTTGTAAGGATCATTAGGGATGGTTGGAGTGGCGTGGTTCGCCGATGTAGGTGCACGTGTGCACAAAGTATCAGGTAGTTGAAGTGGATTTGGGAAGTTGTTGTTCCTCGGGTTTTCTTTCGGGTTGCTTCGTGAAATTGCCGAAGTCAAGTGGAGTTTATCTCGAAGTAAATTAAGGATGCTCGAGTCATATGTTTGGATTACAGGTTTTTCAAACATGTCTGTTTTGAAAATTTTAAAATGAAATTTTAAAATGTAAAGCAAAGATTTAAGCAAAGTTTAAGTCAAAGTTTTAAAATCTGGATTCAAAATCTAATTTGTATCTTAGTTTTGAATTAAAGAAAATTTTATAAATTAAATTGTTTTAATAACTTTAATTGTTTAAAGCGTTATTTAAATGGTTAAAAACTTAAAAGTAAATTTGGTTTGAATTCTTTAAGTCCTTTATAAGATGAGTATTTCTTCAACATATGATTTTTAAAGTTTGTAAATGGTTTATAAGCTTTTTTAAGTTAAAGTTGTTTTCATTTTAAATTTTAAATTTTAAATTTTAAATGAAATTTGAAAGTAGAAAGTAAAATGTTTCCAAATGTGTTTGTGAATGATAATTAAATCATTAATAAGAAAATATGTTACCTAAAAGTTAATTAAGATTTAGTGATTTGGGATAAATCAAATTATTTAGGGTAATTAAAGAATAATTAATTAATTTAATTATTTATATGATTTGAATTAATTAATTAAGGTTGAAGTTAATTAATTAAGATTAATTAATTTGAAAATAAGATCATTAATTAGATAAGTTAAGATTTTAATTAATGATTAGGAATTAATTTATCAAGTAATTTAAGATTAATTAAGTTACGGTTAAATTTAATTAATTAAATTAGAGATTAATTAATGGATTATTAAGGATAAATTAATTTGTAATTAATAATGATTAATCTAAGTTAGTTACATAAGAAAAGGTAATTAAAGAATTGTTGATAAGTTAATGAAGGTCATTAACTTGAGATTATTTAATAATTAATTAGTATGATCAATTTTGATAATTAATTTGATTAATTAATTTAGATAATCATTTATGGAATCTGGTTAAGTATGATTACTTTATGAAAGTGATTAAAGGTATTAATTACTCAAGGTAATTAATTAAATAAATTTGATTAGTTTAAGTTAATTATTTAGGTTTAGTTAATTTAGAATAACCATTGGATGGTTTGATAAGTAATTAGTTAATGTAATTAATGAAGAATAATTACTTAGAGAGGTAATTAAAATGATTAATTACCGGATGTAACTAATTGAAGTATGGAAGAGTTTTGAGATTAATTGCTTTGTTTAATTAATATGAAGGTTAATTACTTAGTGAAAGTAATTAATAATTAATTACTTAGTGTGATTAATTAAAGAATTGATTAATTAAGTCATTTGAAAATAATTAACTGATGTAATTAATTAAGGGTAATTAATTACCAATGAGATTAACCAAGAGTGATTAATAAATATAATAAATTAAAGATTAAGTATTAAATGTAATTCATTAAGGAGTAATTAGTTTATTTAATAAAGTAATTAAAGGTAGTTAATTAGTGAATGTGATTAATCAAGAGTAATTAATAATTATGGTTTAATTAAAGATTAATTACTTAAGGTAGTTAATTAAATTAATTAAAAAGTAATTAGGGATCATTTAATTAATATAATTAATAATGTAATTAAGGATTAATTAATTAAGATTAATTAATCAATGATAAGTGATTAAAGTAATTAATTAATTAATTAAGGATTAATGCAATTAATTATAGTCAATTAATTAATGGAGTAATTAAAGGTTAATTACTATTTTTGGTTAAGGATAATTAATTTGTGAAATTAATTAAAGATAATTACTTGAATGTAATTAAAGGATAATTAATAAGGGTGATTAATTAAGGTGATTAATTAGAGGATGATTAATTAATTAATTTGTAATTAATTAATAGTTATGTAAGCAAGATTTATAATGATGAAGTAATTAATTTAATTTATTTTAAATTAATTAAAGATGAAGTAATTAATTTAATTCACTTTAAATTAATTAGAGATGCAAGTAATTAATTTAATTCATTTTAAATTAATCATAATGTGATAAAGTAAATCCTTGCTTATGTACGAATGGATGATATTGATTGCCTTGAATGGTTTGAGATCTCATAGCTGTGTGATATGAATGCTTTGGTTGCATTGTGATGATAATGTGAATTATCTGTTTGTGATGATAATGTTGATTATCTATTGTGATATTGTGAATTATCTATCTGTGTGTATATAGATAATAGAATTGAAATTGTTTTAAATTTTAAAATAACTTGGCCTTAAAAAATACGTTTTGGATTTCGATGAGACCGGGATCAGGTTTCCAGATTTGGATATCCAAAAACCACATCGATCCAAATTAACGATAGGTCGTGAATCTTAAGCGAAGATGAAGATTCAGAGTGCAAGGGTTATCGTCGTTAACTCTAAGGGTGATTCCAAAATGAGTGTAACGAGATAATGCCTTCGGTTTCGTTCGAACCCGGACGAACTTGTATGGATTGAATGCTTTCAGCACATCGTCAGGTGGACGATGAGCATTCTAAGAAATGTGTTCTCTAAAGGTAATCGTAGCCTCAAGCCTCATCAACCGGGAATGGCTAAAATGGGGGAGGTGCAGCAAGGCTAAGTGGGTCATGCCCAAGTAGGACGAGCTTTTTCCCTGTCTAGAGGTCCCTTTTTATTCGGCTGTGTGGGCAGTTGGTCGTGACAACTGCTAGGGTTGTCTTGTTCGGGACTGTCCAGTAAGGGATGGTTCCGGCCTTGTGTTGCAGGGGATTAGGAGTAATCCTCGGTACGGTGATCTAGGCCCCGTACCGTGATGGGAAGTAGCCCAGTAGTCCTGCCATTAATGGAAACCCATTCTTCCTACGTGCCCTTACGGTTTTGATTGTATTACCCACTTTGTGGCTAGTAGCTAGAATTTAATCATGTAAAAATTTCAGCTATTTCTTTGAAAACGCTAGACCCTATTATAATATCACTGGATTTCCGATCAAACTTTTTGGGTTAGTGTAAGGTAAAAACTTACCCATGTTTATGTGTGGGAAGTCTTACGTGATACCTTTTGTTTTCAAAAGTTTTTTTAAAAGTTAAGCAACTTCAACCTGTTACTCACACCAAACCCATGTCTGACCCGGAGTTTATTTTTGTTTTTCTTAAACTCTTGGGTACTCAAATTTTTACGAGTAGCCAAGGGATTCAGGTTAGCTTTGATAAATTGTGAGGAGAAATGGAGCAGGAGGCTTCAGCGTTGTAGATATTTATAGTGTCCTGCTGTGTGTTCTCTGAGTCATTTGGCTGTGTTGTATTGAGATGTAATAACTAGACAGGTGTTTATAACTGTCTAGTATGTGATGTATAATCTGTGTAATTCTGATAATGGTTGTATACTATGTAGTACTTATGTTATTAATATAATTTATTCATTCCGCTGTTAAGATTCTGATGTTGTCTTTCCTTCTTTCTTCTCTATCTTTCTATTCTCTATCCCTTTCTTTCTTACTCATGATACGTCTTTCTGGATAGTGAAAGACGGGTCGTGACAGTTGGTATTAGAGCGCAAGGTTGAGTGAATACCTAGGCTTTGGAGTGATTTCTTTCTTGAGAGAGCGTATTTGTAATTTTGAATATATGTGTGTGTGTGTATATATATATATATATATATATATTTCTACCTATTTATTGGGTTACCTGTTCGGGTTTTTCAATATAAGTTGTAAAGGTAGATGTGGTGGTGGTGTGTGTAACACGACTACAACCAATGGTTGGAGTTGGAATGTTTGAGGTTGGAAGTGTATTTGTCGAGACTGTAGACCTAATACCGTCTCGAGTGAGCTTTGCAGTCTGGTGTAGGGATTGCATCGATCTCTGAAAGAAACCTTTTAAAGGTTCGGAGTCTATCTTTGAAGTTGGATGAGTAGAGTTTGGATTTGTTGGCTGTGCAAAAACGAGTGATGGTATCTTGATACCTCAGGAAGTAGTAGCTGAGTGATGAGATGCAGTGACTATGGATGTTTCCGAGGATGTTTCTTTGGAACAAGTTTAAGGAGGTGTGTCTGCTTCGGTAATGTGGCTGAGTACAGCTGGTTGTTTGTGTTTGGCTTTGAGGTCCGAGTTTCTCGAAGAGCTTTGGATAAGGAAGTCTTCGGGCATCTGTGTCAGCAGTGCAGCTCAGAGTATTCTGTGTGCCAGCAAGAAGGTCTTATAGTCAGCAGTTTTCTGAGGTGGAGTTCAGAAGCAGCAGGGTGGATCCATTTCTTCGATGAATTGGTTAAATAAGCATAAGCTCTTCTGATTGGTATAGAGAGAACAGTTTTCTTTGGATATTAGTCTGGGATTGATCACAAAAGTGACTTGCGATAGTTTATGTGTTTTCTTGGATTGTTGGAGATTTTTCCGAATGTCTTCAGGAAAGTTAAAGTTTGCCTTAGCATTTGAAGATTGAGTTTTCTTATCAACTAGGATTCCAGGAGTAATTCTGATGGTTCAACTTAGTAGAAGGATGGTTCCTTGTGTGAGAGTTTGGAGAAGCAACTCGAGTTTTGGAGGAACTTCCGAGTTTTCTTTATGGATCTATTGAACCATATTTCTGGAATGTGTTTTCTAGTCTATGCTCGTGTTCATCATCAGCATTCTCATCTACTCCAGATCAAAGTTGTGCAGCGGAAGCAGTTTAGAAGTGCATCTGTTTATCTTTTCCAGATAGAAGAATTTAGTTTTCTTCTAATGTTTGTAGAGTAGAGTTGGTGTTCTTGATCTTGGTTGATCGTGAGAGGATCATTTTGATGGGTTGTTTTTGGTCCAGTTTGTTTCTTGCGGTATCAGCAAGGGTGAGCTGATCAGGGAGGACGTAGGCAGCCCAGGATCGTTAGAAGATTTTGAGGATAAGAAAAGAAGGAATTTGGATTTCAAAGTTGGAGATTTGATTTTGGATAAGTTTTCTCCGATCCAAGGATCTATGAGATTTGGTAAGACTGGGAAACTAGCACCGAGGTGTTTCAGATCTTTTCTGTATTCTTGTAAGGATAAGTGACTTGGTTTTCAGGAGTTGAATTGCCAGTTTGGATAACTGAGATTCGATGTGTTTCACGTCTCTCTGAGGGAATACGTGTATGATCCATCTCTGGTTATGGAACCAGCAGTTCAGGAGGTTTGGTGGTTGAGTCAGACTTGAGTGTAGTCTGATATCCTATTTAGCCCTATAGATCTAGATGAATAGAAGCTCTGTAGCTTTGTAGTATAGATTGTTTGGATTCTGTAGAGCGAGTATCCCGGCATTTTTACCTGGGGAACTCTAGGAAGTACTAACCGGAATTTTGTGTGGATAGTTAGATTGTTTGATTGAGTGATTTGGTTGTTGTGGTTGTTAGCATATGGTTGATAATATATGCTTGTGGTTTAAAATTAAAATCTTAATGAGATTATTAAATTACCTTTGTTTTAAATTTCGGGGACGAAATTCTTTTAAGGGGGGAGGAATGTGATGACCCGGAATTTTGGGCAATATCAATTTAATAATCTGTATTAAAAATTAAATTGATTTAATAATCTTTGTTAATAAAATTTGAATTAATTTAATAATTTTCTTTTAATTAATAATTAATTGATAATTTATCTTTTTAAAACTAATAAAATATTTTCTATCTATAATGTATATACATATGTATATATCGTAAATAGATAAGCTTTGATTTGAAATTTAATAAAAAATAAATATTGTTTTCAAATTCTAATATTTTTGGTAATTTGAAAATTCTGATTCATTTAATATAAAACTTTTCATTGACTATTTAAAAAAATTAACTGTATGGTTTTAAAATACTTAAGGAAAATGTTTTAAATTGTTTAAAAAATATTTTAAGTATAAGTTTAAATTTAAATAAGAATAATAAAAGGTTTATTTTATTTTCTTTTTAAATATTACTAGATAAATATGATTTAAAATTTTATATAGAAGTTTCAAATACAATTCTACAAATGAAACATTAATTCATATAAGAAGATAAGTAATAAGTAATTTATAATCTCTTTTATAAATTATTTAAATTTGATTAAGGTGTTATTTTCAAACAATATTAATAAGTGTATAGATAAATAGATTTTAATAAAAATCGAATTGCTATTTTTAAATTGAATATGTTGTTATAAATTGACTTTAAATTGGATTTTTAAAATTTAAGTTGGATTTGAATTTGAATTAATTTTGAAATTCAAAAGGTAAATATTTTAAAATGTTTTGGATTTTAGAATATTTGTATAAACTTTTATTTATGTATATAATTGGTTTTAATTACTTATTATATAAATAATAAAGTACTCATTAACTAAATAATTAAGTATATACTTATATTAAACATTTAAAATTGATACTAATTGCTAAAAAGACAAGTGTTGTTATATTAAGGTCTCATCATAACAAGTGTAAATTGATAAGTGAATAAAATTGACAAATGTAAAGATCTAATACAAGTGTCATTTTTTTTAATTTTTCTTTTATTACTTTTAAATAAACCATTTATACTTATAAAACATGTTTTCTTCATTCCCTATTTTTTCCAATCTTCATTTTTCAAAAGCTAAGAAAAGAACTTCAGCTGAACCAAAATTGAAAACAAATAAGTAACCAAATTACTCAAACCAAAAAATCATGTTCAAATCTTATTTTCAACACTCAAACTCCTCACAAAAACCAGAATTTCAATTCAAGCATGCAAATCCTTCTTCAATCAAAAGCCCGAAAACAACTTCATAATGCAATCTATAATCCACTTTCAAAATGAAGATCAGAACAAAAACCTGTGATCATTTTGCAAATTTTCAAAAGGCTACATACATTTTCTTTAATCTGAAATCATCTTCAAAAGCCTGCCTGTAGTTCATTTTCATCAACCTGAGATTGAGCCATCTCTGCATGCAACTGCAAGTTTTTAAATTAAAGAATTTTAAAGCAAAGCATTCAAATTTAAAGTTTTCAAATGCATCTGGAGTCAAGCCTGCATGCAAATAGCAACTCAATTTTAAATCAAATTCAAAGAAGCATCCAAGTTTGAAGTTTTCAAAAGCTAAAACTGCCTCTGTTTCATCCATGTCAGGTGAGTAACCTCACAAATTTAAAACTTAAGTAGGGTCATGGTTGTGTGCTAGTTTTCTGTTATAAATAGTGTATTGTGTATGTTTATCTTCTGTATATGAATGGATTTTGAGTGTAGACAGTTGTTTTATGCTACTACAGTTTTTAGATTCCAGGCTCGTAATTTAGTCAAAAATCAATTGCTCTTGAATCCACCTTTATTAGTACTTGAGTCTTGAACAAAGTATGTTATTATATCATAGATATTAGTTTAAAAACTTGTTTAAGTTAAAATATTTTGTATTTGCCACTGGAAATAAAAAAAACAACAGTGTAACTTAAATAAGTCAAATTCCTATTTAACTGATTCATTGATCCAAGTATATGAATAAATTGCTAAAACTATAACTTGATTTTTGAAACAAAAACTTACAATTTTTATTAGTGGATTTTGAGGGAAATTCTGATGTGACCAGAAATGGTTAATTGAGAGGATTCTGATGATCCCAAGGATCTGGAAGGTTGGGGTTTCTTCTGGTGATGGTAGGATGATCAGTGAGTGGAGGAAAAATAATGGATCGTGAGTAGATGATCGTGACGATGGTGGTTGATATGGGAAGTTTCTAAACCTAGTTTTAGCTGGTTTAAGAATTTGTGATCATCCCAATGTCTCTGGGTGATCGAGTTCGATAGAACTTAAGGAGGTGGTAGCAGGAGCGTTGACGATGGTTTGGTCAGAATCTCAAAGGTGATGGTGGCCGGAGATGAGTCGACGAGATTGATTCCAGGTTTCAATAGTTGTTCGAGTTTGGGCTTTATGGCTCGATTTCGATTACGAGCTACTTCTGGTGATTTGAGAGTTGGAATAAGGTGCGAGGTTGAACGTAGTCTTGTAAGGATCATTAGGGACGGTCGGAGTGGTGTGATTCGTCGGTGTAGGTGCATGTGTGCACAAAGTATCAGGTAGTCAAAGTGGGTTTGGGAAGTTGTTGTTCCTCGGGTTTTCTTTCGGGTTGCTTCGTGAAATTGCCGAAGTCAAGTGGAGTTTATCTCGAAGTAAATTAAGGATGCTCAAGTCATGTGTTTGGATTACAGGTTTTTTAAACATGTCTATTTTGAAAATTTTAAAATGAAATTTTAAAATGTAAAGCAAAGATTTAAGCAAAGTTTAAGTCAAAGTTTTAAAATCTGGATTCAAAATCTAATTTGTATCTTAGTTTTGAATTAAAGAAAATTATATAAATTAAATTGTTTTAATAACTTTAATTGTTTAAAGTGTATTTTAAATGGTTAAAAACTTAAAAGTAAATTTGGTTTGAATTCTTTAAGTTCTTTATAAGATGAGTATTTCTTCAACATATGATTTTTAAAGTTTTTAAATGGTTTTAAAACATTGTTAAGATAAAGTTGTTTTCATTTTAAATTTTAAATTTGAAATGAAATTTGAAAGTTGAAAGTAACATGTTTCCAAATGTGTTTGTGAATGATAATTAAATAATTAATAAGAAAATGTGTTACCTTAAAGTTAATTAAGATTTAGTGATTTGGGATAAATCAAATTATTTAAGGTAATTAAATATTAATTAATTTAATTATTTATATGATTTGAATTAATTAATTAAGGTTGAAGTTTATTAATTAAGATTAATTAATTTGAAAATAAGATCACTAATTAGATAAGTTTAGATTTTAATTAATGATTAGGAATTAATTTGTCAAGTAATTTAAGATTAATTAAGTTACAATTTAATTTAATTAATTAAATTAGAGATTAATTAATGGCTTATTAAGGATAAATTAATTTGTAATTAATAATGATTCATCTAAGTTAATTATTTAAGAAAAGGTAATTAAAGAATTGTTGATAAGTTAATGACGGTTATTAACTTGAGATTATTTAACAATTAATTATTGTGATCAATTTTGATAATTAATTAGATTAATTAATTTAGATAATCATTTATGGAATCTGGTTAAGTATGATTACTTTATGAAAGTAATTAAAGGTATTAATTACTCAAGGTAATTAATTAAATAAATTTGATTAGTTTAAGTTAATTAATTAGGTTTAATTAATTTAGAATAAACATTGGATGGTTTAATAAGGAATCACTTAATATAATTAATGAAGATTAATTACTTAGAGAGGTAATTAAAATGAGTAATTACTGGATGTAATTAATTGAAGTATGGAAGAGTTTTGGGATTAATTGCTTTGTGTAATTAATATGAAGGGTAATTACTTAGTGAAAGTAATTAGTAATTAATTACTTAGTGTGATTAATTAAAGAATTAATCAATTAAGTCATTTGAAAATAATTAACTGATGTAATTAATGAAGGGTAATTAATTACCAATGAGATTAATTAAGAGTGATTAATAAATATAATTAATTAAAGATTAATTATTAAATGTAATTCATTAAGGAGTAAATAATTTATTTAACAAAATAATTAAAGATAGTTAATTACTGAATGTGATTAATCAAGAGTGATTAATAATTATGGCTTAATTAAAGATTAATTACTTAAGGTAATTAACTAAATTAATTAAAAAGTAATTAGGGATCATTTAATTAATATAATTAATGATGTAATTAAGGATTATTTAATTAAGATTAATTAATCAATGATAAGTGATTAAAGTAATTAATTAATGTAATTAATTAAGGATTATTGTAATTAATTATAGTTAATTAATTAATGAAGTAATTAAAGGTTAATTACTGTTTTTGGTTAAGGATAATTAATTTTTGAAATTAATTAAAGATAATTACGTGAATGTAATTAAAGGATAATTAATCAAGGATGATTAATTAAGGTGATTAATTGGAGGATGATTAATTAATTAATTTGTAATTAATTAACGGTTATGTAAGAAAGATTTATGATGATGAAGTAATTAATTTAATTTATTTTTAAATTAATTAAAGGTGAAGTAATTAATTTAATTCACTTTAAATTAATTAGAGATGCAAGTGATTAATTTAATTCATTTTAAATTAATCATAGTGTGATTAAGTAAATCTTTGCTTATGTATGAATAGATGATATTGATTGCCTTGAATGGTTTGAGATCTCAGGGATGAGATAAATGATGTTGTGTGATATGAATGCTTTGGTTGCAATGTGATGATAATGTGAATTATGTGTTTGTAATGATAATTTTGATTATCTATTGTGATATTGTGAATTATCTATCTGTGTGTATATAGATAATAGAATTGAAATTGTTTTAAATTTTAAAACAACTTGGCCTTAAAAGATACGTTTTGGATTTCGATGAGACCGGGATCGGGTTTCCAGATTTGGATATCCAAAAACCACATCGATCTAAATTAACGATAGGTTGTGAATCTCAAGTGAAGATGAAGATTCAGAGTGCAAGGGTTATCGTCGTTAACTTTGAAGGTAATTCCAAAATGAGTGTAACGAGATAATGCCTTCGGTTTCGTTCGAACCCGGAACGAACTTGTATGGATTGAATGCTTTCAGCACATCGTCAGGTGGATGACGAGCATTCTAAGAAATGTGTTCTCTAAAGGTAATCGTAGCCTCAAGCCTCATCAACCGGGAATGGCTAAAATAGGGGAGGTGCAGCAAGGCTAAGTAGGTCATGCCCAAGTAGGACGAGATTTTCCCCTGTCTAGAGGTCCCTTTTTAGTCGGCTGTGTGGGCAGTTGGTCGCGACAATTGCTAGGGTTGTCTTGTTTGGGACTGTCCAGTAAGGGATGGCTTCGGCCTTGTGTTGCAGGGGATTGGAAGTAATCCTCGGCATGGTGATCTAGGCCCCGTACTGTGACGGGCGGTACCCCAGTAGCCCTGCCATTAATGGAAATCCATTCTTTCTACGTGCCCTTACGGTTTTGATTGTATTACCCACTTTTGTGGCTAGTAGCTGGAATTTAATCATGTAACAATTTCAGCTATTTCTTATTTATTTGAACACCCTAGACACTATTATAATATCACTGGATTTCCTATCAAATGTTTTGGTTAGCGTAAGGTAAAAACTTACCCATGTTTATGTGTGGGATGTCTTACGCGATACCTTTTGTTTTCAAAAGTTTTTTTGAAGTTAAGCAACTTTAGCCTGTTACTCACACCAGAACCATGTCTGACCCGGAGTTTATTTCTATTTTTCTTAAACTCTTGGGTACTCAAATTTTTACGAGTAGCCAAGGGATTCAGGTTAGCTTTGATGAATTGTGAGGAGAAATGGAGCAGGATGCTTCAGCATTGTAGATATTTATAGTGTTCCGCTGTGTGTTTTCTGAGTCATTTGGCTGTGTTGTATTGAGATGTAATAACTAGATGGATGTTTATAACCGTCTAGTATGTGATGTATAATCTGTGTAACTCTGATAATGGTTGTATACTATGTAATACTTATGTTATTAATATAATTTATTCGTTCCGCTATTAAGATTCTGATGTTGTCTTTCCTTCTTTCTTCTCTATCTTTCTATTCTCTATCCCTTTCTTTCTTACTCATGATACGTCTTTCTAGATAGTGAAAGATGGGTCGTGACAATAGTTTACACAAGTATAATAATATATATAACTTTAAACACTTTTATGATATATATATATATATATATATATATATATTATATGCTTTTATATACAAATTATTTGAAAATAAGATGGTTAAATATATAAGCTAATATATGCGTAAACAAGGAGAGATTTTAACAAAATTGACTTAAGACTCAAAAAAACAAAATAATATAATTGATGCACCGTTTTTGAAGTCTTGTCTCCTTGTAGTATATATTCTCTTTTTGTTGTAGCAGTCGTCAAATCCGTATGTCGTAGCGATAGCTTTGTATCATGAATCAAAACAAGTCTCAACATTCTCTTCCTTCTTGATTGATGACAACCTGTAAACAGATATAGATTTCAACTGTGTATGCATATAAATACTTACTCCCTTTGAATCTTTGATGCTCTATATCCTGCATTCTTAATGTTAGCAATAATATTTCACCCCCTTTGTCATCGACAAAAAGGAATAAGGAATTAAAAAGTATGAAGCATTGATAGATATTATGAGAGAATTGATCATTCATACATTAAAATACCATAAACAAGAGTGTTGAAATAATACAAAAAAGAGTGACTATTTAATACAAGCTATAAATTTAAGACTAATGTTTGCATAATATAAAAGAACAACTCATGTCATTCTTTTCTCACCCCTATTATCATGTGATGTTTGACCACTACTACCCTCCATCTCCACCATTCTCGCTACTGCTTGCTTGATCATCGGAAGAGGAAGACCAAGTGAAGATGGGTTGCTTACCCGGATCGCCTAGTGTAGCCGTGGAAGTGCCAGATGAACATGAGATAGCTTGCCATAACTTCGTAAAACTTCCTTTAACCTTATCAAGTTTTTTTTCAACTTTAGTGATATGGGGTTGAAGAATTTTTTGGTTATGGCATATCATAGAAATCGAATCATGTAGAGGAAGGCTCGGATTAGGAATCAAAATTTCTTCATGTTGACGACTAGTTGATCTTTGACGAGATGGATGCATGAGATGCTTCTCCATGCTGTTGTGGTTGATCTTTAGATAATTGTCGTTGAGTCCATTCTTCGAAAGTAATGATAGGAGGTGGTCGAGCAACCGGTAGCTTCATTAATGCTAAAGTATGAGAGTTTAAATACCCGACGATAGAAATTGGTGAATCGGGTTCTGGAATCTCACATGTCTTTAGCAATCGCATAATATACTCACCATAGTAGATGACATTCATTCGACCATTTTTGAAGCTTAAGAATTCATCAAGAATTAATCGTAGCCAATTGACTTTAATGTTTCCGAAGATAGCATACAAGGCTTTAAAGTTATGTTCATAAACAAGTTCATAACTTTCGGTTCGTGGAGTTACGGTTTTCATTAACGCACGATGTATAATTCTTGCTTTTGGTCTTAAGGACATGGACTTGAGTTGGTGCATATCGTCTTTTAAAAAGAAAATGACTTATATGGTCATGAACGACCATATCACAATCAACATTGCTCAATTCTATACCAACATTTTCAGATCTTAAAATATGACCATATCACAATTAAGATTGGTTTCCCACAAACTAGACTCCATACACAATCTTCTTGGTTTTGAACAGTTTGGTGACCCGAGTTAAGATTAGCATAGAATAGTTTGACCATGATTTGGTTAGATTTGTGCTTATTATCGTCAATATTGAATAAAGATTCCAAATTGCTCCTATGAGCCAATTCTTGTACATGGTATGGGAAAAAATCGACAAACTTAATAAACGATACTTCAAAGATGCGAGAATCTTGCATTCTCCTCGATCTCCTAATTGCGGCATCATCGAATAGCCATTGTTGGGTTTGATCGTTTGAAAGAGGTTGGGAGGATGAAGATGCTTGTCCTTTTCTCTTGGGAGCCATTAATTTGATTATTTGGAGTTTAAAAAATTGAGTTTTGAAGAGCAAGGGTTTCGAAGAAGTTGAAAATCTGAAATGAATGAGGAGAGGGAAGTGGAAGGTGATGGTTAAAATGGTGAAAAGTGAGCGGGTAGGAGTAGTAATGTTGCTCAGATTCACGAATCAGTCGACTGAACTAGTGGTTCAGTCGACTGAACCTGAAAATCGAAAATTTTCATCCTTCTGGTTCAATCAACTGAATGCCTGATTCAGTCGACTGAATCTGGGTTATATATTTTTTGTCTTCTAGTCCAGTCAACTAAGCTACTATGGTAGTCGACCGACCATGGTTTTAGAAAAAATACTTCGGTGTCAGTCGACTTGTGATATCCCGGAAATTGGGCAATATAAATTTAATAATCTGTGTTAAAATTTTAATTGATTTAATAAGTTTTGATAAAAAAAATTTGAATTGATCTAATAATCATCTTTTAATAAATATTTAAATTGGAAGATTTTATCTTTTAAAGCTAATAAATTGTTTTCTGTTTATAATATATATAATTGTATATATTGTAAATTGATAAATTTTGATTTGGAATTTAGTAAATAAATCAATTTTCTAATTTTAAATTTAAATTTGGTAAATTTGAAATTTGATTTAACAATTGGCTTTTCAACACAATTCAATAAATAATTATATGTTTTATACTTATGGAAAATCTTATTTGTTTAAATTCATATTTTAATTAGCTTAAATATGAATTTAAATTAGATTAACATCAAAGCTTTGTTTTGTTTTATTTTAAATATTACTTAAAATTTTATATAAGAGTTAAAATACAAATTTCATATGATCTTAATTTATTTAGTGATAGAAGTAAATTATAATATCTTTTATAAATCATTTTTAATATTGTTTAATATGTATTTTTAGATAATAATTATAACACTTAAGTTCTTATGAACATAAATAGATTTTGTAAGAAATAGAATTGTTATTTTTAATTTTGATAAGAGTTATATATGCATCTATATATAACTTGATTTTTAAAATTTGATTTGATAAATTAATTTAAAATTTGAATTTAATGTCTTGAATTTAAAAGAATAAACACTTAAAAATATTTGAATAAGATTTTGTCTATAATTTGTTTTGTTATGTTTTCTAAAATTAAAAAGGGAAGGAATTCGTTTAAATATACATAAGAAGGAACAAATTAAGATTTAAAAGTTTATAAACAATTTAAATTAAAATTAGAATACTTAGTACATGTGTAGGTTTCTCTTAACATTTTGTTGACATGTGTAAGGCATAGATTAAATTGTAACAAATGTTTAAAATTAGTAACAAGTGTCTTATTTATTTTTCATTTTCTTTTACTTTATTTAAGTCATTTTTCTTTTCTATTCTTTTTTTTTTGAAACTTGAGAAAAATATTCAGCTAAGATCTGAAATCAAAACAGAGAAATTCTGTTTAAAACTAAGACATGCAAATTTCTTTTTCAAAACAGAAAGCAAAATCTGTTTTTCTCACAAAAATAAAATCTGAAACCTTCTTCAAAATTAAAATGCAAATAACCTGTAACCTCTTCATATACATCAACCTGAATTGCAATTCATTCTGCAAATCTCCTTCTTTTTGTTTTAAAATCAACCAAAACTGCATACAACTTCATCAAAGCCTACATTTGTTTCACCAGGAAACAAACATTCAATCAATTAACCTAAGAAGTTCATTTCCAACTTCAAAACTAAATGAATGTCTGCATTTTTCACCTGGAAACAAATTTTCATGCAAATGAATGTGGAAGCCTGCAATTCATTGTTTTCTGTTTGCAACTGAGATCTTGCATTTCTGTTTTGAAAACATCCAAACCTGCATTGTTTTCTGGAAGCCTACATACAAATGGATCTGGAAAGCTTGCAAATGAAATCAAGGAAAGGATTACAAAGTTAGATGAATGTTTCAAAGCATCTGCAGTTTAAAAACCAAACTGAAGTACAAATTTCATAAGCAAATAGTAAAAGAAGAAATCTGAAGCTTTTCGATAAACAATGGATGCTCTGCTCCTAAAATTAAGTGAGTAACATTTTAGATTTAATAAACATAAGTATAATTAGTTGTTTGTTTACTCTGAAACAAGTTTATGGATGAATATGATGAAATGCTTTGAATGTATGTATGGGTTTTTATGAATGTATGCTGGCTGAAAAAAATATGTGTTTGGGCCCTGTTCTAGAATTCAAGTTTAAAATCCTGATCAAGTTCAGGGTCTCATATTTAAATCATTCTAATAGTTTAAGATTTAAACAGGTATGCATGTAATATAAGTTAAAGTTTAATCTTATTTAAATAAAAAAAAGAAATGATGATAAAAACTGTGATGACTCTGGATAAACAAAATGCAACAAAGCAAATTTCTGTAAGTAATATTTAAATGTTCTAGATTCATTGATTTAAGTTTATAAACAAATTACTTGATCAATAACTTGATTTTTAAAATTATAATTTGAATTTTTAGTTTGCATTCAACTGTGTATTTCTGGTTTAACCAGAAATCACATTTGGGGTTGGTTCTGTCAACTTAGGGGTTTGGAGTGGCCAGTATTTCTCTGGTTGATGGAGTGATGATCGTAGTTTAAAGGAAAAATAGTGGTAGGTGGATCTGAGCATTAAGGCAGTTATGATTTGGGTTTGAAATTTTAAACCCTAGTTTTCAGTGAGCAAGAAGATTTACCACCGCAACTTCTTTAAGCAATCGAGTTCTTCCAGATTTGAGATGATGGTAGCTGGGGTGTGGAGGAGTTTATGGCCGAGGTGGTACCTCTTTGGTAATCGGTGGCGAGAGAATTCTGATGATTTACGGTATCGACATTTTCCAGTTTTGGGTACTTGAATGCTTGTTTTTGATTTTGAGGTTTTGCAATCAATTTGAAGATCGATTTGGTATTTTATGATGATCTTTAACTTGTGTGAGAGGTCACGAACGGTCAGAGGCGACGCCAGCAATGGTGCAGGTGCACGGTGATAATGGCGTGTCGGCTGTTTTGGGGGAAGAAGGGTAGCTCGTGTTTGTATCGGGTAAGTTTGTGTTTGGCTTGAAGCTTTAGGTTGTTTGACTCGGAGGTGTGGGATGGTGGACTCGAAGTGGTTGTTGTAGTGGCTCGGGTGAGTTTGTTGTTACAGGTTTGGGTACACCTGTTAGTTTTAATTTGATAATTTCAAATGAAGTAAACCTGTTACCTACTTTTGTGGCTAGTAGCTAGAATTTAATCATGTAACAATTTCGGCTATTTCATATTTACTTGAAAACCCTAGACCTATTATAATATCACCGGATTTCCTATCAAATGTTTTGGTTAGCGCAAGGTAAAAACTTTTCCATGTTTATGTATGGGAAGTCTTATGTGATACCTTTTCTTTTCAAAGGATTTTCAAAGTTAAGAAAGTTTATCCTGTTACTCACACCAGACCCATGTCTGACCCAGAGTTTATCTTCTGTTTTCTTAAACTCTTGGGTACTCAAATTTTTACAAGTAGCCAAGGGATTCAGGTGAGCTTTTGACGAATTATGGAGGAGCAAATGGAGCAGGAGGTTTCTGCATTGTAGATATATAGTTCCGCTGTGTTCTCTGTGTTGGGTTCTTTGTTTGAGTTGTATTGAGTTGTAATAACTAAACAGATGTTTATAACTGTCTAGTATGTGATGTAAATTCTGTGTAACTCTGATAGTGTTGTATATCTATGTAATACTTTTGTTATTAATATAATTTATTCGTTCCGCTGTTGAGATTCTGATGTTGTTTCTTCTTTCTTCTCTTTCTTTTCTCTTTTCTATCCCTTTCTTTCTTCATAATGATACGACTTTTCTGGGGAGATTAAGTCAGGTCGTCTCACGACTGTCCTTCTGGTTCAGTCGACTGACCTGGGTGAATTTCTAAAGTCAATTTTTCTTCAGTAAATTCTTAGAAATTTTCATACTTATGAACCTTGTAAGTTTATTTTTGAATATTATAACTAGTATAAATGTTGATAATATGAGGAAGAAGAAATGAATTATTCCAAAAACAAGTCATACATACTTTAATAGAATTATTCGAAAATAAAAAATAAAAAATAAACAACCAATAATCAATTACTTTTATTTTGAAGGGCTAGGAGTTTTGTAGCCCTATATTTATTTGCGACAAACAATCGATGCTTCATTTCGATCCCATGAATTTGGTGAGACCGGTGGCCGCGGTATGGATGAAGTAAAAGGTCGTCAAATAGGCGAAACAGCGTGTTCGTCTATTGGATGTGATGAAGCACCACAAACTTCATAGCAATATGCTCGATAATCCCTAAACATCTCGAGTTGATCTTTCGCTCGTAATATATTTCACGTTGTAGCATCAGTGATTCTTGTTGATAGTGATGCAAATCATACATTTTTTGTTTAGTGTTTGGAGATATGTCCATCATTATCTTTTTCCCTTTCTTTTTCTCCGAAGTATATCCGGTATGATCATGATAGGTAGAAGATGGTGTAGTATGATGGACGGGAGTGTTTGGTGAATCGTTAGAGGCTAGAATTTCAATTGCGTCAGTGTATGAATAATTTGAATTGTAGATAAAAAGAAGGTTGAAGTGAATGGCTTGTCTTGAATTTAGCCATATAAAAGGGTTGTTAGTTAGGAAATGTGCTATTTCGTTGGTTTTCTGTTATTTAATTTATCTTATGTAAATGTAATATGCATAAAACCAGTAAAGTATATTTAAAATGATAAGTGATATACATAATTTAGTTGTATAGTTGTCACCATATAATAGAGTCCTCGACCTAGACTGTAATAGAAATAATCAATAGCTCATGTGGTTAAGACATCTTGGCTATTCATGACAGGTCATAGGTTTGAGTCTCAGCATGGTCAGATATATGAATTTTTGTAAAAAAAAAATTACTTTTGAATTTTTAGTCAAAATTTCATATTTTATTATTTGTATATCTTTAATTGACATTATACTGAGTTCTTGACATAATTTTGTAAAAGTATTTTCTAACAATGGTTTAGTAAAAATATCAGCTAATTGATTTTCTGATGGAACATGGTCTAAATTTATCACTCCTTTTTCTATATTATCGCGTAGAAAGTGATGTCTAATATCTATGTGATCAGTTCTTGAGTGGTTTATCGGATTTTTGGATAGATCTATTGCACTAGAATTATCGTAGTAAATTGTTGATTTTGATAGATTAACTCCGAAATCTTTAAGTGTCTCTTGTATATAAATTACTTGTGCACAAGCAAGTGCAGCAGAAATATATTCTGCTTCACAAATTAATAATGAGACACATTTTTGTTTCTTGCTAAACCATGATATTAATGATTTATCAATGAAATGACACGTACCGCTTGTACTTTTTCTATCTATTCGTGATCCTCCCGAATCAACATAGCTATATGATACTAACTCGAACGAGCACTCCTTTGGATAGAAAAGTCTAAAATCTATAGTATTACGAAGATAACGTAATTTGCTTTATGGCTCGTAAATGTGATTCTTTTGGGTCAGCTTGAAATCGTGTACATAGACACACACTCATCATAATATCTGGTCTACTCGCTGTTACATAAAGTAGTGATCCTATCATACTACGATATAGATTTTGGTCTACACTCTTGCCATTTTCATCTTTATCAAGATGTGTTGTTGTGCTCATAGGTGTTGGTTTGGCAGAGGTGTTTTCCATTCCGAAATGTTTGATAAGATTATCATTGTATTTTTATTGATTAATAAGTATTCCATTTGAAACTTATTTTATTTGAACACCTACAAAATACGATAATTCTCCCATACGGGACATTTCAAATTCTCTAGTCATTATTTCAGAATTTTTTTTACATAATTCATTATTAGTTGAACCAAATATAATGTCGTCTACATGTATTTGAACTATAAAATATCATTTTTAGAATTTCTTATAAATAAAGTTTGATCTAATTTTCTTATTTTGAATCCTGAGTCAATTAAATAGCTTTTAAGGCATTCATACCAAGCACGTGGTACCTGTTTTAAACCATACAAAGCTTTCTTAAGTTTAGACATGATCTGGGTATTTTTCATGAATAAATAAAGGAGGTTGTTCAATATAAACATTTTCCTTAATATAACCATTTAAAAATTCACTTTTAACATCCATTTGATAAAGTTTAAAGTTATTAAACATGTGTATGCCAATAGGCTTCGTATTGCTTCTAGTCTAGCGACCGGACCAAATGTTTCTTCATAGTCTGTTCCTTCTTCTTGGTTATATCCCTGTGCTACAAGTCTCGCTTTGTTTCTAGTTATATTTCCTAATTCATCTGCTTTATTTTTATAAGCCCATTTAGTTCCTACAATAGTCTGATCGGTCGGTCTGAGTACTAGTTCCCAAACTTTATTTGGTTCAAACTGTTTTAGTTCTTCTTGCATATCAATAATCCAATTTTCATCGGATGATGCCTCCTTAGTATTTTTAGGTCCTATAGTAGAGAGAAAAGCTACATTACCCATTAAATTTAGTTGATTCCTAGTTCGAACATTTGAATTTATTT
Organism: Allium cepa; assembly: GCA_030765085.1. Classification (NCBI taxonomy): domain Eukaryota; kingdom Viridiplantae; phylum Streptophyta; class Magnoliopsida; order Asparagales; family Amaryllidaceae; genus Allium; species Allium cepa. The sequence goes on from CM060931.1 coordinate 473,303,753, forward strand.
CTCCAATTATATTTTCTGTAGGAAAATTTCGTAAGATTCTTCGAGGAGATCTTATTGTATTAGTAATATTTCAATTTTCTAAATTATTAACAATGTTTTCATCTTCTCTAGAATTATAAAAAATATCTTCACCATCTCTTTAATCGTTTATTATTATATTCATTTTGTTATTAAGTAACTCACCATCGTTATTTGTTTTTTGAAACGAGTTTAGAGTTCTCATCAAAAAATATGTGAAGTGACTCTTCAATAGTATTAGTTCGTTTACTAAAAATTCGATAAGCTTTGCATCGATTCGAATATCCAAGAAATATACCTTCGTCACATTTTGAATCGAAATTGCCAAGTTGATCTTTGGTATTTAATATAAAACATTTTGATCCAAATATTTTAAAACGAGATATGTTTGGTTTTCTAGCGCTAAAAAGTACGTAAGGTGTATTCTTGGTGAGAGGTCTAATAGAAACACGATTCAATACATAACAGGTAGTTGCAACAGCTTCTATCCAAAAATGTTTTGGTAATATGCTTTCATTTAGTAAGGTTCTTGCACATTCTTGTAGAGTTCAATTCTTTCGTTCTACAACTCCATTTTGTCGTGGAGTTCTAGGAAACGAAAATTATGAAATATTCTTTCTTTTTACAATAATTATCAAATTGTTCGTTTTCGAATTCACCTCCATGATCACTTCTAATATTTTTAATTTTGGTACCTTTTAAATTTTGAATTCGTTTAACAAATTTTTTGAAATTTTCAAAGGTATCACTTTTATTTTTCATAAAGATAATCCATGTATATCTAGAAAAATCATCAACTATTACAAATATGTATTTATTGTGATTTATGGATTGAATTTGGGTAGGTCCAAATAAGTCCACATGAAGTAATTTAAGCGGTTGTAATGTCAAAATGACTTTCTTAGATTTAAACAAGGATTTAGTTAATTTACCTAATTGACATGAGTCACATATATTATTAACTTTAAAATTCATCTTTGGTAATCCTTTTACGAGATTATTTTTAGAAATTTTATTTATATTTTTCAAATTGATATGATAGAATCGTTTGTGCCATATCTAGGGATCATTTTCTTTAGCCTATTAAACACATGTCTGAGTTATGATTGACTTTCATATTCAAAACGTAAATGTTTTTATCTCTATTTCCTTCAAAAATAAGATTTTGATTTTGATCAAGGATAGTACATTTATTTTCAGAAAAGGATATTTTAAAACCTTTATCGCATAATTGACTTATACTTAATAGATTATGTTTTAGATTCTTAACTAATAAAACATTTGTAATAAGAGGTAAATTAGATGTACCATAATTGCTCACATCGCCTTTGCTAATGATATAGCCCTTGGAATTATCTTCAAAAGTGACAGAACCTCCATCTGAGTATGTAACATTTATCAGCATATCTTTGTCTCCTGTCATGTGTTTTGTGAAACCATTGTCGAGTATCCATTTTCCTCCTTTCTTGAGTGAAACCTGCAAAAAATATGAGATAACGTTGGTACTCACCTTTTTAATAGGGTCCTAAGAGTTAGGCTTAGGAAACCAAACCCAAGTAGGTTTAGTGTCCCTTTTATAAATATAATTTTTATTATTATGAACATTTTCTATAATGAACTAATATATTTTTTCCTTATTAACTTGTTATTAGTTTTAGGTGCCCATATATTTATAGTTTTAGAAACTAATCTTTTGAAGATGTGGGTGTTTTACTAGACTTAACTTTGTTTAAATTACTAGATTGTGAATTCTTGACTTTCTACTTATATCCTAAGCCATTTTTATTGTCAACAGATTGTGAGTTCTCAACAATTCTAGATAAATTTTCTCTTCCTTTATTAAAATTTGAAACGTTTTTAGTGATTCCTTATAGTTAGTCTTTAGACTCGAATTTTCTATTTCTACCATTTTATTATTAGTTTTTAAAACATGATTTTCAGAAAAAAGAACATCATCTTTTTGAGTTTCAATTTCTTGAATCAATAATATATGTTGAGAATTAACATTTGAAAGAGCTTCTTGAGTTTTCCCAAGTTCTTCTTTCAACATTTTCTTCTCGTCTTTAAGCATATCTCTTTCGAATTCCGCCTTATTCTGATTTTCTACAGCCATTTATATTTTCTATTGAGACTTTTTAAAGTATCTAAGAATTCAAAATTTATCTCTATCATATCATCAATAGTTAAATCACTAACCTAATTATCTTATGCCATAAAGCATACGTTGACTTGTTCATTATAGTTGTCACTCTCACTTCCAAAAGAAGAGGAGGAATATGAATCATCCCATGTAATTGAAAAGGCTTTTCTTCTAAATTTGTCCTTCCTTTTATTTCTATATTCTTTCTTTTGATCTGGAAAGTCCTTCTGTATATGTCCCTTTTTATGATAGTTAAAGCACTCCATGACTGATGAAGACAGTGGTTTATTGTTGTTTGACCTTCTCTTGCCATTGTTTCTTTTTCCTTTTCTATACTTCAAGAATTTCTTGAAGTTTTTGGCAATAAAGGCTAGGTTGTCTTTGTCTGAATCTGATTCTTCTTGTTCTCATGGAATGCTATATTCTTTTTATTTTGATCTTGAACTCATTTAGCCTGCAAATTTACTTCATAGGACATTAAATTTCCTATTAACTCTTCCGAAGTTATTTTGGAAATATCGTTCGCTTCTTCAATTGCGAGAACTTTTCTTTCCCATTCTTCTGTTAAAGAGTTAAGGATTTTGGAAACAATATCAAAACTTAATATTTTTCTCCTAGTACTACTAATGAATGGTCGATATCCTGAAATCTTAAATAAATATACATTTATATTCATTTTCTTTCATCCTAAAGTTGTGAAACTAACTTTTGAGCATGTATATTTTGCTTTATTTGACCTTTTTAATTCCTTCGTGTGTAACTTTGAGTGTACACCGTATTTCATTTGTAGTATTGCACATGCTAACACGGTTAAACTCATTTTTATCTAAGGCACAAAACAACATATTCATGGCTTTTGCATTTGCTGTGGCATCTAGTTTCTGTGCATTTGACCAAGTAGAATACTCTTCAGCAGGAATAATATATTTCGTCTGAGTTATATTTCATGAATCAAAACCATTTGCTTGGATATATATTCTCATTCGTGTGGACCAATAGTTGTAATTTATGTCATTAAATAGTGGTGAATATGTAGTGGATTGTCCTTCAATGAAGCTAGTGTTAATGCTAGTGCTAGTGTTAGTTTTCATATTATTAGATTATCGGATAACCGCGTTACGGTTATATGATGACCTTGCTCTGACACAAAATGAAAGTGTGCTATGGATCGTGTAATATGGATATATGATAATACAGATCATAGCGATGATAGTAATACAGTAAATAGTGTGGAATATAAAAGCAGTATACTAAAATAACACCAGAGATTTTTACACTGGTTCGGAGTACCGTCCTAAGTCCAGTCCTAGACTCCTTCTGGAATTTCGCTATAACAACAACCCTCTATTAACCCGGAGGAACACGTCTATACAACCCCTGAGCAGCCGAACAGGGACCTGGTAGCAGAACAGGATTTTGCCTCAGCAGCCGAAGAGGACTTCACACGCCTGAGCAGCAGAACAGGACTTCAATAAATACAAAAGTTTGTTTTGACTTTGTATGTTCTAATAATATGGATTTGTCACTTTTAGTACACCCGTCCTATAATCTTCTCCTCGAGTATAAATATATATATTTGAAGTTTATGAAGAATAGAAAGATATAATATTGCTTTATTGTAGAATAATTGAAAGTATAATAGCAAATAGATTCAGGAGAATTAGATAAGAAAGATAAGAAAATTCGGTGATTTGGAATTAAGTTAGAGTATGTATTCAAAGAGAGCAGTGACTGTTGATGAAGAATTTCGACTGAGGTGTTATGTTCAAATCTTTTCGTAGAGGTTCGTAAATCTACACAAATAGTCGTGCCTTTTCAAAAAGTAGTTGTTGTAGAAATTCAATCAACTGAATCTTTAGGTCAGTCGATTGATTATTCAAACAAATTTTTAATTATATATTTGTATATCTATTCACCTGTGCATGTTGCGTAGAAATTTCTGGGTCAGTCGACTGACCTGGTAAAATCTGTGCAGTTTGCACAGTTTACACAAGTATAATAATATATATAACTTTAAATACTTTTATAATATAATATATATATTTTATATGCTTATATATATAAATTATTTGAAAATAAGATGGTTAAATATATAAGCTAATATATACATAAACAAGGAGAGATTTTAACAAAATTGACCTAAGACTCAAAAAAACAAAGTAATATAATTGATGCACACTTTTTGAAGTCTTATGTTCTTGTAGTATATATTCTCTTTTTGTCATAGCAATCGTCAAATTTGTATGTCATAGTGATAGCTTTGTGTCATGAATCAAAACCACATCTCAACACACTGATCTCTCATTGGTACAACGGCGTACCGACCCCTTTTCCACGAATATGTCCTACTAATCCCTTTCTTCAATTTTCCTTACCGACCCCTTGCCAAACCACACCATGCCGAGCCTTTAACCCTTCGCCTAATCTCTCACCGAACCCTCCCTAACCAGCTCATGAACTCAACCATCCTCTCATAAACGACGAAACTCCATCTCGTCCGAACCCCTTCTTCTCCCTTTTCCTCTCCATCTCTTCTTCTCCTCCTTCTCACCCTCAAATCCCAATCCAACTAACCAAATTGTTCACCTAAAAGACATTCGAGCCTACCAAAGCTTGAGACTGATAACTCAATTACATGATTAGGAGAGATTTTCATACCTATACGTGTTTAAGTTTGAAAGGCAAACGATCGAGGTCGGGGACCAAAGGTGAAGGTGGAGTAGTTTTGAGGAGCAAATCAAGTTCGTGTTTTATTTTAGATCTGAGATTGAAAGAATTTTCCAACTTGGGTTCGGTAGGAAATAAATGCAAGGGAACGGGCAAAGTTAAAACAAGAAATGATAATGTAAGAAAAAGGAAATGAAGGCAAGTCCATTTATATATGAATGAGAATAAAGAAGTATGATTGGTTATTGAGGGTGAACCATTCAAAGACGAGGAAATATGGGTCGGCACTAAGACATGTTGATGCCTCCTCACGTATCCCTATTAAGGGTTTGGAATGTGGGATGTCGATCCCTCAAAAAAAAGGAGAAGAAAAATGGTGATGAGAATTAATGAAATAAAAAATAGAAGTAAAGAGAAATGGCGTACAATGGAAACTAAAGGGTGACCGCTATCGTGGAGGTTCAACTGCAAACATAAGCATACAGATCATAAAAAAAGCTTGGCAATAACCCACGAATATTCGAACACGTCCGAGAGCCAACGATAGAAACGTGTACGTGAACATACTCGGAAATGATTCAAGAATCCAACCTTTTGAAATCGGCTGAAATTGCGAGCTAGCCTGAAACAGTCAAGTTTGAGATCGAATCAGAAGAGTGCCTATAAGTCCCACATAACAAAATTTGCATATGCTAACAGAATATGATATCAAACTTGCATTATTGAAGATCAATAAAGGAACGGAAATCAACCAGAAAGTTAGACAGACTTCTTTCCGGCAACTCAAACTTTTTTTAATTCAAAGCATGTCTTGTTACTCACAAGACGTACTTTGGGGGGCAAGTGTTACACGTTGCCCTGACCCTGCTATATTAGGTTGATCGCGCAGGGCAGATTCGACTGTTGATGAGAAGGATGATCATGAACAATGGGTAATCTAGATATAAAGTCCGGATAGTTATACGGAGTCCGGATTGGACAGAGTTGATAGATGGACAATGCAGGATGTCAGAAAGATGGAAATTAGCTCATATGAGATAGGGATCAGTATAGTGGGTTGGAGATATGGACGAGATGACATGGGGTTCGGTATAACATGGAGAGACTATAGGGACCAGTATGGTTACTTGGCTAGGGAGTCAACTTGGGTGGAAATTCAGAGGGATCGGTATAAGATGTGGCACCTAGTCCAATGTGGTTAATGGCACAACATGGATCGGTGTAATATGGTGGATAGACAGGGATCGACATGGTAAGCCTAGTGGATAGCGAACATATGTGAGTATGTAAAGAGATTGACGTAGCATGCAACAAACATATGGATCGACATAGTAAAGGGTCGCCATAGAGTTTGACATGCATCTCTCATAAATTATGGGTCGGCATTGCTCAAAAAGGAAGGGTTGGCATAATATTTTGAGTTGCATGGATCTGTATACATTAAGGAACCGAGAGGGTTCAGCGCTATTATTTGGATGGATCGACACTCCCTTGACCAGATTGAGATTCGAACTAAAGATCAACAAGAACTAAAGCTCCATATATCTAAACAATTTGATATTTGAAGACCATCATGCTGGAGCATAAGAGAGATACCATAGGAACCGCTAGCCCAAAATCAACATATGAAGGGATCGATACCAATCCCTATCCATTGAGAGTTGGGCCTAGCCCATCCTATAGTGAGCCCATAAGGTTGAGAAGGTCCTGTTACTGAAGTTCCAGTTAGATGGGAGACCGCCTTCATATATAAATACAGGCCTAGAGGGTCATTCTAAGGACACTTTCGCTATTGGTTAGATTCCACCATTATTGTTGTCAACTTCCTCCATTACTTTATTGTCTCTTGATGTTCCTTGCTGTTTGTAATTGTAATCCAGTTAATTTTAAAAACTCTACTCCAAAGAGTAGAGCCCAACCCAGCGAGCCCAACCAGAGCCAGAAATGGGAGGTTAGCCTGCCCAGCAGGAAGCATTCGTTTCTCAACCATATTTGTTTAATTTAATAGGAAACACAACTTTCTGTCTTGAGAGAGTATGGCAGATGGGTATTGAACTCGTGACCTCGTTAATAGGTTGCAAGTGTCTTTACCACTGCGCCACTACTCCGGATGGTAATCCAGTTAATTGAAAAGCAATAAAAAATATTCAAAGAGGACATAGGAAATCAATGCCGAACCACTATAAATCTTGTTGTTTTTGCTTTCTGCGGTGTTTTTCTTGTTATTTTCTCTTTTTTCATTTAATATCTTCATTTATTTCACTACTTAAACCTATCCTTGGGTGTTTGTGGCCAATTTGATTGCTAACAATTACCGTACCGCTTTTACTGATAAAATAAAATTGCTTACTGCCGTTACCAATTTGCCAGTATACCAAATACTGATATACCAATAAACTGGTAACCGTTACACTAGTAATGGTAGATTACCGTTTTTCTAAAAAAAGTCGGTAACTTGACACGCTATTGCACTGTAATGATGCTTCATTACACACTTTATAGTGTTACTTAATAAAATACATCAATAAAAAAAACAAAATAAGTGTTATTAACATTATTTGATCTAGATTATTAAACTAAGTTTAATCATTTGATTGTTCTAAATGCCTATGATAAAGCATATAATATGAATATTCATTTTTACTACTAATAAAGAAAATTCATTAACTAATTTACTCGGTGTCTTTTTTAAATTCCAAAAATGCCTTTACTTTATGTTACATATTTGCTCTTAAACAATATATCAACGTATATAATAACACAAATAATCCGTGTGCGAAGCACCGGCCCATACTAGTATGTTATAAAATGATTGATAAATTTACCGTTGGTTTAAAAAAAAAATTATGGATGATTTACCACATAAAATGTAAATTTACCATTATTATACGATTAATATGGTATATCGATTTGACTCAAAAAGGTAATCGATTGACTGATAATGATATGATAATGGTAAATTACCGTTACCATAACAGCTGTAATTAGTTTACGGAATTTAATGTTATCTTTGGGCTAAAATTGGTCGTACACTTGTACGGTTTCCAAGGTGGGTTTAAAATTTGATCGTAGATTTGAACAATAGTCGGCTGTATAAAATGGTTAATGATCAACTAACAAATTTCTTGGGTTAGGCCCATTTATTTTTTGGTTAACTGGTTTTATCCAAGAAACTCATCCAGGTTAATGGGTTTATCCAACTCATTTATTGTCGGGTAATTAGAATAGATAAATGGGTTGGTTATAATATTAACAGTCCTGCTTTTACTTTGCATTATTTTCTTTATCATCCGTTGAAATTTAAATCCAAAGTAGAAAGCAGGAAATGCGAGACGGCCCGACAAATTTCCACATCGGTTAACTTTCTACTATATATTTTGATATCAACTTACAAACTGGCTAAGAAAATTTGTCACGGAAATGGAACTCCGTTTTCTTAACATTGGTACATATCGATGTGGTAACGTTTCTATGGTTTTAGACTTTTAGTAGGTATGAACACAAGAGTGCCACCTTGATGGCGATGATTACATCTCGGTTATTCATTAATTCATAGAATTTGTTTTTAAAATTTCTCCACGTCACTATACATATTCCAAGTGTTACATGGACAACAAATCATCTATATCCAAATACTAATGTCTCGGTATACCCAGCCATTTAATACAAGACGCAAAGCATTTATTTTACAAATAAGTTATCAAACAAAAAGTAAATTATACATTTTTACAAAATTTCAAACATTTTGATTGGATGGACATATCTCTACGTTAAATTCATTTTCTTTTTCAACATATAGTGAGAAAATCAATAATGTTTTACTCAATCACAAGTAGTAGTGCATATGCTCCCACTCCGTATAATTATGAGATAATACTTTATAGCTTGTTTGAATATTTTGAAATTCGAATCGTCGTCTCTTAGAGCGTAAGGTCTCCATTCTCTAGTCCAAGAAGATGAAGCATAATCAAACGTTCATCGTGGAGCAACGGTGGTGGGATTGGAAAATACCTCATTCGCTATCCAATTAAGGATTTTAAAGTATGGATGGATATCGAAGTGGACTAGATATGTTAGAGAAATGTCATATACACTTTCGATTCTTTATTGCATCGTCGTACATCTGATCCGGCTGCTTGAATCTCTAGGATAAGCATCGTTTTCCGAAACAGCAAAACTGAAAATCAGTTGTCTGCCAGCATTAATCATCTTTTTGAATGCAATCTTTTCAACCTACCATACATCATATTCTGTGCTTATTATTTGGTTCATGATGACTAATTATGTTTCGAATTATCTTGTTCATTTTCACAATATGGATAACGACTAAATTAAATTCTAAGGTTGGCTGAACTTGGCTGCAACTTCGTTGTACCAAAGGACAGATCGACTATCATGAAACGTTTCGTCGGAATGGTGCATTTGACCAATGTACCAATCAAATCCATTTCATTGGAACAGGAGTATATAGATACAATATATACGTGGAACGTAGAATGCTCCATTTTTGGAAATTTAGCATCTTATCAGGGGGGACAACTTGGATTGTTCACAGGCAAACAAACAGATTTTAGTTTGTTTCTGGTCCACCTTAAGATTTAGATATTAAGATATAAAAGGTAACCGTTTCGTTGCAACATTGAGTCACCTTTACCTAATTATTCCTTTTTAAGATTCTAACGTCAACGTTAATCATGCAGTCGACATTAGTTAGTGATTTCTTTGGATTCGTCCCAAAATGGTCATCGAATCTTTTGATTATATCGATTTCTTTAAAGCTTCTGCCGACATAAATAAAATATCACCTTATGCGTAGCTACAAAATAGTATTAGTGGCCGAAATATTTTGCAAATTGGATATTGGGAGCCCAGTACAAACTACGTCTGCTTTACAAGATCGAGCGTGCAACTCCGGTGATGAAAATATTCGGTATTTTCCTCTCTATAATTCAAGCATTAAATTTTGAATTTAGGCATCTAAATTTAAGCACCAAGCATTTAACTTAAGCTACGTTTTTGGGTTACTCATGTATATTGTAGCGAACATAAGTTCTTGAAATTAAACTCATGAAGAAAAATGGAAAAAGTAATATATGTGTTTATGTATGTATGTCTATGTGTATGTATGTATGTATGATATACATGCCATGCAAAAAGCAAAAGAAAGGAAAAAAAAATTGCATTTCAATATTGATTATTTGCCCGCTTAAATTATGTAATATATTGTATGTTTAATATGCTTATTATAATCATTAATTTAAATTTAAATATTAAATCCAAACGGTCAACTGAAATCAGAATAAGAGATGACTTTATAATAATGTACAGACTTTGTGCAAAGTATTATCAATTTATGATGATCATATGCACGGGTCCCTCCCGTGTGTGTGTGTGTATGTATATACGTGTATACCTTTTATTTATAATGTATACATCTCGACCCATCCCCTCACTATCCCTTTTATGCAAACAGCTTTGAATTACACTGAATTTTTGCAAAAGTGTTATACGTGTTAATAATATCACCCATGCAAGATTTGGAACATTTCAAAATAGTTAACCCTTTCAAAATTAATGTTCAAATCAATGGCTCAATTGATATTTCATATTGATCTGCAGTCTTGAAGAGTTAAATATTTTGAAATGTTACAGAATTAAATTTGTTAATAGATGCCGCAAAAATTTGAAACCATGCTCATTCGAAAAGCAAGCAAATATGATGTCCCAAAAATGGATACTACGATGACATCGACATTCGAAAATTATCTGTCTAGGTTTTTATCATTATTATAGTTTATATTACGTATCATCACATTTTTTGATTGTGCATACATTTGTAGTTAGTGGGATACAAATAAATTTATGTTCGGTCAAAATTTCATATTTATATTTCTAGGTCGATCAATCTAAATGGATAGGATAATTAGTTCATATTTGTCCTTATCCGCGGATGCGAATATCCGAGATCCGAAAATGATTTTGAATGAAAATATGGATATGACACCTGTAACGATCCACTATTTCGACTCCCAAATGTCGACATCATGCATCAACGATATTCACATGCTGAGCACTCAAGTGTCGAAAAGATAAACTGTTAGGGTAAAATAAAAGAAAAAGAAACGGAACAAGGAAGAAAAGAACAAAACTACATCGGAATCTCACACGGGAACGATAATATACAATATCAAAGGATAGTACAAATTGCCACTCTAAAATACATATCATTTAATAGTTAGAATCATAAGTGTTATCATCAATCTGAATAGTTATAACAATCTGTTCTTATATATGCTGATACATATAACATAGTAACGTAGCGAAATAAGAATACTACAGTAAGCGAAAGCATCCGGCTCGTCTCTTCGAGGTCCAGTGAACATCATCGAAAACCTACCTTTCCAAGACTACTCAAAAGAGCATCCATGGAATAAGGGAAACATAAAACCACGAATCGGATAGAAGTCTGGTGTGAGAATCTATACACCCCTAATTGAAGGCCCAAAACTAATTGATACAAATACTGCAGTCATCCATAGTTATTAATTCTATGCGACCAAATACGGCAATGTTAGTTACATTGATACACAAAAACATATGAATATAGAAAAGTTTTAAAACATCAAACAAGATCCTTACTCCATTTCAAAACATTTCAAATTCAATGCATAATCCTAATACGAAAACTACATTCAGAGAAATTATTTCTATTACAATATACAACAAGAACGACATATGAAGATGCCTCTTTGGATGATCAGACTGTATATAGGCAATTAAATAACCGTGCCCTTAGGACAACAACACAGCAGAACCAAAATAAAAGAGAACTCTAAATAGCTATCACGCCTCCTGCACGTCTCCGGAAGATTATTCGTTTAAAGAGGTATCTGAAAACCACAACTATCAAACTATTGAAAATCAATTGAGCACTCGAGAGTTTAAGGGTAAAATATAAACTCCGAGTCAGACATAAAGCCTGGCATGAATAAAATCTACCACCTCAAACCATTTAGATATCTAGCAAGACCACACCGCTTAGCGGAACAAGTTTTCCCCGCACTAGTATCCTAAGACCTTTATAAAACCACATATTGTGCTTCTGCATCCACAATGTTTAAAATAATAAAAAACACAAAGATGATATGCAAAAAAAGTAAATCAATGCTGGATTTATCATCCCTGTTCATTTTGAATAACCGTCTCATTTATAGTTTCAAAGGTAACTATTAACTTACTACCAGATTCATAGTTTTCATAGGATCACTAAGAACCTATTGGACCCGGCTAATATCTTTACAGTTTCGTGGGTTCTCCTTGAACCTATTGGTAACTCCAATATCTTTCCACTTATCCTAGTTTTCATAAATTGACTAGGAACCTATTGACTTCTGTCAGTTTCTTAATCTGGATATTGTTTTAATTGATTCACTATAAACCTATTAGTCACTGCCAATATAAAATCATAGTTTTCATGGACTAACTATGAACATGTCTTCCTAATATCTTTGTTTATACATAGTTTTCATGGGCTTACTATGAACCCATTGGCCCATGAAAATATGCTTTTTTAATATTTTAGCATCCTATACTTTGGCCTTTCTAACATTGAGGATGCAATTCTACCCATTCAGGAGTTAATTTGATTTATATTCACTACTGGGTCAACCTAACAGGTTATTCTCCCCATCCTCAAATTACAGTTACATGTTGATTACAATGTGAATATATTCAAATACATACATGAAGAAGCAAACATAATCATACTAACCCCTGCGGTTTAATATCCTTGAAATTATTTTATACAATACTTGGTTAATCCCGTTAACCCATTAATCAAGGAAAACTTCTTCAAAACTCCATTTAAAAATACTTTATCTATGCCACGGTCTTCTTTTAAAATGAGATTGGGTTATTCGGTTTGAAAACTAAGGTTTTCGAAACCTTAAAACATTACTTTCGAAATCCTTGAATAACCTCCTTCAAAAGCATAGAAAACTTCTTTTCAAAACATTCTTATATACCTTTCAAAGCTCTTTTCATCATCTCTTTCGAAACTAAAATATACCTATCGAAAGTATCACAACATTACTTAATAATTCTTAGAACATATCTTCGAAACGAATGAAAATACCCCTTTCGAAACCATTAGATTTACTCACAAATATCTTTTGGATCAACGTGAATATGTAAAAAAGTATCTCTTTCGAAACCATTATATCCATATAAAGTTGTTTGGGAAAAACTTGATGGTGTCGGCACCATCCTTTCGAAAGCTTTAAAAACCTTTAAGTAAAACACTGAAGGTTAGCATCGAAACACCCTTTCAAAGCCACTACCTTCGAAACCCTCGAACCCTTTCAAAAGTTTTTCAAGAAGTGGCGCAACATAAGTTTAAAACAAAGGCAACCCTTCGAAAACATTGGTAGCTTCAGTACACTCGAAAGGCAACAGAAACGCGCTGGTTTTCGACTAAGTCGGAACCACTACTTTCAAAAGTATCATTTTATAAATAAAGGAACCTATTCATTAGAAAACCCCTTTCGAAAGCATATGTTTCGAATCCTTCGAAAGCTTTAATAAAACAAAGGCAGAAGCTATCATTTAAAAGCAAAGCAAAGGTATCGACCCCATCGGAAGCAATGCTCGCACACTATGCCTTCCTTCTTCCTCCAATCCACTTCTTACCATCAAAGTGATACCTTATATTTTGGTTTCGGCTTTGTGGGGTTTCGACTTGATTGAAGGCGGAAGCATTGAGTCAAAAGGCACTCTAATAGAGGCAGAACCCGCTTTTCTAGGCAAAAGCCGATTGATGCCAATTAAAGCAAGTACTTTCTACCAAACCTGCCCACGTGTAAACGTTAATGGTTGCCTCAAATTTTCAAATTCTTTACCAAAATAACTACCCAATAATTTCAAATCTAAACCAACATTAATTTAACAAATAAGCCCTTTCATTAAGCAAAACAATTAAATAATTTAGGTCCTCCTTTTCAAAAAAATTTAATCCTTATAGTAAATTACATAGGAAAAATATCCAAAAATTAAAGAAATTCACTTTTATTATGTTATTTAACATATCTAAATTTCATACCCAAATTCTTAATATAATTTCCGAAATAAATTTATAAACCTAATTAACCATATTTTTCTTTGAAAATTCATAATAATCTTTCCAAAGCTTGAAAAATTATCAAAATTATAACCCGACTCCAAAATTATGCTTACATTACATATCATTTTTCATGGCACCCAAAAATCAATTTCAATCAGTTTTTCCCTACCCATTTAAACAATCTTGTTTAAATCAAACTAATTATAATTCAATCATATCATCATCCAAAACATCATAGAAACGAATTTAATCTTAAATCCAAAAACTATGTTCATAAAACAAAATACAGATGGTATAGATTACTATTCAACTTGAATATGATAAGGAATTTGGATTGAGATTTATTCTCTTTGCTTTAATTTCTTAGCTTTAGATTTTATTTTCTACTTATTTCTCTCTAGCAATGGTCGACTCCTCTTTGATTTACGTTTATATTTTTTTGCAAAATGACGTGAATAGGAAAATGAAACGTGAATGAAGAAACGAGTTTATATGTAAGGGTAATGGGTTATGTGCGGCTACTTCCCAATATGCCCTTGTGCAAATTAATTTGCTTAGTAACCATTCTTAAGCCGATTTATTTTGTTAAGCACGGTCTTCTTATTATTTATTCAAATCTCAATCCTTTTATCACTCTAATTATTTACAATATTCTATTTAATTTATCTAATTAATTTCTCGAATAATGTTATTGAAAATTAGTGGTGTTACATTCTCCCCTCCTTAAAGAATTTCAGCCTCGAAATTCAGTAAGGACTAAATAATAATCGTAACAATCATCTGTAACCACTAATAACAACCATAATAACCTACCTGATTAGTAATTATCTATATAAAGCTAATATAGTCATACCCTCAAAGAAGATCAGGATAAGTATCTCTAATCCTGTCTTCTATCTCCTAAGTACAGTCCTTCTCGTTGTCGCTCAACTGAACTTTCAACAAGTTGACTGTCTTGTTTCTCAATCTTTTCTCATCTCTCGCTACAACCCAAACTGGTTGTCTAACAAAAGTAAAAATAGGCTCTACCATCAAACCTTCCAACCCCGTTGGAGGAATAGTAATCTCTAGATCATGTACAAACTTGCAAAAATGACACATGAAATACATTATAGACACTTGCCAAACTGCTCCGCAATTCTGCTCAGTACGCGAGCATTCCAATCCTCTCTATAGTCTGGAATGGACCAATATATCTCGGTGCTAGTTTCCCTAACTCCCGAACCGTACAACACCCTTCATTGGTGATACCTTAATGAAAACTTTATCTCCGACTGAGAATTCTAGGTCTTACGCTTCTTATATGCGTAACTTTTCTGTCTAGACTGAGCTTCCTTCATCCTTCCTCGGATCAACTCAATCTTCGAAGACGTCTCTCTAACCAAATCTAGACCTAAGACTAATCCGTCTCCAGTCTTCAATCAACATGCTGGTGATTTGCATGTCCTTTCATACAAATCTTCAAAAGCTACCGTTCCTAAATTAGTCTGGTAATTATTATTGTAGGAAAACTCGACCAAATGTTTGTGATCCTCCCAAGGTCCACCAAAGTCCAATACACAGGCTTTTAGTAAATCCTCGAGAGCATTATCGACTCTCCATGTCTTCCTATCTGTCAAACAGTGATATGCAACACTCATCTTGAACTTAGTGCCTAACACATCATATAAACTCTTCCATAATTTACTAGTGCATAAAGCATCTCTATCATTGACTATGCTACTAGGAACTCCATGAAGCCTAACTATGTCCTTCATGAACAACTTAGCTAAAACATGTGCCATCTTGGTTGACTTAACTGAAAAGAAATGGGCATTCTTGGTCAACCTATCAACTATGATCCATATACTTTCATTTTCCCTATTTGACTTTGGCAAACCATAAATAGAATCCATGGATATCGAATCCCATTTTCAAACTGGAATCTCTAGAAGTTGAAGCAATCCACTCAACTTTTGATTTTCGGCCTTCACTTTTTGATAGTTTGCACACTACCTAACCCACAAGCCAACATCCCTCTTCATACCTTCCCAATAGAAGCTCCTCTTCATATCTTGATACATCTTGTTCCTCTAGGATGAATCGTAAACTTGGATCGATGACATTCTATAAGAACTTCTTTCCTTAAGTCCTCAACATTCGGCACACACGACCGTCCCTTCTGTCTCAACCATTCTCTTTGGTCAAGACTAAAATCTTTTGGATCATCGATCTCGGTTCCAACCTCAAGACTTCTAATCTTCTCGGCTAATAATGGATCCTCCTTTTGCTTAGAAGAAATCCTTTCGATTAATATTGGTCGAACTTCTAAACGGGACAACATGGCGGTACTCTTGCTAGAACTAGCAGTCGATCTTAATTGCACACTATAAGTAGTCAAAGCTTCTAAATCTTTCCACTCTGCCAACATAGCAATACCACATTCTGTCTTCTACTAAGAGCATCTGCCACCTTATTTCCTTTCCCAAGAGTATACTCTATACCAAAATCATAAGCAGTCCAAAACTTCAACCATCTCCACCGTCTCATATTTAACTCCTTCTAAGTGAATAAGTACCTTAAATACTTATGATCTGCATATAGCTCAAATCTCTCCCCTAAGAGATAATGCCTCCAAATCTTTAATGTGAATATTACCGCAGCCAACTCCAAATCATGAGTAGGGTATCTCACTTCGTGTAGCCCAAGCTGTTGTGAAGCGTAGGCAATCACTTTACCCTTCTGCATCGACATAGCTTCTAATCCTGTCCCACATGCATCGGTATACACCACCAATCCTTGGTATTCGTTGGAAATACTAACACAGGTGCATTGATCAGCAAATGCTTTAACTTGAGGAATGCTTCCTCACATTTGTCGTACCAGAAAAATTTCACCTCCTTCCTGGTTAGCTTATTCAATGGTGCTGCTATCTGTAAGAAATCCTTGATGAATATCTGGTAATAGCCAGCAAGTCCAAGAAAACTTCTAATCTCAGTCATCGTCTCTGGTCTCTTCCAATTATTAACAACTTCGATCTTATCTCGATCGACTAACAAGCCCTTCTCTGAAACTACGTGACTAAGAAACCTAACCACTTTCTTCCAAAAACGACACTTGGAAAACTTTGCTTTTAGCTGATGCTGCCTCAGCGTCTCGAGCACTACTTTAAGATGATCTTCATGTTCCCTTTTATATTTAGAGTATACTAAAATGTCATCTATAAACACCAACACAAATCTATCCCAAAACTCTCAGAAGACTCGGTTCATCAAATCCACGAAGAAAGTAGTTGCATTCGTTCACCCGAATGGCATTACTAACCATTCCTACGAACCATACCTAGTCTAGGATGCTGTTAAAGGAGTTTTGCCTTTTCCACCCTTAACTAATGGAAACCTATCGCCAAATCCAATTAGGAAAACACTTTGACTCTACACAACTGATCAAATAGATCACCAATTCTCGGCAAAGGATACTTATTCTCTATCCTACTTTCATTTCAACGTACGATAGTCGATGCATATCCTCAACGACCCATCTGGTTTCTTCACGAACACTATGGCCGCTCACCAAGGAAAAATGCTTGGTCTAATCAAATTCCTTCCTTTTCTATCCACCATCTGCACCTTCAATTCCTTTATCTCGGTCGGTGTCATCCTGCGAGGTGGTCTACAAACAGGTTCAGCTCCTTGCACGATATCTATCTGAAACTCAACATCTCGTTTCGGTGGTATTCCTGTGACTGGCTCAAAGACATCTGCAAACTCTTTTGCTACTTGGACATGACTTAGCTCTTCCCCCATTTCCATTGCACTTAACAAAGCACAACAACTCCGGTCAGAATTCTCCACTGAGAATATGATTCGATTATGACTATCTGAGTATCTTAGTGATATCTCCCCATCTTGGCAAAATATCCTTGCCTCATACTTACTCAATCATTCCATACATAAGATGATTTCGAAATCTACAAAATCAAAGAAATACATACTACATGCAATCTTATGACCTAATAAATCAAGTTCTAACCGGTTCTCATCCCTAAAGTTTCATACCCTCCTATTGGATTTGCAACCCTTAAGGAAGTTACAAGGTACGTGGGTTCTAAGCATTACCTATCAACCAAACACTAGGATATAAATAAACGGGACGCACCAGTATCAAATAGTATCCTAAATGGTATACATTGAATCATAAACATACCTTCTATCACAGTCTTCCATTTTTCAGCTGCGGTTGGCTTAGCATATGATGGTTCAACAATAGAACCTTTCCATTGTCCGCCCTAACTAGTTTTCGACACTGATTGTTATAATGCCCAACCTAATCGTAGGTGAAGCACTTCACATTCTTCTTATCTGCAGCCTTCTTCCCCTTGCCTGACCGGCACTCATTTGCATAATGACCCTTCTTGTCACACTTCAAGCGAACTAAATTAGCTTTTACCCTCTTGGCAGCATCTCTCTTCTGGGCTCCCTTCTTATCAAAGAACTTTGTTTGAGAACCGTCGATTCAACTGGCTTTTCTCTAGCGCAAACAACAAGCATCTCCTTATGGAAAATTGCCATCTCCACCACTACATAACAAGGATCATGGATATGTGTTAGGGTCGCCTTAGCAAGCTTAGGTCTCAATCCCTGAATGTACCTCTCGTTTCTCCTTATGTTAGTGTCTATAGTAGCATGTCCATATCGGGACAGCTCATCAAACTTAGTAGCATACTCTCCGTGCACCAAATCCATAAAATTTCTCAGCAATGCCAACTTAGCAACTTTAGATAAAAACCTCTATTCAAATATCCCTCTAAAATATGCCCAAGTCAACTCCTCCTCTGGAACCCCTGTGGTAGCATGATTCCACCAATGAAGTGATGCCCCTTGCAACTGTTAGAGGCCAGCCTCCGCTTCTGCGCATAATCCAAAATCAAATCAACAAGATTATTCTGCAATGTAATAGCCAATCCTCAACTTCTATAGCATCCTATGTTCCCATGAATGGTTTTCCACCTAGACTTGTGTAATCTCTGCTCAGCTTAGCATAACTATTCCTAACAGGAGTTTGATGACCCACGTTTCGAAAGGTTTAAATCGACAGTAATCCACACATGTCTGACTTAAACAATCTGGAATGTAGATAATCAATGGGGTTGAATAAGAAAAATAAGAAGAGATGAAGAAAACAAAACACAAAATCTCACAGCGGTACGATAAAATATAATAATCAAACAAACAAATTCATATAGCTGTTTATTATGCATTTGATTATAATCTATACACATTTATCAGAGTTATAAATATAACAGCAAGGTGAAATAATCAATGCAATAGAATAGCATGATACATGGTATAATAATAATAGTAATATATCAAAACTCCATCTTCGTTCTCCAAAGAATGGTCTTCAATACACTGAAAAAAACTCAAGACCGACCCGAGCATAATGAAAAAAAGGACAAAACACTCGAGTCAGGACTAAAATACTCTTATGTAAGACAAATCAATATCACAAATATGAGTGCAGTAACTTAAGAGATGTTACGGGATTTTCCATCTTCTAAGGATCCATTAAACTATTTATATATAATAGGATACGCTATAATAGATAATGTCTATCTGTAAAATAAATATCAACATAGCATTAAGGCTTTACAATGATCCACCTTAACACATTTTTACATTTTAAACCAAAGTCGTAATGGGCTCGTATAGGGATAAATATGGCAAGGCACGTGAGGCAATGCCTAATGTAGGATTCTACCAGTTTACCCTTTCTGGCTCGTCGTAACCCATCCATGGCCAACCGCGACAATCAATCCAAACAAAAAAAAGGGTGCACCCATCGAATCCGAAATCACAATAACAATACAAGGGATCAACGTCGCTAGAAGTAGCTAACTTCAATGGCCAGACGTAGGCTTCTGCTTTAGTCATTTTAACTATGACACGAATGTCTAAGCTATCCATCATCGTACTCTTACTTCATTCCAGTAAACGTCGACAATTCAACCACTACAATCTCGATATCATCCACCGCATACACGGTTGTTGAAGTGGTTCCAATATTGAAAGAGAGTATTTCAATAAGAGGCTCCGGTCTCTTTAATAACCAATCATCATTTTACACACTGGTTGGTTCTTTTACACTTTGAAAATAATTTGTACTTGATATCAAAATATCGTATTCGTTACAAAATAAAATCCATTTCGAAATCATCATATATTCGCTTCAACATCAATTCCATTTCTAAGTTATCATATATTCAAAATTATCAATTTCGTTCGATAAATCGATTCCACTTCCAAAATTTGATTCGAAATCAATTTCGGTAATATTCTTCACTTTAACCTAGTTCGTATTTAAATCCAAAATTTAAATATAAACAATTTACTCTTTAACCAGTTTTAATTTAAGAAAATAATTTAAATAGTTTAAAGTAGTTAAAATAGTAAAAATATTTTAATAGAAAATATCTAAATAGTTAAATTGAAAATAATTTGAATATAAAAATAGTTTATATAGTAAAATAGTTTGGAAAATCAAAATAATTGAAATATTTAAAGAATATAGATTTTAAATCATTTATACTAAAATATAAATTAAAAAAAAATAAATCAAACTGGCCAACTTCTCGATTTCCTACCTAAATCAATCCCAAATTTCATTTTGATTTAATCGATTCAATTTCGATTCCAACTCAAATAAATTTCAATTCCATAAAAAATTCGATTTCAATTCACAAATTTCTTTAAATTTCAATTTCCGTTTCCAAATTAATTTAAACATCAATTTCAAATAAATTTCCAATTCCAAATTAATTTAAATTCCAATTTCAAATTAATTTCCAATTTCAGTTCCAATTCCGAATTTGATTTCAAAATATCGATTTAAACACTTAAATCAAATTTACATTCAATAACAATTTTAAATCTAAATTTTCAATTCCAAACTCAAATTTGAAATATCATTCATATCAATTTTTCTTAGAAATATTCAAAGTACGAATAAGAGACCAATCTTTTAAAACAAATCAACTTTCGAAAATTAACGCCGTATTTCAAATTTTAACTTAAAATATAAACATAGGTTAATTAAACAATTTCGTTTTCCAAGTTTAAGTTCCAACATTTCGAGCTTCAATTCAAAATAATTCAATTTCCATAAACTAGATTTCATTCCTAAAATCAATTCATTTAAATAATTTCAAACACTTTTAAAATAATTTAATTTAACATACCCGGCGTCTGTATATAATTTTCTAACTTATGGGCAAGTGGATAATTATTTCAATTTAATTTCATGGATATATATATATATATATATATATATATCATTTCAATACAAAATAGATGACATAAGTATATATCATTTCAACCTATTTCTTAGTTTATTCGAAATAATTGAATTTACAGTCTTATACACTATAAATTATATACGGGATGATAACCTGAAGTATCAAAATAAATAAACATCCAAATTAACAACCAATAGCATCCATCACAATCCATCATCCATATAGTCAATATAATTCACACAATTTTACCAAACAACAGCCAATAAATTTCATATCACTTTAGAATATAAATTTAACTAACACAAATTTATTTTAGTCGATTGTGATCATATAAACACTCACCTTTTTACTTGAAACTGAAATTCCTTCGGCTTCAAATAAATTCGATTTCCATTCCAAGCCATGGCCTTCGTCGATACGATTCCAACGTAGCAGGCAGCACGCAAATTTGCCCTTGAACAAGTAAATTATGAATTATTAAACACTTGGATAAATTACTTAATATAACTTAAATAATTTTTAGTGATTAAGCGTAATCACCATCATAATCACAGCTAAACCACGAGACCCTACTTCCAGATGAACACGTGGTTTCGTCTTTGCATTTTTTTTCCAATCGCCCTTGTAGGCCGCCTCCACCGAGCGCTAGCAGCCACCATTGTTCATCGCAAGCACCGTCGCAGCAAACAACGACCGTCCCTCCTACGCTTGCGCACATGAGATTCGACTCGCCCTCCTCCTTGATTAGATGCCTCTATCCTGCATCGCTCAGTCGATCGACATCGCGTACTTGCTAGCGCAACTCCGTTCTACTCGTCTCTCCGTGCTCAATCTCCCATTTTTTAAAGGATCGGCATTTTTTTTAGGTCGACTGTGATTTCGATTTCACTTTCTTTATTTTGTTTGAATCTTGTAGTTGAAATAAAAGGGGGAGACGAGAGGGTTATACAGTTGAGGTGGAACGTGTGTTTAAACAAGCTCTGAGATATTTATTTTTTATATTAAAATAACAAGAAAATATCTGATTCGAACGACCCTTGAAGTCACAAACTCCAAACGAAATATGCCGCTCGGCGTTTGTAATGTTCTACCTCCTTTCCGAACATAATGGCAATAGTTTCGAGGCTTAATTCAATCATATGTAGAAGATAGTTTTTCAAAGTCGATTTTTTAAAATCGAAATTAAATCTCAACTTGTTTCAAGCTCGCACGTCTAAACAACAAGTCTGATCGCTATGAAACTTGAAATCCAATAATAGTTCACTATTACGAATCCGATGAAACTGGTTTCATCGAACTCCGAGACAATGGCCAAAATGGCTATTTTTACTCGTCAATCAGAATATAAATTATAAAACTATTCATATTTAAATCCAATTTTAAATGTTACTCATCTTCGTTAATATTTTGAATAATATTTAAATCAATTTCTAGTATCATTTCATACACATTAATTCAAAATTTCAATTATTCGAAAATTTCCAAAATTAAATTTAAGCAACTTAACTATCAATAAACTACAATAACAAATAATCAAAATTTTATTTCTACCCATTTTTATCTATTCATCAAATTAAATTCAATAATTTAAAATAGCTAAAAACACGGGTCGTTACATACTCCCCCGCTCAAAACTTTCGTCCTCGAAAAGGCTTTAAGTACGTAATTTAACATAAAATATATTTTCACCAAATAATTAACTTATAAAACATAAGCATCTTGTTTGCGAACTATTACTACGCTTCTACTACGCCATTCTGCTAACGATTTATGAAAAATATAATTATATATAAAATAAGTTATAAAAATTTAACACTTCAAAAAAAAAAATCTAACTCTCGGAATTCCGAAAAATTTCTACAAAGTCTCCTTTGCACGGCTCGATCGGAAAAATTTTACAATTCAATATATAACACAAATATAACCAATATATATGAAATATACATCTCATCTCAATGATGAGGCATCCCGAAGGGCAAAAATATAAAATCGCGGTATGTAATCCGAGATACGTACCTTATTATTTACAATACAAGCGAGTTCGCTCGTATTAAGCATATAAATCATTGTATACGCCTCCGAACGGTCTTCGTATGTACCTATCTCAACTCAATTTAAGATATTAGTTTCATTTAATGGTATAGAAGCATATATAAGTCTAATACAACCATATAACATGTATTTTATTTTTTTGAATCCAAACCATAAATACAAACACATATACACAACATACAACGATCATGTGCACTCAAAACGGTAATAACAATGATTTGCAACAAAAGAAACCATTCAACCGTCGATATCCGTCCAATTTAATTTATAACCACGTGAAAAGTATTATCAGTGTCAACTTTTGATTTATTCCATTCATTCCTTATTAGCATTCATTTCATTAACATTTTAATCGATTCAATTCAATTTATTGCATTCAAGAAACTTTTATTCAATTAGATTCAGGTTCAATTGATTTTCACTCAACTTATTTACTTCCAATTGATTTACATGCACTTATCAACATTAATAAATTTACATTTTATTAATTTACACTCGTTTATAGTCACACTATTTTTCTTCTTCTATTATTTCATTTCAATAATTCGTGTACTTCATAATACTTAAGAAGTAATTTAATTCCATATCACATTCCATATATTTAAAATTGATTCATGTTCACTTATTAATATTCATTTCATTAATCATACAATGGATCTATAATCAATTCATTTGATTTTAATTTGATTGGCATCCAACTAATTTTTTCTCAATTCATTCTTTTCTTTCAATCAATATTTATTACATTCACACTTGATTTAATTCAATTCAATATACTTACATTCAATCTGTTCGTTCCAATTATTTACATTTGTTCCATTAACATTTAAACTTATTTTACATTCCATTGATTGCTTTCAATTTATTAACACTCTTTACAAATTCATTATATTCATTCTTTTTTTTTTTCAATTCAATATATGAAATTCCAATTTGTTTCACTTTTTGTTTAACCTATTTCGTATAAATTCATTGGTGAATCATTTATACAATTATTCCACTTAACGTTGCTTAAGTTGAGTTTGTTTCCACTTAATATATCCCTTTTCTGTTTATATGCACTAACATCATTATAAATTAGCAAAGTTTATTATAAATATTTTATAAAACTTAACTCACTTTTATTATTATTACTTCACATCTTATGTTATTATTAATTCATCAATTCACTTCATTTATTCAAATTCATATTATTAATTTACCAAAGTAAATTTTATTTTATAACTCAATTCATATTAATAACCCTTTTTTCAATTTATTCATTCATCTTCTCTTAAGTCCACTTTAACTTATAATTTTTTTTCTTCAATAACTTATTCCATATTATATTAGTTTACATTTAAATTTTTATTTAAACTACTCCACTTGCATTTTATTTTTATATCCAATTTAATTTAATTAAATTCAATTAACCATATTAATTTTTTTACTTACACTCATTTATTTTATTTCTTTCACATTTAAATTACATTTCATTCTAAAATTCAAGTTCGTATTCATTTTTAATTCATTTTATAGCTTAAATGAAATTTATCCTCATTAAATTATCCAGTTTCACTCAATATCCAATTTTTTCTCCTTAAGTTAAACTTCATTTCATTTTAATCTTTTGCCCATTTTATTTAAGCTTATTGAAGTTTAACTTTCTTTTATTTTGTTCCTTATCATTCAAATTTAACAAATTAATTTTTTTTTTCTTAGGTTAATATTCTCAAATCTATAAATTGTACTATTTATTCATTCATCAACATCATTTCAAATGCAATTCAATTTTTATTTAAGCTTTCACGACTATATTTTATTTATTTCATTTCACTAACACAATCAATTTAATATTTCTTAAGTCAATTATTTTGCCTAACGAAAATTTTAACCATTTTAAATTTGGTTTTTATTTCCTATTCAAATTTATAAGTTATAACTTATTTCTCATCCATACTATTTTAAATTCAAACAATTTCCATCTATTTATTAAATCATACTTAAAATATTTTTCATTCATAATAAAACCTGTTTTAATCGAAAAGAAATTTCTTCTGGTAGCAACACACTCAGAAACCCGAAAATGAATATTGGCGATGCTGCAGTCATCCCAGAATTATTTTCCAACGACTAAGCGAGTTTAATGCTTTTAGTTTCTTTAAAAATATTTTAAAAATATTTTTCTAGTCTAAACTCTTTCAAATAATGCTATTTATTAATTTTTAAGGCTTTGAAAAACAATTTGGAAAACAAAAGGATTTTAAATTCCAAATTCTCAATTTTTAAATCATTTCTATATATAAGCTATATTATAATATACTTATACAAATTTCCTCAACCTATTATCAAAATATTTCATTAACTTACACTTGGCCATTTTAACCAATTCTTATTGTAATTATATTTCAATTCAATTTAATTATCAACTACTTCACAAAATAAAATTTATTAAGTATTCGTTTTATTTTAATTCAAATCAATAATCGATGATTATTACATATTATCATCTACTAACAACAATTTCATTTAAAGTATTCATTTATATATATATATAAAATATACTTTGGTAAAATTATTTCATTTACCCGATTTAAAACAATATTATGTCGACTTGCCTCGTTTAAGTGTTTAGAAACTCCTATCGTTTACACGGCGTCCCGCATATCGGCCAGAATTCATAAACAACTCAACGGATAAGTAAACACAACATAAAACATCTTATAACACTAACATGTACGCTCTCTTTATGTATACACTCAAACAGACTCATTCTAAGGTATTACCACCTTATCTCTAATGAGTCCAACTCCACAAAGCCAAGGTTATCGCTAAACCTTCGCTCTGATACCAACTGTGACGACCCATATTTCGAAAGGTTAAAATCGATAATAATCCATGCATGTCCGACTTAAACAATCCAAAACGTAGATAATCAATGGGGTTGAATAAGAAAAATAAGAAGTGATGAAGAAAATAAAACACAGAATCTCACAACGAATAATAAAATATAATAATCAAATAAACAAATTCATATAGGTGTTTCTCATACATTTGATTATAATCTATACACATTTATCAGAGTTATAAATATAACAACAAGGTGAAATAATCAATGCAGTAGAATAGCATGATATAGGGTATAATAATAATAGTAATATACCAAAACTTTGTCTTCGTCCTCCAAAGAATGGTCTGCAATAACTAAAAAAAAAAACTTAGGACTGACCCAAGCGTAATGAAAAAAAGGAAAAAACACTCGAGTCAGGACTAAAATACTCTTTTGTAAGACAAATCAATATCACAAATATGAGTGCAATAACTTAAGAGATGTTATGGGATTTTCCATCTCCTAAGGATCCGTTAAACTATTTATATATAATAGGATACGCTATAATAGATAATGTCAATTAGTAAAATAAATATCAACATAGCATTAAGGCTTTACATTGATCCACCTTAACACATTATTACAATTAAAACCAAAGTCGTAATGGGCTCGTATAGGGATAAATATGACAAGGCATGTGGGGCAATGCCTAAGGTAGGATTCTACCAGTTCACCCTTTCTGGCTGGTCGTAACCCATCCGTGGCCGACCGCGATAATCAATCCAAACAACAAAAAGGTGCACCCATCGAATCTGAAATCACAATAATTATACGAGGGATCAATGTCGCTAGAGGTATCTAACCTCAATGGCCGGACATAGGCTCCTGTTCTAGTCATTTTAATTATGACATGAATGTCAAAGCTATCCATCATCATTCTCTTACTTCATTCCAATAAACGTCGCCCATTCAACCACTATAATCTGGATATCATCCACCGCATACACGGTTGTTGAAGTGGTTCCAATATTGAAAGAGAGTATTTAATAAGAGACCCCGGTCTCTTTAACAACCAATCGTCATTTTACACACTGGTTTGTTCTTTTACACTTTGAAAATAATTTGTACTTGATATCAAAATATCATATTCGTTTCAAAATCAAATCCATTTGGAAATAATCATATATTCTCTTCAACATCAATTCCATTTCGAAATTATCATATATTCAAAATTATCAATTTTATTCGATAAATCGATTCAACTTCCAAAATTTGATTCGAAATCAATTTCGGTTATATTCTTCACTTTAACCTAGTTCGTATTTAAATCCAAGATTTAAATATAAACAATTTACCCTTCAACCAATTTGAATTTTCGAATATAATTTAAATAGTTTAAAATAGTTAAAAATAGCTAAAATAGTTTAATAGAAAATATCTAAATAGTTAAATCCAAAATAATTTGAATATAAAAATAGTTTATATAGTAAAATAGTTTTAAAAATCAAAATAATAGAAATATTTAAAGAATATAGATTTTAAATCATTTATACCAAAATATAATTTTAAAAAATAATAATTCCAAGTCAAACCGGTCAACTTCCCGATTTCCTACTCAAATCAATCCCAAATTCCATTTCGATTTAATCGATTCAATTCCGATTCCAACTCGAACAAATTTTGATTCCACAAAAATTTCAATTTCAATTCACAAATTTCTTTGAATTTCAATTTCCACTTCCAAATTAATTTAAATCTCATTTTCAAATAAATTTCCAATTCCAAATTAATTTAAATTCCAATTTCAAATTAATTTCCAATTTCAGTTCCAAATTCAATTTCAAAATGTCGATTTAAAGACTTATATCAAATTTACTTTCAATACCAATTTTAAATCTAAATTTTCAATTCCAAACTCAAATTTGAAATCTCGTTTCATATCAATTTTTCTTAGAAATATTCAAAGTTTGAATAAAAGACCAGTCTTTTAAAACAAATCAACTTTCGAAAATTAATGTCGTATTTCAAATTTTAACTTAAAATCTAAACTTCGATTAATTAAACAACATTGCTTACCAAGTTTAAATTCCAACGTTTCAAGCTTCAATTCAAAATAATTCAATTTCCATAAACTGGATTTCATTCTTAAAATCAATTCATTTAAATAATTTCAAACACTTTTAAAATCATTTAATTTAACCAGCCCGGTGTCCGTATATAATTTTCTAACATGTGACCAAGTGGATAATTATTTCAATTTAATTTCAATGATAATATACATCTTTCAATCCAAAATAGATGTCATAGGTATATATCATTTTAGCCTATTTCTTAGTTTATTCGAAATAATTCAATTTATAGTCTTATGTACTATAAATTATATACGGGATGATAACCTGAAGTATCAAAATAAATAAACATCCAATTAACAACCAATAGCATCCATCACAACCCATCATCCGTACAGTCAATGTAATTCACACAATTTTATAATTATCAACATCGAGTATAATACTGCCAATTAAATTTAAATTTATTTTAACGATCAATTTAAATTCTATCAATTAATTCATATATCAATATAAATGTTAATTAACCTACCAAACAACAGCCAATAAATTTCATATCACTTCAGAATATAAATTTAACTAACAAAAATTTATTTCAGTCAATTGCGAGCGTATAAACACTCACCTTTTTATTTGAAACCGAAATTCCTTCGTATTCAAATAAATTCGATTTCCATTCCAAGCCGTGTCGATACGATTCCAACGCAGCAGGCAGCATGCAAATTTTCCCTTGAACAAATAAATTACGAATTATTAAACACTTGGGATAAATTACTTAATAAATTAAGTAATTTTTAGTGATTAAGCATAACTACCACCATAATCACAGCTAAACCACGAGACTCTACTTCCAGATTAACACGCGGTTTCATCTTTGCATATTTTTTTTCCAATCGCCCTCGCAGGCCGCCTCCACCGAGCGCCAGCAGCCACCATCGTTCTCGCAAGCACCGTCGTAGCAAACAACGACCATTCCTCCTATGCTTGCGCACGCGAGATTTGACTCTCCCTCCTCCTCGATTAGATGCCTCCATCGTGCGTCGCTCAATCGGTCATAATCGCGTACTTGCTAGCGCAACTCTGTTCTACTCATCTCTCCTTGCTCGATCTCCCCCTTTTTTTAAAGGATCCACAGTTTTTTAGGTCGGTTGTGATTTCGATTTCGCTTTCTTTTTCTTTCTTTTTTTGATCCGTTTTTATTTTCTTTGAATCTAGTAGTTGAAATAAAAGGAGGGAGATGAGAGGGTTATACAGCTGAGGGCAACATGTGTTTGAACAAGCTCTGAGGTATTTATGTTTTTATATTAAAATAACAAGAAAATATCTGATTCGAACGACCCACGAAGTCACAAACTCCAAACGAAACGTGTCGTCCAGCGTTTATAATGTTCTACCTTCGTTCCGAACACAATGACAATAGTTTCGAGGCTTAATTCGATCGTATGCAGAAGATAGTTTTTCAAAGTCATTTTTTGAAATTAAAATAAAATTTCAACTCGTTTCGTGCTCGTACGTCCAAACAACAAGTCTGATCGCTACAAAACTTGATCTCCAATAATAGTTCACTATTACGGATCCGACGAAACTGATTTCATCGAAATCCAAGACAATGGCCAAAATGGCTATTTTTACTCTTCAATCAGAATATAAAATATAAAACTATTCATATCTAAATCCAATTTTAAATGTTACTCATCTTCGTTAATATTTTGAATAAAATTTAAATCAATTTCTGATATCATTTCATATACATTAATTCAAAATTTCAATTCCAAAATTAAGTTTGAACAACTTAACTATCAATAAACTACAATAACAAATCATCAAAGTTTTATTTCTACCCATTTTTAGCTAGTCATCACATTAAATTCAATAATTTAAAATAGCTAAAAACATGGGTCGTTACAAGAAGCCACAGGATTAGTTCCTCCAACATTTCCAGGAACTCCTGATACAACTCTTGCATTCATCATATTGACGAGGAACTGATACATCGCCCCCTTATCTATTGGCGGATTTCCAACACCCATATCTACATCAGCATTTTGGTTAGCAGTAGCCTATCGATCTTAGTTCCTCCTGGTACTAGGTCGAACATTTTCATTAGTTGTGGTGCTTCCTCCACCGAGATTTCCTCTTTCGTTTGCAGATTCTACATCTTCTTTCTCGTAAATCTACATATGAGCTTTAGTAAGATATATAAGAATGGACTAAGAGATAGGGGAATATGTACTTATATATATATATATATATATCAAATGCAAGTACGTTGCTATAGCGTTAACCCAAACCCATAGGTTAAATTTCTCATAGGTTAAATTTCTCATAGGTTAAATTTCTTGTAAGTTTCATAAACCTATGTTCTGATACCAACTTGTAACATCCCCTACTTGAAGGCCCAAAACTAACGACTATGAATTCTGTAGTCATCCATTGTTATTAATCCTCGGCAATCAAATACTGCAATTTTAGATACACCGATACATAGAAATATACGAACATGGAAAAGTTTCAAACAAGATCCTCATTCCATTTCAAATTCATTAAATAATCTCAATACGAAAACCGCCTTCAGAGAAATTATATTTTTTACAATATACGCCAAGAGAGACATTTAAAGATGCCATCTTGGATGATCAGAGCGTATATAGGCAATTAAACAACTTTGCCCTTACAACAACAACATAGAAGAATTAAAATAAAAGAGAATATAATTAGCTATCATGCCTCCTACATGTCTCCGGAAGTTTATTTGTCTAAAGAGGTACCTTAAACCTCAACCCTCAAACTACTCAAAATCAGTTGAGTACCCAATATTTTAAGGAGAAAACATAAACTTTGAGCCAGACATAAATCCTACTATGAATAATAATCTATCGTCTCAAACCATTTAAATATATAGTGAGATTACATCGGTTAGTGGAACGGATTTTCCCCTCACTAGTATCCCAAAACCTTTATAAAACCACATATTCTGCTCCTACATCCAAAATGGTTAAAATAATTCAAAATAATATGATGATATGCAAAAAAAGTAAATCAATGCTGGATTCTCCATCCCCATTCATTTTGACTAATTATCTCATTTATAGTTTTTTGGGTAACTATTACCTATTAGTTTTCATAGGCTGACTAATAACCTGTTTAGTGTTTATGAAATCCCTGTCCAATTTTATAGTTTTCATAGGATCACTAAGAACCTATTGGCCCCTGCCAATATATTTACAGTTTCATAGGTACTTCTTGAACCTATTGGTAACTCCAATATCTTTCCTATATCCTAGTTTTCATGGGATGACTAGGAACCTATTGACTTCTGTCAATATCTTAATCCGGATATAGTTTTCATGGGTTCACTATAAATCTATTGGCCCTTGCCAATATCAAATCATAGTTTTCACGGTGTAACTATGAAACTGTCTTGTTGACAACATTGTTTATACATAGTTTTCATGGGCTTACTATGAACCTATTAGCCCTACCAATATCCTCTTTTAATATTTTAGCACCCATACTCTGGTCTTCTTGACCTCCAAGATGCAATTCTACCCATTAAAAAGTTAATTTAATTTATATTCACCACTAGGTCAACCTAACTAGTTGTTATTCCCTTCCCTAGATAACAATTATGGGTCCATTACAATGTGAATATATTCAAGTACATATATGAAGAAGTAAACATAATAATGCCAAACACGTGGTTTAATATACATGAAATCATTTTATATAAAACTTGGTTAATCCCTTTAACCCATTAATCAAGGAAAACTTCTTTAAAAATTCATTTCAAAATACTTTATTTATGCCATGGTCTTCTCCTAAAAAGAGATTGGGTTATTCGGTTTGAAAACTAAGGCATTCGAAACCTTAAATATTACTTTCGAAACCCCTGGATAACCTCCTTTGAAAGCATAGAAAACTTATTTTCAAAATATTTCTTATAAACCTTTCGAAGCTCTTTTCATCATCTTTTTTGAGACCAAAATATACCTTTCGAACGTATTAAAACGTTACTTAATAATCCTTAGAACATAGCTTTAAAGTCAATGAAAGTACCCCTTTCGAAACCATTGCGTTCACTCAATGACATCTTTTGGGTCAAAGTGAATATATGCGAAAGTATCTCTTTCGAAAACTTTAATCTACATATAAACTTTTCTAGGAAAATTTGATGGCGTCGACACCATCCTTTCGAAAGCTTCAAAACCTTTAAGTAAAACATTGAAGGTTAGCATCGAAACCCGCTTTCGAAGCTATTGCCTTCGAAACCCTTGAACCCTTTCAAAATTCTTTTTAAGAAGTGGCGTAGCATAAGTTTAAAACAAAGACAACCCTTCGAAAGCATTGATAGCCCCAATACACTTGAAAGGCAAAAGAATCGCGGTCGGGTTTCACAAATTTGAAACCACTACATTTGAAAGTATCGTTTTATAAATAAAGAACCAATTCATTAGAAAACCCCTTTTGAAAGCATTTGTTTTGACTCCTTCAAAAGCTTTAATAAAACAAAGGCAGACACAAACATTTAAAAGCAAAGCAAAGGTATCGACCCCATCAGAAGCACTCCTCGTGACACTATGCCTTCCACTTCTTCCAATCCACTTCGTACCATCCAAGTGATACCTTGTATATTGGTTTCGGCTTTGTGGAGTTTCGACTTAATGAAAGGTGGAAGCTATGAGTCGAAAGACTCTTCTAATAGTAGAGGAACCCGCTTTTCTAGGTAAAAGCCCATTAATGCCAATTGAAGCAAATACTTTCTAACTAACCTGCCTACGTGTAAACATGTGATTGGTTGCCTTAACTTTTCAATTTCTTTACAAAAATAACTGCCACATAATTTCAGATCTAAACCAACAATAATTTAACAAATAAGCCCTTCCATTAAGCAAAACAATTAAAACATTTAGTTAGTCCTTTAAAAATAAACTAACTATCATAGTAAATTATTAGGAAAAATCCCTAAAAATTACAGGAATTCATTTTTAATATGTTATCTAACATACCTAAATTCCAGACACAAATTCTTAATATAAATTATGAAATAATTTCTAAACCCAATTAACCATATTTTCTTTTGAAAATTCATAATAATATTTCCATAGCTTGGAAAATTGTCAAAATTAAAAATTAACTCTAAAATCATGTTTTATGCAACATATCATTTTCTATGGCATTCAAAAATCAATTTCAATCGGTTTTGCCTTAAAAATGCCTAAATTGCCATTTAAACAATCATGTTTAAATCAAACAAATTATAATTCAAGCATATCATCATCCAAACATTCATAGAAACAAATTTAATTTTAAATCCAAAAACATATGTTCAAAAAATAAAATAGAGATGGTATAAATTATTATTCACCTTAAATATGATAAGGAATTTGGATTGAGATTGAGATTTATTCTCCTTGCTTTAATTCCTTAGATTTAGAATTTATTTTACCCTTTTTTCTCTCTAGCAATGGTCAGCTCCTCTTTGATTTACGTTTATATTTTTTTTTGCAAAATAACATGAATGGGAAAACGAAACTTGAGTGAAAGAACGAGAATATATATAAGGGTAAGGGGTTATGTGCGGCTATTACCCAATATGCCCTTGTGCAAATTAATTTGCTTATTTTTCATTATTAAGCCCATATATTTGTTAAGCACGCCTTTCTTATCATTTATTCAAATCTCAATCTTTTTATCACTCTAATTATTTACGTTATTCTATTTAATTTATCTAATTAAATCTTCTGAATAATTTTATCAAAAATTAGGGGTGTTACAGAATCTCAAAAAGTTTGTATCCAACATATAACAGTAACATTTAAGATCATATGGATCACCCTACATTTTTCCCCTCAAAAGAAACTGAACCATCTGATAAGTGCATAAGGTGATATAATAGGTAATGTCTAGGCTGTAGAATATAAATAAAAAAATAACTGTGCTGCATGTACACAACAACAATAATAGGTATACAATCAATACCACCAAGGCTCGTTCGTATATGCATAAGGATTTCTGTTGGAGGTGCCTTTTAGTATGTCGAGAACGGTCCTCCTGACAAGGGTTAGAGATATCCGTCTGAGCATCGTATATCTTTAGATAACATATAACATAGGGAAGCCTTGTATGGCCATTCCTAATCACATAGCTCTGAGTATCATCGCTCTCGCATGCACCTCCAAAAGTGCCTCTTATTTATCAATGATATACATCTGGGCTAGCTGAACCCCCTGGCTATGCCCTCTACTCTGGTTTCTATCATTACCGATGATGATGTCACGTTTAGCATCTCATTACATGAGTCATCATCACTCGAACAAACCTCAAATCACTTTCTGGATTTAATGGTCTCAAATAGATCAGAAATCCCTACATGGATTCCAGCATCTCTAGCAGATCACGAATCTCCATCGATTCCAACATCTCAAACAGATCTCGATTTTCTACATAAATTCTAGCATAAGCCCTTCGATGAATGCTAACATTATCCTGTCACTTGGGATCACCGTTAAGATAGACAGGCCCACACAATAACATTGTTTAAAATGTTAACACTGACCTCTCCCTTGGACTTAACCTTAGGACAGGCAGTGCAAGTCTATAACAATTTGATTCCTAATTGGTTCTAGAACATAGATCACGAATATGGTTCTGAAGTGGTTATAGTTCCAAGTCATCTCATACAAGTACGTTCCCCTGCTTATTGGATGCTTGAAAATAATTAATAGATTTTTGGTTAACTTAACCCTAGTTCTTTTAGAAATAAATAGACAATACATAAGGTTGGAGATCATCTCAGCAATGACCCATCTTTTTGACCCTCTAAAGTCAACACTTAATACACACAATTGGAATGTCAAGCATCCAAGCATCGGAAAGGAAAATTGTTGGGGTAAAATAAAAAGAATAAGAACATGGGAAACATAATCTCACAATGGAACGATAACATATAATATAACAAAATAGGTAAAAGCTGTCTCTATAATATACATGGTGTTGATGCCAAAAATAAACATCAACACCCAATAGAATCTAGTAGAGATTAAATGAAGAATGAAATTAAAACAGAGCAGGCATTACAAATGAACATGTAGAATTTTTATAGTTGTTCACAATCTCGGCCTACGTCCACTTCATATCTTAGTTGATATTCCACTTGATTATCATTACATGAGAGTTTGGATCAGCTGGAATCCATTAGTACAAAAGTGAAGAATAAAAATGGCAGATCCTCGCTAGAGGAAGCCATCCCCTTTTCTGACATTATACCTATTTTATTTATAGGGGAAGACATGCACGGATCAGACGAAATTCAAGCAGAAGGTCCAGGAGACCAAGACGAGGCAACCCAAAAATTTGCAGGTCCACCGGGCCCATAATTAGCATCGGTACCGATCCCTATAAATGCATCAAAATTGGATGCTATCCTAATGTGGGATGCCCTATGATGTTAGCTACTTGCTCCCCTAATTTCATGCAATTCCGACGTATTGTTTGTGAGATATCGCATTTTCCGTGAAGTAGTGTCCCTACATAGGATATCTCACAAACCCTACGTTGGAATTGCACGAAATTTGGGGCGTAAGTAGATAACATCATGGGGCATCCCTCATTGGGATTGCTGCCCATTGGGATGCATTTGGAGGCATCGGTATCAATCCGTATTGTTGGGCCCGATGGACCTGCAAATTTTTGGATCGGCTCGTCTTAGTTTCCTGAACCTTCTGCCAGAATTTCAGTCCGATCCGTACATATCTTCCCCAATAAATACAGCAGGCATGGCGTCAGAAAAGGTGATAGCTTGACGGCTTCCTCTATCAAGGCTCTGCCATTTTATTCTTCACTTTTGTACTAATGAATTCCAGCTGATCCAAACATTCTTGTAACGATAATCAAGTGGAATATCAATAAAGATATGAGTGGACATAGGCCGAGATTACCGAAACGCTATAAAAATTCTATGTGTTCATTTATAACTTCTGCTCTGTTTTAATTTTATTCTTCATTTAACCTCAACGATATTCTATTGGGAGTTAACGCTCGTTTTTGGCGTCAAACATGGTATAAAACAAACATCATCAACCTGGACAGTTATAAATTTTCGACCTTACAATTCCTGATGGGTGCATATAATAATACAGCGAAAAATAGAAATGTTGCGCCATGTGAACATCCAACTCTCCTCCATGAGCTCCATGTCCCATTAATGACAATCTGGAGAAGTACTCGGTCTAACCAGTGTTTGTCATGCTTTTGATTCGTGACATGGAATTCAAGACAAAGAAAGGATTATCAAATATTCGACAAGTTTGGTTTATTAGAATTCAAGTTAATATTTGTTGTTAAAATCTAATCCTTAAGTAAACCTACGTTTTTGAATATATATAGGTCAATCAACTGGAACCATCCAGTCAGTCGACTGACCAATGCACATGCAATTTTATATATTGCACAATTCATTCGACTAAATATTCATGCTCAGTCGATTGAAATGTGCCATATTCGAACTAAAACCTTTTGTTTTTATTCTGCCGACTGAGTGATCATATTCTGTCGACTAAATATGATATAACCGCTACATTTTTAAATTTTCCGAAGAGACACTTCCCTTCCTGAAGAAGAATCTTTTCCAGGAAGAGTTGCAACCGTTTCTGTTCGTCAGAACTCTTAACCAAGTGTTGTGACTCTTGATTTATTATAAATATACATTTCATTCAAGATCAAAGAACCAACTTTTCTATTCTCCACTCTCTTGAATATTCAGAACTTCTTATTTTTTAGAATCTGTGAAATCACGCTTATAATTCTTCGTTTATAAAGCAACCTATACTTTCCTTGTCTTCACGGACAAATAAATATAAATATCATACTTGGGGAATAAATTATAGGAAGTGTGTACTTCATTCGAAAATTTTTTGTTCTAATAAGATCACACAAAGTCAAGAAAAAATTTTAATTGTATCAAAGTCCTGTTCGGTTTCTCAGGTGGGAAAAATCTTGTTCAATTGCTCTGGTTGTCAAAGTCCTGTTCGGTTGCTCAGGCAGTGTAAACCTATTCCTTCAGGTTAAGTGAGGGTTGCTAGTTTAATTCCAAAAGGAGTCTGGGGCTGGACGTAGAACATGGGTTCGAACTAGTATAAAAATCTCTTATGTCATTTTTTTACTGCTTTGTTTAATTACTTTATATTTCGCACAAGTAATTTAGATAATATTCATAATACACGATCCTTATCAGTACTCCCATTTGGTATTAGAGCCAGTCATCCTATAACTATAACACAGTTATCTGATATTTTAGTAATATGTACACAACACTAGCACAAATTTTATTGAAGGTCAGTCTACTGCACGACCACCACTATTTAACGGGTTGAACTATAACTATTGATCTACTGCAATGAGAATTTATATGCAAGCCAATGGTTATGATACTTGGAATATTACTCAAGAAAAATATCACACACCTACTACTAAATATTCACAATGTTCTAACACATAAAAACTAGACGCTGCTGCAAATCCCAAAGCTATGAATATGTTATTTAGTGCACTAGACAAAAATGAGTTTAATAGATTTATCATGTGTACCACTGCTTATTAAATTTGGCGTACACTTAAAGTTACACATGTAGGCACTAACAAAGTAAAGCAAAGTAAGATTTTTATGGCCAAGAATCAATTCTAGAATTTCAAAATGAAGCAAGATGAAACAATAAATGAAATGTATTCTAGATTTCGAAACATGTATCATTCCTCTCCTATCATTAGGAGAAAAGTATTCAGACTTTGATATTGTTTCAAAAATCCTCAACTCTTTAACGAATGAGTGGGAATGAATAGTCTTAGCAATCGAAGAAGCTAATGACATTTCAACTATTAAACCAGAATAGTTGATAGGAAATCTAATGTCTTATGAAGTTAACCTCAAGGCAAAACATGTACAGGCACAAGATAAGAAGAATATAGCATTCCAAGCAGAAAAGGATGAATCAGATTTTGATGAGGTAGATATAGCATTTATTGCTAAAAATTTCAAAAAGTTTTTGAAATTCATAAAGAGAAACAAATTCAGAAACAACAAGAATAGCTTCAGCAGTAATAATTACAACAAACCATCATCCTCTGCTCTTGAGTCTTATGAATGTCAAAAGAAAGGGAACATCAAGGAAGACTGTCCCGATCGATAGAAAGATAAATTTAAGAATAAGAAAGACAGATTAAAAAAGAAAGCCTTTTCTGTAACATGGGATGATTCAGAATCATCTTGATCATCAAACAGTGACACAGACAATGACATTGAACAAGCCAACGTTTTTTTATGGCTATAAATGACGAGGTGAGTGATTTAAATTTTGATGATTTAGTTGATATAAATTCAGAATTACTTGATAGGATAAGAAACAGTAAAAGAAAATATAAAGACACTCTTGAAAAATTGAACAGAACTGAAATTGTGGAAGATATGTTAAGAAATGAGGAAGAAATTTTAGAAGAAGAACTTGAAACTTCTCAAGAATCTTACTCTAATACAACTTCTTAACTTTCTATTTTAAGTCTCGAAAAAGAAACTCAAAAGGAAAAGAATGATGCTATTTTATTTAAAAATCATGATTTTAAAGCTAATATTAAAATATTGAAATTAGATATTTCTAGTCTTAAAAAAAATGATATTACTAAAAATGTCTCTTATTTTAACAAAGGAAAAGAGAATCTTTATAAAATTATAGCAAATTCTCAGACAGTTTCAAATAAAAAGGGACTAGAATATAAGTAAGTATCAAAAAGTATTCCTAAGAAAAAGAACCTTTAATATAATAATTTTAAAAGGAATAATGACATTATTGCAAAATCAGTTTCAAAAGTTCAATATTAGTCTAAATCTATTAAGATTTGGGTTCCTAAAACCAACAATTCTTTGATTAGGATCAAATACATTAAATCTTTCATAGAAACCGTTCACAAAAATAAAGATTTTATTTACAAAGGGAATTCTGAACCCTCTTGGGTTTGATTTCCAAAGACCTAACTCTTAGGACCCTAACAAAAGGTGGTGCAAATGTTATTTCTATATTTTTGCAGGTACTACTTCAAAAGAGAGGATAACAGATATTGGACAGTGGTTGCTTAAAATACATGACAGAAACAAAGACATGTTGACTAACACTATTTACTCAGATGGAAGTTCTGTCACTTTTGGAGACAATTCCAGGATAGATCATCAACAAAGGCGATGTGACAAATAACGGTACATCTAATTTACCTCTTATTGTAAATGTTTTGCTAGTTAAGAATTTAAAACACAGTTTACTTAGCTTCAGTCAACTATGTGACAAAGGACTCAATTTATCTTTTTCTGAAGATAAGTATAGAATTTTTTATCAAAGTAAAAATCTTATTTTTGAAGGTATTAAAGATAAAAATATGTATTAGTTAAATATGAATATAAATCACAACACAAATATGTGTCTAATAGCCAAAGAAAATGATCATTGGTTATAGCACAGAAGGTGTTGTCATATAGATTTCAAAACTATAAACAAATTATCTAAGAATGATTTTGTAAAAAAATTACCAAGAACGAATTTTAAAGTATACAGATTTGTGATGCTTGTCAATTTGGTGAATTAATAAATCATCTTTTAAATCAAAGAAAAATATTTCCATATTACAACCACTTGAACTATTTCATTTGGACCTTTTTGGCCCAACTCAAGTTCAATCTATAAACCATAGCATATATGTGTTTTGCAGTAGTAGATGACTTTTCAAGATATAGATGGACTATTTTTATGAAAAATAAAAGTGATACTTTTGAAAATTTCAAAAATTTTGCTAAAAGATTCAAAATCTCAAAAATTTAAAGATTAAAAACATTAGAAGTGATCGTGGAGGTAAATTTGAAAATGAAGCTTTTGAGTATTTTTGTAATAAAAAGGGAATTTACCATAATTTTTCTTTTCCTAGAACACCACAACAAAATGGAGTTGTAGAAAGAAAAAATAGAACTTTACAAGAATGTGCAAGAACTTTATTAAATGGAAGCACTCTACCAAACATTTTTGGGCAGAAACTGTAGCAACTGCTTGTTATGTTTTGAATCAGTTTCCATCCAACCACTAACAAACAGACTCCATATGAACTTTTAACTGAAAGAAAGCCAAATATTTCATATTTTTAAGGTTTTTGCTTCAAAATGTTATATTTTAAACACAAAAGATCAGCTGGGAAAATTTGATCCAAAATCTGATGAAGGAATTTTCATAGGAAATTCGGAACGAAGTAAAGCTTATCAAATTTTCAATAAAAGAACTAAAACAATCAAGGATACACTTCATGTCTCCTTCAATAAGAATTTTAACTTTAATAAAAGTCTTAAGATGACAAGTTTGACTAAGACAATCACAAATACTGATACTCAAAATAATTCCAAAGAAGATGAAAACATTGTTCATAATTTCAAAGAAAATGAAAACATTGTTCATAACGAAAATGGATTAAGATCTCCTCCTAGGATTTTAGGAGATCACCCTGTAGAAAATGTCATTGGAAAAATTAATTCAAATGTCAGAACTAGAAATCAACTTAATCAAATAGGCCATGTAGCATTCCTTTCTAACATTGAACCTAAAAAGCAAAAGAAGCCTCTACTATGACTAGTGGATTATAGCTATGCAAGAAGAGCTAAACCAATTCGAACGAAACGAAGTTTGGGACTTAGTTCCTAGACCAAATGATCAAATAGTCATTGGTACTAAATGGGTCTTCAAAAATAAAGCTGATGAATAAGGAAATATTATCAGGAATAAAGCTTTATTGGTTCCACAAGGATATAATCAAGAGGAAGGAATTGACTATGAAGAAACATTTGCTCCAGTCGCTCGACTAGAAGCAATACGTATCTTATTGACCTTTGCACGTTTTCACAATTTTAAACTTTATCAAATGGATGTGAAAAGTGCTTTTCTAAATGGATATATAAAAGAATATGTTTATGTTGAACAACCTCCTCCATTTTTACATGAAAAATTTCCAGACCATGTATATAAACTTAAGAAAGATTTATATGGTCTAAAACAAGCATCTCATGCTTGGTATGAACATCTTAAAAGTTATCTTATAGGCTCTGGTTTTGAAATTGGTAAGGTTGATCAAACTCTTTTTATTAAATGCACTTAAAAGGATACTTTAATTGTTTAAATTTATGTTGATATTATTTTTGGTTCCAAAAATAATAAGTTATGTTAGGAATTTTCTAATATAATGACCAAAGAATTTGAAATGTCACATATGGGAGAATTATCATATTTTCTTGGATTACAGATTAAACAATCAGATAATGGAATTTTCATTAATCAAGAAAAATACCGTAATAATCTAATTAAACATTTTGGTGTGGAAAATACTTCTACCAAACCAACTCCAATGAGTACAGCAATCCATATCGATCGATATGAAGATGGCAAAAGTACTGACCAAAAACTATATCGAAGTATAAGTGGATCTTTACTTTATATAATAGCTAGTAGACCTTAAATAATGATGAGTGTTTGTTTATCTGCCCGATTTCAAGAAAATCCTAAAGAATCGCATATGCGAGCGGTGGAATGCCTATTACATTATCTGTACAAAACCAAAAATTTCAGACTCTTTTATCCGAAAGAATGTCCTTTCGAGTTAGTATCAAACAGTGATGCTGACTTTGAAGGATGCCAGACAGATCGAAAAAGTATGGGTAGGACTTGTCACTTTGGACAATCCTTAGTGTCTTGGTTTAGCAAGAAACAAAATTATATTTCACTCTCGACATATGAAGCAGAATATATTTCAGCTGCTTTAGCATGTGCTTAAGTCATCTACGTGCAACAAACACTTCAAGATTTTGGAATTAATTTGTCTAATTCAACTATTTTCCATGTTAACACAAGTGCTATAAACTTATCTAAAAATATTTTCAATCATTTGCGAACAAAACATATTGACATTCGTCATCATTTTCTTCGTGATAATATTGAAAAAGGTATAGTCTGATTAGAATTTATATCTTCTGAAAACCAGCTGGCTGGTATATTTACAAAATATTTAAATGAAAATTGTTTTATAAAATTAAGAAGAGAATGAGGATCTTTATCTTTAACAGATTTTTAATTTTTTATAAAAATTATATATTAAAATTTTCTTTCAAAAATAAGGCTTCTAGGACTTGATCTCTGGTCTCATGGCTAGGAATCTCATGCTTTTCAATTTTCCTTTATGTTATTTCACACCATAGATGGAACTTAACTTCTCTTTATACATTTTTGTACCTATATTTTTACCCGTACATTATTGTAGACAACTATTTAGTTCCATCAATCTTTCTCTACTTTTAAACTTTCTCACCATAAACCTGCTTTCTAGTTTTGC
Organism: Allium cepa; assembly: GCA_030765085.1. Lineage (NCBI taxonomy): Eukaryota > Viridiplantae > Streptophyta > Magnoliopsida > Asparagales > Amaryllidaceae > Allium > Allium cepa. The sequence goes on from CM060931.1 coordinate 473,346,299, forward strand.
TCACAATTATCAAGTCATTATGTCTTCTCAAGAAAGCTCAAAATATTCTTAGCTCTCCATCCACCAATTCTTCTAATCTTTCAACTCCTACTCTTGCATATGAACCTGTTCCTACTGTACCACCCTCAAATTATCATACCGGATATACATTGGAAGCTAAGCGTGGACGGAAAATAAATTTTAGTTCACCATTTGTCAACGATAAGATCGATGGCATTCACCATTATAAAAGAGAAAAGCTAAGCTTACAATGACAAATGTACGATGAACAAAAAGTTCATGTTAGGGAACTCGGTTTTCTGGAAAAGTGTGCATTAATGTTCTATGGTGCTTCACCAACAAACAATGATGTTCATGTTCCATCACCCGAAAGGCCATATGCTCCAAATTCATGGGAATTATCAACAATTCAACCTGCTCGAGAACATACGAAAATTGAGCCGTAAGAATGTGAGACTCCAAAGAATTCAACTTCCTCTTCTTAGGCTACATTTTCCTATTGTTATCTATGTTTTATTAATATGTATATGTATATGTATATGTATATATATGTATATGTATAAATTAACGATTCTTTTTGTTAATGAAGTCAACATACTATTTTTCGCCGCACCGGTCGACTGAATTGGTACATTCAGCCGACTGAATATTATTTTAATAAAAAAATAATAAATGAAATTTAGTCGATTAACAACTATTTCTGTTGACTGAACCATACCCAAAATGAACTAAAATGGTTCCGGATACAGTCAGTTGACTGAAACGATATATCCGGTCGACTGAATCACTGATCTGGTAGAATTTTAGCCTCGACTCAATATTTAGTTGACCGAAATAGCATTTTTAGTCGACTGAATCTGAAAAACACATTTTATTAAATAAAAAGGCAGCACCTTTTCATTTCATCTCTTCATTATAATATCTCATCTTTTCAACTACCTCCATACCCATTCACTTTCTTTAAAATTACTTCAGTTTATTCCAAAACTACTAAAAATTATCCCAGCTCATCTTCTCTAGAACCCTAACTATGATGCCACCCAAGAGAGCTAGACCTTCCTCCTCTTTAGTAGGACCTACTGAATCTCGAAATAGAAGTTGGTTATACAATGATAAGACTCTTCAAAGGTTCCACAAGAGAAGAACTCTAGGATTTTTGAAAGTTTGTTTGTAAAATTCCCTGATTTTGCTTCCTATGCATTTCAAGACTTAGTAAGGAGAAGTGGTCTAGAATCATTGCTTGATTATAATGCCAACAACCTGAAAGTTAATCACCTTTCGTTCAAGTTGTTCTATGCTAATCTTAACTTAGATCATCACACGATTCATAATACCGACGATTGTGTATGGACACTTGTGTGTGGAGTGAAGGTGTTTTACCCATCTCTAGAATAGGAAGGATCCTACAATGTTCTTCAGAAGGCGAGGATTTAAACAAGATAGAGGTTGTTATGGATCATCGAGATAGAGTAAGTCGCCTTTTTATTTTTGATGACTTAAAAGAACTCAAGGCAATATAGCTTTAACCAAAAGTAAGAATCATGCATCGTGCTCTTACTCGCTCCATTAACCCTCATACCATAAGCTATGAGAAAATTTATAAGTGAGATTATCAATCACTTTATGCTATTTGGGGACAACGATCCATAAATTTGGCAAAGGTCGTTCTGGAATAATTTCAGACCTTTAACCCTGGCCGCATGAAAACCATTCATTACGGCGCTTATATAATGAGACTTATTCTACATTTTGAAATCTCTCTCCTCGATTTGGACTTTACAGCGATTGGCTGCTTAATAGCAGGACCTTAAGGGTTATGGGTCTTCCTAAACACTTCCAATGTCATACAATCATAACTTTTGAACATTGTCAAGAGAATCAAGCCGCGAGACAACCTCTACCTTCTTTCCATCAACATACTACTGAAATCGAAATTGGTTCTTCTTCTCAAGCAACACGACAATTACATGAGATTGAAGAAATTGGACCGGATACACAAGCATGCCAAGCTTACTGATTATATCTAGAAACCAAAAGGTAATAGATAAGCAGCTATCCCGAGTTGAAACTACCATTACCAAAATGGATTCGAAACTCGATTGTATCAAAGGTTTCTTAAATTACATATGGGTGTGTTAACTTGTGGTCCATCCACCTCAATGGCAGTCCAAGTTCCTATAGATCCAAGGAAACGACCGCAACCATGTTTCACATGGTCATCCTATGGAGAAGAAGAAGGCAGTGAAAGTGAAAATTCAGGTGCAAGTGGTGATGAAGAAACGTAAGGTGATGATAAAGGAGGAGAAGAAATCTCAAATGGTGATGGGGAAGAATAAGTTATCTTCTATTTTTTATTTTGACATTATCTGATGGGGTTTATGTTCTTAAACTATGTTGTATTTTAACTCAGAAATGTTGTTGTTTGTGCTATTATGTGTTAAGTACTTTGCTAACTCTGTTGGTACAATTGTTTTTTTGTTGTTGTAGTATGATCATATGTTGTATGTTTGTTATCATTATTGCTGTTATGTATTATCATATGTCGTGTAAATATAATCGTACATGCATACATACGCGCATGCGCACACACACACAGATATATATATATATACACACACACACACACACACACATACATACGTACATACATATATACACACCCATTTTGTTGATGACAAAGGGGGAGAAGAAGTTTCACACTAACAAAATTTGCAGGATTACAAGATACCGGCACAGAATCAGGGGGAGTTATAGATTTTTGTCGAAATTTATCTCAAATGAAGTTGTCATCAATCAAAAAGGAGGAGAATATTGGACTTCATGCTTTTGATTCATTACAAGGAGTTCAAGGTAGAAAAAAGGATTATCAAATATTTGACAAGTTTGGCTTATTAGAATTTAAGTTAGTAATTATTATTAAAATCTAATCCTTAAGTAAACCTGATTTTTGAATATATACGGGTCAGTCGACTGGGACCATCTAATCAGTCGACTGACCTATGCACATGCAATTTTATATATTGCACAATTCAGTTAACTAAATATTCCTGCTCAGTCGACTGAAATGTGCTATATTCGAAGTAAAAAACTTTTGTTTTAATTCATTCAACTGACTGATCATATTCAGTCGACTAAATATGATATAACTGCCCTTTTTTTATCTTTTCTGAAGAGACACTCCTCTTCCCGAAGAGTAATCTCTTTTAGGAAGAGTTGCAACCATTTCTTTTCGTCGGAACTCTTTACCAAGTGTTGTAGCTCTTCAATTATTATGAATATACATTCAATTCAAGAACAAAGAACCAACTTTTCTATTCTCTACTCTCCTGAATATTCAGAAATTCTTATTAATTAGAATTTGTGAAATCACGCTTATAATTCTTCATTTCTAAAGCAATTGATACTTTTCTTATCTTCAGGCACACATAAATATACATATCATACTTGAGAAAAGATTATAGGAAAGGCGTACTTCATTCGACAAATCTGTGTTGTAATAAGAACACACAAAGTTAAGAAAATAATTTATTTGTATCAAAGTCCTATTAGGTTGCTCAGGCAAAAAAAATCCTGTTCAGTTGCTGAGGTGGTTAAAGTCCTATTTGGTTGTTCATCTAGAGTAAAAATATTCCTCCGGGTTAAGTGAAGGTTGCTAGTTTAATTCCAAAAGGAGTTTGGTACTAGAGGTAGAACGAGGTTCAAACTAGTATAAAAATCTTTTGTGTTATTTTATTTTACTGCTTTATTTAATTACTTTATATACTATATAAGTAATTTAGATAATATTCATATTACACGATCCTTATCAGCACTCTCAATCTGAGCATTATAATAAAATAGCGTCCGGATCAGTTTGGGAAAGCAGCGTGAGAAAACTCAAGAAATATGATGAACATATAATAATCTGTGAGACCATGTCGCTAAACATAGAACTAGTTTTACCTAACAAGAACAACATCCATACATGAAATAATGGAAAGAAATTAAAACAAAACCAAACCTGAAAGAATGGATAAACAAGATCAAAATCCAGACATAAACAATGTGATAAACAAGGTCAAAATCTAAAGTTAAAGAATGTCACAAATAATTAAACATAGAAGAGCACAAGGCACTTCTCGATGCAATTGAGAAAATAATTCAAAGTTTGAATCAATCAAGGAAAATGAATTTTTCCAACAATGACTAGGAGGGTGCGCCTCCCTTACCCAAAGTATACCTCTAGAAAATATTCTGAGAAGGCCATATACTCTATGACTCTCTTGGAAATGTCAAAACCTAACCCGCCTACCTTATTGAGTATTCGAATATTCCACATCTCTGCTTGTATACAACCAAATCCATTCTAGTAGATGTGAAAATACCCTAATGGGAGAAATCCCACATAGCTTGACGTCCACTTGCTTTATGGTTTCATTCATTTCCAATAAAGGATACGATACTGTAAATAAGCATCATATTGTCTGAGATTGACGAAACATGAAGAAGATAGTGAAATTGATAGTCAATAAATCAACTATCGAGAATAACAAAATGACCATATATAGAAATTAAATTTCATATACTTATCACCACTCATCGATTTCAAACTTGTACTATTCCTTGGTAACATTGAAGCTGGACAGGTTGGGCCCCGTTGCCTCTCAAATACTGCCTTGATGTACATTCTTATTATTTGAGATAGAGATGAGTTTCCATATCTCGACATTTCGTGTTAAGTATATTCCCAAATCCTTTCCATATAAGTGATATTGCTTATGGAAATTAACCTTTTTACCCTTATCACCAAACCTCAATTTCTAACTCGTACAATCCCTCGCTTAAAAATAAAGCTAGATAAGTTAAGACATTGGTTGCTCCTGGCCTTGCCAAGACACATTGGTTTAAAATCTCATAGATAGAGACGAATCAACCTTATAGATGTTTGTTACAAAGGATAAGACTAAATCCTTTCAAGGAATAAAATCAAACTTTTAAAACACTTGACTCACACTTATGCTTGATTTCACAGCATGGAAATTTGTAAAACACTTTAAAAATACTATTTAAAATTATTAGCAACAAAATTGGTCACTAACACCCTTGAGTAGAGTTATGTAGAGAGATTAATGAATAAAGTAAATTAGAACAGAAGAATATTGTAATTCAGTGCAAAAAGAACAACAAAAACGAGAACATCAGATTTATTATGGTTCGATGTAATTGCCTACGTCCAATTTGAGTTTAATCTTTATTGCTTTACTCCACAATTGATTACAGATACAATTCGTACACCAACTACTTGAATACAAATGCTAAGTAAAGAAGAATGAGTCTTGAATGCTGCAGAGTCTCCTTTCAGTGTTCCCGAAAAAAGGTTCCTTTCAATGTGCCCTTGCCCTTATATTTATAGATGAATATAGACTGGACTCCGACCATATACAACGATCTCGAGATGGCCAGTCCATTCTTGTCGAACTATACCTAAATGCCAAAACATGTCGACTGCATCAAACCCATATATGTTCAGGCTCTTTTTGGTCAGAATCTTGTGTAGTGCTAATGATAATATCTTCAACTGTTGTTTTGTAGCCGCGCCAAGTTGTCGGGTAACAATTGCCCCCCAAAGTGTGTCGTGTGAAGCACGACTTGCTTTGATTCAGCGAGTATTCCTTGTTTCCAAAAAGAAATCCACTGTGTTTCCTTAATAGTCATTATCTTTCAATTTATCCTCCCAAGGTGTCGTATCCTTCTTTGGTCGTCATGACGCTTGGTTGATTCCCAATATTATAAATCCAGGGTTGTAGTTCATCAATAGCCTTCCGTGTCTGGTTCTATAGGGCTAGTAAGCTTCGGCTATCTGATCTAGTCTTTTCTTAATAACCTTAAGTGAGAATGCAGTTTCTCCTGATTTCAAGAAGTCGAACTTTTTCGGACGTACACATGCATGTTCGGGTACATGTTCTTGCCATTGGCTCTTGGATGTATCGTATATGCTCATAAGTCGTCGCCAATTCTATCTAGTTAATTGCAATTCAATCGCATTTCCTTGTTTGTATTTTCAATCAAATAAGGGTTTTAATCGGCCACTTGATGAGAGCGGACTTCCAGTATTACAAAGATGATGATCTCAGAGCAGTAAGCAAGGGCGAATGGAGCACGACCTTTCATGGACTCATGGGTAGTTCTATAAGCCCATAATGATGTTAGGAGTTCATCCACCATTTACCTCTAGCCTTTTCCAAACCTCTCTTCGGTACCGACTTCATGATTTTGTTCACAGCTTCAACCTGTCCATTTGCAGTTATAATAGATCATGGAAGGTCATAAGAACAGATGACATTATGGACAATGAAGTCGATTATTTTCTACATCTTGGTCGTGGTTAAAATTTCTTCATCTGCCCATTCGGTAAAGCAATCAACTGCTATGATGGCATATTTTGCACCACCTTTAAAATCAATAAGAAGATGATGTCAGTGCCCCAAATGACTAACGGTTATGGACTAGCCATTTGAGTAATCTTAATCGGTGGGACTCTCGGATTTTTTGCAAACATCTTCCACTTGGCGCATTGTCTAGCATGATCAACCGCATCTGGATTGATAGTTGGCTAGTAATACCCGTAGCAGAGTATTTTGTTTATCACGGTTTTTCCACTGATGTAATCGCCACATTCTTCTTCATAGACTTCTCTCAAGACTCATTTGATATCATCATGGGTGATACACTGAAGCATGGGAATGGATAAACTCCTTTGTACACATGATTTCTTCTTGGATGATTTGACATGAAGCTTTGAGGAGGATCTGTCGTTTTCCATTCCTCCATTCAGTAAGAATTCCTCATTGTAGATAGTCTTTGATAGAAGTCAGCCATGACACCTTTTATGGCTCTGTCTCCAAGACCCAGCATATCTCCTTCCGTTAATGCATGGAATATTAAATATTTCAACAGAAATAATGTATGTCTGTTGCGTGTCCCTAAAATTGGCATGCTTGGCCGGTGACTGGACTCTTTCATTTTGTTCGCTGAGTATGTGTGCAATGATGTAATATGCGAAGTCGGCTAGTAGCTCTTGGGCCTGGTCGAGATAAGGATTAAGACAATGCCCCTAGCAAGATCAACTTCCTTAACTTTGCATACTATCAATCATGAACCACAAAAGATATGTAAAGTTTCCACTCCCAATCCTCTAGCAAGTTTGAGGCTGGCGGTCGAGGCTTCATACTAAGCATTGTTGATTATTACAGGGAAATCGAGTTTCAGGAAGTAGTAAATCAATCGTTCCTCAGGAGTCATTATCATGACTCCTGCGCCATGACACTGACCACTGGATGCTCCATCCACGTACATTTTCCATCTATTGGTTGGTTCTCTACTACCCTTCGAGTAGTCATCTGAGTCAGTGAATGTGGGTGTGAGGTCTGCTAATTTCCATCCTTGGATAGCCCTTCGAGGGAAATAAGTGATCTCGAATTGGCTTAGTTCGATATTCTATTTAAGCAGTCTTTCAGACGTCTCAGATCATTGTATACTCGGTTGCAACGGCTAGTAGGCATAAATGTTGATGGGGTGAGCCCAAAAGTAAGAGTGGAGCTTTCATGATGAAATCAATAGACATAATGCAAGCTTTTGTAGCTTCGAGTCGATATCCAATGCATGGCTCGTGATAGTTGGTGAAATCATACATGCATGTCAAAATGGGTCCAAGGGAACACATCATCATTTATTCAAAAAAATCCAACCAATTCTTTTATCATTATTACACTGAGCTGTGATCTGATATTCAACACCCGGATTTTTTGAGTTCAGATGTAACTATTTTGCATAAAATTCAATGTGAAATATGGCTGGGACGGTCAATGTTGATGGTTACTCTTGTCGAATCCTAGAGTCTTGTCATGAGTTATTAAGTCTAATAGTGAAGGGCTATGAATGCTCTAATCAATTATCAGCCAATGGCCAAAGATCAGGCTTAAAAGCACGTTGAACGAAATGTCGAGTAGGGGTCAACCTCGAGTTGCGTGCAGATGCATAGCTGAATCTTGCTATTAGTATGAATTTGCTTGTATATTCGAGTAACGCACTTTCTATTCAATGCATTAATGATCCTTTACCCGTCCTTTGGGTTGGAGTGACAGTCAGTTGCCCACGAGCTTAGGTGTCGATTTAATGATTCTATCTTTAGATATTCTTTCGGTCGTAGCCTTAAGTAGCTGTAAGCACTACATATAAGTTTCAATACTGAGCTATTGCAGCCAGTCTTTGGATGACCATGCATCTGCTCCCAGTCTCGGGTTGGTAAATGTACCGCATGGACGATTGAGTCTCGTCCTAGCTATGTTTATATTCCCACCTAAACTTCGAAAACATAGAGTTGATCGATGAATAGTTGATTCACATTCATCTTGCTTCTAGCTCGTGCCCTTAGGTCTGGGGCATATACCGATAAGTACAAAGGTCAGCCACGCCCACTTTAGCATTATTCTCTTTCCCGTTGAATTGCGGGATCAAGGCAGTTGACGGAAGGCAGGGTCTCGCCTATCTTGGATTGTATTGTGGGTTTTCATTCCAAGATGAATATTTTGATGCCTCGTCAGTTTCAGGGCGTGATTTGGACACCGAACGGTCATCCATGTCCTCTTTGGTTCATGTTCTGTAATCTCATCTCGGGGTAAAGTTGGCTACAAATGCAGTCGGGTCATGCTCTTCCAGTTTCATACTCCTCCTGATAGATCGAAGGAGGGTGCTAGAGAATTTTTGACCAAGTCTTCGCGGTTTACTCTTTTTTCCACACTTTCGAGGTCATAGTTTTTCAAGGAACATCCGAGTCACATTCGTATGTGCTTGGTGCGGATCGGTTTGACCCTTGACCTGAGGTATGATATAGTCTCCCATAGCTTTGGATGTTGTTTCGATTGGTTCTGTATTGAGGCCTCCTTGTAGTCGTTGCCTTATGTAGTAAAGAATGCCATGCTAGAGCTATAGTAAGCTGTTGTATTCAACTTTTAGGGATTTATACTACTGCTCCCATCATTGATTTGGCCAAGCCACTAGTTGGATGGTCGAACTCCATCCTTAGCGAGTTAATAATCCTCCTATCGATTTCAAGCCGAAGTTTGCGGAATAGAGAACGATTGGAATCCCCTCGTCTATTTATCGTTATTAATACACCACTCTGCATTCTGGTGACTTAGTGTTATTCTCCCCCCGGTCGACTTGCACCCAATTTGTGTTCATGCTTCGGTCCATGCTCCCGAGACTTAGAGATTTTTCGAATGGTTTATTCTGTAGTCCACCATTTGGGACGTAGAGATTTTCATCAATTCTTTTATACTCCGGTCCGCACTCTGGAGACTTAGAGTACTCTAGTCCGCTTCTGGGACTTAGAGATTTTCTCAAGTCATTTATACTCTAGTCCGCGCTCTGGGGACTCAGAGTACTCTAGTCCACACTCTGGGAACTTAGAGGTTTTAAGTCGTTTATACTCTAGCTCGCACTCTGGGGACTTAGAGACTCTAATCCGCACTCTTGGAATTTAGAGGGTTTTAACTCGTTTATACTCTAGTCTGCACTTAAGAGACTGAGAGTACTCTAGTTCGCTTCAGGGACTTAAAGGTTTTTAAGTCGTTTATACTCTAGTCCATGCTCTGGGGACTCGGAGTACTCTAGTCCGCTCCAGGGACTTAGAGATTTTTAAGTCGTTTATACTCTAGTCCATGCTCTGGGGACTTAGAGTACTCTAGTTCGCACTTAGGGGACTTAGAGTTTTTTAAGTCATTTATACTCTAATCCGCACTCAGGAGACTGAGAGTACCCTAGTCCACTTTAGGGACTTATAGATTTTTGAGTCGTTTATACTCTAGTCCACGCTCTGGGGACTTAGAGTACTCTAGTCTCCACTTAGGGGACTTAGAGGTTTTTAATTCGTTTATACTCTAGTATGTACTCATGGGACTTAGAGGTTTTTAAGTCGTTTATACTCTAGTCCGCACTCAGGGGACTGAGAGTACTCTAGTCCGCTTTAGGGATTTAGAGATTTTTAAGTCGTTTATACTCTAGTCCACGCTCTGAGGACTCAGAGTACTCTCGTCAACTTCAGGTACTTAGAGATTTTTGAGTCGTTTATACTCTAGTCTACACTTTGGGGACTTGGAGTACTCTAGTCCGCACTAAGGGTACTTAGAGATTTTTAAGTCGTTTATACTCTAATCCGCGCTCTGGGGACTCAGAGTACTCTAGTCCACTTCAGGGACTTAGAGATTTTTGAGTCGTTTATACTCCGGTCCGTGCTCTGGGGACTTAGAGTACTCTAGTCCGCACTCAGGGGACTTAGAGGTTTTTACATCGTTTATACTCTATCCCACGCTCTTGGGACTCAAAGTACTCTAGTCCGTACTCTAGGGACTTAGAGATTTTTAAGTTGTTTATACTCTAATCCGCACTCTGGGGACTCAGAGTACTCTAGTCCGCACTCTGGGACATAGAGATATTGTAGTCGTTTACACTCTGGTCCGCTCTCAGAGGACTGAGAGCACTCTAGTCCACACTCTAGGGACTTAGAGGTTTTTAAGTCGTTTATACTCTAGTCCGCACTGAGGGGACTTAGAGTAATCAAGTCCGCTTCAGGGACTTAGAGGTTTTTAAGTCGTTCATACTCTAGTGTGCACTCAGGGGACTTAGAGTACTCTAGTCCGCACTTTAGGGACTTAGAGGTTTTTAAGTCATTTATATGCTAGTCCACACTCAGGGGACTGAGAGCACTTTAGTCCGCTTTAGGGACTTAGATGTTTTTATTGAGCGCAGTCGTATTTCCACCCTTTAATTTATATTTCATTTACCGTATCGAGGCTAATGTTGTTGAATGAACGATCGACCCACATTTGCTTATGGAATGGGATTCTACCCCTAGCATGAGGGTCGAAACTTGAAAAATGGACGGTCGTTTCTTGTCCGCTTGGTGATTATAGCTCTTCCAATCAAGTCAAGGAAGGAGGTATATGACAGATGGTTGGATCACATCCATGCTGGGTTAGATAGTCAAATCTCATACAATTTTTCTTCGTATCTCTTTCTAGAAAATAAGGATAACGGATTATTGAAAGCGATGGTTGATGAGTATGGAGTCTATCACAACTACTCCAAGTCGGGCTTTCGAACAATCTTTTGCGTTCATGGTAGGATTTGATGTGTAGATGATCAAACCACGTCTATTCTAGATAGATCCCGACGTCACCGAGCTTTAGGAAAGGCATCTATATTTTGTCTAACTTTGTTCTATGAATTGATTCGAGTGGATGATCGGGCCATACTCATTCCAAGCCTTGCTCAGGTCTCTAAGTCAAATGTGGAGGTCAATGAATGGATGGTTTGTCATGTTGACTTTGTATTTGGATCTAATCGTGATGAGCTTCTCAATCTCTAGTTCTTAGCCCCAAATTAAAGGCACATGGTTGATGATGAGCGATTGAATCATGCTCATCTAAATGAAACTCCACACACCCGATCATGGTCTGCGTGGATTGGTTGACGACCAAATCTGAGTACCTGGCACCTGCATCGTTTTGAAAGTAGTTTAGTTCAAGTTGTTCGTAGTTCATAGAACAATTGAAATAGAAATATAAATGGAAATAATTCAAAGAAGATTGAAATAAATCTCATTGATAAGTGAAGCAACATTGTGTGCTCGCTATTCAACTTTGCCCTAGGTCCTTTCAAAGGGATGTCGGCCTTCAGCAGTTCAATTGGTAATCATAGCCCTTTATTAATAGGCATCGGACGTTCGTCTCCCGCCAATCTGCAGGACTTGTACATACTGTTGAAGCTTTCCTTTCCAGATTGACTTTTCGATCACACCTCGAAGGTGTTTGTAATCGCCTGTGTTAGGATCAGTGAGCATCATGGAATATACAACATTCCCTTGATTTTCTTTATACTTTGGTGTACTCTCTCGAGGTTGGTTTCCAGTACAACTTAGAGTCGCGAGTCTTCAAGTAGAGGTTGTCAATCGAATCTTTCAGAAAGCATATGAGTCAAATTTTGAGATCTTGTTTTGTCTATTGAGATCAGCATCCTTAGCCAACGGACCCACATTTTTATTTTTCCTAGTCTGTTCTGCTCCTCCACACTTTGATTCAGATACAATTTGTTATAGAAACGATCCATGGTCGTAGGAGGCTTTCCAGCTAACTAGCTGCCAAAATATATATGGAGGTCGATTCTCCTCAAATGTGATCAGTACGATATCTCTTTAAGAGTACCGTTTGAGTAGCGGTTGCTTGTCTGTTCCCTTCTTGCCATTCATAAGCTGCCGTTAGATCCTTTATGCCCTGGCCGATCATGGTATGTAAGGATATAATGTTCCTTTATTAAGTTGAGTTTTGAATTCACTATCCGGAGGCGCTGCGCTGCGGCTCGGCCTGGTGTAACTTAAGTTTGGATCGGCCCGACTTTTTCCAAAAATTTGGGTCATACCCGAAAATATTTAAAAAAAATAAGAGTCGTATAAAAGATCGGTGTAATTTAAGTTTGGATCGGCCAAGCATGGCTCGGCCTGGATGCCGTTCGGCATAGACGTGTGGCTCAGCCTGGATGTCGTTCGGCACAGACATATGGCTCAGCCTAGGTGCCGTTCAGCATAGACTGGATGTTGTTCGGCATAGTCGTATGGCTCGGCCTGGATGTGGTTCAACATAGACGTATGGCTCGGCCTATATGCCGTTCGGCATGGATGTGGCTCGGCCTGGATGTGGCTCGATATAGGGTCGCTCGGCATACTCTCGCTTGGCAAGCACTGGGTCGCTCGGCATAAGGTCGCTCGACATACTCTCTCTCAGCATGCACTGGGTCGCTAGGCATAAGGTCGCTCGGCATACTCTCGCTCGGCATGCACTGGGTCGATCGACATAAGGTCGCTCGGCATATTCTCGCTCGGCATGCACTGGGTCCCTCGGCATAAGGTCGCTCGGCATACTCGCGCATGGCATGCACTAGGTCGGCCTTCACTCAACTTGAGTGCAAACTTCAACGTCCAATCCCCAGATCTTGCGTAAATCGATGAATCCAATCTACGGCTATCAGCTTCCTTTAGATCCCTTTCAAATCTGAGTAGAATAGGAAGTTTTCTAGTAAACAATTGGATCTATCTCGCGAATATGGAAATCCACTAGTAGACGATGAGATCCAATCTAGCTGAGAATTCAATTCTTGATGAAAGCATCAAAATGTTAGCACCAAAATTGGTCACTAACACCCTTGAGTAGAGTTATGTGGAGAGATTGATGAAGAAAGTAAATTAGAACAGAAGAATAGTGTAATTCAATGCAAAAAGAACAACAAAAACGAGAACACCATATTTATAGTGGTTCGACATAATTCTACATCCATTTTGAGTTTAATCTTTATTGCTTTACTCCATAATTGATTACAGATACAATCCGTACACCAACTACTTGAATACAAATGCAAAGTAAATAAGAATGAGTCTTGAATGCTGCGGAGTCTCCCAGTGTTTCCGGAAAAAGGTCCATTTCACTGTGCCCCTGCCCTTTTATTTATAAATGAAGATAGACTGGACTCCCTATGCAGGCCTCCGGGCCGAGGTGACTTATCCCATATAGGGCGATCTCGAGCTGGCCAGTCCATTCTTGTCAAACGTACCTAAATGCCAAAACATGTCGACTACATCAAACCTGTATATGTTCAGGCTCTTCTTGGTCAGAATATTGTGTAGTGCTAACGATAATATCTTCAACTTTTGTTTTATAGCCGGACCAAGTTGCCAGGAAACAAAAATATTCTTTTAAAGATCTACTTATATTTCTAATTGTATCAAAAAGAAGTGTTAAAAAAATGTAACTAAAACATTGTTTACTATAAACCCAAAACCAACTACACTCAGCTTTACTCTAAAACAATCATTTTAAAGACCTTATTTATTTATAAAATACCATTTATAAATCAGCTTACTATTATCTTTAAAACAAAACTCCTTCTAAGGTTTAAAAACATAAACATCCATTAAAAATTTAATGAAATCATTTATTATAACAAAAGTGTTATAATCCATGACTTCTTTCTCAATTCCCAGAGAACATTTATTACAACAATGGTGTTTGTAATCCATGTTTCCCTTTTACTTCCATTAAACTAAAAAATATACTTGAAATATAGTTTAAAATACTTATTTTAGATATTACTTAAAATGAAAATCTCAAGTTTAATATATATTAGAACTCAAAATTATTTCCTTTCCTTATTTTCAAAATAAAACTTCTTCTTTGATTATTTATATTAAATCATTTAAAATATATATAAATTTCAAACACTTTTTAAAACACATAAATAGAAGTTAGAAAAGTTCACTAAGTGGATTGAAGAAGAAAAATCAAGTTTAAAATCCTTTTATAAATGTTGGAAATAGTGTCGCAAAACTGCCACTAAAAGAGTATGAAATTTTCCTTTAAATCGGTTTCCTTCAAAGTGGAATTTTCTCCATATTTTTACAAAGTATGAATTCTATATTTTATTTATAAAACAACAACTATGAATATTCTATGCATTCACAAAAATTTAGAGACTATTAAAGTCAATAAAAACCTATTTGAAAGTTATTTAAAACTTGACATTCGTACTGCAAAACCATGACCAAAACTTTTATAGCTTTTAAACACTTTGGAGTCAGTTGTTATAACCTTTTCTAACTCATCAAAACTTTGTTCAAATAACATTTTAAAAGTATAGAAGCATGAAATATATAATGATGCAAACACAAGCACAAGAGCAATGAAACTTAAGGTTTACAGGGATGAGATTTCAAAATGCAATAACGCAATTTCAAAGTGCGAAAGCGTGACCATTCCACCATTCAACATTTTTGCAACTTTAACATCTCAAAAAACAGCCAAATATTTATATAAGCAAATTTTATATAAAAGTAAATCAATAATGGAGAGAAAACCTTTAGGATCATTCTACGAAAGTCCCATGTAAATCACATACACACACAAATACACACATACATACATACATATATATCTGTGTGCGTGTGTGTGTGTGTGTTTTTTTTTCGAAGTGTTCCGTAGCGAATTATTTGCAACGAACATACTTTGAATTTCTCTTGCTTCTGCCCCTGCAAAACAATGGTTACATATGCCTTCCCGTTTCAAGCTAGAATGAAATCCAAATAAGCAATATACATAAGTATAAACAATATAAACTATAATTTATATGTTACAATATTTTTTCAATTTTAAACCACTTTATAGTGAGATTAACTCACTTTCTCCAAACAAAGTTCAAGAAAGAAGACCCAAGCTTCCTTCCTTGACTAAGAAGCAACGAAAGCAACCTTCTTTCCTCGTCATAGCTCAAACCAAGGCTCGAGGATACCCTCTATTGCTCACGCACCTTATAAGAATGAGGTGGTGCTCCAAACTTTGCAACTTTGGAATGATGATGGTGCTTGCAATGTTATTCTAGGCTTATTTAATATTTAGAGGAAAAATTAGTGTGTTTTGACATTGTTTTATTTAAGAAAGTTTATGGAGACAAGAAGGAAGAAGACGAAGTAACGAGAGCAAAAGAAAATGAAAGTGTAAAGTGGAAATGGAGTAAGGTGCTACTTTTATAGAATTGAAAATTTGGTAAATTACCACACATACCTCTTTACCAAGTTACATTCCTAACCTTAGATATTTTAAATACCACATCATATACTCATGTGCTACTCCATGTGATACATGTACTTTCCATCAAACCACATAAAATGGAGCAAAATAAATTAGCAAAAGTCTTCTTACTTTACTTAAACAAAAAACCAAAGTCACATCACTTAATTAATTTTACTTTATTAACCGCTAATTACCATTTAGTGTTAACCAATTACTATTTGTTATATGAATATGTGTGCACAATATTTTTGTGTGTGTCAAACAACATTTCAGCAACCATCGTTTGATGAAAGGTCAAAAATCCGAAAACGAATTTCAGTCACATTTTTAATTTTTCACCGAACTATTTACTTATGCAAAAAAATTACAAATTGAGTTTGCAATCATTTTGTATTAATTAAAATGAGTTTAGCAATTCTATTATATTCATTTCATTAGTATTAACTCACAATTTTGTTATTTAAATAATCCGTATATTTAAATATAAAGTGTTCACACTTTTTTGGGATGTTACATTCTCTCCCCTTAAAAGAATTTCTTCCTCGAATTATCACGGAGCGGAAAACATAATACCCTACCTAAAAATCAAATTACTTACTTAGATATTAGTAATCTGATTACATATATTTCCGTTTATAGGAAAATCCATTCAAAGCTGCAACGTGAGTATAGAGAATACTCTGTAATAAAGCACTATACATCCAATCTTTTTAAAAGATAACTTTAGAACTAAATGCCTGAATTTTTATATTCAAAATATATTCTCAAATTCCTCCAAAAAAATATTAGAACTGAAAACAATCATGACAAGAACGGGGTTCCTCCTACCGAAGCATGGTATAACTCTAGAATCAAAACAATATAGGGCACCTAGTGGTATTCTAGTTCCTTCAAAAACAATAGCTAGAATAAACAAATATACCTAGCATGTCTTCCAAAACAAAAAACACCCAATCGCCTAACTTTAGTCATAACAAAAATAATTAAAAAATCAATTCACAAAAACTCTTTTCAAATGTTCTAAAATGATACTTCACCAAAGTTTCAAAATAATAATAATATTATTTATTTCATAAATTCTTTCGAAATAATTTTTCACAAAAATTCTTTTGAAATCATTTTCTCATAAAATCATGCTTTATAAACTATAGTATATAAAATCATTATATAAATCCACTCAAATTCCTTAATTGGAATATTTACAAAATCTTTTGTATGCTATTTCATTTCTACAAACATTTTATAACATATTCTTTTATGAAGACCATCTTTCAAAGCAACTTCCTTAAACTGAAGTTCAAAAATTAGATCTTAAATTATTATAATGTATAATAATTTGATAAACCAATATTATAACTAAACACGTTATAGTCAAATTCTAAAATGAATCACAAACCTTTTTCTACCAAGCCATGCAAAAAGGTAAATTGTTCATAATATGGTTGAGCACATATTAAACAATCAGTCATATCATATTCCATAAGGGAATAAACTAACACTTAATATTATTTAAAATGTTAAATGGTTAACAGACAAGATTTAGAATTTTTCTTAGGTTCATAACTTTCTCGACCGTCTAAGGATATACATAATTTCCTAAGCATACCATTTTATTCATCAGCCTTTGATTATTGTTTAGAAGATTATCTAAGCTACCTCAAAATAAAATTGAAAGTCACTCCATAAACTTTCATAAGCACAAGCAGTGCATTCGAATATACTTATTAATCTCTTAACTACACCAATTTCTTTCTAAATCACTTCCATTTTCATTTATAATATTTCATTTAATACTAAAAAAAATTATAAATCATTTCACCAATTTCCACTTAAGTATATAAAATTTGATAAAGACACATCTTTATAAAGCACTAAATTAAAAACTTATTTCACTCTTATTTACTTGTATAATACTCTTCTACATCCTACTAGTATATACAAAATGTCAATTTCATTTTTACTTTTCAAAATTCAGATAGAGGCCTAAACATAATATGGGTCTTAAAACCGAGTTGACTACTTCAACCTCTTTATCTATCCAGTCTGGGAAATAGCTAAAAAAGGGAGGATGCCATTATCCAAAATCACTCCAAGAGTGTACTTTTCCTTAGATATCCATAAGAAAAAGATGTTGATTAGTTGGCCCAATAACATAAAATAGTTTATATGACTTAGATGTTTTAAAACTAAGATATAATTTAATAAAATAATGTTTATTAAAACTTTCTTATCCAATTTAACCCATTTAAAACTTGCACCAAATTTTCTCTTTTCTATCCAAGAGTTAAAAATTTCATTTATCAAAACATTTCAATCGATATTTGTTTCCAAAAATATTTACTTTTGAAAACATTCTAATAAGGGAAAACATTTTCACAAACATTTATTTCCAAAATATTCGTTTATATGTATTTTAATATTCACGTTTTGGAAATAACATTCACAAATATAAATCACTCTTTAATGGAAGGGTTTTAAATATTTATTAAAAGATAAATATCCTTCTTATTTTAAATCAATTCCTTTCAGGAAACTTAAGAACTAGGTACCCAATTTTTGTTTTAAAACCCCTTTTGAAATTATACTATATATATAATAACTGCAATAATTTATTCACTAATACTTATTTTTGGTTAGTTTAGATTAGAACTCATTTCGATCGCGCAATGATAAACAGAATAATTTACTAAGTGCACTGTAACATTTGCCCAAGAAAATATTTGATTGCCACTAAGACAATTATTCAGATTATCACAAAACTAATTGAGATGTTTCCCTCGAATTATCCAAAGAAAATGTATCTTTATTTAAAAGTTCTCTTTGATATATTTATGCTTATAAGTACTTTGAAGTAATACAACTATTACTTTTCTCAAAATCTTTTTGAATTCATTTCAAGCAATACCAGGATCTAAATTCTAAAAATCCTTTTTATTTCTAAGACACCCTTTATAAATCAAAATCATCTTATATTATAACAACCTCCTTTAATTGTAATAAACATTTCACAATTTTATCCTTTAAATGTCTCCATTAGATTATATTAAACAACTTTATTAAAGGATGACTTTTAACTTAATGTTTTCACCGAACACCTTATAGTCAAACTATAAAATTAATTCACAAAGGATTTGTTTTAATGCACTCATAATTATCAAAACAATAAATGCTCATAAAATGGACGAGCATAAATTAATAATCGACAAACAATAGTCAATGCTCCTAAACTACCTGAGCATGACTAATCAAACAACAATGATAATATAGAAACATTATCATTTTCTAACAAACAAACACACCATAAATAATTATATAAATATGAAAACTATTTATTATATACATAAAATACATATTTTCAAGTAAAATATTTCATTTACCCATTTTCAAAAATAATTATCATGTCAGATTGCCTTGTGCAAGTATTTAGGGATCCCTATCGATAACGTTGATCAGGCACATCGACCAGAATCCATAAGCCACTCAACAGACTAATTAGCACAGTATATTTTTATAATAATAAAAATGCGCTTTTATATATAATCCTCTCAACTCATTCTAGGGTGTCACTTACCTTATTCTAATGAGATATACCTTACCAAAGCTTAGGTTCTCGCTTAACCTTCAACTTTTATAACATTCTCTAATGACTCGCCTTTTTCGATCCTCGAAAGTCGACACTTAATACATCCATAGTATAAGAGTCAAGCATTTAAGTGTTGGAAAGGCAGACTTTTAGCGTAAAATGGAAAGAAGAACATGGGAAACAGAATCTGATCGCAAAACGACAACATATAATACAGCAAAGACAATAAAAGCTATCTCCCTAAGATATATGGTATATCAAAGTTTAAAACAAACCTCATCAACTTGGACTGTTATAGCTTCCTAACCTTACAAACGTTTATGGGTATACATAATAATGCAATGGAAAATTAAAATACTATGATGGGTGAGCATCCAGCTCTCTTCATGAGCTCCACGTCCCACCAATGGAAATCTGAAAAATACTCGGTCTGACTCGAGCATTATAATAAAATAACACCTGGATCAGTCGAATGTTCAAGAAATATGATGAACATATAATAATCTATGAGACCATGCCGCTAAAAATGAAATAGATTTTACCATACAAGAACAACATCCCACACATGCAAGAATGAAAGCAAATCAGAACAAAACCCAAACTCGAAGGAATGGGATAAACAAGATCAAAATCCAAACTTAAAGAATTGACACTAATAATTAAACATACAGAAGAGTACAAGGCACTTCTCGATGCAATTAAGAAAATAATTCAAAGATATGAACCAAACAAGGAGAAGGAATTTTTCCAACAACGATTAGGAGGGTGTACCCCCATTACCGAAAGTATACCTTTATAAAATATACGTGAGAGGGTCATATAATCTATGACTCTCTCGGAAATGTCCAAGCCGGACTCTGCCAACCATACTGAGTACACGAGTAGTTCACATCTCCATACACGTACAATTGAATCTAGTCTGGAGTAGATGTGAAAATGCTCTAATGGGGCAACTCCATATAGCTTGACGTCCATTCACTCTTTGGTTTTAGTTATTTCCGATAAAGGATATCAATGCTTTGAATATGCAACAAATCGTCTTAGATTGACGAAACACAAAGAAGATAGCAGAATCAATATGCAATAAATCAATTATCGGGAAAAACAAAACGATCATATATGGAAATTAAAAATCGTACACTTATCACCACTCATCGATTTCAAACTTGTACTATCCCTCAGTTAATGATGAAGGCAGATAAGTTAGGGCACTATTGCCTCTTAGACCTTGCCTTGATATACATTCTTATCTTTCGAGATAGAGAAGTGTTTTCCATACCTCAATGTTTAGTGTTAAGTACATGCCTAAATCCTTTCCATATAATTTATATCGCTTATGGAAATTAAATTTCTTATATTTATCACCAAACTTTAGTTTCCAACTCATACTATCCCTCGATTAAAAATTGAATCAAGTAAGTGTGGGCATTGGTCGCTCCAGGCCTTGCATAGACGCTCCGGTTCTAAATCTCACTAATATTAATGAATCAACCTTCTCAATGTTTAGTACTAAGGATGAGACCTTTCCATGAAAGAAATCAAACTTTTAAAAAATTTGACTCACTCTTGTGCTTGATTTTCACATCACTTATATTTGTAAAACACTTTAAAAACATTCTTTGAAATATTTCTTTAAAGAGCTAATTATATTTCTATGTGTATTAAAAAGAAGTATTAAAAGCAAATGTCATTAAAACATTGTTTTCTATAAACCCAAAACCAATTACACTTTTCTCTATCTTTAAAATAGTCTTTTTAAAGACCATTTTTATTTAAAAAATATCACCTATAAATTAGCTTATTATTATCTTTAAAATAATATTACCCCAAATAATTAAAAATATCAACATTCATTAAGTAATATGTTTTCTTAATAACTTAACGCAATCATTTATTATAACCAAAGTGTTATAATTCGTTACTTCTTCCCAAATCTCGAAGAACATTTATCACAACAATGGTATTGAAATCCATGCTTCCCTTTCACTTCTAATAAACTCAAAAATACTGAAAATATAGTTTAAAAATCCCATTATTAATATTACATAAAAAAGAAAATCTCAAGTTTAATATATATTAAAACTCAAAACCATTTCCTTACCTTATTTTCAAAATAGAATTTCTTCTTATATTAAATCATTTCAAATATATATAAATTTCAAACCGCTTTTTAAAACACTTAAATAAATGTTAGAAAAGTTCACTAAAAGGATTGAAGAAGTAAAATCTACATTAAATACTTTAATAAAAGTTCGAAAAAGTGCCGTAAAATGGATGCTAAATTGGTGTGAAAATTTCCTTTAAATCTATTCCCTTCAAAACGGAATTTCCTCAAAATTTTATAAGGTATATGTGACGACCCAGATTTTTGGGCCATCTAATATTGAGTGATTAACTGATGCAGTTATTGGAATATTAGTTTTAAATTAGTCCAATAAATAAATTTCTAATAATTAAAATATTGGATACATAAATGGCTTAAGAACTAAAATAAACATTGGCGCATAAATCTCTGGATATGATAAAACTTATAGAAAGAAAAATAAAGGATATATATATAAATTCCACTATCTAAATTAAGATGAAAAATCCATAAATATACAAATGAAAATACAAATAGATACAAACTTTATGATGTTCGAAAATATATAAGTATAAGTACATAAATTTACAAATATATGAATGTGTGAATATGTATATATGTTATAAAACCTTGCATGTCGTTTAAGTGTAGAAAATATATATACATATGAGGATGTATACTTATGGATAAGCTCAAGGGAACAACACCATAAATGCATTTCAAAATCAAATCCATGAAAATAAATCAAATCCCTTAATTCAAGGAGGTCAAATCAACCTTTTATCAAATGAAAATAAAAAATATATGAAAACTTGTAAACAAAAACATAAGCTTGTACATATGGTGGCTTGCTTTGCACACTTCATTTCCTTATATATGCACTGATTTGTGGCCGAGCATATGTTTTGTCCAAAAAAGAAAAAAAATCAAACAAAGTAAACAAAGATAAAAGACAGCTTAAAACCTAAGGCAGAAGTAAATCAAGCAACAACTTTTTTTTAAAACCTCTATCTCAGATCAAAGCAAACTCAAGTAGGTTCAAATCATCAAGCATTTCCCAGATTCAAGTTTCATAGGAGCGGCATTCAAGTTTTTTTCAAAATACAAACTGTTTCAACATCTTCGTTCATCATCAAACATGTGAGTAATCTTTTACTAAAAAAAAGAAATATATATATATATATAGTTGAACCTGGTGCATGTGATAAATTTATATGGATATGATGGAATAATGTATGCATGAATAATTCTTTTCTGAAAAAAAATTTGAATCTGCCTATATATATAAGGATGTATATGACTGTTTATATCTTGTCTCTGTTATAATCAGAGCCTCAAACCTCTAAACAAAATTCCTATCTTCCATTTGAAATCAATTTAGATTTTGATTTCTGAGGAGAAATGTTTTAAAGTAAGGTAACATCATTTATAAAATGATTTTGAATTTAAATAATTGAGAATTTATCACTAAAACAAGGGTTAAACTTTGAAATTTAGAGCAAAATCAAACATCTTGATTTCAGATTTGGAATCCATAATCTCGTTTGTAGTTGTAAACCATGATTTTTAGTATGGATTTCATGATTTTTATGTTAGTGGTTATTGAGGAATCAGGAGACTACCGGAATTTGGTATATCATCAAATTCCGACAATCGACTTGATCGGTGAACTCGCGATTAGGGCCAGAGGAAGTTTATAGGACGGAGGTATATAGAAAAATAGTATCATATTTTTCTGGGCATCCTGGATGATGGCGCGACTTAATTTAGGATTTATGGTTGAACTGGGAGGTCATGCTTTGCGATGCAATGGTGATGTCACGAGGATGATTGGCGACTGCGGTATGGGGAAGAAAGGAAGTTATGGACATGGCGAATACACCTGTGGGTTTTGGGAAGTTCAACTGGATGGTGGATGCTGGGCGATGCGGAAGTATGAGATCGTGTCGACTTTGGTTTTTGGTAGGAGCTCAAGATTTTGATTTAGGATCTTTGAGTGAATTCTGAGTGGGCGGGTTGGATATGTGAATCGGAGGTGACTTGAGAAGGTAGTCGGTGGCAGTCGGCAACTTGACACGATCATGTGCACGTGTCCAGTTGAAGGTGTGTGTGCATAAGAAGGTTGCAGGAGGAGGAAGAAGACTTTGGATTGGGTCGTGCTCGCATTTTCTTGGTTTTGGCTCGGAAATTGGTGTGATTCGTGAGTATTGAAGTTAGGTCGGAGGCTTTGTTCGCAGGGTGTTCGTTCCTTTCCAGATTCGAACATAATAAATCATGATCTGTTCTGTTGAAAATTTCAAAAGAATAGAAAATCCTACTGAACAAGGAAATTTGTACGGTTTAAGCAAGAAATTTTAATCATGTTTAAAGTTAAAAGTTATAAACCGTTTAGATTCTTTTTAAAGATATGTTATTAAGATTTATGTGAGTATTTCAAATAGATTTTGTTTCCAAAGTAATATATATAATCTAATTAATTTATGTGACAAGTGGGATTTTTCGCGCTCGAAAATCAACATCCATACTTTACATCGTATTCAAATGTCGTAGATTCAACCGTTCAAATCCGATTCGTCGGAGCTTATAACAACATTAAGTAAACAACACAGCGGAAGAAAAGAATAATACATTGATATACGGTATCTGATACAATAGAGTGATACAATGAATATCAATATACATCAGAGATATGATACAAGAAAATAGTAGCGGAAAAGAAAAATAGATAACATCTAGCAGCGGAACAATATAACTCTAAGATAGTCTTCAAAAGAGAACTCCAGCTACAATAGCTCGATCCAACATCACGATGCACAAAGATAAGCAAGTGCAGTCCGTATCCAAAGACTGAACTAGCTCCAGATACTCTACTAAACCTGACTATCTGAAAAACCCAACTCTAGACTGCTCGTGTAGAAAAATTTTGAGCATCCCGAGTTTAGGAAAGAAACAATAAACTCCAGATCTGTCATGGGACTGGTGTGAGTAACAAAAACAGTTTATCTTTTAAAAACAAACAGCAAGAGAATTTTAAATTAGATTCGCAATGCTTTTAAAAAATGAGACTACCATAAGGCCTCCCGCACACACACACAATGCAAACGCAGAATCCGAGGGGTGGAGTGCTAGACGGTACGGCTCTAGGGCGGCTTGGTCTAGACATTTCTCTCCCTTTAGAAAGAAAGAAGAAGAAAAAGGTTATTCACCAAATTGGATATCAAGCAATCTTGATAGACAAAACAAGGAATCATAAAAGAAAATAGGATAAGACGGTACGTAGACCCGAATAAGATCCTAAAGCACGACTCCTAAGGTGGACTTAGGACGATGATCCTTGTTATATTATTCCATATTGTTCCGAAGTTTGGCTCTGATACCAAGCTGTGACGCCCCACCTCAATACCCACGCTAGCCAAGAACATTACGGTGAATGCTGTCAACTAGTACGGAGAATAAGGCTGTTGAGGAGCGACCATCCGTGTAGTTGCTTTGTGCGAGCATCGATATGTCAGATAGTATAACATGCAAATCTTTTCAAGTGGAAATCCGACATGCCGACACAAACTCAAAGCTACTACATAGTGGCTATGATGTCTTCGGAAACAAATATAGAAATAAACATAACATAAATCAGTCACAGACAATTCATATCACAAAGGCGGAATGAGATATGAATATTACACATAAAAGTGTACATCAGAGTAGTTGTCAGAAAGATCCACAATATCACAAAAAAATAGTTACATGAACTACACAAAAGAATAAGTATACATAATGGAGTCTATATCTCTAATGTATACAACAAAAACTACTAATCTAAGTAGTTAACCAAAAGTCAAAGAAATCAATCCCAAGAGAGAAGTCAAGCAGAAGCACCTGTAACATCTCGGTCTGACCCGAGTATTATTTAATAAGAAAATAATAAACGGATCAGTCTAACTATAAATATCAGATGAAACGATATAGAATAAGAGATATGACTAAACACATAATAATCACAATGCCAAGCTGTGATATATATATAAGTAATTGAAAATCAACGAGAGATTAATCAATATCACCAAATCTACACAAGAAACAAAGAAATGTCATACTCCTCATTTCGTTCACCAAACCACAATAAATGACATATTATATCAATGCCAATCACAAAAGTCAATGACACACAAATTCACCAATACACAAATATCGATATAGCTTATCGATGGAAATCACGAAAATTGGTGAAACACAAATTCTAGAAATCATCTCAAGAAATCTAGAAATCACAAAAGTCAATGACGCACAAATTCACCAATACACAAATATCGATATAGCTTATCGATGGAAATCACGAAAATTGGTGAAACACAAATTCTAGAAATCATCTCAAGAAATCCAGAAATCACAAAGGGGGGAGGCCTATCACAAACGGGAGCATAAAGCTCGCCAACACGTGTATCACAAACGGAACGCTAATTCCATTGTTGCTAACCATCGCAAATTGAGCCGAAGCTCCACAAACGGCCCGAAGACCATGGGTTGCTACCCCACCAAATTGAGTCGAAACTCCACAAAACGGGGTTTAGTCTCCCTCGCAGACAAAGAGACATCGCACATTGCTAGTCTAAATCACAAAGATGATCGTCATGATCAACGAGAAGTGTCAATTACACTAAGCTTGGTAAATATATGAGTTTAGCTTCATGTCCCATAACCACTTGCTTAACTTAAATATTTACGAACAAACTGTAGATCTCCATTATAAAATTATCACAAGGGGTTCAATCGAACAAGTCCAAGAATTAACCGACAAAGTGAACGCAAGCGTTTCATACCACTTGTTTTACTAAGTCGTTTAATTAGATTTCTCATACGAGTGAGGTAAAGGTTTATATATACTAATAGATTGGAAAACGGTTTTATAAACGAATTTGGTATTAAAATAGTATTGAAATCGTTTGAGGAAAGAGTTTTGATATTTACTACTAGTATAGAAAACCTTTATATTTTTAAAGTGACAAAACACAAAGAAGATTGTAGGAACAATCAATCACTAAAATTCACATACGAAGATGTGAATAAAAATCCAACGAAACCGATAAAGAATCCATCAAAATGGATATTCAAAAATCCCTAAAAAGAAGTCATCAAAGTCATAACAAATGATAACAACACATAGGAAACAACACGAATCGATTAAAGTTGGAAATTCAAACAACTAGGCGAAATAGGCAAAAATGCAGCAGGTCGGTTGGCCGGCTACAGAGCTCGGTCGACCGGACCCTGTTCCAAAAAAGTCTCGGAAAGCAGGTCGATCGGCCGAACCCTGTACTCGGTCGACCGATCTCCAAAAACATGATGAAAGATCAAAGATATGGTTTTTAAGGAATTGAACCCAAAACCCTAAAAATTGGAATATTCACCAAATCAATCCAAACCAAAAGCAAATGCACACGAATAAGTGTTAGGAATTCATACCTAACATTCGAAGATAAATATAAGCATAGATGTGAGATAAAAATCTCACCTTTATACAAAATCAAACAAGAAGAAGCTTGAAAGCAAATGGAGAATCAACCTCTCTTCAACACAACCCAAATGAGCTTGAATCTATGCTCAAAACAAGAACATTCCCAAAATTAGGTTTAGGAATTTCTGAAATTGGTAAGAGAATAAGTTAGAGAAGAAGAAGAGAATGCTTACCAATGGGTTCTCTTGAATTTGGAGCTAGAAATTTGAGGTTGCAAGAGGAACTAGGGTTTTGGAGTTTTAATTTCCTATCTCTCCCACCATTATTGCCTTAGAACTGAAGAGAGAAGAGAATGAGGGTGAGTGGGGAAGAGTGGCACAGATTTGAGCATAAGTTAAACATAGGGCTGAGCCCAAAACCAAACCCAAAGTGAAAAGTAGCAAAAATCAACTTTCTCCAAACATATCGAAGCTTATACTCAAAAAGGTCGCAAACGGCATTTTAAACTCAATGGGAGTGGTCCCGAGTCCTAATTCGACCGTATGCAAAAAGTAGCTTTTCGGACTAAAATCCGACTAACGATAGAATTTTTAAATAAAATATTTAAATATAAAATCGATAAATATGCGGGTTGTTACAGACTCCCCTCCTTAAAGAAATTGCGTCCTCGCAATATTTAAGAAGAAGATATATATAGTAACAACCATAAAAGCATATTCAACACAAAAGAAATTTGAAATAAAAGGTTCACCTCAAAGAGCACGAGAAAGCAAGTCCGGATGTGTTCGCTCGATGAACTCTTTAGATTCCCAAGAACAATCCTTAGGATTTGAAGATCATTGAACTTTAACAAGCGGAACATCTTTATTTCGAAGTCGTTTGACCTCCGAAGCAATGATACGAATAGGATGTTGCTCATAAGTTAAATTAGGCGAAACTTCAATCTCTTCCACAACACCGGGCTCAAGAATAGAATCGGAATCTCGAAGACATTTCCGAAGTTGAGAAACGTGAAACACGTCATGCATAGCAGAAAACTGAGCTGGTAATGATAGGCGATAAGCCATGGAACCAATACGTTCAGTGATAGGAAATGGCCCAATATATCGAGGCGCCAATTTTCCCGATCGACTGAAACGTACAACACCTTTCATAGGTGATACACGAATGAACACAAGATCTCCCATAGAAAATTCTAACTTCCTTCTTCGGTTATCGGCATAGGATTTTTGTCTACTCTGGACTTCTTTCATCCTATGTCGAATAAGTTCAATCTTTCCTGTGGAATCACGAATAAAATCTGGACCTAAAACCAGCTTCTCACCGGTCTCAAGCCAACAAGAAGGAGATCGGCATGGCCTTCCGTAGAGTGCCTCAAAAGGTGCCATACCAATACTAGATTGGAAGCTATTATTATAGGAAAATTCAACAAGTGAAATATGATCTTCCCAACTTCCACCAAAATCAAGAACACAAGCACGAAGAAGATCTTCAAGAGTTTGATTCACACGCTCTGTTTGCCCATTGGACTGAGGATGATAAGCGGTGCTAAAATTAAGCTTCGTTCCCAAAACTTTTTGAAGACTCTTCCAAAATCCACTAGTAAACAATGGATCACGATCACTAACAATAGAAGTAGGGACTCCATGCAATTTAACAATCTCTTTGATAAAGAGCTTGGCCAAAAGAGGTATGGTTCGGTTAGACCGAACGGGAATAAAATGGGCGGATTTAGTAAGTCTATCAACGATCACCCACAAGCTATCATGACCCGAACGAGAACGGGGAAGGCCATCTATAAAATCCATGGAAATTTGGTCCCACTTCCAAATTGGAATTTCTAAAGGTTGCAATAACCCACCGGGCCTTTGATGTTCATCCTTAACGAGTTGGCAAGTCATGCAACACTTAACAAAGTTAGCAATATCGAATTTCATTCCCTCAAAATAATATAGTCGCTTCATATCCGCGTACATTTTACTACTACCGGGATGAATGGTAAATTTAGAACGATGTGAATCTTCTAAAATATCTTTACGAAGATCACTTATATTTGGCACGATAAGTCTACCAAATCTTCGAATGCCGCCACGAGAATCGATATCAAATTCTTTCAATCCTCCAATATCAATTTTATCCCTAATATTTTGGCCAAGAAGAGCCATTTTGGGATCTAGCCTTTGAGCTTCAAGAATGCGGTCTAAAAGAGAAGGATGAGCCTCAAGGCTACATAACACAAGTGATGAACATAAATTGGAGACACGGTCTCGAATCTCACAAGAGGATAATATCCCAAGATCATTCCATTCGGATATCATCATAGAAACAACAGCTTGTTGTTTACGGCTAAGAGCATCGGCGACATGATTACCCTTTCCGGGAGTATAAAGAATATCAAGATCATATGGTGCAAGAAATTCGAGCCAACGATGTTGACGCAAATTAAGTTCCTTTTGAGAGAATAAATACTTCAAGGACTTATGATTGGTATAAAGAACAAATTTCTCTCCTAATAGATAATGACGCCAAATACGAAGGGCGAAAACAATAGCCACGAGCTCTAAATCATGAGTGGCATATCTAGTCTCGGCAGGCTTTAATTGCCTTGAAGCATAAGCAATAACACGTTCTTTTTGCATAAGAATGGCACCCAAACCAACGCGACTGGCATCGGCATAAACAACGAAATCCTGATTCCCCTCGGGAATAACAAGAATAGGAGCATCAGAAAGAAGTTCCTTTAGTTTCTGAAAAGAAGCTTCACATTTGTCCGACCAAATGTATTTAACACCTTTCTTCGTCAAGCTAGTGAGAGGCACGACAATCTTAGAAAAGTCTTTGATAAAACGACGGTAATAGCCCGCCAATCCGAGAAAACTACGAATCTCTGTCACACTCTCCGGTCTCTTCCAATCTTGAATTGCTTCAATCTTTGAAGGATCCACGGAAATTCCGGATTCGGAAATAATATGACCGAGAAACTTCACACGAGATTGCCAAAAGTGGCATTTAGAAAATTTCGCCTTTAATTGATTACTTCTAAGAGTTTTCAACACAATCCGAAGATGTTTTTCATGCTTTTCCTCGGTTTTAGAATACACAAGAATATCATCAATAAAGATGAGAACAAATCGATCGAGGAAGTCTTTAAAAACTCTATTCATAAGGTCAACGAAATAAGCCGGAGCATTCATTAGACCAAATGGCATAACAAGCCATTCATAAGATCCATAACGAGTACGGAACGATGTCAAAGAAATACTATCCTCTGCAATACGAAGCTGATGAAATCCAGTAGCTAAGTCTAATTGTGAAAAGACTCTAGCACCACTAAGTTGGTCAAATAGATCATCAATCCGAGGTAAAGGATATTTATTTTTGATAGTAAGATCATTAAGCTTGCGATAGTTAACGCAAAGCCTAAGTGTACCATCGGATTTTTTCACAAAAATAGCCAAAGCTCCCCAAGGCGAGGAACTAGGGCGAATAAATTGCTTCGTCTCCAATTCGGATAATTGTTTACGCATCTCCTCGTTTTCTTTATTGGACATACGATAAGGAGGGCGAGTGATAGGTTGAGCTCCAGGAATGAGATTAATTCTGAACTCAATTGCTCGCTTAGGTGGTAATCCTAAAACGGGCTCGAATATGTCATAAAATTCACGAACGACGTGAATAAGAGAAATAATATCACCCTCATCATCATCATCGCCATCACGAGGATTTAAAGAATACAAAGATGCGACCAAGCTGGAAACTGAATCTTGAAGATTAATAGAAATCTGCTTAACAGATTGAGGATGTCGAAGATGAATAGTCCGCTCAAGACATAGGATATAAGATTCATAACGGTTAAGCCAATCCATTCCCAAAATCATCCCAAGCCTAAATAACGCATGACATGCAAATCGGCTCGGAAAAAAAATCACACAAAATAATCTCGACATCTTTACACAATAAACCGATTGTTGCGGATCCACCAACCGGATTTGCAATTCTCAAAGAAGTCATTAAACACAAAACATCCAAAGAATAGGTATCAACAAGTTCTTTTGATATAAAAGAATGGAACGCACCCGTATCAAAAAGAACTCGAATAGGATGATCACGAAATAAAATAATTCCATCCAGAATAGAATGATAAATACCTTGGCCACGAGATGTGTTGCCAGGGGCTTGAGCAACATTAAGCTTTCCCTCTTTCCTGCCCTGAAGCTTGGGGCATGAAGATATAACATGACCGGGAACTTTGCAGTAGCGACAAGAGAGAGACTTTGGGCACTTGTTCGCATAATGGTCCTTCGAACCACAATTATAGCATTCCCCACAACCAAAGGAAGAAGTCTTTGCCACAGAGATTGCTTGCTTCCCTTTCTTATTAGGATAGGGGCCTTTGAATTTGTTTGGCCTCTTCTTGTTATTGTTGAAGCTTGGTTTGGAACCCACCACTTCAACATCATTCTCCATATCCGCCTCTTCAAGACGAAGAGCGATATCAACGAGTTGGTCGAAAGAAACTTCTAATTTTAGAAGCAATGGCTTCTTGAGATTTTTGTTTAAGCCATAGACGAACCTCTGATTTTTCTTCAATGGGGTGTTGATGTATTCAACCCCATATTTGGAGAGAGATTCAAAAGACGCGACATAATCTGCCACGGAAGATTCACCTTGAACAAGGTCTATAAAACGGCGAGCCAAAGTAACCTTCTCAGCTTCTGGTACGAATTTCAACTCGAAGCGTTCCCGGAATTGCTCCCAGGTGAGATCCGCTTCATTAATCTCAGAAATAAGAAGCTCTTACTAGTCCAATGCTCTTTCTCGGAGCATACTAGAGGCCACCTGAACTCGGTGAAGGTAAATAAGATTCATGCGAGAAAAGATTCGATCGCATGACCTTAGCCAAGCCTGTACTTCAATAATAGTTTCGGAACCTTTGAATGGCTCCCCACCCAAATTAGTGTAATCGCTGCACAAGCGTGCAAATCCCGACTTTGGGTGAGTAGGTTCCGGGTTAGCTCCAGCTGCTTGAGCATTTGTCACTAAATCAAGAAGCTGTTGAGCAGTCATAAAAACTCCATCCTGGGGTGGAGTGCTAGACGGTACGGCTCTAGGGCGGCCTGGTCTAGACATTTCTCTCCCTTTAGAAAGAAAGAAGAAGAAGAAAAAGGTTATTCACCAAATTGGATATCAAGCAATCTTAATAGACAAAACAAGGAATCATAAAAAAAAGGATAAGACGGTACGTAGACCCGAATAAGATCCTAAAGCACGACTCCTAAGGTGGACTTAGGACGATGATCCTTGTTATATTATTCCATATTGTTCCGAAGTTTGGCTCTGATACCAAGCTGTGACGCCCCACCTCAATACCCACGCTAGCCAAGAACATTACGGTGAATGCTGTCAACTAGTACGGAGAATAAGGCTGTTGAGGAGCGACCATCCGTGTAGTTGCTTTGTGCGAGCATCGATATGTCAGATAGTATAACATGCAAATCTTTTCAAGTGGAAATCCGACATGCCGACACAAACTCAAAGCTACTACACAGTGGCTATGATGTCTTCGGAAACAAATATAAAAATAAACATAACATAAATCAGTCACAGACAATTCATATCACAAAGGCGGAATGAGATATGAATATTACACATAAAAGTGTACATCAGAGTAGTGGTCAGAAAGATCCACAATATCACAAAAGAATAGTTACATGAACTACATAAAAGAATAAGTATACATAATGGAGTCTATATCTCTAATGTATACAACAAAAACTACTAATCTAAGTAGTTAACCAAAAGTCAGAGAAATCAATCCCAAGAGAGAAGTCAAGCAGAAGCACCTGTAACATCTCGGTCCGACCCGAGTATTATTTAATAAGAAAATAATAAACGGATCAGTCTAACTATAAATATCAGATGAAACGATATAGAATAAGAGATATGACTAAACACATAATAATCACAATGCCAAGCTGTGATATATATATATAAGTAATTGAAAATCAACGAGAGATTAATCAATATCACCAAATCTACACAAGAAACAAAGAAATGTCATACTCCTCATTTCGTTCACCAAACCACAATAAATGACATATTATATCAATGCCAATCACAAAAGTCAATGACACACAAATTCACCAATACACAAATATCGATATAGCTTATCGATGGAAATCACGAAAATTGGTGAAACACAAATTCTAGAAATCATCTCAAGAAATCTAGAAATCACAAAAGTCAATGACGCACAAATTCACCAATACACAAATATCGATATAGCTTATCGATGGAAATCACGAAAATTGGTGAAACACAAATTCTAGAAATCATCTCAAGAAATCCAGAAATCACAAAGGGGGGGAGGCCTATCACAAACGGGAGCATAAAGCTCGCCAACACGTGTATCACAAATGGAACGCTAATTCCATGGTTGCTAACCATCGCAAATTGAGCCGAAGCTCCACAAACGGCCCGAAGACCATGGGTTGCTACCCCACCAAATTGAGTCGAAACTCCACAAAACGAGGTTTAGTCTCCCTCGCAGACAAAGAGACATCGCACATTGCTAGTCTAAATCACAAAGATGATCGTCATGATCAACGAGAAGTGTCAATTACACTAAGCTAGTAAATATATAAGTTTAGCTTCATGTCCCATAACCACTTGCTTAACTTAAATATTTACGAACAAACTGTAGATCTCCACTATAAAATTGTCACAAAGGGTTCAATCGAACAAGTCCAAGAATTTGCCGACAAAGTGAACGCAAGCGTTTCATACCACTTGTTTTACTACGTCGTTTAATTAGATTTCTCATACGAGTGAGGTAAAGGTTTATATATACTAATAGATTGGAAAACGGTTTTATAAACGAATTTGGTATTAAAATAGTATTGAAATCGTTTGAGGAAAGAGTTTTGATATTTACTACTAGTATAGAAAACCTTTATATTTTTAAAGTGACAAAACACAAAGAAGATTGTAGGAACAATCAATCACTAAAATTCACATACGAAGATGTGAATAAAAATCCAACGAAACCGATAAAGAATCCATCAAAATGGATATTCAAAAATCCCTAAAAAGGAGTCATCAAAGTCATAACAAATGATAATAACACATAGGAAACAACACGAATCGATTAAAGTTGGAAATTCAAACAACTAGGCGAAATAGGCAAAAATGCAGCAGGTCGGTCGGCCGGCTACAGAGCTCGGTCGACCGGACCCTGTTCCAAAAAAGTCTCGGGAAGCAGGTCGGTCGGCCGAACCCTGTACTCGGTCGACCGAACCTTGAACAGAGAAGTGCTTATGCACTTGGCAGCAGGTCGGTCGGCCGACTACAGGGCTCGGTCGACCGGACCTGTTGCCAGTCCCCTCCCAGTCCATCCAATTGAGGTCCAACCTCGACCAAATTGCATACTCTCGAGCAATGGCGCTAAGGGATTATGCCAATCGACTACCCGGCCCTATAAGCTCTTCGATGCATCTCCAAAAACATGATCAAAGATCAAAGCTATGATTTTTAAGGAATTGAACCCAAAACACTAAAAATTGGAATATTCACCAAATCAATCCAAACCAAAAGCAAATGCACACGAATAAGTGTTAGGAATTCATACCTAACATTCGAAGATAAATATAAGCATAGATGTGAGATAAAAATCTCACCTTTTTACAAAATCAAACAAGAAGAAGCTTGAAAGCAAATGGAGAATCAACCTCTCTTCAACACAACCCAAATGAGCTTGAATCTATGCTCAAAACAAGAACATTCCCAAAATTAGGTTTAGGAATTTCTGAAATTGGTAAGAGAATAAGTTGGAGAAGAAGAAGAGAATGCTTACCAATGGGTTCTCTTGAATTTGGAGCTAGGAATTTGAGGTTGCAAGAGGAACTAGGGTTTTGGAGTTTTAATTTCCTATCTCTCCCACCATTATTGCCTAAGAACTGAAGAGAGAAGAGAATGAGGGTGAGTGGGGAAGAGTGGCACAGATTTGAGCATAAGTTAAACATAGGGCTGAGCCCAAAACCAAACCCAAAGTGAAAAGTAGCAAAAATCAACTTTCTCCAAACATATCGAAGCTTATACTCAAAAAGGTCGCAAACGGCATTTTAAACTCAATGGGAGTGGTCCCGAGTCCTAATTCGACCGTATGCGAAAATTTAGCTTTTCGGACTAAAATCCGACTAACGATAGAATATTTAAATAAAATATTTAAATATAAAATCGATAAATATGCGGGTTGTTACGGATTTCCTCGTGAAATCCATATTGGTGTGTGTATAAGTGTGGTCCAGGGGTTTAACACAATAGTGCAACATCATTCAATCATCACAGATCAAACACAGAAAAATAGTTGATAAGCGATATAAACTATAACGCTTATCTTCATTCATAGATTCACAGATAATATACAGATGTATCATCGATAAAATGAATAAATTATACATACCACAATTTACAGAATAAAATATCACAGATTAGATAGGAAAATCAATTTCAAGTCATCTCATACAATACAATCATTCATAAGTAAGGTCAAGCATTTAACAATCATTTATAAGCTGAATTAAATAAATTGATTAATCCTAATGGATTCAGTTTATTTTCAAGTAAATTAATTACTTAGGAATTAATCACCCTAACCTGATTAATTAATTACAAATCATTTGATATAAATTAATTTATCAAACACTTTAATTAATTAATTAAATTATTCTTAATTAATCATATTAATTTAAATTAACCTTTAAACCAATTTCATAATTAATTGACTCCTTAGTTAATTATTTCAAGAAATTAAACCTTTAATTACTTACCATAAAGTGATTACACTTACACAATTTCATAATGATTATCATTAATTTATTAATCTAAATTAATCATTAAAAATTTATCACATTATCCTTACATTAATTTTTGCTTAATCACTTGATTAATCAATTTTAATCATTAATTAATATTTAATTAAAAATCCTTAATCATAAATTAATATGTAATTGGTAACCCTCAATCACCAATTAATTTCTTCAACCCTTAAATTACTTCTTTAATTAATCCAATCATTAATAAATTAAAAAATTAAATTATTCATTTTAATTAACTTAATTATAAATCATTAAATCTTTATTACTTAAAGTATAGCTCATTCATACTTATTATTAAATTATTACTTACAATGTGTTTGGAAACATTGTTTTCAAATTTTCTTTTAAATTTCATTTTTAAATTCAAGATTTAAAATGGAAACAAATTAAGTAAAGTTTGAAACAATTTCCAAAAATCCCCTTCCTTTCTTTCACAAGTTAATGAATTATTTATCTTATAATGGAAGTTAAAAGGATTTAAAACCCACTTTCATTTTTAATTTCAAATCAATTTAAAATTCAATTTATTATTCAAAAAAACAAATGATTTAAATTTTAAAACTTCTTTTATTTCAGAACTAAGATTCAAATTATATTTGAATCCAGATTTAAATTTAACTTAAAACTTATTTACAATTTAAAACTTTATTTTCAAATTCAAACTATTTAAACATTTAAGGTTGTTAAAATAATTCAAATTCTAAAAACTTTATTTTATTTAAACTCAGATTCAAGCTGTCTTTAATTCAAATCCACACTTATATTTAAACTTTGCTTAATAATTTAAATTCAGTTATTAAAGTTTAGAAACAATTCAGGTTATTAAAACCTGCTACCCAGACTTACCCATGCCCTACCCATTCTTGCTTCGAGTTTCACACCCCAAAACTTCGAGTCGTACTCGAAGAAAGCACGAAGAAAACCCAATCCACTTCATCTTCACCAACCAGAAAACTAGATGCACAAAATTGACACCGTGCACGTGTACATCACCGATGATCGCCTACGGTCGTCACCACGAGCAAGTCGAAACCCCCCCACGTATTAACTCTAGATCGCCAGAATCCTCATCACTCACGCGAAATCGAATTCGAGTGTCGAGTCGAAACCTGGAACACGTGAAACAACATCCCCTCAAAACTTGGCAACCACTCGTGTTCGACGCCTCGACCACCGGAGTTCGTGCAACTCCGGCCACCGCCTCATCTACACCCCAGCCTCCATCACCCTCAGTCTCGTGCAACTCGATGCACGAGAGAAGCCGCCTCGTTCAATTTCCTGACCATTCAAAAAATTAGGTTTACAAATTTAAACCCCTTGCTTCCGCCTCCACGGTGAACTGGACCACCACCTACTATTTTTCCCACCACCTCGGTGAGCTCCTCCGCCTCCTCGCACAACCTCATCGCAAATTTCGATGTCGATCTCCGGCAATCGACCAGAATGTTGATTTCCATCAACATAGAATATCACAACCATAACTCGACTAAAAATCATGATTTAAGTTTTAAAATTCATATTTTGTTGCAGAGTTTTAAGGTATGTTCCTGAAATTATAAATTAACACATTCGAATTTTTCACAAATTCAAACTTTACTGATAAATTTTGATTTCCAGAGGCATATTTATATTATTTTGACTTGAATAAACCTCCAGACTAAATCATGTAGTAAAAAAACAATTTTCATTTGATTCTTGAGTTTAAACAAAGAGTGAATAAAAAGATTTTGAATTCCTTTTGCAAAACAAAACCTGGAAGCTAAATACAGAGAGTGCTCTGTTAATTGACCTGCATTACATATCATACATTCATATGTACTAAATAGAATTGAATTTATATTTACACATTTCATACTTACTCAAGATGAATATTCAACAGATATATATGCTTAATCATTTAAGAGTGAGGTTACTCACAGTTTAGGATGAAGACAGAGGACACAAAACCTGGGAAAGGTTGTTGAAAAATCTGGACATGCATTTTGAATTTGATCTGATCGAAGTTTGATTTTTTTTCTTTTTTAGTTAAAACTTTGTTATGATATCTTGCTTCTTTTCCGGCTTTGCTTAGTTATGTTTTAAACAAACTAAAATAAAGAGGAAATTTGATGTATAGAAGAGAAGTTACAGGGTTGCATGTTTTTATACAGGGTATTAGGTATGGTAGAACATCAGAGACTTTCTTTTTTTAGTTTTATTTTTATTACTTTACTTCTTGTTTTCGGCTGATAGAAAGTATGTTATGCTAGCATTTAATGCCTGAGGTATGTTGCATTTATTGTAAGTACTTTATGTACATATTACTTTGTTTATTCTTTTTTTAACATAGTTTTTCTTATGTGTACTGTTTATCATTTTATTTACAGCATATTTTCTTTGTCTTCTTTTTTATTTGCTTTTTACTTGCTTGTGTTTGCATTTATTATGTTTGACTTCTTTTATTTGTTTATACCTATTTTGTTTCTTGTGATATGAATAAAGTCCTATATTTAATATAAGTGATATTTATATTTTTGTTTGAACACACTTGTTTCATATTTGAATATGTTTACATTGTCTTGTTTTGCAAGCTCGAAGATTTGATATTTCCAATCTGCATTCTTATTTTTATACTTGTGTATATTTATTTCTTTTGTTATATCACTTTATAATGTAAATAAATTTCTATTTAAATTATGCTGTTAAATTTTAGTTAATGTGTTTACTTACTATTTTATAGTCTATCTCATTTGTTCACTTGCTATTTTATAAAACTATATAATTTATCTCATATATATATTTTAATTTCTATTTTGTAACCTTAAATATTTTATTTTCAACTTAAATACTTGAGTGTATTTTTATTTGTTTGAATCTTAACTAGGTGTATTTATTTTTATCATTTTTTTTCTTTTGTTTCTTCTTTTGTATTAATTTGTTAAACTTGTTAAATATAAATAAATTTCTATTTTATATTACTATAAATTATTTGAGATATTTATGTTTTCATTTAAAAATTTCATATTTGAATTTTCAAATCAATTTATCAATAAATTTCACCATTTTAAATCAACATTTAATTTAATTATCAATTTAAAATTTATAAAAATCCGGGATCGTTACAGACTTCCCCCCTTAAAAGGAATTTCGTCCTCGAAATTCGCCAGAGAGAGATAACGAAGATAGATGAGAGAGAAATATCTTTCGAGATCAACTAGATATATTTATTCTGCATTTGGCTTACCAAATTAGAATGTCGACAATATGAGAACAACTCATACAATACCACATAGGATACTCGGGCCATTAAATTTACGAATATGTAAGGCACTGGTTAGTTCGAAGGAATAATCATCCGTCCGTAGAATATATCGAGACCCAAACAATAGATAAATTCAATCTCTACAATTTCTTAAGCACAAGATATGGATTCTAGACTCAAGTCGGAATATCTCAAAATAAATACCAATTTGTCCCTTTTCGGACTTTGATATACCCAAGAAATTATAATAGAATTTCAAATTTTGGTTTTAAACGAAATCGTTTTATCGATTCTTTTCAAATTTATCCTTGTATTCAATTAACCAATTTAGCTCAAATTAAAATTTCCAAATTTATTAATTTTCAATTCCAAATTTCCAATTAATATTCATTAAGGTTTAAATCAAAACTGATAAGAAATCGATGAAAATACGAAGTAAGAATTTTCCTACAGTGATTCATAGGGCCATCACCGTACCGAAACTTCTTTCTGGAGCTGTTACGAAGCAATCAAAAGAATTTGAAAACGAATCAAAGGAAATAGATAGAGAAAAATTGTTTCCACTGTTGCAGGGCATTGACCATTTATAGTCGTATTCCCCTGTCCCCTATCTCGTCTCTTTTCGCACTCATACTCACTATCAGTGAATAGTAAGAGAATTTACTGAGACATTTGAACGGATATCTTAGGGATATACTCATTCTAGGGTTTACTTCACCCTATCTCTAATGAGCTACTTAACGTGTTATACTCCTGAGCTAAATTTTTAACCTTAGCTCTGATACCAAATGTGACGAGAGGGATTTTTCGCGCTCGAAAATCAACATCCATACTTTACATCGTATTCGAATGCCGTAGATTAGACCGTTCAAATCTGATTCGTCGGAGCTTATAACAACATTAAGTAAACAACACAGCGGAAGAAAAGAATAATACATTGATATACGGTATCTGATACAATAGAGTGATACAATGAATATCAATATACATCAGAGATATGATACAAGAAAATAGAAGCGGAAAGGAAAAATAGATAACAACTAGCAGCGAAACAATATAACTCTAAGATAGTCTTCAAAAGAGAACTCCAGTAACAGCAGCTCGATCCAACACCACGATGCACAAAGATAAGCAAGTGCAGTCCGTATCCAAAGACTGAACTAGCTCCAGATAATCTACTAAACCTGACTATCTGAAAAACCCAACTCTAGACTGCTCGTGTAGAAAAAATTTGAGCATCCAGAGTTTAGGAAAGAAACAATAAACTCCGGATCAGTCATGGGACTAGTGTGAGTAACAAAAACAGTTTATCTTTTAAAAACAAACAGCAAGAGAATTTTAAACTAGATTCGCAATGCCTTTAGAAAATGAGACTACCATAAGGCCTCCCGCACACACACACAAAGCAAACGC
The DNA here is from genome assembly GCA_030765085.1 of Allium cepa. NCBI lineage: Eukaryota > Viridiplantae > Streptophyta > Magnoliopsida > Asparagales > Amaryllidaceae > Allium > Allium cepa. Next base: position 473,386,600 of record CM060931.1, read on the forward strand.
AGAATCCGAGGAGATTTCTCCTTATGATAGTCAAATATGCTTGATACGCGAATTCCTTTGATATTATCACTATAAGTGCAAAGTGGAGAAAACATTTCGAAAGTAGAATATAAATCTTAACCAACATAGACATTTCGAACTATGCCTACTATAGCTACCATCCAAACAGTGGGGCGCCACCATAAGTAGATGGCAGGTAATACAACTAAAACCGTACAAGGTACGTATTTGAAGAATGGATTTCCAACAAATGGTTGGGCAAAGGAACTTCCCATACCGAAATGGAATGCCTCTGGAAGGACGTCCCCGAGTATCCCAAATGGATCTCTGCCAAACAAGGCCGGCTACCCCTTTCCCAAGGAGTAAGAAACCTCAGATATACCACCCCCAGTCCTTTTGGACCTTTATACGAGGCCTCGATTCCAACAACACCACACAGTAATAGATATAGTGTATCCACATGAGTAAGTATCTGGGCTCCATACCATGATACTACCCCTTTCCAGAAGGAATGGTCATACCCTAGGGAAGCTACCCCTGAAACCTTGCTGCCATGATTCCTGTTTCGACCATTACCGGGTTGTGAGGCTCAATGAAGTTTCATCCACAAAGCTACGCTTTGATCAACAAATGATCAGCATCACTCAGCATGCCACATTACCAAGTTGGGAATATAACGCTGATAACCTTCAACTACATAACTTCTAAGGGTGTTAAGCTAAGAGAATAAATTCTCCGCCACCAACAGAAATGTATTTGAAAGAAATCTGCTTTATATCTCAAAATGTAATGTCAGACATACAATCCATACAAGTCTGTTTTGGATTTAGGACAGAACCGAAGGCACTTCCAAAGAAATCCTTGCAATCCGGGTATTCACAATCCCGATTGAACTTCCCATCACTTAGGGAATCTCTATACCGTAGCTACTCGGTGCAGAGACAATCGATAGGTCATCCTATCGTTCTTGCAAATACCCGGTCTTCACCACCGGTCTTCAAATGCTATCCATAACGTCGAATCACATATTCGGAATGGGTTATACGACCCAAAGGTCCTTTCTCGGCTAACCCGAATAGTAAGCGCAATATTTAAAACATATGGATATGGGGTTTCAATCAAGTCACAACTTAATAATTCAAAACTTTTCTTTCAAATGGTTTAAACAAATTACCATTTCAAATCTTTTTAAACAAAAGATTTATTTCACTAAGTTCACCCATTTTCACAAAGATCCATTTACGGATTTCAAAACAATTTCCATTTCATTTGGATTAACTCGTTTAAAATCTTTAAATTAACGATTTAACTTATAGCTTTCAAATCGTTTCCATAACTTGGAAAATCATTTAAATTTTTAACTTGAAATCCCTTTTTAACATAGTTTGGAAGTTCACTTCTTATATGAAAGCTTTTATTATTTGAAAACGAATAGTTTCATTTCAGAAAGATCCAATTTGTATTTACACGAGTTAAAGCCCTTGAATTCAAATTCAAGTTCCCAAATCAATACATTTAAAATGGTTTAAAAACCCATGTAACTCATTTATAAGTTGAATAACTTTTCCTTATATCCTAATTTCCAAATCATAGAATTCAATTTCAAATATTGAATTCAAATTTAAATCAAAATATTTAAATTTCAAAACTCAATCAAGTTATCCAAACTATATTTCATCTTTGGAATTCCATTTCAAAAGTTTTTCACTTTAAATCCAATCTATTTCCAAAACATTTGAATTTAAATATTCAACTTTGAAAATCATTTCAAAATCTGTGACTCAATCAGTTTCCTCGTGAAATCCATATTGGTGTGTGTATAAGTGTGGTCCAGGGGTTTAACACAATAGTGCAACATCATTCAATCATCACAGATCAAACACAGAAAAATAGTTGATAAGCGATATAAACTATAACGCTTATCTTCATTCATAGATTCACAAATAATATACAGATGTATCATCAATAAAATGAATATATTATACATACCACAATTTACAGAATAAAATATCACAGATCAGATAGGACAATCAATTTCAAGGCATCTCATACAATACAATCATTCATAAGTAAGGTCAAGGATTTAACAATCATTTATAAGCTGAATTAAATAAATTGATTAATCCTAATGGATTCAGTTTATTTTCAAGTAAATTAATTACTTAGGAATTAATCACCCTAACCTGATTAATTAATTACAAATCATTTGATATAAATTAATTTATCAAACACTTTAATTAATTAATTAAATTATTCTTAATTAATCATATTAATTTAAATTAACCTTTAAACCAATTTCATAATTAATTGACTCCTTAGTTAATTATTTTAAGAAATTAAACCTTTAATTACTTACCATAAAGTGATTACACTTACACAATTTCATAATGATTATCATTAATTTATTAATCTAAATTAATCGTTAAAAATTAATCACATTATCCTTACATTAATTTTTTCTTAATCACTTGATTAATCAATTTTAATCATTAATTAATATTTAATTAAAAATCCTTAATCATAAATTTAAATTTAATTGGTAACCCTCAATCACCAATTAATTTCTTCAACCCTTAAATTACTTCTTTAATTAATCCAATCATTAATAAATTAAATAATTAAATTATTCATTTTAATTAACTTAATTATAAATCATTAAATCTTTATTACTTAAAGTATAGCTCATTCATACTTATGATTGAATTATTATTTACAATGTGTTTGGAAACATTGTTTTCAAATTTTCTTTTAAATTTCATTTTTAAATTCAAGATTTAAAATGGAAACAAATTAACTAAAGTTTGAAACAATTTCCAAAAATCCCCTTCCTTTCTTTCACAAGTTAATGAATTATTTATCTTATAATGGAAGTTAAAAGGATTTAAAACCCACTTTCATTTTTAATTTCTAATCAATTTAAAATTCAATTTATTATTCAAAAAAACAAATGATTTAAATTTTAAAACTTCTTTTATTTCAAAACTAAAATTCAAATTATATTTGAATCTAGATTTAAGTTTAACTTAAAACTTATTTACAATTTAAAACTTTATTTTCAAATTCAAACTATTTAAACATTTAAGGTTGTTAAAATAATTCAAATTCTAAAAACTTTATTTTATTTAAACTCAGATTCAAGCTGTCTTTAATTCAAATCCACACTTAGATTTAAACTTTGCTTAATAATTTAAATTCAGTTATTAAAGTTTAGAAACAATTCAGGTTATTAAAAACCTGCTACCCAGACATACCCAAGCCCTACCCATTCTTGCTTCGAGTTTCACACCCCAAAACTTCGAGTCGTACTCGAGGAAAGCAGGAAGAAAACCCAATCCACTTCTTCTTCACCAACCAGAAAACTAGATGCACAAAATTGACGCCGTGCACGTGTACATCACCGATGATCGCCTACGGTCGTCACCACGTCAACGAGCAAGTCGAAACCCCCCTACGTATTAACTCTCGATCGCCAGAATCCTCATCACTCACGCGAAATCGAATTCGAGTGTCGAGTCGAAACCTGGAACACGCGAAACAACATCCCCTCAAAACCTGGCAACCAATCGTGTTCGATGCCTCGACCACCGGAGTTCGTGCAATTTCGGCCACCGCCTCATCTACACCCCAGCCTCCATCACCCCCAGTCTCGTGCAACTCGATGCACGAGAGAAGCCACCTCGTTCAATTTCCTGACCATTCAAAAAATTAGGTTTACAAATTTAAACCCCTTGCTGCCGCCTCCACGGTGAACTGGACCACCACCTACTATTTTTCCCACCACCTCGGTGAGCTCCTCCGCCTCCTCGCACAATCTCATCGCAAACTTCGATGCCGATCTCAGGCAATCGACAAGAATGTTGATTTCCATCAACATAGAATATCACAACCATTACTCAACTAAAAATCGTGATTTAAGTTTTAAAATTCATATTTTGTTGCATAGATTTAAGGTATGTTCCTGAAATTATAAATTAACACATTCGAATTTTTCACAAATTTAAACTTTACTGATAAATTTTGATTTCCAGAGGCATATTTATATTATTTTGACTTGAATAAACCTCCAGACTACATCTTGTAGTAAAAAAACAATTTTCATTTGATTCTTGAGTTTAAACAGAGAGTGAATAAAAAGATTTTGAATTCCTTTTGCAAAACAAAACCTGGAAGCTAAATACAGAGAGTACTCTGTTAATTCACCTGCATTACATATCATACATTCATATGTACTAAGTAGAATTGAATTCATATTTACACATTTCATACTTACTCAAGATGAATATTCAAAAGATATATATGCTTAATCATTTAAGAGTGAGGTTACTCACAGTTTAGGATAAAGACAGAGGACACAAAGCCTGGGAAAGGTTGTTGAAAAATCTGGATATGCATTTTGAATTTGATCTGATTGAAGTTTGATTTTTTTTCTTTTTCAGTTAAATCTTTGTTTTGATATCTTGCTTCTTTTCTACCTTTGCTTAGTTATGTTTTGAACAAACTAAAATAAAGAGGAAATTTGATGTATAGAAGAGAAGTTACAGGGTTGCATGTTTTTATACAGGGTATTAGGTATGGTAGAACATCAGAGACTTTCTTTTTTTATTTTTATTTTTATTACTTTACTTCTTGTTTTCGGCTGATAGAAAATATGTTATGCTAGCATTTAATGCCTGAGGTATGTTGCATTTATTGTTAAGTACTTTATGTACATATTACTTTGTTTATTCTCTTTTAACATAGTTTTTCTTATGTGTACTGTTTATCATTTTATTTACAGCATATTTTCTTTGTCTTCTTTTTTATTTGCTTTTTACTTGCTTGTGTTTGCATTTATTATGTTTGACTTCTTTTATTTGTTTATACCTATTTTGTTTCTTGTGATATGAATAAAGTCCTATATTTAATATAAGTGATATTTATATTTTTGTTTGAACACACTTGTTTCATATTTGAATATGTTTGCACCGTCTTGTTTTGCAAGCTCGAAGATTTGATATTTCTAATCTGCATTCTTATTTTTATACTTGTGTATATTTATTTCTTTTGTTATATCACTTTATAATGTAAATAAATTTCTATTTAAATTATGCTGTTAAATTTTAGTTAATGTGTTTACTTACTATTTTATAGTCTATCTCATTTTTTCACTTACTATTTTACAAAACTATAAAAATTATCTCATATATATATTTTAATTTCTATTTTGTAATCTTAAATATTTTATTTTCAACTTAAATACTTGAGTGTATTTTTATTTGTTTGAATCTTAACTAGGTGTATTTATTTTTATCATTTTTATTTTCTTTTGTTTCTTGTATTGTATTAATTTGTCAAACTTGTTAAATATAAATAAATTTCTATTTTATATTACTATAAATTATTTGAGATATTTTTATTTTTATTTAAAGACTTCATAATTGAATTTTCAAATCAATTTATCAATAAATTTCACTATTTTAAATCAACATTTAATTTAATTATCAATTTAAAATTTATAAAAATCCGAGATCGTTACAATTTATGTCAGTAGATTTTATTAAAATTAATTAAGATTTGGGGAATTAAGGATTGATGAATTAATAAAAGTAATTAAGGAGCAACTAATGAAATAAAATAACTAAATGATAATTAATTAAGGTTAATTAATCAATGTACTTAACTTAAGAAATGGATTGTGATTAATTTAAGGGAATTAAGCAGGATTAAGGAAAATGTGGCTGACATATTAATTAGTTAATAATTTGTGAATATAAATTAATTAGAGATTAATTAATTGGAAATTTGAGATGGATTAATGTAATTAATTAGACACTAATAATTGAGATGATAATTACTTGATGAAGTAATTAAAGATTAACTGTTAAGGGTAAATCAATTTAATTGATAATTAGAGGTTAATCAATTAGATAATTACTTGATGAAAGTAATTAAAGGTAATTAATTAAGGGAAGAAATTGAGAAATAATTACTTTTTGTAATTAATTAAGACTTAATTTCTTAAAGGATAATTAATCAAGGGTGATTAATTAAGATGATAATTAAAGGATGATTAATTAATCGGTTTATAATAAATTAATATTAAATAAAGGTAATCCAAGTGATTATAGCCTAGTAATTAATTAGAGAAAAAAATAAATTGATTTCGGGAGTAATCAATCTTGCTTATTAATGATTGAACGATGTTAAATGCCTTGAGTTGGTTGATACCTCTAATACGAAATGTTTTATGATATGATTGGGTGTACAGTGATAATGGTTATCTAGTGATGATAAATTGCTGTGTTAAAGTGGCATCTGGTGTTTAGAGTTGAATTGTATTTCACTTGAATAATTTGGGTTGAGATGGTATTGAAATCGAAGAGACCGAGTCAAGTATCAGTAAATACCAAAACCCACTTCGGTTGGTAGCATACACAAATTCTTAATAAATTGGAATGTGAAATCACTAGGCTGCAAAGGAATAATTTAAATGAATAGACCATTTAATCTAAGTTTTGGGTACTTAAAATTAATATGTGAAATAAATGTTGTCTTTAACAAATTGTGGATTGGTAAATTGATTCGAGTTACCTCAGGTTTTAAGTAAGATTTTTGCATTAGTATTTCCTGATTAGTTGGGTTTACTCATGCTCGTTTCCAGCCTGACCCGGGTGTTACTTTGGTGTAATGCTTGGTTCAGACCGAGTATTGTAGATTTTCAGGTAAGGACGTCCTGAAGCTCAGGAGGCAAGCTGGATGGTAAGAACGTATGGAGTGTTTCCGCTGTATATATTGTTGTATATCTGAGACATGATGATTGTGTATATCTAGTGTCTGTATATATGTGTAACTATGATGTATTAGAAATGTATTTGGCAGATATAGAATTCTTTTGCAAACTATTATTGTTTGATATTATATTTCATCCGCTGCGAATGTGAGAATCGTTGTGGTGTTTCTTCTTCTTCTTATTCTATCTCTTTCTTATTTCCCTAACTATCTTCGGGATCGAAAATTTTGGGTCGTTACAGTTGGTATCAGAGCTGAATGGTTAAGCAAGAACCTTGGCTCTGGTGGGTGTACTCATTAAGGATAGGGTCAATAATACCCTAAATGAGTTGAGTGTGTGTGTGTGTGTGTATGAGAGCGTACATGTTATTTTCAGATATAAAGATTTTAAATGGTTTTATATAAGAATATATTTTGATATATATATATATATATAAAGTAATATTTCTTAGTAATAAGGTAAATGTAATTGGTTGTTAAATTATTGGAATTAAATTAAGAGGTAATAGAAATACAACCAAACTGAAATTAAATAAAGATAAGTTTGAAATGGATTCAAACTGAAATTAAATCTTGAATTTTGGGAAAAGTTTCAGAATAAGACAATAATGAATTGGTTTCCATATATGATAATCTTGGTTATTATCATAAATGATTGTTGTGTTTAATAATAAGATGTGTATTAATGAGTAAGCAAAATGAAATGTTTAGACAAGTATGACTTGTAAATTGAAGTTGGTTTTAAATTGTGAAGTTTTAAATCTGAGTCCAGAATTTGAAAATGGTTTCAAAGTGATAAGGAAATAATAAATAATATTATTTAATGTATTTGAATAAAAGGGTCATATTCCAAACAAGAGTTGTTTGACTCTTTTTTGAAAATTTAAAGAAATTTGTTTTGAATTAAAAACTAGAGGTGGTTTAAAATTTAAGTATAACTAGGTATGTAAAGGAAATTAATATGAATATATGGATATACATAATATCAAAGATGGTTTGAAATAAACTCTAAATGTTGAGTTTTAAATTTGGAATGAGATGTGATACCCAAGGTGATAAGTTTTGAACTTATAAGATTATTAATGTGAAGTTTAAAATTTGAAATGGGAATTCAAATTGGGTAAGGTTGGCTGGATTAAGAAAATGGAATTTGACTTTGGGAAAGTTAAATAAGTTAACAAGTAACCTGAATTGGAAATTTTAAGATGAAACTGGGATTTAACTTGGAAAGTTAAATGGTTGATTTGAATGGGGAGTTTGTGTGACCTCAAAATGGGTTTGAGATCTGGAAATTGAAAATGGATGGATGTTTTAAAATAAATTGGATGATATCATCCTATTGTTATTAAAAATCTTTAAATTGTGAATTGGTTTTGTTTAAATGAATGAGAAATGTAGTGTGGTAATATATCCATTATTGAGATAAAAGGAAAATTAGACTTAAATTTGAAATAAGGATTTGTATTGTAGAAAGGGAACATGGTTAATAATTTTATAAAAGAATAATTGAACTTGTAAATTAAAATTTGTTTAACAACTGATTTCAAAGCTGGAAGATAAAATCGAGTAATAAATTAAAATTTTAAGATAAAATTGTTTTTAAACTCTTATTTGATCTTTGAAAAAGGGTAAGTAAAGATAATTTACAATGGAATTTTGAAAATTGGACTCTGAATTAAATTGTTTAAAGATTTGGATGGTTGATTTAAAAAAAAGTTAATTTGATTTAAGGGGTTAAATTAACATTTGGAAATTTAACTCGAATTTATATAATTCGAGATGGTTTAAAGTTGAAATTTGAATTGAGTTAGTTCAAATTCAAATGGGAATTGGGATTACTTCAAAATTTAAATTGATATGAACTGAAATTGGTTTAGTTTGAAATTTACTTGAATTAATCGAAATTGTGATTAAAGTTGAATAGTTTCAAATTCAAATGAAATTTGATTTGATTATGGATAGAAACTGAGGTAAATTCAACTTGAATTGGGGTTAAATCAATTTCAATGGAAATTGAAGTTATTTAAATTGGAGTTGAGTCAATTTAAATGAGAGTGGAAATTTAAATTGAATTAATTGGGAATTGAACAGTTTGGCCCTGAACTATTTTTCCAAATAAAATATTTTAATATAAACAATTTTAAATCTATTTTCCTATCTATTTACTATACAACTTTCTTTTTAAAACCCAAACTATCTTATACTTGTTTTGCAACTACTTTTGGAACTATTTAACTATTTTACAACTGTTTATAAACCAATTACTGTTTTTCAACTATTCTACAAATTAATTACTATTTTACAACTATTTTGCAATTAGTTACAATTATTATAACTACTTAACTATTTTCCAACTATTTTATAATTTATTAACAATTTTACAGCTATTTTACTAACTAAATATTATTTTTCAACTACTTATCTATTTTAATTTTTCAAGCTATTCTCTAAATTCAAGCTGGACAAAGTTCAAACTGTTATTGATTAAATACCCAATTGAGATAAGAATTGAAGTTATAATCCAAATGGGGATTAAGGCAAATGTGAATAAGTGAATAAAATCAAAGTGAGGATGAATAGAAAGGAAATTGATTTGGCTAAGAATCAATGAAGTTAAATACGTGGGATGTACATATATTATTCTATTCGCATAGTGATTTGATCCAGATTCGAGCACCGAATTTCGAGATAGTTATATCGATCCGAGTTGGGATTTTTCACTCGATTTTTGACGGCGAACCTGGATATGGATTGTTGATTGGTTCTGGATATCTCTATCATAGCTAGGCTATGTAAGGAGAATGACGGTTTCTGATCAAGAATCCAGATCTGAGTCCGCACTAGGAAGTCGAGTGAACGATACTAGCTCAGAAGTGAAATTGTATGATCGAGTGAGCGATCAGATGAATATAGCGTACGGATGATATGTGTACATCGTACGGGTTTGAATGAAACTGATATTGGAAATTTCTATGAAAAAGGTGACTTTATAGAGTAATCAAATTTGAACATTTGATTTTGAATAAACAAAGTTGTATATCTTTGTTATATAAGATAAATCTCTCCTTGTTGAATCTATTGCCGAAAGAAAAGAATTTTTGAAAGTGTTTGAGGTATAAAAGGAGTTTTATACAAGTTTGGAAGGATCCAAATTTTTTAAATTTTTTATATATCTATATGTATATATATATATATAAAGGATCTTATGAGGATTTTGGAGAAAGGTTTTGGGAAACTTTGGATTTGGAAAGGCTTTTTGATTTTTGGGTAAAATCAATATTGGAATTTGGAAAGCCTAGTTTGAGAATTATCGATTTTGGGATAATCGATTTTGAAAAAGGAAATTTATATGAGATTCATATCAGGTGAATGATTTGGAAGATACTATATGTGAATAGCATAAAGTGTTTTGATAATGGCTCTGGGGAAAAAGGCGCTTCCTTGAAATGAACTTCTCAGGAGTGCCACAGGGTGGTACTGCCTTGAACCCTACGGGGGGTTCTAAAGTTGATCCTGTGAGGAGTCCGGACAAAACTATTTCCTGAGGATTATGTGTAGTGTGTAGCGGAAGTTGAGGGCGCTGATGCTTATAGAGGCATTTGGGTTATGCTGTGACGACAGTGTAACTCGATGTCACTGCGATCTACTGCAGACCATAGCGAAAGTCGTGTGTGCCACTGAGAGCCAACAGTCTAAATTTGATTTTATATCGTTAGACTGTGACCTATGGTAACATAGCGAAAGTCATGTGTACCGCTGAAAGCCAACAGTCTGCGTTCGATTTTACATCGGTAGACTGCGACCTATGTGGGAGTGGAGAAGTTTCATTTTTGACAGCAAAAATCGAGGGCATTGATGCCTAAAGTTACATGAACTTTTGCTGCGATGGCAATGTAACCCTGGAATGTAACTGCGATCTGTTGTGGGTTCTATGGCGTAATCGAGGGGCGTGGAGTGCCCACAATTACATGGACTTTTGCTGCGATGGCAACGTAACCCGGGATGTAATTGCGACCATGGATGGGGGTGATGATTTCTAGAGCATTCTCGCCAAAGATATTTCCTCTATTTTCAAAAATGTTTTCTATATTTTTAATAAAATTATTTTCCAAAATATTTTCGCTGGGTGTTGAAAACGGTGTACCAAGTACTTATAGATTTTCAGTCCGAAGCTAGATCAACCTTTGACCGAATTTCTATGAGAACAAAGATGGACTTGTTGAGACATCGAGTTATAAAAAGTATTTTTGTATAAAGCTGGTCTGGTGATATTATGTAATTTTTAAAGGTGTTTTAAAATTTTAAAAATAAAAGATTTAAAAATGTTTAAAGAATAATTTAACTAAAATAAGCATTAAATTAAAAATTCTTGCTTCGTTCCTTTTCGAGGACGAAAAGTTCTAAAGGGGGGAGGTATGTGACGACCTAGATTTTTGGGCCATCTAATATCGAGTGATTAACTGATGCAGTTATTGGAATATTAGTTTTAAAATAGTCCAATAAATAAATTTCTAATAATTAATATACTGGATACATAAATGGCTTAAGAACTAAAATAAACATTGGCGCATAAATCTCTGGATATGATAAAACTTATAGAAAGAAAAATAAAGGATATATATATAAATTCCACAATCTAAATTAAGATGAAAAATCCATAAATATACAAATGAAAATACAAATAGATACAAACTTTATGATGTTCGAAAATATATAAGTATAAGTATATAAATTTACAAATATATGAATGTGTGAATATGTATATATGTTATAAAACCTTGCATATCGTTTAAGTGTAGAAAATATATATACATATGAAGATGTATACTTATGGATAAGCTCAAGGGAACAACACCATAAATGCATTTCAAAATAAAATCCATGAAAATAAAAATCCCTTAATTCAAGAAGGTCAAATAAACCTTTTATGAAATGAAAAAAAAATATGAAAACCTGTAAACAAAAACATAAGCTTGTACATATGGTGGCTTGCTCTGCACACTTCATTTCCCTATATATGCACAGATTTGTGGCTGAGCATATGTTTTGTCCAGAAAAGAAAAAAATTCAAACAAAGTAAACAAAGATAAAAGACAGCTAAAAACCTAAGGCAGAAGTAAATCAAGAAACAACTTTTTTTTTAAAACCTCTGTCTCAAATCAAAGCAAACTCAACTAAGTTTAGATCATCAAGCATTTCCCAGATTCAAGTTTCATAGGAGCAGCATTCAAGTTTTTTCAAAATACACATTGTTTCAACTTCTTCGTTCATCATCAAACAGGTGAGTAATCTTTTACTAAATATATATATATATATATATATATATATATATATATATAGTTGAACCTGGTGCATGTGATAAATTTATATGGATATGATGAAATAATGTATGCATGAATAATTATTTTCTGAAAATTTGTTTGAATCTGGCTATGTATATAAGGATGTATATGACTGTTTATATCTTGTCTCTGTTATAATTAAAGCCTCAAACCTCCAAACAAAATTCCTATCTTCCATTTGAAATCAATTTAGATTTTGATTTCTGAGGAGAAATGTTTTAAAGTAAGGTAACATCATTAATAAAATGATTTTGAATTTAAATAATTGAGAATTTATCTCTAAAACAAAGGTTACAGTGAAACTTTGAGATCTAGAGCAAAATCAAACATTTTGATTTCTGGTTTGTAATCCATAATCAGGTTTGTAGTTGTAAACCATGATTTTTAGTATAGATTTCGTGATTTTTATGTTAGTGGTTGTTGAGGAATCGGGAGACTAACGGAATTGGGTATATCATCAAATTCCGACAATCGAGTTGATCGGCATACTCGCGATTAGGACCAAAGGAAGTTTGTAGGCCGGAGGTCGAGAGAAAAATAGTGTCATATTTTTCTGGGCATCGTGGATGATGGCACGACTTAATTTAGGGTTTACGGTAGAACTGGGAGGTCATGCTTTGCGGGGCGAATGAGGATGTCGCCAGGATGATTGGTGACTGCGGTTTGGGGAGGAAAGGAAGTTATGGACATGGCGAATACACCTGTGAGTTTTGGGAAGTTGCATTGGCCGGTGGATGCTGGGCGAGGCGGAAGTATGAGATCGTGTCGACTTTGGTTTTTGGTTAGAGCTCAAGATTTTGCTATAGGGTCTTTGAGTGAATTCTGAGCGGCCGGGTTGGATATGTGAATCGGGGGTGACTTGAGAAGGTAGTCGGTGGTGGTCGGCAACTTGACGCGAGCGTGTGCATATGTACAGTTGGAGGTGTGTGTGCACAAGAAAGTAGCAGGAGGAGGAAGAAGACTTTGGATCGTGTCGTGCTCGAATTTTCTTGGTTTTGGCTCGAAAATTGGTATGATTCGTGAGTATTGAAGTTTGGCCGGAGATTTTGTTCGCAGGGTGTTCGTTCCTTTCCAGATTCGAACAAAATAAATCATGATCTGTTTTGTTGAAAATTTCAAAAGAATAGAAAATCCTGCTGAACAAGGAAAATTATACGGTTTAAGCAAGAAATTTTAACCATGTTCAAAGTTAAAAGTTATAAACATTTTAGATTCTTTTTAAAGGTATGTTATTAAGATTTATGTGAGTATTTTAAATAGATTTTGTTTCCAAAGTGTGTGTATATATATAATCTAAGTAATTTAAGTCAGTAGATTTTATTAAAATTAATTAAGATTTGGGGAATTAAGGATTGATAAATTAATAAAAGTAACTAAGGAGCATCTAATGAAATAAAATAACTAAATGATAATTAATTAAGGTTAATTAATCAATGTAATTAACTTAAGAAATGGATTGTGATTAATTTAAGGGAATTAAGCAGGATTAAGGAAAATGTGGCTGGCATATTAATTAGTTAATAATTTGTAAGTATAAATTAATCAGAGATTAATTAATTGGAAATTTGAGATTGATTAATGTAATTAATTAGAGACTAATTATTTAGATGATAATTACTTAATGAAGTAATTAAAGATTAATTGTTAAGGGTAAATCAATTTAATTGATAATTAGAGGTTAATCAATTAGATAATTACTTGATGAAAGTAATTAAAAGTAATTACTTAAGGGAAGAAATTGAGAAATAATTACTTATTTTAATTAATTAAGAGTTAATTTCTTAAAGGGTGATTAATTAAGGTGATAACTAAAGGATGATTAATTAATCTGTTTGTAATAAATTAATATTAAGTAAAGGTAATCCAAGTGATTATAGTATAGTAACTAGTTAGAGAAAAAAATAAATTGATTTTGGAAGTAATCAATCTTGCTTATGAATGATTGAACGTTGTTAAATGCCTAGAGTTGGTTGATACCTCTAATACGAAATGTTTTATGATATGATTGGGTGTACAGTGATAATGTGGTTATCTAGTGATGATAAATTGTTGTGTTAAAGTGACATCTGGTGTTTAGAGTTGAATTGTATTTCACTTGAATAATTTGGGTTGAGATGGTATTGAACTCGAAGAGACCGAGGTCGGGTATCAATAAATACCCGAACCCACTTCGGTTGGTAGCATACACTAATTCTTAATAAATTGGAATGTGAAATCACTAGGCTATAATGGAATAATTTAAATGAATGGACCATTTAATCTAAGTTTTGGGTACTTAAAATTAATGTGTGAAATAAGTGTTGTCTTTAACAAATTGTGGATTGGTAAATTGATTCGAGTTACCCCGGGTTTTAAGTAAGATTTTTTCATTAGTATTTCCTGATTAGTCGGGTTTACTCATGCTGGTTTGCAGCCCGACCCGGATGTTACTCTGGTGTAATGCTCGGGTCAGACCGAGTATTGCAAATTTTCAGGTAAGGACATTCTGGAGCTTATGAGGCAAGCTGGATGGCAAGAACGTATGGAGTGTTTCCGCTGTATTATATTGTTGTATATCTGAGACATGATGATTGTGTTTATCCAGTGTATGTATATATGTGTAACTCTGATGTATTAGAAATGTATTCGACAGATATAGAATGCTTTTGTAAACTGTTGCCATTTGATATTATATTTCATCCGCTGAGAATGTGATAATCTTTGTGGTGTTTCTTCTTCTTCTTCTTCTATCTCTTTCTTCTTTCCCTAACTATGTGGAATTTTCGGGATCGAAAATTTTGGGTCGTTACAGTATAAATACAATATTTTATTTCCTAAGAAACAAACTATGTGTCTAGTATGCATTCACAAAAATTTAGAGATTTTTGAAGTCAACAAAAACCATATGGAAGTTGTTTCAAAAATTTGACTTTCGAACTACAAAACCGCGACCAAAACATTTTAGCTTCTAAACACTTTGGAGTGAGGTGTTATAACCTTTTCCGAGTCATCAAAATTTTGATTCAAACAACACTTTAAAAGTGCAACTAAATATTTATTAATGCAAACAAATGCTCAAGAGAAACGAAATGTAAGATTTAAAGAGATGAGATTTCAAAGTGCAATAACGTAATTTCAAAGTGTGAAAGCACGACTATTTCACCATTCAACATTTTTGCAACATTAACATTTCAAACAATAACCAAACAATTATATAAGCAAATTTCATATAAAAGTAAGTCAATAATGGCAAGAAGCCCCTTAGCGTCTCTCTAGGAAAGTCCTATTTAATCATATATATTTATGTTTTCCAATGTGTTCCTACTGACCTATTCGCTATGAACACATTTCAACTTCCTCTAGCTTTTGTCCTCTACTAAACAATGATTAATTATATCTTCCACTTTCAAGTGGGATTCAAACTCAAACCAGCAATATAAACAAGTGTAAACAATATAAACAATAATTTACATTTTAGGATATTTTTTTCAATTTTAAATCACTTTAAAGTGAGATTAACTCACTTTCTCCAAGCCAAGTTCAAGAAAAAAGACCTAAGCTTCCTTCCTCGACCAACAAATAACCAAAGCAAACCCAATTCCTCATCATACTCAACCCCAGGCCTAGGAATACCCCCACATTACTCATGCACCTAGCAAAAATGAGGTATTTGTGCTCCAAAGTTTGCAACTTTTAAATGGTGATGGTGTTTGCAATATTATTCTAGGCTTGTTTAATTTTTTAGAGGAGAAATGAGTGTGTTTTAACATGGTTTTACTTAAGAAAGTTTATGGAGACAAGAAGGAAGAAGATGAAGAAATGAGAGTAAAAGAAAGTGTATAAGCGGAAATGGAGTAAGGTGCTACTTTTATAAAATTGAAAATTTTGCAAATTACCACACATACCCCTTTCTCAAATTACCTTCCTAACCTTAGATATTTCAAATGCCACATCATAAATCCATGTGCTATTCAATATAATCCATGTACTTGCCATCAAGTCACATAAAAAGGAGCAAAATAAATTAGCAAAAGTCTTCTTACTTTACTTAAACAAGAAGGAAAAGTCACATCACTTAATTAATTTTACTTTATTAACCACTAATTACCGTTTATTGTTAACCTATTTCTATTTATTATAGGGTTATGCATGCACAATATTTGTGTGTGTGTCAAACAACATTTCTAAAACTTTCGTGCGATGAAAAGTCGAAAATCCGAAATATGAATTTTTGTAACGACCCATAAAATTTTAATAATTTTAATTGGTTTTATAACGTATTTAATTGGATTTTGAGAAATTTTTAATAATAATATTTTGAAATAAAAATTTAATATTTGGATTGCGTATAATTAAACATAACAAATGGTAAATTTCAATTAATATTATGGAAGTTTATTTAGTATGTAATTCTATTAAATTCAAATCAGTTAATGATTGTTGATAATAAAATATTTTTCAAACCTGAATATTTTTACATATGAGTTCACTTATGCTCATCTATCGTCATCGATTCAATTCTGATTTGACTTCATCAAATCTTTGTCATCAGCTTGTCCATCGAATGCTTGTCAATCTTGCTTCGTTTTGAATGTGGGTGCCTGGATTCGTAACTCAATTTCTTTGTCAAATCTATCTAACCTCGAAAGGTGAGCAATCACTCATGATTAACGTTCTTTTATTTATTAAATTTGATTTCAGTTGAAATGACAATTGAAATATGAGGCTGTAGTTATTTAGATTGTTATATATGCTATTATCTGTAACTGTTCACTTACGGGAAATGACACCATATCCTATTGTTTATATTTATTTTGATGATATATGCCTGTTGTTATTATTTTTAACGACCCGCCGCTCTGACCGCCTCTAGTCGGTAATTAAACCAACTCGAAACGTTCAAAATGACGGATTGTTAGTCAATTTATAGAGTTTAAACAGAATCAGCCATAGAATCACAACAAATAATCATAATATTATTCATAAATGAATTTTTCTTACATACATATATCAGAGTTTGTACAATGCATTAAATTTTTATACAGCGGAATAATCTTTTATTCTTAAGTACAAGAAAAAAATTTCTAGAAAAACTTTAGTGATGCGGTAATCCCCCTCTCTCTAACTTCGCTGCGAGAAAAACTCCAAGCTGCAGAAATACTCAGTCTGACCCGAGCATTAATTGCAAAACGCAAAAAAAACACTCGAGTCAGGATTAATCTTTATTCAAGTAATTAAATTTGCAATGAACTGAAATAAATGGTAACAGCCCAAAATACAGTGTATCAAAAATCATCCTGAATATAACTAAGCATTAAGGCCAAGCACAGATGAACAAACAGGGTCCCAAAATGAATGGACAACAATTCATGGATTTATAAGTGCAACTGAACAAATGAAACAGGGACAGTGAATGATTCAACATAAACAACATCGAAGTGCAACAGAGCTTACGGCAACAACTACAAGTTCAATATAACAAGCTACAACGGATGACCAAACAAAGGGATGCAGACCAAACTACAGTGCAACCGAGAAGCATACAACTATGTGTATACAAATGATCAGTGAGATAACCCAGGTACAACAATGCAATCAACACAGCAGCTCAAAGACAGAGTATATGCAAACGCATCAAACTCAGGTGGACAACATATCAAAATTTTGGAAATACAAAGTATTCAAATGAACACAGTAAGCTACATGATGATCAAACAAAGGGATGCAGACCAATATACAGTGCAACAAAATGAAGTAGTGGAGATGTACACTGAGCAGTGTATATTGATCAACAAAGTGTGGATAAAGAGACCAGACCCAAATGTTCATGAAATGAAACACTCAATGGTGAAGCAACTCGAATGAACACAGCATGTACAAGTTACAAAAACTCAAGTGAAGCAAGTACAGTGTGGCAGTGAATGGGAAAACGTGTGAACATAGCAACTGCCACAAGTAATGCAACAGTGACCAACTTAAATGACAGCAATGCACAAATGCAAAGTGGAGTAAATGTCAACATGAAATGATCAAGGGTCAAAATAGAGACAAAGTCATGAGACTCAACATGTACATGTACTGATCAGTGAACCCAAAGCTAACAGAGCCAACACAAATGAGCAAGTGAACTAGTCAACATGCATATATCTCAAAAACAAAGGGACTGCACTGTTTTCAAGATGAGACAACAATTTCAAAACTCAAGTGAACATGCAAGAGCATTTTTTTCAACAGCAAGCATATATTCATACATCTACGAGTAATAAACTTGTAAATTGCTTTGATTAATTTCTGAGATGAAATACAAATTTAAACAACAAATTTTCAACTTAATTACTAACATATTTCAGGAACAAGGAGGGTAAAAGAATTTTCTGTTTGCTTAATTACTAACAATTACTAACTTAATTGCTTTGATTATTTTCAAATTTTGGTCTAAACTTAACAAACATATTCTATTTAAGAAACATAGCCAAACAAGGATCAAACCAAAAGAAAATGAATTTTCTTTCTCTACCTGTACTCTGCACATTTTCAAAACAGAGAGACATTTTGATATTTCATTCACATGCAAGCAGCAGATTTTAAACAAGTATACTTAGTTCAACAACATGCAAACATATTTATCATCGAGCTTCAAGTCATGCAACCAGATTCTAGTGAAAACAAGTTAGACTTTACTCACAGTATTATAATTTTTCTTGAAACTGTATATCATAACAGAGGTGGCATATATATACATATACACAAGCATGCATCCATCACATCCATTCTTATACTCACAGTAAAATTTCAGACTTGTTTTAAATTGATGCAGAGACCTAGTGCAAGTTCAAAGGAACAAATTTTTCAACTCGTTTTCAATTTGTCTCAGAAGGAATAAAGAAGAGCAAGATTGGGATGGATGTGATATTCTTTAATCTTGTAAACAAAAACTACATGAAATTTTAGTTCACAGTTTCCAGATTAAAATTTAAAACTAAATTTAAAAAGAAGTAGCAAAGCATGTTCAGATATGTTCCATTTATATTTGCATATTTAAAACATGTGTTCCAAAATTTCTTACATGCAACCAATTGCCACTGCACTTATTAAATACATTCAACATCAAACAATATTTCAGAACCAAAGTCAGATCGTTTACTCACTGAGGGATGAAGACAGGAAACAGAGGTATTTCAGATGGAAAACAAACATAAAGAAGCAATTTCACAGCCATGCACACATATAATACTTACATCATGTATTTACTTATAATAACATGCAATGCTTATTCATCTCAACATAAAATCATGCAACCAAAATTTTAGATTTAAAAGCTTAAGTTAAGAACATCAACAATTACTGATACTAACAGTGTATACATACTTATATAAGTACATAGTAATTTCCAGAAACTCATATACATACAAACAAATTACTTCAATATTATCTTACATCTGTTCTTATTAGTTTATATTCAAAATATCAGAGCAAATGATAAAGAATAACAACCAACAACCAACATGCAGTGACTTATCTTGTTCAAATCAGTTTAAAAAGCAAGGTCTGATTGCATCTGTCCTTATCAGTTCAAAACCAAATAAATAGCATCTGTTTCTCATCAGTTTAAAACAAAATTATAGTATCTGTTCTCATCAGTTTAAATCGAATTATCAGAGCAATTGATAGCAAATATCACCCAAAACATAGCATGCAACCAAGCATTCAATTCAAACAAATATAAAAACTTGAATTAAAACCAATCGTGAGTAAAGAACTCACCTTTCACCGAATCGAAATGGCCAAAGAGTAATGAGCCAAGTTGAACGAAGATTGAAGCGGAGATTGGAGCCCCACATCAGATCGCAAGCCCTAGCTGAGATCGAACGAGAAACAACGAAGCCGCCATTATATTTTTTTCGTTTATATTTTTTTTTTCGTATGAACTGATGGAGGAAGGAGGTAGGGTTTTCGAATGAATATAAAAGAGGGGAGACGTGATTTTGCATAGGAGGTCGTGTTTTTGGGGCGTGATGAAAGGCGTGTATTTGGCTGACAGGGGTAAGGTAATGTACTCTCTTTTTTTTATTCATTTTTATATATATATATATATATATATATTCTTATTTTCTTTCATTTTAAATCCAATCGTTTTGTTTAATTTTTTTGTTGTTAAAATTTTAACTAAGTGTACTTATTTATTTCGTTATTGACAAAAATTTTATTCTATTTTATTTTAGTTAAAGAAAAATGTTATTTATAACTAAACATCGATTTATAAATTTACATAAATAATAATTCTCAAATCCAAATTATTATTCCTAGTCATTCGTTCAAATTTTAAATACCAATTCAATATTCAATTTCAGACTCCAAAGTTAAATTTAAATTTTATTCAACTTTAAACAGATTAAATTCTAATATTTAATCGCCAATTTATTCTGATAATTTGAAATTCAAGTCAAATCATCATTTAAATATTTAAAATAAATTAAATATTTACAAATTAAATTGTTCAAAAATTCTGGATCGTTACAATCTTCCCTCCTTAAAAGAATTTCGTCCCGAAATTATAAGTTAGGAAAAACGATTGCTAAAATCTCATCGATATTTATATCCTACACAATTTTTAACAAGCTTCAAACTTGCAAATAATTATAGGATTCATTCCATTTATTTTATTTCACTAGTTTTGTTCATCAATTTCAATAATCAAGACACAAAAGTCTTTTACCAAATTTTTTGACTTACAAAACTCAGATTTTTAAACTTGAAATCTTTCATGCTAAATGTTTGCATATTACATCATTTCCAAAGCTGTGTGCTTTCGAGATATTTTAAAAATCTTCTTCCTTAATTCATTAAGTTAGAATTATATAATTCTAATTTCAGATTATTGATTTTCTATTCAAAGTTTGAAAATACTTGATAACTCGAAGTTTAACAAGTCCACCGTCGTTCTTACAGACATTAGGCATACGCTGGCCAGGCGCAAGACTAAAAATCTCCAAGTACTAAATATACTTGCTTCAACTCCCAGTGAAAATACTTTTTAAAAATTCTTTTAAAAATGGATATGGAAAGCACATTCCCCCATGGATCACAGTTTACCCGGCGGTTACGCTACTATCCCAGTAGAATCGCTTGTAACCTTAGATTTCTCATCTCTCTTGAATTTCGCCATGGTTGTCGCCTTAGATCGCGGTCCACACGGCGGTTACGCTACTATCCCAGTAGAATCGCTCGTGGCCGTAGGCATCACGCCCCTCGAATTTCGCTTCGGTTTCTAGATCGCAGTTTACTCGGCGGTTGCGCCACTATCCCAGTGGAATCGCTTGTAACTGTAGGCATCACGCCCCACGAATTACGCCAGCATCAATTCACCTAATCCCAAACGCGATGATCCATCGTGGGGGATCCCAGTCAGTCCCAATGGACATTCCACTAATGGAAATTCTACGTAGCTACGATTTCCAATGGACACTCCACCGAGTTCCAATCACCTTCACAAATAATAAATGGAAGTACATTTCCATATCCTCAGTTTTTAGAAAACATATGTCATATACATATAGTACTTCATTTCACATTTCGTACATATCATACCTGTGTAAACTTGCATAGGACTTTTCATAATAATGACTTTCCAAACTGATGGTTTTCGATTTATTATATTCACATATATAAGTTACGAAAACTCAATTCACATTCATAACAAATAGAGGATTCCAAAATTTTCCATTTCACTTAAAATTTTCCTCTAAATCGATTCGAAAATTTAAGGTTATCTCAAACCTAATTCACATTCATAATCCAATTCATTATCGACTTCACATTCGATTTGGATTTCACGTTACATCGTCAATTCTCAACACATAATTGATGTCTATCAATATATAACCTCTAAGCTCGTACGTCTCAGAGAAGGGTGTTAAGCTAAAAGAATAAATTCTCCGGCACCACAGATATATATTTAATAGAGATCAATTGATATGTCATCAATTCACAATGTTAGACATACAATCCCAATCGACTATCCAAAATTCAAAGCTCAACTTATATTGTTTTTGGTGTCAAAGTTAAACTCAATTTAACTCAAAATTCAATCTTTTTGGAAAATATTCAAGTTAAACTAATCGTTCAAATTTCCCAAAAATATCTTTAGAAGATATATAATTTTCCAACTTAACCATTTGAAACAAATTTCAAATATTCATTTTTCAATTTATCTTTAAAAGATAAAATTTCAAACCTTTCATTTCATATTGGAAAACATTTCCATACTTATTCAATAATAAGTAATTCACAAGTTCATTTATTTTCAACACTTGGAAAATATTCAATATACTTGAATCAAAATTAAGTATATATTCCATTCTTTAAGGAAATCATTCTTTTAAACACATTTATTTGAGTCAAAACGAATGTTACGTAAAACATCGTTACGACAACTCAAAAATCACTAGTATAGGGATTCGAATTTAAGATAGATATATAAATCCCAATACTATAAACAACATTTCCTTCCGGAAACCATTTACTATAACAATAGTGTTATAGTCCACCATTTCCTTATTTCTCGAAAACGCCTATTTCAACAATGAATGTTGAAATCTATGTATTCGATACTTAATGCATTTTAAAACATCTTTAAAACCATTAACTTTTTCAACTTCAACTTAATTCATAGTTTGAATTCCTCATACTTTTCATAATATTAGTTTTAAACCGATTTCAAACTTTTCAATATTAAGTTTTTCACTTAATTTAATTTTCCGCACGTTTAAATTCAAATTCATCACTGAATTTATTAAACCTATAATGGATTATCATGTTGACAACATCAAATTTGAAATTTAAATCTCATTTGAACTTTGCATTTGCTTTTCTATTCCCAAAAAATAATCAATTAGTTCTTTAGTAAGCCATTCATCAACTTGGTTCCATTAAATTTATGTTTCCATATTAACCTCATTTCATAATATCACTTCTCTAAAACATATCTGTTTTATTCAATAATATATTCACTGTCCAAAATCGTGAATATACTTATCTATTCAATTCACTGTTTCTACACTTTTATTTAAAAGATTATCCACTGTCCAAAATCGTGGATAAAATTCCCAACCAACATTTACTATCACAATATTTAACTTAAAGGATAATTCGCTGTCCAAAATCACGAATATATCTCCTTTAATAACTTCTATTTTTCATTTATCAAATTCAATTGGTTTCGAATTTATAAACAATCTTTACAAATTCCATTTCTATTTATAAAACTTCGATTTATAAATCTCCTTTATTAATTCAATTCAATTTATATAACACAGTTATATACCAAAAGTTCATATTATAAGTTTAAATACTTATAATCCATTTATTCACTAAATCGTTCTTCAAAACATTTGAAATAAATTTTTCAAAAGAATTCAGAATCAAATTCCCAAGTTATAGTTTAATTATCCTCTTGGCTATAACTAAATTGAAATGTCATTTTATTTCACAATTATTATTTTGTAGATATTCAAAATATTCGATTTAAACCAATTCATTAATTCACTTTACTTATTTTTATTTTTCATAAGTCTCAATAATTCGATAATGGATTTTCGAATGAGAAACTATCGCAATCCTAAATTTAGAGAGGGGAATTTTCGAAAAAGATTTGAATTTTCAAAATATCTTTTATTTTTCAAAGAAAACAATTTCATACTTCTTTAAATTTGAAAAACATTTTCTTTAAAGTGGTTCTAGTAACTATTCATATTAAACATCATAAACTGAGCTTTGTGTAAACCAAAGCTCTGATACCACTTTTGTAACGACCCGCCGCTCTGACCGCCTCTAGTCGGTAATTAAACCAACTCGAAACATTCAAAATGACGGATTGTTAGTCAGTTTATAGAGTTTAAACAGAACCAGCCACAGAATCACAACAAATAATCATAATATTATTCATAAATGAATTTTTCTTACATACGTATATCAGAGTTTGTACAATGCATTAAATTTTTATACAGCGGAATAATCTTTTATTCTTAAGTACAAGAAAAAAATTTCTAGAAAAACTTTAGTGATGTGGTAATCCCCCTCTCTCTAACTTCGCTGCGAGAAAAACTCCAAGCTGCAGAAATACTCGGTCTGACCCGAGCATTAATTGCAAAACGCAAAAAAAACACTCGAGTCAGGATTAATCTTTATTCAAGTAATTAAATTTGCAATGAACTGAAATAAATGGTAACAGCCCAAAATACAGTGTATCAAAAATCAGCCTGAATATAACTAAGCATTAAGGCCAAGCACAGATGAACAAACAGGGTCCCAAAATGAATGGACAACAATTCATGGATTTATAAGTGCAACTGAACAAATGAAACAGGGACAGTGAATGATTCAACATAAACAACATCGAAGTGCAACAGAGCTTACGGCAACAACTACAAGTTCAATATAACAAGCTACAACCGATGACCAAACAAAGGGATGCAGACCAAACTACAGTGCAACCGAGAAGCATACAACTATGTGTATACAAATGATCAGTGAGATAACCCAGGTACAACAATGCAATCAACACAGCAGCTCAAAGACAGAGTATATGCAAACACATCAAACTCAGGTGGACAACATATCAAAATTTTGGAAATACAAAGTATTCAAATGAACACAGTAAGCTACATGATGATCAAACAAAGGGATGCAGACCAATATACAGTGCAACAAAATGAAGTAGTGGAGATGTACACTGAGCAGTGTATATTGATCAACAAAGTGTGGATAAAGAGACCAGACCCAAATGTTCATGAAATGAAACACTCAATGGTGAAGCAACTCGAATGAACACAGCATGTACAAGTTACAAAAACTCAAGTGAAGCAAGTACAGTGTGACAGTGAATGGGAAAACGTGTGAACATAGCAACTGCCACAAGTAATGCAACAGTGACTAACTTAAATGACAGCAATGCACAAATGCAAAGTGGAGTAAATGTCAACATGAAATGATCAAGGGTCAAAATAGAGACAAAGTCATGAGACTCAACATTTACATGTACTGATCAGTGAACCCAAAGCTAACAGAGCCAACACAAATGAGCAAGTGAACTAGTCAACATGCATATATCTCAAAAACAAAGGGACTGCACAGTTTTCAAAATGAGACAACAATTTCAAAACTCAAGTGAACATGCAAGAGCATTTTTTTCAACAGCAAGCATATATTCATACATCTACCAGTAATAAACTTGTAAGTTGCTTTGATTAATTTCTGAGATGAAATACAAATTTAAACAACAAATTTTCAACTTAATTACTAACATATTTCAGGAACAAGGAGGGTAAAAGAATTTTCTGTTTTCTTAATTACTAACAATTACTAACTTAATTGCTTTGATTATTTTCAAATTTTGGTCTAAACTTAACAAACATATTCTGTTTAAGAAACATAGCCAAACAAGGATCAAACCAAAAGAAAATGAATTTTCTTTCTCTACCTGTACTCTGCACATTTTCAAAACAGAGAGACATTTTGATATTTCATTCACATGCAAGCAGCAGATTTTAAACAAGTATACTTAGTTTAACAACATGCAAACATATTTATCATCGAGCTTCAAGTCATGCAACCAGATTCTAGTGAAAACAAGTTAGACTTTACTCACAGTATTATAATTTTTCTTGAAACTGTATATCATAACAGAGGTGGCATATATATACATATACACAAGCATGCATCCATCACATCTATTCTTATACTCACAGTAAAATTTCAGACTTGTTTTAAGTTGATGCAGAGACCTAGTGCAAGTTCAAAGGAACAAATTTTTCAACTTGTTTTCAATTTGTCTCAGAAGGAATAAAGAAGAGCAAGATTGGGATGGATGTGATATGCTTTAATCTTGTAAACAAAAACTACATGAAATTTTAGTTCACAGTTTCCAGATTAAAATTTAAAACTAAATTTAAAAAGAAGTAGCAAAGCATGTTCAGATATGTTCCATTTATATTTGCATATTTAAAACATGTGTTCCAAAATTTCTTACATGCAACCAATTGCCACTGCACTTATTAAATACATTCAACATCAAACAATATTTCAGAACCAAAGTCAGATCGTTTACTCACTGAGGGATGAAGACAGGAAACAGAGGTATTTCAGATGGAAAACAAACATAAAGAAGCAATTTCACAGCCATGCACACATATAATACTTACATCATGTATTTACTTATAATAACATGCAATGCTTATTCATCTCAACATAAAATCATGCAACCAAAATTTTAGATTTAAAAGCTTAAGTTAAGAACATCAACAATTACTGATACTAACAGTGTATACATACTTATATAAGTACATAGTAATTTCCAGAAACTCATATACATACAAACAAATTACTTCAATATTATCTTACATCTGTTCTTATTAGTTTAAATTCAAAATATCAGAGCAAATGATAAAGAATAACAACCAACAACCAACATGCAGTGACTTATCTTGTTCAAATCAGTTTAAAAAGCAAGGTCTGATTGCATCTGTCCTTATCAGTTCAAAACCAAATAAATAGCATCTGTTTCTCATCAGTTTAAAACAAAATTATAGTATCTGTTCTCATCAGTTTAAATCGAATTATCAGAGCAATTGATAGCAAATATCACCCAAAACGTAGCATGCAACCAAGCATTCAATTCAAACAAATATAAAAACTTGAATTAAAACCAATCGTGAGCAAAGAACTCACCTTTCACCGAATCGAAATGGCCGAAGAGTAATGAGCCAAGTTGAACGAAGATTGAAGCGGAGATTGGAGCCCCACATCAGATCGCAAGCCCTAGCTGAGATCGAACGAGAAACAACGAAGCCGCCATTATATTTTTTTTCGTTTATATTTTTTTTTTCGTATGAACTGATGGAGGAAGGAGGTAGGGTTTTCGAATGAATATAAAAGAGGGGAGACGTGATTTTGCAGAGGAGATCGTGTTTTTGGGGCGTGATGAAAGGCGTGTATTTGGCTGACAGGGGTAAGGTAATGTACTCTTTTTTTTATTCATTTTTTTATATATATTTTTTTTTTCTTATTTTCTTTCATTTTAAATCCAATCGTTTTGTTTAATTTTTTTTTGTTGTTAAAATTTTAACTAAGTTTACTTATTTATTTCGTTATTGACAAAATTTTTATTCTATTTTATTTTAGTTAAAGAAAAATGTTATTTATAACTAAACATCGATTTATAAATTTACATAAATAATAATTCTCAAATCCAAATTATTATTCCTAGTCATTCGTTCAAATTTTAAATACCAATTCAATATTCAATTTCAAACTCCAAAGTTAAATTTAAATTTTATTCAACTTTAAACAGATTAAATTCTAATATTTAATCACCAATTTATTCTGATAATTTGAAATTCAAGTCAAATCATCATTTAAATATTTAAAATAAATTAAATATTTACAAATTATTCAAAAATTCTGGATCGTTACATTATTATTTTCATACCTGTTATCACTCTGCAAGTTCCCTGTTAGTATAGAAATCACTATGGGTTGAAATGATACATACCCGAACGGACTTTAGAATAGGAGAAAATCGTTATGGGTTGAAATGATAAACCCAAGCGATTTTCATTTAATTGAATTTGGGATTACGGGTTGAAATGATATCCACCCGTATATATTTAGTGTACGGATTGAAATGATAAATATCTGTAGCACTTGACTATATGATAGGAAATACATACAGACATTGTTGGTCCATATAAATATTTTGAAAATAAATTTCTACAGTTTGAAAAGAAATATATGAGATTTAATAAATATTGGTTCCTAAAACATTATATATAAATGGAAATTTTATATATAGATTTAATAATAATATTATTGAGATTGATTTAATCCATATAATATGTTTAAGTATTATTTAAGATTTATATTTCAAAATTTACCGTGGTAAAAATTTGAATAATTAAGATTGGGAGATAAATTTGGGTTTATTAAAAATGGTATTTAAATAAGGATTTATTAAATTAAATCGATTTGAAATTATTGAATGGGAAATTTAAAGGTTTGATTTTGTAACTGGATTTTTGATTTAAGTGATTTCATGAATATTTCACGTTTAAATAAATTAAATAAAATATTGAGTAAAATGTAATTCAAGGTTACTTAAATGATATTGTATCTAATGAGGGAGTATTTCAAGACTAAATAATAATGAGGTTAAATCGAGATCTATATGAAACTGTTATATTGAACATTTAAATATTAAAGCCATGAACTATATTGGAATTTAAATGGTTTATTTTAAGATTCGGATCTGTATTTGAAATCAATATAGTTGAATTTGTTATTTAGAAACTAAATTGAATTAAAGTGAAAATTTCGGTTGAACCAAATTTAAATTTATTATTTAGAAAACTAAATTGAATAAAAATTTAGTTTGAATACTTGAAGTTTTGAAATATATTGAAATATAAAGGGGTATTTTGTAATTACAAATCCGAATTTGAGATCGATAAAATTGAAGTGGTTATTTTAGGGATTGAGTTGAATTTAAATTGATAAATTGAGATTGAATTTAGTTTGAATGGGAAGGTCGGGTTGATGTTGAAATGATTTGTTAAGTTGAGGAAATTGAAAATACTTTACTTTATAAATGATTTAATATATATAAATACTATTTGGGAAATATAGAGATATTTGAAGTGAAAATGATATGTGGTTTTGAAGTATAAATTAAGTTGAAATGACCACGGTGTTATAGTGTATATTTCTACCTTGTAGATAGTTCTATGGACCCTTAGAGGATGGTTATCCCAAACATCCTTTAAGTTATCTGTATTTCAGTTGATATTTCACTTGAGTTGGATTTATTTATATAAGAATGTTAATCCTGACTCGAGTGTTTTGTGTTTTGCTTTACGCTCGGGTCAAACTGAGTGATACAACTTTTGAGACTCACCTTCGAAGTTGGAGCTTTGCTTGAAGATCCTGCTATCTATCCTTTCAGTCATCCAGTTGATTGGTTCAGAGAAATCATCTGCTCGCACTGGAGACTTCACTGCATCAAGGATATTCTGATGTATTTTATTCTAACTCTGATGAATATAGTAGCTTCATGAACTACTATTCTTTAGCTATTCCGCTGCATTTTATTACTCTGTGTCTGTGATCTGTGATTATTTATTTACTGTTTATGTTGAGTTTGCCAAATTAAATTAACAATTCGGTATTTTGAATTATTTAAGTCAGACATGTATGGTTTTATCGTCGATTCGAATGGTCCAAAATAGCGGTTCGTTGCAATTTTGGTCACATTTTTAATTTTTTACCAAACTATTTACTTATGTAAACAAATTTACAAATGAGTTTAATGTCATTATGTATTAATTAGAAAGAGTTTAATAATGCTATTAAATCCATTTAATTAATATTAACTTCATAATTCAATTATTTAAGTAATCCCTATATTTAAATACAAAGTGTTCACACTTTTCCGTGATGTTACATGCTCCTATCCGGATTTCATTATCATTAGTCCTAGAAGAGCAAGACGAGTTTATACGTGCAATATAGCATTATCGTAGATTACTGTACCATATAACCTCGTATTTCTTCTAGATATTTCTTAAGTTATTTAGCTCATGTTTGATAGTTGATTAGTCTATTATCAGGTTCTAAAATGATTGCTTATGGAAATCAGGTTTTGTACACTTAACAGTTTTCCGACCAACTCAACTTACTATCCCTCGGTCAGTAGTGTATCCAGTAGGTTAGAGTACTATTGCTTTTGAGCCCTACACGAACATCCTTCTTAACTCTCATAGATAGACAGAAGCCTACTTCATCGACTTTTAGTGTTCAGTGTAGTGCTAACAACATTCCATATTAAGTAATAGAGCAACGCGATTAACACGTTTCCGACATTCTCAACTTGCTATTCCTCCATCAAGAGTGAGGCTGGTAGATTAGAGCACTATTCCTTCTAAATCCTACTTAAACATCAATTATAACTCTTACAAATAGATAAGTCTACTTTATAGGATTTTAGTGTTAAGCATAGGATTAAATACTTTCCATAAAAAAGCAAACATACAATATGATCAAGTTACACAAAGCACGATTAAGTCACGCAAAGCACGATTAAGTCACACAAAGCACGCTTAAGTCACACAAAGCACAATTAAGGTACACAAAGCAGATTAAGGTACACAAAGTATGATTAAGCTATTAAAAAAATCATAATCCCTTTTTATTTAATTTATCCTTTTATTAATTAAAACTCCTTTGTAAATACTTGTATACATACATATTTTTAAAATACCTTTTCAAAAGATATATACATGTATATACTATCTCATTATTCATTTCTACTCTTTTCAATGTTAGAAACATGTCCATATTCTTGTCCAAATAGTATAATAATATTCACAAATTTTAAACAAGATTTCACATTTGCGTAAGTATACTTTAAATGGGTTAAAAAGGAATGTCATTAAAACATTGTTTTTGCAAACCCGAAACCATTGCACTTATAATTAACTTTAAACATTATTTTTAAAGATTAAATTACTTTACTAAGTATAATCAAAAAGGGTTAAAGATAAATGTTATTAACACATCGTCACACTTTTATTATCTCTAAAGAAATTCAATTAAAGATATAAATATTCTACACTCCTTAAACAAGGTAATATACTTTCAAATTAAATTTACCAAACCATTTATTAAAACGTAAGTGTTATAATCTAAAATTACCTCTTCTTCTTTTGTAAAAGACTAACTTTTCCAACTTATATATTAACTAAAATCCTTTAAAAATGATAATACACACACACATTATGTAACGACCCTAAATTTTAAACAATTTAATTTGAAAATATTTAATTAATTTTAAATATTTGAATGATGGTTTAGTTTGAATCCCCAATATAACTATGAATTTGGCGATTAAATTTTAGAATTTAATCTATTGAAAATTGAATAAAAATTTGAATCTTCAATTTTAAGCTGATTAAAAATAATTTAAAAGCTTAGAAAATTCACATTGATAGTACTGAAGATAATAGAAGCTTCAGAATTGAATTTGTAAGTGATTCGTCCAATTTTGAAATTTTATCATTTAAATTGAATTTAAAAATAGCCTTCCGAGGCACGGTCTCGGAATTTGACGAAATCAGTTCCATTGGGTCCGTAATGTTGAGTTATTACCGGATTTCAAATTTCGTTTTTATTTGAGTTGTTTTGTGAGCATACGACGTTTAAGCGCGTTGAAATTGTGTTGAGAAAAACAAATTGAATTCAAAATTTAAAAATGAAAAAATAAATAAATAATAATATATATAACATAATTAGTACAGCTGCCTTACTTTTATCAGCTACAGACACGCCATTATTTACGCCTTACCTCACGCAAAAATCACGTCTCCCCTTCTCTCTTATATTCATTCGAAACCCTCTTCATTTCAGAGAAAAAAAAAACAAACGATAAAATAATGGCGGCCACGAATCCTCTTTCGTCCCTCTAAATCAAATTAGGGTTTTCGTTCGTCTTCCTTCAACAATTAGGGCTTTTCGAAATCGTGGGCTTCGGCTTCAATTTTGCTCGACCGCTTCAAGCAAGGTGAGTAATTAAATTTACTCACATCTAAATTTAAACTGTCTAGCTATTTTAATTTTTGCGATTTAGTGATTTCCTCTGCTTGTTTGGATTTTGATTTTGATGTTGATTTCGTTCTCGTTCTTGTATCATCGGCTTTGGTTTCGATTGAAGTGGTGTTATTCACTCACTTCTAATTCACTTTACTGCTTGTATATAATTCGATGCCCTTGAATTTTGTTGTACCCACTTGATTGAATTTTTCACTTGAGCATTCTCGGCCATTTGATTTTGTTTTATTTTAACTTTGCTTCAATTTTGGCTTTGCTGGCCACCACGATGTCGACTTATGACTTGTTCAATTTCGACTTCGATTTTGAATTCTTTTGACTTCGGCCACCTGACATTTTTAATTTATCCATTTGTGAATTTTTTTACTTCTATTCATTTGGAACATTCACTAGTCCCTGCTGGTTTTGTTATAAATTCCTTTGAACTACTTTTGGCACCAATGTTGTCTTCATTTGCACACTTGCTCGTCTCGTAGTATGTACATAAAACATTACATACAAAGTTTAAATTTTTATTCGAACAAAGTTTATACTTCTTTGGTGATTTCTCGACCTTTGTTGCTTTGTTTTGGAATTTGGCTTGTTCGGTTTGTGCCTTGCAGTGTTCAGATCGAAGGTGGCCTTGATTTTGATAATTGTCACTATTGTGACTTTAGCATGTTTGTTTACTACTCTATGTAGTAGTATTACTTGTGCACTCTGTTGCTGTGTCTCCACCAAGTCAGTTTGCATTTTGACTTGGTCATTTTCCAGTTTAATTTTGCCCCTCTCGAGCCTTCCATCTTTGTATATTCCCCTGAGATTATTCGATGCATACTTGTTACTAATATTCATTGTGGAAAAATCGTGTTGTTGATGAACTTTATGCAGTCATCTCTATGTGTACTAGTATTTTTAACTACCCTTGTATGGGTTATTGCAGTAGTTTGCTATTGCTTGTGCTTTGCTTTTTGACAAGATGAACTTGCTGCATTGAGTCACTGACTTGACCTTTGTATTTTTGTTCCTAGTTTGGCTTTGCAGTTCATTTTATTACAGTGGGATATTCGATGCTGTTAGGTCAATTTACTGTTCCATATATGTTGACATATCCATCTTTGCATTTGAACCACTGTTGCATTCATTTTGCTCTCGTTTATTTTCTAGTTCATATGGCAATTAATGTTGAGTCATCGCCTGTTTGACTTGAGTCTGGTGGCTTCACTTTGGTAATTGAACTGGTTCAATATTTGTTCATTGTTGTTGTACATGTGCACTTGTTGTAGCAATTTCAATGTTGCATTCATGTGTACATCATTTGTCGGCTGTGTCTTTGATGCTGGCTTGCATTTTCATTTGATCTATTTGCTTTTGAATTCCTATGTGTACTACCTAGCTGCAGTCGTATATGCATTTTTGTTTGGTTTCAGGGTGGTCCACTGTACCACTGATGTCACCTTCACTTAACATTTTGGAACATGAACTGTTGCGTTCATTTGGTGACTGCACTTTCATTTGTGCAGTTTGCCCTTGGATTCGTTTATGCAGTTGCATCGATATTTGATTCTTGATTAATTTCGGTTCGTTGATCTTTTGAGTATTTCATCACGATAGTGGCAAGGCAGTGCACGCAAGCGTGAACTGCAGCCACACGGTATTAATTTTATTGATATACTATTTTGTTTTGATTTATGATCTTTTGCATATTTCATTACGGTAGTGGCGAGGCAGTGCACGCAAGCGTGAACTGCAGCCACACAGAGTTAACATTTTAAATGTGGCGAGGCTGTACACACGTGTGCGTGTACTGCAGCCCTAATAGACTTGATGTTTTAAATGATGTTTTCTATTGATGGAAATTGTTTTATGTTGCCAATTCAATATATTTTGAATCGTATTTTGATGATTTTGTAGTTAATTGCCTTTTAGGCAATTCTGATGTTTTTGTTTCTAAAATTATTTTTATTGATAATCCTTTCATCTATCTTCATTGATAATCTGAATCTACTGATTTGTAGTTTAACAGTGTTAAGTGTAATATTTACCATTATTTGATTTTCTTGTTAAAGGATCGGATAGGTGAATTTATATTTGACTGTCGTCTAATTGTTATTTGATTATTATTGCCTCTATGCACTAATAACTGAGTTTGAATTAGACTGACCCGTGTATTATTTTCATTTGAACGTAATACTCGGGTCAGACCGAGTATTTTGCAGCTTGAAGATTTTCGGGCAGCGAAGTTAGAGAGAGAGGGGAAACGCTTCACTTTAAGCTTTTTGGGGATTTATTTTTGTACTTAAAAGAAATATTCCGCTGTATAAATTTAATTCATTGTATAAACTCTGATATATGTACAAAAATTCATTTATGTGAAATATAATTATTCTGTGTTTCTATGGCTGATTCTGTTTAAACTCTATAAACTGAATAACAATCCGTCATTTTGAACATTTCAAGTTGGTTTAATTACCGACTGGGGGCGGTCAGAAGGGCGGGTCGTTACACAAGTGGTATCAGAGCTTTGGTTTATACAAAGCTCAGTTTATGATGTTTAATATGAATAGTTACTAGAATCACTTTAAAGAAGTGTTTTTCAAATTTAAAGAAGTATAAAATTGTTTTTCTTAAAATAAAAGGTATTTTGAAAATTCAAATCTTTTCAGAAATTTCCCTCTCTAAATTTAGGTTTGCGATAGTTTCTCTTCAGTAAGGTCTCCTTAGATTTGGGTCCCGATCATTCGAAAACCATCATCGAATTGCTGAGATTTATGAAAAATAAAATATAAGTGAAGTGAATTAATGAATTGGTTTGAATCAAATATTTTGAATATCTCCAAAGTAATAATTGGAAGATAAAATGATATGTCAATTTAGTTATAGCCAAGGGGGTCATTGAACTATAACTTGGGAATTTGATTCTGAATTCTTTTGAAAATTGATTTCAAATGTTTTGAAGAATGATTTAGTAAATAAATGGATTATAAGTACTTAACTTATAATATGGACTTTTGGTATATAATTGAGTTATATAAATTGAATTGAATTAATAAAGAAGATTTATAAATCGAAGTTTTATAAATAGAAATGGAATTTGTAAAGATTGTTTATAAATTCGAAACCAATTAAATTTGATAAACGAAACATAGAAGTTATTAAAGGAGATATATTCGTGATTTTGGACAGCGAATTATCCTTAAAGTTAAATATTGTGATAATAAAAGTTGGTTGGGAATTTTATCCAAGATTTTGGACAGTGGATAATCTTTTAAATAAATGTGTAGAAACACTGAATTGAGTAAATAAGTATAATTTTGGACAGTGAATATATTATTAAATAAAACAGATATGTTTTAGGGAAGTGATATTATGAAATGAAGTTAATGGTTTTAAAGATGTTTTAAAATGCATTAAGTATCGAATACATAGATTTCAATATTCATTGTTGAAATAGGCGTTTTCGAGAAATAAGGAAATGGTGGACTATAACACTGTTGTTATAGTAAATGGTTTCCGAAAGAAAATGTTTTATATAGTATTGGGATTTATATATCTATCTTAAATTCGAATCCCTATACTAGAGATTTTGAGTTGTCGTAACGATGTTTTACGTAACATTCGTTTTGACTCAAATAAATGTGTTTAAAAGAACGCTTTCCTTAAAGAATGAAATATATACTTAATTATGATTTAAGTATATTGAATATTTTCCAAGTGTTGAAAATGAATGGATTTGTGAATTACTTATTATTAAATAAGTATGGAAATGTTTTCCAATATGAAAAGGAAAGTTTGAAATTCTATCTTTTAAAGATAAATTGAAAAGTGAATATTTGAAATTTGTTTCAAATGGTTAAGTGTGGAAAATTATATATATCTTGTAAAGATATTTTTGGGAAATTTGAAAAATTAGTTCAACTTGAATTTTTTTTCAAAAAAGATTGAATCTTAAGTTAAATTGAGTTTAACTTTGATATCAAAAACAATATAAGTTGAGCTTTGAATTTTGGATAGTCGATTTGGATTATATGTCTAATAAGGTGAATTGATGACATAACAATTGATCTCTATTAAATATATATCTGTGGTGGGGGAGAATTTATTCTTTTAGCTTAACACCCTTCTCTGAGACGTACGAGCTCAGAGGTTATATATCGGTAGACATCAATTATGTGTTGAGAATTGACGATGTAACGTGAAATCCAAATCGAATGTGAAGTCGATAATGAATTGAATTATGAATGTGAATTAGGTTTAAGATAACCTTAAATTTTCAAATCGACTTAGGGGGAAATTTTAAACGAGATGGAAAATTTTGGAATCCTCTATTTGTAATGAATATGGGATATTGTGGTTTTCAGAATTTATATATGTGAATGTAATAATTCGAAAACCATCAGTTTGGAAAGTCATTGTTATGAAAATCCTATGCAAGTTTACATAGGTATGATATGTATGAAATGTGAAATGAAGTACTATATGTATATGACATATGTTTTCTAAAACTGAGGATATGGAAAAGTACCTTCCATTTATAATTTGTGAAGGTGATTGGAACTCGGTGTGAGTGTCCGTTTGAAAATTCATAGCTACGCAGAATTTCCATTAGTGGAATGTCCATTTGGACTGGAATCCCCCACGATGGATCATCGTGTTGAGATTATGTGAATTGATGCTGGCGTAATTCGTGGGGCGTGATGCCTACAGTTACAAGCGATTCCACTGGGATAGTGGCGTAACCGCCGCGTAAACTGCGATCTAGAGGCCAAAGCGTAATTTGAGGGGCGAGAAGCCTACGGTCACGAGCGATTCTACTGGGATAGTAGCGTAACCGCCGTATGAACCGCGATCTGTGGCAACAACCACGGCGAAATTCAAGAGACGTGAAATCTACAGATTACGAGCGATTCTACTGGGATAGTAGCGTAACCGCCGGGTAAAACTGTGATCCATGAGGGAACGTGCTTTCCATATCCATTTTTAAAAGAATTTTTAAAAGTATTTTCACTGGGAGTTGAAGCAAGTATATTTAGTACTTGGAGATTTTTAGTCCTGCGCCTGGCCAGCGTATGCCTAATGTCTGTGAGAACGACGATAGACTTGTTAAACTTCGAGTTAGCAAGTATTTTCAAAACATTAAATAGCAAATCAATAGTCTAAAATAAGAATTACATAATTCCAACCCAAATGAATTAAGGAAGAAGATCTTTAAAATATCTTGAAGGTCCACAGCTTTGGAAAAAATGTAATATGCAAATCTCTAGCATGAAGAATTTCAAGTTTAAAATCTGAGTTTTGTAAGTCGACAATTTTGGTAAAAGACTTTTGTGACTTGATTATAGAAATCAATGAACAAAGCTAGGGAGATAAAATAAATGGAATGAATCCTATATTTATTTATAAGTTTGGAACTTGGCAAAATTGTATAGGGTATAAATATCGGTGAGATTCTAGCAATCGTTTTCCTAACTTATAATTTCGGGACGAAATTCTTTTAAAGAGGGAAGATTGTAACGACCCTAAATTTTAAACAATTTAATTTGAAAATATTTAATTAATTTTAAATATTTGAATGATGGTTTAGTTTGAATTCCCAATAAAACTATGAATTTGGCGATTAAATTTTAGAATTTAATCTATTGAAAATTGAATAAAAATTTGAATCTTCAATTTAAGCTGATTAAAAATAATTTAAAAGCTTAGAAAATTCACATTGATAGTACTGAAGATAATAGAAGCTTCAGAATTGAATTTGTAAGTGATTCGTCCAGTTTTGAAATTTTATCGCTTAAATTGAATTTAAAAATAGCCTTCCGAGGCACGGTCTCGGAATTTGACGAAATCAGTTCCATTGGGTCCGTAATGTTGAGTTATTACCGAATTTCAAATTTCGTTTTTATTTGAGTTGTTTTGTGAGCATACGACGTTTAAGCGCGTTGAAATTGTGTTGAGAAAAACAAATTGAATTCAAAATTTAAAAATGAAAAAATAAATAAATAATAATATATATAACATAATTAGTACAGCTGCCTTACTTTTATCAGCTACAAACACGCCATTATTTACGCCTTACCTCACGCCAAAATCACGTCTCCTCTTCTCTCTTATATTCATTCGAAACCCTCTTCATTTCAGAGAAAAAAAAATCAAACGATAAAAAAATGGCGGCCACGAATCCTCTTTCGTCCCTCTAAATCAAATTAGGGTTTTCGTTCGTCTTCCTTCAACAATTAGGGCTTTTCGAAATCGTGGGCTTCGGCTTCAATTTTGCTCGACCGCTTCAAGCAAGGTGAGTAATTAAATTTACTCACATCTAAATTTAAACTGTCTAGCTATTTTAATTTTTGCGATTTAGTGATTTCCTCTGCTTGTTTGGATTTTGATTTTGATGTTGATTTCGTTCTCGTTCTTGTTTCATCGGCTTTGGTTTCGATTGAAGTGGTGTTATTCACTCACTTCTAATTCACTTTACTGCTTGTACATAATTCGATTCCCTTGAATTTTGTTGTACCCACTTGATTGAATTTTTCGCTTGAGCATTCTCGGCCATTTGATTTTGTTTTATTTTAACTTTGCTTCAATTTTGGCTTTGCTGGCCACCACGATGTCGACTTATGACTTGTTCAATTTCGACTTCGATTTTGAATTCTTTTGACTTCGGCCACCTGACATTTTTAATTTATCCATTTGTGAATTTTTTACTTCTGTTCATTTGGAACATTCACTAGTCCCTGCTGGTTTTGTTATAAATTCCTTTGAACTACTTTTGACACCAGTGTTGTCTTCATTTGCACACTTGCTCGTCTCGTAGTATGTACATAAAATATTACATACAAAGTTTAAATTTTTATTCGAACAAAGTTTATACTGCTTTGGTGATTTCTCGACCTTTGTTGCTTTGTTTTGGAATTTGGCTTGTTCGGTTTGTGCCTTGTAGTGTTCAGATCGAAGGTGGCCTTGATTTTGATAATAGTCACTACTGTGACTTTGGCATGTGTGTTTACTACTCTATGTAGTAGTATTACTTGTGCACTCTGTTGTTGTGTCTCCACCAAGTCAGTTTGCATTTTGACTTGGTCATTTTCCAGTTTAATTTTGCCCCTATCGAGCCTTCCATCTTTGTATATTCCACTGAGATTATTTGATGCATACTTGTTACTAATATTCAATGCTGGAAAAATCATGTTGTTGATGAACTTTATGCAGTCGCCTCTATGTGTACTAGTATTTTTAACTACCCTTGTATGGGTTATTGCAGTAGTTTGCTATTGCTTGTGCTTTGCTTTGTGACAAGATGAACTTGCTGCATTGAGTCACTGACTTGACCTTTGTATTTTTGTTCCTGGTTTGGCTTTGCATTTCATTTTATTAAAGTGGGATATTCGATGCTGTTAGGTCAACTTACTGTTCCATATATGTTGACATATCCATATTTGCATTTGAACCACTGTTGCATTCATTTTGCTCTCGTTTATTTTCTAGTTCATATGGCAATTAATGTTGAGTCATCGCCTGTTTGACTTGAGTCTGGTGGCTTCTCTTTGGTAATTGAACTGGTTCAATATTGGTTCATTGTTGTTGTACATGTGCACTTGTTGTAGCAATTTCAATGTTGCATTCATGTGTACATCATTTGTCGGCTGTGTCTTTGATGCTGGCTTGCATTGTCATTTGATCTATTTGCTTTTGAATTCCTATGTGTACTGCCTAGCTGCAGTCGTATATTCATTTTTGTTTGGTTTCAGGGTGGTCCACTGTACCACTGATGTCACCTTCACTTAACATTTTGGAACGTGAACTGTTGCGTTCATTTGGTGACTGCACTTTCATTTGTGCAGTTTTCCCTTGGATTCGTTTATGCAGTTGCCCTTGTCGGTTTGCGTTGCATCGATATTTGATTCTTGATTAATTTCGGTTCATTGATCTTTTGAGTATTTCATCACGATAGTGGCAAGGCAGTGCACGCAAGCGTGAACTGCAGCCACACGGTATTAATTTTATTGATATACTATTTTGTTCTGATTTATGATCTTTTGCATATTTCATTACGGTAGTGGCGAGGCAGTGCACGCAAGCGTGAACTGCAGCCACACAGAGTTAACATTTTAAATGTGGCGAGGCCGTACACACGTGTGCATGTACTGCAGCCCTACTAGACTTGATGTTTTAAATGATGTTTTCTATTGATGGAAATTGTTTTATGTTGCCAATTCAATATATTTTGAATCGCATTTTGATGATTTTGTAGTTAATTGCCATTTAGGAAATTCTGATGTTTTTCTATCTAAAATTATTTTTATTGATAATCCTTTCATCTATCTTCATTGATAATTTGAATCTACTGATTTGTTGTTTAACACTGTTAAGTGTTATATTTACCATTATCCGATTTTCTTGTTAAAGGATCGGATAGGTGAATTTATATTTGACTGTCGTCTAATTGTTATTTGATTATTATTGCCTCTATACACTAATAACTGAGTTTGAATTAGACTGACCCGTGTATTATTTTCATTTGAACGTATTACTCGGGTCAGACCGAGTATTTTGCAGCTTGAAGATTTTCGGGCAGCGAAGTTAGAGAGAGAGGGGAAACGCTTCACTTTAAGCTTTTCGAGGATTTATTTTTGTACTTAAAAGAAATATTCCTGTGATAACCCGAATTTTTGGGCATCAGAGAATGGGGTAATTTTCTAATTTAGCTATTGAAATACTGATTTACGATAAAGCAAATAAATTCGATGGATACAAATATACTGGAATCGAAACAAATTAAAAATATTCATACTTTAAATTTCAAAGTTTTGAATTCCAATAAAAATCAATTTATATATAATGCATATATGACTCTTATTAAATTCATTTTTTACTATTTAAAATAACATATTTATTAACTTAAATAATTTATAAAAGAAATTATAAACTTACTTATCACTTGTTTAACTTATTTAAAGGAATTTATGATTAATATATAAATGGTATTTTAAATTCAAATGAATAAACATATTTAAATTATGAAAGTAAGCTTTCATCTTTATATAAATATAAATTTGTTTATTTTATTTTCATTAAAAAAGAAAATACATATACATTTATATGAAACTACTTTATATGTATTTAATAAATAAAGAGGATTTCAATTACCTTTAAACTAAATAAAAATAAATTAAATTACTTAAGACACATGTTATTAAACTAAGTGGTAATTATGACAAGTGTACTTAGGATAAGAGATTAATGTAACAAGTGTTATTCTTTTTACAAGTGTCCTTTTAATTTTAATTTTTTTCTTTTAATTTTTTAAATAAATCATTTATACACTTATAAAACATGTTTTCTTGATTCCCTCGTTTTTCTTTTCTAAATCTTCATTTTTTTTCAAAGTTGAGAAGATAAGATTTCAGCTGAAACAAATTTGTTTCAGAAAACTCTCAAACCTGAAATCAAATCAATACCCTATAATTCTTTTTCAAAAATCAAGCCTGCAATTCTCTGCAAAATCATTTCCAAATGCAAACTCTCCCTCAAAACTAAAATCAAAAGCTTATACCTGCATTTCTTTAAAACCCTGTAAACCTCTTTCCTCAGCTTCGAACACCTCTCCAACCAAATCCATATCCTACAATTTATTTGCAAAATCAAACCTGAAATTCCTTTCAAAAGCAAGTGAAAAGCCTGCATTTCCTCCTTCTTCAACCTGTTCAAGCCATCACAGCTTACAACTGCAAGTTTTATTCAAATTTAAAGCATTCAAATTCAAGAGATTTAAATACATATGGAATCAAGCCTGCATGCAAGTTTAAATCTGCTAGCAACTCAAGTTTTATCAAAAATTCAAAGAAGTAAAAGCAATTCAAGTTTTTATCAAAAGCTTTTGCTCTGTCTTTCAAAAATCCCAGGTGAGTAACACTTTCATTTAAAACTAATTTAAGTAAATATAGTTGTTGATTGATTCCTAAGATAATGATGATCTGTGCGTGGATGAAGATGATGAGATTTTAATATATATGCATGAGTTTTCTGAATGAATGCTTGCTGTTGAAAAATATGTTTGGTATATTCTAGAATTCCAGTTTTAAACCCTGATCATCTCATGATTCAAATCTTGTTAAGGATTTAGATTTCAAACAATATATGGTTAAGAAATATAAGTTAAGGTTTTAATTTTTTATTTTAATATAAAAAAAGAAAGAAAAAACTGAAATGTCTCTGAAAACACAAAGATATAACAGAACAAACATTTGAAAGTAAGAATTTAAGTATCCAGATTCTTTGATTTAAGATTATCAACAGGTTACATTATCAAAGTCATGAATTTTAAAATCAAAACTAGAATTTATAGTTTGTAAAAGATCGAGTATTTCTGGTTTAACCAGAAATTCTATTTTGGGTTAGAAATGTCAATATAGGGGTTTGAATTGGCCAGAATTTGTTTCTGGTGATAGAGTGATTATCGAAGATACGGGGAAAGTTACTGGAAATTGGATTAATGAAATTAGACAGTTGTGATTTAGGGTCAAAAAATTTTAAACCTAGTTTTGAGCTCGTCAGAAAATTTGATTGCCGTGAACTCTAGAAGCGATCGAGCTTTACCAAATTTGAATTGGTGATTGATGAAGTAGGGATGAAGTAGTGGCCGGAGGGGTAGCTTCTCTCGTGATAGAATTTTGGAGATTGAAGCGAATTTGCAGTTCGACATTGTTTCCAGTTTTCGAGTTGAAGCTCGATTTTGATTTCTTGTTTCTGCAGTTGGTTTGAAGGACGAATTGGTGTTTGGTGTTGATCGTTGACTTGCGTAGGGGGGTCGCGAGGGGTCGGAGATGATGGCTCCGGTGGTGCAGGTGCACGGTGACAATATCGTGTCAGCTGTTTTGGGGAAAGAAGGGTAGTTTGTGTTTGTATCAGGTAAGTTTGCGTGTGACTCGAAGAACTAAGGCATGGGACTCGAAGTATATGTTGGGTGGTTTCAGTTTTTAGTAGCCTCGGGTTTATCTAGGGTAAATATTGATTTAACTCAAAGCAGACAAGCCTTGGACTCGAAGTTAATTTAGAGAGGCTCGGGTAATTATGTTTACGGGTTAAAACAGCAAATAGAAACCTGTCTCTGTTTAAAGAAATTAAAGAGGAATGTTTAAATGCAAACTAGAAAATTAAACTAAGTTTAAAATCTTAAATTGAATAAGAATTCAAAGTAGTTGGATCTGAGGTTTGAAGTAATTTAAATTTTGAAATTTAAATTTGGTTTAGAAACTTTTAGGTATAAAAGTATTGGATTGGAATTTAAACTGAAAGTATAATTTGTGAAATAGAAATTTAGAATAAGTTTAAATCTGAAATAAAAGTATTCAAAACTGTATTTCAGTTGAAATAAAAAGGAAAATTTTAAATTGAATTTGATTCAAATTAACTTGTAATGTTTAAAATGAAATGGGTTTATATTCTTTTAAACTTTTGTTATGTAAAATGGATGTTTCTTGAACATATGAGATAAAGGTTTTGAAATTGTTTTTAAAACCTTGTTTAAGTTGAAATTTATATTCATTTTAAAATTTTAAATTTTAAAATGAAGTTTAAATAAAATTTAAAGTGAAATTTGAAACAAAGTGTTTTTTTTAAAATACCTTATATAAGTAAGAAATGTTTTCTTAAATTAAGTTAGAATTTAAGAATTTGAATTCATTTAAGTTATTAAGTTAATTTAAATGGGTAATTAATTATTCAATTAGTTAATAATATGGATGATTAATTAAGTAATTAATAATTTTTAAATTCATTAATTAAGATTTGAGATTAATTAATTAAGGATAATTAATCTCTAATTAAGAGTTGTTAATTAAATCTTAATTGATGATTAAGAATTATTAATCAAGTGATTAAGGATTAATTAAGATTTTGTAATCCAGAAATTAGTGTAAGATGGAATTGTGAAAGTAATTTGGTTTAAATTATTTTGTATAATTAATCAAGGGATTAATTAGAGATAATTAAGGAATAATCAATTTATTTGATGAAGTAATAAAAGGGTAGTTAATTACTGATGTTCTTAATCAAGGGTGATTAATAATTATGGTAGCAATTAATTAATGAAATAATTAAAGGTTAATTACCGAATTGGGATTAAGGATGATAAGTGTGAAATTAATTAAGGGTTAATTACTTAATTATATTTAAAGGATAAATAGAACGATATTGGAAGTCTTTGATTAATTATTATTACTAATATGTGGTTTGTGATGCT
Source organism: Allium cepa (assembly GCA_030765085.1). Classification (NCBI taxonomy): domain Eukaryota; kingdom Viridiplantae; phylum Streptophyta; class Magnoliopsida; order Asparagales; family Amaryllidaceae; genus Allium; species Allium cepa. The sequence goes on from CM060931.1 coordinate 473,430,559, forward strand.
ATGTGATAAGATATGTTGATTTAAACTGTGATAATGTGGTTATCTATTGTTGATGAATTAAGCGACACCCTGTATTAAAAATTGAGTTGTATCTCACTTGAATAATTTAAGTTAAGATGATATTGGATTCGAAGAGACCGGGTCGGGTATCAGTAAGAACCCGAAACCACTTCGATTCTTTATAAATTGCTATGTGAAATCAATATGCTGATTGAAATGATTTAAGTTGAACCCCTTTATTCTAAGTTTTGGTACTTAGAATTTGATGTGTAAAATAAGTAATGTCTATATCAGCTTGTGAAGTTGTAAATTGATATAAGTTACCCCGGGTTTATATGAGTTGTATACTTTAGTATTTCATGTTAGATGGGTTTACTCACGCTGGTTTCCAGCCTGACCCGGGTGTTACTTTGATGTAATGCTCGGGTCAGACCGAGTATTACATATTTTCAGATAAGGACGTTCTGGAGCTCAAGAGGCGAGCTGGAGAGCAGGAACGTATGGAGAGCTTCAGATGTTATTATATTATAGTATCTGAAACAGATAGATTTATCTGTTCTGAGATTGTAAATCTGTTGTAACTCTGATATAATAAAGTGTAATTTGATAAGTACAGTTTCTTTCGTATAAGTATTATTTATGTTGATATTATATTTTATCCGCTGCGTATGTGAGACTTTGGGTTTGGTTTTCTGTTCTTCTTCTTCTTTCTTTTCTTCATTTCACTAATTATCTGGAAATTTCGGGATCGAAATTTTCGGGTCGTTACATTTGGTATCAGAGCTGAAGGTTAAGCGAGAACCTTGGCTCTGGTGGGATTACTCATTTAGGATAGGGTAAGTGGTACCCAAGAATGAGTTGAGTGTATATATATATGAGTGAGCGTACTTGTTATTTTCTTATATAAAGGTTTTTAAATGATTTCAAAAGTAAATGAATCTTATATAAGAAATAGATTATCTATTATATTAAGGAAATTGGCTGTAGTATTAATTAAACTAAAAGTAATAGTAAGAATTAAGGGGTAATAGAATTACAACCAAATTGGAATTAAATTAAAGACAAAATCTTGAATTTGAGAAAGGTTTCAGGATAAGGATAATTAATTAATTTACGTAATTAATTAAACTTTATTTAATAAGATTAATTTATGGATAATAATTGGAATTGATAAATAAGAGGGAGTTACTTAATGAAGTAACTAGAGGTAAGTAATTTAAGGGGCAATTACTTAATAAAGGTAATTAAGAAATAAGTTAATTACCGAATGTGATTAATTAATGATGTAATTAATCTAAAGAAATAGTAATAATATTATTTAATGCATTTGAATGAAATAGTCATATTTCAAACAAGAGTTGTTTGAAAATTTAAAGGAAATTTGTTTTGAATTAAAAACCAAAGGTGGTTTAAAATTTTAAAGTATAACTTGGTATGTAAAAGAAATTAATATGTATATATGTGGATATACATAATATCAAAGATGGTTTGAGATAAACTCTAAATATTGAGTTTTAAATTAGAAATAAGATGTGATACCCGAAGTGCTAAGTTTTTGGAACTTAATAAGGGGGAAGATTATTATTGTGAAGATTAAGGATTGAATGAGGTTGATTGGATTAAGTAAATCGAATTTAACTTGGGAGAAGTTAAAAAGGTTTAAATGAACAATCCGATTTGGAAATTTCAAGATGAAATTGGGTTTGAGATCTAGAAATTGAAATGAATGGATGTTTTAAAATAAATTAGATGATATCATCCTATTGTTGTTAAAAATCTTTAAGTTGTGAATTGGATTTGTTTAAATGAATGAGAAATGGAGTATGGTAATCCATTGTTGGGATAAAAAGATAAATTGATTTAAAGGAATTAAATCAACATTTGAAGTATTAACTCGAATTTATATAATTCGAGATGGTTTAAATTTGAAATTTGAAGTTAGTTCAAATTGAATTTGATTTGAAGTAATTAAAAAATTGTGATTGAAGATGTATGAGTATAAGATTCAAATGGAAAATTCGAATTGGATTAATTTGTAATGATTTGAAATTAAAGTGGGTTCAATTTGAAATTAGTCCGAATTGATTTGAATAATTTGGAATTGTAATTAAAGTTGAATAATTTTAAATTCAAATGGAATTTGAATTGAATTTGGGAGGAAATCAAGAATAATTCAACTTGATTTGGAAATGGAGTTTAAAATTGGAATAACTTGGGATTGTAACTAAAGTTGAATATGTTTAAAATCAAATGGAATTTTATTTAAATTTGAAAATAAAATGAGGTTAATTCAACTTGAATTGGAGTTGAATCAATTTCAATGGAAATGGAAGTTATTTAAATTGAAGTTAAGTCAATTTAAATGGAAGTGGAATTTAAATTGAATTGATTGGGAATTGAACAGTTTTGACTCTGGACTATTTTAATATAAATTGTTTTTAATATAAACCTATTTTTCCAAGCTATTCATTATATATACAACCTTTCTTTTAAAAGTCAAACTATCTTATACTTGTTTTACAATTATTTTTGAAACTGTTTAACAATTTTCTAACTATTTTATAAACTAATTACTATTTTCAACTATTAGTTACTATTTTATAGCTATTTTGCAATTATTTAAAATATCTATGACTATTTAACTATTTTTCAATTATTTTACAATTACTGAACTATTTTACAGCTATTTTACAAACTAGCAATTATTTTCCAACTACTTATCTATTTTTAAAATTTTCAAGCTATTTTCTGAATAAACTGGTTGGAGTTCAAACTGTTATTGGTTAAGTACCCAATCGAGATAGGAATAGAGGTGATAATCCAAATAGATTGAAACAATTGTGAGTAAATGAATGAAAATCAAGGAGAATGACGGTTTCTGATCAAGAAACCAGATATGTGTCCGTACTAGGAAGACGGGTGACGATACTAGTTTGGAAGTGAAATTGTGTGATCGAGTGAGCGATCAGATTGGTATGGCGTACGAATGATATGTGTACATCGTACGAATTTGAATGAAAATGATATTGAAGGGAGTAATCAAATTTGAATATTTGATTTTGAGTAAACAAAGTTATATATCTTTGTTATATAAGATAAAACTCCCCTTGATGAAATTTTTGCCGGAAGAAGAAGGGTTTTTGGAAATGTTTGAAGTATAAAAGGAGTTTATACAAGTTTGAAATGATCCAAAGTTTTAAAAGATTTTATATATCTATATATATATATATAAAGGATCATATGAGGATTTTGGAAAAAGGTTTTGGGAACCTATGGATTTGAAAAGGCTTTTGATTTTTGGGTAAAATCAATATTGAATTTGGAAAGCCTAGTTTGAGAATTATCGATTTTGGGATAATCGATTTTGAGTAAAGGAGCTTTGTATGAGATCATACTAGGTGTATGATTTAAAGACACTATATATGTATAGTATAAAATGTTTTGATGATGGCTCTGGGGAAAAAGGCGCTCCCTTGGAATGAACTTCTCAGGAGTACCACCGGGTGGTGCTGCCTTGAGCCCCAAGGGGGGTTCTAAAGTTGATCTTGTGAGGAGTCCGGACAAAACTAGTTCCTGAGGATTATGAGTATAGTATACCATAGTGAAAGTCGCGTGTGCCGCTGAGAGCCAACAGTTACATGGACTTTTGCTGCGATGGAAACGTAACCCAGGATGTAACTGCGATCTATGGTATAACATAGCGGAAGTCGTGTGTGCCGCTGAGAGCCAACAGTCTGCGTTTGATTTTATATCGGTAGACTGCGACCTATGTAGGAGTGGATATGTTTCATTTCGACAGCGAAAATCAGAGGCCGCTGAGAGCCTACAGTTACATGGACTTTTGCTGCGACGGCAATGTAACCCTGGATGTAACTGTGGTCTGTTGTGTGGGTTCCATGGCGTAATCGAGAGGCCGCGGAGAGCCTGCAGTTACATGGACTTTTGTTGTGACTGCAACGTAACCCTGGTATGTAACAGTGACCATGGAATGGGGGTGATGATTTCCAGAGCATTCTCACCAAAGATATATCCTCTATTTCAAAAACTGTTTACAATATTTTCAATAAAATTATTTTCCAAGTATTTTCACTGGGTGTTGAAAACGAGTTTGCTAAGTACTTATAGATTTTCAGTCTTACGCCTGATCAACGTATGACCGAATTTCTATAAGAACAAAGATGGACTTGTGAAAACATCGAGTTATAAAAAGTGTTTTATAAAACTATTTTATATTACATATGGATTTTAAAAAAATATTTAAAAAAAAATCAAAGAACAAAAAAAAAATTATTTGATTACAAGCATTTTAATAAAATTCTGGTTTTCTTCCTTTTCGAGGACGAAAAGGTTCAAAGGGGGGAGGAATGTGATAACCCGAATTTTTGAGCATCAGAGAATGGGGTAATTTTCTAATTTAGCTATTGAAATACTGATTTACGATAAAGTAAATAAATCTGATGGATACAAATATACTGGAATCGAAACAAATTAAAAATATTCATACTTTAAATTTCAAAGTTTTGAATTCCAATAAAAATCAATTTATATATAATGCATATATGACTCTTATTAAATTCATTTATTATTATTTAAAAGTAACATATTTATTAACTTAAATAATTTATAAAAGAAATTATAAACTTACTTATCACTTGTTTAACTTATTTAAAGGCATTTATGATTAATATATAAATGGTATTTTAAATTCAAATGAATAAACATATTTAACTTATGAAAGTAAGCTTTCATCTTTATATAAATATAAATTTGTTTATTTTATTTTCATTAAAAAAGAAAATACATATACATTTATATGAAACTACTTTATATGTATTTAATAAATAAAGAGGATTTCAATTACCTTTAATCTAAATAAAAATAAATTAAATTACTTAAGACACATGTTATTAAACTAAGTGGTAATTATGACAAGTGTACTTAGGATAAGAGATTAATGTAACAAGTGTTATTCTTTTTACAAGTGTCCTTTTAATTTTAATTTTTTTCTTTTAATTTTTTAAATAAATCATTTATACACTTATAAAACATGTTTTCTTGATTCCCTCGTTTTTCTTTTCTAAATCTTCATTTTTTTTCAAAGTTGAGAAGATAAGATTTCAGCCGAAACAAATTTGTTTCAGAAAACTCTCAAACCTGAAATCAAATCAATACCCTATAATTCTTTTTCAAAAATCAAGCCTGCAATTCTCTGCAAAATCATTTCCAAATGCAAACTCTCCCTCAAAACTAAGATCAAAAGCTTATACCTGCATTTCTTTAAAACCCTGTAAACCTCTTTCCTCAGATTCGGACACCTCTCCAACCAAATCCATATCCTACAATTTATTTGCAAAATCAAACCTGAAATTCCTTTCAAAAGCAAGTGAAAAGCCCGCATTTCCTCCTTCTTCAACCTGTTCAAGCCATCACAGCTTACAACTGCAAGTTTTATTCAAATTTAAAGCATTCAAATTCAAGAGATTTAAATACATATGGAATCAAGCCTGCATGCAAGTTTAAATCTGCTAGCAACTCAAGTTTTATCAAAAATTCAAAGAAGTAAAAGCAATTCAAGTTTTTATCAAAAGCTTTTGCTCTGTCTTTCAAAAATCCCAGGTGAGTAACACTTTCATTTAAAACTAATTTAAGTAAATATAGTTGTTGATTGATTCCTAAGATAATGATGATCTGTGCGTGGATGAAGATGATGAGATTTTAATATATATGCATGAGTTTTCTGAATGAATGCTTGCTATTGAAAAATATGTTTGGTATATTCAAGAATTCCAGTTTTAAACCCTGATCATCTCATGATTCAAATCTTGTTAAGGATTTAGATTTCAAACAATATATGGTTAAGAAATATAAGTTAAGGTTTTAATTTTTTATTTTAATATAAAAAAAGAAAGAAAAAACTGAAATGTCTCTGAAAACACAAAGATATAACAGAACAAACATTTGAAAGTAAGAATTTAAGTATCCAGATTCTTTGATTTAAGATTATCAACAGGTTACATTATCAAAGTCATGAATTTTAAAATCAAAACTAGAATTTATAGTTTGGAAAAGATTGAGTATTTCTGGTTTAACCAGAAATTCTATTTTGGGTTAGAACTGTCAATATAGGGGTTTGAATTGGCCAGAATTTGTTTCTGGTGATAGAGTGATTATCGAAGATACGGGGAAAGTTACTGGAAATTGGATTAATGAAATTAGACAGTTGTGATTTAGGGTCAAAAAATTTTAAACCTAGTTTTGAGCTCGTCAGAAAATTTGATTGTCGTGAACTCTAGAAGCGATCGAGCTTTACCAAATTTGAATTGGTGATTGATGAAGTAGGGATGAAGTAGTGGCCGGAGGGGTAGCTTCTCTCGTGATAGAATTTTGGAGATTGAAGCGAATTTGCAGTTCGACATTGTTTCCAGTTTTCGAGCTTGAAGCTCAATTTTGATTTCTTGTTTCTGCAGTTGGTTTGAAGGACGAATTGGTGTTTGGTGTTGATCGTTGACTTGCGTAGGGGGGTCGCGAGGGTTCGGAGATGATGGCTCCGGTGGTGCAGGTGCACGGTGACAATATCATGTCAGCTGTTTTGGGGAAAGAAGGGTAGTTTGTGTTTGTATCAGGTAAGTTTGCGTGTGACTCGAAGAACTAAGGCATGGGACTCGAAGTATATGTTGGGTGGTTTCAGTTTTTAGTAGCCTCGGGTTTATCTAGGGTAAATATTGATTTAACTCAAAGCAGACAAGCCTTGGACTCGAAGTTAATTTAGAGAGGCTCGGGTAATTATGTTTACAGGTTAAAACAGCAAATAGAAACCTGTCTCTGTTTAAAGAAATTAAAGAGGAAAGTTTAAATGCAAACTAGAAAATTAAACTAAGTTTAAAATCTTAAATTGAATAAGAATTCAAAGTAGTTGGATCTGAGGTTTGAAGTAATTTAAATTTTGAAATTTAAATTTGGTTTAGAAACTTTTAAGTATAAAAGTATTGGGTTGGAATTTAAACTGAAAGTATAATTTGTGAAATAGAAATTTAAAATAAGTTTAAATCTGAAATAAAAGTATTCAAAACTGTATTTCAGTTTGAAATAAAACGGAAAATTTTAAATTGAATTTGATTCAAATTAACTTTTAATGTTTAAAATGAAATGGGTTTATATTTTTTTAAACTTTTGTTATGTAAAATGGATGTTTCTTGAACATATGAGATAAAGGTTTTGAAATTGTTTTTAAAACCTTGTTTAAGTTGAAATTTATATTCATTTTAAAATTTTAAATTTTAAAATGAAGTTTAAATAAAATTTAAAGTGAAATTTGAAACAAAGTGTTTTTTTTAAAATACCTTATATAAGTAAGAAATGTTTTCTTAAATTAAGTTAGAATTTAAGAATTTGAATTCATTAAAGTTATTAAGTTAATTTAAATGGGTAGTAATTATTCAATTAATTAATAATATGGATGATTAATTAAGTAATTAATAATTTTTAAATTCATTAATTAAGATTTGAGATTAATTAATTAAGGATAATTAATCTATAATTAAGAGTTGTTAATTAAATCTTAATTGATGATTAAGAATTATTAATCAAGTGATTAAGGATTAATTAAGATTTTGTAATCCACAAATTAGTGTAAGATGGAATTGTGAAAGTAATTTGGTTTAAATTATTTTGTATAATTAATCAAGGGATTAGTTAGAGATAATTAAGGAATAATCAATTTATTTGATGAAGTAATAAAAGGGTAGTTAATTACTAATGTTATTAATCAAGGGTGATTAATAATTATGGTAGCAATTAATTATTGAAATAATTAAAGGTTAATTACCGAATTGGGATTAAGGATGATAAGTGTGAAATTAATTAAGGGTTAATTACTTAATTATAATTAAAGGATAAATAGAACGATATTGGAAATCTTTGATTAATTATTATTACTAATATGTGGTTTGTGATGCTATGTGATAAGATATGTTGATTTAAACTATGATAATGTGGTTATCTATTGTTGATGAATTAAGCGACACCCTGTATTAAAAATTGAGTTGTATCTCACTTGAATAATTTAAGTTAAGATGATATTGGATTCGAAGAGACCGGGTCGGGTATCAGTAAGAACCCGAAACCACTTCGATTCTTTATAAATTGCTATGTGAAATCAATATGCTGATTGAAATGATTTAAGTTGAACCCCTTTAATCTAAGTTTTGGTACTTAGAATTTGATGTGTAAAATAAGTAATGTCTATATCAGCTTGTGAAGTTGTAAATTGATATAAGTTACCCCGGGTTTATATGAGTTGTATACTTTAGTATTTCATGTTAGATGGGTTTACTCACGCTGGTTTCCAGCCTGACCCGGGTGTTACTTTGATGTAATGCTCGGGTCAGACCGAGTATTACAGATTTTCAGGTAAGGACGTTCTGGAGCTCAAGAGGCGAGCTGGAGAGCAGGAACGTATGGAGAGCTTCAGATGTTATTATATTATAGTATCTGAAACATATAGATTTATCTGTTCTGAGATTGTAAATCTGTTGTAACTCTGATATAATAAAGTGTAATTTGATAAGTACAGTTTCTTTCGTATAAGTATTATTTATGTTGATATTATATTTTATCCGCTGCGTATGTGAGACTTTGGGCTTGGTTTTCTGTTCTTCTTCTTCTTTCTTTTCATCTTTTCACTAATTATCTGGAAATTTCGGGATCGAAATTTTCGGATTGTTACAATTCCGCGGTATAAATTTAATTCATTGTATAAACTCTGATATATGTACAAAAATTCATTTATGTGAAATATAATTATTCTGTGTTTCTATGGCTGATTCTGTTTAAACTCTATAAACTGAATAACAATCCGTCACTTTGAACGTTTCAAGTTGGTTTAATTACCGACTGGGGGCGGTCAGAAGGGCGGGAAAATTCTAAAAAAAATTGAAAAGATATTATATTAACAAAGCTTTTTAATACTTTAATAAAATAATTAACTAATTTTCTAAGAACCATGTGTACTTAAAAATACTTATACATGGCTAAAAACATTCATTTAAAATATCACTTAAAATATTTATTTTAAAAATCACTCAAAACTACAAATAAACATGTTTTCCTCTTATATAAATAAGCCTCTTACATTAATAAGTCATAATTAATTACTAAAATATAAAAATTCCAAAACACTTTTAAAATACTGTAATATCGGTTAGAAAATCCCTACGTAGATTAAAGTGAAATAATTAAATCTAAAGTCATTTAAAAGCAATTTAAACACTCAAACGGAAAAGAAAATATTTCCAAAGTACTATAAAAATTGGTTCAAAGCAAAGATTGGGTTTTAAAAATGCTACGGATGACTGCGACTTGGACCATTTTTAACATCAATAAAGTTTGGTTGGTTTTCCGTACGTAAAATGTCTATTTAATACCAAGTCTTTTTATATAACTAGCACACACATAATACATCACAACCATGATGAGAAGGCCCGAAGGATCTCTTCACATTTTTTTTATAGAAAATGCCGAACACAAGGCATTTTCAAAGTCCGTTTATAGCGACCATCACTATGAAAGCATAACCAAATCAAGTCTGATTCCAATCTTGATCTAACCAAACCTGATGTGCTTTATTTCAAGGATATGCTACAACTCATAAAAGTCTAACTAAATTAATTACATATGTCATTTCCTTTCCAAAGTAACAATTACAAGAGATAAAGCAATATAAAACCAATCAACATACTTATAATTTTAAACATCAATTTATACCTTTCATATTCATTTAAGTAGTGAGTTAACATACTCAAAACCAAGAAAACAACCAATTATAAGCCTCCACTGAGCTTCTGTCTTCCAACCTCAAAGAAACAACCAACAAAACACACTTACCCATCATGCTTACCCACGAGCATAGGCACAAATGACCTATATTACTCAGAGCCCAAGCTAGGTTGGGGCTTTTTGCTCTAAATATTCCATTTTTTACTTGCCAAAAGATGTTTCTATGTTGTATTAGGTAATTTACTATAGTTTGGTGAAGTATGAAGTTGTTTTGAAATAATTTGTTCTTAGGATATTATGAAGAGAAGAGACTGATGAGAGATTGTTATAATTTACCTGCAAAAGTGATCTAATGAACTACACGTGACCTTATATAGGCATCAAGTGGTGTTTCCTAACCATCCCTCCTATTTCTGACCAAGAAGGCTCACCCCTCATGCCTCAATGTGCTTTCTTTCCATCTCACGATGCCTTAGAAAATATCTCCTTCCACCTTTATCTCCACCCAACCCTCTAGAAGCTTCTAGAAGTTTCCAAAAAGTTATGTAGTGCTAATTATTTTTACTACAAATTAATGATCTTCTGAGTTGTTTAGTGTATTGAGAAAAAGTTTGAACAACTTTTATCGAGAAAAAGCTATTTTTCACTAAAACAATTTTCGATATTATAACCGATAATTCTTTAAAGTATTTATTTTTATGAACTTTCAAAAACAAATTTACCATCATTAGTTATTATTAAAAAGGGATTAATAACATTATTAAATCAATTTAATCATATTAAATCTAAGATTCAAACATTTAAATAACTCGGAAATTTAAATACCAAGTTTTGAAATTCCAAGTCATCATATTCTCCCTTGTTTAATATATTTCATCCTCAAAATTCCAGCATGAGCAACAAAATGAAACAATTTCATAGCAATACACAATATTTTTCACAATCATTAGCAAAAAATAGCTCACGGATTGCCCCGGTTCAAAAACCATCTCATTGCACAAGGATGATAAATAACCTACTAAGCATACCTTATGCTCCGCAGCCTCAGATTATTATTTAGTCGATCATTCATGCTACCTCAGAAAAAATAAAAAATTCATTCCATAAACTCTCCATAAACCAACAAAATATAGTATATAAATATACTAATGCTCATATGATGTATATTGACCATCAGTATGCAATATCCGATCCAATCACTTGCTCGATCATATAGCTCTCACTTCCAAACTAGTATAGATCACTTGATCACTCTAGTACGGACTTCGATCAAGTTCCTTGATTAAAAACTTACATTCTTATTACATAACCATATACTATGATTGAAAACTTCAGGATCATATCAAGAAACTGTATCAAGTGCTCACCATCGAGAATCAAGTGAGAACTCCATGTTCAGACCGATGCAAACCACCTCGAAACTGTGTACTCGAACCTTGGATCAAGAATAGTTTTGAAAATAAAATGATCTATGTACAACTTACACATTTTATTATATTCTTTTCTTCAAGTCTACCAATTTCTTTTTATCACATTCTTTTACAGTAGTAGTATACCTCTTTAAATACTAATATATTTATGAATCATTTCACAAAAATATAACTTCAAGTTTATAAATCATTTTATAACTCAAGTTCATCCTCATATTATGCCCTGGTACATCCTAAAGTATATATAGTACATCAAATTCATTTATCTTAGCAAGGATGTTTAACAAATTATTATGATTCGCCTTTTCGACCCCTAAATGTCAACAATAATACATCTATGGTATTAATACGTCGAGCATCCAAGTGCTGGAAAGACGAATTGTTAGGGTGAAATAAAAATAAAAAGAAATAGGCAAGAAACAAGAGAATACAACATTAGAATCTCACTAGTTGAACGGTAATTTATAATGTCAAAGGAAGAGTACAAGGGGTTACCCTAGTATAAGAAATTTCAAAGTTACAAAGACTAAGTACTATCATCAATCTGTACAACACTTGTCCTCACAAATGCCTATATATACAATAATAATGTAGTAGAAATAAGAATGCTATAATAGTTTAAACATCCATCTCATCTTCTCGAGCTCTAAAGAACATCAACGAAAAACTTGCCTTTCTCGGACTACTCGAAAGAGCACGCGATGAACTTAGGAAACACAAAAACCAAGCATCGGACAAAAGTCTAGTATGAAAAACTCATGAAATATATGCACATCATATGATAGTATTTTTGAGACTGCATGAAATTTCATAACGATTATCCCCTCAAAAGAATCACCATTTCATAAGTACATAAGATGATATAATAGATAATGTCTAGGGTGTAGAATATAAATATTATAACATAGCTGGAATGGTTACATTGATTACATCCAACAAAAAATTAAGAGTATAATCAAATCCGATAAGAAATGTTCATATATTGTATATTCCATGGAAATCTCTCTGATGGAGTTGAATCCAATCTCGTGCATAAGGGTTAGAAGGTATTTTCGAACAACGTACATCTCAAGATAGAATATACCTTTGAGGTAAAAACAAGCGGCGTCCAAACAAAAACATGAACAACATGAACCAAATTCATCAACTCCCGTCGAATAACAATCGTTCGGTATCTTTTGGAATAGAGTTGATAATAGCCTGAAATGTGTTCTTAACCCCAGGTTGTGCTTCCTACTATGTTTTTTGTCATTTTCGATGTTGAGTTACGTTCAAAATCGCTCCCACGAGTCTTCATCACTAAAACAGAACACGAATCTCAAATTGGATCTCCAAATCTCGAACAGATCTTGAAACCATACATGGATTCCAATATCTCAACGGATCTCAGAATCACACATGGTTTCCCACATCCTGAATAGATTACAAACAACCACATGTGTTCGAGCATCTTGAACGGATCTTAAATCTCCATATAGATTCCCACATCCCAAATAGATCCACTTCCAAAAGATAGAACACATATCTCCACCTCGAAATGGTTTTCGGTAAGTAAAACACTTACCAATCTCAATCTCTCCAAGACTGAATCGACGAATTTGGTTATTCAATGATAACGAGATATCTTGTTTCTAACATTTTCATCTCATACTGTCCCTTGGTCAAGTGTGAAGCTGATAGGTTAGAGGTCTATTGCTCCGTCCCTACTCGAACATCAATCTAAATTCCCACGGACGGATAAGTTTACTTCATCGGATTTTAGTACTGAGTATGTGAATAATGCGTTCCAAAATTGAGTAAATATAAAACGCACGATCAAGTCATACAAAGCACAAACAAGTTACATAAGCGGCTTATATTATCATTTTTGTTTAATTATTCTTTCATTAACTAAAACCTCTATTACTAGTAAAACTTCTTTTATCTAGTAAAACATTTTTTACCAATTTCTACTATTCATTTGTAATCTTTTCAATACTTCAAAATATATTCATGTACTTATCTCAAATGGTATAAGTATATTCATAAATCATTAATAAGATTTCTTACTTTAAACATTTAGCTTTTTCTATCTTTTTCAGAAAGATTTCTTACTTATAATTTCCTTCAAATTACCCATTTTGAGGATGTAAGTACTTTCACAAATCCATTTAAAAAGGTTTAAGACTAATGTTACTCAAACATTTCCACTACAAACCCAAAATCATTTCACTTATGCTTATTTTAAAAACATTCTTTAAAGATCTATTTATATTCATAAGTATAATCCAAAAGGGTTAAAGAGGAAATACTAATAAAACTTTGTCACAACAAACCCAAAAACATTTCCATACCTACATCATATTTAAAAGATTCCTTTAAAGATTCAAGATAATATTTGGTTAAGTTTAATAGTCGGCTAATCGATTTTCCAGTTAAACAATTGCTTATATAATTCAATGTTCATACAGTTAACTTGTTTCTGACATTTTAGTTTAACTATTACTTGTTTAAGAGTAAAGGCAGGTAAGCTAGAGAACTGGCTACATCAAAGCCTTGCCTAGACACTTCATTCTTAAATCTCACAAATAGATAAGCATACTCGTTGGCTTTTAGTGTTTAGTACTAATGATTTCCATAAACAAGTAATAAACAACATGATTAACCTATTTTTGACATCCTAAACTTAACTATTCCTCGTTCAATAGGGAAGCTTGATAGGTTAGACCCCTATTGCATTGTCCCTACTCGACTTCAATCTTAAATCCTAGAAATAGATAAGCCTACTTCATCATCTTTTAGCATTAAGCAAAGTTAACTACCTTTTAAGAAAGCAAGTAAACAACAAGATTAAAACGTTCTCAACATTCCAATCTAACTATTCCTCACTTAAGAAAGAAGCTTCGTAGGTTAGAGCTCCATTTCTCCGCCCCTACTTGACATCAATCTTAACTCTCAAAAATAGAGAAGTCTACCTCATCGGCTTTTAGTGTTAAACCTCTTCTTTACTTTTCCAAATTTATATATAATTATTAAAATATATTTAAACTTTAAAATAACTTTAATATAATTCAATGCATGGTTGGAAATATCTCTAAAAATATTAGGAAAAAATACCAAATTTAAATATCATTTTTAAACACTTAAACATAAGTTTGCGGCATTTATAAATGTTGAAAGTCCTTGTTAAAACAACACTAAAAAGCACGATTTTTATGACTAGTTTTAACCATTTAAACGAATGATTTAAGACTTTAAACTTTTATATTAAGTATGACATTAGGGTACTTAAAAGCCATGGAAATAAATCCGTATGAATATCTTCCCATTTATTTATAAAAATTGTCAAAAACAAGGGATTTGAAAGTGCGCTCCTAATGACTATTCTTGTTTCAAACATTTTAAACTTACTTCAATTACCACACAAATTAGACAACCATTTCAACATCAAGGCAAGGCTATGCCACATGTTTAAGAGGGTAATAGAAGTGATGTTATACAATATAAAATTATCATTTTCTCTTAATAGCAAGAAGGGTCTAAACTTTATTACATAGTGAATGTCACTTAAACTATTACATCTTGCATAAAACATATATATAAACAATATATACTTATAAGATGGTGAGATGTCTTATTTAGATCCATGCCAAACTTACGCACAAAGCTACAAGAGCAAGGAACCACCTCTTTCCATCACCAAAAGCCTAATGATCTAACCTTTAGCACTTCCAAACCAAAGCCACCACCTCCCCTTCATCCTCCATGCTCACAGCCTCTCCTTTAAACCTCCTCTTACACTCACCTTCTCCATTTCTTAGTTCCTAATCATGCCTCCCATGATGTCTTAGGCCCAAAGCCAAAGTTTAAAAGAGATTGAAGATGATTTGGTTAAGACATGAAAAATTTGAAGAGTAATTAGTGGATTAGTGCTTAAAAACTTCCACCATTTTTAACTCTCATACTTCATCTAAAGCTCAAGGGAATTAGTGATTTATTCCTAAGGATATGCCCCTCCTTATATAGGGTTTTAGAAGAGGTCATAACCACTTCTTACCTTCCAAGAAAGGTTACAAAGGAGCCTCACTTTCACATGTTAACTTTACACCTCTCTCCTTTTACTTTACATTTAAGTATTTGTTAACCCAGAAAATGGATCAACACCCTTGATTAAGTGTGAAAGCACCAGTCTTGGTCACACAGAACAATAATGTAGATAATATATATAGAAAGAAAGCAATAAGAGAAAGAAGACAAGAAGGGTTTTATATTGATTCGGCTGTTAGTGAAGCCTACATCCACTTTATAGTGTTTATTATAGACTGATTACCGTTACAAGATGTATTCGATTACAAAGCTCTTGATTATCCTTATTAGCTAGATTGAATCTTCAAAGTTGGAATCCATTGGAGAATCATAGTGAATTCCTATGAAGACCGTGGCGAGGGAAGTGTGGAGTGAAGAAAGCTTCCACTAGAGTTTCAATAACCAATCTCGAGAAGATCCGGTTTATGTTGCAGATAGGATGGTATTTATAGAGATTGGAGTGCTATTGGGCCAAGCCTGATCGCCAGCTGTTTGAAAATAGTCACAAGAAGATGCAGTGGAGTTTAGCTCGTGACCCGAGCCAAAATCAGGGATCGCTAGCAATCCATGGTCTACGGATCGTTAGCGATCCATAGCATTAGATGGAGTGTGAGCAAGTTACTAAGTCTTTTACTCCGCTTCACTTTGTTTGCATTCTATGGTCATGTATGGATCGCTGGCGATCCATACACTTAGTATATTTTTGTACTTTGGTTTCTGAATTGTCTTCGTTGTCTTGTGTCAAGCATTGCTCGTGTAGTCTCGTTACACATTGCCTTATTTTGATGATGATTTACTTGCTGGTTGTATTTGGCTACTGATTGGACTAGACAGATGTTTTCTCTCGAGTTAATTAATTTAGAATCTCATCAAACTCAGTCACCACTTCCGTAATTTGGATTCGATCATGATGTAAGAAAACATGTTAAACATTGAGATGTATGTATGGATCTTTAGTGATCCATAAGCCATGGATCACTAGCGTTCCATATCCTTAGAGGATTTTCTCATCCTCTCTTCTTGGCTCTCTTTGGTTGGTTACTCTAACTCCTTTGGTTGACTTTTGAGCTATTCTAACTCGACCAAGTTATTTTGACTTCTTTTGGATCAGCATGGGTTAAAAACCCGGATAACATTTGCCTCACATAGTGCATCTTTGTTGAAAATAAGACGTGCTCTGAAAGTAATAACTTTTTAGTTTTTATCCATTGAATTCCAGGTTCTTGTGCTAGGACCACACGAATTTGAATTAGAATAGACTATTTCTTTCTAAATTTTGCTTTAGACTGCCACTACCCATAACAGATCAAATTTTCCTCTATAGCTTCTCGATATGCCTTGACATGGTAGGTAGATGTCACTAGGCAATTTTGAAGTCGAAGGCATGCAACCTTATATGTCACTAGCGATCCATAGTAGATGGATCGCTAGCAAACTGATTACTTAGCAAATTGTTTGCTCGTTTTGTGATGACGCGGAAATTTTAACATTTGAAATTGAAATGTTTAATTGATTTTATATTTAGAAGTTAGTTTAACTTGAATTCCAAATATCATTGTTTATAAGGCAACTATATTTTTGAATTTAACAATATGAAATTGGGCAAAAAATGAGATCTAAATTCTAAGTTTGTTAAAAATATTTCAAAGGCTTGTAAGATTTATATTGATAATACTGAAGTAAATGAAAGTGTTAAAAATTGAAATTTGAACTGCTTGTTCAGTTTTGAAAATTTATCATTTAAATTGATATTTAAAAATAGCCTTTCGAGTCACAGTCTCAGATTTCGATCAAACCAGTTCCATTGGATCCGTAATATTGTGTTATTATCGGATTTCAATTTTCATAGCGTTTAATGTTGTCAGTGATCGTACGGATAGTAAACGCGTTGAAATTTAAATCGAAAATTCAATTCAATAACTAGTTCAAAAAGCTATCTTCTCCATATGATCGAATTTGGACTCAAAACCTTTTCCATTGCGTTCGAAATAGGGGATTTTTAGTTGCGAAATCGAGACGATTTAAATTTGAATTTGAATTAAATATATATATTCACAAAAAGAAAAATAAATAAATAAATAAACAACCAAGCACGTGTCCTCTTTAACAACACATGTTCACTTAGATCAACACGCGTTCGTTAAAAAAATTTGATTGAATGTCTCGTTCAAAAGAAAAAATCAAAAAGAAAACAAAAACTATTTTTTATTCTTTCATTCAAAAATCCAACACAGAAACTTCAAAATTGATAATGGCCGCCACTCAAACCAAGGTAGCTCGAGTTCGTATAAAAAAGATAAAAAAGAGATCGAACGAAATCTAATCGCGAGCGTGGATCACGAGTTGCTCGCATGGACATGCTCAGGAACGAAGACGAGGCGTTGTGTTGGGGGGTTGTTCGCGCATGATTGAAGAGTGAGGGGTTTTCGTTTGAGGTGACATCAGAAATTTGGTCGGCGGTAGGTGGTTCACGACCACGTGCGTGCATGTGAAGAAGCAAATGGGCTTCGATTTTTTTTTTGGCTTGGCAGTGGCGCACGATGGGAGACAGCAATGGATGTTCAAGCTAGGGTTTTGATTTGAGAAGACAGTGAGGTATAAATGATTTATTCGCTTCAATTTCAATTTGAAATATATAGGTGTACAGAGAGATTTTCAAGAAAAATATATATGAATTTTAAAATGATGAAGAGTTGTTATAAAATTTGATTTTTTTTAAATCTATATAAATTAACTTTTATAAGTGTATTGGTTTCAAAGGAAAAGGAAAAAAATACAAGTATAAGTATATCTATATAAATATATATATATACATATTTTCATTTACTAGGTTATTTTAAAATAATATATTATTGGTAATTAATTTATTTAATTAACTTATATAATTATTTTGATTATTAAAAATCATAAAAGGAAAATTAGTTTAAAATTTAATGATTTGTTTAAAATAAAAATCATTGGTTAACTAAATTTATTAAATGGAAATTTAATTTGTTCGATTGGTTCGAATATTAATAAAACCTTATAATGTTTGTTACAAGGTTCAAAAAATCGTGAAATCAAGCTAGAATGAAAATGGGTTGCATGCATAGTTGTGAGATCTTCTCACTCAATCGAATTGATTGTTTAATTTAAATAGTTAAATTTAAATTGTTGAATGTGCTTGGATGAATTTGATAATTTATCCGTTGGGTGTTATTATATATAGTAGTGTGTGTATATATATTGGAGCGATTTTCCTGCATTATACAGCAGATGAGACCCTATGCGTCGCATTATATAGCAGATGATATGATATGATCCCATATACCGCGGTATTCCACCTCAAGTGGAATTGGTGTTTATTTGTTGTGCTAACTTCTATGGACGCAGGGAAACAAGTTGGAAGGATCCAACTATATTCCTTAAATTGTTGAATTTATTACATATGTTGTGATGTGATTATTGATAATCCGTGAATGATTATATTGGCGATTGAAATTTATTGAAGGCTATGGTTTGGCCGAATATATTCTCGTAAAATACCAGAAATATAAAATTGTAATTTTAGAAATTAAATAGAAAACTTTAAGTAAATTCATTTTAGAGAATTAGATAAATTTAAAGGACGGAGTTTTAAAAGGGTAGAGATGGATTTTTGATCTCTTATTGATTAAATTTCAAATATGGGGAAAAGATTTTAGTAAACGATTTTGAGTAATATTGTTAAAGGTTGAAGAATTTATTTAATATTCGGATTTTAAATAGTTTGTGAGAAATAAAGGAATTTATTTTAAAAGGCAGTAATTTCTGGAAATCAATTTGAAATGTAATTTGGTGTTTGAAATAAATTTGGAAATCAATTTGGAATTTGATTTGGTGTTTGAAAGTGAATATTTGAGAAATAAATTTTGAAAATTATATATTAGCGGATATTTGGAAATATAAATTCACGATGGAAATTTGTAAAGAAAGGGGCGATTTGTTTTAGAAATAAATATTGTTTTATTTTTAAAAGTGTGGAAAGAAAATTTACGAATTTGAGATGCAAATTGAAATAAATCGAGAAAGGTTTATTGATAGGTTTAAATGGACTATTTTGAAATGGAAAGTGTATTTTCCCTAGAAAGCCGAGTAAGTTTTCAAAAGTAGCTTTTAAATATAAATTAAAATTTCAAAAGATTGGTTTTAAAACGAATATTTTTTTGGAGAAATTATTTTCTTAAATTGTTTTTAAAATTTTGAAGTAAATATTTATTGAGTTAATTATAGAAGCGATTATTTAAAGATTTAATTGATATTTGATTTAGAAAATGGTTATTTAAATAATTATACTCTATCAAATAATTTTATTTTTAAAATTAGTTTGGACTTGAGTTTATATGAGATATTGGTATAAAATTTCATAACTAATATTTTAAAATAAAATTTTTAAAATAGTTTTTATTTTAAATGTTTCCAAGTATATATTTTTTGATAAGTGATTTAAATTATTTTGAAGTATTCGGACTTGACAAATTTTCAGTGGAAATAAATAATATTGGAAATTTATTCCGTAAAAGGAAAGTGATTTGAAAATTATTTTCAAAGGGTTGAAGTGTGAAAATATATCTTGTGAAGATATTTTGAAAATAAATAATTTGGGAAAATTATTTAAATTTGATGGTTGTTGTGAATATTGTTGATAGTTAAATAACCGACTATCAGTATAAACAATTTCTAAAATTACTGAGGCTTAATGGTTGTTGTGAATGTTGTTTGATAGTTAAATAACCGACTATCAATATTGGCCCTTAAACCGCACTTGAATTTGCTTTTAAAATAAGCGCTCATTATTCGGTTAAGCCGGAAGAGGACTTTATTCCATAAAACCCATTCCGAATAATGATACGAAGAAATGGGATTGCATTTGAAGATGGTGTTGAAGACCGGGTATTTTCGAAAATGAAAGGATTGCCTGTCGAATGTCTTTGCACTGAGTTGCTTCGATATAGAGATTTAAACCACCCTTTGTGATGGGGAGTCCGGATGTGATTAGTGAATATCCGGATTTGCAAGGACTTCCTTAATTGGAGGAAATGCCTTTGGTTCCGTTCAAATCCGGAACGAACTTGTATGGATGTATGTCTGACATTACACTTTGAGATATAAAGCTGGTTTCTATCAAATACATTTATGTTGGTGGGTGAGAATTTATTCTCTTAGCTTAACACCCTTCTTCGAGAGGTACAAGCTCACAGCTTATGTCGTTGATGGTTACTAGTGATACATTCCCAATTTGGTAATGTGGCATGCTAAGTGTTGATCATTTTCGAAGCATGGCTTTTGTGAAAATCGTAGCTTTGTGGACGAGACTTCGTCGAACCTTACACCCCGGAAATGGTTGGAACAGGAAGGATGCGGCAAGGTTATGGGGGATGCGCCCCTCAAGGTATGTACATTTCCTTCTGGATAAAAAGTGGTATCTGGTATGGAGTCCAGATATTTAACTTATGTGGATAAAAAGTGGTATTCTGGTATAGAGCCTAGATTATTTACGATATGGCTGTTGGTTGTTGAGGTGCCTCAGATAAAGGTCGGTCTAGACCGGGGGGTAGCATACTCATGACAGTTAGTTACATAGTTACAGAGGTAACACGACCATGTGTTGGCAGAGAGCGGTTAAGTTCTTGGGCCGTCCCTCCAGAAGCGTACCTATTCGATAAAGGAAGTTCCTTAGCCTTGACCATTCGTTGGAAATCCAAACAAAATAATACGAGCCCTTTACAATTGCTGTTGTATAACCTGCCACCTCAGGTGGTAGCTATAGCAGGCATAATATAATGGTACCTATGCTGTCTAAGATTAATATTATACTTTCGAAATATTTTCCACACTATGCACTAGTAATAATACTAAAAAGAATTTGTGCATCAAGCATGTTTGACTATCATAATGAGAAATCTCCTCGACATGTGTGATTGCATTGTGTGTGTGGCGGGAGGCCTTACGGTAGTTTCATTTTCCAAAAGCATAGTGGAAATCTTTTCCTTTTCTTTTGTGCAAATAACTGTTTTAAGATCTCACACTAGTCCCATGACTGATCTGGAGTTTATTGTTCCCTTTCTAAACACTGGATGCCCATAATTTTCCACACGGACAGCCTAGAGTCAGGTTACCAGTAGTTCTGGAGCGAAGTCATAAAAGTTTGCTGTGGAGATCGGGAGATAAGCTGGATGGCGAGGCGTATCACAGTTATATAATGTTATTTCTTTTCCGCTATTGCATTATGTATGACTCAGATGTTGTAATGTATAAACTGATATAGTTCTTATGTTTAAAGATATTCATTTATCTATTATATATTGTATTGCTATGAAATTTTGAGATTTTGATATTGTTTCTATTTTCTTCTTCTTCTTTAACCCCAACGGCTCGGTTTTTAGACATTCGATTGTTCGGCATTTGATACAGTGGAAGTATCAATGTCGATTTTCGAAAGTCGAAAAATTGGGTCGTTACACGTTTCCTCCCTAATTTGAACCTTCGACCCAACCTTTCCACATTTACCACATGACCCGAGCCTCATTTTCCTCCCATGATTCAAGCTTCTTGCAGTGATTCGACCTAAGCATCCGTCTTTTCGAGCGATCAGCCTCACCCCAAACTTCCACTCGATTCCTTCAATGCCGCCAACTCCAGAGCACCGCCGCCTCCACCATTTCACTGTTGCTTTTAGCTCGCCTTTGTTGCTATCGACCAAATCCTAAGCTAGTCGTTGCCTTAGATCGCCACCGGTCCACTCTCCAGCTCGCTGTCTTCAAAGCTTCGACTAATTTTGCACTAAGATCGCTAAACCAAGCATGGTTTGTTGATTAAGATGTTCGTTTATAGATTTGGTTGCTCATGATGTTCATCGTAGAAAGGTCGAGTTAATTGCGATTGTATGGAGGAAGATAGTAAATTGAGTCTTGAGTTCTTCGTGGAACGACATTCGGGCCTTGCCTCAGTGTGTGACATGTTTTGCTGTCTTCGTCCATACGATCAGAATCAATTTGCACAAAGTGTCGTTGTTGATATAATACAACAAATTGTGGATTGGCCTTAGCCCTTCTGGAGAATTTGGATTTATCTCACTTGTTTTTGCTCGTTTAGAGTCACTGTACTAAGAAGAACTTTCTACATCACTTTAGACAACGGATCCGTTATCGGTCGTTGATCGATAATGGGTAAGTATAGAGGAAGTAAAAACAAAAGAAAATGATATAGGAAGTCCTTTTCCTTTTCCGCTGTGAGAAAACTATCTACACGGGATAGCGTTTGTAGCGTTTCGGACACCAAGCTCACCCCTATAGACAATACACTACACTTGCCCCGATACATACTTGAAATCTGATGTGTCAGCATGAATCATTATCTCCCCAGAGTTCAAGTGTTATAGGGGAAATTATTACTTTAGAATAGAA
The DNA here is from genome assembly GCA_030765085.1 of Allium cepa. Classification (NCBI taxonomy): domain Eukaryota; kingdom Viridiplantae; phylum Streptophyta; class Magnoliopsida; order Asparagales; family Amaryllidaceae; genus Allium; species Allium cepa. The sequence goes on from CM060931.1 coordinate 473,453,252, forward strand.
TTACCTGACCATTTTGGATCCGAGTTATGTTGTTTAGAATGAAGTATCCATCTTCTCGCTGTAAATCTAGCGGAGGAAGTCCGATGCTTCCGAAAGCCGAGTCATCATCCATTGCCCTTTCCCCTTCCACTTTACAAGCTAAGTATGGCCAGTTAGTTCCAATCGGTTTGGCTTGGATCGAACTCCTCCCAATTTTAGAGTTCTTCTCAACCCGCCGAAGAGAGTTTCTTTTGTGATTTCTGCCAAGGTCCTGCATAATATCTACATGGTGGCATACCGGAGGAAGACGTGCGCATTTAAGAGAAGAATGAGTTTTCTCACATGCCACCTCCAGGATATACCGCTTGTCAGCAGTATATGTGCCAGAATTGATCTGTGCCCCCCATTAACGACTTTTTGTGCAAGATCATTTCGAATTTAGGAATTGCTCCATTCAAGATTCATTCCAATAGACACGCCATCCTAACTTGCTTGCACATCCTTTTCCTACGTACATCCAATCATGCTCCGAGATTTAACGAGTTGTGGTTCTTTCATTCAAGAGAAGAGATGAGTGCCTGTCTTTGGTTGTAAATGATGCTCAAAGGAATCATAAAATTGTATTACAGGTACCGAGCAACGTATCCCAATTCAAGACCCAATACTTCTTCCTCGGATGCTCTGAGGGATTTAACTGTCTTTAGACAATGGGGGGTAGGTTCTCTTTCTTACTTATTAAGTTTCGACGTATCGGTATAGAGTTTCTAACAAGTCGAATACTTCTTGCAGTTATTCCAAGGCCGATCATGGAATTGCCTCTTGATGAAACTTTTCGAACCGTGAAGGCTATAGATTCTAGGGAAAGATCCATTTAAGTCTTGTTGACTGGTGAAAACTTGCTCCGATATGGATTATTGCACCTGGGGTGATCGACTGTTCCAGTTGAGGTCCCTTCTCCTTCTCGATCCAGGGTACGCACGTGATCTACCTCCTCTTCTCATGGTTCCAAAGAAGGTGCTTCTCAAGAAAGAGAAGGCTTGTCCGAAGAGTCAGCCGAAGAGACTCACGAGGGAAGAGATGTTGCTATGACCGGAGTTAGTTGCACGGCTAAAATGCCTTCGATTTTGGAAGAAGGAGAATAGGATTTCAAACAGAGAGAGGGAAAAGCTACACTGGAAGCTGAAGACGAGGAGAGTGAGATTGATGGGAGTAGCGATGAGTCCTACTTTAGTGATGATTATGTTTTTGATGCAGATTCAGATGGTAGAGATTCTAAATCGTGCGATGAGACCCCAGGATGAGCCCTACTATCTCATGCTCTCCTCCCCTAAATATAGTCAAAAATGATGGTACTCCAAATGTCGTACAACGTCAGGATTCCCCTATCAAAGATGCTGGTGTAGATTTCAGAGACTTAAGCGACATGTACATCGAATTTAACATAGTTATAGGGGAGATCCCAAGTTTGGATAGATGTCTCCTCGTTCGGGAGATTTTGCACCCGAAGTTAGCACAATTCCCCCATGATGGCTACGACTACCCGATCAAGTTTATGACATCACTTTAGGCCTTCCTATAAGACACATTACATGTTTTACTAGGGTTACAATCACTTACACACATACTGTTCGTTCTTATTCTCTGTTACTAAGATCTTTTATTTTTTTCTTCGTGTTAGGTATGACGAGAGGACGTGGCTTTTATGATGATCAAGAAGAAATTACCGACTCTCAACATTGGTCCAAGCGTTCTTCGGGCTATCACCACCCCCATGAGATGGTATAAGAGTATAAAAGAAGAAAAGATATAGAAGCCGAAGCTCGTCGCGGAGATGAGAGGGAATGGAGCTGAATATATAAAGGTGGGTATGAAAAGAGTAAGACTTTCGATGAGAGAGAGGAGCCGTCGAAGAGGTCTAAATTTGATCGGGGTTCCCATTCTTCATAACAACAAGATTTTGCTCAGACGCTCTCTTCAACGGGTCAGGAAATCCTGGTTACTTCTGCCTTATTCCGTCTTCAACATACATTCCATCATTTTTTGTTGCTCTTGCCCCCAACACTTCATTCCCCACTGGGGATCCGCATGTATTCTTCCATTTGGTCCTCCCAGGCTTAGGGCAGCGCTCCCTAGGTGGTTCTTAAGGGGGTTAAGTTTAATCGTGATCTCCATCCTGTTCGTAAAGATTCATATATGCCACATCTTTAGGCTATCTATATTGATTTAGAATAGGCCGAAGGATGAAAAATTATGCAAACAACTAGCTGACACGAACCACAACAACTAACAGGAAATCGTTTCTTTTAATTTAGAGAAGGATGATTTTGAAAGGGCGTAAGTGGAATGCGATGCCATGGTCAAGCAACTAGAGGAGGAAAAAAATGTGGCGCTTCGAGAAAAATTGTTGTAGGAGTTGAAAGAGGTGCAAGTGAAGATTAAGATCGTCCTTAGAGGGAAAATCAAAAAGGTGCATGTTGAAGAAGTTAAACTGAAAGCGAAACTTGATGCCCCGATGCGATCATTAAGGCCCAGAGGAAGACTATCTCTGATCACGACAAAATCGTTGAAGATCACAATAAGATGATCACCGAATATGGAGAAATCGTCAAGCTGCGTGATAAAACAATTTCCGACTAGGCCAAAATGATTACTACGCTCCAGGACTGAGTTGTGCAGCTTAGCGTCGATAAAAATCACGTCGAGGTTAAGAAGGCCACTGTCATGTCGAATTATTGGGAGCTTTAGGATGCTTTTGAAAAGAAGATGGACGAGACCATTTTGAATTTTTATGTCAACTTTCTACTGCATCAGGGGAGCCTCAGCTAGTTAGGCCCTAGATTCCCGCGCACTCTCGCTGTGATTTGGGGGGAAATCTTGACCGGCTTTCATGACAATGGAGATGTTTATGCCGAGTGAGAGTTAGGGAACGCTACCTCAATGAAGAATCAAAGAAGGAGTTGCTATAGGGCCACGAATGGATCGAGAGAGAGAAAGAAGCTGCTAATGCTTCCATGACAATACTTGCCGAATCACTTACGGGGCCTTTTATTTCTGGTGCCAGCAAACAATCGGGGTAGCCTTGAGATCCTATCAGGAAGTTCTGGGCTTGAGGCTTCTCCTCGAATTGTAGATCCTCGAAAAAGGGTGAAGGCGGCGAGTATGAAGTTGAAATTCTTGGTCGTTCTTACGGTGCAGGTAATCTTCTTGTTTTCTATGAGTTCGGAAGCTTTCAGCTTACGCCGCAAGAGAAGGAGGAATTTAATGCTTTCCTTTTTGATCTTATGCATTCTTCTGCCTTATCTGCCGATCTTCCAGCTTCCTCGATGCCTAGACCTGCTGCTATTTCTACTGCTTTCGTGCTTATTTTCGTACCTGGTCAGGTCACGGTATCCGTCTTTGGCTCGCAGCTGGGGTCGGAGTCCAAGAAGACCTCCACACTTCATGGCTTGGATGACCCTTCCGTATCTTTGGAAGGTGACATAACGGCAGTCAATTTTTAGGAGCAGGAAGTTCATATTAAGCAGCCACACAAGGCTCAAGAAGAACTAGTCGCTATCAAGAAAGAGAAAGTCGAAGTGATCAAGGCATCGAAGAGCTCCCGGAGGTCTTCGAAGCATAAAACAAAGGCAAGTCATCTGAGAAAGTTGCAAAGCAGTTGGAAGACATCTGCTCCGAGGAAATAGTTGACATTACTGGTAGTGATAACACTCCTGAGGCGAAGTAGAAATTCTGAATGAAAGGAGGGAAAGTGAGTGGTGGAAAGAAGCGTTGAGAAGATTAGATGGTTGCTGATCTTCTTTTGATTCATATTGTGTTGATTTTTTCAAGTGCCGAGTCTGCACTTAGTGTTTTTTTGTACTGTCGGTACTTTTCTTTTGTTGACCGGCATTGTGTGGGTACAGCCCTCATGTTTTGACCTTTTATAAAAGAAAGTTATAAGTAATACATTGTTGATACTTTGATTATGCTTTTACTTATATGTTCTGTGCACTTATGCTCGTTTTGTTTACACTAATTTGGTTATGTGTGTTCTATGCATTTATGTTTACTCTATATACTCTCAATTCACTTTATCTAGTCTTGTGATTACTGTAGAAATTCTTTGTTTGGTGTAACAAAACTTGTGAAATTATTGTTTTTAAGTATTTTTATTTAAGTACCTGTGTATGCCCCTCAGTTCACAGGGTTGTTTACTTCAAACAATTGACAAACAACTAGTAACTTATGGTTTAAATAGTTTGCATACTAAAACTTGAAATTTGACTAAGTCACAACTTGACTATTCTTCTTTCGAAAGTTTTATAACTTTAGCACGTAATCCAAGTTTTTATGCGGTATTATGGTAAGTATGCAACATATGCATGTTAGAAATGTGCACATTGTATGAGTTAATTGTAGGCAGTTACATATTATCAGCTTTAAATGTTACGGTTAGTCATTGACTGTCAGCAGTTGAAGTTTTCCGCTGGTTTGTATCACTCTGATTTTGTTGGAGTCGTGCCTATTGCTTCCAATAATGGGAGTAGGTCAATTCTTGTCATTCCTACGGTGGGTAAGTTTCTTGGTATTACCGGGGCAACTCCGGTACTTAGAAGTGCGTGTGGTTTTATGGGATATGCGATTTTCGAAAGTATGTGTGGCTTAAATGCGCGACTTTTAGGATTGATATGGCCTGTCAATCCGGAACGGTTTTGATACTTCTCGGTGTTGCCTATCTTTGGGCAATGTGAGGAGTTTACATTTTAGGTGCATGATTTCATGGCTCCAAGGGTTAATGCATGGCTTATGAAATGCGCGGCTTTTGGTACTCCTCGATGTTTCCTACCTTCAGGCAAAGTGAGGAGTGTATGTTTTGAAAGTTAATTCGTGGCTTATGGGATGCGCCACTTTTGATATTCCTTAGTGTTACCTGTCTTCAGGCAACGTGAGGAATTTGTTTTAAAAGTTAGTGTGCAGCTTTTGAAATGCATGATTTTTAGTACTCCTCAGTGTTGCCTATCTTCGGGCAATGCATGGTGTTTACGTTTGAGCCTTCTTGATGTTGCCGGGACAATGATTCTTAGGAGGAGGAGAACGGGTTCGGCCAACCTAACGGTTTGAGTGAATTTGCTTCCATCGACCCGGTAGGTAATTAATATGAACACAATTTTGTTGGTTTAAAAAGCAAATCTATTTTATTAAGGAAAGCAGAGTAGATTTTTGCCTATTTGCATGGGATGGCATATTTTCTGAAAAAGAGAGTACATATGGTAGTTTTCAGATGAAGTAACGGTGGAGCGATTCTCAATTCCATGCCTTGGTAATTTGGATTCCATCAACGGTTGCTAGCTTGAAAGTTCCATCCTTTAGATTTTGATTGATGACATATGGCCCTTCCCAATACGGCCTGAAGGCCTCTGGAATAGGATAGACTGGCTTGAGCAAAAATCTCCCACTTTGAAGTTTTGGTTGTGAACTTTGGAGTTGAAGTATTGCGCGACCCTTTTTTGGTGGGCAGTGGTTCTCAACTCGGCTACTTCAGTTCTTTCATCAATCAAATCTAGTGATTCGAGTAGAAGCTGCTTGTTTTGTTTTTAATTAAAATTTTGCCTTCAGTGCGAGAGGACTTTTAATTCAACATGAATCATTGCTTCTAAGCCATATACCAGAGCGAATGGAGTATGGCGGGTTGTCACTTTGTGGGTAGTTCTGTAAGCCCATACTGCGAGTGGAAGTTCATCAACCTAGATTCCTTTTACTTTAGTTAGTCGCTTTATGACAGTGGACTTGATGATCTCATTTACTGCTTCCACCTGCCCGTTTTCTTGTGAATGAGCTACCGTGGAAAAGTTCTTCTCAATTCGGAAGCGTTTGCAGAAGTCCTTGAACTCAATGCTTTCGAATTGAGTTCCATTGTCAGTGATGATTTTTTATGGCACTCTAAACCTACAAATAATATTTTTAGTAACAAAATTAAATGGTGGCTAGTGGCGCATCGTCCCATTTTGTGAAATAATCAACGACAACAATAGCGTATTTAGTCCATCCTTTTGCTATTGATAGGATACCAATCAAGTCGATTACTTATATTGCAAAAGGCCACCGACTGACCATTTGCGTTAGCTCTATTGAAGGAGTTCTTTTGATTTTCTGAATCTTTGGCAACGATCACATCTTCTGGCGTAGTCTGCAGCATCATAGTTTATTGTTGGTCAGAGGTATCCGTAGCGGAGGACTTTTTTCATAAGGGTCTGCCTCCTAGTGTGGTCCTTGCCTTCGCCTTCATGCACTTCCTTCAGGATTCATCGGGCTTCATCATCAGACACATGTCTAAGAGGGGGGGTTGAGAATCCCCTTTGTTATAGTATTCCATTTTGTATCATGAATCATAGCGCCTTTCGAAGAAGATTTTTTCGTCGATTTTGGTCAGTTGGAAGGATCCCTGCAAGCAAGTAGTCCTTTATTAGCGTTATCCACTTCTCTGGTTCGATGGTGATTTTGAGGATCCGGTCGACATCCATTTCGTCTATGTTAGGGTGGTCAGAGTCTCAACTGGGACTAGTCGTAATGACTGAGCTTCTCCGGAGCTTGCCAGTTAGACAAATAGTCCGCCTTGGTGTTTTTCTCCCGCGGGATGTGGGTTATGGTGTAATATTCTACATTGCTTAGCAATCCTTTCACTTTAGATGGATACGAGCAAGGTTTTAACCCCATGCCCGTTATTCCCCTTTTACTTAGCAGACGAATAGCTGGGAGTCGCTGTAGATGTGAACGGATTTTATCTTGAGCTCTTTCACAACTTTTAGCCCTACTATTAATGTTTCATATTTTGCTTCATATTTGTTGCGGGAAATTCCAAACGTAGGGCATAGAAGATGGCTTGTCGTTCAGGGGTTTCAAGTACTACTCCCACCCCCGAAAATAGGTTGTTAGATGTGCCATCAATAAAGAGTTCCGTCTCCACTTCCGATGGTGCTCTTCTTTGTCATCCCATACAGTAAACTCGATGATGAAATCTGCTGACGCTTGCCCATTGATCGCTTTTCTTCGATGGTAAGTAATATCATATTGGCTCAGTTCACTATTCCACTTGAGAAGTCATCCTAAATTTTCAGGTCGGTATAGTACTTGTTACAGAGGTTGATCAGTCGGTACTTTGATTGGATGCACTTGGAAATACAGTCCTAGCTTCCTAGATGCGACCAGGTGGTAATATGCTAGCTTTTCCAGCTTTGGATAATTTTCTAACAGCTTTCTAATGTAGTATACCGGTTGTTGGATTTTCTCTTCTCCACGCACAAGCGTAGGGCTTAAAGCATGAGGTGAGAGTGCTAGGTAAATGAATAGGTCCTCTCCATCCACTGACTTTGACAGGATTGGCGGAGCTTCCATGTGTTGCAGTAATTCTTCGAATGCAGTTTAGCATGTTGCATTCCATTCGAAGTTTTTCTTTCATTTTTTCAACGCATTAAAAAAACAGTATGCACTTGTCGGTGGCTTTCGAGATAAATCAGCTTAAAGCCACGACCTTCCCATTCAGGCTTTGCAATTCTTCTTGTTCTTCGGGGTTTGGACTTCTCGTAGGGTTGTTATCTGCTCTGGGTTTGCTTCAATGTCCCTAGCACTTATGATGAATCCTAAGAATTTTCTAAAGGTTACTCCGAAGTGACATTTAAGTGGATTGAGTTTCATTCCATATTTTTGGAGTATTTCGAACATTTCAGCGAGATTGTCTAGGTGATTGGCAGCTGCTTGTGATTTGACTAACATTTCGTCGACGTAAACCTCTATAGTTTTCCCTATTTGGTGTTTGAAGATGGTATTTACCAATTTTTGATAAGTTGCCTAGCGTTCTTCAAACCAAATGGCATTACCTTATAGAAGCATAGCCCTAGGTCGGTGATAAAGCTGATGATTTCTTGATCAGGTTCATGCATTAGGATTTGGTTGTACCTGGTGTATGCATCCATGAATGATAACAGCTCATGTCCAGCCATTCCATCCACAAGTTGGTCTATTCTGGGGAGAGGGAGGCTGTCTTTTGAGCAAGCTCTGTTTAAGTCCAAGTAGTCGATATAGGTACGCCACTTCCCATTAGATTTTTTGACTAAGACTGGGTTAGATATCCATTCATGATAAGTTGCGTCACGGATGAAACCGTTAGGCATTAACTTATCCACCATTTCTCTTAATGCCTGGGACTTTTCAAGACCCACGTTGTGCCTCTTTTGCTTTACTGGTGTGAACTTGGTGTCAATGTTAAGCGCGTGGCATGCAATTTTCGGTAACACCACACATATTGGAATGCCTCAATGCGAACACATCCAAATTGGCGCAAAAAAATTTACTAAGTTCTAATCGCATCTTGGTTCTAAGGTGCAATTCAGTTTTCAAGACTTTAGTTGGGTTGTCCATATCGACTGGGACAGATACCTTCAATTATGCCGGTGATGCTCGATCCTCCCTTGAACTCTTCTTTCTAGGGCCCAAAGCCTTCTCGAATCGACTATGATCCCCGAGCCAAGGGCGGCTCTGTAGTTGTTATTCAGTGGGTTCATGAATGTGGAGTGTTCTCCCTGCATCCTTCCCCTTTTCCTTTCTTTTCGACTTGCGTAATTCTGCAATGTAGCATTCCTGGAGGCACATTAATTTCCTTTCACAACCCCAATTCCGTTTATTTTAGGGAACTTCATGGTAAGGCACCATTGGGCTAGAGCTATTCTGAAAGCTTCTAGTGCGGGCCGTCCTAAGACGGCGTTATATGCGGACATTCCATCCACGATCACGAAAGTCTGAATGAGGGTGACCCTTCGCTCACCCTCTCCAAATTCCATCGACATGTCAATTGTTCCCACAGGTTGTTTGGGTTCGCCAGTAAACCCTTGGATCTTTGTTTGGCATGCAGACACGCTTTTCACATCAATCTTCATTTTATCAAAAGTACATTTGAAAAGTATATTAATAGAACTTCCACTATCGACCAACCCTCGTTGAACCACAGTGGGAGTGATTCCTACTGTCACCACCATTGGACCGAGAGTCGGAGCTTCGATCACTTCGGTGTGCCGATTTCGAAACACTACATCGTCACCCAAAAATTTCCATAGCTTGGCTGGAGTTTCATTTTATTGCAAGACATGATTCCTTTGGAGCATGCTTTAACGAACTTACATACCACTCCATCTCTTCCCAATTTCTTTGCACAAGGTGTGGTCCACCAGATATCGTTTCAATAATAACTCTTTGGTCAGTTCGTTCGGACCCCTCTTCACTAATTCCGGCTTCCTTTGTTCTCTATGAGCTTGAGGAGATGTGGGTTGATTAGGGTTCTGTGACTTTCTCACGTACTGTTAGAGCTTGTTTTCCTAGATCAACTCTTTAATTACGTTCTTCAGATGGAGGCATTCATTTGTGTTATGACCATGAGTTTTAGGGAAGTAGCAGAACTTTTGAGCGTTTTTGTTGTATAAATGCTTCCTTCATAGGGATTTTTTGTATTCCTCAATCCCCTATGTTGTGAGATAAATATTTTTCAAAGTGTCATTTAGAGGGGTGTAGTATTTAGGCCTAAACCATTTAAGTCTTTTACTGTTGCAATTACCATTTCTTTTGCTGGAATTTTGGTTTTTCCACTTTTGATTTCCATCTTTCCCTGTGATTCCTTCAATAGTCCCAGAAGCATGCATGTTTTGATTCATTGCCATGTCACTTTTCTCGAAGTTCATTGGTTGCACACTAGTTGACATCCTTTCCAGCTACTACACTTCCTCCAATCTTAGGTATTAACTTGTTTTACGATTGAATTCTTTCCTTGTAGCAGGTTGCTTCATCTTAATCAACTTTTGGAATTCGGTCTCGGGGTGAATGGCATGGACAAACGCCATAAAAACCATATCCTCATTTGGATTTCTCGCTTCCGTTACTACGGTGTTTAACTAGGTCATGGAGGATTTTAGCTGTTCATTTCGTCCCTGGAATAGTCCTGGTACGGACATCACATCTTTAGGTTGCGCTACATGGAGCCTGAACTGGCCAAGGAATCTTGTCTTTAGTTGGTCAAAAGTGGAGATATATCTCGACGGAAGCCTACTGAACCACATAGACGCATTTCCTTCCAGAAAGATAGGAAAACACCTGCACCAAACAGCTTCAGAAGCATTAGCTCCATCCATGTACCAACTACACTTGTACAAATGGGGTATTGGGTCTTTTGTCCCGTTATAAGACGGGACAGTTGGCATTGTGAAATTTTCCAAATACTTCTCATTTAAGATTTCATCAGTAAAGAGATTCCGACTTGGTACAGATCCCTATTCATTACTCTTATATTTCTATTCTCGTTCATTAATCGTTTGACCATGTCCGCTATGTATGCCTCTGATGTCGGATATTCCCGAGGACGGCACTCAGTCACTGCCCCAAGTTTTTGGCTATGAAAATCTTCTTGGTGAGTGGGCTGAAGCATAGACTCTCATGTCTTTAGGAGAGCCACTCCCACGTGGCCCATTGGCTTGCGGTTGACCTAACCGGGGTAGTTTGACCATTCCTAGTGTTATTGAGTGCATCGACATTTTCTTCCAACTTGTCATCTTGCTATCCATTTTCTGAGTTGGAGAGGTCCATAGCTATATCTTCCTATGGGGACTTTCCCCCTTTATTCAAGTTTAGAATCAGTTGCCTTGTGGTGAGCGAGGTACTTGTATTTCCTTCCATGTTGAGTCCTGTTGTCACCCTTTTTTGTGGCTATTTTCCGCTTCTTCTGTTTAGACCAAAAATGGTAGAATTTTCTTGCTCTATAATAGCTGCGAGTTCAATTGTAATTCTTGCAGCAGGATTTGACTGTAAGGTTAAGGGAGTGTTAAGCTTATCCATCAGAGCCTTCTGGCTACTTTCTATTTTTGGTTAATCTCATCAGCCATCTTATTCAACTCATCCCCACTAACGACTTCGTGCTGACTGGAGGATGTTGGAGCCTGATTTCCTAAGTTAGCAGCATTTACTTCAGTTTGTCGAGGACTGACATCTTCTCCAACTATTACTACCCTTATGGATCTTCTAGAAGCCATTGATTCCAAGCGGTATATTTTTCAAGCAAAGATTGTGGATTTATCTTATGGACCTATCTGATCAAAAGTAGATAGCTAGATTTAAATCCTGAGTTGGGTTCTCAGTGAAAGCAGCAAAATGTTAACCTAAAAAATAGATCAATACCCTGGACTGGGTGTGAAGTACTAGCCCTGTTCACACAGATCGTTAATGTAGATAATAGATGTAGAAAGAAACCAGTAAGAGAAAGAAGACAAGAAACTTTTTATAGTGGTTCGGCTGTTAACGAAGCCTACCGTTAGCGCCAAAATTGGTTACTAACACCCAATCCAGATGAAAGCACCAACCAATGATCATAGATCACTGATAGAATGTATGTAGAGAGTAATAATGTGAAGAATAATCAAAGTTAAAAAAGAAAAAATAACACATGATTTATAGTGGTTCGGCTGACTCCGGCCTACGTCCACTCTAGAAATTCCCTTTTTATTTATGTTAGAATCAATTATAGTTACAATCCAGAGTTTTCAGAACAATAATGGCAGAGTAGCCTTAGTAAGGAAGAAGAAAGGAATCAGAATGAGCATCCCTTTTCTGAAGCCCCACATGCTGTATTTATAGACAAATCCCGAGTTACTGGGATTTCCGAGTAGTCTAGGCCCATCAAGACCATAGCCAAGCCAACATCCTTCATCATGACCGATCCATACTGCCATGTCGATCGACCTATGCCGATCCACTCCATACTCTAGTATGTTGATCCACTTCAACATGCTGATCCGTTCCATCGATGACCGAGCCACACCATCCAATCCCAAGCTCCATATGTTGATCCCTTGCCTCGCTCGCTGACTGACCCACTATGGTTGAAGCACGCATCACCGACCCATATGCACCGACCCTAACTGACCAAACCATACAGTCAAACTCCAATGACCAAATGCTCACGAACGACCTAGAAACGACGACCCAGGTCACCACCAAGCCATATCTAATGAGCTGCTCAAATGCCGAGCCAACTCCAATGCCGAACCATCCAAATGCCAAGCCATATCCATTGCCGACCCGCTCAAATGCCGAGCCACCTTCAATGTCGAACCATCCAAACACCGAGCCATTTCCAATGCCGAACCGCTCAAATGCCAAGCCACCTCCAATGCCGAACCATCCAAATGCCGAACTATTTTAACTAGCCGATCCAATCCAACATGACAATCCATGCATGACTTTCTCTCCCTGGCCGAACTGCATACGACGATCCACCTTTGAGCCACCTTGACCGAACGACACAGACCAAACAACCCATGACTGACCATCTATCCATCCAACCATCTCAAACCCATCGTATTCCAATCTCGACAAACCGATAGTCGATTTAGTTAAATCCGCCTGCTGATGGCCTTGCCAAAAGGCGGGTTAACACCTACATCCACTTTATAATGTTTATCATAGACTGGTTACTGTTACAAGATGTATTTGATTACAAAGCTTTTGATTATCTAAGCTAGATTGAATCTCCAAGGTTGGAATCACTGGTGAATCACAGTGAATTCCTTTGAAGATCGTTATGAGGGTGGTGAGGAATGAAGAAAGCTTCCAAGTATAGTTTCAGCAACCAGCCCGGAAAAGATCTTGTGTATGTTGTAGATAGGATGGTATTTATAGAGATTGAAGAGCTATTAGGCCAAGCTTGTTCGCTAGCTATTTGCAAATGGTCACAAGAATATGCAGTGGAGTTTAGCTCGCGACCCGAGCCAAAATCATGGATCACTAGCGATCCATAGCATTAGATCGAGTGTGAGCTAATTAATTAGCCTTTTCCTCTGCTTCACTTTGTTTGCGTTCTATGGTCATGTATGTATCGCAAGAGATCCATACACTTAGCATATTTTTCAACTTTGGTGTCTGAATTATCTTCGTTCTCTTGTGCCAACGTTGTTTGTGCAGTCTTATTGCGCATTGCCTTGTTTTGATGATGGTTTACTGGATGTATTTGGCTACTGATTGGACTGATGGATGCTCATCTCTTGACTAAATTAACTCAAAATCTCATCAAACTCAGTCACCACTTCCGTAATATGGATTGGATCACGATGTAAGAAAACAAGTTGAACACTGAGCAGTACCCATGGATCGCTAGCTATCCATAGGACATGGATCGCTAGCAATCCATATCCTTCGAGGATTTTCTCATCCTCTCTTCTTGGCTCTCTTTAGCTCATTACTCTAACTCCTTTAGTTGACTTCTGAGCTATTCTGACTCGACTAAGTTATTCTGACTTCTCTTGGATCCGCTTAGGTTAAAAACCTAGATATTAATATTACCATAAAAGGTCATTTCCTAAATATCTTTGATGACGTCACCTATGAAATCATCCATAAAGTTTATTCTATAGATGGTAAAAAGTTTTGTTTCATTTTCTTAATTTCCTAGGAAAAAAGTTAACATTATCGATATTTTTTTAAAGTATTTATTTTTGTAAACATTTTTCCAAAATAAGTTTACCATCATTACTTATGATTTTAAAAGGGGATAAAAATCTTATTAAATCATTTTAATAACATTTAATTCAAGAATCAAGTATTTAAATAATTCAGATATTTAAATACGAAGTGTCCGCAACTCTGGGTCGTTACACAAAATCAAACTTGTTTTAGCTTACTATCTTCTTAATTCAAGAGTAGTAAAAATTCTACTTTTAATTTTCACAAAAACACTTAGCTTTAATTTCTATAATGATTCGAAAGTTTCAAAATGTCCAAAATCATCGAAAATCCTGGTTCATGTTAACAAATGAAAACTTCTAAACAAAAACATCAACATGATAAGTATACCATACTGTCCTAATGCACATGATACATGTGTCTATAAAATAACTTAACAAAGTTCCACTTTCTTTAAAGAAAAAACATCAAAACGAAACACCCGAGTTTTATTTCAAATCATTTTGAAATAATAATATATACATATACCTTCTGTTTATCAAATTGTACTTTCAAGATTAAATCAAATCAGTTTTACCACAACTACTCTGTAGCAAAATACTATGGTAGCATCCTCCACTTTGAAACTAAAAATAAACACCAATGATGCTGAGTAATCACCAAAATTATTCTAAGCGGTAGAATTGAGTTCAGTACATCCAAATCATGCTTTTGGGACTTAACCAAAATCATTTTCAAAGTGGTATCAAATATTTTATATAATAGTATTGAGTATTGTGATTTCAATTTCATAAACCTATTTCCTAAATATTTATTTTCAAATAACACTATCATTATGTCTTTAAAATCTAGAAAACCATTTTCAAAGAAACTGGGATTTAAGTTATCAAAATATCATTTTAAATCCTCTTCATTTACAAAACATATTTTTATAAAATCATTTTCTTAGAAAATTTATATTTTATTAGAATAAACTTCTAACCCAATAACTCATTGAATTCCATATTCAAATTGTGAAACTTAATTCATAAGGTGTTTATTACAATGCACCCACAAGTACTATCTACCCAATTCAGGCACTGAAAATGTAAAATTGTTCACAAATTGGTCGAGCACAAATCAACAATTAACAAAAAATAGTCAATGCTCATAAACTGGTCGAGCATGACTAAGTCAATAAACAAAAAATAATAGATAAACATCATTAGTCCCTACATTAGTTAGACCGCACTATCAATTTATACTTATATACATAACTAATATATAACAATTACTTATAGGATCTCATGTATAATACACTCAACTCATTCTAGGGTGTCGCTTATCCTATCTCTAATGATTCATACGCAGTCAAAGCTAAGGTTATCGCTTAACCTTTAACTATGATACCAAGTATAATGATTTTCTTTTTCAATCCTCAAATGTCGACACTAATACTTCTACGGTATTCATGTGCTGAGCGCTCAAGTGCTAGAAGTACAAATTGTTAGGGTAAAATAAAAGAAAAAGAAATGGAATAAGGAAAAAGTGAACACAACATCACAATCTCATAACAGAATGATAATATATAATATCAAAAGACAATACAAATGGTCAATCTATGATACATAGCATTTTAGAGTTGGAAACATAAGCACTATCATTAGCCTGGACAGTTGTAACAACCTATCTTTATATATGTTGATATATACGACACAGAAATGCAGCGGAATAAGAATACTATAGCAGGTGAAAGAATCCAGCTCATCACCTCGAGCTCCAGCAAACATCAACAAAATCATGCCTTTCCTAGACTACTTAAAAGAGCATCCATGGAAATAAAGGAAATATAAAACCATGAGTCAAACATAAGTCTGGTGTGAGAAACTCAAGAAATATGTGTCTAACTTATAACAATAACTTTTATGACCATACATATCACAGTACAGTTTTCCACTCGAAAGAAACCAAACCATACAATAAGTATATAGGCTGATATAATAGATAATGTCTATGGTGCAGAATATAAATCAAAAAATAGCTATGTCAATTGTGCACCACAATAATAATAGGTATACATTAATACCACTAAGATGCATTCGTATATATGTTAGGATTTCCATTAGAGGTGCCCCCGGTGCATCTATAAGGGTCATTCTAACAAGGTTCATAGATATCCTTCCGAGCATCGTATATCTCTAGATAAAATATAGCATAGGGAAGCCATAGTTTGTCCATGCCCGATCACGTGGCTTCGAGTATCATCATTCTTGCATGCATCTCCAAAAGTGTCACTAGATATACAACGATATACCCTTGGGTTAGCTATACCCTTGGATATGCCTCCTACTCTGGTTACTATCATTATCAATGGTGAAGTCATGTTCAGCTTCTCATCACACGAGTCATCATCACTTGAATAGATATTGAATCTCTTACAGGATTCCAGCATTTCGAATAGATTACAAATCCCTATATGGATTCCGACATCTCAAACAGATCATGAATCTCTACATGTATTTCAGCATCACAAAAAGATCTTGAACCTCCATATAGAGTTAAATATATATGTCCTTCGATGAATGCTAACACTATCCTCTCTCTTGGGGTTTCCCTCAAGATAGTCCCACATGATAACATTGTTAGAAATGTTAACTTTGACCTTTCCATTGGACTTAACCTTAGGATAGACAGTGTAACTTTATGGTCCTTGAGTGACCATAAAGTGTCATTTTTCCCAATTCAGCATTAAGTGTTTATCCTTGCATCATTTAAGAACCAACTCAAGATGGTGCAAGCAATCAGAAAAAGAGTTTTCACAGATAGAAAAATCGTCCATAAACACTTCAAGAAATCATTCGATCACATCAGAAAAGATGCTGACCGTGCACTTTGAAACATAGTAGGAGCGTTACAAAGGCCAAAAGGCATACGTCGATAAGCAAAAGTGCCAAAGGAACATGTGAAAATGTTTTCTCTTGATCTTCAAGAGCAAATGAAATTTGGTTATAGCTGAAATAACCATTAAGAAAGCAATAGAATTCTTGGCCGGCCAAATGTCCGAGCATTTGGTCGATAAAAGGAAGAGGGAAGTGATCCTTAACTGTTGTAGCATTTAGTTTTCGATAATCAATGCAACACGCCAATCCGTTCGAGTACAAGTTGGAATAAGTTCATTAGAATTGTTCTTGACAACGGTAAGTCCAGAATTTTTCTGTACAACATGCATTGGGATAACCCATGAACTATCAGAGGTTAGGTGTATGATACCATTGTCAAGAAGTTTCAGAATTTCTTCCCACACTACATCCCATATTTTTAGGTTAAGCCTTCTTCACATGTCACGAATAGGCTTGTCATCATCAATTAAATGGATGCGATGTTGAACAAGAGTGGGACTAATTCCATTTATTTCGGTTATCGACCATCAAATTGCTTCCTTGTTTTTTAATAGAATCAAAAGTAAGGAAGTTTCTTGATCAAGAGAGAGAGTTGTAGAAATTATGACGGTAAATGTTTCTTTGTCACCTAAATATGTGCACTTAAGGCGATCGAGAAGGGGTACTTTAAGGTCCAACCTCGAGGATTGCTCGATCAAAGAATTTGGTTGAGATTCAGACTCAACTGGAAGCGATTCAAATGGGAGCGTGTATTCAATCTCATTGGGTATTTCGTGAAACAATTTTTCATATTCTGCCTCATGCTCTTCGTTATGGTCAATCATCTCGACTTCATGAATTACACTAACTTCCAACATTTGGTCACGTGGTTCATTCGATTGAATGAAAATGTTAAGATTCAAAGGGATGTTTCCAAAAAAAATTCATTGAACCATTGCGACAACTAATTAAGGCATTTGAGGTGCTAACAATTGTCTAACCAATATCAAAGGAATTTGACTCTTACGTTTGGTCATATATTGTGTTTCGAGAACGATAAAACCAATGGGGAATACGAATTGCCCTACTCTAATAAGCATGTCCTCAATTTCAGCCATGGGCTTCTTAATGGAATAATTGATGAATTGAAGCGTGACCTTTGTTGGTTTGAGCTCACCCAAGCCTAATTGTTCATACATAGAGTATGGAATCAAATTGACACTTGCGCTTAAATCTATCAAACATTTGTTGACCGTGTTGTCTCCAATTGTACATGAGGTTGTGGGGTAGGCAGGATCTTTGTATTTAACGAGAATGGATTGGGACATGACATCACTCAAACTCACCGCTAAGAAGACTATTTTAGGCACTTGAGTGTGTCGCTTTTGGGTACATAAGTCCTTAAAAAATTTAGTGTAAGTTGGGACTCTATGAACAATGTCAAGAAGCAGGATGTTAACTTTTACTTGTTTAAAAAATTTCAACATCTTTTCCATTTGGTCCGAGTGTTTCTTTGGTCAAAGATGATGTGGAAATGGAACATGATACTTAGTAGGTGGGTCTAGTTGAGTAGAAGAAGAATTTTATTAGAATTTGATTCGATGTTTGGTTACACATTTTGTTTAGATTTGTTTGTTTTGGAAGTGTCAAGAAGATTTTCCGGTAAATCATCTGGATTAATGACTTAATTATCGATTTGTTTACCGAAACGCAGAGTTGTGATAGCATTCAATTGGGTTACGTTGCTACCTTGAACAACATGGGCTGGATTCAAATTAGTATGTTGATTTATGGTATTTGGAACAGGCTAGCTTAAGAATGTGCCTCATTCACCTTCACTTACAGACATGGCTAGTTTACTCATTTGCATTTCAAGTTTTGATCTCAATTGAGTCATATTCTACATGTATGAGGTTAACAAATTTTGCAAGTTATTGTTTGATTGGAGGCTTTGAGTAGTTGCTTTAGCCAATGTTTCAAGACTTTTCTCAAGTGAAATTAAACGATTATTGTCTTAGGGAGAGGAAGTAAAAGATCGTTGCGGTTGATTTTGAGACGGGCTCATAAAATTTTGTTGAAAATGATTGAGTTGAAAGGGAGGATTCGAAGCATTATTCAAAAATGCTTGAAAATTGGGACGAACCAAATTCGTGATGGAATTGTTTTTTCCACGCAAAATTCAGGTGATTTCTCCAACCAGGATTATCGTTGGAGAGAATGGGTCATTTTTAATCTTGTTGAAAGCGGTTAGTTGTTCGACAGAACTAGGGCACTGGTCGGCTATATGATTAGGATTGTTGCATTTATAACACATGGGTTGAGAAGTTTGGTTCGATGAGAAAACATTGTCGAATTTGTTAATCATTGCGTCGATTTTAGCTTCTAAAGTTAAAGATGATCCTATCAAGTGATTAAATTGACTTTTTGTTTGAAGGTTCCATTGGGACGATTTTTCGGCTAGGGTTTTAGGAAATTCCTAGCATCGTCGTGATGTTGGGTGAGAAAGTTGCTTTGGTATATAGATTCTAGCATAGTTCATGAGCTATTTTCGAGTCCATCATATAAGATTTGGCAAAGCATCCATTTTCGAAAGTTATGGTGTGGACATTTTATCAAGAGCTCTTTATATCTTTCAAAATATATTCCCAATGGTTCTCCCCTGAATGATGAAAATTGCCTATTTCATTTCGAATTTTATTCATTTTTTCCAAGGGGTAGAAATTTCTTAAAAAAACTTTCACAAATTCTTCCCATGTTTTTATCAAGTTAGATGATAAGCTGTATGACCATTTTTTAGCATAATCCGTAAGAGCGAATGGAATTAATCGAAGTTTGATTTTGTCATCAAAAAGTTGTTTGAGTTTCATGGTTGTGCAAACTTGTTCAAATTTCATCAATAAAATATATGGGTCATCGTGCTCAAAATTACCCATTTTGGAAGCATGGCAATATGATTAGAACGAATTTCGAAGTGGTTACCAATTGGGGCGTGTAACGTGATACAAAAGGAATAGAAACCCTATCGAGACATAAGAGTTCGAAGGGCATTTTAATTTGCAATTTCAGGAGGATCGTTAGTTTAGGTTAAACGATTTGTAGAAGGGTCTCGAATCCAAGTATTCGTAAAAGTGTCACGAGTCCAAGTACTCATGCACAATTAAAAGTTGCGAAGAGAAAGAAGTAGATTCGAATTTAAGAGAAAGAAGCAAGGTTTAGAAAATGAAGTGAGAATTGTTTGTTTTTTTTAATTTTTTTAGGAAAAAATATTTACCAAAATAAATTTATTTTTCAAAAGGGAATTTTTTTTTTTTTAGTTTTATATATTTTTTCTTAGTTTTATTTTTGTTTTTGAAAAGATTATATATATTATTATTATTTGGATTTTTGTTGTTCTTAAAAAAACTAACTCAACATTTTTTTGGATTCTCAAAAGTATAAAAGTTCAAAGGAGAAGATTTAAAAGAATTTTTTTTGATTTATTTAAACAAAAAACTAAGTTAAATTTACAGTTTTTGTGGTTTTGGATTTCTGATTTTTTCCCTCTTTTTTTTAAGTATGCATGAATTAATGCAACTAAATGAATGCAAAGCCTAATTACAAATTTTCTGTCCTTAGTAGCTCCTAACTCGAAATTGTATAATCACACTTGTCTAAATTCAAATATTTCTTAGCCAAGTAATGGGCAGGAGTTATCGATGCATCACGAATCACCGTAGCAATGCAGCTGAAGGTTTAAGTACCTTTAGAAAAACAATCAGTATAATATTTAAGAATCACCATAATATTTATAACTGATTATTTCTCTGTCGTAGGCTAGGCACCAAGAAATAAAATTATTCAAAGAAGACAACTATCAAGATACAATTAAGCACTAGGTGAGCTCGCGACGCCCTTAAGTCCGATGTCTTACCGTTATCGCTAGGGCATTTTTTAAGATCAATTGCAATTTGTGGGCCAAGCAAGGGTGATGAAATCCCCCACCTTATGTGAATTGGGGTATTGCACTTAAAAAGAAAAATAAGATGAGATGAATTCAAAGCAGAAATTAGACATGATTATAATGATTCAACTACGAATGAAATTTGATTTTGTTTTTGTTTTTGAACTATTTTTTAACATGCAAGCAACCAACAATGCATGGAAAAATAACAACAAGAGATGAGATCATGATACCAGAGCGTGTAGAATTATTAGCAAATTATTTATTTTTTCAAAGCAGCAATTTTTTAAAGCAAGCTAAGCAGAGCAGTTATTTTAGCAAACGGTTCTTCTCCTTATCTGCTTTGGCAACTTGAAAATCTGAAAATTTTGAGTAAGATATTTTTTATTTTTAGACCAAGCAAGAAACTCAAAATAAAAACTCAAAAATAAAATATAAAACATAAAAAAAACTAATTAAACACCTTAAAAAAATTCAACCTGTTATGCAGTTAAATAAAACCAAACCCACCCACAAATTTTTACCGGGCCCAAATCAAAACCCTTTTCCCACTTTGCTTCCAAATCCTTTTCTCTTTTGTTTAAAAAAAAAAGAAATCGCGAATTAAAAAAAAAAAATGAAGTCGCAAATTGGAAATCGCGAATCGAAAAAAATCAATTTGGAAATCGTGAATGGATGTAGTCGTTTTGTAGTGTCGAAGAGGTTGATTCAAGCGATTGGTGAATTGGGGAAGGCATAGTGTTTGGGTTTCTTTTTCGAGTGAAGGTTGGTGATGGTGTAGTTGTTGAAGTGAGTTAGTTTGAGTTATAGGAGATGAAGCAGATGGAAGATGGTCGAGGCTGCAGTGGTAACCGATGTAGGTAATGTTGCAAAGGAAGTGGTGGGTATAAGTGTGTAGTTGAGAAGTTAATAAAGGAGTAGGGGATGTTTGGTGGTCAGGTGATGTTTGAGTGTTGTGAAAGGGAGGTTACAAGGGGGAGGTGGCAGGGTAGTGTAAAGGTTGGCAACAAATCGTATTGGGTATGGCAATGTGGTGGTTAGAGGAAGAGTTGTCAGTAATGGTTGGAATGGCTGTGATTGATGTTGTGATTGACGTGGAGATTGAAGTGGCTGAATGGTGATGGTTTTTGTTGTTTGAAATATGTTTGAATGGTGAGGAGGAAGGTGAAAGTAGTTGTATGTAGTTGTGGTTGCATATAGTGGTTGATCAGTTGGTAGGTAGCGGTGGAAGTGTTGATGCAATATGAGGTGACGGAGGAGTTTTGAACACAGTGAAATGTAGGAAATCAAGGAGGGGCAGGCAATGTATATTGATGAGTTGTTTTGTTTGAAATGTGTATATGCATAGTAATGCAAATGCAATAATTTTGTAAAAGAAGAAGGGATTTGTAAAAGAACCTGCAAATGTAATGAAAAATAATAATTTTTTTAATTATATTTTTCTAAATATGTAAGCAAATGCAAATAACTGGAAAAGCATCAAGCACACAATCAAAATTCAAACAAAAATCACACAAATACACAATAATTTTTTTTTCTATTTTTTAAAATGCAAACTAACACATAAAAAGAAAACACATAAAAATCAAACAAAAATAATCCGAAAAATATAAATCAAATCAAATCAATTCCCTGACAACGGTGCCAAAAATTTGTTAAATCGAGGAATTTTCTATTGGTTAGATAATCATCAAAAAATGATGTGATAAAGTAACCGCAAGCACACTGCATACAATTTCAGTATGTGGCGAGTATGGGTCGATCCCCAAGGAATTGAATGATTTAAAAATTCTATTCAATCAAATTAAACAAAACTTGAGATTGTTTTAAGCTAAGAAAATGTAAACTAGCTAGAAATAAAAGTGATTAAATATATGAGAATAGAAAACAATTTAAAGGAAAATCCACTCTCATATTTTTTACATAAATCAACATACAAACAATTTATGTTCTCTCTATTTTAATCTTAAGTGGAATTAGTGATGTATTTATCATAAATATGGTCTATTTATGTAATTAACTAACATAACTATACCATCAAACTATAATACATCACATAAAACCACTTATCAATTGTAATGAAAATGAAGTCAAAGCAAAAATTATTTTAGGTATGATCTATTTACTATTGTATTTAGTAACATAGATCGTCAAATTTTGATTCTACTTTAACTTCACAATCAAAAACCACTTTGTTAGTCAATGATGTAAATTGTATCTATGTTTGAATAAGAATATGCTATTTGTGATAAACAACATAGACTATCAAATTCACTAATAAACTTACATTATAAACTAACTTTTCATAAAGCATAAAAGGTATCATAAACCATACAATATGTTGAATTTACATAATTTTAGAGAGCTTCATTACCCCTAAATTGAAGGGATTTAGCTACTCATTTGTGTCATCATTTCAGCACATGTAAATTTCAGTATAGAAAATAAAATAAAAGTGCTAGCTAATTAAAATAAAAATGAACTAACTACTTGCATAAAAATAAAGCTAAATCACTAACATGAAAGAAAAGAGAGCGTATAAATGAAAATAAGCATAAAAGAACATGAAAGCATGAAATAAAGGTAAGTAAAAGAAAGAGGCTTAGGAAGCCATTTCATTTCTCTTTTAATTTGAGGCTACAACTTGCATGATAATGTAGAAACTCAAAAAAATCCATTACATATACATAAGAGGGGTATTTATGCAAGCTTAAAACCCTAATCCATAATTTAGGGGACTACTCAAAATACCTCTTAGGAAGTGCAGCCACCAAGTTATCATTAGCTTTTAATTAATCCTCCTTTCAATTATGCATGTAACTTTAATCTCCACTAACATGTGCATTAACCCCTAATTTTAGATCAAGGTAAGTGGGTTGGTGGGGTCCTCCATGATGCATGAGTTGATTTATTTCCATCTTCATTTTCCTTCTTCTCTTGTGCATGCATGAATACATGAAAGCCTCTTCATTTTCCATCCAAATTTCTACAAATAAAAATAAAATGTGCAAGTGAATATTCTCAAAATTAATATATGCACAAAATTATCATTTTAACCCCAAGTTGACGCACGAATGATGCCTTGAAAGCATTTATGAAATTTGGTTTCAAACATGTATAAATACCCAATTATGAAATTTATTTAATTAAAAATAGATTAAATATTGATGTAAAAATATGCACATTTACGTGCACATCAATAAACCTCCACTAAGCTTTCATCTTTCTACCTCAACAAAACAACCACCAAAACACTCCTACCCTTCATGCCTGCTCATGGCCATAGGCGTAAATGGCCTAAATTACTCATGGCCCAAGTAGTTTAAGGCTTTATGCTTCAAATCTTCCATCTTTGACTTACCAAAAGGTACTTCTATGTTGTGCTAGGCCATATAGTATAGTTTGGAAAACTTTGGAGTTGTTTTGAAAAAAAATTGTTCCTAGGAAATTATGAAGAGAAAAGATTGAAGAGAGCTTGTAACAATTTTGGAAAAATAAAAAATATGATATAATGAACTATGCATGGCCTTATACAGGCTTTA
The DNA here is from genome assembly GCA_030765085.1 of Allium cepa. Taxonomy (NCBI): domain Eukaryota; kingdom Viridiplantae; phylum Streptophyta; class Magnoliopsida; order Asparagales; family Amaryllidaceae; genus Allium; species Allium cepa. Next base: position 473,477,041 of record CM060931.1, read on the forward strand.
AATGGTGTGCCTAACCTCCTACTCAACCCCATTTCTACCCAAGTAGGCTCACCCTACTTATGCCTCTATGTGCTTGCTTTCCACCTCACTACGCTTTAGAAAATATCCCCTTCCATCCTTATCTCCACTCAACCTCCTAGAATCTTATTGAAGTTCCCAAAAAATGATTTAGAGCTAATTATTTTTATTACCAATTAATTATCTTCTAAGTTTTTTCTGTATATAGAAAAAGTTCTAACAACTTTTATCGAGAAAAAAACTATATATCAATAAAACGATTTTCGATCATGTTATCGATATTTCTTCAAATTATTTATTTTTGTAAATAAATTTCACAAACAAGTTTACCATTATTAGTTATAATTAAAAAAGGGTTTAAAAGGGTAATTAAAGAAATTTAACTATAATAAATCAAAGATTTGAATAGTTAACTTACTCAGATATCTAAATACCAAGTGTTTGAAGTTCCGAGTCGTCGCATTCTCTCTTATTTAAAACATTTCATCCTTGAAATTCCAATACGAACAAAAAAAGGTAATAATCACATAACAATACATAGTAGTACTCTCAATCACTAGTAAACATAGCTCACATATTTCCTTAATTCAAAAACCATCTCACCGCACAAGGATGACAAATAACCTACTAAGCGTACCTTACACTCAATAGCCTTAGGTTATTACTTAGTCGATTATTCTATTACCTTAGAATAAATTGAAGTGTTTGACATTTTGAGTCATTACAGCACCATTCGCATCCAAACATGTTCATTGACAAGCCTATTCAAAATCTTGCATAAATGATCTTTTTCACACACAGAACACAACTACAAAAATTCATTTTGATACTAAATATTTTTGCACAAAAAATAAGGGGATGGGAGGAGGATAAGTAAAAGGAGGACCTTGATACTTCCTACATACACATATATACATACATACATATGTATGTTTGTATGCATGCATATATATGTATATTTATAAGTATATGTATACATGTGTGTATGTGTTTCTCAAAAAATGGACAAAAACATCCAAGTCGTTATAGAACTATGGATACTCAATGTATTCACTGTTGTTATATATATATATATATATACGTGTATATATACACACATTTCATGGTCTAGAGTGCAAATCTGATGCATATGATATAGAAAGTATAATTTTATCTGAGGCAATTGATGACTGTAAAGTTTGCTTTCCTGTTTTGGGTGAATTTGCGCCATCGCTTTTTTATTGTGATGTTTGGATTAGCAATGAGGCAGTTATTTCTATGTTGGATGTTGCTATGACTCCAATTTATGTCTCTCTGCAAGAAATTCTATCCACGGTAATTGATGTAGTGGTGGATGCATTTGCTATTCTAGTTAGATTTTAATTTTAGCGGAAATTCTACTTTTCATGGTTATATAGAATGTGAAAATCAGTTAGCAAATATTTTTTATTCAACCCAAGTGTTGGTTTCTATGGCTCCAATTAGTAGTGTTGTCGCTACAGTCAACGCTTTTCCTTCAGTTAACTTGTCTAGTGCCTGGTTTGTGTTGTTGATCCCTCTCTTGACTGCCCTGCACTCATTTCAAATGCAGTTCCCAGTTCTACTTTTCCAAAAACTTCATCTTCCTTATTTACCACTAAACCATGAAATGAAGGAATTTACTCTCTAAGACATTTTTATCTAAATATAGTTAATGGAATCAAGAGGTTGTAAAAGTAGACATGAATTTTTGACATGAGCAACTTAATGGTTACTTTTCTTGATGTTAACCCACACTTTACGGTTGTGAAATCCAATCTCATGAAGTTTTGGTAACGAAAGGTAAAATAACTATGTGTTGCGATAATTCTATATTCTACTTTTCCTTTACTTGCTTTGAGGATAGGCTATGCATTCTTGAAGACAAACTTGTCATTATTATGGGAAAGCCTCTTATTGTTACCAAAAAGAGTTCCTTCGTCAACACTGCTCATGAATAGGTACCTTCTATTCCTATTTAGGTTCATTTTTGAAACATGCCTTCTATTTTTCAATCTATGGTTAATATTGGTTGGTTGGAAAATTTGATTGGCGAGTTAATATGTTTTGATGAGGCAACATTGAGAAGGGATGGATTGGATTATGCGAGAGCTTTGATTAAAGTAAAGCTCATAGGTTGTTTTCGTCCATATTACTTGTTGAACAAACTACTAGTGTAGTTGTAATGGTTGATGTTAGGGGCGGTAATTTAACCAACTTAACTGATTTAACCAATTAAACCGGTCTTAACCGAACCGCATTAACCGACAAATTCGGTTAACCAAACATTCGGTTAACCGACTGAGATTAACCGACGAAAATCGGTTCGGTTAACAGTTAACCATATGACATATATCGGATAACCATTAACCGAAAATAATTTTCCCTACTTAAATTAATTGCTTTGCAACAGCGCTACCCGGCCCGACCCAGTATCGCATAACAAACCAAATAACCCTAAATTTTAATGTGCCATGGCCGCCACTTTTAATTCATTGATTCAATACATATCTATCTCATTCCCAAAATTCTCAAATCTACAAATTACCTTATTTTCTAATCGTTCCCAAAAAAATAGATCAAAACAAATTTTCAATGCCTCCCTAGTCGTCAGTTACCTCGGTGTCGGTGGTTGGTTGTGCGCATGATGAGAAGATGGTGTCGAGGTTGGTGCCACTCACGTCCAGGTGATAGTATAATGCGATTTTGGCAGCTATATGCTATATCATTGATTATTTATGTTCTGGATTTTTTGAGTCGGACATGTGTGGATTATTGTCGATTTAAACCTTCTGAAATGTAGGTCATCACAGTTGGTATCAGAGCTTTGGTTTAGCGATAATCTTAGCTTTGTGGTTTTGACTCATTAGAGATAAATAGCAATATCCCAGAATGAGTTAATTTGAGCGTGTATATATATATATGAGAGCACATATTTGTTAGTGTTATAAAAAAATTTGTATTGTGTTCACCTATCCATTGAGTTGTTTATGAATTCTGGTCGATGCGTAGGACGCCATGTTATCGATAAGAGTTTCTAAGCACTTAAATGAGGCAAGTCGACATAATATTGTTTAAAATTCGGGTAAATGAAATAATTTTACCTAAATTATATTATATGTATAAAATGATGATTTTCATGAACCTACATAATTATTAATGAATGTTATTTGTTAGGAGATGATAATATTCAGTTATCATCGATTATTAGTTGAATTAAACTAAAAACAAATACTTTGTGAACTCTATTTCACGAAGCGTCGATAATTAAATTGAATTGAAATTTAATTTCAATAATAATTGTTTACAATAACGAAAATGTAAAGTAATGAATTGTTTTCTTAATAAGGTAATGAAATTGAATAAGTATAATTATAATATGGCTTATAAATAGAAAGGATTTAAAAGCTAAGAATTTTAGAATTTATATCCCGTTGCTTTTAAAATTATTTTCAAAGCCTTCAAAATTAATAATAATATTATTTGAAAGTGTTTTGACTAAAATATATTTCTGAAATATTTTTGAAAGAAATAAAAGCATTGAACTCGCTTTAGTTGCTGGGAAATAATCCTGCAGATGACTGCAGCATCGCCAGTAATCATTTTCGAGTTTTCTGAGTGAGAATTGCTACCAAAAGAAATTTATTTCTAGTGAAAAGAAGTTTTGATTGTGAAAAAAATATTCCAAGCATGATTTTATAAATATATGAAAATAGTTTGAACTTATAAATTGAAAATAGTATAGATAAGAAATAAGTTATAACTTATGAATCGGAACAGGAAAGTAAAGCTGAATTTTAAAATAGTTGAACATCTTGGTTAAGCAAACAAAAGAAAATTTGAATTTGAGATACGAAATAAAAGAATTACCCTAAGAAGTGTTAAATAAATTGAATTAACAAAATGAAGTAAATAAAATGAAGTTTAAACCAAGAAAGCTTAAATGAAAGTGAATTGTATTTGAAATGACCTATATAAAATATGAAATGAAATTTTAAATGAATAAGTTGTATAACTTATAGATTTGAGAAAATATTAAGCTAAAATCAAATTTTAAATTTTTTGAATGTGAATGATAAGAAAAGAAATTTTTCAAAAATTAAATAAATTAAGTAATGGATTAAATGAAATAAAGTGTAATATAATAAAGATTAAATGAATTGAATTAGATTTAAATTCAACTAGACGAATTAGTAAAGTGAATTAATTCCACTTAAGCTATAAAATGAAATAATAAAATGAATACGAACTTGAATTATAAAATGAAATGCAATTTAAGTTGTGAAAGAATTTCGATGAGAATAAATGGGTGTGAGTAAAATTTAGTGTGAGTAATTAAATTTGATTTAAATTGGATGTAAATAAATTGAATACAAATGGAATGAGTTTTAATAAATTGAATGTCAATTTATATGAAATAAATTAATGAAATAAATTGTCAAATGGAAGTCAACTTACTTAAGAGAAGTTGAATAAAGATCGATTGTGATAAAAAGAAGGAAATTTATTAATATGAATTTGAGTATAAAATTTACTTAAGTAAAGTTAATAATAAACTAATGAAGCGAATCATTTTATAAAATAAAATTTACTTAAGTAAAATTATTATGATGAATTTGAATTAATGAATGAACTACTGAAATGAATCAATGAATTAATATGAACTTAAGTCATGAAAATAAAAATAAACAAACATGATTTGTGTTTTATAGAATGTTGTAATAAACTTAAATGATTTTATGAAATGATATATAAATGATATTAGTATTAAAGAAAATATACTAAGTGCTAGAAAAATAAAATTTAACTTAAATAAAATTAAATAAAATGAGTTATATGTGGCCCAGAAATGAGTTGATATGAAATGTGATAACACAAAGTGAAATAATTGAAATTGAATAAATTGAATGTAAATAAAATAGATGTGAATAAATTGAAAGTAAACCAATTAAATGTTAATAAAAATTGAATGTTAATAAAAATGAAGTGTATAAATTAGTAGGGATATTAGAAAATGTAAATTAACATAGTTATGAGTTAATTGGATGAATATTAATAATCAAATGGTTTCTTTTGTTGTAAATTGTGTTATAACTGTTTTGATTGCATATGATTGTTGTATGTTGTGTATTTCTGCTTGTGCTTATGATTAGGATGTAGAATGCATGTTTTATAATTTATTAAACTCATACATGTTGTATACAAGGGACTAATGTTCAAATTTGAGTAGAGATAGGTACATATAAAGACCGTTTGGACGTATACGGGGATTTAGTTAGCTTTTTCTTGCTTAATATGAGCTAACTCGTTCGTATTAATAGTAATAAAGTACATATCTCGGATTACATATCGCACTTTTATATTATTTTTTTCCCTACGGGATGCCTCATCATTGAGATGAGATGTATATTTGATATATTTGGTATATATTTGTGTTATATATTGTATTGTAAAAGTTTTAAGATCAAGCCGCGCAAAGGTGACGCTGCCAAAAAAATTTGAATATCCAGGTGTTAGAAAATTTTTGAGGTTTTAAATTTTATAACTTGTTTTTATATATAAGTTGTAATTTCCATAAACCCGGTATCGGAATAGCGTAGTAGAAGCGTGATATTAGTTTTCATATAAAATTTTAATTATTATAAGTTGATAATTTTAAATAAAATATATCAAATGTTAAATTCCTTACTAAACCAATTTTCGAGGACGAAAAGTTTTGAGCGGGGGAGAATGTAACGACGCATGTTTTTAACTATTTTAAATTATTAAATTTAATATGAGTATTGAATAAAGATGGTTAGAAATAAAAATTTAGTGATTTACTAATGTATTTTATATAATATGAACTTAAATAAAATTACGAAATAAACAATTTTGAAGATTTAGGCGATAATCAGTATTGAAATAAATTTTATACATTGAATGTGTTTATAATCAATAGCATGAATTTAATAATAAATGTTGAATTATTTAAATAAAAATAAATAATTGTTGAAAATTAAAATTCACTTGAAATTTTATAATTATTAAAGTAATTTAATGGATAATTAAAATTTTTAAATTTTATATAGGAAATTGTTTACAACAATTGAATCTAGAATTTAATATGAATGAAAATGATTTTAAAAGTTGATTTAATTTTTATTTAAACAAGAATGAAAATTGTTAACTGCAAAAATTGAGTTTAAAATGAATAAATTTATTTTTGGAAATTATTTGTTTTAATAAACGAGTAAAAATAGCCATTTTGGCCAATATCTCGGATTTCGACCAAACTAGTTTCATTGGATCCATAAATGAATTATTGTAGGATTTCAAGTTTCGTAGCGATCAAACTTATCGTTTGGCAATGCAAGCTTGAAACGCATAGAATCTAATTTTAGAATTTTAATTAAATAATTTGATTTGGAAAATCTATCTTTTGAATATGATGAATTGGAGTCCGAGACTAGTTCCGTTGCGTTAGGAATAGGGGTATAACATATAGAATGCTAGGCGGCACGCTTCGTTTGGAGCTCGAGGATTTCGGACATTTAAAGTCAGATATTTGTTAATTATAATATATATATATATATATATGCATACCTTCTCCTTGACATTTTGTATGCCTCGCCTACTTATTTATCTCCCCTCGTACATTCCCTCTCCCTCTCCTTTTCATTTCAACAGATTGAAGAGAAAAAATAAAGAAAATGGGCAAATCACGAGACGCGTGCGATGGCGGTTGGGGTAGCTCATTGGCAGAGGGTGCTATGGCACGAGGGGAACTACGGTCGCCGACAGCGGCCGAGGTCGGGCCAGACAGCGACTTTAGCTGGCATTTTAGGGTTCCCTAGGGCGTTTTATGCCTACGTGCACGCGGGGGAGGAGGTTAGACTGGGATGATGGTTGCAGTGGCCGGAGGCATCGATGTAGAGGAGCTAGTGGCAGCAATCGATCATATAAAAAAGAATACGAAGGAAGCCGTGTCCTAAATGGGGAACGCGAGTGGCCTGTTGCTTGCAGAGAAGTTAGGGTAAAGTTAGTTTAATTAATTATTTAGTTAAGTGATAATTAAGATTTAATTACATCAATGCTAATTTAATCGTAACTTTCTCATAAGAAGTCCGATTCGAGCGAAACGAGTTGCACTGGTTTTGTATCGACGAAGGTTACGACATGGGATTGAAGTGGGATTTGTTTAAAGCTAAAATATTTTCAGTTTCAAATAAAGGTGAGTGTTTTAAACGCTCATGATTGACTAAATTATTTTTATGTTAGTTAAATTGAAATTCTGAAATGATTTAATTTTTTTGATTATTGTTTGGTAAATTTAACTGACATAGAAATTAACATGTTAAAAACTTTGAATTAACAGTTAAATCGAAATTGTAATTAAACTGCTAGTTAAGTTTCCAATTATTGATAACTAGTTAATTGTTATGATATATTGACTGTTTTGGAATGTTGATTGTGATGGATGCTATTGATTGATATTTTGGATGATTTGGATGTTTATTTATTTTTATATATTCCTATTATCATCATGTATATTATTGAAATCATATAAAATGTTATCTGAATTATATTAGAATAAATTAAGAAATAGGTTAAAACGATATATAGCTATGACATTTATTTGGATTGAAATGATATATATCTGTTTGCGCCAAAATTGGTCACAAACACCCAATACTGCGAAAGCACCCGTTTACGTACTCAAATCAATAACGATTAACACAGAACTCAGCAACAATCAATATATAATTCAGCTCTAAGTAACAAATCACAGTAATTCACAAGCAACAATCACAAACACAGGATTTATAGTGGTTCGGCGTTCGTGCCTACGTCCACTTTGAAGGGTTTCTCTTTATTGCTTTGCTCGATTCAATCGATTACAATGGATTGTAGCTGACAATTGCTTTGAAATCTGAATACAACAGCGATTCTGATAGTCAAACTTGAATCCGGCAGAGTCTTGGCGTTCAATGGCGGAAAGATCCCCTTTTCTGAAGGCTTCAGGGTGCTATTTATAGGCGTTGGAGGCCCAGATCTTGCTGAAACTTCGTGAGACTTCTTCTGGCACGTGAGTGGGCCCACGCGACCGACCCCACCAAGTTTCGTCTCGATCTGACATCGGTTCGAAGTGATTTCGAACCCATCAAGAAATGGTCCAATCGAGCTGAAACTTGGCAGGAACAATCTTTACCTCATACGGAAACTACTGTGAAAATTTGGTTGCATTTGGATCTATGGTTAAGGAGATATGCTCGGTTCGAAATTGGCCTTCTCGGTTGGCTGGGTCGTTCGAACCCATGATTTCGAGCCCTTCGTTTCGAATCCATCAGTGCACGTGGGCTTGCAGTGACGTGGCGCGCAATATTCGAATCGATCCTAACTTATCTCCGAATGGACCGCTTCGACTCCGTGAACTACGGCGAACACGTCATCTAAACCAATTGACTCGGTGGATTCGAAATAAGAAGTATTCCTGGTTTCGAACGTGACTGATTCGAATCCAGGAATCTTCATGGGTTCGAACTTGATCGGTTCGAACTGGATCACTCGATGGGTTCGAAGTGAGGATGTGAGGCCGAGTGAAGTCATGGGTTCGAAGGTAGGCCACTGTGGTGGATTCGAAGGCGATGGAGTCGAGGTAGGTGCTAGCTGATGGGTTCGAACGTGGCTTGGTTTCGAACTCCATGGCTTCGAAGGCAAGGACGTGGATGGGTTCGAACTAGGTGGGTTCGAGGGAGAGAGCGTGGATGGTTTCGAACAGCATGGGTTCGAAGGAAGGGGCGTGGATGGGTTTGAAGAGCATGGGTTCGAAAAGGATGGGTTCGAACTTCATGGTTTCGAACCAGACAATGACCATTTCTCTTCACACTGAATCCATCATATCTTGAGCATACGAACTCGGATTGACTTGAAACTTGAAATGATGGCTCCTACAACCTTTCTTGTCGTGACCTATCAATTGTGGCCTGATCCGGACTCGGGCGAAATTCATTGATATCCATAGCTAAGTGAAGTATATCCAATCTCTGAGATGAACTGTTTCCCGTTTTCGACCAATCTTTTGATATCACGGCTTTGCCAAAAAGCGGGATAACACTTTGCCCCCCAAAACATGCCTTGCTGTAGGAAGGTGTGTTTTGTAATGCTTTGAGTTGGATGTTCGTATCCGATCATCAACCTGCAAAGAACCCAATAGTTTCATGTGTCCTCAAATGACGATCGTTCGGGATCGAGCCATTTGGGATGAAGTGCGGCCGTTCATGGTCAAGCGCTCAACTTCAAACGACGATCGTTCGTGATCGAGTCATTCGAGGGGAAGTGCGACCGTGCGCGGTCGAGCGTATAAATTCATGCTTCGATCGTTCGGGATCGTATGCTGCTTGAAGTGAATCGGGACCGTTCGCGGTCCGTGCCGTTCGTGGCATAAGATGGAATAGGACCGTTCGCGGTCGATGCCGTTCGCGGCGAATGATGATCGTTCGCGACCAAGTGCCGTTCAAGGCGAATGGTGACCGTTCGAGGTCGGATTTCATAATCGGTGAGCCATGACCGTTCGCGATCGATGGCGTTCGAGGCAGGAAGTGATCGTTCGCGATCGTGTGCCGTTCGAGGCGAATATGTGACCGTTCGCGGTCTGTGCCGTTCAAGGCAGAAAGTGATCGTTCGCGATCGTGTGCCGTTCGAGGCGGATTCGTGACCGTTCGCGGTCGGGTGTTGGACCTCAAGTGGCGACCGTTCGCGATCAAGACGTTTGAGGCGTGGTGAGTCGTGACTGTTCGAAGTCGAGTGGTGATCGTTCGCGATCGGGTGCCGTTCGAGGCGAGTTGTGTGCCCGGGAGGGCTTGATGTTATCGATGTCAGGGTCACGTTCGGGTGATATCCCGGATCGTTTGTCAGGGCGGTTCATCGCCATCTCAGAGCATGCCTAAGGACCGTTCGCGACCCCATACATGTGTAAGTAGCTTAGCCATTCCAGAGTTATCAGAATCAAATATCTATTACACGGATGAGTTTCAAAAACAATGTCCAAACAAGCAGAGTCTAAATGTTCAAATTAAAACGAAATGAAAGTAAAGCATGGATGTCAAAGTGTGAGTTTCCACTACGAAACGGTCAATGATCATTCAGAGCATGCCTGGAGATCGTTCGCGATCTTGCACATGTGTAAATGATTTAATTGCGTTAGTGGAAGCTTACAACTTGTTCATCGTTATCTTACTCAATTGATAACCATACGGTGCCTTGATTCGGGGTCGCCTCTAGCTGATGTGGGCGGTGGTCGCTCTGGTTCCGCCGCAGGAGCTCGCCTCCTTACATATTGAAGGAGCATGCCGTTCCTGATATGCCCTTCCACCTCATCCTTCAGGTGCCTACAATCGTTAGTGTTATGACCATTTAGTTCATGGAATACACAGAACTTATCTGATTTCCTTTCGTCAGAAGTAGGATCCCTTCGCATTGGCCTACGATACGGAATCTGTTCTTTGGTATCCTGATAAATTCGTTCCAGGCTCTCGTTCAACTCAGTGTAGGTGGTGAATCGCGGCTCCCTTCGTTGCCGCTTCGATCTGTCTCTGTCATTCTCAATCTTTCTTTTACCTCTATCCTTGTCCGAATCCTTTTTAAGAGGCTTTTCGTCTCTAAATGCAAAAATTTCTATCCCATCTCTTTCTTCTCTCTCGGCATTCGCATCTTCTAATCGTAAAAACTTTTCTGCTTCATGATAGAATTCCTCTAGATCAATGGGTGGATCTTTAGTCAATGAATTCTTGAACTCTGTGCCGTCAGCTATTCCGGACACAGCTGCCATTACCACCATGGACGGATCCGCTCTATCCACTGAAGCTACTGCTGCATTGAATCGTGCTAGATAACTTCTCAAGGTCTCTCCGGCTTTTTGCTTTAGGGTTGCCAAAGTCATCACGTTTTTGGGTCTGGTAATATGAACCCTGAATTGCCTCATAAATCTCTCAACTAAACCATTCCATGTTCCGATGGATCCATTCTCCAACTGTCTAAACCATAGTGCAGCGATATCTGTCAAGTACAATGGAAAACACCGGGCCATAACCTCCTCCGATGCCCCCAGTACTTCCATATGCCTCATATATTTTGTCAGATGGACCGTGGGGTCCGTTCTCCCGTCATACATATCCAATGATGGTAGTTTGAAATCAGGCGGGTTCCTAGCTTGCCTGATCGCTGAAGTAAAAGGACTTCTATTGACATCTTCCAAATCTTTGTTCACCATACCGCCTCTCAAAGCTCTTCTAACTATCTCTGCTAATCGGTCATTGTCTCCGAGATGTAATCCTTGTTTACTACTTCCAACCTGCCCCTCGAGTTCACGAGGTAACTCCGGGATCTGCCCCCTTGACTGAGCGTTCACTCCTCTACTACTCCTAGGTTGCGCAGATCCTTCTCTCTCTCTTTCCAAGGTTGGGTCAACATTGTCCATATGTGTGCCCCCTAGCTCTGGTGCTACGCCGGATGGTCCCGCTCCGTTCTGGATTCCATTGGCTTCCCTATTTTGTGCTCCAAGCTGTCCTATCTGCTGGAATAAACTCTGGATCATTTCCTCTTGCCTCTTCATCATAGTTTCCATCTCGTCCCTAGTGATGTATATCGATGGTTGATTTGCTCCTGAGGAAGCCTCTTGGCTTCCTTGTGGTTCGCTTCTCTCAGGCCTTGGCCTCCTACTCGATTGTCTTGCCATAATTCCTAGATTTGAACTCTTGGATCTTTAAATTCAACTTCTTCCTGAGTTCTATTCTCAGTGAAAGCACCAAAATGTTTGCGCCAAAATTGGTCACAAACACCCAATACTGCGAAAGCACCCGTTTACGTACTCAAATCAATAACGATTAACACAGAACTCAGCAACAATCAATATATAATTCAGCTCTAAGTAACAAATCACAGTAATTCACAAGCAACAATCACAAACACAGGATTTATAGTGGTTCGGCGTTCGTGCCTACGTCCACTTTGAAGGGTTTCTCTTTATTGCTTTGCTCGATTCAATCGATTACAATGGATTGCAGCTGACAATTGCTTTGAAATCTGAATACAACAGCGATTCTGATAGTCAAACTTGAATCCGGCAGAGTCTTGGCGTTCAATGGCGGAAAGATCCCCTTTTCTGAAGGCTTCAGGGTGCTATTTATAGGCGTTGGAGGCCCAGATCTTGCTGAAACTTCGTGAGACTTCTTCTGGCACGTGAGTGGGCCCACGCGACCGACCCCACCAAGTTTCGTCTCGATCTGACATCGGTTCGAAGTGATTTCGAACCCATCAAGAAATGGTCCAATCGAGCTGAAACTTGGCAGGAACAATCTTTACCTCATATGGAAACTACTGTGAAAATTTGGTTGCATTTGGATCTATGATTAAGGAGATATGCTCGGTTCGAAATTGGCCTTCTCGGTTGGCTGGGTCGTTCGAACCCATGATTTCGAACCCTTCGTTTTGAATCCATCAGTGCACGTGGGCTTGCAGTGACGTGGCGCGCAATATTCGAATCGATCCTAACTTATCTCCGAATGGACCGCTTCGACTCCGTGAACTACGGCGAACACGTCATCTAAACCAATTGACTCGGTGGATTCGAAATAAGAAGTATTCCTGGTTTCGAACGTGACTGATTCGAATCCAGGAATCTTCATGGGTTCGAACTTGATCGGTTCGAACTGGATCACTCGATGGGTTCGAAGTGAGGATGTGAGGCCGAGTGAAGTCATGGGTTCGAAGGTAGGCCACTGTGGTGGATTCGAAGGCGATGGAGTCGAGGTAGGTGCTAGCTGATGGGTTCGAACGTGGCTTGGTTTCGAACTCCATGGCTTCGAAGGCAAGGACGTGGATGGGTTCGAACTAGGTGGGTTCGAGGGAGAGAGCGTGGATGGTTTCGAACAGCATGGGTTCGAAGGAAGGGGCGTGGATGGGTTCGAAGAGCATGGGTTCGAAAAGGATGGGTTCGAACTTCATGGTTTCGAACCAGACAATGACCATTTCTCTTCACACTGAATCCATCATATCTTGAGCATACGAACTCGGATTGACTTGAAACTTGAAATGATGGCTCCTACAACCTTTCTTGTCGTGACCTATCAATTGTGGCCTGATCCGGACTCGGGCGAAATTCATTGATATCCATAGCTAAGTGAAGTATATCCAATCTCTGAGATGAACTGTTTCCCGTTTTCGACCAATCTTTTGATATCACGGCTTTGCCAAAAAGCGGGATAACAATATCCGTCCCTAAAATAAAAATAAAAATAAAAATACCGATCACTTGGCCATAGGATAAAAAATATATATGGACGCTGGATTGGTTAAATTAAGTAATATTAAAAGTCTTGGTTTTGAAATTATTTAAATGATTTTAACTTAAAGAAATAAAAATTGAATTTATGAAGATTGAACTAATTACGAATTCGAGTTTGAAATGTTGAAATTAAATTTAGTTAAAAGAAATTATTTTAAAAAATTTAATTGGAATTTGAAGTCATGATTGAAATATGATTTGAATTATCCAAATTGAATTGTTTAAAAAGATTTGAACTTTTACTTGAACTTTGAAGTTATTTAGGTAAAGGTAATTTAAGTGGACATTTCAAATTTGAGCTCAGAATTGAATTATTCTGAAGATTTAAATCTAAAATTCGAAGATTGAAGCTTAATTTGAGTTAAACAATTTAAATCGATATTCTGAAAGTTAACTTGAAATTGACATAAATTGAAAAGGTTTAAAAATTGGGAAGTGAATCAAAACTTAAACCATTTGAATCGAATCAATGAAAATCAAAGTTGAAATTAATTGGAATAGAAATTGAAATTGAATTATTTAAGATCAAAATTAAATTGATTTGAATTGGAATTTAAATCGAAGTTAATTGAAATTGAAATTGAAATTGGGTCGATTTGAAGTGAATCGAGATTGAATGATTTGAATTAGAAGATTTGGAATTGAATCATCTTGACTTTGAAACTATTTTCAAATAAGTTATTTTAATATAAACTGTTAAAATTTTTACTTATAAATATTCAAATTATTTCATTTTCCAAACTACTTTCCTATATAAACCATTTTAATATCAAAACCATTTTATCAAACTATTTTAACTTTCAAAACTATTTAAAAGAATTTCAAACTATTTTCTAAAATTCAAGCTGGTCAAGGTTGGAATGTTTATATTTAAATCTTTCATTTAAATGTGAATTAGGTTAAAATAAAGTTATAACCTAAACTGTAGTTCGAATCAAATTTTGAAATGAAACTGATATATGGAACTGAATTGACATATTTTGAAAATACGAGGATTTTGAAACGAACGATATTTTTATAACAAGTACGAATCGTTTTCAAAATGTAAACGTGCCAACTTATGTATAAAACAATGTTTCATTGTTAAAGAGACCGGGGCCTCTTATTGGCATACTCTCTGTCAATATTGAAACCGCTTTAACAACTATGCGAAGGAGACTCCAGAATAAAGTTGTTGTATTTGGCGTACGTTTGCTGGATTTGAAGAAAGAGAATGATGATGTATAGATCTCGATACATGTGCCACTTTGAAATGACTAAACATGATGGTTTGACAGGGCCAAGCGGGCTAACTACCACTAGCGGACATCCTTTTTCGATTTTCTTCTTGGACATTGTCCATATTATTACTCTTGATGTTGGTTTTGATTGGTGCACCTTGATTTTAGGATAACCTCCCTTTGACTTGATATGGGATGGATGTGGGCAATTATGATACTTTACCTCCAGCCCTACGACCCAAACTGGTAGTATCCTACCTTGGGCATAGCCTCACATGTCTTGTCATACTTTTATCCCTATATGAGACCACTATGATTTTGGTTTAGTGTTGTCGTATCATGGCACATCCCTATTCCCCGACGTGCTACTGGGGCGATATAGGCAAACGTATGAAAATGCTTAAAAACACATTAATGAAGATTAATGTAAAGAGATTAATGTAAAGCCTTAACGCTAAGAAAAAAATTTATTTTACTAGTTAGTCATTATAAATATAGCGTATTCTACTATACATAAATATTTTGATGGATCCTTAAGAGATGGGAAATCCTGTAACATCTCTTGAATTATCGCACACGCACGTTATACACTAGATGGGAGATGTGAAATCCCGTAAACATCTCTAACGCTATTACACTCCTGTTATATGTCATATTTATTTGACTCACACAAGGATATTTTAGTCTTGACTCGAGTGTTTTGTCTTTGCATTACGCTCGGGTCAACTGTAACAACCCAAAATTTTAACCCATAATAATTAATTTGTTAATTAATTAAATAATAAAATAACTTTGTGAAATTATCAGAATTGAGCCATAGGAGTTGCACCATTGTGTCCATGGTAATTTTTTGGTCAATTTCTATATATAGAACGTCAGAATCTGAGCTAATATGAACAAAATAATCGAGGAAACGGAAAAAAATAAAGGCCAGGTCGACCTAGGTACAAGGGTGGTCGACCCGCCTGCCTATTTTAACGACGAACGAACGTTCGTTCGTTCGAAAGTTGAACACATAATTTTCATTATCTGGCTTCATCAGATCCTTCTATTCTTGCATCTGAATGTCCCTATTCAGCCTATGACGTGGTTGCATCCTATTCAATCCCCAAATCCAATGGTTTGAGATCCACTCCTACACCCTATAAAAAGAACCCTAGGCCTAACACTTTTTCTCATTCTAATATTTTCTCCAATTGGGTTCACTTATTCAGAAAGAACCCTAAGCGGAATAATTTTCCAAGGAGGAAATCGTTTTAAATGAAAATATTTAACAACCCTAAGTGGATCCGGGAAGGCCTAAAGGGAAGAGCTAAAGACCAGAGATGAGTGATTGTAATTATTTTATATTTCTTTAACTAATTTAAAATAATATGGTTTCCAATAGCTGTGTTTTACTATGATTTTTGGAGTAACCTTTTTTGTAATTTATTTATAGCTTTTAGAATTATTTTCAGTCTATTCCTTCTAGCTATACTTTTCAGATAATTTTAGTTTATTTTTGTTAATTATAGCTTTTCCCATTTAATTACAGTTTATTTTAGTATTTTAATTTATTTACTGTTATTTATGCGTTATTTACATCTTCTTCCTAGATATTCAAGACTGAAGATATCAAGATTTAATACTCATGAGTATCAAGATTATCAAGAGTTCAAGATTTCAATAATAAGTAATTTAATTAGGAATATTGTTAAAACTCCTAGAAAAGCACCGGCATCTTAAAATCCAATGTATTTGTGGAATGAAATCCACTTCAAGCCTGTTAAAGGGATGGAACCCTAAGTAGGATGGAACCTACGAAAAATCTAGTAGAATATTGTTTTGTATCCACTAACTTTTATCAAAATGTTTTTATAAAATTATATCTTGTTTTCAAAATGATTTCAGAACCTTTCTTTTTAAAGAATCAAAAACATCTATCATGGTTTTAAAATACTTTTAGCCTCAAAATAATCTTTATCTTTAAAATCAAATTATCCTTGGTTTTAAACTATCTTTTAGTTATAATATATTTAACTTTTAATATTCATACTTAGATTTAAATATATAGTAAAATTTTATATACCAAAATATTATTCTCTATATATATTTATGTATTTTAACTATACTTAAGTTTATTTATACAGTTTAAAAATAGTTTTAATACAAGATAGAAGTTATTTTCAAAGAAAAATAAATTACCAAAGTTACCATAGGCCTGTCGACAACCCCTACATACCCTTGTCGACAAGGTGGCAGTTGATTTCAAAAATTTGAATTTCAAAAGAAGTGTCTATTCGTCATATTCTTTCATGAATGGACATGGCTGTTGTTCTACTATAAATAGGGATAGTTTTAAACAAATTTATATACATATTTTCTCTGATTACACTCCTCTTCTTCTTCCACATTTCTTTACATATATTTTTACCATTACTCTGCCGAAATCACCATTTAATCTAACTAGATCATCTATGGTTTGATTCTCTATCACTATCACAACAAGATCTCGGTGCTATTCAGAGTTATAGGCTTCTTTGTAATAAATTGAGTGCGAAAAGGCATGATTGTAGACTATGAAATCAATTGGGTGAATTTGTTGCCCGTAAAATCAAGTATCTCTACCCAGAGGATTGTGAATCTAGAATGGTGTACCTCACGGCCTTGAAATCGAGGGTGTAATTGTAAAAATTGCTTTTGAAAGGAAATCCGTACTTGTGTGCGGGACTGGATGTAGGGTAACTCCGAACCAGTATAAAATCCGATGTGTTCTTTTCTTTACTTCTTTTACTTTATTTCTGCATCTGTGTTTGATTCTGTGATCATATTTGTGTCTGAATATGGATACATTTGTGTTCAACTTAACATAAATTGAAAAAGATTTAGTAATTCCTTATAACACTATTCACCCCCCTTAGTGTCAACTCTAGCCTTAAGATTCGTAATCCGCATTTCTCACATTTGGTATCAGAGCAAGGTTTTCAAAGTTTCATAATCTGAGTTTTGAAAAATTTTCAAAATGGCTACCAACATTAGTACTGTTAATACTACCAACACTGGTTCTATTATCCTCGTCACTAGTTAATTTGTAGAAGGTCAGTCTACTGTCAGACCACCACTTTTTAATGGCAGTAACTATGCATATTGGGCATGTAGGATGAAAATATATTTACAATCTATAGGACTAGACACTTGGAATATCACACGGAATGAATATTTTGAACCCACAACTGATTTTTCCCAGTAGACTACTAACCAAAAGACTGTTGTACAAAACAACTCTAAATCTATGAATATTTTGTTTTGTTCACTTGATAGGAATGAAACTAATAGAGTGTCAGTTTATAAGTCTACATATGAAATCTGGAAAACTTTGCAAGTTACTCACGAAGGAACAAGCAAAGTTAAATAGACCAAAATTTCCATGCTCATAAACCAGTTTCAATTATTTAAAATGAATACTAATGAGTCTATTTCAGATAAGTATAGTAGATTTCAGAATATTGTGCATTCTCTAATATCCTTGGGAAAGGAATTTTCGAAAGAAGATCAAGTCAGAAAAATCTTAAATTCTCTTACTCCAGAATGGGATCAAAAGACACTTGCAATCGAAGAGGAAGATGACATCAATACCTTAAAGATAGAAGAATTAATTGGAAATCTAATGTCGTTTGAAATTCAAATGATTGAGAGAAGAGAAAGCAAAGCATCTAAAAAGAAATCAATGGCACTCAATGCATTGACCGATGGATCAGACTCATGAAGAGATAGCCTTTATGACCAAGAATTTTCAAAATTCCTGAAATACAGAAAGATGAATAATCTTAAGAGAAACAACTATAAGAACTCTGGTAATTAGAATGTAGTATCAAACAATGTCAAATGTTTCAACTATGACGAACCAGGCCATATCAAAAGAGACTGTCTGCATCCAGATAGACAAAATCTTCTTATAAACAATGATTCCGCAAAGAAACGAAAATGTGCATTCACTGCTACTCTAGATGACTCAGAGTCGTCTTCAAGCGATGATGATCAGAAGACAGATAATTCAAATATGTGTTTCACGGCAGTTCACGACTCCGACGAATTCATAGAAACGGACTCAGAAAAAGGTACACATTTACAATACATTGCTTGAAATTGCATGCTTAGAATTGAATGTTTGATTGGTCAATTTTGAATTGGTGTGTTGTTTGAATTTTAATTTTTTTTTATTTTGATTTTTTACTATTTTTTTTATTTTTTTAATAATATCATAATATTTTACGGAATAGCTATAATTCTAGTACTATTCCGGATATATATAGACATTAAAAATAATAAATATATATATGTATGTATATTAGAATACTTAAGAGAAATAAATCATGAAAATTCAGAGACACCTGTTGACAAGGTCCCCATCATGCTGTCGACAAGGGTACAGAAATTTGAAATTCAAAATTTGAATTCAAATGTTGAAATTTCCTCCATCTTTTCACTTCGTTCAAGTCTCTAAAAAGTCACCTTTTGACCAGAGAACATGTCCTTTGAGAATTTATTTATTCACTATCTCTTATCACAACTTTTCACTTTCATTTTCAAATTCAAACTATTATTCCAAAATATCAAGCTCTCTACTCTCCACTCTAATGGCTTCTTCAAGCAACCCTTCCACAGTGAGAATTTTCAGAAAGATAAAAGGGCAACTCTACAATGATCCGAAGGCTATAAAAGCATATATCAACTATGCTAACTATGGAAAAGTCCATCCCGTGAAGTTTGCTCTATTTCAAGATTTCACTTCTTATGAAATCGATTCTCTTTTTGCAAACAATCAAGTTCTTAGTCTTGTTGATGCTTCACAAAATGATTTTGTTTGTTATCCAAATCTTGGTAAAATTTTCTATGCAAATCTCAACCGTGGATTTTATAACGGAAATGATGATGAAATTTGAACTAGTGTCAAAGGCACTAGAATCATTTTGAATTATGATCTTTTGGGTACCATTCTCAATTGCAAGAGCATGGGAATGGATCTTTCTAGTTTTAATATCGATGAAAATGATCGTGTGACATTTCATCACATTTTCAAAGGAGATAACTTTGTTCATAAATTGAAACTTTCGACCAAAAGCTAGAATTGTTAATCTTCTTTTACAACATACTTTGACCCCAAGATCGAGGAGTTTTAACGATCCAACTTCAAAAATTTGCAAAGAACTTTTTTCTATTTTTTAAAATTATGATATTAATTGGGAGAAAGTTATTTTGGATGAATTTCGTCCCGAAAATCCTGAAATGGGTGAATACACTTTGTATCATGGAATCTATCTCACTTGAATTTTTAATTAGTTTGGAGTAGATTTCAAAGGAGAAGAATTTGTTTCAAGAAAAGTTTTTAATCACTCAAACATTTGTCTTATGAAAGTTCCATACGTTTTTCAACCATGTGAAACTCTTGCCGAAAAGGAAGAGCGTTTGGCTCATGAGGAGATGAAAGAAGAGGAAGAAGAAGAAGAAAAAGGGGATGAAATGGAAATAGAAGAAGAAGAAGAAAGTGAAACATCCTTGGAAAGTATTGATTATCCATCTAATCCAACCAACAAAACCTTACTCAAAAATCAAAAGATCATTGTTGAGAATTACGGACACTTAAACGATCCGTTAGTAAGAAGTTGGATAAAATGTCATCCAAGATGGACAAGTTTTAGTTTTTCTCCAAATTCAGCAAGAAGCTTGGATTATCTTCATCTTCGTCATCCTCTAACTAGTTCTACCTTTTCATGTCTTGTTGTATTAGTTTTAATTTGTTTTGATTTGAATGTTCGTGTAGTTCTTAACGTTTAATCATTATATCATTCTATTATGAAATGAAATTGTATTACTTTTCTGTTATCTAGCTTATCCTATCTCCAGAATAAATATTAGTATATTATACAAATACACACACACACACACACACAAACAATTATTCACAAAATCAAAACGAGTCATCAAAATTAACTGACCTCTGTCGACAACCCCCTAGACCATGTCGACATGTACTGGTCAGAAATGACTTTTCATTTTAAATTTGAATAACTACCATGTATCTATTCATTTCAAACGAATTTCTACACCTATAAATACATATCTCTTCCAGAATTCGTCGCTCAAAACCGTTTCTTATCTTCTTTATCTATATTTCTACTCGCAAACTAAAAAATAGCCAATCCAATTCATAATTTGACCGAGAATCTTGAAGAAACCCTTAACTCTTTTAAAAATATTCTCTCTTTCATTCTTCGTAATCAGCGACACTTAGAGTTGAGTCAAATGCAGGTGATCAAGGAGCAAGAAAAGAATTTTGATGTGATACGATGGATGATTTCTTCCCTGCACAAAGATGATAACGAAGCACATCCTCCAGTCACTCTCACCAATGAAAATGAAAATTGCGATGCCATTAAAGCAGACCCTTTATTTGGAGAAGAAGGATGGGTGGAAGTTCATCGTAATGTTTGATTTATTTGATTGCTTTGTTTGATTTGAATTAATTGTTTGGATTGATTTAATTTGATTTGGTTTGGTATGGATTGATAATTGGTGTGCAAAACATTATGTAACAACCCGCATATTTATCGATTTTATATTTAAATATTTTATTTAAATATTTTATCGTTAGTCGGATTTTAGTCCGAAAAGCTACTTTTTGCATACGGTAGAATTAGGACTCGAGACCACTCCCATTGAGTTTAAAATGCCGTTTGCGACCTTTTTGAGTATAAGCTTCGATATGTTTGGAGAAAGTTGATTTTTGCTACTTTTTGCTTAGGGTTTTGGTTTGGGCTGAGCCAATTAACCACTTATGTATTCAGTCCCAATCCCCCTCTCCTCTTCATTACTTCATTCCAACTCCTCAAACTCAAGCTCCAACTGAAAATGGTGGAGAGGAAAAAGAATTAAAACTCCAAGCCCTAACTTCCTTAGCAAATCCATCTCCTTACTCCAAACTCAAGAAGAACCCCTTGGTAAGCATCTCCTTCTTCTTCTCCAACTCTTTCTCCATTCAATTTCAGAAATTTCCTAAACCTAATTTTGGGAATGTTTCTCTTTAAGCTTAGATTCAAGCTTCTAGAGTTGGACTTGAAGAGTGGTTGATTTCTCTTTGCTTTCAAGCTTCTTCTTGTTTGATTTTAAGAAAAGGTGAGATTTTTATCTCACATCTATGACTATAATTATCTTTGGTTGTTGGGTATGAATTCCTAACACTTCTTCATGTGCATTTGCTCTTGATTTGGATTGGTTTTGTGAATATTCCAATTTTTGGGTTTTTAAACCAAATTTGTGTGAAAATCCTTTTATGGATGTTTGATCATACTTTTGGCGATGCATCGAGGAGCATATAGGGTCGGGTTGCCGATTGGCATAAACCCTTAGAGCCAATGTCCGTCCGGTTGCAATTTGGAAGAGTTTGCTCTTCATTTGAATAAGGCTGAAAAACAGCCCAGGCATGATTCAGTCGACTGAAAAACTCTGTTCAGTCGACTGAACCTGAAACCCGAGAGTTTCCAGGCATGATTCAGTCGACTGAAAAACTCTGCACAGTCGACTGAAACTGGAAACAGAAAGTTTCCTGAACCTGGAAAATTTCCATGTACAGGGTCAGTCGACTGAAATTCTCTGTTCAGTCGATTGAACCTGCTGTTTGAGTCCAATTTGCCTTATTGGATTGAAATTCCAATTTAAATCGATTCGTGATAATCCTATTTGTTGTTATCATCTATTATGACTTTGACAACTCTTTTTTTAGGGATTTTTGAATATCCATTTCGATGGATCCTTTATCGATTTCTTTGGATTTTATTCACGTCTTCGTATGTGAATTTTTGTGATTGATTGTTCTTACAATCTTTTTCGTGATTTGTCACTTTAAAAATATAAAGGTTTTCTATACTAGTAGTAACTATCAAAACTCTTTCCTCAAACGATTTCAATATTATTTTAATACCAAATTCGTTTATAAAACCGTTTTCCAATCTATTAGTATATACAAACCTTTACCTCACTCGTATGAGAAATCTAATTAAACGGCTTAGTAAAACAAGTGGTATGAAACGCTTGCGTTTACTTTGTCGGTTAATTCTTGGACTTGTTCGATTGAACCTCTTGTGACAATTTTCTAGTGGAGATTTACAGTTTGTTCGTAAATATTTAAGTTAAGCAAGTGGTTATGGGACATGAAGCTAAACTCATATATTTACCAACTTAGTGTAATCGACACTTCTCGCTGATCATGACGATCATCTTTGTGATTTAGACTAGCAATGTGCGATGTCTCTTTGTCTGCGAGGGAGACTAAACCCCGTTTTGTGGAGTTTCGACTCAATTTGTGATGGGGTAGCAACCCATGGTCTTCGGGCCGTTTGTGGAGCTTCGGCTCAATTTGTGATGGTTAGCGACCATGGAATTAGCGTTCCGTTTGTGATACACGTGTTGGTGAGCTTTATGCTCCCGTTTGTGATAGGCCTCCCCCCTTTTGTGATTTCTGGATTTCTTGTGTAGATTCCTAGAATTTGTGTTTCACCAATTTTCGTGATTTCCATTGATAAGTTTTATCAATATTTGTGCATTGGTGAATTTGTGTGTATTGACTTTTGTGATTTCTGGATTTCTTGTGTAGTCTTCTGGAATTTGTGCGTCTTTGACTTTGGTGATTGACATTGATATTATCGTCAATATTTGTGGTTTGATGAACGAAATAAAGAGTATGACACTTCTTTGATTCTTGTGTAGATTTGGTGACATTGATTAATCTCTTGATGATTATCAACTAAGTATATATATATATATATCACAGCTTGGCATTGTGATTATTACGTGTTTAGTCATATCTCTTATTCTATATCGTTTCATCTGATATTTATAGTTAGACTGATCCGTTTATTATTTTCTTATTAAATAATACTCGGGTCAGACCAAGATGTTACAGGTGCTTCAGCTTGACCTCTCTCTTGGGATTGATTTCTCTTGCTTTTGGATTAACTACTTAGATTAGTAGTTATTTTGTTGTATACATTTGAGATATAGACTCCTTAATGTATACTTATTCTTTTGTGTAGTTCGTGTAACTATTCTTTTGTGATATTGTGGATCTTTTTAGACCACTACTCTGATGTACACTTCCTAATGTAATATTCATATCTTATTCCGCCTTTGTGATATGAATTGTCTGTGACTGATTTGTGTTATGCTTATTTCTATATTTGTTTTCCGAAGGATTTATATAGCCACCGTGTAGTAGCTTTGAGTTTGTGTCGGTATGTCGGATTTCCTCTTGAAATAGAATGCATGTTATATTATCTGACATATCGGTGCTCGCGCAAAGAAATTACATGGATGGTCGCTCCTCAACAGCCTTATTCTCCGTGCTAGTCGACAGCATTCACCGTAATGTTCTTGGCTAGCGTGGGTATAGAGGTGGGGCGTCACACATTATATGTATACACGTTAGTTTCTTTTCTTACTTATGTTTTCTACACAAACGTAAATATAACAACATATTATTAATAAATGATTTGTGTTCTTATATTTGATTTCTCACATTTGATTTCTCACATGTTTGTTCTTATATATAATTATCACTATTATAAGTATTATCGTATATGGATTATTAGTTAGGATAGTTAGTAATTAAGGACTAAGTTTTAGTTTTAGAATTAAATGTTGATTATTTATGATAATACCATCATTATAATCAAATGTCATATAATACTAAGATTAAGGGGGAGTTATATAGTTTGGAGTTAGTTTTTGTTGATGACAAAGGGGGAAAAGTATAAAATAGGATAGTTAGGTATAGATTAAGGATGAGTTATTAGTTTTAGGGGGAGTTATTAGGATAGAAGTAATATTTATAAACAAAGGTTGTCATAATCAAAAGGGGGAGATTGTTAGTCCCTGAGAAGATGGTTTTGATGACAACAATCTTAGAATAAGATTATAAAATAAATACTAACAATATAGTTTAGATATATATGTATATGTAGGATTTAACTATGCAGGTACCAAGAATGAAGACTGTACGGTATAGAGATTTAAGACTGAAGATATCAAGATGGAAGACTCATGAGTATCAAGATTATCAAGAGTTCAAGATTTCAATAATAAGTAATTTAATTAGGAATTTTGTTAAAACTCCTAGAAAAGCAATGGCATCTTAAAATCCAATTTATTCGTGGAATGGAATCCACGTCGAGCTTGTTAAAGGGATAAAACACTAAGTAGGATGGAACCTACGAAAAATCTAGTGTAACATTATTTTGTATCCACTAACTTTTATTAAAATGTTTTTACAAAATTATATCTTGTTTTCAAAATGATTTCAAAACCTTCCTTTTAAAAGAATCAAAAACATCTATCCTTGTTTTAAAATACTTTTAGCCTCAAAATAATCTTTATCTTTAAAATCAAATTATCCTTGGTTTTAAACTATCTTTTAATTATAATATATTTAACTTTTAATATTCATACTTAGATTTAAATACATAGTAAAATTTTATACCAAAATATTATTCTCTATATATATTTATGTATTTTAACTATAGTTAAGTATATTTATAAAGTTTAAAAATAGTTTTAATACAAGATAGAAGTTATTTTCAAAGAAAAATAAATTACCAAAATTACCATAGGCCTGTCGACAACCCCTACATACCCTTGTCGATAAGGTGGCGGTTGATTTCAAAAATTTGAACTTCAAAAGAAGTGTCTATTCGTCATATCCTTTCACGAATGGACATGGCTGTTGTTTTAATATAAATAGGGGTAGTTTTAAACGAATTTATATACATATTTTCTCTGATTTCACTCCTCTTCTTCTTATACATTTCTTTACATATATTTTTACCATTACTCTGCCGAAATCACCATTCAATCTAACTAGATCATCTATGGTTTGATTCTCTATCACTATCTCAATAAGATCTCGGTGCTATTCATAGTTATAGGCTTCTTTGTAATAAATTGAGTGAGAAAAGGTGTGATTGTAGCCTGTGAAATCAATCAAGCGAGAAAAGGTGTGATTGTAGCCTGTGAAATCAATTGGGTGAACTTGTTTCTCGTAAAATCAAGTATCTCTACCCAAAGGATTGTGAATCTGGAGTGGGGTACCTCATGGCCTTGAAATCGAGGGTGTAATTGTAAAAATTGCTTTTGAAAGGAAATCCATACTTGTGTGTGGAACTGGATGTAGGGTAACTCCGAACCAGTATAAAATCCGATGTGTTCTTTCCTTTATTACTTTTACTTTATTTCTACATCTGTGTTTGATTCTGTGATCATATTTGTGTCTGAATATTGCATACATTTGTATTCAAATTAACATAAACTGAAAAAGATTTAGTAATTCCTTATAACACTATTCAGCCCCCCTTCTAGTGTTAACTCTAGCCTTAAGATCCGTAATCTGCATTTCTCACATCACGTAATCCAGAAGTGAGATGAGGTGCTTTACATAATCCCGAAGTGAGGCGAGGGGTACGCTTATACTTATAATGGTATTAAATGGTCAATCTATGGTAGTTCAAATCAATAAGTTTGAACAAGGGGCGCAACTAGATTATTGTTTGATAGGGACCAGTACCAACATCATTTCCCCTATTATTCTATGGACTCGGTGGTTCACATAACCCTAAAGTGAGACGAGGTGCTTCACATAATCTTGAAGTGAGGCGAGGGGCACGCTCATGCTGGCTAGAGTAAATAAAAGGTCAAAAGAGGGAGCAACAAGTAGCATGGGCATGGTGGCAGTTACGCGTGCAACTTCCATTCTGATGCTCGGTAATCACTATGATTTCCAAGCGCTTAGTAAGTGTGTCTTTCGTAGACACCAAAGTCTACTGTGTAGGGAAACGTCTAGTCTACAGTAGATTCTATGGAGTAGCAGGCCAATCAAAGGGTAGAATTAGCAATTTAACCTAATCAAAGCAACTGTCAAGGACAAGTGCAAACAATCAAAGTTAATATATCTAACTAATTGAGCAATAATTTATTCATATTTATTTCCAGTTTCTCTCTTTTCTATTTCCTTTGTTTCCTTTTATATTCCAGAACTATTGAATAATCTATTACTTTTACTTTACTTAAAGATTCTAGTAGTTACTATCATTCATCGAACTTTTAGTCTGACCCACTCCTCTATTTTTTCCTTTTCCCCCAATAGGCAATCTAGGGAGAGGAATGTAGTTCGCAGTTACTTAGAGGTTTCTTGGAGAAGATTCTGCTATGTACTTCCCTACTTTTATTTTTGTTTTATCTTTCTTTGTACTAGCACCTGAGAGGGATATTTATACTCTAATTTTTATTGAGACTACGAGTTTTTATTTCATGAGACATATTGGATTTTGAGACATGTATGCTGTATTTGGTATTTGGCTTATGAAGCAATTATGATGTTTTTGTTTTGAATAAGTTATTATTTTATTTTCCGCTATTTTTGCCTATTTTTTCTTATGAATCTTAGTCTCTGTTAGTTTCAGTTATACCTACAACGCATCACGCCTTTTAATGTGTCCTCTTGGGTATATTAAGGAGTGTGGGGTGTTTCATCAGCCTTGAGTTTTCAGCGTATTGAAGATCTTTTCTGAAGGACGAAGACGAAGATTTTGGTATATTATTACTAGTATTATTTCACCTTGTTTGTTCCGCTGCATTATTCTATTGTTCTGATGCATATATAACTATGATAAATGTTGTATAAATTATAATCAAATGTATAGTATAAATAGCTTCATGAACTATTTATTTAACTGCTACGAGATTCTGTGTTTTTTGTTCTTCTTCTTCTCTTATTTTTATTAATTAACCCCATTGATTATCTATGTTCAGGATTGTTTAAGCTAGACATGTGTGAATTACTGTCGATTTAAACCTTCCGAAATGTGGGTCGTCACACACCCCTTACCGAACCATTTAGTAATTACCATTAGTTAACCAATTTTGTACTTACTACCTAACCTATACTTAATTTTCCTAAAACTTACATTTTCTTCTAATCTTTTACGAGTTATCTTTTATTACTCTTGCCTCATCATCTTGTCCATATGATCGAATAATGGAGCTTCTATTATATAATTTCCAGCTATTTCTATGTTCCTTGTTGTCTTTCCTTACCCATCATGCATTGGTGAAACTGCTCAGAACACTTTTCCCTAAGCATACCATTGTGAGCATAAAGTTTGTATAGCTTTATTCAGACTCGTTTTACTTTTCCTTAAGTGTTCTTGCATGTAGTTCAATATGTCCCTGTGAGACTTAAGCTAGTAGTTAATTGTAGAATCTTTCTTATGTCTAAGAATAACTTAATGATCATCTAAAACATTTTAAAGTAATAGAGTATGTATAGATCATGTTTGAAGGCATAGATATTAAGCAAGATTCTCCAAAGTGTTGCATAATTGCTTAGCAGCTTATCTGCTCAGCAAGCCAATGGTTCGGGTTATAATGGTTTGACATATTACCAAACCGATCACATAAGGGGCATAAATAGGTTGAGCCACTTTTATTTCCTTACTATACTTCCATGATTTAGAAATCCCTAAAACTCTTAGTTTCTTCTCGTGCCTATTTCTAGATCCATAAAAATTCCTCATCCAATCTAAGAAACTTCTTTTGAACATCATCAGGTAATGCTCCACAACCTTAATTCATGCTTGATTTTGTCAAACCCATAATTAACTTTTCATTTCGATTTTGCAAATTAGCCTTAGTTGAGCATGGGTTCGGTTTACATGATAAATTTTTAGGCTTTTAGTTAAATTCATTAAGTTTGCTTTAATAGCTAACTTAAGTTATCCTAATATTGAATTCGGACCTAATTTATAGTAATTAAGTGTCATTTAGTTTGAGTTTACCTAAGGTCGAAAATAGATCGCCATCAAACCAATTAGAGAATTACATGTGTAATTATACGGGATGAGTGATGTATTTAGACAGAAAATACAATTTGGTTACTTATTTTTGGGTTAGAGAGAAAATTTTGGGTTTGGCTAGCCAATTTGTAATCGTATTGGTCTGGCTGGACTGTGGTATAGCCGTACCAAATAATTAGTGCTGCACATAGGGACTTATTGATGTTGATTATACGACTCCATTTGCTCATGTATCTAAACTAGTTAATAATTTATCAGGGTTAGCTAATGTTGACGCAAAAATGGGTCAACACGCAAAGATAGGTTGTAGGGAACTTATAGGACCTAAATCTAGCAGATAATGGCAAAGTAAAAGGAAAAGAACAGCAAGACACAAGATTTTTATAATGGTTCAATAATCTCTGGCCTACGCCCACTTTATCGTTTTATTGATTGTTGATTACAGCGGATTAGAGTCACTAGTACAAGTTTGACAGGTTCTATAGCATAGAACCGCAAATAGTATCTACTAGGTGACTATTACGAGGGAGAGAAAGAAGACGATGAAGAGGTAGAGTTAAGATCAGCTAAGATCCTTCGTTAGCTGTAGTAGGGTTAGTATATATAGAGAAACAGCTGCATAGGGTCAGAAGTCCACTTAAGTCAAAACCCAGGAGCAAGTCCAATAATGTACAAGTTAGCATGAGGCCTAATTCTCCATAAATTCCTCTCAGTACCAAGAGGTATCACTCAATATGAGAGGCATACTAAGTTGCAAATCCTTGACTTTCACTTGTATGGTTCTTCTATCTCATACCAGATGTGTTTAAAGCTTTTTTCCGTAGACTTCGAGTTGACTTTGATAATTCTCTTGATAGATCTTAAACCACCATGCTTTCTCTGCTTTCTTCTCATTAATCTTGAGAAATACCGATCTAAACTTTGAGAAAAGCACTTGACCATGAGAGGTCGATGTTGTATTAAAATATATTGATTTTGGGCACCGGAGTTTAAGAGTCGATATGAATGCATAATGGTCTGATCCTTAATTCCTTTACTATTTTCAATACAGCTATTAGTGCTTTATACTCGACATCATTATTCATTGCTCTAAATCCCAACCTTAGCACATAACATAATTTTCCTCCATCGAGTGTAATTAAGATTACTCCAGCACCCGAATCATGCTCATTAGAAGCTTCATCCACAAACATTCACTATTTAAAAGCTTTAGCCCTATTTATCTCCAACTCATTATATAATGGTAAACTCAACGATGAAGTCCGCCAAGGCTTGGCCCTTAATCGCCATTCGAGGGTGGTACATGATTTGTATTGGCTTAACTCGATACTCCATTTCAGTAGCCTCCTTTAAATTTTGGACGATGAAGGAATTATTAAGTTGTAAGTCATTTAGCATCGGGATAAAGGTAAGGCTGAAATTAATGCCTTTTCCTCCTAGATGCAATCAGTAGGCAACAACCCATAGTTTCAAACTTTAGTCAACTAGATTCCAAAGCGGTGAAACATTTCTAATTTGGTATGCTGGCCTCTATATGCCAACTTCCTCTTGCACCAAAGTCGCACTCAAGGCATTAGGCAACACGGCTAGATACATGTATAACTCCTCCACCGTGTTACGTGTGGAAAAGACAGTTGCTTTTGTAAATGCTCTATAAAGTTCACATATGCTGCTAAGATCTCATATCGTACTTAAATTTTCCTTTCCTCAACTTCAATGGTTCAAAGAAGGGAACACATTTATGTATTGCCTTTGAGGTGAAACAATTTAGTGCAACAATTTTTCCATCTAAACTTTGCATCTCCTTACCTATTTCTTGGATTTTTATATCCTTTAATGCTTGGATTTGCATCTGTTCCTCTAGTGTGTACAATGAGCACAAGGAAATTCCCAGAAGAAACTCCAAAGAACATTTTAAGGGATTGAGATACATTCCGTATTCCTATAGTAACTTGGACATTTCATCTAAGCGAAAAATGATTGTAACCTTCTATATTTTTAACTATTTTAAATTATTAAATTTAATGTAATTATTGGATAATATGGTTAGAAATTTAAATTTAATGATTTATTATAGTAGTTTAATGGATATAATAAATTTTTGAAAATAAAAAATTCCAAAGATTTTGGCAATAACAACTATGGAAATGAAATTTAGATATTGACTGTGTTTATAATCAATAACTGAACTTGAATAAAAAATTTTGAATTATTTAGATCGAAATAGAATAATTGTTGATAACTAAAATTTATTGAAATTTTATGATTTATCAATGTCATTTATTTAATAATTGAATTGTTTAAATTTAATGTTGCAATTATTTAAATAATTAAATTCTGGATTTGATATGAATGGAAATGATGTTGGAAGTTGATTTAATTTTTTTTTAAATAACAGTGAAGAGTTTTAAACTTAAAAATTGAATTTAAAGTAATTAAAATGATATTTAATACAACAATTTATTTAATTAACGTGATAATTAGCCATTTTGGCCACTGTCTTGGTTTCTGACGAAACTAGTTTCATCGGATCCGTAATAGTGAATTATTATAAGATTTCAAGTTTCGTAGCAATCGAACTTATCGTTTGATCGTGCGAGCTCGAAACGCGTAGAAATCGATTAATGGAATTTAAATGAATATAATTCGATTTTAAAAGCTAATTTCTATATATAATAGGATACAGATTTGAAATTTTTTGCATTGAATTTAAAAATATTGAAAACCTATATTCGATATATGGGATGACCTACTTTCGTTTCAGAAAAGAAACGGGCATTTTGGGTTCACGTAATCGTTTCGACCAGTTCGATCTGTACTATCCATTGGTATTCAATCTCTGCACATATATAGATTTTTTCTGAAACCCCAGCAGTCTTTTATTTCTAATTCATGTACATAAAATTTCAATTATCCGTTCCTTTTCAATGGCAGAAATTCAAAACCCTAATTTCCAAATTTCAAACCAAATCAAAAGCCATACTCCTCAAACAATGTCATATAATATATCATTGGAAAGCTCTCGACGAACGTAATCTACTCATGCAATTCGTTTTTCGATTGGAGTTGCGATTTGGCCAAAATTTTGCGAAGAATTTTCGACCTTTGAAAGTAAGGTTGTCATTTTAATGGTGGATCTTCAGCTTTGGAACGATCGGAGGGTATCATGGCGGAGAGCTTGGCAAATGGAGTCGATCCATGTGGTCAGTTTGGTTTAGAATTGCCTCAAGTTGGCCAGAAAATTGCTCAAAGGCTGCGGCGACAGTCAGGCATTGGCGGCGTTTGGAGCATGCGCGCGTAGCCAAGAGGGTCAGCCGGAGGTGGTGAGACTTGTGATGATGATGGACATGGTGCAAGTGGTCATAACGGCGACGGTTGGTGGGTTTAAGGTAGCGGTCATGTTTATTAGGTCTTGATTGCGTGTGTACGAGGGTTTGGAGAGGTAACGTAAATTACGTTTTTTCCCTTGATTTATTTTAATTTAATTTTTAAATTTCCACGTTCTAACTAGCATAACTTTTGCATACGAGCACCGATTGGCGCGTAGTTTCTTCCGTTAGGATCGTATTGAAATTCCGAACGACATGGAATAGTTTTGGTTGGCTTTGAAGACTATTCAAATTTTAGGCTTTATTTGGATTTTAAATCGACGATAAATCAAAGGTGATTGATTTAACCCACTCATGAAATAATGAATCTTCTTATGTTAGTTGAATTAAATTTATGAATTGATAAAAAAAATTATTGATTGTTGTTTAGTAATTTAAATTTTCATTTTTTCTGGCAAGGCAATTTAAATTGTCATTTAAATTTAACTTGACATAAAAATTTTATTTAAATTAATATTGAATTTTAATTGTAAGTAAAATACCTGATATTAATAACCAGTTAATTGTTGTGATTTATTAACTAATTTGGATGTTAATGGATGTTAATTTGTTGACATTTTGGATGATTTGATGTTATATTTATTATATATGTTGTCATCACACTATAAGTTCCCTTAGTTTGTTGTTAGGAAAATCACTATTGGTTGAAATGATACATAACCGAATGATGTTGTAGATTAGAGAAAATTGTTATGGGTTGAAATGATACATACCTGAGCGATTTTATTGATTTGAAAATTAACGGTTTGGGATAAAGATTGAAATGATATATATCTGGGAAACTTAACTAATTTGGGTTGAAATGATACATGCTAAATCATTTGATAATAGGGTAGAAAATTATATACTGACACCGTTGGTCGTTTTAAATTATTTTCTAAATGGTAAAGTATGTTTGATTTATAAATTTGATTTTAATTTAATTTAGTGATTTAATTTAATATTTTATATTTGAAAAATAATTTATTTTATATGTCTTAAAGCATCAAATTACAGGCTAATATATGTTTTAAATGTAAATTTAAAATTTAAAATTATACTTTTATTTAGTTTTAAATATACATTTTAAATAGTTTAAAATTTAATTTAATAAAATATTTATTATAGTTTTAATATATATATATATATATTTTTTAATTTTAATTTAATATAAAAAATATAGTTTTGATTTAAGATAATAAATATAGACTTTTATAATAACTTTAATGGATAAAAGATTTTTGCAAAAGATTCTAGAATTTTGTAAAAGGTATTGTAAGGAATATATAAAAGTTTTGAAGAGATTTTGTAATGGAATTTATAAAAGGATTCTTATAAAAGATTTTATAAAGGAATTTATAATGGTTTTATAAAGGAGTTATAAAGGCTTTAAAGGATTTATAAAGAGTTTTATAAAAGAACTTGTGCAAATGGATTTGAAAGCCTTTTAAAGGAATTTGCATACAAATTTATGAAAATGGAAGAGTTGTAAACTATATTGGAATTGTCCGTTGAGTTGTAAAATGTTTTGTATTGTGTTTACTTATCCGTTGAGTTGTTTATGAATTCTGGTCGGTGCGTGGAATGCCATGTTATCGATAGAGGTTTCTAAACACTTAAACGAGAAAAATCGACATAATATTATTTTAAAATTAGGTAAATGAAAAAATTTTACCAAAATAATTTTATATATATACAAAATGATAATTTTCAATGGATGTTAGTTGTTAGGGGATGATAATAATTAGTTATCATCGATTATTAGTTGAATAAAATAAAAACGATTACTTTGTGAATTCTATTTCACAAAGCGTTCGACAATTAAATTGAATTGAAACTAATCACAATTAGAAATTGTTTAAAACAACAAGATTGTAAATTTAATGAAATGTTTTGGTAATAAGGTAATGAAATTTGTATAATTATATTTATAATATAGCTTATATATACAAAGGATTTTAAAATTTAGAATTTTAGAATTAAAACCTGTTGCTTCCAAAATTATTTTCAAAGCCTTCAAAATTAATAATAATATTATTTGAAAGTGTTTTGACCAGCAATATATTTTGAAAAGATTTGTTTTGAAAGAAATAAAGAATTTCACATCAGGACATTGGGTCCATTTCACATCAGGACATCAAAAAAGTTATTTCATTTTGTGGCTCTATTTGTTATTTCTATCATATATAAACTAATTTGATGTTATAATTTTATTAATATAAGCAAATCGGCTGTTAGAAAGTTTTGTCTACTGTAGGCTTCCTAAATCAAATTGTGTGAAGCCAAAAAAAATAAGAACATGTTTATCAAACCGACAGTTAGAGAGGTTTGTTTACTGTCAGTGAAAATCAATTTCCTTTGAAGCCAAAAAAGCATGGCCCCTTTCTCTACGCTGTTCCGCACTCCATTTCTTTCCGTTCTTATGTTAAATCTCGGTTCTTTCCTCCTCACCGCCGTCGTCGCACCCCTTGTCCTAAAACAAACAAACGGCCACATCAATCAGTTTTAATAAATCAAAAATGAAAAATCCCTAAATTATAGTATCTCGACCACTATCCCCGTCTCGGACATCGAAACCACCATTTTTTGCCGCATCTCGACCGTTGTCCACTGCACCTCCCTAATTCTTCGTAGCACCTCACCAGTGCCTTCGCCTACCACTATCGATCCTCTAGGTACTAAATTTTACTGCAATAGTTTGATTTTATAGTCTACCAATTCAGATAGTGTTAGGAAATGGAATTTGGCACATAAGTTTTTTAACAATGTCTTCCATCGTGAATCAATATAGCTTTTCTATAATCTCCCATTTATTTATACTGGTAGATAATGTCATGGCATAGTAGTTGTTAATGAATATTGATTGACTGATTGTGGAAAAATAATAATTGATAGACCGTTGATTAGCTCTTACCATTTTGATTCGTCAAATAACCCAGTAATAGTCCACCAAAACATTCAGAATAATTTCGTAGGTGTTTTTGTTGTACAATATTATTCAAACATCTTTTAGTTTTACCAACCAAACTATTATTCTTTTGTTTAGACTTCAGTACAGTTCAATATCATCCATCTTTGCAAAATGGTGAGTTTATGATTATTGATTGTGACGGTGTTACAAAACAAATGTGATTACTTATCGTATGAGAACATAATATATGAAGAAATGAATCATGACCCATACTCATAGATTTAATTGATCTTTCAAGTAAGTTTAAATTTTGCAATCTAAGAGTCAAAATCTCAGAAGTCGTATAATATAACATTTCAATTCAAAACTTTACTTTTTACGCTGAACATTTTGGGTTCAGGTTTAGTAATGATGTCTTTGCTCAGATCACTTGGATTTCTTGATTGGTATGCATTCTCGAAAATGCATCATCATAAGTTTTATAATGTTCTAATCTTTGTTTGAGTTTTATTTTCCTTGCAAAAGATTGTAGTTTTAAAATTCCAACATCAACTGAGGAATGTTTTTGCAACATAATGTGTTTATGGAAATTAATTTATGCCCTCCATTTTGACTTTGTCTATAAACTTAATCAAACCTCGATGAAAATATACTTTAACTTTTGTATAATAAAATTAAAAATATAATAATTGCTGGGAGATTAAAAAGCTTACCTTAAATTTTATTTTTCGCTTTGAAGTTGTAGTTTGACACCAAATTCAAGTTGAAATTGGTTTGCTTCCAAAATTGATTGATATAATCCATTTTTAGAGTTCTTTTGACTAACAACGTTGAATTTGCGTTGAGAAGAACGAACAATACCTTTTTTTGGAATTAATTAACTGAACTCTTTTTTACTATATAAGATCCTCTTAGATGGATTCAAGATGAAATATAAAATTCAAGATTTCAGTTGGGGATGTACATTTGAGTTAATACTCCTTATGATTGAAATCTGGTATGAAATATCACATGTTAAAACCCTAATCTGAACATGTGATCGAAATTCCAGATCTAAAATCTTAGTTCACACGGATCATGTCTAGGCATCATGAACATCAAAAAGCTTCGTTACAAGTAGCATTAATGTATGATAAAACTTTTTTTTCCTTTTTCCTGAATTGATTTAGCACATTTTCATTAATGGTTAATCTTCAAGCAAATCTTGTTCGCCTATATGTGTATAAAATTGATATGCCTATATCAACATCAACCGAATAACACCCCCCCCCCCCCCCCCCCCCGCCCTCACACAACCCCGAGTGTTCGCCTTAATTATCAAACTTAATTTTCTAAACTGCTACCCCCTTTAATAAAATCAAAGATTAAAATTTATGGAACTACAGATGCTTCCTATCTATCCATGGTTATGATTTAAATATGAACACTATTTCAGTTCTTCTGTAATGTTCGTTCACATTATTCCATCTTAATGCAACTTAGAAAAATTTCTGGTATGGTTGAAAAATGATTGAACTTACAGCCTTCCTAAAATTATGTTCTTTTATGTAATCTCAGCTGGTGGTAGAATGATGCAGTATACTTGCAAAATCATACTGAACTAGTTGTGTGATTGCAAATAAAAATCATACTAATTTTATTTGAAAAAAAATACCATAGTTGAGATATCGTCTTCAAGACTGTAAAAAATATCATCCTCTGCTGACTCTTTCATATGATCTACATTAGTATCACATACACGGAGAATGTAAAACAACGACATTTTCTTTTTAATATATAGCAAAAAACCTTTCATGGTTCCATTTCCATGTTCGTAAACAAAAAACTTGTATGCTTATGTGATGTGATTGATTAATATTTGCTACGCTATCTAACAATAGTAGTTTGATAATGGCCACATGGTAACTACATAAATAGAAAATGAAAATGAACATCCACCTATATGTATATTTCTGAATAATCAAGGTATAAAGTTTCCTTTTTTTCCCATGATAGATTTTACATGTTTCATCTTATATCACTTCTCAAGTGTTTGGTTTTTTGGAAAATTGTGAATGTTTTATGCTAGCTCATTTGTTACGTAGGTTCTGCATAATGGTTTATTGTTGGTTGTCACTTGTAATTTATTTTCCAAGAAGTCGATTACTTATTGATTGATTATCTTCTGCATAGTTGTACCGTTAGAAATTTTTTTGAATCAAACTATGATTATTTTTTATTGTAGTAATTGTTCATGCTTCCGTCACTTTATTTTGTCATATGTGCGGAAGTTGGTGTAGGGATGCGATTCTCGTAATGGCTTCATATTGTCTCTAAAGTATCCTTATAGTTGACCCGTTCTAATTTAGAACTGTTAGATTTCTATCGGATGGAATTTTAATTTCATTGAAGTCGGAATGAATGATCACTTGTAGGGTAATGTTGCTCTTGATGTTGCTTGTATTCTCTTACGACCAACAACAAAGCTATCAACAACAGATATTTCATCTCATGCCTTATGTTCTCTTCAAGAAATCTCAATAAGGTTTGTTAGGAAACAATACTGACTCCTTATTGTTACTATATTCATTGATTGGTTTAGTTCTCTCTTCTGATTGTAGGAGATTGTATTTAATTGGAAGAAGTGGTCCTATACAAGCAGCTTGCACTGCTAAGAAACTTTGTGAAATTCTTGGTAGGTATACATGATTTATGGTAGAAATACATTAGTCGGTTATATATTCTTTACTAAACATCGTTTTAGGTGAACTTTTGGGAAGTTGTTTTTCTCTTATTAGGCAAGGAAGATGTATTCTTTTGAGACTTTGTTGCTTGTTTCTACAATGACATTTGAAACTGATTGATGTTTTTTTTTCTTTTCTTTTCTTTTACTTGCTCAGATATGAAGAATCTTAATATTTACATTCAGGAAACTAACCTAGTTACATCTTCAGCAGATTAGGTATAATAGCTGGAATTCAAAGCAGATGAGGTATAGTAGCTTCTTATTTCCCACTCACTCATGATGGTAGCGTTCTAAATCTAGTTATGGAATTAACCATATGTTTTGATAAAAATACAATCGAAAATGAGTTCTGATGTTGTCGATGCTCCAAATCTACTCTGTCACCTGGATAGCACTATGTTGTTAATGCTCTTCGTTATGTCCATTGGAAGAAGCATTTGGTTAGCTACTTGCATACACATACCTCTCATGTTTTATGCCTAATTTCTGTTTCATTTCTTATTCAAAAAACAAATTAAATGGTTTCTCTATTACGAAATTAAGTTCACACTTACTTTTTAAATATGAGATTCGGTAGCTCAAAGAGGTAGTTAAGAATGATCAAAGTAGACGACCAAAATACAGTTTTTTTTAATACAGTTAATTTCTTTTTCATGTACAATCCTTAGCTTGATTGGATTTACACTTTTCAACTACTTTCATTTTTTTTAAAATACAGTTAATTTTTCATCAAATTCTTAATTATGAAAAAAATTAATAAATAATTTTTTGCTTTAATATTATATAACCCAACAGTCGGTTTTCCAGCCGTTGTGCGGTTATACTAGTAATATGTCTCCATCTTTCAAATCTAATTTACTTTATACTCTCCACTATTGTTTTCTTATATCTTTTCAATTTTAAATTTTGTCTAGCATATTATCATTTAATGTTTAACTTAAAATTAATGAAAAATCAAACTATATATGTTTTTAAATTAGGGGTTTTGGACCAAAGGTTTTTATTCTCAAAGATCATGCAAAAAAAGTCCATACTCATAAACTCATGTAAATTAGGTCTTTATTTTGTTATTTTTTAGCAAAATGTCCTCTCCAAGAAAATCGGTCCAACATCGAAATTAGGGGCAAAAGTAGCATAAACTATCTAAAAACTAAAAATATGTACCCAAGTTTTCATGAATTTTTGAAAGAGATTTTCTTCTATTATCTTTCAATTCTGAAGACTAGACAGTCATTCCTTATCTAAATTATGTAATCTAAAGATCGGATACTTGCCGTTACACGGTTATTGTAGTTAGTACTTATAATAAGGTCCATGAGAACCTTTATTAAAAGCACTCCTAGGACTGGCAGGAACGCACGCTGTATATCGTAGTACGGTAGCCGTTTTTATTTTCTGAGAGCACGTGAGCGTCACTGAGCGAGTTTAAAGAAACAAGCAACAAACAAAGGCAAAATAAGTAATAAGGTGTACGAACCTACACACCGCACAAATGAATGACTAGACGCGTTAAAATTGTGAAAATAAAACCTCGCCTCTTTATCCCTCTCGGCTCTCAGTTTATTTCTTTCTCTGTATTCCAGGCGATCATCTGATCGACTTCGAACGATAATAATGACGCGGTTGCCACTCATTCAGTCGTCTGTTGTCGGCGGAGAAATGGACGACGATGAAGAGTTCGTCGAAGCTCCTTCGACGCCGACTACATGGTATGAGCCTCTAACTTTTCTTTCCAATGATAATGAGGGGAGAGAAGAAGCTGAAGAAAATAATGAGGTAGAAGATAGACAAGAAGAAAAGCCTGTTCGTGTTTATGCAGATGGAATTTATGATTTGTTTCATTTTGGGCATGCTCGCGCTCTTGAGCAAGCTAAGAACTTGTAAGTGTTTCTGTCGTTTTTCCAAATGTTTTTAATTTGATTTGCAGTAAATTTGTAAATTAGATGGTAAGATATTTGATTTTTAGGATTTTAGATGTAGCCTGGGCGTGGTGACATATTATCATACACGAAATCACAATAATTATCGTTCTCTTTAGGATTCCCACTATCAAAATGCTTGTATGTCCACATGGCATCTGCTTGTATTGCATGAGCAACCCAAAACCCACTCCACACTACCAGGTGGAAAAACGTATTAAAATCCATACCTCAGCATAATCAATTTCAATCGGCTGTGCAGATTTGCATAGAAAGAAAAATTGAAGTTGATATTTTGAAGAAGAGTGGTAGCTTTGATTAGCTTAATTTATTTGATAATTGAATAATATGAGCATAAAAAAGAAATGAAGACTTTTGTTGTGACTCATCAAGATAAAAAGTAAAAAATATATTAAGGGGTTGGTAAATGGTAACTGGATTGAGTAATTTCTTTTGAATTAATATGTGTAAAGAAGGAAAAAGATATAATTCAGGTGAGATTTTGATCCATATTTTGGGTGAGATCTAAATATTTCAGACGAGATGAGTGTGGAGGAAGATATGAAGGAGATTTGAAGTCTTGTATCGTTTAAGTGTGAAAATGAAATCTTGGGCGAGATATATGAGATTTAAAACCATGGACTTTATCTACATTTAAGCAACATGATTATTTACCTTATGGGTTGTTGGCAAACGTACAAATGCAGATTAGCGGCTTATAAGTTGTATTAACTACTTAAAAGCAGTTGCCAAACTTGCTTTGTGGCCTACAACATTTTAATCTACTTTGTTTATTTTTTCCACTCTTTTTACTCTGCATTATCAAGTGAAACCTATTAGAGTGGTAGGTATCATTTTGTGAACTGAATATATGGTCAATGTCGAATGTTCTAGGTATTATAGGCAGATAATATAAATTTTAGGAGTAGTTCGTATTGTGTAAACTAGGTTAAATAGCAAATAAACTGAAGTGTTTTTAGTATTGCTCATATGTTAAGGTATGCATTTGAATTCCTGAAACTATCTGAAAATGACGTGGGTTCATCTTATCATTACTAGTAAACCAACACACACGAAGCATGTATATATACATCAATGGTGGAGCCAGCCCATAACTTCAGATAGGGCGAAACAAAATATAATTTGGATTTTATTATTTAAGGGTTGGAAAATTACTCCAGTAAATGAGATGTGACCAGAATTTGAGATGAAGCTGGCAGATAATTGGGAAGAAGAGAAATTAACCCAAGTTCACGGCAAGTAATAATTTCTGATCGGGCCTAAAGTTAATAAGTTAGTTTGTAAAATAAAAGTAGTTTTTCAGGTGGGGACATAGCCATAGCTGATGCACATGTGCCTGGGCCCCTGATATGTATGCCATTCATTTTGTGTAACTTGAATTGGATTGCTCAATTTACATATATTGTTTTATATAACTTCGATGAATATATGACTATCAATTTTTTCACATACATAATTCTATTTGAATTTTGGGCTTATTTAAAAGAATGGTAATAAGGGCCGTTTTAAGTTTTACCGTATCTGTTTAGCTTAAAATTTGAACTCTCATTTTCAGTATGTGACAATGTATATTACATAACATTAATTTTTCTTTTTCTTCTTTTTTCGCTATCAATATAATTTATAACCTTTGTTAAATATATGATAACAATGGTAACAAGTAGTTTGTGAATAGATAAATATTATTTGTCATAATGTATAAATGAGTAAAACATTATAACAAAGATAAAATAATATTGAGTATGATGCAAATTTCTTATTGGAATGTTAAAATTTTGGATATATTTTGTAATCAACATTGAAAAAGATGGAGTACCGATGGAAGCTAAAAAAGATAATTTCAAAAAATACCGTGAATCATATGGAATATATTGTTCCCTTTGCTAGCAGTAAAGAAGACAAAGATTCATCAAATCAGCTTATTTCAAATTTTGGACCTATGGGTTACATATCCATAGTTATTAATCATTCCCACAACTTGTTATGTTTCAGATTCCCTAACACCTACTTGCTTGTGGGATGTTGCAATGATGAAACCACACATATGTACAAAGGAAAAACTGTCATGACTGAAGCAGAGCGCTACGAATCGCTCCGTCACTGCAAGTATGTACAATACTTGAATCTTTAGATATATCCAATCAACGCATACATAAGATATCATGTGTCCTTGCTTCCTCTAAAATATGTGCATGTTACGCATATTAAATGGCATTTTGCTTTCTTTCTGTAGGTGGGTTGATGAAGTTATCCCAGATGCTCCGTGGGTTTTGTCAAAAGAGTTTATCGATCAACACAATATAGATTATGTAGCTCATGACGCCCTTCCGTAAGTTGTCTATTGTTGCATCAATATTTTTCTTATTTGTCTATATTTTGGGACAAGCGCTGGATCTAAAGTTTGTATTCAATACCTTGATTTGAAAAGAAAATGTTGTATCTCTTGAAAATCTTCAAGCAAAACTACTCTTATTTCAACAAAATCTTTGATTATGATGAAGAGTTTTGAAAATTGGAAAAACTTGAAGCAGAAGAAAATTGAGTTTTTTGTTAAAGTAAAAAAGATGTAAGAAATGAATCTATGAATCAGCTTTTTGATTTTTTAGGGTCAATTCAAATTGCGCAAGTAGGGAACGATTGTTTCTTTAAATATTGTAGCGTATGCAATTTAAATTGTGCAAGTTATAAAATGAAAATCTTTGTGCTTGCGCAAGCACATTTCTCTAGTTTAAAAATAAACAACGTTTATTTTTTTCAGTTTGTTTTGAACAGTGCTTATTTGTAGAATAAGTTTTATTCAGATGCCTATATCAAAATTTGTTATGTATATGTATATATGTATGTGTACGTATGTATGTGTGCTAGGATCGGATACACATCATGTTTAATGCACCTCAAATCAGTCCCAATTTAAATAGCTAGGTAACAGAAAAGAGAAACTATAATTATTCAAAACGGAACACCTGATTGAAATCACGTGGATTTGAGGTGTAGCCAGAATGAGGTGTAGCCGATCTTATGGTTAAAAATTTTTGTGTCACCATTTGTGTCTACAAATTGTGTCCAAATAAGATTTCTCTCTAAGTGCGTGCGCACAGCGGGTGGGCGTGCGTGCGTGTGTTATTGCTACTTTTACTGAATCGTGGATACAAGTTTGTGTGTGTTGTGTGTGTATGTTAACTATTGCTCCTTTTTTCACCGAATTGTGCATACAATACTCAAATACGTCATCAACAATCTACATGGGAAGATTTTGTCCCAGTTTTAATTAAATATTTGTCCTGGTCATGACAAGTGTCACTAATCTCTTACCGCAGTATGAGTTTACCATCGCCAACTAGGACTGTATAAGGTGGTGGCTCATAATATCACATGATTCATTTACGAATTTCTTCGACTATGTATTTTATTCTTTTAATATTACCTACCCTAGTTACTTTTTGTAGCAGTAGAAAAAATTTCTGAAAAAGAAAAAGAAAAAGAAAATATGTTGCGTTTCAATCTATTTCGTAGCATTATTGAATTTGTGAATATTTTAACTTAATTTTTATTTTGTGCAGATACGCAGATACAAGTGGAGCTGGGAACGATGTCTATGAATTTGTTAGTTATTATCTTGAGTTTAAAAGTAGGCTTATTGTATATTGGCATGTTTTTCATCATTTTAGTCATTCATTTGCACGAAATGATTCTTGTAAACAGGTTAAATCCATTGGAAAATTCAAAGAAACAAAGCGTACAGATGGTGTTTCAACATCGGAAATCATCATGAGGATCCTTAAGGAATATAATGAGTATGTCATGCGTAATTTAGCACGTGGATATTCAAGAAAGGACCTTGGTGTGAGTTATGTGAAGGTAAGTTTGCCCCGTGAATTTATTTATTTTTTAAATTGGATACTTTAGCAGATGTACATAGTTGTAAAAGTTACTATAAGTCAACATGTGTTCAGTGGTTCGAATCATGCGCTACGCAGGATTCAAATCTATTGCCTCACAGATCAAAACCAGAGCGTCTAACCACTGAGGTAGCGGTGCTGGACAAAACACATTATTAACAATTGAACCTAAAATGTAATGCAGGAGAAACAATTGAGGGTGAATATGGGCATTACCAAACTTCGTGAAAAAGTTAAAGAACATCAAGAAAATGTTGGCAAAAAGGTATGTGACATGTTATCTTATTTAGCTGCTTCTTGCAAATTAATTAGTTGATTTATAGGCTAAAGCATAATTTTATCTCGGGGTTTAACTTTGTGTTTGAAAACTGGCTGAAACCTGATTCTACTACTCATGCAGTTATATACAGTTGCAAAATTAAGTGGTATGGGCCATGATGAGTGGGTGGAAAATGCA
Organism: Allium cepa; assembly: GCA_030765085.1. Taxonomy (NCBI): domain Eukaryota; kingdom Viridiplantae; phylum Streptophyta; class Magnoliopsida; order Asparagales; family Amaryllidaceae; genus Allium; species Allium cepa. The sequence goes on from CM060931.1 coordinate 473,520,777, forward strand.
GATCGTTGGGTTTCTGGTTTTCTTGAGAAGTTTGAGGAAGGCTGCCATATAATGGTGATTATTTATTTTCCTACTACACTACTTTATAGCATGTTGATAAACGTTAGAATTGAAGTAAGGTACTTAAAAGGAGTTTAAACCGCCTTAGTTTAGATAGTTATGTCAAACATGCTCTAGGACCATGATGGTATGTTCGCATGTAAGGCATTTAAATGGATAATAAATTATTTTTAATAGGAAACGGCCATTAAGGATAAAATACAAGAAGGGCTTAAAAGGCAGCAGAGTAGACAACAGAAGAGCCTTTTGAACCTTCTAGAAGAGGACGAGCCAGAAACATCAGGAGCGCCACCAATATTCATATCAGAACTGGATTAAGAATTATAATTGGTGTGAGAGATATATAGTGGTATATGTAAATATTATAGCGAAAGTTGAAAGTTTATATTTTCTTCCGTGTGTGTATGTTCTATGTAAAAGCACAAGCTGATGGCTGTTGGGTTACGTTGTTATAATTATTTATATCAGTCACTACAGTTCCCTTTCTGTATTTTAGTTATATGTAATGATTTACATGCATATAGGTTAAAATGGAGGGTGGTTAAATGTTATAAGAGAGAACGTAACTTCTGTTTTCTTTTCCGCAATGTATTTCAGTAACATGTGATGATGTACATACATATATTAGATTAAAATGCATCGTTTGTGTACTTAGCTGTTGAAATCTTCCTGTCATGTATAAATTGAATATTTATTATTGTGGGGTAGGCCCTGGCCCAAGTCAACAGGCCTGTTTTGGAGCAACAGCCTGGGGTTTTGCAAAATCATTAATATTTATTGTACACTAAAAGTTTTTACATCCACGGTAACAGCATAGTATCTTGAAAGCATAATCTGTGTAGAAATCAATTTGCTTTATTAAGATCCTATTATGCTAGTTTTGTTAAAAATATTTGGGAAGCAATATGCTATTACGATAATAAATCGTGAAACAAAGCTGAAAATGAACTTGGAAGTTAGAGCATCGTTACTTGGGCGTTATTTGCGTATGAACATGTGTGAAATATTCCGACGTGCATTGATATCCATATTCCTGCAGTTACGACCTAAAAGAAAGGAATTTCCTGATGTTCAAGACATCTTAAGGTTATGTATTATTATCATCGTTATGCGACAGCTATATTTTATACAATTTTTCGTATATATACAAATTATTATAAAAAAAATGTCAAACTACACCAAATCTATTAATGCTCCTCTGGAGCTCGATCCAACTCCACCAGGAATTTTTATCAATTATACTAATATGCAAAAACAAAATTAGGACAATTTAGGTGACTTTAGTTATCACGTATGTTGCAAATTAGAATGATGGTTTGAAAATAAATAATTTTTCATCGCTAAAAATTGATGGATATGTAATGTATAAATATAAATCGTTAAATATATAACATTAGGTTTCAGTTTATTACGCTAATGTGTTTCAACTCATATATACATGCCACGTGCAGGAGGCGTGAAAGCTTGAACCGGCTTTTGGAACTCAACAAAGGAGGGAAAAATTGAATAGAAAGTCTATTCTAATTTATTGTAGATGATGATCTGATTTTGATCACAACAAATGGTAACGATATTGGGACATTTTTCAGACGGTGATAAAAGAGTGAAGGAGGAAAATTAAAATTCTAAGCCACTGTGACGATGGAGAGACGCCGGAATAAATGAAGGAACGTGAAAGAGATGCAAGAACGGAGCTAGGAATTTAGATTATCATCAGCTAACTAATATTTTTATTTAACAATACTTGACAAGAAAAAAACAGTAACAATGTGTTAAGTTAAAAGTTTATGCTAAACTTGAGAATTTCAAATTTTAAAAATGAACATTATGGTATATGTTTCGTAAGTTGGTTCTTTTTATATAAATTTTACATATTAAACACATTTAAAAGAAAATGATTTACAAATAAAGGTAGCCATATTTTTACACTGAAATTATGTAGTTTAATTTTTATTTCTAAGTCGCAATATTTAATGTTTTGTTAATTTGAATTTCTATCTATGTTATCAATTAATAAAGAATGAATTTGTAAATAAAGTTTTGTCTAATTCTATTTATACATTAATAATCGCTTAACATACACCGAAAAGATAATAAACTAGCATACACCATAATATACTTTACATATATCATCTCTTTGACAAAATTACCTTTTGTTTCTTCTTCATCCTCTTATACTATTAAAATTTAAAACTTACTACATAGAAGAAGAAATCCCTAACACTAAACTAAATTAAAATGCAATAGAATGAACTTCAAAAATTTTGCACTAACTTTGTACCTCCTTTAAAATTTTCAGATAGAAATCTTTCAATAGAATCAACCATAATTTTAGAAGAAAATTATACTTTAAAACTAGATAAATTAGTTATGAAAGTTGTCTTGATTGATATTTCAGGTTTCATAGTAAAAAAACATTAATTTCATTAGGAAAATGTACGAATTTGATCATATTATTAATTTTAATTTTACGGGTTTTAAAATAAAATAATTAAGAAGAAGGGTAATTTAGCAATAGATTTTCTTAAGAAAATAGTGGTGTGTGTTTAGTGGTTTTTGGTGTATGAATAGAATTTGTCTAAAGTTTATTTGTTCCGTCATATTTTTAAGTTAAGTTAATTTGTTAGATCCTACTTTAGATAATATTAGATTTGATAATGTCTTTTGAAGGGCCCTTTTAATACTTCATACCAATATCAAAAAAGTGTGACACCGAATGTATTACAACTATTAACAAAGATAATAAAATACTGAATGGAAACTAAATGAAATTAAAAAAAAAAATACCAATACCAAATTTATATGAAGTATAAGATAAAAAATTATTCGATTTCGTCTAACATTTTCTATTCGTGACTTCATCACTTTTAGATTTATTTTTCCTCTTTTAAACTTCCTCTTCTTTTACCATGGCTTATGTTCGATCTGCAAAGATGAACCGTTGCCTTGAGTAGAAGAGGAATATATTAATGAAATAATAAACCAGATCATGTTCTTATACCCTAGACTTAATTTTAAATCTGACTTTGGAGAATGTGTCATTAGTTAGTTTTAAAATCAAACGAAAATAACTATGTTGTTTTTACAACGGGCTTTATTTAGCATTGGTAAAGATATAGTGTCACAATTTTCATCCGGGCCATAGCCCAAAGCAAGACATGAATAGGTTCGCTCTTGAAGAAATGGTTTATTTTCCATGTCTTTTCAAGTTGGTTCTTTTTCAAAAATACATGAATCATGTGCATTTCTGTTTGTACAGAAATCAAAACTAAAAAGCCTCAAAACAAAGATACCTTAATTTTCTCAAATGGTTGCGGGCAACTTAGATCACCAGATTTAAGTCCATCTGTGTAATAATTTACTTTTATATCATTGTTGTTGTTGTACCTGAATTGATTAATTGACTAATATTTAGAAAATATACATCATTTTCACAAATATAACAATGGCTATGGACATGACATTGAAACAGTAACATCTAACAACCGTCTAAAATAGCAAAAAAAAGATACATTAACCTCACCAATTTAACAACCTGCCACATTCCTAAGTCATTTCAATAATTACTTATGGTAGAACTTCCACCAACTCTTTGAAAAGCATCAAGCACTTTAATAGAGATTCAGCTAAGGCTCCACCAGGCTTTTAAAGGTTTGGCATCTGCAGCTGACTCCGACCAGACTCGGATTATAATTTTTGTAAACAGGCTTACGTGGATCTAGGTTTGTAGTATTCCTACTTAACTCATAATGTAAAAAGTCCATTTGGAAAACAATTTACTCCCAGGCATGTTCCATTCTACTCCGTTTAAATTTTCACCAAAGCCCTTTTTTTTCATAGTTCCATCGTAAACTGGGTATAAGCAAATGAAAAAGGTGCATCTTTAATTTGTAACACACTTCAGCAGCGTTACAGCTCAAAATTTTAAGGTTGTTTATGCTTTATACCACCATATATAATATTAGATTTCTTTCAGTTTACCAATAATAGCATGTGTCCAGGGTACTTAAGAAATGTTTCCCTATATCTTTTGAAACAATTGGGTACAAATCACTAAATTATACTCAAACCCCTAAAATATACTTCGTAACATCATTTTCCCATCTTGAAATGACTGACAACTGAATTTGTAAAAACTAAAAAACAATGCAATGGGGAAGGTGATTAGATTTCCTAATCTAATTACCTTCTTCCTCCCTATTGCCGTTTATCAACAAAAACATAATATCAAAGAAAATGTAAGAAAATATTAGATTGAAATTAAAAAAGAATACAAACAATGTAGATTTTCATTCATTTTGCAAATATTTACAAAAATAATAAAAATTTGCAGAATAAATGAAAAACCAAAAGTGATATTTTGCAAATATTTTTTAAAGTTTTTACAAATATTAATAAAGTGTTTCTAAAATAGTAAGGATTTTTTGCAAATGTTTGCAAAAATATTTGTAGTTTTTTCTTTATACATTTACAACAAAAAACAAAACATCATTTTGCAATAGTAGTTAAATATCGGATTTGATAATATTTATAGTCTAAACTGCAAATATTTGCAAAAACAGCGGTATATTTGCAAATATTTGTGTAAAACTCAACATTTTGCAAATAGTGCAATCATTTTGCAAATGTTTGCTATCTATGCTGCAAATATTTGCTATCTATGCTGCAAATATTTGCAAAACAAGTCCGATATAAAATGTTTAAATATAATCGAAATAAAATCACATTTAGAGAACAAGAGATCACTAGAAGACTCAAATAAAAAAAATAAAAAAAATGAATATAATTGAATGATTTGGTGAATTGTTTAAATTAGGATTTGAATTTGATAATCTTTTGAACATGTCCAAAGAGTAAGGGCAAATCGAAAATTCAAATCCTGAAAATAATCATAGGAGGTGGCTTTACAAAATTTATTGGAAGCTGATGAAACATAAAGATAAGTCTTACCCTATTTTCCACTTTTATAAATTGTTACACAGACAAGTAAAGCTGAACATATTATTAAAATTATTTCCATCAAATCATTAACCCCTATGTTATCAGCAGTTTCTTAAACTTGCAAATAAGTAACTAAGAAAAGGTCTGAATTAAGCTAAAAGAATGTATCATTGATCACATTTCAATCAAATCTCTAACCCTTGAATTTAAATTAGTGAAAATTAGATATACATCTCTCTTTTTAAAACTTATTAGTGAAAATTAGATATACATCCTTATATTTTGAATTTTTTTTTTAAATTTCTAGAGGTGGAGCCTTTGCGCAACGGTTAGGTCATCCAGATGCTAATCTGGATGTACAGATTCGAGTCCGAAAACAGCCTCTTCGCAATACGAGAGAAATGCTACATATAATATCAACATTAAGTCCGCTATCGTGTGAGAGCCTCGATTCCACCTTTATTTCTTTTTTACTTCTTCCATTTTCAAATTAAAAAACGACCACTTCGACGTGTATTACGATGATTATGAAATATAAACATATATTCTAAAAACGCTTATTTAGGTCACTAAAATTACCCAAATATCCCGTGAATTTCATCTTGTTTTTTAAAAATAGGATTGTGATTTATAAAAGAAATTTGAAAGAGGCCTAATGTTATTTTTTTTATAATCAAAATTTTCAATAAAATTAAATATCCAAAGATCATTCTTTACGAAGTTGAAATCTACTACTTCAGCAAATGATATTTCACTAAAAACTCGCTGAATAGAAGATAGAAATTCAGTATTTTGACAGATGAAGTTTTACTCACTCATTGAAGCCGAGTCTGACAAGGTATTTTCGGAAGAAAAAATAGTCCGATAAATTATGACAATATCCACGTATATATAAAATAAACCTAATATAAGCAGCAGCAAACTGAGTTCTACATACTATTATACTGAAGTGCAGCAAAAATAATAATTCTACCATTCAAAACTAGCATTCATAATTTATATTACTCAGGTGACCAGCAAATATTACGCAAAATATGCTCACTTCCCTTGCCCTTTCCCCTTGAATGACATAATTTATCCAAGGAAATTCATGATCACGAGATGGAGTACTAGATTGCAGAGAACAAAATCAGCAAAAGCACGCTCTGGTGGTAGATCCTGCAAGCAACCAAAGCAATATTGATCATTCAACAACTAAACTAGGCGACAACCGTAAAATCTGTAAGTTTTATCATATAACAGCACATAAAGATTATTACCTTGAACTCCTTGTTCTCTTTGTTAACTTGAATACGCAAGCACACTGCATTTTTAATTGAAGAAGCAGCAAGTTAATTGTATTAGTCTGTTCGATAAAGTAACTTGTGTTGGGGTTTAGGTGAATAGTATTGGACTGACACAGATTTCAGACTATAATTTTGTTTTTCGAGTAACCCCCCGCCTTTAAACAAAAAAAGATTTGCCCTGGGGTGCACCCAACCGAACCAAAGGTGGTATCCATACTTGTGCATGGGCCTGCCAATGGGCCGTGTTCAATCCGGGAGTTTAAAACCGGACCCGAGATCATTTACTAAAATCATAACCTGAGACTGTTAAATACTTCAAACCCATTACTCGAGCCAGGTCCATCAGATTTTTTGAGTCCTTTGGGCGAAAAAAACATCTACTCGGCCTAAAATATTGATGCCATAACCATAATCTTACCTCGTAACGTTTAAAAAGTACAAAAACAAATTTTGAGATAAATTGGATAGTGATAAATTCAGGTTTTCAAACAAAATTACTAAAGGAAAAAAAAGATAAAACAAACAGTATTCAAATAATATGTAAATTCATATTTTTTGTACAATGGATATAAAATAAGCCAACCCAAACGAGATCGGGTAGTGATGAAACCATACATCTTAATGATAATCGGATCGGGTCCACATCTAGATATGGGTAATCAAAACTAAACTCGTACCCATATTAGACAATATTTTTTTTGTTTCGGTTTTTAGGATAATTTATAGTGTTTCATTTCATGTTGATTTAGCTCGTTGTTTTATTTTTCTTCAACGAAAATAGCTTCTCTCCTCACTGATACGTCACTTAGTTTTATTTTATTTTTTAATACGTATTTAAACCATCTAAGTTATTTGAGATCTCATTGCACGTGGATGAGATAAAAGATTTCTTTTCAATAATCTCTAGACACTACCAATCATTTACTCCAATATCACTATTTCAAAATTTTAAATACTTTTTCTACGCAATCAAGAATGTTACAATTTTATTTTGGCTTTTTTAATATAATAGTTACTAAAAATTGTAAATGTCAAATTAGACACATAAACTGCTCCAAGATTGTTGCAATATACGCCTTAAGATCCAAAATGTAAATTTGATGTACACTTATCTCTTCTGATATGAGATATCCCTTATGGAAATTCCAAGATCATATGTGATCGAAATTTGAGATATGAAACTTTGGTACCACTTCTAGTTTTCTCTTACCATACATTACTCTCTTATTTGTAACTCTATCTTTTCCCCGTAGTTTCACATTTCTATCAACATTTTCGATTCTCCTAAATTTATCTTATTATCTTATTTCATTTTAAACGAACATTTTGCTTCATACATACATTTGATACAATCATTCTTTGATAATAAAAAAAATTCTATAGCTTGTATGTTGTTTTGTTATCATATAAAATGGCATCACCTTGCATCAATACATCAAATCTAGGTTAATTCGATCTTTTACGTCCTTTTCTATCTCTATATCTTGTATTATCGAACAGACACGCACGCATGCACATACTAGTATAAAACGCACATATGTACATTTAATATTCCTAGATTGTTAATGCCAAATTACACACATAAACTACTCCTAGATTGTTGCAATATATGCCTTAAGATCCAAAATGTAAACTTGATGTACACTTATCTCTTCTGATATGAGATATCCTGTATGGAAATTCCAAGATCATATATGATCGAAATTTGATATTTGAAACTTCGGTACCACTTCTAGTTTTCTCTTACCATACATTACTCTCTTATTTGTAACTCTATCTTTTCCCCGTAGTTTCACATTTCTATCAACATTTTTGATTCTCCTAATTTTATCTTATTATCTTATTTCGTTTTTAAACGAACATTTTGCTTCATACATACATTTGATACAATCATTCTTTGATAAAAAAATTCTATAGCTTGTATGTTGTTTTGTTTTCATATAAAATGGCATCGCCTTACATTAATACATCAAATCTAGGTTAATTCGATCTTTTACGTCCTTTTCTATCTCTATATCTTGTATTATTGAACAGACACGCATGCATGCACATACTAGTATAAAACGTACATACGTACATTTAATATTCACAGATATTTTTTAATTAACAAAAATAAATGGATGAACGAATGTGTGTTATAAGTGCAAATGTTTGGTAGTCACAATACTTTTATTTCAAATTGTTTTGTTCGTAGTATTGATGTCAAATTGGTATCAAAATTTCATTGATGAGTAGTCGGAAAAAGGATGATAGTGATGGTTGCAAATCGATAGTGAAATTCTGCTGATGGATAGGGGTATTTTTGAAATTTCAAAAAGACACCGTGAATATCATGTTCATTTAATTATCTTTATTAAAACTCTGTGTGTGTGTGTTGTCATTTGATTCTGTATATTTATCGTATTATTGTTTCTAATTGTTCTGTTGAAATTGCTTGACATATTTGATTCTTGTGCATTTCACAATTTTTTAATTTTTGTTTTAGTTTTTCTTTCAAAATATCAATTAGCACGCCGTCATATGAAATATTATGCATCATGGTGTACCAGTCTGAATTATTTTTGTTATTCATCCAAGTCCAACGCAATTAAATATGAACTTAAAATCAAACTTTTATCGAAAACATTGTTCTCTCTCCATAAATAGATCACACTTCATTTAAAGAGTTTTTATACATACCTTTAATTGATCGTGCATTGAAAAGGTTGACCAAATTATATACCTTGATACTCTTATCGTATATTTTTTTCTTCTAAAAATGAACATATCATATGTAAATATTTTTCTTTACTCTTAAATTGCTCTCTTGATCATATAATTAAGTGTATAGCTTTTATTGTTGACATGTTTGCCATTAAACTTAAAGCTTAGGTATTATCACAATAAGAAGGATTCACTTCTCATTCGTTATTCTATCATTTTTTCCCATAGTTTTATTAAGTGAAAAAATTGATATTATAATGCTATGTCACCATTCGTTTGGTACCTTTTTCTTCTGTTAATATTTTATTGATAAATTATCATTCAATTTCTCCACTTTTTAACGTTTTTCATTCCTTTGTAATTATAATTACAATTTATGATTTTAATCTTTTTATTTTAAATAATTTCTTTAACTTCTATACTTTTTATTTTGTAAATCATCTCTAAGTTGTTATCGGCTTATTTCACTTCATCTACAGTGTTTTCTTCATCGAGCAATTATTCAAAATAATTATATCATAAATAGTATAATACAATTTTAAAAAGAGGAAATTAGTCTTAAAAAAAACTAAGACTAAGGCTATCAATGGATACTCGAAAAATTCAAAATCCGTCTGCATCCACATCTGAAAAATGGATAAATATTCGATATTCGAAAAAATGGATGCAGATATGAAAACATCCGCATTCGAAAATTATCTGTCCAGTATTTTTCAAGATTAAGTTTAAATTATGTGTACAATGAAAGATATTTATTATTTTATTAATGAGAAGTTTATATTATATGCATTAAATGCATATTAACTGCACAAAACTATTTATTATAATCATATTTGTTTATTTTCACACATTAATAATCAATGTGATTAAAAAAAATTATGTTAAACTAAAAAATTTCAGTTATGTTTCTTGATTTTCGGTCGTTAACGAATATAATAAGTATCCGATATCCATCCGTATCCGCGGATATCCAATATTCGAAAATGATTTCGGATGTGCATACGAATATGACACTATCCGCATTCGAAAGTATCCGTTAATAGGCCTATTTAAGATCAACTTTTGTCCGAATGACACAAATTTTGAAATTTAGTGTGAGGAAAACTACTATTTCTACACAAATAATGACATCACCATGAAGTTAAACAAGTAGAATAAAAAAGGCATCACAGTTATATCATCAATATTGTAGAAATAGCATGAGAATGTCTGAAATTACGACCAGACCTTCACAAAGTTAATTAAGTCTTAGTGATCTATTTTTAAGAAACTTATATTTACCATATGTGGAACAAATTTTTAATACCATTTAAGATTACACATTTACATTAGAGATACTTTAATTAAGTGGTAGACATCATGTGCATTGAGAAAATTTTCATCAATCGATGTTGAAAAGGTTCGTGATAGGCAACATAATAGTGTTTGGCGACTGCTTTTGGAGAATATAAATTGCATTTATATTGAAATAAGCCTAAATATTTATGTTTTAGAGATTTACCTGCAAGGACTGCAGTTCCAACACATGAAAGTACACCAGACAGGAAAGAGTTGAATGGAAATGATCCAACCATGCACATATAAACAACCTGCAAACAACAAAGAGAAAATTTGTTATACTGTAACGATAAAGCGTCAACTGCTATGGCAATTTTGGTCGATGAGCCTTCGTGCTAAAATCTGCAAGGGCGTGCTAGAATTAATTTTCAATTTCAATTATCACCATGATGATATCTCCATCCAAGTTCCTCTATAAGATAAGATCCTGATTTTTATATTGATGCCGAATGTCATAATCAAACTATACAACCATCAAACACTCACAAGCACAGATTGTTGTAATCAACTAGGTGAACATGAGTTAGCACGCATGCAAATCAAGGTTATAAATGTTAGATTCCGATCGCGTCTCGTATTGGGATTTTTACATGTGATATCTCGTATCGGACGAGGAGATGAGTGTATCTTATGTGTATCTCAAATTTTAAAGCCCATCTCAGGACTATCTTCGAGTAACTTAAGCGTCTAAAATTGACATTCCAAAGATTTTTGTGATAATTGTCATCTAAATCTGAACTTAATAACATACATAATTCACAAAAGACAATGATATTAATTTTTCTGTTTAGAGGAGAGTGGTTACATGATTGATTTGGTTAAAATGGATTCTACTCATTTTAGTATTAAAAATAAAAAAATAAACAAAAAGTCATCTATTTTTTCTCACCCGTTAAAAAAAATAAAAAACAGAATTAAAGAGCTAGTAAAAAGTCATTAGAGTGCAAGTTCTTTTGAACCCACATAAGAAATTAAAGAAATTTGTAAATGAAAAAATATCTTCGTATGAAATCTTTTACTGAGACTTACCTCAAATTTCGCTTAAGAACTAATATCTTGACGAGATGAGGGTCAAATAAGAGGTAACAAAATTTAATATTTTGTTTCATTAAATCTCATCTCGCTCAAGTTCGGAGATCTCAAGCAAGATCTCGGATGAGATAAACGAGATTTGAAACAGTGATGCAAATACCTAGTATCCAGGGTTTTACATGATTGAAGAGTTATTGATTTTTCCTTGCCAAGAATAAATAAAATGTCTTTCGCTGACATAATCCTCTTTATATTATTCAGATATATATTTATGAGGATGGAAGTTTTTAAATCTGGCTTTTCTTCTAACAAAATGTAGTTGGTTTAGAAGAAAAAGGAAGAATAAGTAAACCAGAAGTGAAAAGTTAAAATACAATCAAAATATGCATTTATGATATAAGCCTGACGTTTCTTACTTACTGTAGTAGCAGATTCAGAGCCAAATTAGACATGACTGTTATCTACAGAAACTCTTCTAATAAAAAACTTCTAATTATAAGCTCCTTGTGATATTTCAGTGTGATGTGCTCCTGAAACTTAGGGCTTAATGGGAAAAATTACGAAGTTAGGACTCTATCCTTTGCATAAATATGAGAAAGGCTGTATTCAAAAAATATTAAAAAACACAAGATTCAAATAAATTAAAATTTTGGTACATATACAATGCTAGGGATCACCAGTCTTCATGGCTTGTGAACATCCTACTAGCACCAACATCTCTAACAAAACAACTACCACACAAGCAATGATGGGAACCCAAATTTCTTTTGCCTAAACATATCATGTTTTATTTGTATCTCTGTAATACTCTACATTGTAAATAAATTTTCAGGAATTTTAGAATGGTTAAAATATTTTATATAGTTCTTTCAGGTAACAGGAATATGACTATAATATAGGGGATATTTTGTCAATGTGAAAAGGCGTTAAGGTACACATTGTGGTTGAATAAAAACTCATCTATGAATGTAAGAACTGTTTGGCTACTTGGGCAGCTGAGAAAGAAAAACTCTTTGTGGTACCATATGAGCTCCTCATATAGTCTACTTTTAACTGGAGGAGGAGGAAAAAGAAAAACACTCTTCAATCCTATGCCATATTACATTTCCATCTTAATAATTTAATATCATGCATAAAAATTAGAAACTAAAAGATGGTCGAATGTTTGGTGCAAGAAATGGTTTGCAGATTTGATATTAAGATTATTTTTCTGACACCAAATGCATCAAATGCAAACATCAAATTTAACAAACTTAATCCAGTGGAAGGTTTACATTGCATGAAAAAGAAAAAATTCACAATGCAAGTTGTAACTTGTAACCTACAGCCATTTTGACCTACGAGATGAAATCATTTTTATTCATACATAACCATCTGACTATTTTAACCACAATTACCATGGATAAGAAAAATCCACACATGAAATACTATGTAAAATTAATAGAAGAGCATGATGCATAACTGATGAAATTTAATATCAACTCAAACCTGAATCACTGCAGTAATCATAGCAAAGACCACATAAAGATCAATGATCTGTAAATATATGAAACAAAATATATAAATAGATCAATCTCTCTATCTAACCGTGAACTGATAAGGAAAAACAATAACAATCAACAGTTAAAAAGACATCCAAGCAAAAACTATACCTTGAGATTAGTTGGTGTAGCAGCGTATGCCGTACATAAAGATTGGATCAATGCCTGAGCATCATTTGCGGTAGTTTTTGCCATCTTCAACTCCAAGTCAACTATAACAGAAGAAGAAAAGAAGAAAAAAACATAAGATCGCAAGGGTTACTATACATAGCATAAAGCATAAGCTAGACAAGATCAATGTTTTTCTCAATGAAATGTTACCAAAAACGTACACTTTTCTTAACCACTCAAAACATTTATAGCTGTAGACTGCGAAGAGTAAAATTAAATCAATGCAAATGATTCCAATACCTAAATACTGAAATGCTACACTCAAGTTTTAAAGCTAGTTTAGTTTCTAGTCTATATCCAAATGATTTACGCCATGCTATGATGATTTACTCCACTGTATAATAATTTACTTTACCAAAATGTGCAATGCGCATTATTTTCTTAAGACAAAAATTACAATCTTCACGGTCAAATCCAAGTCTAAAAAAATTCTATCTATTGACCATCATCAAAACCGGATAAAATAAAATTAATTGGTAAATATAAATTATATTATCGATCCATTATATCAGACACTTACCAGATCACCGTATCTTTCAAATATAGACCCAAAAGTAAATTCAATACGTTTATATTTTTAATGAGCCTGCATTGGACCATAAAACAACAATCTCACTTTTAGTGTGAGAAGCTCAAATAATTTTCAGATCGCCAAACGAGATCATTTAGCAAAGAGAATAGACCTAAAAACAAATCTTTATATATATTCACAAAGCGATAAAGAATGAATCAATCTAGATAGAACTAGATTAAAGGATTTAAACCAAAAATAGAACCTGGCGAAGAGAGAAGAATCAAACTATTATTCTCGATCTGTAAAAATGAGAAACAAAGTGTTGTGGGTTGAGCTATTTGATTTGAGCCCGTGCTAGTCTGTCCGAAAATCAAACATAGAAAACGTGCAGATCTGACATGGAGGGCTGCTAGTACGGGGACTACGAAATCCTATGGCCATGATTTTTCCAGCTTAATTTGGGTCATATGATTTCGGGTAAGTAGATTGGTGTAGGAGCAAGCAATAACAGGGTAGGAGCAAGCAATAATTAATTGAACCAAATAAACTAACTAAAACAATTCAATTCGGTCGGTTTGATTTGATTTGGAAACTAGATTAATTTATAATCGATCCGTAAAAAAAATTAATTTGGTTGTCGGTTTAACCAAAGTAACTAAACTTTTGTTATATTTTCGAAATTACTAACGTTATAATAATTTTTTTAGATTAGTTTAGTTATCTAAATATATTTTATTTATCATATATGTGCCAAAATTACTATTAGAAATCATAATTATACGAAACAAGAATACTTTAATTATATATTTAGGTTTTATTTTAAATTACAATGAACATCTTTATTAATAGTCGGAATGGAAACACAATTTTTGGTTCGACTGTGAAGTTTCAAAATGCTCTTGTATGAAAACAAGAGGTTAGGAGTTCGAATTCCATCGAGGATAAAAAAAATTAATATGAAGTTTTGAATGGAAATTTTGGAACACGGTTAAGTTTACAATTTCAAAACTATATTCTAGCAAAAAACACTACAAATTATTCTTCAAAATAAATAGAAATTTTAAATTTAATATTTTTACAAGACTTTTTATATGCACGTGCTATAAAATCTTGTGCTAATATAAAATGTGAATCGTTTTAAGTTCGGTTAAATCGGATAACCAACCAAACTTAATTTGGATTGTTTGGTTTTTATTTTTATTGATTTTAGTTCGGTTAACATTTTTTATCGTCGGATAAACCAAAGCAACCAAATGCTCACCTCGAGATTGTGCATTTGATTTAGTTGGCTGATACCATAGAACGGGTTTATTCACGGGAGCCATGTATAGCTTGGGTAGAAAACTCGAGCAGTGTGAAGGTCTAAATTTGGAAGCATGGGATGATGTGGGAATTGAGAGGGCCGTAGATTAATATGCTTGATTCACCGAGGTCCATGGATGCTACTACCGCACAATTTTTTGTTCAGTCTTTGGGCCTTGTAGCTTTTTTGAGAAAACCATTGACTTCGAGTTCGCAACTTCGTTTGAAATTTGTCGTCAAAAGTTTTGGATTCTAAAGGTGAATTTATATATCATCAGAAATTTTCAAATGATAGAGAATGATATTTCAAACTATGTTTGATAAGTTGAAATATAAATTTTGTTATTTTTGAATTAATCAGGTAAAATTTGATTTTTTGGGAACTTTTAAATCACAAGTTATTTTAGAAAAAAATTAGCAATGTGGAAAAAATTAAATGATTTGAATTTGATTTTATGGAATAAAAGATTTCAAAGAAAATTCTATATAAAAGATTGTCGGATTTTGTGAAATACTCTTGGAAACAAACATTTATAAGGAAAATAATATTGCTTTGTTTTCTTAAAAAATATGTGTATAATGAAATTGTGGAGAAAATGAAATATAAATGGAAAAAAAGTTTTATTCTTTAACACAATATGTTTTTACGATAGACACTAAATTGATTTTGAATTTTTGAGGTTTTAAAAAATTAAACTTGGAGTTAGTCATGGTCAAATGTTACTTGAACAAATGAAGAATTTCGGGTAATACATAGAACTTTTTTGATTTGTTTTTATCATAAATTTCAAATCAGTATTCTGTTTCGACGATTTTAAATCCTTTATAAAACTATGCCTTTAGAGAACAATTTTTCTTTTGAGTACAATACCACTAAGGATAAAACTCGAGTTAATAAATAACCGTATTGCTATCCTGAAAATGTAAAGCATTCAAAATAACATTGAATTCATTCGATTACAACTTTCAAAAGGTTTGTCCGATTTCAGCGATCTTATACTTTTTTGAAAGCTATAAGATAAGAAACAACGTTTGTTTTAAGAATTTTATAAAATTCCAATGTTTTGTAAACTAAAAATGCACATTTTTAAAGTGATGCTTGAATCTCCATTTCAGATTTTACTTCCTAGAGGGAAAACACTACGCTCAAGTAATATTCCACATTTTAAGTTGTTTTGAAAAACTGATACACCATGCAACAATTCACTCTTTGCAACCATTATCAAATTTTGTGTTTTGATCATTGAAATCTTTGTTGGAAAGTGGTCTAAATAAGAATATTATGTTATTTATACATTAGATGAATGCATACTTATCTTATCTCTTTATATGAGACTAATATTTAAACTTGAGTTGAGAATATATATTCATGAAGCATAGTTGATCAATGGATAGGGATAGCTGGCTTTTTCTTGCATATTAACAAGATAGCTTGCTTAAAATGCTAAACAAAGGTATGGGTTGCGATATATCGATAGATATGTAATATTATATTGCTTTTCCATATTGGGATGTGTGTATTGTGCTATGATTTTTAGAAATGCTCTCCATACAAAAGGGACTCTGTAAAAAAATTTAAAAATCAGATACTTGAAATATTTTCATAAAAATTTGTTGTATGCAAAAAATAAAAAGTCATTGAATGGGTCAATTGAATTTATAGTATATGATAAAATAAAGAGGAAAGCCGCATAGAGGATTGAGTGAGTTTAAGCTTGTTAGAAATTGTGGAAGTATGAAAAAAGTTAAGGGCATGAGTTGTGTATGGCGTCTTCCCTGTAAGATACCGCGAGGATGCAATTTTCATAGTATTTGAAAATTTTGAAAAATAAATGTACCACGAGAACACAATTTTCATAATATTGTGGAAGTCTGAGTTTTATATCATTGAAATGTTTGAAAAATAAATATATTTTACCTTAATACAATGAATCTTATATATTAAGCAAATATTTAAGCCTTTTTAAAATTGCCAAAATTTCCCAACTTTATCCTTTTCACAATAAATACCTTTGGAACATAGTGATAGGGTATAGTTTTCTCTTTCATTCACATTATCTTCTATTCAACACATCTTTTTCCAACATTAGCGTTAGTTTCTAAAACCCATTTCTTCCCCACCTTCATCACATCACATTATTAATTTGAAAATGGAAAAAAGAATCCCACTAATAAATGAAACACCACGACAAACTTTTGTATCAAACATCTAATTTGGTATCTTTACTTGAAAATATAGATTTCTTAGTTAAATTTTGGTTTCCATTGGCATTCGATGATCGTGTAATTGAAAGCTTTCGACATCTCTGAGAACTAAAGCAACATTAGAAGGTACGTGCCCATTAATCAGAAAAGCTACGATTTGATTAAGGTATGATATTCAAGTTGTTTGATATTCTATGCATTACGTCCAAATTTCATTGCAGATGGTATAAGAATAGCTACTTTGTATGGATTGGTAGATTTGGTTATTGAAAGAGAAAAAGACACTTGAAGTTGTAGTTTTAGTTAAATATTCTTTTTATCTGTTTATTGACTAAAGTTTAATTTTGGTTTTCAAGCAATCGAAGGTTGGATCTTTAGTTTATTAGCCAGGAAAGATGGTTTAAAAATTAATAATCAATATATGCATACACGATAGTCAAATTTGAAAGTTGACAAAATCTGTAAGAACATGGCATTTTAAACCATTCAAATCAACAATCATCTACATATGTCATACTTGAATTGCTCAAAACAACAGATTGTTAATTTATATTTGGCAAAACTTAGCATATATAGTAAATAAATCAATCACAGAATCATTTATACAGAGTAATATAACAATAAGCAGCGGAATAGAAAAATAGTAGTTCATGAAGCTACTATAACATCAGAGTTAAAACAAGATACAACAAAAATCTAAAATACAAAGTAGTCTCGAATACTTAATCAGATGACAAGTTTGAACATGAACAACTGAAAATAACTGAAATAACTGAAAGCTGAAAAGTTAAAAGATCTCCACGCAAAGCTCCAAGCTCCAAAGGTGAGCCTCAAATGCAGTGACGCTCAGTCTGACCCGAACAGAAAGCAAAACAAAATGCTTGAGTCAGGATTAACATTCTTATGCTAGTAAATCAACTAAAGTGAAATGCCCAAGTGAAATGCAATATAACTTAAAGGATGTTTGGAATTCTAATCCTTTAAGGATCTGTTATACTATCAACATACATAGTACAATACGCTACATTGATAATGTCTATAATAAAGTAAAATATTAAAATAGCATTAAGGCGTTACCCATATCCCCCTTGACACATTTTATATAAATACCGTAGTCTATACAGCATTGAAAACTCCACCAAACCGATGGCTACCAAGGAGCACTCCATAGGTACGACACAAACCAAACTCGTAGAAGGCGCGATAAGTCATATGACAAGGCGCGATAAGTCATATGACCATTTGCACTCCTGGACTGGTGGTAACCCATAACAGCAACTACCGCCCATCTCGAGATACACTCCCAAATCAAAGGTGCACCCAATCAAATCACAAAATAATAGAATGGTATCGATGAAGCATGCTTAATTGGAGGTGCGACCTCACTTGGCCCAATATAGCCCCTGTTTTACCACATCAAGCTAGCTCAGGGAATCGGGGCTGCGTTCGTACCTCGTATAGACATTCGTCTAACCATCCTACTTCGTTCTGGAATCTCCACCACGTGCATTATTGTTAAAGTGGTTTTTGGTATTGGCAGAGAGTACGACAATATCTGATCTCGTCTCTTTAACAACCAAATGCTTATTTCACACCGTGATCATTTCATTCAAACAGTTCACACTTCATATTAAAATATCATATTCATTTCAAAATCATATCAATTTCGAAATCATATTCACTTTCGAAATAATGACCACATAATAGTTTAACCATCATATCAAAATATTCGCATTTTAATCCATTAAATCTAAGCCATAACAGTTCCAACTTAAACAGATTAAATATTAAAAATAGTTTATATACTAAAAATAGTTTATATTTGAAAATAGGTTATAGATTAAAATAGTTTATATATTAAAAATAGTTTATATTGAAAATAATTTCAAAGTAGAATCGTTTCTTTCAATTTCACAAACCAATTCAAATCAACTCTAGTTTCAAAATTCAATTTAAATCAATCTCAGTTCAACAATTTCAAACCATTCTTAAATTATATCAATTTCAAATCCAGGTTCGAACTACCACTTCAAATTCAATAGATTTCAAAGTTTAAATATCCAAACATTTACAATAACTCAACTTTATAAATGTCATTTATATTTCAAAATTCAACTTTAATTTTTTTTTTGAATTCGAAAATATTCATTTAATCATTTTTAGTACATCTAAATAAAATCTCAAATTACAAATTTAAATCAATATTAAATATTCCATCCCAACTTATTAAATTTTGAAAATATTCACTTTTATAAATATTTAAATAAAGTTTCAAATTACAAATTTAAATCAAATTAAATATCTTACTTCAATTATATTTAATTTTGAAATATTCACTTAATCACTTTTATAAATGTTCAAATAAATCTCAAATTACAAACTTAAATCAAAATTAAATATGAAATATCTAACTTTATTTAATTTGAAAATATTCATTTAATCACTTTTAATTAAATCAAGTTATAAAATCATACCTTTCAAAATCTCAAAATCAATAAGTTTCCAATCAATTCTTATATATATTCAAATCTCAAACCAATTAAATAACAAATTAATTTCAATTTATCTTTCTAACCTTAATTTATTAATGTTATTACGAATATCTATTTTCAAAATATTATATAAACTTAAATAAATATTTAAACGTATTATATATACTAATTAAATTAAATGTTACTAAATTAAATTTTATTATTAAATTTATTTTATATTAAACCTTATTTTATATATTAAAAAATATAAGCAAAAACTTAAAAATTATATTTTCAAAACTAACTTATAAATTTAAAATTCTCAAAACATATAATTTTAAGAATCTAAATTTTTCACATATATAAAGATTATATATATATATATTATATTTTAAAGAAAATCATTATTTATTAAAATCGTTTATTTCCTTTCAAAACTTTGAAAATCATTTTTAAAAATAGACCAACGATGTCCGTATATATTATTCTATCCTATGGTCAAGTGATACAGATATTTATCATTTCAATCGGCAATTTAAATTTAGTATTTTATGGGTATATATATCATTTCAACCTGCAATCCCATAATTTCAAAATAAATAAAATCGCTTGGCTTTATCATTTCAACCCATAACGATTTTCCATAATCTAGAAGATCGTTCGGGTATGTATCATTTAAACCCATAGGGAATTCCTAACTAACAGAGAACTTATAGAGTGAGAACAACACAATAATAATAAAATAATATCACATATCAATGATGAGCATATATTACAATTAACAATTTCAATGAAATATATATATATATACACAACAATATTATGGTGTCATATACCAATCATAGGTGAACAATTTAAATAATACCATATCATATTCAATAATTTAATTAATAACAAATTAAATTTTAACAACACATTTCAATCGCCATTTCATGTGAATTAAATTTACCAAATATAAGAATGTTAATCGTGAGTGATTACTCACCTATCGAGACTGAGAAATTTGACGATGCAAACAAGCTATGAATTGAATCACGAACTCGAAAATCGACCAATCCAGACGACAATTCCCAAAGCAAAGCAAGGTGGACTCGAGATCGATGAAAACAATATATATAATTTTTTAAAATCTAAATTTACTCACATATTTAAAATAAAATCTTTATATATTTTATTTAAAGATCAATATTCAATTTAAAACACATATAATATATATATATATATATTAAAATTAATATTTAATTTAAACACATATTAAAATAAAATCTATATATAATATTTCAAAAACCCTTATTTCTTAAATCACATATTTAAAATCAATACATATATATTATTTTTAAAACTACTATTCAATTAAAACAAATATTAAATTCAAAATGTCTATATATTACAGTTAAAAATCAATATTAGAAATCAATATATATTTCCTTCTTTTTAGAAGGAGAAGAACCAAGCTATCAGGTGGACAAATATCAAGTATCAATTATAATATATATAATATGTAATATATATATATATATGTAATCAAATATATTTAAAAATCAATTATCAATTACATATATGAAATCAAATATATGCAATATCTATGTAATATTAAAAATCAAGTAAATATATATAACAGAACATACTCTCTCAAGGCTAGAGAAGTGGAAACAAGAGGCTGGGTTCGCACATAGGCTGGGTGGAGAACGAAGTTATTGAGATTGCTCGGAGTATGATGGAAATGGTGGTGGGTGGAATGCAAGCTCAATTTATTGATATTGAATTCAAATTGCATCGTTCACTTGAAGCAACCAAAAAAATATAGTCATATTTTAGGCTGATCGGTATCTTAAGTGAACTTGATATCAAAATTTATGCTATTACATACGCATGGAACCAGAGCAAGCTAAATAGGACAATAACCAAATATATATATACCTTTCCATCTTTTTTTATAAGCACAAGGACAAAAGAAGAGAACGGCAGTGGATGCTTGGGTCGAAAGATGTATTGGAGGAGTGATTGGAGGAGGAGACACTGGCATGGCTAGGAGAGAAGGGTGCGGCAGTCAACTAGGTGCCGTGCGCAGTGAATAGGATGGCGGAGCGAGCCAAGAAGGTTTGTGGTGGTTATGGGTAGTGTGAGGCCGATTGTAATATGAGGAAGGAGTGGGTTGCTTTTCGGTCTAGAGTTGTTGTCCACGTGGAGGGTCTAGTGGCCGAGGGCAAGGTTACAGGTGGAGCACAAGGGAAGAAGCGATGGAAGGGGAGGCAGATCAATTGGTTGCTCAGAGGTGTGACGAGTTTGTGGCTGCCAATGGAAGCGAGGCGGAGGGCTTGGCTTGCTTGCGTGGGATGGGCTAGTGGTAGCTGGCATGGGTGGGAAGGAGAGAGGCTGAAGGGTGGTGACACTGCGTTGGAGGGATGTGGTCAAGCGTTGGATGCGGTGGTGCAAGAGAGAAGAGGCGGAGGGGAGTGAATGACTGTCGAGCAAAAGTGGAAGGAGAGGAGCGGTTTTCAAAAGGAAAAAATGAACAAAAATGAATAGGTGGAAGAAAATGAAGAGATATACGAACTTAGATTATATTATTATATTTTTTTTCCAAACGAAAGAAAAAAGATGAACAGAGGAAAGAAGATACTCAGTAATGGAAACGAACCAACAAATATTACTGAAATAGTGGCAATAACCAAAAGTCAGGAGTTGATTTCTGGAAATATCAATGGCTACTGACCATTGGTTTCTCCCATTAGATAAATGAAAGGACAAGGAAAACAAAAAGGCTTAAATGCGGAACTGATACGGCTAATCATTTTGCATATTTCGTCGTGCACCGGACGCCGAAATGCACAAATTAATACACTGCGGAGATCAAAGCGATGAGACAAAAAAGATGGCACATAGATATCAGCATACGACCATCCTATCAGAAGTCCCTATTCGTTGTCAAAAATGCTGCTAAAATGCCGAAAATAATATTAAGGAGCTAGAGCAGTCCAAATTTGGCGAAACGAAATATGACGTCTCAATCAGAAAATGATTTACATTTTTAATATATAAAAATATTCAGATTTCAAAAAATATTTCATTTTCATCAAATTTAACTGATTATAAATTTAAATTGAAATTGCACAACAAAACAAACTTACATATTTTTTGATGAAAATCTGATATTTGTTACGTTTTAATAGACGTATCACAAATATAAATTTTTTATTGCAAAATTTTATTATCTATTTTCATGGAAAATTTAGTTATTTATGCGATTAAAATCGTTAAAATTCTCGGGTTGTTACACTCTTTCTAATCAAAACTTTTCGTCCCCAAAAAGAAACGAGATAGGGAATTAAAGCAACAGAATGGAAAGACAGATTTGAAATTTATAGTACCAGATACAATAATTAATTCAAACCATATAAATTTTCATTTATTTTATTTCATTCACATAGTATATTTCCTTTAATGTCAATGTCACTTAATTAACCCTTCAACAAATTATTTAAGTAAATATTAACACTCCATATTTATTCACTTAACATATCTTGCAACATATATTAAGTGTATAAACATTTATTATAACCACTCAAATTTTATCTATAAATTTCATTAACAAAATTCCATTTTTGGACATCTTAATAGTTACATTTATATTGTATATTATTCAATTACATTCAAACTTTTTCCCATGTAAGTTTTATTAATGTTACTGAGTGTAATTAAGCACTATACCATTTTACCTTTTTATTTACAACATTTCTATTAAGCAAAATTTAGTTTGAACATTTTTATTACTTAAATTTTCTCTTGCATTATCTCAATTACATATTCACATTATATTTCAACTTTTGAATATTTTAGTTAAGTTATATATGTTTGAATGCAGTTGAGTATTATACAAATTTATTTTATCCTAGTTCAATTGTTTCAATTTCATTTCTCATTTTAGACACACCAATTATTCAGAAATTTAGCTTCATTTTAATAATTGAAAACCATCTTTACCATAGAACTTAAGAATTAAATTTTCGGTTTCACTTCAAACCATTTTGAAATAAATATATACATATATATATTTTGTACATCAAATCATACTCAAGAAATTCAAATCAAATCCATTTTCCAAAACAAAAGTATAGCAAAGCTACTAAGTGGTCTCTCTACTTTGAGACTTGAAAATAAATGTCGATGATGCTACAGTTATCATCGAAATTATTTTCTAGCGACATAAGAGGAGAGTATTGACTTACTTCCTTTAAAACTCTTTGGAAACAATTTCCATTCGAAAATACTTTCAAATAATATAATTCCAAAACTTTGAAAATGAAATTTTGAAAAGCACCGAAAATTAAATTCTTAAATCCTTAATTTGAATTCATTTCGTTTTCAAATCCAATTTATAAATCATGTTTATAAAATTTCATCTCCTTATAACATGCCACAAGAGTTAATAGTTTAGGAATGTTGACAAAACAATAAATGATAATCTAGCACTATCATTTCTAACAGCCTATTCCTTTAACCATTTAATTTCAAAAAATTATACTTTAATATATAAAATATAATTATACATAAAATTATTTCATTTACCAATTTTGAAACAATATTATATCAGTTTGCTCTGTTCAATTGTTTTGGAATTTCTATCGATAGTGTTGACAAGACAAATCGATCGAAACCCAAAACACAAACTTAACAACTCAAACAACGTAATATAAAACATTTTTATATCAATTACAAGTACACTCCCTCACAGGATGACACAAGAATGGATCAAGAACAAAGATAGAGATTCAAATTTAGGACCCTATTCAAAGAGAATTCTAATCAAAGAAGATATGCTCGAAAGGAAGATAAGATAATTAAATTACAAAAGGGGAAAGATGAATAGACTTATATTAATCGCGACGACCTTAACCGGGTCAACCATGACTCTAAAGAGACGAGAATAGCGTCAACGAAAATAGTAGGATCATTTTCACCCTAAAGGGGGAGGGGGGTTGAATAGGGTGTACAAAAAATTAATATGGAAATGAAAATAAAAACAGAAAGTAATGCAGTAGAGATGACACACATATTTACCCATCTTCGGCAAAAACCTACCTACGTGTTGCCCCCAAGATTTCTACTAGAAATTAAGCAATCAAACGCTTACAAACACACGTAAACTTGCAATACCTGCTAACCTGATTAAGCTAACTCTAAGCTCAAAACCCTGCCATAACTCAGCCATTGAGTTGCGAATTCTCAAACTACCCCCCGTAGTTTGTACCTAGTTACACAACTAGAAATAAACAATTAAAAGAAAAAAATTACAAAATAACTACCTAAAACCAACAACAAACCGGCCCAAATAGTAAACAATTAAAGTAAAAGACCATCTTCCCTTTTTTGTGAAATCTCTTCGGCCGTTCCTTTTGTTGCTCTTCAAAAATTAGGGTTTTGAGTTGAAGCCGTCGCTTGGAATTTGAAGTTCAAATTGATTGCCGTGATGCTTTCCTTCCTAAATTTTGCTTACTGCTGCTTCAATGTCGAGTTCGATTGGTATATATTGGTATGTGATTTTTACTTTGATTATTCTGTTGATTTTTGCTTGAGCACGAACTCCATGATTTTTGCCGATGATGAAATTGGCATTTATAGGGATCGAAACCCTATAATCTCGTTCGTATATTTTGGTTTGAATTCTTCAGTTACTTTGCTCGGCCATTTAATTTTTGATTGAATGATTGTGATGAATTCTGACTTGTTCATTGTATACATTGTATACGTGTTACCTCATATTTCCGATGAATTAAAATTTTCTTAAACGTTGTTGAGTCGGTTTCGTTCTTTGCTCCTATGACCTGTTCATCGTTCGCTTATAGCTTGCATTTGAATTTGAGATATATATATGTACTGACTTTGGTTAATGTCGACTTCCTGATATATTGGCATCTATATTTTTGACCCAAAATCTGATTTTTTTCATCATGTTACCCTCTGCGACTTTATCATTTGTATGACCCTCGGCTACATTGTGTGGTTCTTGAGTTGCTGTCATGTTGAGTTGTTGTCATGTTGAGTTGTTGTCATGTTTATTTGTCTTAATCTTCATGTGTTTGAGGTTGTTATCATGTTGGTTAGACCTAAACTGATATGTGTATACATGTGTATTGTTTTTCGACTGGTCTGGTTGTACTGCTCTGTTGGTCTTGTTTCATTGACTGTTTTGGTCGAGGCTTCATGTATGTTGGTTTGTACACATGTTCACACTGGCCTGGCTGAGATTTTTGGTCTTGTTCCACTTGAAGATTTGCTTTGCATTTGTTGTCTGGTTCAACTTGAAGTCTTGTTGCGCTTTGTTATTGAATCTGTTCAAGTCATGTTTCATGTGGAGTTCCTGCTTCTTTGTACATGTCTGGTTCATTTTCTGGTTTGTTTTGTTTTGAAGTCTGGTTCACTTGACATTTTCATATTGCATGCTATCGAATTCCATATCCATTTTCTTGTATTCTATTCACTATTTGCTGGGTTGCTTCGAGTTCCATGTCCAGTTGTTTTGAGTTCCATGTCCAGTTCCAATTAAGTCCGGTTGCATGTGTGGTTCCACTTGTATTCTCTGCCCTTGTGCACTTATATTTTCTACAGTCTTGTTTTCATGTGTTTTTCTTGATGTCTCCTCTATTACATATATCACTGTGCTCGTGAAGTCTTGTTGCATGTTGTTATTTTGCTTCATGTTAACTCATTTTGGACCTAAGTGTGTCTGGTTGGACATATGAATATGTTTACTCAATCTTTGTGAGCATGTTCTTTCCTTTGTCCATATTGCTTGCATATTGAATGCCTGAATGACATTGCTGTGTTATTTTTTTTGCACTTGAGTTGAATTCAATCTAGGCTTGGGTTTGACCTTGTTCTCACCTTTCTCTGCAATTTTAACAAGCAAGTGCATATCGATGTGCATGACCTTATGACTTGTGTAGTGATACACTATGAATATCATAAGTTGTTCATGTAAGACGAATTAAAAAAATGATGACAAACAATCCAAATAACTGAGGCAAACAATATTTTCAATCATGCACTTCATTATGCACTGCAAAATATTTCTTTTTCAATTTTAGCATGTCAATGTTTATTTTGCATATAGTTCAGATGATGGATATTCGCTGGAACAGAGTTGAAGATCAATACGAGTGATAACTGAATATGTAATGAGGTGAAATATGTATGTAAATTGTATAGTGAAAATTGTGTTGTAATTTAGACTTGTATTGTAATTGAAAATGTAGTGAGAGCTCAAATTTGTACTATTTGAATTTTAGTAAAATATTTGTTTGAATATGAATTCCGAGCTATTTATTTTACTAAAAAAATACTTGTATAATTATGTAGAAAAAATAAAATAGTATAATAACAAATACATTTAAATGAATATATATATATGTTTATTATCATCAAACAAAAATCATAGGCTATTGTATTCTACAATCTCCCCTTTTTGATGATAACAAACATATATTAAGATTTTGACTCTATTAAGATGAATTCTATTTGCTTCCCCTATTTGAATACTCCCCCAACAACAAAGCTTCCTCTTCACATATGCATGAAAATAAATGAAAATATGAAAAATAAAAAAACAATAAAAAATGCAATGAACCTAGATGAGAATATGCAAATAAAAAATTTGAACTTATTCTCCAAAATCTTAACTTCTCTCCCCTTTTTGTTATTAGCAAGAAGTAACAGTGTTAGAAAATAGTGATAAAGTGATAGACATTAATACGACATTAATACTTAATCGAGTATAAATATTAAATTTCAAGAAAAAATCAAACAAAAATCATAAATACTCTATTAGGCGGATATTTCATTTTAGAGTGATAGGGGTAACGTCAGTATAGAAAACCATATAATCGTGTCCATTTGTGGTATATTTATGATAGGAATTTGAATACTAATTAACCATGCATAACCTTAGGACTTTTAAATGAGGTTAGTAGTATTCTCTATTTTTATTAAAAAAGAATTTCAAGCATCTTCTAACCACGCATAACCATGAAAACTTTTAAATAGGGTTAGAATCAACTCGTCTATTTTATCCAATTTTGATATGTGTTCCATACATGCATAACCGTAAGGACTGTTAAATGAGCATGAAAGCACATAATCAAAGATTCCAAGTAATTTACCCATGCATAACCGTGAGGACTTTTAAATGAGAGTGTGTATATTTGGATGATTTTATTGCTAATTAAAAAATGAATAATTTCCTATTTAAATACCACATTTTGACATACTATATTGGATTTTGACGAGTGATTGTCGTAGAAATATGATAGGAATAGAGACGTCATGGAATTCTACCAACCAAAGTTATTACATTTTTTTTTAATTTTTTTAAAGAAATATACTAAGTATACTCACTTAAGACATAATGTATGATCAAGATCAACACTCATCACTTTTTTCAGTCACTGTTTATCTTTTCGATAATCAGTAGAGAGTCGAAGTAGTTAACATAGGCATTTAAGATCAAATCTAAATATATAAAATCAAATTTCTAAAATGCCTAAACTGAGACGAAGTCGACAAAAAACTATTTTCTAGAAGGGGTTTTGTAAAAATGTCTGCCAATTGAAAATCAGTTGAAATGAAATTATGTAGATATTTTCTTTGGAAATGTAATCTCTAATGAAATGACGTCTAACATCTATGTGCTTGGTGCGAGAATGATGTACAAGATTATTTGTGAGATCAGTTTCACTTTTGCTATTACGCATAAGTGGACTTTGTTTAAATTTTAGACCATGGTCTTGCAAAGGTTATGTCATCCATAAAATTTGAGTAGAGCAACCGCTTAAAGCAATATACTCTGCCTCCGTGGTAGATAATGCAATACAATTTTGTTTTCGATTTGACCATGCAACTAACGAATGTTCCAACATAAAACACGTTCCACCGGTACTTTTTCTATCAACCAAACTACCAGTATAGTCTGCATCTGAATACCCTTTTAGCTCAAAGTTATCATTAGATGGATACCATTGACCAAACCATGGGGTGTGCGACAAATACTTTACAATCCTTTTTACAAATTTTTAATGAGATTCTTTGGGATTTGATTGAAACCGTGCATGTAAACAAACAGAGAACATAATGTCTGGTCTAGAAGCAGTAAGATAAAGAAGTATACCCACGTGTACCAACAATATCTCTTACCACCTAAACTTGCAGTGTCATTAGGTCCAAACAAATCCATATGAACTAGTTCAAGGACTCTAGAGGTACTTACAATGTTCTTGGCATGAAAAAATGATTTTTTTTTATTTTCCCATAGTACATGCTTTACATAGAATTTCTGTTTTGAAATCATGAGATGGTAAACCTCTTACCAAATCTTTTATTTTTAATTTTTTTAACAGATTCATGCTAGCATGTCCTAATTGTTTGTGCCATAAGTTTACTTCTACATTCTTAGCTATCAAACATTTTGAAAGAGTGAGATCGTCAAAAGGTAGAGAGTATATATTATCTTTCCTCTTACATGAAAATAAGGTTTTTTTTTGATGATTGGTCAACAATTGTGCACAAATCAGAATCAAAAACAACATTCGTTCCCTTATCACATAGATAGTTGATTGAAATCATATTATGGTGCAGATTTTCAATATATAATACATCGTTTGAGGTAAATGTGCAATTACCTACTTTACCTTTACGGATAATTTTACATTTATCTTTGTTGCCCATTATGACTCTGCCACCTTTGTACTTCTCTAGGCTAAGGAACTTTGATTTGTCGCTCGTCATGTGCCTGGAACAGCCAGAATCTAGGTACCACTGTTGTTGCTCCTTAGCCTGCCAACACACCTACACGAGAGAAGAATTTTGTGACCTATTTGTTTTTATAGGTCCATGATTGTTAGTGACAATTTTTTTTGAAAAATAAGTAGAACCAAGACAATTTATGTTTGTTCCTTTTGGCATCCAAATTTGTTTGGTTTTAAGAGAATTTACATTCGTGCCTTTAGGAACCCAAATTAGTATGGTTTTCGTGTGTTTGGGTCTATACCAGTACGTGTTATGATCGTATCCAATTTTTTCACAAATCGTGCACTTGGAGTTGACATGAATAGTTTCACTTCTACCTTACTCAGATTGAGTATACCCAAGTCCTTGTCCAATAGTATTAACAATTTGTTTCTCTAATAGCATATTTAGTGATCTTTCCCCTTTGAATAATTTTCCTAGAGTTGTAGACAACTGTTGGACTTGTGACTTGAGAGATTCATTTTCATTCAATAACAAAGTGCACTTTTTAATAGAATTTTCTCTCATAGTATTTTCACTTTCTTTCAAAATCAGAATTTCATTTTCAAGCTATTTAATTTTAGTTTCTGATTTTTTTTATTTCCTCTTCTAATGATGGACGCTTATCACACTTAAGGCTCTTATTTCTATAGTTTTGAACCAATTGATCAAGCTGCATACTTAGTTCTATCAAATTATCTTTTTGTGGTTCAATTTTAGCGTACGTTTCCCTAAGTCTTTCAAAATAGCCATTTACTTCGTGAAAATATATAAGTAATTGTGAGTGAATAAGTTTTGATACCTTGCTTGGATCATCATCATTACTGTCACTTGTTCTCCTAAAAGACACTAATTTGTTTTTTCACTCTTACTGCCAGTGCTTTTATCATCATCTTCATCACTTTCATCCCAAGTTGCTGCAAAACTTCTCCTTTTCGATTTCTTTCCTTTACTGATTCGATTTTGAGGACAATTTGGCTTGATATGACCAGGTTTATTGCACTTGTGACAAATGATCTTCTCCTTTTCTGAGTTGTCTAGAACTTTGATGATTCTGCTCTTCAGTTGTTGATTTAGGATAGGATTTGCATATTTACGGTTCCACCTTTTGAATCTCTTCGTTATCAGTGCCAGCTCAGATGCTCCTTCATCATCACTAGCATCTTCACTTCCCACCGTTCCTTTGAGAGCTATTGATTTCTTTCGCGTATCTCCTCCTTTACATTCTTCTTTTGCATATCTCCTCCTTTACATTCTTCCTTAAATTTAATTTCAAGCTCATAAGTGGTGATGTCTCCGATGATTTCTTCAACTTTAACTTGTTTTAGATCCTTTGATTCTTGGATGATAGTCGCCTTTGCTTCCAAATTTCATGGAAGAATTCCGAGGATCTTTCGGACTACTTTTAGTTCCGTGTATGGTCTTCCTAGAGATTTTAATTTGTATACATGATTAGAAAAACGTCCATACATTTCTTTGACACTTTCATCCTTTGTCATTGTGAAGTTCTCGTACTCGCTACTAAGCATGGCAAGGCGAGATTCTTTAACCTGGAAGGTTCCTTCATGAGTCACTTCAAGCGCGTGTCAAGTTTCCTGCATAGTTAGACAACATGAGACATAGTTAAATTTAATTTGATCCAATGAGCAAATAATAGAATTTATAGCTTTAGTATTAGCAATTTGCTATTTATTTTCAAGATCTGTCCATTGTTCCATAGGTTTTTCAACTTCAAGATTACCTATCATTATTGTTGGTGTGCTATATCCCATTTCAAAAATATTCCATGCACCTATGGTTTTCAAAAAAAATTTCATTCTAGTTTTCCAATAAGCATATTCACCATTGAACATGGGTGGTCTAGCTATGAACTGACCGTCAACAAAAGAATTACTAAAAGAAGCCATTGAAAGAAAAAATCAAAATTTTTAACAAAAAATGGTTTTGTTCCTAGCTCTGATACCACTTATAAGATTGTTTTCACCCTAGAGGGTGGGGGGGGGGGGGGTGAATAGGGTATACTATACATTAATGCAGAAATAAAAATAAAAACAGAAAGTAATGCAGTAGAGATCACACACAGATTTATCCATCTTTGGCAAAAACCTACCTACTTGTTATCCCTAAGGTTTCTACCAGAAATTAAGCAATCTGACGCTTACAAACACCCCTAAACTTGCGATACTTGCTAACTTGATTGACCTAACTCTAAGCTCAAAACCCTGGCACAACTCATCCACTGAATTGCGAATTCTCAAACTACGCCCCGTAGTTTGTACATAGTTACATAATTAGAAATTTAAACAATTAAAAGAGAAAATTACAAATAACTAAACAAAACCCTATATTTAAAAAACTAAGCCCAACAACAAATTGGTCCTATGACGACCCGGAAATTTTGAACATTTGAAATCGAAATATTTAATTAATTTTAAATATTTGGAAGTTAGTTTAACTTTAATTTCAAAATTAACTATGAATTTGGCAATTTAATTATTGAATTTAATTTATTGAAGTTAGATAAAAAAATTGAATCTTCAGTTTTAAGCTGATTAAAAATATTTTTAAAAGCTTAGAGAATTTATATTGATAATACTGAAGTTAATGAAAGCTTCAGAATTGAAGAAAGCGATTTAATCAGTTTTGAATTTATACTGTTTAAATCGATATTTAAAAAATAGCCTTCCGAAGCACAGTCTCGGATTTCGACGGAACTAGTTCCATTGGATCCATAATATTGTATTATTATCAGATTTCAATTTTCGTAGTATTCGGAGTGATCGTTTAGCCGTACGACAAGTAAACGCATTGAAAATTTTATCGAAATTAAATTTAATAACTGGGTTCAAAAGGCTATCTTTTCCATACGATCAAATTTGGCCTCGGAACCTTTTCCATTGCGTTCGAAATAGGGTTATAACATTAGAAACGCTAGGCGGCACGCCTCGATAGGAGTTTGAGATTTCGAGTTAGGTTATACGAGATATTTTAAATATAAAATTATAAAAATCAATTAGAAAGCCAAACCCTACCTTCGTACGCACGCTACCCTATCCTACCATCTCGTTTAAAAACAAAATATGAAGGTGAAAAATAAAACCCAACTCGAAAGAAAATAAATAAAACCAAAGCCCTTTCTTCTTCGTTCTCTAATCGATCTATAGTTTAAAAATAAAAATAAAAATGGCCTACAATTCAATATGAATCCCTCTTCCCTTTAGTCCTCAATCGAATTTCGTTCAATTCAAATTATGGCCAAAAACGAAATCGATATCGATATCGAGTTTTCGATTCTCCCTTGTTCTATTAGCTAGGGCTCGATGTCGAGCATCGCGAATAGCTCGTGGAAATCGAGACGAGCTAGGGAGCATAGGGCACGCGAGCACGATGGAATCAAAGCAGATGTAGGAGAAGCGGTCATTGGTGGTGCAAAATCAAGATGGGGGTTCTCATTTTGGGGTGACAACCAGAGGCGCACGCGAGTGGCGACTCGTGCATGGGTAGCTGGGAAGCCCGTGCTCGAGCTCGAACAGCGGATTTGTGTTCACTGCTCGCGGTGAGGTTTGGACGGCTGCAATTTCTGAAGGGAGAAGTATTTGATTTCGAGTCTCTGCAGGTTGGAGGAAAGATCTCATACTCGTGAACAACTCCATGACGGTGTTGAGGAGGGGCTTGCCGAGCTTGCGTTCCCAAGTACATTAAGGTTTTTGTATTATTATTATTATTATTATTATTATTATTATTATTATTTATTTTTCAATTAATAAATGTATGCATAGATTTATAAGGGAGTGAAAATACAGTAGATATATATACCGTTTTTATATACATGAAACAAAATTTGTTTAGATTGACAAAGTTGAAAGAAACGGGAATTTTTAAAAAAAATGTTGAGGGGTTTATAATGAACTTAGATATTTAAAAAATGATTTTGATGATTTATTTGTTCAATTAACCAATTTAATTATTTTTAGACTAAAGGATTTTTATAGAAAAGAATTAGTTTAAAATTTAATTATTAGATTAAATAAAATTTTAAGGATAATTTGATTGTTCGATTTATTCGAATATTAATAAATTGTATAATTATTTATAAAATGTCTATAACCGTGAAGAAACAAGTAGGAATTGAAATGGATTGCAAGACAAAAGCAAAGGTGAGATCTTCTCACTCAATCAAATATTTTCTTGATTTAAATTTTAAATAGTTAAATTTAAAATTTGTTGATGGTGTGCTTGGATGATTGATTGATGGATTTATTAGTTATATTAGTTTAGACCCTATGCGCCGCATAATAGCAGATGATATTATATTAAACCCATATACCACGACATCCCCCCTCGAAGTGGAATTGGTATTATATATGTATTTGGAGTTGTTGATTTCCCGCATTATATAGCGGATGAGACCCTATGCGCCGCATAATAGCGGATGATATTTTATAAATCCCATATACTGCGATATTCCACCTCGAAGTGGAATTGGTATTTAATTGTTGTGCTAACGTCTGTGGATGCAGGGAAACAGGTTGGAGGGATCCAACTGGATTCGTCAAAATAGTTTGATTCGTTTTCAAAATTTTGTGTTGATTATTTACAATCTATGTGTGATTATTTGTGATTGAAATCATTGAAGGCTAAAATTTAGCCGAATATATTTTTGGTATCGTCAGATACCAAAAATAAATAAAATCAGATTTTTAAATTTAAGTAGAAAGTCTATAGTGAAATCCTATTGAATAAATTTCAAAAAAGGAAAGGATTTAATAAAGGAATTCTTAGTAATATTGTTTAAAGTTGAAGGATTTATTTAAAATTCAATTTTTTTAAAGTTTGAAAGAGACAAAGGAATTTATTTTTAAAGGCAATAAATTTGAAAATCAAATTAAAAAATCGATTTGGTAGTTGAAAATAAATTGAGAAATCAATTTGGAATTTGATTTGTAAATTTAAAGTAAATCTAGAAGGATTTATGAATTGATTTGAATGAACCATTTTAGAATGGAAGGTCTACTTTCCCTGGAAAGACGAGTATGTTTTCAATATAGTCTATAAATATGAAATTGAAGTTGTGAAGATGGTTTGAAGGAAAGATTATTTTGAAGGAATTATTTACTTAGGTTATTTTGAAAATCTTTAAAGTAAAATTTATTTAATTAATTATAGAAGTGATTATTTAAAGATTAAATTGATATTTGTTTTAGAAAATGGGTATTTAAAATAGTTATACCCTATCTACTAATTTTATTTTAAAGTTAATTTAGACTTGAAGTTTTATATGAGATATTGTTATAATATTTTCATAACTAATATTTAAATGACGTTTTAAAATAATTTTATCTAAATGTTTCTGAGTATATATTTTGGATAAGTGATTTAAAGTATTTTAAAGTATTTGAACTTGGTAGACTTTCAGTGGAAATAAATAATATCAGAATTCTTATTCAGCGAGTGAAAAGTGATCGAAAATTTATTTTCAAATGGTTGAAGTGTAAAATATACCTTGCGAAGATATTTTGAAAATAAATAATTGGCAAAATTATTTAAATCTAGTAATTGTTGTGAATGTTGATTGATAGTTAAATAACCGACTATCAATATTTGCCTTTAAATGACATTTGAATTTCGATGCGACCGGGGGTCGGATTCCAAGTGGATATACGAAAACCACATTAAACCTTTGTGATTGTAATGGATCTTTTATTTAAAAGATCAAAGTGGAAATTTGTTGTGATTTGTTTGAAATCTGATTGAACACTTATTTTTAAGAATAAGCGCTCATTATTCGGATTAGCCGGGAGAGGACCTTGTGTCATAAAATCCATTCCAAATAATGATACGACGAAATGAGATTGCATTGGAAGACGGTGTTGAAGACCGGGTGTTTTCGAAAACGAAAGGATTACCTGTCGAATGTCTCTGCACCGGGTTGCTTCGGTATAGAGATTTTATCACCCTTTGTGATGGGGATTCCGGACGTGATTAGTAAATATCCGGATTTACAAGGGCTTCTTTGAAGTGCCTTCGGTTCCGTTCGATCCCGGAAAGGACTTGTATGGATGTGTGTCTGACGTTACATTTTGAGATGTAAAGCTGGTTTCTATCAAATACATTTCTGTTGGCTGCGGAGAATTTATTTTCTTAGCTTAACACCCTTCTTTGAGATGTACGAGCTTAGAGGTTATGTAGTTGATGGTTATTAGTGTTACATTCCCAATTTGGTAATGTGGCACACGAAGTGCTGCTAATCATTTCTTGATCAAAGCATAGCTTTGTGAAAAAGCGTAGCTTTGTGAAAAAGCGTAGCTTTGTGGATGAAACCTCATCGAGCCATACAAACCGGTAATGGTCGAAGCAGGAAAGATGCGGCAAGGGTTCAAGGGTAGCTCCCCTAGGGTATGTCCATTCCTTTTGGAAAAGGGTGGTATCAGGTATGGAGCCCAGATATTTAACCTATGTGGTTACTGCAAATACTTTTCTTTGTGGTTTTTGGTGTAGAGGATCCTCGGATAAAGGTCGCAAACGACCGGGGGTGGCATATCTTAGGGTTTACTTCCCGAGAAGAGGGTAACTGACTTTATGTTGGCAGAGAGCCGAATAGGTTCTTGGGACGTCCCCCCAAAGGCATACCCATGTGGCAGTAGGAAGTTCCTTAGCCTGACCATTCGTTGGAAATCCAAAGAAACAATACGAGCCCTTTACGATTGCAATTGTATAATCTGTCTCCTCAGGAGGTAGCTATAGCAGGCATAATATAATGGTACCTATGCTGGCTAAGATTAATATTATACTTTCGAAATGTTTTTCACACTATGCACTAATGATAATATTAAAAAGGATTTTTGTGTATTAAGCATGTTTGACTATCATAAGGAGAAATCTCCCCCAAGTCTGCGATTGCATTGTGTGTGTGCCGGGAGGCCTTATGGTAGTTTCACTTTCCAAAAAGCCTAGCGGATTTCTTTTCTTTTCTTTGTGAAAATAACTGTTTTTAAGATCTCACACCAGTCCCATGACTGACCTTGCTTATCTTTGTGAAATGTGATGGGGGGGGGGGTTCTCGCTTTTTGTTTGGTGGCGAGCAAGAGACTCTTACCCTTACACGTCCTCTTTAAGGGGTTGGTTAGCCGTATGGCGTGACAGTCGAAAGGCTGGCCGTAAAAGCAAGGGTAGGGTACCATTGTATGCCATGGCGGGTCTGGGATGGTTGAAAAGCCTACCTGTCGAGATTGGCCGCTGTCGGAGCATTTGGTTAAGCGACAACCTTGGCTCCGTTGGGTATTACTCATTAGAGAAGAGTCAGTAGTACTCTAGAATGAGTTTGAGTGTAATAATAGATACGAATGCGTATTTGTTAGTGAATATAAAAATTATTTTATATTGTGATGATTGGTTTGTTGAGTGGTATATGGATTCTGGTCGATATAGTCTGTACAACTCTATGGATAGGGATCTCTAAACACTCGTATAGAACAATTCGACGTGATATTGTTTTAAAATCGGGTAAATGAAATAATCTTACCCAAATTATTTTTGTATATAAAAAGAAATAAATTCACATACAAATGAAATTTGAGAATGTAAATTGAAAATGTGATTTGTAATTTGAAATGGAATTCCAGAGAAATGTTTTGAAAAGAATTGAAAGGGTTTGAAAAGTTTTGGAGTTTGGAAAGGATTGGAGATTTGGAAAATTTTAAATCACTTTTTAGTTTGAAATTGATTTTCAAAGGTTTGGAAAAATGATTTGAAGGGATGAAAGCTCTAAAATCTTTTCGGTCGCTGGAAAATAACTTCGATGATGATCGTGACATCATCGGTGTTCATTTTCGTGTTTCCAAGAGAGGAATTGCTGCCAAATTATTTTAAATGGAAGTTGTTTGCAAACTGGGTTTGGTTTTAGAAATTTAAAGGGATAATTTTAATTGATTTCAAATTGGTTTTGAATTGTTGAAAAGACTCTAGAATCTTATAAAAAAAATAGTTATGGAATAAAATTCTATAAGGTGGAAAATAAAGTTGTGAATGAATAAATAAATTTACAATTGAAATTAAATGAAAGTGAAATTGAATGTTGAAATTCATTTCGAATTTGTAAGTAAATAGAACAGGAATTGGAATTGAATTTGATTTGTGATAAAAAAAGCAAAGTATTAAAATAAAATTAGTAAGTGAAATTAATTGAAGAAATGACAAATTAATATGGTTTGGAATGAATTGAATTCAATAATTATAAATGAAAGGTGAATTAAATTCATATGAAATTTGTAATCCAGTTTAAATATAAGTGGGTATAAACCAAAATGGTGAATTGAAAATAAATTTTTGGGAATGAACAAAAGAACAAAACTGGAATTGAAAACTGAATACCGAAAACCAATTTGAATTGTGTGAAATAAAATAAAGTTGTAAAATTAGTTCGAAGTGAACTAAAGATAATAAAGGTGAAATAAAGAAATGGTTTGAGATAAAACGAATTGGAACTTGTAATGAATTAGTAAATGAAACTAATTTAAAGCAGTGCAGTTGTGAATGAAAGATAGTTGATGAAAATTTAATAGTTAGAAGTTAAATTGAATCCAAACAGAATTGAAAGTGTAAATCAAATTCAAATGAAATTGAAAATGTAAAGTTGAATGAAAATGAATATATAACTTCAATAATGAAGTAAAGATGGTATAAGAAGTAAGTATTCAAACTTTTGTAATGAAATATGCAAAATGATATATGAATGTTGTAATTGAATATTATGGCTAGTAGAACATACAGGTATGTTGTAGGAAAAAGAAAAATTGGAATTGGGATTTCGAAGATAAAATTGAATTGATCGACAAAAAGGTATGTATTTAAATTTCTATCTGAAATTTGATGATTTTCTTGTCTAGCCACTTGGCCTTTTGTTTTCTTTTGAAATTTGGGGGCCTGTGGTGCCATTTTGTAGTCGTACCGAGCTAGCCGCGCAAAGGAGACGCTGGTGAAATTTTTTGAAAATTTAGGGAGTTAGAAAAATTTTGAGAAAATTTTAAAATTTTGAAAATTTGAATTTAAATTTAAACTTGAATTGTTAGAAAAACAATGTTGTTTGGGAACCATGAAAGATTTTGGAAAGTTAGTTGAAATGATAATGGATTTCTAATAGAAAGATTTGTTTTGGAAAGTTGAAACTGTTTGGTTTGGAAAATAATAAACGGGTTAAGGATCATTCTTCTTAACTAGTGATTTCAGGACGAAATTCTTTTAAGGGGGGAAGGATGTGACGAACCAGAAATTTTAAACATTTGTAATTGAAATATTTAATTGATTTTAAATATTTGTAAGTTAGTTTAACTTGAATTTCAAAATTAATTATGAATTTGGCAATTTAATTATTGAATTTAATTTATTGAAGTTGGATAAAAAAAATTGAATCTTTAGTTTTAAGTTGATTAAAAATATTTTTAAAAGCTTAGAGAATTTATATTGATAATACTGAAGATAATGGAAGCTTCAGAATTGAATTTGAAAGCGATTTAATCAGTTTTGAATTTATATTGTTTAAATCGATATTAAAAAAATTGCTTTCCGAGGCACAGTCTCGGATTTCGATGGAACCAGTTCTATTAGATCCGTAATATTGTATTATTATCGAATTT
The DNA here is from genome assembly GCA_030765085.1 of Allium cepa. NCBI lineage: Eukaryota > Viridiplantae > Streptophyta > Magnoliopsida > Asparagales > Amaryllidaceae > Allium > Allium cepa. Next base: position 473,559,753 of record CM060931.1, read on the forward strand.
CAATTTTCGTAGCATTCAGAGTGATCGTTAAAATTTTATCGAAATTTAATTTAATAACTGGGTTCAAAAGGCTATCTTTTCCATACAATCAAATTTGGCCTTGGAACCTTTTTCATTGCGTTCGTAATATGGTTATAACATTAGAAACGCTAGGCGGCACGCCTCGATAGGAGTTTGAGATTTCGAGTCAGGTTATACGAGATATTTTGAACATAAAATTATAAAAATCAATTAGAAAGTCAAAACCTACCATCGTACGCACGCCACCCTATCCTACCATCTCATTCAAAAACAAGATACGAACGTGAAAAATAAAACCCAATTCGAAAGAAAATAAATAAAACCGAAGCCCTTTCTTCTTCGTTCTCTAATCGATCTACAGTTTAAAATAAAAATAAAAATGGCCTACAATTCAATATGAATCCCTCTTCCCTTCATTCCTTAATCGAATTTCGTTCGATTCAAATTATGGCCGAAAATGAAATCATTATCGAGATTTCGATTCTCCTTCGTTCTATTAGCTTGGGCTCGATGCCGAGCATCGCGAATAGCTCGCGGAAATCGAGACGAGCTAGTGAGCATAGGGCACGCGAGCATGATGGAATCAAAGTAGATGTAGGAGAAGCGGTCATTGGTGGTGCAAAATCAAGATGGGGGTTCTCGTTTCAGGGTGACAACCAGAGGCGCACGCAAGTGGCGACTCGTGCATGGGTAGCTGGGAAGCCCGTGCTCGAGCTCAAACAGTGGATTTGTGTTCACTGCTCGCGGTGAGGTTTGGACGGCTACGATTTCTGGAGGGAGAAGTCTTGGATTTCAAGTCTTAGCAGGTTGGAGGAAAGATCTCGTACTCGTGAACAACTCCGCGATGGTGTTGAGGAGGGGCTTGCCGAGCTTGCGTTCGCAAGTATAGTAAGGTTTTTGTATTTTTGTTGTTATTTATTTTTCAATTAATAAATGTATGCATAAATTTATAAGGTAGTGAAAATACAGGAGATATATATACCGTTTTTATATACAGGAAACAAAATTTGTATAGATTGACAAAGTTGAAAGAAACAGGAATTTAAAAAAAAATGTTGATGGGTTTATAATGAACTTAGATATTTAAAAAAAATGGTTTTGATGATTTATTTGTTCAATTAACCAATTTAATTATTTTTAGTTACTAAAGGAATTTTATAGAAAAGAATTAGTTTAAATTTTAATTATTAGATTAAATAAATTTTTAAGGATAATTGGATTGTTCGATTCATTCGAATATTAATAAATTGTATAATTATTTATACCAGGTCTAAAACTATGAAGAAACAAGTCGGAATTGAAATGGATTGCAAGACAAAAACAAAGGTGAGATCTTCTCAGTCAATCAATATTTTTTGATTTAAATTTTAAATAGTTAAATTTAAAATTTGTTGATGGTGTTCTTGGATGATTGATTGATTTATTTATTAGTATATTAGTTTAGACGCTATGTGCCACATAATAGCGGATGATATTATATTAAACCCATATACCGCGACATTCCACCTCGAAGTGGAATTGGTATTATATATGTATTTGGAGTTGTTGATTTCCCGAATTATATAGTGGATGAGACCCTATGCGTCGCATAATAGCGGATGATATGTTATAAATCCCATATACCGCGATATTCCACCTCGAAGTGGAATTGGTATTTAATTGTTGTGCTAATGTCTGTGGATGCAGGGAAACGGGTTGGAGGGATCCAACTGGATTCCTCAAAACATTTTGATTTGTTTTCAAAATTTTGTGTTGATTATTAATAATCTGTGTGTGATTATTTGTGATTGAAATCGCTGAAGGCTAAAATTTAGCCGAATATATTTTTAGTATCGTAAGATACCAAAAATAAATAAAATTAGATTTTTAAATTTAAGTAGAAAGTCTATAGTGAAATCCGATTGAATAAATTTCAAAAAAAAAGAAAGGATTTAATAGAGGAATTCTTAGTAATATTTTTTAAAGTTGAAGGATTTCTTTAAAATTCGATTTTTTTTAAAGTTTGAAAGAGATAAAGGAATTTATTTTTAAAGGCAATAAATTTGAAAATCAAATTAAAAAATCGATTTGGTAGTTGAAAATAAATTGGGAAATAAATTTGGAATTTGATTTGTAAATTTAAAGTAAATCAAGAAGGATTTATGAATTGATTTGAATGAACCATTTTAGAATGGAAGGTGTACTTTCCCTGGAAAGCCGAGTATGTTTTCAATATAGTCTATAAATATGAAATTGAAGTTGTGAAGATGGTTTTAAGGAAAGATTATTTTGGAGGAGTTATTTACTTAGGTTATTTTGAAAATCTTTAAAGTAAAGATTTACTTAATTAATTATAGAAGTGATTATTTAAAGATTAAATTGATATTTGTTTTAGAAAATGGGTATTTAAAATAGTTATACCATATCTACTAATTTTATTTTAAAGCTAGCTTAGACCTGAAGTTTTATATGAGATATTGGTATAATATTTTCATAACTAATATTTAAATGATGTTTTAAAATAATTTACCTAAATGTTTCCGAGTATATATTTTGGATAAGTGATTTAGAGTGTTTTAAAGTATTTGAACTCGGCAGACTTTCAGTGGAAATAAATAATATCAGAATTCTTATTCAACGAGTGAAAAGTGATTTGAAATTTGTTTTCAAATGGTTGAAGTGTAAAATATACCTTGCGTGGATATTTTGAAAATAAATAATTGGGAAAATTATTTAAATCTGGTAATTGTTGTGAATGTTGATTGATAGTTAAATAACCGACTATCAATATTTGCCTTTAAATGACATTTGAATTTCGATGCGACCGTAGGTCGGATTCCAAGTGGATATCCGAAAACCACATCGAACCTTTGTGATTGTAATGGATCTTTTATTTAAAAGATCAAAGTGGAATTTTGTTGTGATTTGTTTGAAATCTGATTGAACACTTATTTTTAAGAATAAGCGCTCATTATTCGGATTAGCCGGAAGAGGACCTTATGTCATAAAACCCATTCCGAATAATGATACGATGAAATGAGATTGCATTGGAAGACGTTGTTGAAGACCGGGTATTTTCGAAAACGAAAGGATTACCTGTCGAATGTCTATGCACCGGGTTGCTCCGGTATAGAGATTTTATCACTCTTTGTGATGGGGATTCCAGACGTGATTAGTGAATATCCGGATTTGCAAGGGCTTCTTTGAAGTGCCTTCGGTTCCGTTCGATCCCGGAACGGACTTGTTTGGATGTGTGTCTAACGTTACATTTTGAGATGTAAAGCTGATTTATATCAAATACAATTCTGTTGGTGGCAGAGAATTTATTCCCTTAGCTTAACACCCTTCTCTGAGACGTACGAGCTCAGAGGTTATGTAGTTGATGGTTATTAGTGATACATTCTCAATTTGGTAATGTGGCACACGAAGTGCTGCTGATCATTTGTTGATCAAAGCATGGCTTTGTGAAAAAGCGTAGCTTTGTGGATGAAACCTTATCGAGCCTCACAAACTGGTAATGGTCGAAACAGAAAAGATGCGGCAAGGTTTCAGGGGTAGCTCCCCTAGGGTATGTCCATTCCTTCTGGAAAAGGGTGGTATCAGGTATGGAGCCCTGATATTTAACCTATGTGGTTACTGCAAATACTTTTCTTTGTGGTTTTTGGTGTAGAGGATCCTCGAATAAAGGTCGCAAACGACCGGGGGTGGCATATCTTAGGTTTTACTTCCCGGGAAGGGGTAACCGGCCTTGTGTTGGCAGAGAGCTTGGTAGGTTCTCGGGACGTCCCTCCACAGGCGTACCCATGTGGCAGTAGGAAGTTCCTTATCCTGACCATTTGTTGGAAATCCAAAGAAACAATACGAGCCCTTTACGATTGCAATTATATAACCTGCCTCCTCAAGAGGTAACTATAGCAGGCATAATATAATGGTACCTATGTTGGCTAAGGTTAATATTATACTTTCGAATAGTGTTCCACACTGTGCACTAATAATAATATTAAAAAGAATTTTTGCGTATTAAGCATGTTTGACTATCATAAGGAGTAATCTCCCCCAAGTCTGTGATTGCATTGTGTGTGTGCCGGGAGGTCTTATGGTAGTTTCACTTTCCAAAAAGCATAGCGGATTTCTTTTCTTTGTGAAAATAACTGTTTTTAAGATCTCACGCCAGTCCCATGACTGACCTGGAGTTTATCGTTCCCTTTCTAAACTCTAGGTGCCCATAATTTTCCACACGGGCAGCCTAGAGTCAGGTTAGCAGTTATTCGGGAGCAAAGTCAAGAAGTTGCTGTGGAGATCAGGAGTTGGAGCTGGATGGCGAGGCGTATCACTAATATATGTTATATTCTTTTTCACTGTTTGTTGTTGTTACACTCTGATAATGTAATGTGATGTAATGTAATAACTGATATAGTTCTTTGTTTTAAAGATATTCATTTATCTATTATATTTGTTCCGCTGCGATATGTGAGATTCTGTTATTGTTCTATTTTCTTCTTCTATCTTCTTCTTCTTAAACCCTAACGGTTCGGTTTTTCGGCATTCGACTGTACGGCATTGGATACAGTGGACGTATCGATGTCGACTTTCTGGCGTCGTAAAATTGGGACGTTATAGGTCCAAGTGGTAAACAATTAAAGTACAAGACCTTCTTCCCTTTTTCGTGAAATCTCTTCGGCCGTTCCTTTTGTTGCTCTTCAAAAATTAGGGTTTTGAATTAAAGTCGTCGCTTGGAATTTGAAGTTCAAATTAATTGCCATGATGATTTCGTTCCTCAATTTTGCTTACTGTGCTTCAATGTCAAGTTCGATTGGTATATATCGGAATGTGATTTTTACTTTAATTAATCTGTTGATTTTTGCCTGAACTTGAACTCCATGATTTTTGCCGATGATGAAGTTGGTATTTATAGGGATTAAAACCGTATCATCTCGTTCGTATATTTTGGTTTGAATTCTTCTGTTACTTTGCTTGGACATTTGATTTTCATGAATGATTGTGATGAATTTTGACTTGTTCATTATATACGTGTTACTCTATATATTTCTGATGAATTCGAAATTGCTTAACGTAGTTGAGTCGGTTCCATTCTTTGCTCCTATGACCTGTTCATCGCTCGCTTACAGCTTGCATTTGAAATTGAGATATATATGTACTGATTTTGGTTAATGTTGACTTCCTGATATATTGGCATCTATATTTTTGACGCAAACTCTGACTTGTTCATCATGTTACCCTCTGCGACTTTGTCATTAGTATGACTCATGGCTGCAATGTGTGGTTCCTGAGTTGCTGTCATGTTTATTTTTTTTATCTTCATGTGTTTGAGGCTGTTGTCATGTTAGTTAGACCTGAACTGATATGTGTATTGTTGAATATGCGGTTATATGATTTTTGTTTGATGATAATAAACATATATATATATTCGTGTAAATGTATTTGTTAATGTACTATTTTATTTTTCACAGATTAAATAAATATTTGCTAAATAAAATTAAATAACACAGAATTTAAATTCAAACAGAAATTTTATTCAAACGAATATTTATTACAAATTTGAATAGTACAAATTCAAGCTCTCACTATACATATACGATTTTGATTACAAATACATCACAATTTCATATTCACATTTAACCTCACTACATATCACTCACACTCGTAGTTTATCTTCAACTTCATTCAAATTGAATCCAACATCTGAGCAATCTGCTAAAACAAATATTGACGCGGTAAAATTGAAAAGGAAATATTTTTGCAGTATAAAATAAAATGTGATTTTGAAAATAATATTTGCCTCGGTTATTTGGGTTGTTCGTCATCATTTATTTTTCAATTCATCATACACGAACAGCTTGTGACATACACAGTGTATCACTGTATATGCCACAAGGCCGTGCACACCGATATATATACACGTGATAAATTTACAGGGACAGGTGACCACACGTCAAACCTAAATTATCGGATTCAACTCAGGTGCGATAAAATAATGTCATAAGCTTCAGCACAAGGTCAAATCCAAGCTACAAGCTGGATTCAACTCAATGTACAAATCACAGTACGACAATGTCTGGATCAAATGCCATCAAGAAAGCAAGACCAAACACCAGTGTATGGCATATATGCAAATTGACTTGAACAAGCCAATATGGCAAAATAATTATCAAAAGTAAACTGAAACAAGTAGCTCAAACCAATACCAGCACCAACAGAACAGCAAACAAATGCCACCAACATAACAGTAACAAAGGATGATGCCAGGACCATTATGTAGAGCTGTATATGCATGTATACATATGGTGACACGGCTATAATATGAATCAAGTGCATATGAACCCAAATCAAGCATGAAGTATACATGTGCATAACAACAAGATCAGAACTTCAACCAGTACACAATGATGAAGCACCAGACTTCAAGCCATGCACAGGTCAGGGAAGCAACCAATACACAGTGCATATATGAAGTACACAAGTACAAAATCAGACAGCAAACTACATGTTGAACAATATGCAGCAGCGACCAAAGACAAAGCAAAATCAGGTCGAACAGAGACAACAAGCATTGAACACTTGTATACATATACAAGCAAGTCAAGTGAAGATACCAAATACAACATGAATGAACTAGCTTAAAACAATATGCATAAGACACCAAGCAATCATGCCTACCTACAACATAAATGACCAGTTTCGACCAAGTGAATATCCATCATATACACAATGTAAACCAAGCTTCACAATGAACATCTCAATGAATATAAGATGTCAAAGTCAGGAAAAGTCAAGCCAAGTCGAGATGAACAATGTAAGTGTCGAAGTCGTGGAAGCATATCGAAGTCAACGAGAAATTCACGAAACCAAAAAATGACCGAAATCAAAGTATGAACAAGTCAAATTCGAAATCGTGGTTGCCAAGATAATTGACCGAGTTAAACACCAAAGCTGTGGGAAGCAAGTATCAAAATATACGAATTTGAAAAAGTCAGTGAAATCTCAAGCATCAAAACAATATCGAATGGCCGAAACTAAAACGTTGAAGAAATCAGACGAACGCAAATCTAGGAATTCAAATCCTATATAACCATTCATCATCGGAAATTTCAAATCATCGGAGTTCAATCGAGCATAACAGAAAAGCATAAAGGAAAATCACATACCAAATTGAAGTCGAACTCCAGAAGCAGCCGAAAGCATTAAGACGAACAAATCATCACTCAATTGACAACCAGATTGATCAAACAATCGGCAGCTTCATTATGACACCCTAGTTTGGATCGAAGGACGAAGCCCTAATTTAGTTGCAAGAGGAATAGCCGCCATCTTCATATAAATGAGTGGAGCAAATAAAAGTGGAACGTGTTAAATTATAAAAGGGGGCTGGCCTGTATTTTAAAGAGCTTTCTCTTTTAAGGGTTTTTAATTTTTAAATAGGGTTATTTTATTTTAAATTGTTTTTTAATTTGTAATTTATTTTCAAACCGTTTAAATTTCTAGTCGTGTTGCTAGGGGACAAACTGCATGTCGTAGTTTGAGAATTCGCAACTCAGTGGCTGAGTTGTGGCAGAGTTTTGAGCGTAGAGTTAGGTTTAGTCGATAGCGGGTATCGCAAGTTTACGTGTGTAAGCGTCTGACTATCTAATTTCTAGTAGAAACCTTGGGGGCAGCACGTAGGCAGGGTTTTGCCGAAGCTGGGTAAATTCTGTATCGTTCTATTTCTGCATTTTATTATTCTACTATTTTTCTATGCTGCTATTATTCTACGTTCTGTGTGTAATCATTTTATAAGCTTCCGCAATTAATTTTTATAATTAATACCATCACCATATTCACCCCCCTCTAGGGTGAAATCGATCCTACAAGTGGTATCGGAGCTAGGAACAAAAGCTGTTTTTGTTTCAAAAATTTGATTTTACAAAAACCAATTTTTGTTTTAAAAAATTGAATTTTTTAAAAATGGTTTCTTTTAATAATGCTTTTGCTAAGGGTCGGTCCATAGTTAGACCACCAATGTTCAATGGTGAATATGCTTATTGGAAAAATAGGATGGAAATTTTTCTGAAAACCACTGATGCTTGGGATATTGTTGAGACAGGGTATAGAGCGCCAACTATAATTGAAAATAATCAGGAAAATAAAAAAACGAAGGATCAATGGACAGAACTAGAAAATAAATTACAAAATGCTAATGCTAAAGCCATGAATTCTATTATCTGTCCATTAGATCAATCTGAATTTAATCGTGTCTCACATTGTTTAACTGCGCAGGAAATATGGCACACACTAGAAGTGACTCACGAAAGAACATCTCAAGTCAAAGAATCTCGCCTTGCCATGCTAAGCAGCGAATACGAGAACTTCACAATGGCGAAGGAAGAAAATGTCAAAGAAATGCATGGACGACTTTCCAATATCGTATACAAATCAAAAGCTCTTGGAAAATCGTGCACAGAGTTGGAGATAGTCCGAAAAATCCTCAGAGTCCTTCCACGAAAATTTGAAGCAAAACTGACTGCCATTCAAGAATCGAAAGATTTAAAACAAATGAAAATTGAAGAACTCATCGGAAATCTCACCACTTATGAGCTAGAAATGAAATTCAAGGAAGAACGTGAAGGAGGCGACACTCGAAGAAAATCAATAGCTCTTAAAGGGACAACTGAAAGTGAAGAAGATGATGATGATTGTGAAGCAGAACTAGCACTATTAATAAGAAAATTCAAAAGGTGGAGTCGCAAATATGGCAATCTTGTTAGAAATCAACAAGCAAAGAGCAGATTAAACAAAGCAATAGACAACCCAGAAGAACAAAAAATCATCTGTCACAAATGCAACAAACCCGGTCATATCAAGACAAATTTCCCCGAAATCGACTCAGTCAAGGAAAGAAACTGAAAAGGAGAAGTTTTGCAGCTACTTGGGATGAAAGCGACGAAGATGGAAGTAATAGCACTGGCAGTGAAAGTGAAAAAGCAAATTTGTGTCTTCATGGTGAAATAACTGACAGCGACGATGAAGAGCCAAGCGAGGTTTCAAAACTTACTCATTCAGAATTACTTATACATTTTCATGAGGTAAATGGTTGTTTTGAACGACTTAGGGAGAAGTATGCCAAACTAGAATTGCAAAAAGATACTTTGATAAAATTGAATGAACAACTTGACCAATTAGTTCAAAACTATCAAAGTAGGATCCCTAAGTGCGATAAGTGTCCAACATTTGAAGAAGAAATTAAAAAATTGGAAATTAATATAAAATCACTTGAAAATGAAATTCTGATTTTGAAAGAAAGTGAAAATACTAGGAAAGAAAATTCTATCAAAAAGTGCACACAATTATTGAACGAAAATGAATCTCTCAAAACACAAGTCCAACAATTGTCAACGACTTTAGATAAATTTTCAAAAAGTGAAAAATCGTTGAATATGCTATTAGGAAAGCAAACTGTTAATACGATTAGACAAGGACTTGGATATAATCAATCTAAAATTGTTGAAAGCAATATTAATCGAGTTAATTCTATGTGCACAATTTGTAGAAAATATGGACACAATCACAATAATTGTTGGTATAAACCCAAACATGTGAAAACTATACCGATTTGGGTTCCAAAAGGCACAAATATAAAATCTCTCAAAGTTAAAACAAATTTGGGTGCCAAAGGGAACATACATAAATAGTTTTGGGTCTCCACAAAATTATCTTCCTAAATATTCTGCCATTAACAATCATGGACCTATAAAAACAAATAGGTCACTAAACTCTCTTCTCGTGTAGGTATGCCGGCAGGCTAAGAAACAACAGCAATGGTACTTGGATTCTGGCTGTTCCAGGCACATTACCGGTGATAAATCAAAGTTCCTTAGCCTAGAAAAGTACAAAGGTGGCAGAGTCACAATGGGCAACAATGACAAGTGTAAAATTGTCGGTAAAGGTAAAGTAGGTAACAATACATTTACCTTGAATGACGTACTATATGTTGAAAATCTGTACCACAATTTGATAGCTATGTGATAAAGGTATGAATGTTATTTTTGATTCCGACTTGTGCAAAATTGTTGACAAATCATCAAAAGAAATCTTATTTTTAGGTAAAAGGAAAGGTAATATATATTCTCTATCTTTTGATGATCTCACCCTCTCTAAATGTTTGGTACCTAAGGATATAGAAGTAAATTTATGGCATAGACGTTTAGGGCATGCCAGCATAAACTTGTTAAACAAATTAAAAAGGAAAAATTTGGTAAGAGGGTTGCCATCACATGAGTTTGAAACATAAAACATTTGTAAAGCATGTACCTTGGGAAAACTTAAAAAATCATCATTTCATGCGAAAAACAATGTAAACACTTCCAGAGTTCTTGAACTAGTTCATATGGATCTGTTCGGACCTAACGACATTGCTAGTTTAGGAGGTAAGAACTATTGCTTTGTGTTAGTTGATGATTACTCAAGATATACATGGGTATATTTCTTGGCTAAAAGATCAGAAACTTTTTCATACTTCACAAAATTCACAAAATTAGTGCAAAATGAAAAGGGAGTCCCTATTGTTTCGTTAAGAAGTGATCATGGCAGAGAATTTGAAAATTATGAATTCGAAAACTTCTGTGATGAAAACAGTTTTAAACAAGAATTCTCTGCGCTACGTACTCCACAACAAAATGGAGTAGTTGAAAGAAAGAATCGAACATTGCAAGAGTTAGCTAGGTCTATGATAAATGAGTATAAGCTACCTTTGCTTTTTTGGGCAGAAGCAGTAAATACAGCTTGTTATGTAATGAATAGAGTTATGATTAGACCAATTCTTGACAAAACACCCTATGAGCTATGGTTCAAAAATAAACCAAACATTGACTATTTCAAAGTATTTGAGTGTCCGTGCTATATTCTAAATACAAGTGGTCAATTGGGAAAATTCGAAGCAAAAGCTGATGAAGGCATATTCATGGGATACTCTTCTAGAAGTAAAGCTTATAGAGTCTACAACAAAAGGAATAAAACAATCGTGGAGTCAATCAATGTGAAGTTTAATGAAGGCATTAATGAACAGGAAATGGTCAAAAGCAATGTTGAAGAGGAGAATGGAAAAGATGAGAACGAAAAACCAAAAGAAACCGCAACAACAAACAAAGTCCGAAGGAATCTAGATCCAGAAAAATTGAAATTCAAAGCAGATCATCCTCCAAAATTGATAATAGGAAATCCTATCACAGGTGTTCAAACTCGTTGCTCTTTTAGAAATTTATGTGATCTGTGCCTATAGAGTGGATTTATTTCAGAAATAGAACCCAAAGACATAGATACAGCTCTTAATGATGAAAATTGGTTTATGGCTATGAAAGAAGAGCTAAATCAATTTGAGCGAAATGATGTTTGGAATTTAGCACCTAGACCTAAGGACTATCCAATCGTAGGAACAAAATGGATTTTCAAAAATAAATATGATGAATCTGGAGATGTGATTAGAAATAAAGCAAGACTAGTCGCTAAAGGATATAATCAAATTGAAGGAGTTGACTTTGATGAAACTTTTGCACCGGTAGCTAGACTAGAATCAATTAGGATATTGCTAGCTTTTGCTTGCTACAAAGGATTTAAATTAAGACAAATGGATATTAAAAGTGCATTTCTTAATGGAATTTTAAAAGAAGATGTATTTGTTGAACAACCAGAAGGTTTTGAAAGTCATGAATATCGTAACCTTAAAAAGGCATTATATGGGTCAAAACAAGCTCCTAGAGCTTGGTACGAATGCCTCAATACTTACGTTCTTGAAAATGGGTTCAAAAAGGGTTGTGTAGACACCACACTATTTCTATTGCATGAAAATGGCGATATTTTAATTGTTCAAATATATGTTGATGACATTATTTATGGTGCTACTAACAATTTGTTGTATGAGAAATTTGAAAAAGTTATGCAGGAAAAGTTCGAAATGAGCTTGGTTGGAGAATTGAAATTCCTTTTAGGATTTCAAATCAAACAAAGCGATAAAGGTACATTCATTTCTCAAACAAAATATATTAAGGAACTTATCAACAAATTTGGGTTAAAAGATGCTAAACCAGCTAGAACCCCCATGAGCACAACAATTAAACTTGACAGTGATGAAAAAGGTAAGGCAGTTGATCAAAAGCAATATAGAGGTATGATTGGATCACTCCTTTATCTTACCGCTTCTAGGCCTGACATCATGTTTTCTGTCTGCTTGTGTGCACGATTTCAATCTAACCCAAAAGAATCTCATGTATAGCAGTTGAAAGAATTATAAGATATTTGTTGCACTCCTCGCGGTTTGGTCTTTGGTATCCAACAAACGATAACTTTGAATTAAAAGGTTTTTCAGATGCGGATTATGCTGGAAATTTAGTTGATAGAAAAAGTACTAGTGGAGCATGTTTTATGTTAGGACATTAATTAGTTGCATGGTCAAGTAGAAAACAGAATTGTATTGCATTATCTACAATAGAGGCAGAGTATATTGCCTTGAGTGGTTGCTCTGCTCAAATCTTATGGATGATACAAAATTTGCAAGACTATGGTCTAAATTTTAAACGTGTACCACTAATGTGTGATAGAAAAAGCGCAATTGTTCTCACAAATAATCATGTACACCACTCACGAACAAAACATATAGATGTTAGACATAATTTTATTAGAGATCATATTTCCAAAGAAAATATCTGTATAAATTTTATTTCAACTGATTCCCAATTGGCAGACATTTTTACAAAACCTCTACCAGAAAATAGTTTTTGTAAACTACGTCTCAGCTTAGGTGTTTTAGAAATTTAATTTGCTGAATATTTAACGTTTTTTCTCCCTACTAATTGTTGAAAAGATAAATAGTGATTGAAAAAGTGACGAGTATTGATATTTATCATATATTATTACTGGAGACGGTATAACTAGTAAATTTTTTCAATTTAAACAAGAGTTATAAAACTTTTGTTGGTAAAAATTCCATGACCATCTCTATTTCTATCATATTTCTAACGACCATCACTCATCAAAATTCTATATAGTTTGTCGATATGTGGTACTTTAAACAGGAATCGTTCGTTTTTCATTTTATATTTCTTTAAAAAAAATAAAAAAAAAAAAAAAAATACCAAAGTATTCACTCTCATTTAAAAACCCCCACGGTTATGCATGGGTGAATTACTTGAAATTTGTTATGTGCTTCCATGCTCATTTAAAAGTCCTCACGGTTATGCATGTATGGAACGCATATCAAAAGTTGATAATAAACAAGTTAATTCTAATCCCTTTTAAAAGTCCTCATGGTTATGCGTGGTTAGAAGATACTTGAATTCATTTTTTTTTTAAAAATTTGGAATACTACTAATCTCATTTAAAAGTCCTAACGGTTACGCATGGTTAGTAGGTATTCAAATTCCTGATATAAATATACCACAAATAGACACAACTGTATGGTTTTATATGATGACATAATTCCCATCATTCTAAAAGTGGAATATACGCCTAACAAAATATTTATGATTTTTGTTTGATTTATTTTGAAATTTAATTTTTATATTCGATTGAGTTTTTATGTTGGATTAATATCGATCACTTTATCTCTATTTTCTCTAACACTATTATTCTTTTGCTGATAACAAAAGGGGGAGAGAAAAGTTAAGATTTTGTCAAATAAAATCAAGCAAAAGTCAAATGTTTTCCATTTGCATCTAGGCTCATTTGCATATTATTTAATTGTATGCATATTTGTAGGGGGAGCTTTGTGTAGAGATGAAGCATTTAAATAGGGGGAGCAATCAAAGCATATCCATGATCAGATACATTTAACATATTCAAAATCTTAAATATATGTTTGTTATCATCAAAAGGGGGAGATTGTTGAATATGCAGTTATATGATTTTTGTTTGATGATAATAAACATATATATATATATTCGTTTAAATGTATTTTTTAATGTACTATTTTATTTTTCACAGATTAAATAAATATTTGCTGAATAAAATTAAATAACACAGAATTTGAATTCAAACAGAAATTTTATTCAAACGAATATTTATTACAAATTTGAATAGTACAAATTCAAGCCCTCACTATACATATACAATTTTGATTACAAATACATCACAATTTCATATTCACATTTAACCTCACTATATATCACTCACACTCGTAGTTTATCTTCAACTTCATTCAAATTGAATCCAGCATCTGAGCAATCTACAAAAACAAATATTGATGCAGTAAAATTGAAAAGGAAATATTTTTGCAGTATAAAATAAAATGTGATTTTGAAAATAATATTTGCCTTAGTTATTTAGGTTGTTCGTCATCATTTAATTTTCAATTCATCATACACGAACAGCTTGTGACATACACAGTGTATCACTGTTTATGCCACAAGGCCGTGCACACCGATATATATACACGTGATAAATTTACAGGGACAGGTGAGCACAGGTCAAACCTAAATTATCGGATTCAACTCAGGTGCGATAAAATAATGTCACAAACTTCAGCACAAGGTCAAATCCGAGCTACAAGCTGGATTCAACTCAATGTACAAATCACAATACGACAATGTCTGGATCAAATGCCATTAAGAAAGCAAGACCAAACACTAGTGTATGGCATATATGCAAATTGACTTGAACAAGCCAATATGGAAAAATGATTATCAAAAGTAAACTGAAACAAGTAGCTCAAACCAATACCTGCACCAACAGAACAACAAACAAATGCCACCAACATAACAGCAACAAAGGATGATGCCAGGACCATTATGCAGAGCTGTATATGCATGTGTACATATGGTGACACGGCTATAATATGAATCAAGTGCATATGAAACCAAATCAAGCATGAAGTATACATGTGCATAACAACAAGATCAGAACTTCAACCAGTACACAATGATGAAGCACCAGACTTCAAGCCATGCACAGGTCAGGGAAGCAACCAATACACAGTGCATATATGAAGTACACAAGTACAAAATCAGACAACAAACTACATGTTGAACAATATGCAGCAGCGACTAAAGACAAAGCAAAATCAGGTCGAACAAAGATTACAAGCAGCGAACACTTGTATATATATATATACAAGCAACTCAAGTGAAGATACCAAATACAACATGAATGAACTAGCTTAAAACAATATGCATAAGACAACAAGCAATCATGCCTACCTACAACATAAATGACCAGTTTCGACCAAGTGAATATCCATCATATACACAATATAAACCAAGCTTCACAATGAGCATCTCAATGAATATAAGATGTCAAAGTCAGGAAAAGTCAAGCCAAGTCGAGATGAACAATGTAAGTGTCGAAGTCGTGGAAGCATATCGAAGTCAATGAGAAATTCACGAAACCAAAAAATGACCGAAATCAAAGTATGAACAAGTCAAATTCGAAATCGTGGTTGCCAAGATAATTGACCGAGTTAAACATCAAAGCCGTGGGACGCAAGTATCAAAATATACGAATTTGAAAAAGTCAGTGAAATCTCAAGCATCAAAACAATATCGAATGGCCGAAACTAAAATGTTGAAGAAATCAGACGAATGCAAATCTTGGAATTCAAATCCTATATAAACCATTCATCATCGGCAATTTCAAATCATCGGAGTTCAATTGAGCATAACAGAAAAGCATAAAGGAAAATCACATACCAAATTGAAGTCAAACTCCAGAAGCAGCCGAAAGCATTAAGACGAACAAATCGTCACTCAATTAACAACCAGATTGATCGAACAATAGGCAGCTTCATCACAAAACCCTAGTTTGGATCGAAGGACGAAGCCCTAATTTAGTTGCAAGAGGAACAACCGCCATCTTCATATAAACGAACGGAGCAAATAAAAGTGGAACGTGTTAAATTATAAAAGGGGGCCGACCTGTTTTTTTAAAGATCTTTCTCTTTTAAGGGTTTTTAATTTTTAAATAGGGTTATTTTATTTTAAATTGTTTTTTAATTTGTAATTTCTTTTCAAACTGTTTAAATTTCTAGTCGTGTGGCTAGGGGACAAACTACGTGTCGTAGTTTGAGAATTCGCAACTCAGTGGTTGAGTTGTGGCAGGGTTTTTAGCGTAGAGTTAGTTTTAGTCGATAGCGGGTGTCGCGAGTTTATGTGTGTAAGCGTCTGACTATCTAAGTTCTAGTAGAAACCTTGGAGGCAGCACGTAGGCAGGGTTTTGCCGAAGCTGGGTAAATTCTGTGTCGTTCTATTTCCGCATTTTATTATTCTACTATTTTTCTGTGCTGCTATTATTCTGTGTTCTGTGTTGAAATCATTTTATAAGCTTGCGCAATTAATTTTTATAATTAATACCATCACCCTATTCACCCCCCCTCTAGGGTGAAATCGATCCTACATGTATACATATGCATTGTTTTTCTGTTAGTCTAGTTATACTCGTCTGTTGACCTTGTTTCACTGACTTGTTGAGCTGCCATGTTCACCTACTTCATGTTGATTGTTTTGGTTGAGGCTTCATGTATGTTGGTTTGTACACTCATTCACACTGGTCTGGTTGAGCTTTTTGGACTTCTTCCACTTGAAGATTTGCTTTGCATTTGCTGTTTGGTTCAATTTGAAGTCTTATTGCACTTTGTTATTGAATCTGTTCGAGTCATGTTTCATATGGAGTTCCTGCTTCCTTGTATATGTTTGGTTCATTTTCTGTTTTGTTTTGTTTTGAAGTCTGGTTCACTTGAAGTTATCATATTTCATGCTGTAAAATTCCTTTTCCATTTTCTTCTATTCCATTCATTGTTTGCTAGGTTGCTTTGAGTTCCATTTAAGTTTGGTTGCATGTGTGGTTGCACATGTATTCTCTGTGCTTGTGCCCTTGTATTCTCTAGAGTCTTGTTTTCATGTGTTTTTCTTGATGTCTCCTCTGTTGCATGTGTCATTGTGCCTGTGAAGTCTTGTTGCATGCTGTTGTTTTGCTTCATGTTAACTCATTTTTGACCTGAGTGTGTCTGGTTGGACATATGAATATGTTTACTCATTCTTTGTAAGCATGTTCTTGCCTTTTTCCTTTGTACAGATTGCTTGCATATTGAATGCCTAAATGTCATTGCTGTGTTATTTGTTTTTGCACTTGAGACAAATCCAGTCTAGGCTTGGTTTTGACCTTATGCTCACCTGTCCCTGCAATTTCAACAAGCGAGTGTATGTCGGTGTGCACGACCTTGTGGCATGTACAGTGATATTGGCTGGAATAGCGTTGAAGATCAAGTACGAGTGATGAGTGAATATGTAGTGAGTGAAAATGCATATAAAATTGTATAGTGAAAATTGTGTTGTAACCGAGGCTTGTATTGAAATTGAAAATGTGTAAATGTAGTAAGAGCTCAAATTTGTACTATTTGAATTTGTAATAAAATATTTGTTTGAATAAAATGTTTGTTTGAATATGAATTCCGAGTTATTTATTTTATTCAGCAAATACTTATTTAATTATATGGAAAAAATAAAATAGTACAATAACAAATACATTTAAAACGAATATACATATCTATATATATGTTTATTATCATCAAACAAAAATCATAAGCTATTGTATTCTATAGAAATAGGGACAACTTGTTAAGAACGTTGCAGACAATGTGATTTGTGAGACCGACGAAAAAGGCGGGAGTATTGGTTAACCCAAAGGGAATAATAACCATTCATAAAAATCATTCTCCGTTCGGAAACTGCCTTGGGAATGCTCTCCTCAGATACACGAAGCTGGAGAAGACCGGAAGCAAAATTGAGCTCCAGGAAAGATTGGTGCAGAATTGAATTTCCTACTTGGGGTAGAGCAGCGACTTCATCAAAACATCAGGATAATTCCAAACTATGCGAGTGGAGTTAAGATCACTAGGTTGAGAAACAAGCAAAAAGATGAAATTGGTGGCATAATCTTGAGGCAAATCGATATACGATCACAAGAGAGTTACCCTGGTCATCTACTAGAGAAACGGTTCGTGCTTTGCAAGAAATAATAGCATCAAAATCGAGAACATAAAAATCTCCGGTTGATCGACGCCTGTTGTAAAGGAGCTCCATCCCTTTACAAATCATACTAAGGTTGGCGGGACCGCCGATGAGATTAGTCACATACAAGGATGAAGTTGTCAATTGGGGTTGCAAGATATGCTCAAATTTATTACCGAGATCAATAGAAATAGAGCTATGGGATGCTCCAGTATCAAGAAGAACATGAGCAGGAAAATACAAGGATGGGTTCAGAACAAGGGAAAAGTTCCAAAAATTCATAAGAAATCCGAATCAAAGAGGATCCTAACAAAGGAATTTCAAGATGGAATGAATATGATTATGTAATTAATTCTACTCATTCTAGGGTATTACTACCCTATCTCTAATGAGTTTCTACTCCATATGCTAAGTTTTTCTAAACCAGAGCTCTGATATCACTTGTAACGACCTAGCATTTCAAGCCGTTCAAATCAACAATCATCTACACATATCAGACTTGAATTGCTCAAAACAATAGATTATTAATTTATATTTAGCAAATCTTAGCATATACAATAAATTAATCAATCATAGATACAGAGTAATATAACAATAAGCAATGGAATAGATAAATAGCAGTTCATGAAGCTACAACAACATTAGAGTCTAAAACAAGATACAACAGAAATCTCAAATACAAAGTAGTCTCAAATACACATAATCAGATGACAAGTCTGAACATCAGCAACTGAAAATAACTAAAAGCTGAATATATAAAATATCTCCAAGTAAAGCTCCAAGCTCTAAAGGTGAGTCTCAAACATAGTGACACTCAGCCTGACCTGAGCATAAAGCAAAACAAAACACTCAAGTCAGGATTAATATTTTTATTCTAGTAAATCAACTCAAGTGAAATGTCCAAGTGAAATGCAATATAACTTAAAAGATGTTTGGGATTCCCATCCTCTATGGATCCGTTAAACCATCAACATACATAGTATAATACACAACATAGATAATGTCTATAGTAAATCAAAATATTAAAATAGCGTTAAGGCATTACCCATATCCCCCTTAACACATTTTATATAAATGCTGCAGTCAATACAGTATTGTAAACTCCACCAAACCGGTGGGATATCAGGGAGCACTCCATAGGCAAGACACAAAGCAAACTCATAGAAGGCGCGATAAGGCATGTGACAAGGCACACGAGGCAATGTCAGGGTAGGATTCTACCGTTTGCACTCCCGGACTGGTGGTAACGCATAGTAGGTACTACCGCCCACCTCGAGACACACTCCCAAATCAAAGGTGCACCCAATCAAATCACAAAGTAAAAGAATGGTATCGAAGAAGTATGCATGATCGAAAGTGCGACCTCACTTGGCCCAGTATCGCTCCTGTTTTAGCCACATCAAGCTAACTCGAGGGAGTCAGGGCCGTGTTCGTACCTCATATAGACGTTCGCCAAACCATCCTACTTCATTCTGGAATCTCCACCACGTGCACAGTTGTTAAAGTGGTTTTCGGTATTGGCAGAGAGTGTGACAATATTCGATCCCGGTCTCTTTAACAACCAAATGCTTATTTCACACCTTGTCATTTCATTCAAACAGTTCATACTTCATATTAAAATATCATATTCATTCCAAAATCATGTCACTTTCAAAATCATATTCACATTCAAAATCATAACCACAAAATAGTTTAACCATGATATCAAAATATTCACAATATAATCCATTAAATCTAAACCACAATAGTTCCAACTTAAATAGTTTAATTATTGAAAATAGTTTATATACTAAAAATAGTTTATATTTAAAAATAGGTTATAACCTAAAATAGTTTATATATCAAAAATAGTTTATATATTAAAAATACTTCATATACTAAAAATAGTTTATATCGAACATAGTTTCAAAGTGGAATCATTTTCCAATTTCACAAATCAATTCAAATCAACTCTAGTTCCAAAATTCAGTTTAAATCAATCCCAGTTCAACAATTTCAAAAAAAAAAAGATTAAAGGTTCAATTCAAATTCTCATTAAAACCATTCTTAATTTATATCGATTTCAAATTTAGGTTTGAACTACCACTTCAAATTCAATACCTTTCAAAGTTTAAATATCCAGACATTTACAATAACTCAATTTTTAAAATGTCATTTATATTTCAAAATTCAACTTTTGTTTTATTTAAATTTGAAAATATTCACTTAATCATTTTTAATACATTTAAATGAAATCTCAAATTATAAATTTAAATCAATATTAAGTATTCCATCTCAATTTATAAAATTTTGAAAATATTCACTTTTATAAACATTTAAATAAAGTTTAATATTACAAATTTAAATCAAATTAAGTATCTAACTTTAATTATATTTAATTTTGAAATATTCACTTAATCACTTTTATAAACATTCAAATAAATCTCAAATTACAAACTCAAGTCAAAATTAAATATTAAATATCTAACTTTATTAAATTTGAAAATATTCATTTAATCACTTTTAATTAAATCATATTAAAAAATCATACCTTTCGAAATCTAAAAATCAATAAGTTTCCAATCAATTCTTATTTATATTCAAATCTCAAACCAATTAAATAACAAATTAATTTCAGTTTATCTTTCCAACCTTAATTTATTAAAGTTATTACGAAAATCTATTTTCAAAATATTATATAAATTTAAATAAATATTTAAACATATTATATATACTAATTAAATTAAATTTTATTATTAAATTTATTTTATATTAAATATTATTTTATATATTTTCAAAAGAAATAAAATTATAAGCAAATTATTGAAAATTATATTTTCAAAACTAACTTATAAATTTAAAATTTCCAAAACATATAATTTTAAAAATCTAAAATTTTCACATATTTAAAAATAAAATATATATATTATATTTTAAAGTAAATCAATATTTATTAAAAGCCATCTATTTCCTTTCAAAACTTTAAAAATTATTTTCAAAAATAGAACAATGGTGTCTGTATATAATTTTCTATCCTATGGTCAAGTGATATAGATATTTATCATTTCAATCCGCAATTTAGATTTAGTATTTTACCGGTATATATCATTACAACCCACAATCCCATAATTTCAAAATAAATAAAATCGTTTGGGTTTATCATTTCAACCCATAACAATTTTCCCTAATCTAGAAGATCGCTCAGGTATGTCTCATTTCAACCCATAGGGAATTCCTAACTAACAAGGAACTTATAGAGTGAGAACAATAGAATAACAATAAAATAACATAACACATCAAGGATGAGCATATATCACAATTAACAATTTAAATGCAATATATGTATATATATATATGTGTGTGTACATATATATATGTAATAATATTTTGGGGGCATATATCAATCATAGGTGAATAATTTAAGTTATACCATATCATATTCAATAATTTAATTACTAACAAATTAAATTTTAACAACACATTTCAATTGCCATTTCATGTGAACTAAATTTACTAAATATAAGAATGTTAATCATGAGTGATTGCTTACCTTTCTAAGATGAGAAATTTGACGACACAAACAAGCTATGAATTGAATCATGAACTCGAAAATTGACCAATCCAGACGACAAATCCCAAAGCAAAGCAAGGTGGACTCGAGATCGATGAAAACAATATACATAATTTTTTTAAAATCTAAATTTACTCCCATACTTAAAATAAAATCTTTATATATTATATTTAAAGATCAATATTCAATTTAAAACACATATCAATATATATATATATATATATATATTAATATCATTATTTAATTTAAACACATATTAAAATAAAATCTATATATATAATATTTCAAAAATCCTTATTTCTTAAATCACATATATTTAAAATCAAAAAATACATTTTAAAACCAATATTTAATTAAAACACATATTAAAATCAAAATGTTTATATATTATAGTTTAAAAATCAATATATATTTTCTTTTTTTTAGTATGAGAAGAACTAAGCTGTATGGTGGATAAATATCAAGTATCAATTATAATATATATATATATATATGTAATATATATGTAATCAAATATATTTAAAATATCAATTACATATATGAAATCAAATATATGCAATATATATGTAATATTAAAAATCAAGTAAATATATATAACAAAACATACTCTCTCGAGGCTAGAGAAATGGTAACAAGAGGCTGGGTTTGCACACAGGCTGGGTGGAGAATGGAGTTATTGAGATTGCTCGGAGTATGGTGGAAATGGTGGTGGGTGGAATGCAAGCTCAGTTTATATATATTGAATTCATATTCCATCATTCATTTGAAGCAACCAGAAAAATGCAGTCATATTTTCGGATGATCGGTATCTAAAATGAAACTGATATCAAATTTTTTGCTGGTACATACGCATGGAACCAGAGTAATATAAATAGTATAGCAACCAAATACACACACACACACACACACTTTTCCATCTTTTTTCGTAAGAACAAGGACAAAAGAAGAGAACGGCAGTGGATGCATGGCTTGAAAGATGTATTGGAGGAGTGAGTGGAGGAGGAGACACTGGCATGGACAGAGGAGAAGGGTGCGGTAGTCAACTAGGTGCTGTGTGTAGTGAATGGGCTGGCGGAGTGGGCTAAGGAGGTTTGTGGCGGTTGTGGGTAGGGTGAGGCCGGTTGTAATATGAGAAAGGAGTGAGTTGCTTTTTGGTCTGGAGCTGCTATCCACGTGGAGGGTCTGGCGGTCGAGTGCAAGGTCATAGGCGGAGCACATTGGAAGAAGCGATGGCAGGGGAGGCGGATCAGTGGGCTGCTCAGAGGTTGTGACGAGTTTGTGGCTACCAAGAGAAGTGGGTTGGAGGGCTTGGCTTACTTGCGTGGAGTGTTGCATGAGATGGGCTAGTGGTAGCTGGCACGGGCGGGAAGAAGGAAGGCTGAAGGGTAGTAATGCCGAGTTGGAATGATGCGGTTGAGCGTTGGATCCGGTGGTGCAAGAGAGAAGGGCGGAGGGGAGTAATGACTGTCGATCAAAAGTGGAAGGAGTGGAGAGGGTTTCGAAAGAGAAAAAAGCGAACAGATAGAAGAAAATGAAAAGATATATGAATTTAGATTATATTATTATATATAATTTTCTCCGAACGAAAAAAAAAGTTGAACAGAGGGAAGAAGATACTCATAAATGGAAACGAACCAACAAATATTACTGAAATAACGGGAATAACCAAAAGCTAGTAGTTGATTTTTGGAAACATTAATTACTACTGACCATTGGTTTCTCCCGTTAGATAAATGAAAGGAGAAGGAAAACAAAAAGACTCAAATACGGAACCGATACGGCTAATCGTTTTGCAGATTTCGTCGTGCACCGAACATTGAAATGCACAAATGAATACACTACGGAGATTAGTATGATGAGACGAACAAGATGGCACACATATATCAGCGATATGGCATCCTATCAGAAGTCGATATTCACTGCCAAAAATGCTGTTAAAACGTCGAAAATAATATAAACGAGACTAGAGCAGTCCAATTTGGCGAAACGAAATATGATGTCTTACTCATATTATATAAAAATATTCAGATTTCAAAAAATATTTTATTTTTATCAAATTTAACTGATTATGAATTTAAATTTAAATTACACAACAAAACAAACTTACATATTTTCTGATGAAAATCAGACATTTGCTACGTTTTAATAGATGTATCACAAATATCAAATTTTCATTGCAAAATTTTATTATCTATTTGCATGAAAAATTTAGTTAATTACGTTATTAAAATCGTTAAATTTCTCGGGCATTACAGAATCACACCATGTTATAATAGCAAACTTGATTAATTAAAACAACTAATTATTTATGTGATAATGGTGTAGTTGTTTGAAAACCAAAATGGAACTTGATTTTTATTTTAGATCATGAACTGCATTTTTGGTAAATTTTGATTTCATTTTCATTCATTATTTTGCTTAAACTTGAGAATAATCTAACCTTCATGATTGACCATTACTAAGCATGGCTAATTATGGAGAATATGTTTATTATTAAATTTACAATAAACCATGTAGGTTATGGTTTCATATTTTAGTAACAAGAAATAACATCATTTTCAAGACCTGATACCGTTTGATAAATTAAAGCTTTAATGCAACTAATATAAATATACTCGGATGAACAAACATCGATGAATGGGGCGATAGTGGCATTCACGAGAGGGCTAGCACTCCCGGTCGTAGCGCGATAAACACAACGTTGGTGGGTACATACAAAGGGAATATGGATCTTCTAGACTACACATCCCCATAGGCAGGTTGTTGGTGGCGAAGAGAATGCGTGGTGATTGAGTCTGGCGATGACATCATAGTGGCTAGCCAGGTTTGTCGAGTGGTTTAGCAGCGAGCATGACAAATTTGGGTTGATGAAGATGATGGAAATCAAGGAATCAAGGTAAATAAATTTGGTTTACTCACATCTATGCTTAGATTAGGTTTCACCTGGCATGCTTTATTTTGATTGTGTTTTTGACGAACCTTGATTGGGTGATTGGACTGGCTGAATAATTAGTTGCATGCTATGGTTTAAGCGTTGTTGCAATAAATTTAAATTTCCTTTGGCTAAAATAAGTAGTTTAATATATTTTCACCAACATATGAATAGTCCTTTTGATATTGGTTGATATTCATTGTTTGTTGAGTATAATTTGGCATATAATGATTTGAAATTATATAAATAATGGTCGCATGTAGTTGCTTTGCTTTATTAATGGACATACATAGCATTTGAAATTGATTAGAAGGGGAAATTTTGAGGTTAATACTTTTGGAAGTATTTATAAATAAGAATTTGTTTGGAATAATATTATTTTTGAAATAAATGATTTTAAAATTTAGTTATGTAAATTTTTTTTATAAAAGAGAAGATATATACTTTAAAATGGATATTTATAGAATTTTTTAAAAGAAATAAATTTTTAGAAGTTGAAATTATGTTATTTGTTTTATAATTCAATTTTTGTTGAATAGATATTTATTTATCTATGTTTACAAAATATTTGATGGATTTCATAAAAAGAGACCTTATAATTTATATTTCAAAATTGATGAGTTTATTTTGATAGACTTGAAAAGAAATTAAGTTTCATGAAACAATATTTTTAAAATATAAATGGTTTTAATATGATTTTTTTATTGTATAAAAAATATTTTTAATCAAAATTTATTATTATATTATGTGATATGTGAAGTACGATCTCTGTGGGTAATTTAATTCATATTTGATTATCTATTTATTAAGGAAATCAATTTATATGCCCTTTGAAAATATTATATAAGAGATTTAATTGAATTTATCTTGGAAGGGGAAGTTTTGGAAGTTGGTTATAAAAGTGAATATAAATTAATGTCTTAATATAAATTTTTTTTCTTTTTTCTTTCGATTCTTCCTTGATCTTGGTTTTTCTTCTTTTTTCTGTCTTCAATTCTTTCTCCTCAAACCTGGACGTCTCATGGGGTCTCTGCGTGATGATGAAGGTTGGGAGGAGGTGAGAAGGAAAAGGGGCAAGAATCCGGCTCCTTTGGGACCCGAAACCAGACTCAATTTGGGAAGACCGAGCAATATCGGGGTTATCTCAGAACGGAAAATGGGGAGAAGGGTTCAGGCGGCCGCAGCTGGACAGTCAACAACAAAATTTTCGAAAAATTCAAAGCCGAACGCTGTTCAATCAGGAAGATATTCGAATATTAAATTCACTGTCTCAGAGAACGCAAATTTTTTTCTTACAGTGAGGCAGTAAAATTAGGAGCGGTTGGGGATATAGGAAATCTAGATCTTGAATTTATAGAGTCTACAATAGTAGATGGGAAAAGAATAGGAACCCTTTCGTCTGAAGCCATTAAAGAAGCGGAGGGTGGCTGGGAATTATGTATATTACTGTATGTAGTTGGATATAAACCATGGCTTAAAACTTTTGAAGGTTATGCCAACAGAGTATGGTCTACACAGAAGCCGTTTTCTGTTCAGTCAAGGAATAACGGTTTCTTTGTGGTGAGATTTGGTTCTGAGGAGGACTGCATCAAGATTTTGAAATCAGGTCCTTGCTTTATGGACCGGAACCTGATAATCATGAAGCGTTTGTCCCCAGACATGAAAACAGACAGAGATCTTCTTACTTCTCTGCCTATGTGGGTTAGACTTCCTGGTTTAAGTTTTAAGCTGTGGGGTAATAAGGCTATTAGTGCCCTAGCAAGTACTATAGGAGTCCCTATAAAGATGGACGAGGCAACGAAAAACAAATCTAGATTAGCTTATGCCAGAGTATTAATTGAGGTTAACGCAACCTATGGAATGCCAAACACCATTGTAGGCATGGATGAAGAAGGGAGGAGCTTCCTTCAGGAAGTGGAATATGAGAACCCCCCTCCCATTTGTGGCAAGTGCGTGTGTTTTGGTCATGTTTCTGATGAATGCCCAATGACTAAGTCATGGGTTCCTAAACAGAATCAAGTAACTGACTCGGTTGAAGAAAACCTGTGGAACCTAATCTTGTAGTCTGTTCGGATATAGAAAGAGAGGAAGGTGGAAATGATAATACATATGATCAGGGAAATCAGGTGAATGAAGGTAGTCCCACTGAATCTCTAAATACTGAGATTATGAATGACAACCGTTTTCCTGATAGTCAAATCAGGAGCAACGTTGAGGAGGTTTCAAACGGAGAGGATGGATATCAGATAGATTCTAACATGCTGGAGATAGAGAATAGGGGAAACTGTGAACAAATCACTGTGGCCAGGAAAGACTCTGAACTATGCAACAGTGAAACGACCACCCCCGTGAGACTGACTACCTCGGGAGACAGAGAATTGAGCTCATTACCTTCGAAGTCTCCCTCGACCCAGATTACATTTCTTAAACGCCGTTCGCCATTTCCGGATACTTCTACATTTTCTAATACTTTACTATCTACTGATATTTGTATTGATGATTGTATTACTAATAATGTTAATTTTAAGAGAGGCACTGAACATTGTATTAATATACAGGTACAGGAAAATCTGGATCAGAATACAAAAACGACAGAAGTAGAAGAGGAACAAAATACATATGATAATGCAGAGTCAGCTATCGAGGAGCAGCTTCCTCCTAAGACTCAAGATATAGTAATTGAGAATGTTCAAGAGGACAAGCTTGTTTGTAAGAACCCCAAGTGGGTTCAGATGTTAGGCATTCCTATGGAAGACAAAGGGGAGTCCTCCAGTAGAAAGTCACAGAGGTCTCGTAATAACAAGGTTACATAATGTCGTTTGCATGTTGGAATGTTAGGGGGTTTCATAATCCCAACAGAATGAAAGAAGTGAGAAATCTCATTGATAAGTATAAAATTAGTTGTTTCGGTGTTTTGGAAAACAAGCTGCTATTTTTGGACATCATGAAAATGGAAAGAGTTTTGGAAGACGGGTGGAAAATTATAAGCAATGTTTCCTGTTATTATAAATGCAGAATATTCGTCCTCATCGACGGAAATTCCTGGGATGTTAACTTCATTAGTATGAGCGACCAACATATCACTATTGAACTAATCAACAATTTGAAATTCAAATGTAATTTAACTTTCGTATACGCTCAGAATTTTGTTAACCTAAGGAAAAGGTTGTGGAAGAATTTACGGGAGGATGCTATTAACATTTACAGACCATGGTTGGTTTTTGGAGACTTTAATTGTATCCGCAGTCCCTCAGAAAGAAAGGGAGGTAATCCAGTGTCATTTGGATACCTTTTTGAATTAGACGATATGTCTAATTATACAGGACTTAAAGAGATAGATATTAAAGGTTATGAATTTTCTTGGTGGTATGGTCCTAGTCGCAACATATTTTCTAAAATTGACTGGGTCTTCGCTAACCTAGACTAGATCAACTTATTTACAGATCTAACGGCCATATATTTGCCTCCCTCTGTGAGTGACCATAATGCAATCATGGTTTCACTTTTTCTTAAACCTAGAGACAAGAATAGACCTTTTAGGTTTATGAATCATTGGCCGTTATGTGATCAATACTTTCATCTTATTGAGGAAAAATGGATTCCTAAACAGGAAGACCGACCTCTATATCAACTCATGAATATTCTCAAGAACATTAAGAGAGAGCTTAAAATTTGGAGTACTAAAATTCAGAATACCAAACAAGACGTTAAAGTTTAGAGAGAGAATTGTGCTAGGCTTCAAAAACTTCTGGAAACATCAAATGATCACAATTTAGTCATGGAATTTCAAAACGCCAAAATAAATCTGGAAATGGCTCTTAAAAAAGAATTTCTGGATACCAAACAAAAGGCTAAATGTGATTGGTTGAGGATGGGTGATGAGGCTTCTTCTTTCTTTTATGCTAAAATGTCTAGCAGAAGAAGTAGAAAATGTTTGACTAACATAGTAGTAGATGGCAAGGCGGTTTCGGAAGATACAATTGTTGAATCGGCTATTAATTTCTACAAACAAATTTTTAACCTCCCCCTAGGTGACCAGTTCCCAGAAGTCATATGTAAATCGATTATTTCTGATTATGGTGCAATTTTTTTGAATAATGGTATATCAATGGAAGAAATTAAATTTGCACTGTGGGACATCAAAGATACTTCTTCCCCAGGTCCGGAAGGTTTTTATCTCTATGTTTTTCAAAACACATTGGAATCTTTCGAAAGACCTAATCTTCAAAGCTTTGAATGACATTTTTCAGAAGGGTTTAATAATCAATGAATGGAACCATACTTTCTTGCACTTGATCCCTAAAAAAACCCATTCCACTAGAATTCAAGATTTTAGACCCATCGCATGCTGTAATACTTTGTATAAGGTTTTCACCAAAATTCTTTGTAACAGACTTGTCCCTTTTCTGGGAAAGTTGGTATCCCCGAATCAGACGACATTTATTAAAGGAAGATCAATAGGGGACGGAATTTTTTTCGCTCATGAAATTATCAGAGGACTTGGCAGAAAGGATAATAAATATATGTGTATCAAAGTAGATTTAAAGAAAGCATATGATTCGATTAATCGAGATTTTGTTACACACAAGTTAGTTAGCCTGGGTTTCCCTGATAAATGGGTGAAAATTATCGACAACACCATAAAGACTCCAATGTTTTCTATCATTGTAAACGGGGAATCGCACGGTTATTTCAAGAGTTCAAATGGCCTTAGACAAGGTGACCCACTTTCCCCCATTTTATTCACATTGGTCATGGAATATTTTACGTTACTAATGGATGAAAAAGTCAGGGAAGGTTAAATTTCTCCAATTACAGACTATGATAATAAATTGACTCACCTTATTTACGCTGATGATATTATTGTTTTTACTAAAGCCAATGCACAAACTGCAATTGCTATTAGGGATGTCTTCCAAACCATGAAAAGAGTTACTGGCTTGGAACTAAGTTGTGAAAAATCAAATGTTTTCTTTGGAAAAGGGGTAGATCATTGCACTGACATTAGCACTATCCTTAATATTCAACAATCGGATCTCCCAGTAAGGTATTTGGGAATTCCCTTGTCTAGTGCCAACTTGAGGGATAAGGATTGTTCTTTGTTGTTAGAGAAGATCAAGGTAAGAATTGGAGGATGGGAAACCAGAATGCTTAGCTTAGCCGGAAGACTCGAACTCATTAAATCTACCATTTACCCAATTATACAATTCTGGATGCAATGCTTTTGCCTCCCAGTTTCTACTGTTCAAAAAATTAAACATTGATTCTTAACTTTCTATGGGAAAGTCGTAGTAGTAAGATTCCCTGGGATATTTTGTGTAGGCAAAAAGAAGAAGGCGGTATGGGATTGAGAAACTTAGAAGAGATGAATCGAGCGTTAACTATTAAATTGATTTGGAAAATAATTAACGTAGAAGGAATTTGGGCGGATCTCATGCATTGTAAATATATTGGTCATAAAAGTTTTTGGGAAATTAATCAGCGATCAGACGACTCCGGAGTGTGGAAATTTATTTTGAAAAATAGACATGAAGCTTTGAAATGCCTCTCTCTCAATATAGCCGATGGAAACTACTTCTTTATGGTACGATCCATGGTTGAATGGAAGTACTATTATGGAACGTATTGGTAGAGACACAGCTTTTAGAACCGGTATGGAAGATTTGTTTCTTAGTAGGATTTTAAAGAATGGAGAATGGAAATGGGATTCGTGTAGTTTTTTATTCTAAATACATGCAGAAATAGAAGGCGTCAAAATTCACAAGGATAGGGAAAGGGACTTATGGTCTTGGAAGTGTACGAAGAATGGTTTATACCAATTTAAAAATGTTTGGAACACAATAAGAACCAGTTTTGGAAACAAATTCTGGACGTCTTTGGTTTGGAATAAAATACATGTTCCAAAAATGGCGGTATGCCTTTATAAAGCCATAAATGATTATTTACTGACAAAAGATAGATTACTTCAGAAGCAGATAATGGTGGATCCCTTATGTGTATTTTGTAATAAACACAGTGAAACTATAGACCACCTATTTTTTCAATGTGATTAGGAGCTGTATTTTTTTTAAATCATCGAAAAATACGTTCTCCTTTTCTCTGAAAGAAGATTTACAGAAAATCGTTTTGTGCTCAAGAGTTAAAAGTCTCAATTCAGATTTGTTTCAACTCTCTCTCTATTTGTGTTTGGCATATATGGCAAGAAAGAAATGAAAGGATTTTCCAGAATCGATTTACAGAAAACACGCAGATATGTACAAGAATTCACCAGACTATGAACATAAGAATGGCTAAATCTAAACATTTCAAGAACATTAATGGCAAGAATGAAATAATAGCAATGAAATGGGGATATACCTCCCAACGCTGAATTGGGGCATCATCTGCATTATCATATGTCACGTTCTTCTGCAATCTTTCTGCATCTTTGTCTCTCGGTTCAGGTTTTCTTGTACCTGTATTAATTTACATAGCCCCCACCTTCTCTCTTTTAATTTACATAATAATTTACAATTAACAATGCGAATTGATCTAGACTGTTAAGTTGCAGATCGCAGTCTCTCCTGGATCTATGATAGCTGATGTCTTCCATGTTGCTGCAATCTAAACACAAGGAAAATTTGTTAGCTTCTCATCTTTATTATTCTGTGTGTAAGAGACTTATCTTGCAAACGTTTCTGCTTCTCTCGAAGTTGTTTTGGTTTCTGACTTTGGGTTCGTCTCCGGTCAGAATTGGTAGTAAAAGATGATGCTTTGAGATACACTGACTTTGAATAGTTTCCGCTCCTTAGAAGTAGTCTCGAGCATCCTAATTGTAAATATATTAGTTAGACTTTTAAATATACTATAAAGACATCTTCTTTGGGTGTCAGAGACTTATCTAGTTTAGATCTAGGTCTGATCAACTTGAAGAGATAACAGCTACTAATGTATGCTGTTGATTCTGCTGTAAAAGGCCTGGAAGTAGCTCAGATATGGTTGAAGAAGCCCGAGCAACCTAATTACAAGAAAATTAGTTAGTTTTTCTCACATAAAGTTCAAAGACTTCAGCTTTTGGGTTTCATTTACTTATCTTGTTCAGATCTGGGTTACACGTGATGAAGGGGATTCAGGCTTCAAGACTAGATCTCTCTGGTCTGATAGTTGCTACAACCAGATAGTAGAAGTAGATGAGTTGAGTAATAATTGATGTTGAAGAGTAACACGAAAAGACTTTCGTCTTTCATCTCAAGCCACCATTAGAGGAATTTTTTTTCGGATATGAATTAATGAAGGAGATGGAAGTATCGAACTGGCTTATTTGCTTGAGAGAACTCTCGAAGCTTCTGCCATTTGGGCTTTCTTTATTTTGTTTTAGTAGGCCTCGGTTCATAATTTAGCGATAAAAGATAGGCCTGTTTTGTAGCATGTTATGTGCAGTTGTGAACTTGCCTCTTGGCTTTTGTATATATTGTTTTTATAGTTTCTAATAGAAAAGTTTGAACCCGCTTTCAAAAAAAAATAATATAAAAATTTGGAAGATGTTCTAGAAGCGAATTTAGTTTATAGACTATTTTACGAAGGTGTTTTGGTAGGATTTAAAAAAAATGATTTTTAATATTGATTTTTGAATTAGATATTTGATTTCTGAAAATATCTCTCTGACTGAAATAAAATGCTTTGAATTTGATCCTAAAAGTGGTTTCAAAAATTCAAAATGCATTTTCATGGTATTAATATGGAAGTGTTGATAGTATGAAGTATTTTTTAAACGGAGTACCTGGTTTGAAGTTTTAATTAAATAAGAGGTGTTAAAGTAAAGACTTTGGAAAAAATATAAGGATTTTATAAAATAAACCTCTTTGAGTCTACATTGATTTTGAAATCAATATAAAGGTTTGAAAAATAAGAATTATTATTAATATCGCCTTGGAATCAATATCAACCGTATTAGATGTTGAATTGTGAAGAAACCCCTCAATGACACTAGGTTAAATGATGGTTTGGTGGGTTACCATCTTAAATATGAATATGTAGAATATATAAATAAAATTTGATCGAAGCGACGTGAGACACTTAATGAACTAGACACCCATCCTACCCGGTTGTTGAGTGTAACATGATAGGGGATTCTCGCATTGCGATCGATGGTGAAACTTTGACTCTTACCTCTACACGACTCGAAAATGAGGGTTGATTGAGCATTCAAAAGGTTGGCCATAAAACTAGTCTAGGAGGTACCAACAACAGCGATGACAGGGCTAACCATGAAAGACAGTGTTTACGGTTTGGTACCAGAGTGTGGTTATGAATAATATAAAATATATGTAGAACGCGAGTCATGACCTTAAACGAGACTTAGAATCCTTTATCCCATTGGGTTAGTGGTAGTTACCTTATATTAAAATGATAATTAGAGTATACGATGATTATTGGGTAATCATCAGGGGATGTATTTGGTATTCTCATACTGTATAATATTTTTCTTCTACCTTGTTTGCATATTTGTCTCTGTGTGAGATGCAAGTAGTTAATAAGGTAATGAAGGAATGAATTGCTAGTCAGACCAGTAATATTAGCATTGGTGATGTTGAATAAACCTCTATATGGCTTGAATGTGAATGAAGTAGCTCGATTAAGAAAGCTGTAAGAGACCATAATCTGAATTTCGTATTATGAATACTTCACAACACTAAATTGAAATGAAGCAAGTTTGGAATGAGAGATCTAATAGTGATCAGAGTTGCGCAGTAAAAGCTGGAAGTTAACTTTCTACCGAATATGTATATTTGCTTGCCTGATCGTTGTTATATTAATGTTATTTTTATTTATGCTTTATCCAAAATGTAGGAATTGAGCAAGAGTTATCGCTTGAAGTTATAAACCTACTCAAATTTTGATGAAGCCAAATATATTAACTGAGCCAACTATTCCTCTAAAATGAACCGTTGTCGGATAACTAAACCTGTTTAAGAAAATAATAATAATAAGATACATTATATATAATTGAATTGTACAAGGAAAAACAGTACATAAAATAAAATTAATTGAATGGTTTCTTTCTTTTGTGAATTGAGGAATGAAGTGGGATGCATTGCTTTCTTTCAAATGGTTTATAGTTGGATATATATGTAAACATTAAAAATAAATATTTTCAAGTAAGCAAGCACAGAATTTTGATAGCTCTATCATCTTTATAAAATAATTGAAAAGATTTTTAATTATTCATTTTGTGTTAGTTGATCTATTGAGTCTTTATAAATTCTGTTAGATACGAGTAGTTAACGTATTTGATAGGAGTTTCCAAACATTGAATAAGACAAAGTTGACACAATATTTTGGAAATGGTATAAGTAATGATTTATCTAGAATTGTATATTGTTTTATATAATACAAATAATATATACAATATATTTATATATGTGTGTGTGTATGTATTGTTCTAGAAAATGAAAATTTTATTTTTCTAACTTTAAATATTTTAAATAATGTTTGCAGTCATTGGATATTAGTGTGAAGTTAAGATCATTGGCTAAATATAATCCTAGGCGATCAACATTGCAGCCAATTGGTTAAACGAATCACTAAAAATATTTATGGCATAATAACAATATTTGTTTTTAATATAAATTAACTTGTGAATTATTATATACCAAGAATATAATTGCTTAAGTTTGGAGCAAAATAATTTTCTAATGGAATATATTGTCAACTTTATTGGTAGAGCTTATTTATGGAATAATGTGTATGTGTTATGTATTTCAAAAATGTATGTTGAGAGAAACTTTTTTTTTGAGTAAGGATGTTTGAAAATCTTATTCAAAGGAAAAAATATTTATTTACAAAATAAAACTTAAGCATATGAACAAAGAAGAAGTTTTTATCTGTAAAGTTATGTTTATAAAAGCAATGAGGATTTGAAAAAAGAAATGTTGTTTTAAAAAGAAAAGAAGTGGTAATGGTAATTGATTTTTGAAAATTCATACATGAGTTAAGAAGGAGATATTTTATATAATAATATAGACAAAATAGGTTTTGAAATTAATTTTTTAAACTATGAAGTCACAATGGAAGAAAAGAAGGTTCTAGTAATGAATATAACTTATGTAATCAATTTTGATATATTGTAACAGATTTGGAAAATAAAATGAAGTTTATAAATTTGTTAAAGGAAGGTATTTGTGAAAATAAAATGAAGATGAACTAAAATTGGTGTTAAAAGTTTTAAAAGGTGAATTTATATGTCGTTACAAGTTTTTGAATGATTGAGAATGATATTTCAAACTATATTTAACAATTTGAAATATAAATTTTGTTATTTTTGAATTTATCGGGTAAAATTTGATTGTTGAAAACTTCAAATCTGCAAGTTATTTTGGAAAAAAATAAAGTGAAAAACGAAATGATTTGAATTTGATCTTGTGGAATAAAAGATTTTAAAGAAATTCTATGTAAAAGATAGTTGAATTTTGTTAAATATTTTTGGAAACGAATTTTATAAGGAAACTAATAATTTTTGAGTTATTTTTTAAAAATATATGTATAATGAAACTATTGAGAAAATGAAATATAAATGGAAAAATGTTTTATTATTTCATAAGAAATATTTTACAATAAACAGTAAATGAATTTTGGAAGTTTGAGGTTTTAAAATTTAAATTTGAAGTTATTTATGCTTAAATGTTAATTTGAATAAATGAAGAATTTTGAGTAATACATATAATTTTTTTATGTTAAACAATGATTTGCTTTGATCATAAATTTAGAATCAAAAATAATTTTTTGACGATTTAGCCGTTATAAGGCTATACCTTTGAAGAACAAATTTTCTTTTGAGTACAATGCACAGAAGAAAGGTTTACCAACAATAGAAGTTGAGTTAATAAGCAAGTGTATTGTTGTTTGGAAAATGCAAACCATTCAAAATAGCATTGAATTCATTTGAGCATAATTTTCAGATGGTTTGTCTGATTTCAATGGTCTAGCACTTTATTGAAGCTAATAAGATGAGGAATAATTTCTTCTTAATATTTTTGTAAAATTTTAAAGTTTTCTAAGCTAAAAATATGCATTTGTAAAGTGGGCCTACACTTGGATCATCATTTCGGATTTTACTTCCTAGAGGGAAAACATTATAATTAAAGTTTTGCTATGCATTTTGATGATCCGAAAGTTGTATTAGAAAGGTAACATGCTACACAAAAATTCACTTTTTGTAGCCGCTATACAAAATTTGTGTTTTGACGCATGAAATCTTTGTTGGAAAGTGGCCAAAACAAGAATACTATGTTAATTTACATTCGATGAACACATACTTGTCTTATCTCTTTATACGAGGCTGATATTTAAACTTAGGTTGACAATAGGTAATCATAAAGAATAGTTGATCGATGGACATGGATAGCTCGCTTTTTCTCGTTATGAACAAGTTAGATCGTTTGAAATGGTAAATAAAGGCTTGTTTTAAGCTATATCTATAAATATGAAATATTATATTGCTTCCTCATTTTTTGAGATGCCCCATGCTGGGATGTATATATATTGTAATTTTATTATGTTATGATTTCTCGGAATGCTCTCTGTACAAAGGAGATTGTCAATTTTTTTTGAAAAATCTGACTCTTAATGTGACGCCCCACCCCTAAACCCACCTTAATAATGAGAATTACAGAGTAATACTGTTTGTTAATGCAGAGAATAGGGTTGGTTAGGAGCGAACATCCATAGCTTTATCTTAAACATGTGTTGAATACATCGATTATGTGCTCTAATTTTTTTCATTTACTTTTCTCAAGCAGATAGACATACTCAATAAATGTTTAACAAAAAACTACGGTGGCTAATGGATCTATCAAAACAATATAACAACAAAAATATAACATATAACATGACATCGGTCACACACACACATATATATGTTAACATATACATCATAGTACACTATATAGTGATACAAGCGTGGTGGTACATAAACCACAATATATACATCGAGTCAAAACAAATAGGTACATATCAAAGTTTACAAAACAGCTACAAAGCTAACAATAGGTAACTA
This sequence comes from Allium cepa, assembly GCA_030765085.1. NCBI lineage: Eukaryota > Viridiplantae > Streptophyta > Magnoliopsida > Asparagales > Amaryllidaceae > Allium > Allium cepa. The sequence goes on from CM060931.1 coordinate 473,596,253, forward strand.
GAAGAAAGTACATAGCGGGAGTAGCTTAGCGGTAATCTACACCAGGTGATTAACCTGAAATAATTCGGTCTGACCCGAGTACATAAAATACACGGGTCGGTCTAGCTTAAATAAACTGATTAGCATACGATAAGTGAAATATAGGGATAACGGATAATATTTCTTCTCGAAAGGGAAGAAGTAACACAAACATATGTCAACTACTAAATATGAGATAATGTCACTAAAATATCATAAGAGAATATCTCGAAAAAGGAAAGTTTAATGCCAATATCATTTAAACACAAATAATCGCCTATCATCGGCACGTACAACCGCCAATATAACGGTTTTCATTAACCATAAATCCTAAATAGGAAATCACAAATCTCAAAAATACGCCGAAGAATGGCAATCACAAATAGCTCCTAAAAAGAAGATCATAAATCTCAAAATAAATGCCAAAAGATGGCAATCATAAATCAATATGTAGAACTCGATTAAGAGTTCAAAACTCCAAAATGTAATCACCATATAATAATTTCTCAAACGGCTCAAAAGGCCAAATAATCTCAAAATGGTGAAAACATTTGGAAAATGACAAATAAATCATGAAATATCACAAAAGACTGCATGTGCTTAATAAAATGGCCGAATCCCGCCAAGTACTGCATCTCAAATAAGGCGCCAAAATCCTGAAGGACAAACATCCCCAAGGACAAACGACCCAAAGATCCAGTACTAGCAATCAAACCGAAGGTCGAAAATAAAGTGTCATAAACTTCCAAATAGCAACCAAATCAGTGACAATAGTGCGTCCCACGCCACATGTTTTCACTTAACTGTTTACCATACAGTAGTTAATTTCACTCTTGTGTATACTCAATCGAACAAGTCCGGAATTAACCTAAAAATTAAATGCATGTGTCCCATATCACATGTTTTACTAAATCATTTAAATTGCTTTCTCATTCAATTGAAGAGTGCAAAAACATGTAATTTCATATAGAAAATACTTTGTTCGAGAAAACTAGTTTTTAAAACAATTTTTAAAATCTTTTAGAAAACAAACCATTGAATTTTTATTATTATAGAGAATATATAATTTTAATAGCTTTAAAAATAATAATAAATGTTGTAAATATTTATTTCAAATGCTATTTTATTATAAAAACCATTTCAAAATCGTTTAGAAAACCTGTGCTTGAAAACAACAAAAATCATTGAAAACGCCGTAAAATCGGCATAAGAAATCGTCTTATAAACTTGTCAATCCGATGTATGAATCAACTAAAACGTTGGCTTACCTATTGGTAGGTTTTATATGCCCTTCAAAATATTTCAAAATATCACAAAAACAGGTTGCAAAAGTCACTAGAACAAGCATATTAAACAAAAATAGTGCACAAGAGGAAGAGAAATCGAACTAGGCAATTGCACATGTCCAGATCGACACGTAGGTCGACCTTCATGTTTCGTAGGTCGACCTTCAAGTCGTGACTTCTACAGGCATTTTTCTGCCTTCCTAGATTCAATTTTGAGCAAATGTTTCCAGCACTTACAAGATGAATTTGAACATGAAATTTGACATGTACAATCTACTACACATGGACAACAATCAAGAAAAATTTCAGCCTTAGTTCATGAAAAGAATATATAGATATAAGCAAAATAAGAAGGACTATAACATATACTTTACTGTAACTACTTAAGCAAGAAACTTTTGTTTACAGTAAGCAAACATTTTTCAGTTTTCAGCATTTCAACCTGTTTTAAGCTGGATTTGTGAGTTGTAACTCACCTTAGCACGATCTTGAGTGGTTTTGAGTTGCAAGATATGTTTTTTGGTCCAAAGAAGCTTCACTGACCTGTAGAAGCTGAAAGAAGAACATGTAGACAACAAAATAGAAGTTACAAACTGCAACTTCTCAAAACAGAAAGTTGATAAGATGATTTTGGTGATTTGGGTTTTGATTACCTGTTAGGGTCTTGATTTACTAATTTCCTCTTTGATTTTGCCTAAATTTGGAAGCTAGATTTGAAAATTAAAAAGAGGCAGCCATTTTTCTTTCTTTTTTGGTTTTACAGGAAGAAGTTAGAATGAGAAGGAGAAAATGAACGTACAGTTCATTTCCAAAGTCTCCTGCTCATCCTACAAATGGGTTTGGGCTTGAACCTATTACCCAATAGTCTATATGAAAATACTTAGTCTAAAATAAACCAAGTTAATTCGTGTTTCACTTTATTTACACAATACTTCACCTATTTCTAACCTAATAAATTTATACAACCTATGTTAATGTTTACAAAAAAATGTTTTACAACACATAAAAGATATTTTAGCCATAAAAATTAGTTTCCATCATTAAAATACTCATTTGTACTTAAATACTATAATTTGAGTTAATATTTACAGAAAACACAATTTTATTTACATAAATCAATATTTTAACAACAAAAATTATATAAAATCATTTTTTATCAAATTATATATAACAAACAAAATTTCACTTTTTGATTTACATTATTCATCATATAAATTTTTAATACTCATTAAAATTAATAAAAATCAACATTTGGCAGTAATTTCCAGAATTATTGCATTTTATCAAATTAAATCCATATAATGCTCAATTTCTCACAATTAAATATAATAAAGTTTCCAAAACTTTATTTTCAACATTTTATATTCAAAACCCATTGTTTATTTAAAATAAACAATTTTAACAAATTTACATCTTCAATTTATTTTATTTCTCCGTTATTAAAACCAAAACCAAGGTTGTTACAAACTCCTCCCTTACAAAAATTGCATCCTCGCAATTTCTAGAGAAGAGCTGTATTTAACATGATTTATTTCATCTAGCAAAAAAAATAGATAGCTTGAGTTTAAAAATTCTCACCCTTAACACAAGAAGATAGAGAACAAGGATAAGATCGCTCGATAAATTCTCTAGTTTCCTAAGTGCAATCATTGGGATTAGCGAACCGTTAAATCTTCATGAGCAGTACGTCCTTATTTCGAAGGCATTTCACCTCCGAAGTAAGAACACGAACATGATGTTGCACAATAACTAAATCAGGTGATATTGATCTTTCAGAAGCTTTACGAATAGGGTCGAGACTTAGCATAACTTTACCCTAGACTCCAACCAACGAGATGGTGATCGGCATGACCTTCCGTATAAAGCTACGAAAGGAGCCATACCGATATTAGATTGGCAATCATTGTTATAAGAGAATCGAACAAGTGGTAGGTGGTCTTGCCAACTACCACCAAAATCAAGAATGCATGTACTAAGTAGATCCTTAAGAATTCGATTCACCTGTTCAATCTGTCCATCAAATTGTGGATGTTAAGCTGTGCTGAAGTTAAGCTTTGTGCCTAAAGCTTTCTGAAGACTCTACCGGAAATTACTTGCAATAAGTGGATCTCTATCATAAACGATCAACTAGGAACACCACGAAGTCTCACGATCTCCTTAATATATAGCTTAGATAAATGAGAAGCTGTCCTATCAGATTTAATAGGAACGAAATGAGCTGATTTAGTCAATCGCTCCACGATAACCCAAATGCTATGGCCTGATCTCGAACGAGGTAGGCCATCAATAAAGTCCATAGAGACTTGAACCCATTTCCACAACGGGACCTCAAGAGGTTAAAGAAGATTACTAGGATGCTGATGTTCGGCTTTAATGAGTTGACAAGTCATGCAATTACTCACATAACTTACAACATCATGCTTCATGCCTTCCCAATAATACAGGCATCTCATATCGGCATACACCTTGCTACTTCAGGGATGAATAGTATACTTGAACGGTGACAATCATCAAGAATGTCCAGCCTAAGATCAAAAACACAAGGCACAATCAATCGATTCTTCTTACGAAGACAACCATGAATATCAATGCTGAAATCTCTCAACTCATCATCACAGGATTCGGACTTACATAGCTGAATAAGGCGCACAAGATCTGGATCTTGCCACTGAGCATCGACAATTTGATCCAATAAGCTAGGACGAGCTTCCAAACTGAATAACAAGATAGGAGAATCTGAAGCTGAAGCACGATCACGAATATCACAAAGAGATAGAGTCTCCAATATATCCTACTCAGCTATTATCATAGAAACAACAGCTGAGTGCTTACGACTTAGCGCATCTACAACTCAGTTCCCCTTTCCAGGAGTGCACTACATATCAAAATCATAAGAGGCTAGGAACTCGAGTGTAACGACCCAAAAATTTCGATCCTGAAACTTCCAGATAGTTAAGAAAAGAAGAAAAGAGAAAGAAGAAGAAAAAAGAAACAAGTCACAGAAACCTCACATTCGCAGCGGATCAAAATATAATATCACATAAATAATAGTTATACAAAGGAAAACTGTACTTGTCAAATTACACTTTAATATATATCAGAGTTACAACCTATTTACAAGCACAGGACAGATAAATCAATCTGTTTCAGATACTATAATATATCACAGCAGAAACTCTCCATATGTTCCTGCTCTCCAGCTCGCCTCCTGAGCTCCAGAACGTCCTTACCTGAAAATCTGTAATACTCGGTCTGACCCAAGCATTACATCAAAGTAACACCCGGGTCAGGCTGGAAACTAGCGTGAGTAAACACATCTAGCATAGAATACAAAAGCATACTTCTTATATAAACCCGGGGTAACTTATCAATTTACAACTTCACAAGCTGTTATAAACATTAGTTACATCACACCTTAATTTCTAAGTACCAAACTTAGATTAAATGGTCCATTCACTTTAATCATTCCATTTCATTCTATTGATTCCACACATCAGATTATAAAGAATTGAAGTGGTTTTGGGTATTTACAAATACCCGACTCCGGTCTCTTCGAATCCAATGTCGTCTAAACCCAAGTTATCCAATTAAATACAATTCAACTTAAATTGTCGAATAACACTTTTACACAGCAATTCATAATTGATTGATAATCACATTATCATCGTCCATCCAACAAATCATATCATAAAGCAATTCATGTCAGAGATATCAACCAATTCAAATCACCAATTATCATTTAATCATTAATAAGCAAGATTGATCACTTCCTTTAATTACATTAATTAATGATCCTCTAATTACTTTCACTAGTTAATTATTCTTAAATTTCATATAATAATTAACTTTTAACTTAATTACATTTATTAATCAATCTGGGTTAATCACAACCAGAAATTAACTTTCCTTAATTACTTCATCAATTAAACCAACTCCTTGATTAATTTTATAAATTAATCCTTCAATTACACTGAGTAATCACTACTTAATTTCTTCCATCAATTAATTATCCTTTAATTACTACCCATCAAGTAATTTCCTTAAATTAATTACATCTGGTAATTATCCACTAATTACTTCACTAAGTAAATATACCTCATTAACTACCTTAAGTAATTATACTTAACTCAACATCAATTGATTACTTTTAATTAATTAAACTGAATTAATTAACTAAAATTAACCACATCAACTAAGTTATACTGAGTAATTAATTCCTTTAATTACTTCATTAAGTAACTATTCATAATAATTCCTTTATATTAAGTAATAACCTCTTAATTACTTATCACTTAATTATTTCTTAATTGACTAACCTTGATTAATCAATCCTTAGTTGTCACTTTTAAGTACAGTAAGTATTTAGCCTTTAGTTAATTACACAAATTAATTTAACTATCACCCATATTTAATTTCCTAATTAATTCTTTAACTATTTACCTTAAATAGTTTCTAATTAAGTAATTAATCCCTCATTACTTAATCAATTTATCCTGAATTATGAATTAATTAATCTCTAATTAATTATCTCATAATTAATTAATTAGCTATTCTTAAATCATTAATAAATTAGTTACTTTTATATTACTTATCCATTTATTTAATCTATAATTAAATCCTTAATTTATCACAAGATACCCCTTTTGAAACTTTATTACCACTAAATAAATCTCAAAATCTCTTGTCATTAGCATATGATACAAAAACGGCATTAATTCTTTAATAAACAACTTCATTACATATCAAGTTAAATAAACTTAAGAATTAACTAAATTAATTTTAATAACAAAATTGTTCAACTTCTTAACTCAAAATAAAAACATTGATTCCTCAAGAAAGTAAATTTATTTAAGAATAGTTTTAGGCACTGACTCAGTTCTGAGTCAAATCCCATTTCTTCATTGAACCCAGATTAAAATTTACATATGATATTATACTTGAGAATTACCGAAGGTAATCTTGCAAATAACTCGAGTTGAACCCCGAGCTCAACCCAGAAAACCCCGATCGACAACTCGAGTCAATCCTGAAACTTCCCGCGTCACTCTTCTTCTTCCCCTGTTTTTTTCTTCAACAGTTATGCTAATAAACACATGCAAGCTTCCTGATAAAAAAACCCGAGTACAACCATCTCTTTCCCGATCATAAACTCGAGTAACTTCGCTCAAATCATCAAATCGTGCACGCGACCAAACTATGCACGTGCACCCATCGCCGATGATACTCCGGCGCCTGAGACGACCATCAACAATTCCACAAACGTTCCTAATTCCGATCTCAACAGCCTGCTATCCAAATGATCACGAGATCAAAAAAATTACAAAATCAAGCCTCCAGGAATAGAACTCTTCGACCATCGATCGTCTCGTTCAAGTGATGTAGTTCACCAGAGCTTCACATCCTCCGGCCACACCTCGTTGGAACTTCACGCCACCATTCCTCTAAATCCCGTGTAGCTCGATCAACCAGAGATGACCCAGTCATCTCATTTCCGACCATGGCAAATTAAGGGTATTAAACCCTAGTCCAACCAAAATTAATTTCCATGGCCCTTAGAAAAATACAACCATAATTTTCCATCACTCTACAATGCTCTACCCTCCTTCGAGCCAAAGCTCGATGCTTCAGTCGACACCATTCGCCGTGGGTAGCCGAAATACCCAAAATTTCTCATCATCAAAGATCTCCTCAAATTACAAACGAAAAATTACCAATTTCATTTTAAAAATCATGATTCATTAACACGAATCAGATTATATAATTCAATGATGAAGTTATTGATATTAATTTTTTTTCAAAACTTGATTTTACTGAAATCCCAAAAATTTACCGGCTATTTACTAAATATAATTACCTTAAATTATTTTTAAAAATGAGATCATACTAACATTCACATTTTCCTTTCAGAATTCAAAGTATAATTTTTATTTGTTTGGGAAGATAGGAAGTATTTGATGATGATGAGTTTTTATCAATAACGGATCACAAAAACATAATATCCAGAAACAAACAAGCAATATTATACTCATATGCATACATTTATAATCAAATTCAAGCAAACATTAGATATACCGCATGCAACAGATTTCATTCTTAGATCTATATACTATTTTTAAATAAAAAGGTTTACTCACTATATTTGCAAAACAGAGGTAAGCCCTTTAGATATGGAACTGCTATTATTTCAATCTGGAAGCTGCTTTAGATCCTTAGTGCTTGAGCAAAAATTGACTTAGGACGATCTTGTTTTAGCTTTAGGCTTGAAATTGTTCTGAATTTCATCTTCCCTTGGTTTGTTTCATTACAGGTTTGTTTGTTTTCCTCCTTTTTTTTATATTTATTTATTTTCCAGGTTTTCTTTTAACGTGGAAAGAAGAAAGTGGAAACCTGGTTCCTTTCCAGCCTAAGTTACTTAAAAATTTAAATAAAAGAAAATACAAGTTTGGCCACTTGTCCTCTTAGGTGTTAATTAGCTTACACATTGTCTTCAATCCATTTCAAATTGCTTACAATTGTTACTCTTCTCTCTTATTAATTCATTTAAATATATATATATATATATATATATATATATATATCTATGAAATATTTACATGTATATAAAATGTATTCATCTTATGTAAATAAGCTTTTAGATTTTAATAAATATACAAAAGTGAATTCAAGTAAACATTTATTTATAAATAACTTATATTTTGACCAATTTAAATGCATCACATGTTTATATGTTTGGGAAATTATTTTAACTCTAAATATTTTCAAACATATGTGTGTATTAACCAACACAAATTAAATTTGAAATCAATAAAAATTTATTTAAAATCTCTGTATACATATACATATACACTTTTAAGCAAACACATCTTAAATTTGTTTTAAAAATAAAAACATCTCTACTTAAAATCTGCTTATCTATATATATATATATTCAATCTTTATTATTTTCAAATATTTATAATTCAACTTTTGTTAAAATTTTAAATTCATTTATATATCCAGATATCTATCTATATATATATATATCAGAATTTCATTTGTTCAATTAACAAATAAGTATTTAACAATTTTAATCCTGTTAATTTCCAATTAACAGATGCCCAGAAATTCAGGTTATCACATTCCTCCCCCCTTTGAATCCTTTCGTCCTCGAAAAGAAACGAAGCCAGATTTTATTAAAATGATTAAATCACATAAATTTTTCTTTGATCATTTTTAAAACACCTTTAAAATTTATATATAGTATTATCAAAGTAGTTTTATAAAAATATCATTCTATAACTCGATGTTTCAACAAGTCCATCTTCGTTCTCACAGAAATTCGGTCATACGTTGATCAGGCGTAGGACTGAAAATCTATAAGTACTTAGCAGACCCATTTTCAACACCCAATGAAAATACTTGAAAAATAATTTTATTGAAAATATAGAAAATAGTTTTTGAAAATAGAGGATATCTTTGGTGAGAATGCTCTGGAAATCATCACCCCCATCCATGGTCGCAGTTACATTACAGGATTACGTTGCCGTCACAGCAAAAATCCATGTAACTGCAGGCTCTCCGCGGCCTCTTGATTACGCCATGGATCCCACAACATATCGCAGTTACATTCCAATGTTACGTTGCCATCACAGCAAAAGTCCATGTAACTGCAGGCTCTCAGCGGCCTCCGATTTTCGCTGTCGAAATGAAACTTCTCCACTCCTACATAGGTCGCAGTCTACTGATATAAAATCAAACGCAGACTGTTGGCTCTCAGCAACACACACAACTTTCGCTATGGTAACCTCTACTCAAGATCCCCAGGAACTAGTTTTGTCCGGACTCCTCACAGGATCAACTTTAGAACCCCCTCTTGGGGCTTAAGGCAGCACCACCCGATGGTACTCCTGAGAAGTTCATTTCAAGAGAGCGCCTTTTTCCCCAGAGCCATCATCAAAACATTTTATACTATACACATATAGTATCTTCAAATCATACACCTAGTATGATCTCATACAAAGCTCCTTTACATAAAATCGATTATTCCAAAATCGATAATTCTCAAACTAGGCTTTCCAAATTCTCATATTGATTTTACCCAAAAATCAAAAGCCTTTCCAAATCCAAAGGTTCCCAAAACCTTTTTTTTTAAATCCTCATAAGATCCTTTATATATATATATACAGATATATATAATTTTTTTAAAACATTGGATCATTTCAAACTTGTATAAAACTCCTTTTATACTTCAGATATTTTCAAAAACCATTTTCTTCTGGCAAAAGATTCAACAAGGGGAGTTTCATTTTATAAAACAAAGACATTTAACTTTGTTTACTCAAAATCAAATATTCAAATTTGATTACTCCTTTCAATATCATTTTCATTCAAATCCGTACGATGTACACATATCATCCGTACGCTATACCAATCTGATCGCTCACTCGACCACACAATTTCACTTCTGAACTAGTATCGTCCACCCGACTTCCTAGTGTGGACTCAGATCTGGTTTCTTGATCAGAAACTGTCATTATCCTTACATAGTCATAACTATGATAGAGAATATGCAGAACCAATCAACAATCCATATCCATGTTCGCCATCGAAAATCGAGTGAAAAATCCCAACTCGGATCGACATTCTATCTCGAAATTTTTGTGTTCGAATCTGGATAAAATCACTATGCGAATAGAATAATATACGTACATCCTACGTATTTATCTTCATTGATTATCAACTAAATCAATTTCTCTTATCTAATCACATTTCCTTTAATTTCTATCCACATAATCACAATTCTTCCAATTCTATTGGATTATCACTTTAATCCTTATCTCGATTGGGTATTTAACCAATAACAGTTTGAACTCTATCCGGCTTAATTTTAGAAAATAGCTTGAAATTTTTTAAAAATAGATAATTAGTTGGAAAATAATTACTAGTTTGTAAAATAGGTGTAAAATAGTTAGAATTGTAACGATCCTCGATTTTAACTTATTTTAAATTGATAATTAAATTAAATTTTGATTAATAATTGTGGAATTAATTGATAAATTGATTTGAGTTTTTCCATATTCAAATAATATATGTTTATAAAGGGATAGTTTATTTTATAAATTGTTTTAATTTAATATCTCGATAATGAATGAATGACAATGTAAATATCTTGAATTATAAAATATAAAGTAAAGATGTTAGATAAATTCTAATATCATGTTATATAAATTAGAAATTTATTTATATTACAATATATTAAGTATAAGTCAAAGAAAGAAAACAAAAATATATGTAAGTATAAAATAGAGAAACATGTTTTATAAATTTTAAAAATGAAATAAGGGTTTAAACCCAAATTTTTATCATACTTGACAAATGTTGATAAGTAACAACTTAGCGTACTAGTGTTAAAACATAACATACATATGGAAGTATTGCAAAACAAAACAAAAGAAGATATAGAAAGAAAAAGAGAAAATAAAAGAAATGAAACAAAGACAAAACAAAATAAAGCGTTGCCAGCAAAAGCAAAGAGCTGCAAGGCAAGTACGAACATATATGAAAGTAGCTTGCAAATTAAAGTAAGTAGGAACATAAAGTACAATACTATATTAAACAATAACCAATAACTAAAATAACAAATATATCTACAACAAAGTACATATAAGAAAATAGGTTGTAAACAAAAAAAAAAGGGAAGTAAGGCAATGTAATTATTGCAAGATCCTCTTTAGTACACAATATATATTCATTTGCTACCAATCTAGATACATCAGCCGCTATAGCCACCAAACATAAAATTACCAGCCGAGATTTGTTAATCCAACAAAGAAAATCTCTGATATATGGTACAACAAGATATTGATACCCTATACAATATTGTCACCTGTACAAGCATCTTTAGCCATGCTTTGCATTGTTCAAACCATACATCATCTTCTTATACCCAGTTCATTCATTTAAAGCAAATCCCAAAAAAAAAGAAACAAAGATTATCAACAATTTCAACTTCAACAAAACAAAGAAGCGATGTTTCCAATGATTCAGACCTGAAGCATTTCAGATCATCAAACTCTAGTTTGCAAAAGCATTTCCAGTTTCAAGCCTGAGTCTCCTCTGTTTAATCAATACACAGGTTAGTAACATCACCTTTCAAATCTAAAAAAATGAATATGGTTACATTTTTCTGTGATAAATATTTTTGTGGTATATATGTATGATTCTCTGTATATATGGATGGATGTTTATATACTTGTTGTAATCTCTGGAACAAAATCTCTGGAACAAACTGTTTCAGTTTCAAGTTTGAATTTGATTCAAAGTTTATTATTATTATTATTTCCTGATAACTTTTAAAATTTAGGATACGAACAAAGGAAAAAAAAGGGAAAAAAATTTCTTTTCTTTTGATCTGGTTGTCGTTATGACTTAATATTTGAATGAAACTTTTTTATTTCAAGATAAAGTGAAGTTTCAAAATTTTTATATAAGTTAAATAATTTTTGTATTGCCTGAAAATAAAATAACAGAGCAAAAGAAATTTTTTTTTAGTATAAGTGGAAAATTCAAACTTCTAAACTCAAAAATTCAGGAACATCAGTGGAATCCTTGAACCAAAACATGAATTTTAAAACTAAAATCACATTTTTTAGTTAAGGGTTGAACGAGCAATTTTGGGTTGAACAAAATAGGACAAAATGGGTTTCTCTGATGAACTTTGTGACTGGGGAGGTCGAGATCGTGCGTGGAGGTAGAGGACTAATCGGCGGTTCAAGGAAAAATAGCCGGGGTTCCTCTCGATCAGTGTGGTGACGACGGCGTGGATTTTGGGTTTCTAAACCTAAAATTCTGATGGTCGAGAAATTAGTGCGCCACGGCCTCATACGAGCATCGCGTGCTGCGTGCTTTTGGGAGTTGGTGGAGGAGGTGTCGACACTGACATGACCGGAGTTTCTTGTCATCGGGTGGTCAGAGACTCGCGTACGAGGCGTTGACAGGTTGATGGGGTTTCCAGTTTTTGTTTTCCAGGTTCAAGTGAAAAGCTCGAATTCGTATTTGCGTTTGAATCAATGATTTGAAGTTTGTGATTGAGTTGTAGGGTGATAGTCGACTTGAAGAGATCATCGTCGTTGATCGGAGAGGCTCCGTCGCCTTGTGCACGTGTACGTGCATTCTTGGGTATCTGGGTGGTTAAGATCATTGAGGAAGAAGAAGTTTTGTTCAATGTTTTTCACAGGGAAGTGTGGGCGTTGCATTGTTTTTCTACAGGTTTTAGTTTTTAAACCTGATAGTGTTTTTAAAATTTTAAACAGAAATAAAAATTTGAAAGCCAAATTTAAACAAAGTTTAAATACAAGTTTTTAAGTTGGTTTCAGATTTAATTTGGTATCTTGGTTCTGAACAAAATAAAGTCTTATAAAAAAAAGAGAACAGGTTTCAGATTTAAAAATACAACAGGTTGTAAAGTTGCAAAGTAAATTTTGTTCAATTTTAAAAGCAATAGGAATGTGCAAAGTTTTCAAGCAATTTTCATTCAAAGTTTTAAAGTATATATATATATATAATAGTCTTCAAAGAAAAAAAAATCAGTCAAGTTTCCAAAATAGAATTATTAAACGAGATTTTTAAACAAGTTTCAAAAGTTAAATGTTTTGTTTTAAAAATAATTTTTTTGGGATAATTGTTTAAATTAAAACCTCTAAGTGCTTTCAAAAGTGATTTGATGAATGTGATATAGTAAGTAATCAAGATAAGTAGTTTATATTAAGTTAAGGGCTTGGGAAATTTAAGGTTAATTGATTAATAAATAATTAAAGGTTAATTTAATTATAGAATCAATTTAAAGGATTATTTATTCATTTATTTATGTGAATGTTTTAAATGATAATTGTTTAAACGAAGTAATTAAACAATAATTACTTAAGGTAATTAATTAAAGGGTTAATAAATTTGTGCAATTAACTAAGAACGCTTAATTAATAAAAGGTTGATTAATACATAATTAAAGAAAATTTAATCGAATGGTTTGTAAATTCATTAATGTTAATTAACCGTGATTAGTAATTCATAAGTAATTAAATCTGATTTGAATTAATCAGACAATTACTCATCTTACTTATGGATGTTTGGATTCTATTGGATGATTGAACTGTTCGATATCTCTAATCGTGATGCTTTGTTTTGATTTGAGTTGCGTTTGATGTTATCTATTTCTGTGATATATATCTGTGATCTGTGAATAAAGGATAAGCGTTACGGTTTGTACCGCTTATCAAATATAAGCGTTATAGTTTATACCGCTTATCAACTATATTTATGTATTCTGATCTGTGATGATTGTATGATGTTGCACTACTGTGTAAAACCCCTAGACTACACTTTTACACACACAAATATGGATTTCACGTGGAAATCGGTTAAGTCACAGATAATTTAAATTTGACGTTTTTGAAATTGAAATTTTAATTTCAATTGATTTTGAAACTAGAAATTTGGGTTTAAAGTGAAAAGCTTTTGAAATGGAATTTCAAAGATAAAAGTTATTTTGAATAACTTGATTAAGTTTTGAAAATTTGAATAAATTGATTAAATTTGAATTAAAATTTGAAATTGAATTCTATGATTTGAAACTAGGGACTAAAGATATTATACCAGTTTATATAGGTTAAACTATTTTAAAAGTATTGATTTAGGAATTTGAATTTATATTCAAAGGCTTCAACTCAAGAAAATATAATTGGATTTTTCTGAAACGAAAGACTATTTGTTTTCAAATAATTAAAGCTTTCACATAAGAAATGAACTTCCAATTTGAGTTAAAATGATCTCTAATTTGAAATGAAGATAATTTGCAAGTTATGAAAACGATTTGAAAGCTATAAGTTAAATCTTTAATTTAAAGATTTAATGGGTTAATCCTATCGAAATGAAATTATTTTGGAAATTTATGAATTGATCTTTGTGAAATAAATCTTTTGTTTAATGGATTTAAAATAATTGGTTTAAACCATTTGAAAGAAAGTTTTGGGTTTTAAGTTGTGACTTAATTGAAATCCCATATCCATATGTTTTTTTTAAATATTACGCTCATTTATTCGGTTTAGCCGGGAGAGGACCTTGTGTCATATATCCCATTCCGAATATGTGATACGTCGTTATGGATTGCATTTGAAGACCGGTGGTGAAGACCGGATATTTTCGAAAACGAAAGCGTTTCTCGTCGATTGTCTCTGCACTGGCTGATCCCCGGCATAGAGATCTCCATATGTGATGGGAAATCCAGACGTGATTAGGGATTACCCGGATTGCAAGGACTTCTTCGGAAGTGCCTTCGGTTCTGTTCAAACCCAGAATAGACTTGTATGGATTGTGTGTCTGACATTACAAATTGAGACATAAAGCAGATTTCTTTCAAATACATTTCTGTTGGTGGCGGAGAATTTATTCTCTTAGCTTAACACCCTTCTCTGAGACGTACGAGCTCAGAGGTTATGTAGTTGATGGTTATCAGCGATATATTCCCAATTTGGTAATGTGACATGCTGAGTGTTGCTGTGAAATGATCATTGTTTGATCATTTGTGATATGATCATTTGTTTGATCATTTATCTTTGTGATCATTACTTTGATCATTTGTTGACCCAAAGCATGGCTTTGAACCAAAGCGTAGCTTTGTGGACGAGACTTCGTCGGACCTCACACCTCGGAATGGTCGAAACAGGAAAGATGCCGCAAGGTTATTGGGGGTAGCACCCCTTAGGGTATATGCATTTCCTTCTAGATAGAAGTGGTATCATGGTATGGAGCCTAGATACTTTACTTATGTTGATATCGCAGATATATATATTATTTTGTGATTTGTTGCTGGGGCCCCGGTTAAAGGTTGTTACAACCGGGAGATGGCATACTCGTGATAGTAGTTACCCAGTTAGGGGTAACTCGGCCTTGTGTTGGCAGGGATCCGGTTTGGTTCTCGGGGACGTCCTTCCAGAGGCATTCTCATGTGGCAATGGGAAGTTCCTTGGCCTGATCATTTATTGGAAATCCAAAGAAACAATACGATCTTGTACGGTTTTAGTTGTATAACCTGCCATGGAATGTGGCGGTAACCTGCTATTGAACATGGTAGCTATAGTAGGCATACGATAATGGTCGTATGTTGGCTAAGATTTTTATTCTACTTTCGAAATGTTTTTCTGCACTTTGCACTTATAATAATAATATCAAATGTTTCTTTTAATGCGTATCAAGCATCTTTGACTATCATAAGGAGAAATCTCCTCCGATTCTGCGTTTGCATTGTGTGTGTGTGCGGGAGGCTTATGGTAGTCTCATTTTTCAAAAAAAAGCATTGCGAATTAACTTTAAAATATTTCTTTTGTTTTTAAAAGATAAACTGTCTTTGTTGCTCACACCAGTCCCACGACTGTTCCGGAGTTTATTGTTTCTTTCCTAAACTTTGGGTGCTCATTATTTTCTACACGAGCAGTCTAGAGTTGGGTTTTTCAGATAGTTAGATATAGTGGATTATCTGCAGTTAGTTCAGTCTCTGGATCACGCCAGTCTTGCCTAGCTTAGGGCTATGTGATGGGGGGTTCGAGCTATTGCTGGATTGGTTCTTGGAGATGGAGTTACAAAATTGGAGTTCTTCGTTGAAGACTATCTTAGAGCTATTTGTTCTGCTGCTAGATGTTATCTATTTTCTTTCCCGCTGCTATTTACTTGTATCTCTGATGTATATTGATATCTATTGTATCATCTGTAGTACCAGATATTGTATAAATGCTGTATATCAATGTATTATTCTTTTTATTCCGCTGTGTTGTTTACTTAATGTTGTTATAAGCTCCGGCGAATCGGATTTGAACGATCGAATCTACGGCATTCGAATACGATTTGAAGTATGGATGTCGATTTTCGAGCGCGAAAAAAAACCAGTTCATCACATGTGGTATCAGAGCTAAGGTTGAAACTTTAGCTCAGGAGTATAACACATTAAGTAGCTCATTAAAGATAGGGTGAAGTATCCCTAGAATGAGTAATCCCTAAGATATCTGTTTGAATGCCTCAGTAAATTCTCTTACTATCCACTGATAGTGAGTATGAGTGCAAGAAGAGAACGAGATAGGGAACAGGGGGATACGACTATAAATGGTCAATACCCTGCAACAGTGGAATCAATCTTTCTCTATCAAATTTTCTTTGATTCGTTTCTAAATTCTTTTGATTACTTCGTGACAGCTCCAGAAAGAAGTTTGGTGTGATGATGGCCTTATGAATCATTGTAGGAAATTCTTATTTCGTATCTTCATTGGTTTCTTATCAGTTTTTGATTTAAACTTTAATGAATATGAATTGAAATTTTAAATGAACTGGAAATTTTGATTTGAGTTAAATTGGATTAATAGAATTTGAGAATAATTTGAATTGAATCAATTAAACGATTTTGTTTAAAACCAAATTTGAAATTCTATTGTAATTTCTCGTGAATACCAAAGTCCGAAGAGGGACAAATTGGTATGTATTCTGAGATATTCCGACTTGAGTTTGGAATTCATATCTTAAGTTTGAGGAATTATAGGAAATCGAATCTGTCTATCTCTGTGTTGTTTTCGTGCCTGCGAATTTCGAGGACGAAATTCCTTTTAGGGGGGGAAGTATGTAACGATCCTCGATTTTAACTTATTTTAAATTGATAATTAAATTAAATTTTGATTAATAATTGTGGAATTAATTGATAAATTGATTTGAGTTTTTCCATATTCAAATAATATATGTTTATAAAGGGATAGTTTCTTTTATAAATTGTTTTAATTTAATATCTCCATAATGAATGAATGACAATGTAAATATCTTGAATTATAAATATAAAGTAAAGATGTTAGATAAATTCTAATATCATGTTATATAAACTAGAAATTTATTTATATTACAAAATATTAAGTATAAGTCAAAGAAAGAAAACAAAAATATATGTAAGTATAAAATAGAGAAACATGTTTTATAAATTTTAAAAATAAAATAAGGGTTTAAACCCAAATTTTTATCATACTTGACAAATGTTGATAAGTAACAACTTAGCGTACTAGTGTTAAAACATAACATACATATGGAAGTATTGCAAAACAAAACAAAAGAAGATATAGAAAGAAAAAGAGAAAATAAAAGAAATGAAACAAAGACAAAACAAAATAAAGTGTTGCCAGCAAAAACAAAGAGATGCAAGGCAAGTATGAACATATATGAAAGTAGCTTGCAAATTAAAGTAAGTAGGAACATAAAGTACAATACTATATTAAACAATAACCAATAACTAAAATAACAAATATATCTACAACAAAGTACATATAAGAAAATAGGCTGTAAACAAAAAAAAGGGGAAGTAAGGCAATGTAGTTAATGCAAGATCCTCTTTAGTACACAATATATATTCATTTGCTACCAAGCTAGATACATCAGCCGCTATAGCCACCAAACATAAAATTATCAGCCGAGATTTGTTAATCCAACAAAGAAAATCTCTGATATATGGTACAACAAGATATTGATACCCTGTACAATATTGTCACCTGTACAAGCATCTTTAGCCATGCTTTGCATTGTTCAAACCATACATCATCTTCTTATACCCAGTTCATTCATTTAAAGCAAATCCGAAAAAAAAACAAAGATTATCAACAATTTCAACTTCAACAAAACAAAGAAGCAATGTTTCCAATGATTCAGACCGGAAGCATTTCAGATCATCAAACTCTAGTTTGCAAAAGCATTTCCAGTTTCAAGCCTGAGTCTCCTCTATTTAATCAATACACAGGTGAGTAACATCACCTTTCAAATCTAAAAAAATGAATATGGTTACATTTTTCTGTGATAAATATTTCTGTGGTATATATGTATGTTTCTCTGTATATATGGATGGATGTTTATATACTTGTTGTAATCTCTGGAAAAAAATCTCTGGAACAAAATCTCTGGAACAAACTGTTTCAGTTTCAAGTTTGAATTTGATTCAAAGTTTATTATTATTATTATTTCCTGATAACTTTTAAAATTTAGGATACGAACAAAGGAAAAAAAAAGGAAAAAAAATTTCTTTTCTTTTGATCTGGTTGTCGTTATGACTTAATATTTGAATGAAACTTTTTTATATCAAGATAAAGTGAAGTTTTAAAATTTTTATATAAGTTAAATAATTTTTGTATTGCCTGAAAATAAAATAACAGAGCAAAAGATTTTTTTTTTTAGTATAAGTGGAAAATTCAAACTTCTAAACTCAAAAATTCAGGAACATCAGTGGAATCCTTGAACCAAAACATGAATTTTAAAACTAAAATCACATTGTTTAGTTAAGGGTTGAACGAGCATTTTTGGGTTGAACAAAATAGGACAAAATGGGTTTCTCTGATGAACTTTGTGACTGGGGAGGTCGAGATCGTGCGTGGAGGTAGAGGACTAATCGGCGGTTCAAGGAAAAATAGCCGGGGTTCCTCTCGATCAGTGTGGTGACGACGGCGTGGATTTTGGGTTTCTAAACCTAAAATTCTGATGGTCGAGAAATTTGTGCGCCACGACCTCATACGAGCATCGAGTGCTGCGTGCTTTTGGGAGTTGGTGGAGGAGGTGTCGACAATGACATGACCGGAGTTTCTTGTCATCGGGTGGTCAGAGACTCATGTACGAGGCGTTGACAGGTTGATGGGGTTTCCAGTTTTTGTTTTCCAGGTTCAAGTGAAAAGCTCGAATTCGTATTTGCGTTTGAATCAATGATTTGAAGTTTGTGATTGAGTAGGGTGATAGCCGACTTGAAGAGATCATCGTCGTTGATCGGAGAGGCTCCGTCGCCTTGTGCACGTGTACGTGCATTCTTGGGTATCTGGGTGGTTAAGATCATTGAGGAAGAAGAAGTTTTGTTCAATGTTTTTCACAGGGAAGTGTGGGCGTTGCATTGTTTTTCTACAGGTTTTAGTTTTTAAACCTGATAGTGTTTTTAAAATTTTAAACAGAAATAAAAATTTGAAAGCCAAATTTAAACAAAGTTTAAATACAAGTTTTTAAGTTGGTTTCAGATTTAATTTGGTATCTTGGTTCTGAACAAAATAAAGTCTTATAAAAAAAAAGAGAACAGGTTTCAGATTTAAAAATACAACAGGTTGTAAAGTTGCAAAGTAAATTTTGTTCAGTTTTAAAAGCAATAGGAATGTGCAAAGTTTTCAAGCAATTTTCATTCAAAGTTTTAAAGTATATATATAAAAAAAATAGTCTTCAAAGGAAAAAAAAATCAGTCAAGTTTCCAAAATAGAATTATTAAACGAGATTTTTGAACAAGTTTCAAAAGTTAAATGTTTTGTTTTAAAAATAACTTTTTTAGGATAATTGTTTAAATTAAAACCTCTAAGTGCTTTCAAAAGTGATTTGATGAATGTGATTTAGTAAGTAATCAAGATAAGTAGTTTATCTTAAGTTAAGGGCTTGGGAAATTTAAGGTTAATTGATTAATAAATAAATAAAGGTTAATTTATTTATAGAATCAATTTAAAGGATTATTTATTCATTTATTTATGTGAATGTTTTAAATGATAATTGTTTAAATGAAGTAATTAAATAATAATTACTTAAGGTAATTAATTAAAGGGTTAATAAATTTGTGCAATTAATTAAGAACGATTAATTAACAAAAGGTTGATTAATACATAATTAAATAAAATTTAATCGAATGGTTTGTAAATTCATTAATGTTAATTAACCGGGATTAGTAATTCATAAGTAATTAAATCTGATTTGAATTAATCAGACAATTACTCATCTTACTTATGGATGTTTGGATTCTATTGGATGATTGAACTGTTCGATATCTCTAATCGTGATGCTTTGTTTTGATTTGAGTTGCGTTTGATGTTATCTATTTCTGTGATATATATCTGTGATCTGTGAATAAAGGATAAGCGTTACGGTTTGTACCGCTTATCAAATATAAGCGTTATAGTTTATACCGCTTATCAACTATATTTATGTATTCTGATCTATGATGATTGTATGATGTTGCACTACTGTGTAAAACCCCTAGACTACACTTTTACACACACAAATATGGATTTCACGTGGAAATCGGTTAAGTCACAGATAATTTAAATTTGACGTTTTTGAAATTGAAATTTTAATTTCAATTGATTTTGAAATTAGAAATTTGGGTTTAAAGTGAAAAGCTTTTGAAATGGAATTTCAAAGATAAAAGTTATTTTGAATAACTTGATTAAGTTTTGAAAATTTAAATAAATTGATTTAAATTTGAATTCAAATTTGAAATTGAATTCTATGATTTGAAACTAGGGACTAAAGATGTTATACCAGTTTATATGGGTTAAACTATTTTAAAAGTATTGATTTAGGAAGTTGAATTTATATTCAAAGGCTTCAACTCGAGCAAATATAATTGGATTTTTCTGAAACGAAAGACTATTTGTTTTCAAATAATTAAACCTTTCACATAAGAAATGAACTTCCAATTTGAGTTAAAATGATCTCTAATTTGAAATGAAGATAATTTGCAAGTTATGAAAACGATTTGAAAGCTATAAGTTAAATCTTTAATTTAAAGATTTAATGGGTTAATCCTATCGAAATGAAATTATTTTGGAAATTTATGAATTGATCTTTGTGAAATAAATCTTTTGTTTAAAGTATTTAAAATAATTAGTTTAAACCATTTGAAAGAAAGTTTTGGGTTTTAAGTTGTGACTTAATTGAAACCCCATATCCATATGTTTTTTTTAAAAATTACGCTCATTTATTCGGTTTAGCCGGGAGAGGACCTTGTGTCATATATCCCATTCCGAATATGTGATACGTCGTTATGGGTTGCATTTGAAGATCGGTGGTGAAGACCGGATATTTTTGAAAATGAAAGGGTTTCTCGTCGATTGTCTCTGCACTGGTTGATCCCCGGTATAGAGATCTCCATATGTGATGGGAAATCCAGACGTGATTAGGGATTACCCGGATTGCAAGGACTTCTTCGGAAGTTCCTTCGGTTCTGTTCAAACCCAGAATAGACTTGTATGGATTGTGTGTCTGACATTACAAATTGAGACATAAAGCAGATTTCTTTCAAATACATTTCTGTTGGTGGCAGAGAATTTATTCTCTTAGCTTAACACCCTTCTTTGAGACATACGAGCTCAGAGGTTATGTAGTTGATGGTTATCAGCGACATATTCCCAATTTGGTAATGTGACATGCTGAGTGTTGCTGTGAAATGATCATTGTTTGATCATTTGTGATATGATCATTTGTTTGATCATTTATCTTTGTGATCATTACTTTGATCATTTGTTGACCCAAAGCGTGGCTTTGAACCAAAGCTTAGCTTTGTGGACGAGACTTCGTCGGACCTCACACCCCGGAATGGTCGAAACAGGAAAGATGCAGCAAGGTTATTGGGGGTAGCACCCCTTAGGGTATGTGCATTTCCTTCTGGATAGAAGTGGTATCATGGTATGGAGCCCAGATACTTTACTTATGTTGATATCGTAGATATATATTATTTTGTGATTTGTTGCTGGGGCCCCGGTTAAAGGTTGTTACAACCGGGAGATGGCATACTCGTGTCAGTAGTTACCCAGTTAGGGGTAACCTGGCCTTGTGTTGGCAGAGATCCGTTTTGGTTCTCGGGGACGTCCTTCCAGAGGCGTTCTCATGTGGCAATGGGAAGTTCCTTGGCCTGACCATTTGTTGGAAATCCAAAGAAACAATACGATCTTGTACGGTTTTAGTTGTATAACCTGCCGTGGAATGTGGTGGTAACCTGCTATTGAACATGGTAGCTATAGTAGGCATACGATAATAGTCGTATGTTGGCTAAGATTTATATTCTACTTTCGAAATGTTTTTCTGGACTTTGCACTTATAATAATAATATCAAATGTTTCTTTTAATGCGTATCAAGCATCTTTGACTATCATAAGGAGAAATCTCCTCCGATTCTGCGTTTGCATTGTGTGTGCGTGCGGGAGGCCTTATGGTAGTCTCATTTTTCAAAAAAAAAGCATTGCGAATTAACTTTAAAATATTTCTTTTGTTTTTAAAAGATAAACTGTCTTTGTTGCTCACACCAGTCCCACGACTAATCCGGAGTTTATTGTTTCTTTCCTAAACTCTGGGTGCTCATTATTTTCTACACGAGCAGTCTAGAGTTGGGTTTTTCAGATAGTTAGATATAGTGGATTATCTGGAGTTAGTTCAGTCTCTGGATCACACCAGTCTTGCCTAGCTTAGGGCTATGTGATGGGGGGTTCCAGCTATTGCTGGATTGGTTTTTGGAGATGGAGTTACAAAATTGGAGTTCTTCGTTGAAGACTATCTTAGAGCTATTTGTTCCGCTGCTAGATGTTATCTATTTTCTTTTCCGCTGCTATTTACTTGTATCTCTGATGTATATTGATATCTATTGTATCATCTGTTGTACCAGATGTTGTATAAATGCTGTATATCAATGTATTATTCTTTTTATTCCGTTGTGTTGTTTACTTAATGTTGTTATAAGCTCCGGCGAATCGGATTTGAACGATCGAATCTACGGCATTCGAATACGATTTGAAGTATGGATGTCGATTTTCGAGCGCGAAAAAAAACCAGTTCATCACAAAATTAATCATTGAAATTTTAGATAATCGCAAAATAATAGTAAGATAGTGATTAGTTTATAAAACAGTTGGAAAATTGTTAACAGTTTCAAAAATAATTGTAAAACAAGTATAAGAGAGTTTGGCTTTTAAAAGAAAGATTGTATATATAATGAATAGCTTGGAAAAATAGGTTTATATTAAAACAATTTATATTAAAAGTAGTCCAGAGTCAAAACTGCTCACTTCCCAATCTCCATTCTCATCAGTTCAATTTAAATTTCCTCTACCATTTGAATTGACCCAATTCCAATTTAAATAACTTCAATTTCAATTAAAATTGATTCAACTCCAATTCAAGTTGAATTAACCTCATTTTCTTTGCAAATTTAACTTTATTCAACCTTGATCTCAAATTCAACTAATTCAAATAAATTTCAATTGAACTAGTTCCAATTTCAATTCATTTCAACTCCAGTTTGAATTAATCTCAATTTCAAACTCCATTTCCAAATCAAGTTGAATTATCCTTGATTTCTTCCAAATTCAAATTCCATTTGAATTTAAAACTATTCAACTTTAATTACAATTCCAAATTATTTTGAATCAAATGTCAATTCAAAATTTCCATTTGAATCTTATACTCATACATCTTTATCATAATTTCAATTAATTCAAATCAAATTCAATTTGAACTAATTTAAATTTCAAATTTAAATCATCTCGAATTATATAAATTCGAGTTAATACTTCAAATGTTGATTTAATTCCTTTAAATCAATTTTCCTTTAAAGTTTTTAAACAATTCAATTCTGAGTTCAAATTTCAAAATTCCATTTTAAATTATCTTTACTTAACTCATTACAAGGTTCAAGTAAGAGTTTCAAACAATTTTAGTTTACAATTTTTTTTCTTAACATTCAAATCTTAAGTTCAAAGGAATTCCATATCTTAATTTTAAATTTAAGTTAAATTTTATTTATCTCTATAATGGATATATTACTACACTTCACTTCTCATTCATTTAAACAAATCCAATTTACAATTTAAAGATTATTAATAACAACGGTATGGTATCATTCAAATTATTTTAAAACATCCATCCATTTTCAATTTTCGGATCTCAAACCCATTTTGAGATCACTCAAACTTCCTAATTCAAATCAACTATTTAACTTTCCAAGTTAAATCCCAATTTCATCTTGAAATTTCCAAATCAGGTTGATCATTCAAACTTATTTAACTTCTTCCAAGTAAAATTTAATTTACTTAATCCAGTCAAATTTACACAATTTGAATTCCCATTCAAATTTAAAAATACTTTCCCATTTATAAGTTCAAAAACTTATCACTTTGGGTTTCCCCATCTCTTTCCAAATTTAAAACTCAACATTTAGTGTTTATTTCAAACCATCTTTGATATTATGTATATCCCCCACATATATACATATTTACTCCTTGGCCCACCAAGCCGGATTTTTTTTTAAAACTTAAACCATCCTTGGTTTTAATTCAAACAAATTATTTTAAAGTTTACAAACAACTTCTTATCCAGAATAAGATTACATTCAAAATAGTTTGAATAATATTATTTCCTTTAAAATTTTGAAAATAATTTTCAAATGTTTAAATTTAGAATTTAGAACTTCACAGTTTGAAACCTACTTTAATTTACATCCTTACAAATTTACAAGTTACTCTCTTTAAATGGTTACTTCCTTAAAACATTCTATTTTTTTTATTGGAAAACAATCATCTTATTTTGAAATTTTTCCCTAACTTCAAGATTTAATTTCAGTTTGGTTGTATTTCTAATACCACTTAATTTAATTCCAATTCCAGAGTTCAATTTGGTTGTATTATATCACTTCTTAGTTTAATTCCAATAATTTTAACAAACAATTTCCTTAATATTTATTAGAAAGAAATATTGCTTTATATATATCAAAATACATTCTCGTATAAAATCTTTTAAAATCTTTATATAAGAAAATAACAAGTACACTCTCATATATATATATATATATACACACACACACACTCAACTCATTCTAGGGTACCACTTACCCTATCCTTAATGAGTATACCTACCAGAGCCAAAGTTCTCGCTTAACCTTCAGCTCTGATACCAAATGTAACGACCCGAAAATTTCGATCCTGAAACTTCCAGATAGTTAAGAAAAGAAGAAAAGAGAAAGAAGAAGAAAACAGAAACAAGTCACAGAAACCTCACATTCGCAGCGGATCAAAATATAATATCACATAAATAATAGTTATACAAAGGAAAACTGTTCTTGTCAAATCACACTTTAATATATATCAGAGTTACAACCTATTTACAAGCACAGGACAGATAAATCAATCTGTTTCAGATATTATAATATATCACAGCAGAAACTCTCCATACGTTCCTGCTCTCCAGCTCGCCTCCTGAGCTCCAGAACGTCCTTATCTGAAAATCTGTAATACTCGGCCTAACCCGAACATTACATCAAAGTAACACCCGGGTCAGGCTGGAAACCAGCGTGAGTAAACACATCTAGCATAGAATACAAAAGCATACTTCTTATATAAACCCGGGATAACTTATCAATTTACAACTTCACAAGCTGTTATAAACATTACTTACATCACACCTCAATTTCTAAGTACCAAACTTAGATTAAATGGTCCCATTCACTTCAATCATTCCATTTCGTTCTATTGATTCCACACATCAGATTATAAAGAATCGAAGTGGTTTCGGGTATTTATAAATACCCGACTCCAGTCTCTTCGAAACCAATGTCATCTAAACCCAAGTTATCCAATTAAATACAATTCAACTCAAATTGTCGAATAACACTTTTACACAGCAATTCATAATTGATTGATAATCACATTATCATCATCCATCCAACAAATCATATCACAAAGCAATTCATATCAGAGATATCAACCAATTCAAAGCACCCATTATCATTTAATCATTAATAAGAAAGATTGATCACTTCCTTTAATTACATTAATTAACGATCCTCTAATTACTTTCACTAGTTAATTATTCTTAAATTTCATATAATAATTAACTTTTAACTTAATTACATTTATTAATCAATCTTGATTAATCACAATTAGAAATTAACTTTCCTTAATTACTTCATCAATTAAACAAATTCCTTGATTAATTTTATAAATTAATCCTTCAATTACACCAAGTAATCATTACTTAATTTCTTCCATCAAGTAATTATCCTTTAATTACTACCCATCAAGTAATTTCCTTAAATTAATTACATTTGGTAACTATCCACTAATTACTTCACTAAGTAATTATACCTCATTAATTACCTTAAGTAATAATACTTAACTCAACATCAATTGACTACTTTTAATTAATTAAACTGAATTAATTAACTAAAATTAACCACATTAACTAAGTTATACTGAGTAATTAATTCCTTTAATTACTTCATTAAGTAATTATTCATAATAATTCCTTTATATTAAGTAATAACCTCTTAATTACTTATCACTTAATTATTTCTTAATTGACTAACCTTGATTAATCAATCCTTAGTTGTCACTTTTAAGTATAGTAAGTATTTAGCCTTTAGTTAATTACACAAATTAATTTAACTATCACCCATATTTAATTTCCTAATTAATTCTTTAACTATTTACCTTAAATAGATCTAATTAAGTAATTAATCCCTCATTACTTAATCAATTTATCCTGAATTATGAATTATTTAGTCTTTAATTAATTATCTCATAATTAATTAATTAATTAATTAGCTATTCTTAAATCATTAACAAATTAGTTACTTTTATATTGCTTATCCATTTATTTAATCTACAATTAAATCCTTAATTTATCACAAGATACCCCTTTTAAAACTTTATTACCTCTAAATAAATCTCAAAATCTTTTGTCATTAGCATATGATACAAAAACGTATTAATTCTTTAATAAACAACTTAATTACATATCAAGTTAAATAAACGTAAGAATCAACTAAATTAATTTTAATAACAAAATTGTTCAACTTCTTAACTCAAAATAAAAACATTGATTCCTCAAAAAAGTAAATTTATTTAAGAATAGTTTTAGACACTGACTCAGTTCTGAGTCAAATCCCATTTTTTCATTGAACCCAGATTAAAATTTAAATACGATATTATACTTGAGAACCACCGAAGGCAATCTTGCAAATAACTCGAGTCGAACCCCGAGCTCAACCCAGAAAACCCCGATCGACAACTCGAGTCAATCCTGAAACTTCCCACGTCACTCTTCTTCTTCTTTCCCTATTTTTTTTCAACAGATATGCTAATAAACACATGCAAGCTTCCTGACAAAGAAAACACGAGTACAACCATCTCTTTCCCGATCATAAACTCGAGTAACTTCGCTCAAATCATCAAATCGTGCACGCGACCAAACTGTGCACGTTCACCCACCGCCGACGATACTCCGACGCCTGAGACGACCATCAACAAGTCCATAAACGTTCCTAATTCCGATCTCAACAGCCAGCTATCCAAACGATCACGAGATCAAAAAAATTACAAAATCAAGCCCCCAGGAATAGAACTCGTCGACCATCGATAGTCTCGTTCAGGTGATGTAGTTCACCAGAGCTTCACATCCTCCGGCCACACCTCGCTAGAACTTCACGCCACCATTCCCCTGAATCCTGTGTAGCTCGATCAACCAGAGATGACCCAGTCATCTTGTTTCCGACCATGGCAAATTAAGGGTATTAAACCCCAGTCCAACCAAAATTGATTGCCACGGCCCTTAGAAAAGTACAACCATAATTTTCCATCACTCTACCATGCTCCACCCTCCTTCGAGCCACAGCTCAATGCTTCAGTCGACTCCCCGCCGTGGGTAGCCGAAATCCCCAAAATTGCTCATCATCAAAGATTTCCTCAAATTCCAAACAAAATATTACCAATTTCATTTTAAAAATCATGATTCATTAACATGAATCAGATTATATAATTCAATGATGAAGTTATTGATATTGATTTTTTTTCAAAACTTGATTTCACTGAAATCCCAAAAATTTACAGGCTATTTACTAAATATAATTACCTTAAATTATTTTTAAAAATGAGATCATACTAACATTCACATTTTCCTTTCAAAATTCAAAGTATAATTTTTATTTGTTTGGGAAGATAGGAAGTATTTGATGATGATGAGTTTTTATCAATAACAGATCACAAAAACATAATATCCAAAAACAAACAAGTAATATTATACTCATATGCATACATTTATAATCAAATTGGAGCAAACATTAGATATACTGCATGCAACAGATTTCATTCTTAGACCCATATACTATTTTTAAATAAAAAGGTTTACTCACTATATTTGCAAAACAGAGGTAAGCCCTTTAGATCTGGAAATGCTATTATTTCAATCTGGAAGCTTCTTTAAATCCTTAGTGCTTGAGCAGAAATTGACTAGGATGATCTTGTTTTAGCTTTAGGCTTGAAATTGTTCTAAATTTCATCTTCCCTTGGTTTGTATCATTAAAGGTTTGTTAGTTTTCCTCCTTTCTTTTTTTTTTAATTTATTTATTTTCCAGGTTTTCTTTTAACTTGGAAAGAAGAAAGTGGAAACCTGGTTCCTTTCCATCCTAAGTTACTTAAAAATTCAAATAAAAGAAAATACAAGTTTGGCAACTTGTCCTCTTAGGTGTTAATTAGCTTACACATTGTCTTCAATCCATTTTAATTTGCTTACAAGTGTTACTCTTGTCTCTTATTAATTCATTTAAATTTATATATATATCTATGAAATATTTACATGTATATAAAATGTATTCATCTTATGTAAATAAGCCTTTAGATTTTAATAAATATACAAAAGTGAATTCAAGTAAATATTTATTTATAAATAACTTATATTTTGATCAATTTAAATGCATCATATGTTTATATTTTGGGAAATTTATTTTAACTCTAAATATTTTCAAATATATGTATGTATTAAGCAACACAAATTAAATTTGAAATCAATAAAATTTATTTAAAATCTATGTATACATATATATATACACATTTAAGCAAACACATCTTAAATTTCTTTTAAAAATAAAAACTTCTCTACTTAAAATCTGCTTATCTATATATATATTCAATCTTTATTATTTTCAAATATTTATAATTCAACTTTTGTTAAAATTTTAAGTTCATTTATATATCCAGATATCTATATATATCATAATTTCATTTGTTCAATTAAAAAATAAGTATTTTAACAATTTTAATCCTGTTAATTTCCAATTAACAGATGCCCAGAAATTCGGGTTATCACATCGAGCCAATGCTGTTGCCGCATATTAAGTTCTTTTTGGGTGAACAGATATTTCAATGACTTATGATCGATATAAAGAATGGAGCTCTCGCCTAAAAGATAATGACACCAAATCTTTAAGGAAAAGACTATGGCGGCTAACTCTAAGTCGTGGGTGGCATAGCGAACTTCATTCGGACGCAATTACCTAGAAGCATAGGCAACTACACGATCTCTCTTCATAAGTGTAACAACATGCTACTTCCAACCATTCGCAACCACTCATGTTGGGCTTGAATTGCTCAAAATATCAGATTGTTAATTTAAATTTGGTAAAACTCAACATAAACAGTAAATAAATCAATCACAGATACCGAGTAATATAACAATATTACAGCGGAATAGCATTGCTCAACCATTCGTAACCACTCATGTTGGACTTGAATTGCTCAAAATATCAGATTGTTAATTTAAATTTGGCAAAACTCAACATATACAGTAAATAAATCAATCAAAGAATCACAGACACCGAGTAATATAACAATATTGCAGCGGAATAGATAAATAGTAGTTCATGAAGCAACTATATAAACATCAGAGTTAGAAATAAAATACAACAGAATATCCCAACAAAGTGATGTCTCCAGCACAAACAGATGACCTCTCTGAACAAATCAACTGGAGAAGTTGAAAGCTGAATCGATAGTTGGATTCTCAAACGAAGCTCCAAACTCCAAAGACGAGTCTCAAATGCTGTATCACTCAGTCTGACCCGAGCGTAAAGCAAAACCCGAAACATTCGAGTCAGGATTAACATTCTTATATCAATAAATCCAACTCAAGTGAAATATCAAATGAAATACAATTGACGTAAAGGATGTTTGAGATAACCATCCTCTAAGGATCCTTGGAACTATCTACAATGTAGAAATATACACTATAACACCGTGGTCATTTCAAATCATTTATAATTCAAACCAAATCGAATTCCAAATTCAAATTCTATTCAATCTCACTTTATCAATTTAAATTCAAATGAATTTCTAAATAAACCACATAAATTCCAATATATTTCAAAGCTTTAATATTCAACATTTTCAAGGTTAAATTTAACAGTTTCATATGGATCTCGATTTAACCTCATTATTATTTAATCTTGAAATATTCATTTAATAAATTCAGTATTATTGAAATAACCTAAATTTACCTCTAAACTAAATATTCCCTTCGATTTGTTTAAACCAGAAATATCCACTTAATCACTTTAAATCAAAAATCAAGTTATAAAATCAAATCTTAAACTTCAAATTCAATAGTTCAAATCGATATAATTCAGTAGAATTCTTAATTAAATACAATTTCAATTAGTTCAACTCTATCTTCTCAACCTTAACATATTCAAATTATTACTACAATCTATTTTGAAATATAGATTCACATAGGTACTTAACGTATTATATGTATTAAATAAATCTTAATAATATTATTGTCAAATATATATATATATATATATATAATTACCATTTATATATAATATTATAAGAATAAATATTTGTTAAAGACCATATACTTCTTTTCAAAACCATAGAAATTATTTTCAAACATACATATACATATACATATACATATACATACATATATATATATATATATATATATATATATATATATATATATATATATATATATATATATATATATATATATGGACCAGCGGTGTTTGTATATATTTTCCTATCCTATGGTCAAGTGATACGGATATTTATTATTTCAATCCGTAATTTAAATATATACGGGTAGATATCGTTTCAACCCGTAATCCCAATTCAATTCAAATGAAAATCGCTTGGGTTTATCATTTTAACCTATAATGAATTCTAAACTAACAGGAAACTTGCAGAGTGAGGACAAATACGATAATAATGATAACAAGCCTATGTCATCAATAACAATATAATATAAACAACATGATATGGTGTCATATCCCATAGATGAACAGTTACAGATAATTATATATATAACAATTTAAATAATTTCAACAACATATTTCAATTGTCATTTCAACTAAAATCAAATTTATTAAATATAAGAACGTAAATCATGAGTGATCTTCCGAGGCTAGAGAGAGCTTTGACAATGAATTGAGTTACGAATGCAAGCATGAATTTCGTAGCAATGCAAGATTGGCACAGATTTGATGGATAAGCTGATAAAAATGAATTGATGAAATAGATCAGAATCTGCCTGATATAGACTGAAACAAAATATATTTGAAAATACTAACATAAATTATATATAGGTATCTACTATGACCCATATAATAAGCAATTGACCCTATATCCAAACTAAACTTCCCGTGCATATATATTAAAACCAAATTTTTTTCTTTGAATCAAAATCCATACTTGCTTTCAAAACCAAATTTCAAAACTACCATTTGATTTATAAATAGAACATATATATAAATCTATACAATGTTCAGATCAAAATACTATTTAAATATTAACAATAACAAGCCAAAACTATGTGTACAGCTCTTATGTTTATATACTTTTTATATAAATGACAAATTTTAAATATGATCACTCACTCTACTATTATCAATATAAAACAATTTTAATATATATATATATATATATATATATATATATATATATGAAAACATATACATACGTTTAAAACATCAAACCCTTATATAAAATATAAGAGGAATCAATGTTTATACAACTTGTGTCTATGAAATGCATACATGCGCACCCCTGTACACAAAATTATCAGAACTAACATATATATAAATACAAAGCAAAGAACACACCTAAACCGTAAGTAAAAATATAAAATCTGTCATTAAAAATATACATATAATCATCAATCTAGCAAATATAGAAACAGTAGTTTATAGAAAATTTAAAATACACAGCTACAGTTGTAAAGTAATATGTAACTCATATATGCACTAGTGTATAGAAAAACTTGTACTGTATATATAATATATAATCTAATGTACAACTAATATAATATAAAACTACCCAGGCATATAAGTCTTGTATAAAATTATATATAGATACCACTGCATATATATAACTAACGGTGTAGAATTTTGTATAAACTTATAATATAACTAAGAGGCAGCTTTATATATGACCCACAATATATTATACCTTAAACCTTTATAAAAAACATATTATATTATATAGCTATAGACCCATATATATAGCTATAAATACCAAATATATATACCTCATATGCATATAACAGAGGGGTTTTCGGCTAGGCAGGGCTGTCGGCAAAGCAGGGGAAGGGATCTATTTGCGTGGCGGCTTTGGCAGGGAGGCGCGAGCTTGGAAGAAGGAGGCCAACCACGTAGAGGAGGGTATGGAATGGGTGTGGCTGATGGTTTGCGAAGGGATGAGGGAAGGCAGGCTAAGGCGGTGGTCGGGTAGGACCGTAGGAGCAAGAGGGCTATGAGGGAAGCAGGGTCTCGGCGGTGGTCGGGTAGGAGCAAGAGGGCTATGAAGGAAGCAGGGTCTCGGCGGAGCGAAGCAGAGAGGGGGGAGGAGGCGAGTGAGCGGTTGGAGTTGAGGCCATGGCAGATGCTTGGGGTAGAAAGAGGTGGAATGGCCGATGCTGCCATGGGCGCTCGTTGGCCGTCGTTGGTGGTAGTTCTTGCTCCAGGGAGAGAAGGTGGTTGCACAGCAAACGTACATATCGGTTTAAATATAAATATAGGAAAGCAAGAAGAAACGACAACAGAGTGGGGAAGGAGAAAAGCAGGCAGGAGAATAGCAGCTAGCTTCGTTGAACAAAAGAATAAAGGATGATTTAATATAATATAAATATTAATTTGTTGAACAGAACAAAGTGGCAGTAAAGAGTGAACGGTCGGATATTGAAACGCAAATTCAGGACGTATTAAAGGCAGACGATCGTTGGTATTACGGCTGACAAGACGAAAAAAATTGAACAAGCACGGCTGTTATATATTTAATTTTTTTCTTTCAAAATCAATATAGCAACGGAAAAATGAATACGAAATAACATTTTGAATAGATGGAAGTGTTAAAGTCATGTGTAGAATTTAATAAAATTAATAACTGATGACTGATTTAAATTATACAGTAAGCAATAGAAAGGACAAAAAATACAAGGGTTCTAACATGGAACTGATAAGGAATCGTTATATCGATCCTACAGTGAACCGGACTTTAGAACACAGAAGTGAATATACTACAGAGATCAGCACGACGAGACGGTCAAAATGGTATACAGATATCAGTGGTATGATTGAATTATAAAAATTCGAGTTTTTCGCAGCGGAAAATACAACAAAAACATAGAAAAATAAGATCGACGGAGCTACAGAAATCCGAATTTTGAAAAACGAAAGATGACGCCTCACTCAGAGGAGGATTTAGAATTTTTCCATGTACAAATATTCTGGTTTGGAAAATATTTTATTTTCAATAATTATTAACTGACTTGAATTTAATAGAATTACACAAAAAAATAAACTTTCATAAAATTAGATGAAAATTTACCATCTGCTATATTTAAATATACGTACTCCAAATATAAATTTTTATTTTCAAATTTCATTATTAAAAATTTCTCCAAAGTTCAATTAAATACGTTAATAAAATAAATAAAAATTAATAAAATTTTATGGGTCGTTACACTTTCCTCCACTCAAAACTTTTCGTCCCCGAAAAGGAAGGAGGTAGGAGAATAGAAACAACCAGAAAAGAAGATAGATTGAAATACCAAATAAAATAAATTTAAAACTATATAAATTTCAATTTAAATTAATTAATATTCAATGACCTAGTTAAACCCATTTATTATATCCATAAATAGTCATTTATGAACTTTGCAAATCAACTTTCTTTAATACTTTAATGCTTTTCAAATATTATTAATAAATCAATAATCATCTACTTTATATATGTTTTATTTAATTAATGACTTCTAAAATATTAATAATTTCTATTAACCATGTAGTATATAAATTAACAATATTTTAAGAGGATATATTCGAAAGGAAAAGAAGGTAGATTCGGGAAAATAGAATATAGTTGAATAAATAAAGCTGAGCAGATAAGGTAGATTCAAAAGAATAGTATCGGACACGAATAGTTAATTCAAACCATAAGAATTTTAGTTCCAAATATTAATATAAAATTCTTCGTTGGAAATACTTTTATATAGAAATTAATTTTTCTTTCGAAACTACTTTTATAACTCGATGTTTCAATAAGTTTATCCTCGTTCTTCCATACTCTGGCCATGCGTTGATCAGTCGCAAAGCTAGAATTCTTCAAGTACTTAGTACACCTGTTTCAACATCCAGTGAAAATACTTGAAAAACCTTCAAAACCGGTGTGGAAAGTACAATCCAAACAAATCATCTGGATCACAGAATGGTTACGCTTGGATCCCCTAGGAAACATCCGTACCTTTAGGCAATCACTGCCTTGCGAGTTACGCCATGATAACCAAAACTGTGGACGGCAGGGTACATAACAATGGTTACACTTGGATCCACCAGGAAACATTCATACCCTTTAAGCAATCTCTGCCTTATGGATCACGCCACGACAACAAAACTAGTAAACCGCAGGATACATAACAATGGTTACGCGTGGATCCCCTAGGAAACATCCACACCCTTTAAGCAATCTCTGCCTTGCGGATTACGCTATCCAAAAAAACGACCGTGGGTTACGCCATGGCAGGACACTCGAGTATCACATCCGAAAAACCAAAAATCAGAGAGAATATTATTGATAGAATGAATCCACAATGTGGCCACAAAGCGGATATAAGCAGAAGGCACTTTTCATAGCTTTACTTCGAAAATATGTATCATATAGTACCTTTTCAAATCACTTTCAAATACCATACTTATATAAAATCCATTATATATAAGATTTCATTTTCAAATCGAATGCTTTCCAAATCAATAGTTTTCAAATCAGCTTCATACTTATGCAAATCAATTTTATATAAGTTCGACAACTCCCAAATCAAGTATCGAGTAAAACAATGCTCTCAATTTCAATTCCTTTCAATATCGTTTCAGTTTTAAAATCATATACGATTTCACCAAATTAAATATCTCCAGTTTCAAAGTTTCCAAAATATGGGCTTAGAAAATAATCCTAGCTTTCAAATTAACATAATTTTGGACAAACAAATTCATTTTCCAAAATCATCATATAAATACTGGGTTTTTTTTTAAATCTATTTTTAAAACCAAATATTGTTTTCTCAAATCAATTATATCTAAAAATGACTACCAAGTTTAAAACCATCCCTTTCAAACTTTTAAACTATTCAAATCTATTTGAAAGATCCAATTTACCTTTTTTAAAATCATTCACAAAATATGGAAAACTTCTCTCTTGTTTTTGACTCTTACTCACAAAATATGGAAAACTTGTTAACTGAAAAATTGTTGTAAATTCTTTTCTATTGAATTTGAAAGAAAGAATCATTTGAATTCAAGTTGTTTTGAGGGAGATATGATAGAATGAAAGAAGAGGTATTGTTGGATTGACAAAAATGAAGCTCGAAAATACACTTCAAAGAATTGAGTTTCAGGTATAGTAAACATCAAAACTGGGATAAGTGATCAACATACATGTTGTAGCTACTGGAATTTTATAGCGTTTCAAAAAAAGATTTCGTAATTTGGATCTGTTATGATCAAGTTATGATCAAAACAAAATGACATATTCTCTGGCTTAAAAACTGGGCCAGAAAATACACTTGAAACAAGTATATATTTGACATAGATAACTTTAGAATGAGACAAAGTGGTCAACAATTAAGTTGTAGCCACTAGAAAAATACATGATTTAAAAAAAAGTATCTTGTATTTTGGTTCTTGTTTGAAGAAGTTATGGCCGAGAGAAGAAGAGGTAAAATATGGAGAAAAGATGAGTTTGATTTGAAGAGAATGAACATTGATTTCTTCTGAATATTTTATAAATATTTTGACATTATTTTTTCTAATTTTTTCTATGGCTTGGAATCCATTAAAGAGGAGGAGAAGAAGATGAAGCTTGAGAAAAGAAGAAGAAGAAAATGTGAATGGAAGTGAAGAAGGAGTTGGGTATTTATAGAAAAAGAAAAAAAGTGGTAATTTACCAAAATAACCTCCTACCAAATGACCAAAATAATCTTACTTCAACCTAAAGCAATCTCAAATTTTTCAAAACTTAACATCATCCTTTCACTTCTTACTTTATGTCTTAATCCCTTAAGAACCAAGCTAAGTAAAACAACAATTATGTTGGTTTTGATTTGGTGTGATTTGATGTTTACTTTTTCTCACTTTTGTTAATTCTAACTTACTTTTACTAATGACTTCTAGAAGTTTTCTAATCTTATTTAGTAAAAGTAAAAATATTTAGTGAATTAATTAATACTTACACTATTTGAATATATGTTCCTGTAACGACCCGTAAATTTTCGATAATTAAAATAGCTAAATTAATAAGATTTCGTGATTTAGTGTTAGAAAAAAAAAATTGTAAGTCGTTTGGAATAATAATAAATGTTGAATCTATTGGGATTATAATAGAGTTAATAAGATTTTTAAAACTGGAATTTATTGGATAAATTGAATAACGGGTTTAATATGATTAAAAATGATTTGTAAAATTTTATTTTATCATATTGGAGTTATAGTGATGTTATAGAACTTTTAAAACTGAATTTAAAATTTATTTGTGAAAATTGAATATTTTAATATTTAATTATCGACTGGAAAATAGCCAATTTTTGAACAGTCTCAGAATTGGACAAAACTAGTTCCATTGGATCCGTAATAGTTAGTTATTATCGGATTTCAATTTTCGTAGCAATCGGAGTTGTCGTTTGACCGTGGCAGCTCGAAACGCGTTGAAATTGTTTTAATATTAATTTGGCGAGTTAAAATAGTCATTTTTCAAACGGTCTCGGATTTCGACGAAACTAGTTTCATTGGATCCGTAATGTGATATTATTGTAAGGTTTCAAATTTCAAGTCAAACGGATTTACCGTTTGTCCGGGGCAAGCCAAAACGCATAGAAATTCGGTTAATCGGTTTAATGTAAAATTGATCGTTTATTTCCGTAACTCTCACATATGATTGAATTAGGCCTTGAAACTAGTTCCATTGCGTCCGGAATGGGGGTAAAACCTTATAAACGCCTGGCGGCACGTCTCGATTGGAGTTCGGATGATTTTGGACCTACCTATATAAATGCGCACGCAAACCGAGGCAGTTTTATTATTATTTTAATCCAGAAACCCTAATTGACTTCAGCCCTAGCCGCCATTTCCTGAATCAATGGCCACGAAATTCAAAACTTCTTTCTCATTTTCCTCTCAATCCATCAACAATTAGCAAAAACTCTCAACTACAAAGTTGTAGAGGACGATGAAAGCTTCAAATCCATACGGAGATGATCGAAAACGGAGCTTCGAATCAACGGGAAATCGTGTAGGAAGGGGCTGCGTTTTTCACGTTTTTCGAGGCCAAAGGTGCAGCCGAGTTTGACCATACTCACGGTGAAGATGGAGCTCGCGAAGGCCTTCGAGATGATGGGTCCTGATCGTTCTGGAAGTCGTCGAGGTGGTCGTGACAATTGCTTGAAG
This sequence comes from Allium cepa, assembly GCA_030765085.1. NCBI lineage: Eukaryota > Viridiplantae > Streptophyta > Magnoliopsida > Asparagales > Amaryllidaceae > Allium > Allium cepa. Next base: position 473,634,092 of record CM060931.1, read on the forward strand.
AACGGCGGCTATGGGTTGTTTATACGTGCGTTTGTCACGTTGAGGAAGAAGAGATGAGGGACGGCTTAGATCTGAAGATGCAGAAATCGATGGCCAGGATGGAGTTGAGGGTTTGATATTTAAAATAAAGCTGAAATTGTATATTTAAATTCGTATAAACTTTAAAATAGCATAACTTTTTCATACGAGGTCGAAAACGCACGAAACTTTTTGCGTTGGAATCGTATCGACGAGGACTACGCAATGGAACTGGATTGGAATCATTTGGAGCTAGAGAAAATTTTGAGTTAAATCGAACGTCGTTCGATTTGATTTAAAATCGTAAAATCAAGGTGAGTGTTTTATAACGCTCACAACGTACTAAATATCTTTATGCTAGTTAAATTTGTCATTATGTAGTGTTATGATTTTATTTGTCGTTGTTTGATAAAAATTTAATGGCCATATAGATTGTCATTCGAATTAATCGTTGAAGTTTAAATTTGACAGTTAAATTGAAATTGAAATTGAATTGCAATTTAATCACCCGACATCGATAACTATGAAATTGCCTTGAATTGTATTGCCTATTGGACGATGTATTTCGATGGATGTTATTGGTTGATGTTTGAATGTTTGGATGTTTATTTGCTTATATAGATCCTGTTATGCATACATATGATACTGGGATTAATTTAAGTAATGTATACTCATTCCTGACATTTAATTGAAAAAAAATTACTTGGCCATAGGATAGAAAATTATATACGGACACCGAATTGGCTAAATAAATAATTTTTGAAATCGTCGATTTAAAATTTATTTAAATGTTTTGATTTAAAAGTTATAAATAGAAATCAATTTATAGAAATCGAATTTATCGAAAAATTGAGTTGGAATGTTGAAATAAATTTTGGTTAAAAGAAATTGGTAAATAATTTAAGTTGTGACTTAAAAAAAATAAAAAAAAATTTGGATATGATTGAATTTCAAAAATCTATTTATTTTAAAGATTGAACATTATTTCGAGCTTTGAATATTACTAAGTAAAAGTGATATGAAAATGATATTTTGAAATCGAGTTTGGAATTGAATCATATTTGGAATTTGGATTTAAACTTGAATATTGTTGGAAATTTTGTTAAGTGTTATAAATTGATATTTTGAGAAATCAAGCTCCAAATCGATATAAATTGAAATTGAATTAATTAAAGGTGAATGTAGAATTGAATTGATTTGAAGTAAAAGTTGACATTGTTTTGAATTGAAATCGAAATTGAATCGGTAGAATGGAAATTGAAATTGATTTGAATTGGGAAGTTATAATTGAAATGGATTGATTTTGAAGCTGTTTTAATTTGTTTTCCAAATTACTCTGTTATATAAACCATTTTGAATACTTAAACTATTTTAATCTATTTTAAATCTACTTAACCCAATTTAAATTATTTTAAACGAATTTATCTATTTTAAATCCATTTTAAAGATTTTAAGTGTTTTTAACTATTTTAATTATTTAAAACTACTTTTAAACTACTTAAAACTATTTTTCTAAAATCCTAAGCTGGTCAATAAGGTGAAATGTTTATATTTAAATCTTGAATTTAAATATGAAATCTGATATTTTGAAAGATACGATGATATTTGAATGGATTTGATTTTTGAAGCGAATATGATATTTTGATATCAATTATGAATCGATTTGAAATATAAAGAGCCAAAGGTGTAATAATACGTAGTTATTAAAGAGACCGGGATCGGATATGGACATACTCTCTGTCGATACCGAAACCACTTTAATAACTATTATACGCGGAGTGTTGATCCAGAATGAAGTGGATGGTTTGGTGAACGCGTTGACTGAAGAAAGAGAACGATTATTGGATGACCCCTGACATGACTAAAACAGGAGCCGCGCCGGGCCATTGAGGTTCGCCACCTCTAGCGGACACACTTCTTCGATACCATATCTATTACATTTGTGATGCGATTTGGGTGCACCCCTTGATTTGGGAGTGTTGTTTCGCGGTGTTGGGGTAGCTGCTGGCTATGTCCAACATCAGTCCGGATCACGCAACTACTAGTATCCTAGTTGGTATTGCCTCATGTACCTTGTCATACTGATTATCCTATTCGCGACCACTACGTTTTGATTTGTACCTTGAGTATATGGATTGCCCTCTGGTGACTTCCGGTTTTGGGGAAACTACGGTCTTGTATATGCTTTTGGGAATATAAAAATGTGTTAAGGGGGATTATGGTAACGCCTTAACGCTATTTTGATACTTTATATTACTGATAGGCATTATCTACTTAGCGTATATTACTACATAGTATATAGTTTCACGGATCCTTGAGAGATGGAAAATCCCGTAACATCTCTTGAGTTATTGCACGCACGTTGACACTGGATAGGAGATGTCAAACCCCGTAAACATCTCTGACGCCGTTACACTCATATTTATTTACGATTGACTTAACTTACATGAGGATATTTAGTCCTGACTCGAGTGTTTGTCTTTTCATTACGCTCGGGTCAGTCCTGAGTTTTCAGATTTTTGAGGATCTATTTCTGGAGGATGAAGACGAAGATTTGGTATATTATGTACTACTATTATATTCATTCCATTCCGCTGCATTGTTGTATGATATTTGCTGTGTATGTAACTCTGATAAATGTTGTATAATAATAATCAAATGTATTCATTTCAAATGTATTCATTTAATTAACAGCTTCATGAACTGTTATTTTATTATTATACTTTAGCCTTCCGCTGTGAGATTCTGTGTTGTTTCATTTCCTTTATTTCCCTTCCTTTTCTTTTCTTAATTACCCCAATAACTATCTGCCCTTTTAATGGTTTGGAATCGACATGGGTATTTGATCGTCGGTTTAAACTGTCCAAAAAGGCGGGTCGTTACAGTTGGTATCAGAGCTTTGGTTTAGCGATAAACCTTGGCTCTAGTGGGGAATAACTCATTGAAATAGAGGTAAACTATATGAATGAGTTGAGTGTATATGAGAGAGCGTAGTTGTTATTTGATATAAAATGGTTTTATATTGTGTTAATTTGTTCCGTTGAGTATTTATGAATTCTGGTCGATACTTGGGACGCCAAGTCGTCGATAGGAATTTCTAAACACTCGAATAGGACAAACCAACACAATATCATTTTGGAATATATTTTATATAAAAGAATTATTTGAATATTTATTCATTTTGATTGAATTGATTGTTAGGAGATGATAATATTAGATTATTATCGTTATTGTTTGATCAGTCAATATTTACAACAATTGATTAAATAACAATGGATTTAGGAAAATGAAATCTTGTAAACACAATTGATAATGAATATAAATGAATTTTAACTTGGATTTGGGAATTTAAATTCCGGTGTTTGAAATTTGACTTACAAGAATTTGAAAAATATAATATGAGTATTATATGATAGTATAATTGAGTTGAAATTGTTTTCGAAGGATTTTTTTTTTTTTTTGATAAGTGTTATATTCCCTACTCTTGACGCTAGAAAATGATTTCGGTGATGAGTGCACGCATCATTGGCGTTTATTTTCGAGAGTCCGAGTGGGGGAGACTACTTAATAGCTTGTCTAAACCTTGTTTTGACTCAAATTTTATTTTGTTTTGCATTCTCTATAGTATTATTTGATATATAAATTATATAAGTATATATTATTTCAAACCTTGATTTGAAATGAAACCGGGATTGGAATTCTTAAGTTATTTAATAATTAATGATTTTTTTTATGATTGAAATGAATTTAGACTTGAATCATTAAGGAACTTCTGAATTGTGAAATGAGAAATGAACCTAAGAGCTAAGTGAAAATATCAATTGAAGTAGAAATCCTTAGAATTAGGAAATTATGAACTTAAAATAAAATTGAAACTGTAAAACTCGCATAGTATTAAATTTCATTCTATAGCTTAGATATAACTTACCAAAATACTTAAGAAGTTCAAAAATGTTATATGAATTGTTAATTGGATATATACAAGTATAGGTTTGAATAATGAAATATGCATTTAATTAATGGTTTGCAAATATAAATAAAATTGTTAGTAAATAATTGGAATTTAAATTAACATTTAAAGGTGATTCACAATTATGTTAATATAAAATGAAAATACTATATGTGAATGTAAATGTGAAATTAAATTATAGTGAAATTTAAGTAATGACTTAAGAATTGATAAATTGAAAATTCAACTTTAAATGAAAAGAAGTTGTATGTTGTTTAACTACATTCTATTTGCATAACTATAACTTACCAAATACTTAAAAGGTTTAAAATGCTAATAAGGATAAGTAGAGAAATAATATACCAGTGAGAGAGTGAAAAATAAAATGTGAAGATCTAATTGATAGTTGTTAATATAAAAGAAATTTAAGCTGTAAAATGAAGGATATATATAAGTGAATGAATAAAAATTTAAAATTAATGAAATATAGATTTGGTAAATGGAAACTAACTAAATTTGAATATAACTAAATGTCTATAAGCTTGGAAGTGTATGAAATTAAAATTGACATGAAAATGTATAATTGATTTAGTGTAGATTTTGGATGGATGTCAATGTTTGATATGCGTTGGTTGTTAGATGGATGATAATTGATTAAGTAGAATTCATTAGTGTTAATGGAATTGAATAAACGGAATAAAATTTTAAAATAATTAACTTCAAATTTGAAGCAAAGTGAAATTAAATATAATTGAATTCAATTTAAATTGAAGCAAATTGACTTGAATTAAAAATGTGAATGAAACAAACTTGAATAAATCGGAAACAAATTGATTGTAAACCTATTGTGTGGATGAATAAGAAAATAAATGACTTTGTGTTTATGATTGTTCTTTAGAAAATTTGAAGTTTGATGGTTTGTACTTTGAAATAATAGAAGCAAATTTTTGGAAAAATCCAAAATTGTCCAATATATGCTGAAACGAAAACAACCATAATTTTTAAATGGCTGAACGGAATTCGACGCTTTTGGACTTTTCGAAAAGCTTAGAAACTATAGCACAACTTTTATTTAGAGTGTCTTGAGAAATTCCTTCGTCTACTAGGTTAAAAACTTGAATGTTACTCGCTGTCCTGTGTAAAAAAATAAGTAAAATCTGAACCATACAACCTTAGTATTTTCGCCATATCTTTTGACTGGTTTATCGGATTTTGATGATCTTGCCCTTTCTGAAAATCTAAGAACTTAAGCTAAAACTTTTATTTTAAGTATTTTGTGTTTTAATGTCGTTTAGAAGGTCTAAAACGTGGGTGAACGTCGCGGACCTGCACAATTCATTGCCCAGGCTGAGGCGTATCCCCTAAGTAAAACGGCCATAACTTTTGAATGGATGATCCGAATTCGATGATTTTGGACATTCCGGAAAGCCTGAAATGAATGCAACAACTTTTGTTTAGATTTGGTTGTCAAATTTTACAGTTTAGTTGACCTAAAGCTAAGATTTGTTTGCTGTCCAGAAATTGAAATCTCAGTTTTGAAGCTAAATATGTTATATATATGTTGTATAGGCTAAGTATAGCGATCTATCTTTATATGCATGGTTCTAACTTAGTTATTGAGCATTTTAGTAGGTAGCAAAGGGGTTGCGCTTCGTTTTGGAGCTCGCTTCTACCCTAATCGCATAATGTAAGTAAAATGCTAATAAATGCTAAATAAAAGGTACGCTTACGGTTTTATATGATATTGGTGATATTTATATGTTGTTTCCCCACATATGGGATGCCTCATCATTGAGATGAGATGTATATTTGTGATATATATGCTATTATATTTTTCCGATCGAGCCGCGCAAAGGAGACTCTGCCGAATTTTTCCATAAATTCGGGTGTTAGAAAATTTTTCAACTTTTAAATTTTTTTTTTATAACTTGTTTTGATAATTATCTTTTAAGTTTAGAAAGCCGTTCGGAGTAACTTAGTGGAAGCGTAGTTATGACTTTATAAATGGAATTTCATTATTTTATAAGTTGGTAACTTTGAATAAAATATATCTAATGTTGAATTCTATACTTAGTTTCTTTTCCCTTCTTTTTCCTTTTCGGGGACGAAATTTTTTGAGTGGGGGAGAGTGTAACGACCCGTAAATTTTCGATAATTAAAATAGCTAAATTAATAAGATTTCGTGATTTAGTGTTAGAAAAAAAAAATTGTAAGTCGTTTGGAATAATAATAAATGTTGAATCTATTGGGATTATAATAGAGTTAATAAGATTTTTAAAACTGGAATTTATTGGATAAATTGAATAACGGGTTTAATATGATTAAAAATGATTTGTAAAATTTTATTTTATCATATTAGAGTTATAGTGATGTTATAGAACTTTTAAAACTGAATTTAAAATTTATTTGTGAAAATTGAATATTTTAATATTTAATTATCGACTGGAAAATAGCCAATTTTTGAACAGTCTCAGAATTGGACAAAACTAGTTCCATTGGATCCGTAATAGTTAGTTATTATCGGATTTCAATTTTCGTAGCAATCGGAGTTGTCGTTTGACCGTGGCAGCTCGAAACGCGTTGAAATTGTTTTAATATTAATTTGGCGAGTTAAAATAGTCATTTTTCAAACGGTCTCGGATTTCGACGAAACTAGTTTCATTGGATCCGTAATGTGATATTATTGTAAGGTTTCAAATTTCAAGTCAAACGGATTTACCGTTTGTCCGGGGCAAGCCAAAACGCATAGAAATTCGGTTAATCGGTTTAATGTAAAATTGATCGTTTATTTCCGTAACTCTCACATATGATTGAATTAGGCCTTGAAACTAGTTCCATTGCGTCCGGAATGGGGGTAAAACCTTATAAACGCCTGGCGGCACGTCTCGATTGGAGTTCGGATGATTTTGGACCTACCTATATAAATACGCACGCAAACCGAGGCAGTTTTATTATTATTTTAATCCAGAAACCCTAATTGACTTCAGCCCTAGCCGCCATTTCCTGAATCAATGGCCACGAAATTCGAAACTTCTTTCTCATTTTCCTCTCAATCCATCAACAATTAGCAAAAACTCTCAACTACAAAGTTGTAGAGGACGATGAAAGCTTCAAATCCATACGGAGATGATCGAAAACGGAGCTTCGAATCAACGGGAAATCGTGTAGGAAGGGGCTGCGTTTTTCACGTTTTTCGAGGCCAAAGGTGCAGCCGAGTTTGACCATACTCACGGTGAAGATGGAGCTCGCGAAGGCCTTCGAGATGATGGGTCCTGATCGTTCTGGAAGTCGTCGAGGTGGTCGTGACAATTGCTTGAAGAACGGCGGCTATGGGTTGTTTATACGTGCGTTTGTCACGTTGAGGAAGAAGAGATGAGGGACGGCTTAGATCTGAAGATGCAGAAATCGATGGCCAGGATGGAGTTGAGGGTTTGATATTTAAAATAAAGCTGAAATTGTATATTTAAATTCGTATAAACTTTAAAATAGCATAACTTTTTCATACGAGGTCGAAAACGCACGAAACTTTTTGCGTTGGAATCGTATCGACGAGGACTACGCAATGGAACTGGATTGGAATCATTTGGAGCTAGAGAAAATTTTGAGTTAAATCGAACGTCGTTCGATTTGATTTAAAATCGTAAAATCAAGGTGAGTGTTTTATAACGCTCACAACGTACTAAATATCTTTATGCTAGTTAAATTTGTCATTATGTAGTGTTATGATTTTATTTGTCGTTGTTTGATAAAAATTTAATGGCCATATAGATTGTCATTCGAATTAATCGTTGAAGTTTAAATTTGACAGTTAAATTGAAATTGAAATTGAATTGCAATTTAATCACCCGACATCGATAACTATGAAATTGCCTTGAATTGTATTGCCTATTGGACGATGTATTTCGATGGATGTTATTGGTTGATGTTTGAATGTTTGGATGTTTATTTGCTTATATAGATCCTGTTATGCATACATATGATACTGAGATTAATTTAAGTAATGTATACTCATTCCTGACATTTAATTGAAAAAAAATTACTTGGCCATAGGATAGAAAATTATATACGGACACCGAATTGGCTAAATAAATAATTTTTGAAATCGTTGATTTAAAATTTATTTAAATGTTTTGATTTAAAAGTTATAAATAGAAATCAATTTATAGAAATCGAATTTGTCGAAAAATTGAGTTGGAATGTTGAAATAAATTTTGGTTAAAAGAAATTGGTAAATAATTTAAGTTGTGACTTTAAAAAAAAAAAAAAAAATTTGGATATGATTGAATTTCAAAAATCTATTTATTTTAAAGATTGAACATTATTTCGAGCTTTGAATATTACTAAGTAAAAGTGATATGAAAATGATATTTTGAAATCGAGTTTGGAATTGAATCATATTTGGAATTTGGATTTAAACTTGAATATTGTTGGAAATTTTGTTAAGTGTTATAAATTGATATTTTGAGAAATCAAGCTCCAAATCGATATAAATTGAAATTGAATTAATTAAAGGTGAATGTAGAATTGAATTGATTTGAAGTAAAAGTTGACATTGTTTTGAATTGAAATCGAAATTGAATCGGTAGAATGGAAATTGAAATTGATTTGAATTGGGAAGTTATAATTGAAATGGATTGATTTTGAAGCTGTTTTAATTTGTTTTCCAAATTACTCTGTTATATAAACCATTTTGAATACTTAAACTATTTTAATCTATTTTAAATCTACTTAACCCAATTTAAATTATTTTAAACGAATTTATCTATTTTAAATCCATTTTAAAGATTTTAAGTGTTTTTAACTATTTTAATTATTTAAAACTACTTTTAAACTACTTAAAACTATTTTTCTAAAATCCTAAGCTGGTCAATAAGGTGAAATGTTTATATTTAAATCTTGAATTTAAATATGAAATCTGATATTTTGAAAGATACGATGATATTTGAATGGATTTGATTTTTGAAGCGAATATGATATTTTGATATCAATTATGAATCGATTTGAAATATAAAGAGCCAAAGGTGTAATAATACGTAGTTATTAAAGAGACCGGGATCGGATATGGACATACTCTCTGTCGATACCGAAACCACTTTAATAACTATTATACGCGGAGTGTTGATCCAGAATGAAGTGGATGGTTTGGTGAACGCGTTGACTGAAGAAAGAGAACGATTATTGGATGACCCCTGACATGACTAAAACAGGAGCCGCGCCGGGCCATTGAGGTTCGCCACCTCTAGCGGACACACTTCTTCGATACCATATCTATTACATTTGTGATGCGATTTGGGTGCACCCCTTGATTTGGGAGTGTTGTTTCGCGGTGTTGGGGTAGCTGCTGGCTATGTCCAACATCAGTCCGGATCACGCAACTACTAGTATCCTAGTTGGTATTGCCTCATGTACCTTGTCATACTGATTATCCTATTCGCGACCACTACGTTTTGATTTGTACCTTGAGTATATGGATTGCCCTCTGGTGACTTCCGGTTTTGGGGAAACTACGGTCTTGTATATGCTTTTGGGAATATAAAAATGTGTTAAGGGGGATTATGGTAACGCCTTAACGCTATTTTGATACTTTATATTACTGATAGGCATTATCTACTTAGCGTATATTACTACATAGTATATAGTTTCACGGATCCTTGAGAGATGGAAAATCCCGTAACATCTCTTGAGTTATTGCACGCACGTTGACACTGGATAGGAGATGTCAAACCCCGTAAACATCTCTGACGCCGTTACACTCATATTTATTTACGATTGACTTAACTTACATGAGGATATTTAGTCCTGACTCGAGTGTTTGTCTTTTCATTACGCTCGGGTCAGTCCTGAGTTTTCAGATTTTTGAGGATCTATTTCTGGAGGATGAAGACGAAGATTTGGTATATTATGTACTACTATTATATTCATTCCATTCCGCTGCATTGTTGTATGATATTTGCTGTGTATGTAACTCTGATAAATGTTGTATAATAATAATCAAATGTATTCATTTCAAATGTATTCATTTAATTAACAGCTTCATGAACTGTTATTTTATTATTATACTTTAGCCTTCCGCTGTGAGATTCTGTGTTGTTTCATTTCCTTTATTTCCCTTCCTTTTCTTTTCTTAATTACCCCAATAACTATCTGCCCTTTTAATGGTTTGGAATCGACATGGGTATTTGATCGTCGGTTTAAACTGTCCAAAAAGGCGGGTCGTTACAGTTCCTCTATAAGAAAATAAAGGTCTAACGACGTTGCGACAACTTTTAATCGACAAAACGTCGTTTTCCGACAAAATGTTTTACGGTCACATTTTGACGTTTTAGTTAAACTATTTATTTATGTACAACAAATTTAAAAATAAATTTGTATAATGATATTTAAAATATAAAAATTCATAAATAAATTAAAATAATTTGTTTAATCATTGAAACTTACTTTTCTAAAATCAGCATTTTGTCACTTTTGTCGATATAGGAAAATGTTACTATTTTTGTGCATACTTCCCTTTCTAAATCCTATCTAATATTGTTTGAATCATATAACCTTACTTATTTTACATTTAAAATCACTTTATATATAATATTTTAAAGTGGTCAAATCCTAGGTTGTTACATTCTCCCATACTTCAAAAATTTCGTCCTCGAAATTACCCAAACAAAAGTTTACCTAAAACATTTATCTTTAAATTTAATTCCATATAATATGCACAGATCATCCATATGAAATATCTTATTCGATCTTCTATTCGAATACACAACTTCATTTCTGAACTAGTATCGATCCTCCGATGCTCTAGTGTGGACTTTAATCAGGCTCTTTGCTCAGAAACCTTTGCTTTCCTTGCATAGTGCTCAACTATGATAGAAAACTAAAGTACCTAACCCACATCCTCATTAATGTTCTTCGTCAAGAAATCAAGTGATATATTCTTTTCTGGATCGGTGTAAACACCTTGAAGTTCTATACTCGAATATTAAATCAACATTTGTGTGATGAAATGATCTACATATATGTATTTGTTACCTCTCAAAACTTTCATAAAAACTTTATCTTAAGCTCAAACACTTTAGAAATGTGCTTCTTTGTATAATCCCTTTAATTATTAATTTCCAAATATTTTTATTAAAGGAAAATATCCTAAGGAAACCACTTTTCACTCAAAAGATAATTAATGTGTATAAAAAAGTTTTCCTAAATCTTCTAATTTAGTATATTTCCTTTAATACTATTATTATTTATAAATCATTCGTAAAACTATTACTTAAGTTTATTACATCTTATAACTTATGCAAATTAATCATAATTTAAAGACTTAAGTCCAAATCCTTAATTAATAAAAAAATTCATCGATAAAACATTTTCTAGGTTATAATTTTCTTTTTTCTTTATAATCGCATTTATAAATTATACTTATCCAATTTCATTTACTCAGAGTATTTCACAATCTTTTACCAAAAGTTTTCCTAAATTTCTTAGTTTTGAGTTATGTATGATTCATAAATTTTCGACTGTCCAAAATCGTCGAGAATTTCGCTTTATCTTATCAATTAGTGATTCCAATTTATCTTTAGTTTAAACACTTTTTTAAAGATTACTAATCAGTGATTCACATTATTTCTTCTAACTTAGGAAAATTATATAGATCGAGTAACTCCAAAACAATCCAAGGAACTAGGTACTACCAATAGTATCATATTTCCTCTTAACAAGAAGAATAATACTTAAGAGAAGTGTTACCATCCAAACACATCTCTTGCACATTTTTAGTTTATTTTCGAGCCAATCGAATTAGTTATCATAAAATACCTTTTTATATTTGAAATAATACCATTTTCAAAATCCTTTAGAGATTACTTTGTAAAACCTATCTTATAAATTCTTTTTATATTATATTAATTTATCTTCATTTAAATTACCATAATTGTTTTAAATTACTCGAATTAAAATTCTCATTCTTTTTATATACAACTTTTACAAAATCATTTTCTATTATTTAAATACATTTTCATCCTTTATGTTCATTCCTTAAAAAAATCTTATTATCGAATACCTTATAGTCAAATCGTGAAACTTAATTCACAAGGTATTTGTACTTCGACTTTTAAACCAAAAAATTGATTAATTTATGATAGTAACTTAACATAATCTTTTCTTAATTTATTATTTTTGGAATAAGTATTAAAGATCTAAACTACCTTATCAGATTTCTTACTTATGGATTTTCTTTATGAAACATCTTATAGTTAAACTGTGAAATTCTAATCACAAGATGTTCATATTTAAATTTCACTAATCCCGATTTCTAACTATACGACTTTTCAAAATATATACTTTATATTCAAAATATAAGCCTAGGTAAAATTATTTCATTTACCAATCCTTTCAAAATTAGCGTGTTGGTTCATTTTGTTTAAATGTTTAGGAACCCTTATCGATAACGGTGATCAGATGCATCGATCAGAATCCATAAATCACTAAACGGATAAATCAACACAAAACATTTTTATAGTCACTAACAAATACGCGCTCATATATAATACACTCAAACTCATTATATGGTGCTACTAACTCTATCTCTAATGAGTTACTCATCCTAGGGTATTATTAACCCTATCTCTAATGAATCTTTACCCAACTAAAGCCAAGGTTCTCGCTTAACCTTCAGCTTTGATTCCAAATGTAATGGCCTGTTTTCCATACCCTTTGAATCGACAATAAACCACACATGTCCTACTCAAATTGTATGAATAAGCGGATCATTAAGGGTAGAAAGAAAAATAAATACAGAATAGAATCTCACACGAATGGAATAACATATATTATTTCAATAATAATCTTTACATCGAAAAAATTTAAATACAATATCAACGTCTAACCTTGATTCAGCTTGGACAGTTATAACACGTGCCCTTACAAATGATGACAAACAAAAAAACAAATGCACTAGAGGAAGCAGATAATAAAATACGTCCATACGATGATGAAGATCTTCAGCTCTCCTTTGGAAACTCCAACCGTCTTCAACTCAACCTAAAACTACTCAGATCTGACCCGAGTAATGAAAATACCCGGATCAGGCTTGATAAACCAGCGTGAGATACTCAAAATTTAAAATGATGTTGTCATCAAAATCTTGAAAAGAAGGGTATCTCATAAGACCGCGCCCACACATAAACATGGACGAGTTTTTACCTTATGATAACCAAAACACTTTTATATCAATACCTTTGATATTTTTTCTAATGACTTCTCTTTGAAAACATTTGCAAATAAACCTATTCAAATAAGGTATCAATATCTGGACTAAGTCTAAGGTAATATATCCGGATTGGGTCAATAGAATATATAGAACTGAATATATGATACCAGAAAGGGGGTAGCTGAAATGTTTGCAAGTCACTACAGCTATTTTGGGAATACAATCAAAACAATAAATCTCGTATTGGGATTGGATTTCCAACATGATAGGGAACTAGTGACCTTTTCTCCAATCCACGCATAACAAACATAGTTCCCATGGTGCCTTAAATCACTTTTCTCAAACTAGTCACTTGGAACTATACTTGCTATACTACCATTGATAACCGGTAGTTCCCTGCTTTTCTCAAGCTAACCACTTTATCAAAATGGGGCAATAAATGCCTTGAGGGACGTATCCCCCAAAGGGCCAAACGTATTTGCCACCACCATACACACTCACTTATTCCAAATTTGCGTCTGTTATACCACATAGTATCCCATCATAACCGGGGTGTGAGGCTCGCGAAGCTACGGTCAATTTCTTCAAAGCCACGCTTTTCATACAAAACCACGCTTTGATCATAACAAGTTCCACTTTGAATGCCACATTATCATTCCACGTCACATGACTGATTTCTAGAAAAGCATAATGTAACAACCCGCATATTTATCGATTTTATATTTAAATATTTTATTTAAATATTTTATCGTTAGTCGGATTTTAGTCCGAAAAGCTACTTTTTGCATACGGTCGAATTAGGGCTCGGGACCACTCCCATTGAGTTTAAAATGCCGTTTGCGACCTTTTTGAGTATAAGCTTCGATATGTTTGGAGAAGGTTGATTTCTGCTACTTTTTACTTTGGTTTTGGTTTTTGGGCTCAGCCCTATGTTAACTTATGCTCAAAATCTGAGCCACTCTCCCCCACTCACCCTCATTCTCTTCTCTTTTAAGTTTTATAACATTAATGGTGGAGGAGATTGGAAATTAAAACTCCAAAACCCTAGTTTCTCTTGCAAATCAAATTCCTAGCTCCAAACTCAAGAAGAACCCATTGGTAAGCTTCTCTTCTTCTTCTCCAACTTATTCTCTTCCCAATTTCATAAATTCCTAAACCTAGTTTCGGGAATGTTCTTGTTTTTGAGCTTAGATTCAAGCTCATTTGGGTTGTGATTGAAGAGAGGTTGATTCTCCATTTGCTTTCAAGCTTCTTCTTGTTCGATTTTGTGAAAAGGTGAGATTTTTATCTCACATCTATGACTATAATTATCTTTGGTTGTTGGGTATGAATTCCTAACACTTCTTCATGTGCATTTGCTCTTGATTTGGATTAGTTTTGTGAATATTCCAATTTTTGGGTTTTTAAGTCAAATTTGTGTAAAATCCTTTTATGGATGTTTGATCATGCTTTTGGTGATGCATCGAGGAGCATATAGGGCCGGGTTGCCGATTGGAATAAATCCTTAGAGCCAATGTTCGTCCGATTGCATTTTGGAAGAGTTTGCTCTTCATTTGAATAAGGCTGAAAAACAGCCCAGACATGATTCAGTCGACTGAAATCTCTGTTCAGTCGACTGAACCTGAAACCCGAGAGTTTCCAGGCATGATTCAGTCGACTGAAAAACTCTGCACAGTCGACTGAAACTGGAAACAGAAAGTTTCCTCAACCTGAAAAAATTTCCATGTACAGGGTCAGTCGACTGAAAATCTCTGTTCAGTCGACTGAACCTGCTGTTTGAGTCCAATTTGCCTTTTTGGATTGAAATTCCAATGTAAATCGATTTGTGATAATCCTATTTGTTGTTATCATCTATTATGACTTTGATGACTCTTTTTAGGGATTTTTGAATATCCATTTCGATGGATCCTTTATCGATTTCGTTGGATTTTATTCACGTCTTCGTATGTGAATTTTTGTGATTGATTGTTCTTACAATCTTCTTCGTGATTTGTCACTTTAAAAATATAAAGGTTTTCTATACTAGTAGTAAATATCAAAACTCTTTCCTCAAACGATTTCAATACTATTTTAATACCAAATTCGTTTATAAAACCGTTTTCCAATCTATTAGTATATACAAACCTTTACCTCACTCGTATGAGAAATCTAATTAAACGGCTTAGTAAAACAAGTGGTATGAAACGCTTGCGTTTACTTTGTCGGTTAATTCTTGGACTTGTTCGATTGAACCTCTTGTGATAATTTTCTAGTGGAGATTTACAGTTTGTTCGTAAATATTTAAGTTAAGCAAGTGGTTATGGGACATGAAGCTAAACTCATATATTTACTAGCTTAGTGTAATTGACACTTCTCGATGATCATGACGATCATTTTTGTGATTTAGACTAGCAATGTGCGATGTCTCTTTGTCTGCGTGGGAGACTAAACCCCGTTCGTGTGTCAAATTTATGGGGTAGCAACCCACGGTCTTCAGGCCATTCGTGTGTCAGGTCTTCGGACCATTCGTGTGTCAAGTTTATGGTTAGCTACCATGAGATAGCTTCTCGTTCATGTGTTACAGCTGTTGGTGAGTTTTCATGCTCCCGTTCATGTGATAGGCCTTCCCCCCTTTTGTGATTTCTGGATTTCTTGTGTAGATTCCTAGAATTTGTGTTTCACCAATTTTCGTGATTTCTATTGATAAGTTTTATCAATATTTGTGCATTGGTGAATTTGTGTGTCATTGACTTTAGTGATTTCTGGATTTCTTGTGTAGTCTTCTGGAATTTGTGCGTCATTGACTTTTGTGATTGACATTTATATTATCGTCAATATTTATAGTATGGTGAACGAAATAAAAGGTATGACGTTTCTTTGATTCTTGTGTAGATCTGGTGACATTGATTAATCTCTTGATGATTATCAACTAAGTATATATATATATATATATATATATATATATCACAGCTTGGCATTGTGATTATAATGTGTTTAGTCATATCTCTTATTCTATATCGTTTCATCTGATATTTGTAGTTAGACTGATCCGTTTATTATTTTCTTATTAAATAATACTCGGGTCAGACCGAGATGTTACAGGTGCTTCTGCTTGACTTCTCTCTTGGGATTGATTTCTCTTGCTTTTGGGTTAACTACTTAGATTATTAGTTATTTTGTTGTATACATTTGAGATATAGACTCCATAATGTATACCTATTCTTTTGTGTAGCTCATGTAACTATTCTTTTGTGATTTTGTGGATCTTTTTAGACCACTACTTTGATGTACACTTTCTAGTGTAATATTCATATCTTATTCCGCCCTTGTGATATGAATTATTTGTGACTGATTTGTGTTATGCTTATTTCTATATTTGTTTTCCGAAGGATTTATATAGCCACCGTGTAGTAGCTTTGGGTTTGTGTCGGTATGTCGGATTTCCTCTTGAAATAGAATGCATGTTATATTATCTAACATATCGGTGCTCGCGCAAAGAAATTACATGGATGGTCGCTCCTCAACAGCCTTATTCTCCATGCTAGTCGACAGCGTTCACCGTAATGTTCTTGGCTAGCGTGGGTATAGAGGTGGGGCGTCACAGCTTGGTATCAGAGCCAAACTTCGGAACAATATGGAATATTATAACAAGGATCATCGTCCTAAGTCTTTCTTAGGGGTTGTGCTTTAGGATTTTATTCGGGTCTTCGTACTGTTCTATCCTATTTTCTTTATGATTCCTTGTTTTATCTATCAAGATTGCTTGATATTCAATTCGGTGAATAACCTTTTCTTCTTCTTCTTTCTTTCTAAAGGAAGAGAAATGTCTAGACCAGGCCGTCCCAGAGCCGTGCCATCTAGCACTCCACCCCAGGATGGAGTTTTTATGACTGCTCAACAGCTTCTTGATTTGGTAACAAATGCTCAAGCAGCTGGAGCTAACCCGGAACCTACTCACCCAAAGTCGGGATTTGCACGCTTGTGTAGCGATTACACTAATTTGGGTGGGGAGCCATTTAAAGGTTCCGAAACTGTTATTGAAGTACAAGCTTGGCTTAGAACATGCGATCGCATCTTTTCGCGCATGAATCTTATTGACCTTCACCGAGTTCAGGTGGCCTCTAGTATGCTCCGAGAAAGTGCATTGGACTGGTACGAATTTCTTATTTCTGAGATTAATGAAGCGGATCTCACCTGGGAGAAATTCCGAGAACGCTTCGAGTTAAAATTCATACCAGAAGCAGAAAAAGTGACATTGGCTCGACGATTTATAGACCTTGTTCAAGGTGAGTCATCTGTGACTGATTACGTCGCCTCTTTTGAGTCGCTTTCCAAATATGGGGTTGAATACATCAACACCCCTCTGAAGAAGAATCAGAGATTTGTTTATGGCTTAAACAAAAGTCTCAAGAAGCCATTACTTCTAAAGTTAGAAGTTTCTTTCGACCAACTCGTTGATATCGCTCTTCGTCTTGAAGAGGCGGATAGAGAGAATGATGTTGAAGTGGTGGGTTCCAAACCAAACTTCAACAACAGAAAGAGGCCAAACAAATTTAAAGGCCCTTATCCCAATAAGAAAGGGAAGCAAGCAACTCCTGCTGAAAAGACCTTTTCCTCTACTCAAGGGAAATGCTATAATTGTGGTTCGAAAGACCATTTTGCGAACAAGTGTTTAAAGCCTCGTACTTATCGCTATTGCAAAAGCCTGGACCATTTTATGCATGTGTGTCCCAAACTTCAAAATAGGAGGGAGGGAAAGTTAAATTTTGCTCAAGCCCCTGGCAACACATCTCGTGGCCAAGGTATTTCTCATTCTATTCTAGATGGAATTATTTTGTTTCATGATCATCCCATTCAAGTTCTTTTTGATACGGGTGCATCCCATTCTTTTATATCAAAAGAACTTGTTGATACCTTTTCTTTGGATGTTTTGTGTTTAATGACTTCTTTGAGAATTGCGAATCCGGTTGGTGGATCCGCAACAATCAGTTTATTGTGTAAAGATGTCGAGATTATTTTGTGTGATTTATCTTTCCGAGCCGATTTGCATGTCATGCGTTACTTAGGCTTTGTAATGATTTTGGAAATGGATTGGCTTAACCGTTATGAAGCTCATATCCTATGTCCTGAGCGGACTATTCATCTTCGACATCCTCAATCTGTTAATCAGGTTTCTGTTATTCTTAAAGATTCAGATTCTGCTTTGGTTGCATCTTTATATTCTTTAAATCCTCGTGATGACGATGATGATGATGAGGGTGATATTATTTCTCTTATTCACGTCGTTTGTGAATTTTCCGACATATTCGAGCCCGTTTTAGGATTACCACCTAAGCGAGCAATTGAGTTCAGAATTAATCTTATTCCGGGAGCTCAACCTATCACTCGTCCCCCTTATCGTATGTCCAATAAAGAAAACGAGGAGATGCGTAAACAATTGTCTGAATTGGAAACGAAGCAATTTATTCGCTCTAGTTCCTCGCCTTGGGGAGCTTCAGCTATTTTTGTGAAGAAATCCGATGGTACACTTAGGCTTTGCGTTGACTACCGCAAGCTTAATGATCTTACTATCAAAAATAAATATCCTTTACCTCGGATTGATGATCTATTCGATCAACTTAGTGGTGCTAGAGCCTTTTCACAATTGGACTTGGCTACCGGTTTTCATCAGCTTCGTATTGCAGAGGATAGCATTCCTTTGACATCGTTCCGCACTCGGTATGGATCTTATGAATCGCTTGTTATGCCATTTGGGTTAACTAATGCCCCGGCTTATTTCGTTGACTCAATGAATCGAGTTTTTAAAGACTTTCTCGACCGGTTTGTTCTCATCTTTATCGATGATATTCTTGTTTATTCTAAAACCGAGGAGGAGCATGCAAAACATCTTCAGATTGTGTTGGAAACTCTTAGGAGTAATCAATTAAAGGCAAAATTTTCTAAGTGCCACTTTTGGCAATCTCGTGTGAAGTTTCTCGGTCACATTATTTCCGAATCCGAAATTTCCGTGGATCCTTCAAAGATTGAAGCGATTCAAGATTGGAAGAGACCGGAGAGTGTGACAGAGATTCGTAGTTTTCTTGGATTGGCGGGCTATTACCGTCGTTTTATCAAAGACTTTTCTAAGATTTCCGTGCCTCTCACTAGCTTGACGAAGAAAGGTGTTAAATACATTTGGTCGGACAAATGTGAAGCTTCTTTTCAGAAATTAAAAGAACTTCTTTCTGACGCTCCTATTCTTGTTATTCCCGAAGGGAATCAAGATTTCGTTGTTTATACCGATGCTAGTCGCATTGGTTTGGGTGCCGTTCTTATGCAAAAGGAACGCGTTATTGCTTACGCTTCTAGGCAATTAAAGCCTGTTGAGACTAGATATGCCACTCATGATTTAGAGCTCACGGCTATTGTTTTTGCTCTTCGGATTTGGCGTCATTATCTCTTAGGAGAGAAATTTGTTCTTTACACAGATCATAAGTCTTTGAAATATTTATTCTCTCAAAAGGAACTTAATTTGCGTCAACAGCGTTGGCTCGAATTTCTTGCACCATATGATCTTGATTTTCTTTATACTCCCGGTAAGGGTAATCTTGTCGCCGATGCTCTTAGCCGTAAACAACAAGCTGTTGTTTCTATGATGATATCCGAATGGAACGATCTCGAGATTTTATCCACTTGCGAAATTCGAGACCGTATTTCCGATTTATGCTCATCGTTTGTTTTATGTAGCCTTGAGGCTCATCCATCTCTTTTAGACCGCATTCTTGAAGCTCAAGGGCTAGATCCCGACTTGGCTCTTCTTGGCCAAAATATTAGGGATAAAATTGATATTGAAGGTTTGAAAGACTTTGATATCGATTCTCGTGGAGGCATTCGGAAATTTGGTAGACTTGTCGTGCCAAATATTGGTGATCTTCGTAAAGATATTTTAGAAGATTCACATCGTTCTAGATTTACCATTCATCCCGGTAGTAGTAAAATGTACGCGGACATGAAGCGACTTTATTATTGGGAGGGAATGAAACTTGACATCGCTAACTTCGTTAAACGTTGCATGACTTGCCAACTCGTTAAGGCCGAACATCAAAGGCCTGGAGGGTTATTGCAACCTTTAGAAATTCCAGTTTGGAAGTGGGATCAAATTTCCATGGATTTTATAGATGGCCTTCCCCGTTCTCGATCGGGTTATGATAGCTTATGGGTAATCGTTGATAGACTTACTAAATCCGCTCATTTTATTCCCGTTCGGTCTAACCGAACTGTTCCTCTTTTGGCCAAGATATTTATCAAAGAAATTGTTAAATTGCATGGTGTTCCTACTTCTATTATTAGTGATCATGATCCATTGTTTACTAGTGGATTTTGGAGGAGTCTTCAAAAAGCTTTGGAACGAAGCTTAATTTTAGCACCGCTTATCATCCCCAGTCCGATGGACAAACCGAGCGTGTGAATCAAACTCTTGAAGATCTTCTTCGTGCTTGTGTTCTTGATTTTGGTGGAAGTTGGGAAGATCATATTTCACTTGTTGAATTTTCCTATAATAATAGCTTCCAATCTTGTATTGGTATGGCACCTTTTGAGGCACTCTATGGAAGGCCATGTCGATCTCCTTCTTGTTGGCTCGAGGCCGGTGAGAAGCTGGTTTTAGGTCCAGATTTTATTCGGTATTCTACAGAAAAGATTGATCTTATTCGTCATAGGATGAAAGAAGCCCAGAGTAGACAAAAATCCTATGCCGATAACCGGAGAAGGAAGTTAGAATTTTCTGTGGGAGATCTTGTATTTATTCGTGTTTCACCAATGAAAGGTGTTGTACGTTTCAGTCGATCGGGAAAGTTAGCGCCTCGATATATTGGGTCATTTCCTATCACCGAACGTATTGGTTCCTTGGCTTATCGCCTTTTATTGCCAGCTCAGTTTTCTGCTATGCATGACGTGTTTCACGTTTCTCAACTTCGGAAATGTCTTCGAGATTCCGATTCTATTCTTGAGCCCGGTGTTGTGGAAGAGATTGAAGTTTCGCCTAATTTAACTTATGAGCAACATCCTATTCGTATCATTGCTTCGGAAGTCAAACGACTTCGAAATAAAGATGTTTCGCTTGTTAAAGTTCAACGGTCTTCAAATCCTAAGGATTGTTCTTGGGAATCTAGAGAGTACGTCGAGCGTACACATCCGGACTTACTTTCTCGTGCTCTTTGAGGTGAACTTCTTATTTCAAACTTCTTTTGTGTTGAATATGCTTTTATGGTTGTTACTATATATCTTCTTCTTGTAATATTGCGAGGACGCAATTTCTTTAAGGAGGGGAGTCTGTAACAACCCGCATATTTATCGATTTTATATTTAAATATTTTATTTAAATATTTTATCGTTAGTCGGATTTTAGTCCGAAAAGCTACCTTTTGCATACGGTCGAATTAGGGCTTGGGACCACTCCCATTGAGTTTAAAATGCCGTTTGCGACCTTTTTGAGTATAAGCTTCGATATGTTTGGAGAAGGTTGATTTCTGCTACTTTTTACTTTGGGTTTGGTTTTTGGGCTCAGCCCTATGTTAACTTGTGCTCAAAATCTGAGCCACTCTCCCCCACTCACCCTCATTCTCTTCTCTTTTAAGTTTTATAACATTAATGGTGGAGGAGATTGGAAATTAAAACTCCAAAACCCTAGTTTCTCTTGCAAATCAAATTCCTAGCTCCAAACTCAAGAAGAACCCATTGGTAAGCTTCTCTTCTTCTTCTCCAACTTATTCTCTTCCCAATTTCAGAAATTCCTAAACCTAATTTCGGGAATGTTCTTGCTTTTGAGCTTAGATTCAAGCTCATTTGGGTTGTGATTGAAGAGAGGTTGATTCTCCATTTGCTTTCAAGCTTCTTCTTGTTCGATTTTGTGAAAAGGTGAGATTTTTATCTCACATCTATGACTATAATTATCTTTGGTTGTTGGGTATGAATTCCTAACACTTCTTCATGTGCATTTGCTCTTGATTTGGATTGGTTTTGTGAATATTCCAATTTTTGGGTTTTTAAGTCAAATTTGTGTAAAATCCTTTTATGGATGTTTGATCATGCTTTTGGTGATGCATCGAGGAGCATATAGGGCCGGGTTGCCGATTGGCATAAACCCTTAGAGCCAATGTTCATCCGATTGCATTTTGGAAGAGTTTGCCCTTCATTTGAATAAGGCTGAAAAACAGCCCAGGCATGATTCAGTCGACTGAAATCTCTGTTCAGTCGACTGAACCTGAAACCCGAGAGTTTCCAAGCATGATTCAGTCGACTGAAAAACTCTGCACAGTCGACTGAAACTGGAAACATAAAGTTTCCTGAACTTGAAAAAATTTCCATGTACAGGGTCAGTCGACTGAAAATCTCTGTTCAGTCGACTGAACCTGCTGTTTGAGTCCAATTTGCCTTTTTGGATTGAAATTCCAATTTAAATCGATTTGTGATAATCCTATTTGTTGTTATCATCTATTATGACTTTGATGACTCTTTTTAGGGATTTTTGAATATCCATTTCGATGGATCCTTTATCGATTTCGTTGGATTTTATTCACGTCTTCGTATGTGAATTTTTGTGATTGATTGTTCTTACAATCTTCTTCGTGATTTGTCACTTTAAAATTATAAAGGTTTTCTATACTAGTAGTAAATATCAAAACTCTTTCCTCAAACGATTTCAATACTATTTTAATACCAAATTCGTTTATAAAACCGTTTTCCAATCTATTAGTATATACAAACCTTTACCTCACTCGTATGAGAAATCTAATTAAACGGCTTAGTAAAACAAGTGGTATGAAACGCTTGCGTTTACTTTGTCGGTTAATTCTTGGACTTGTTCGATTGAACCTCTTGTGATAATTTTCTAGTGGAGATTTACAGTTTGTTCGTAAATATTTAAGTTAAGCAAGTGGTTATGGGACATGAAGCTAAACTCATATATTTACTAGCTTAGTGTAATTGACACTTCTCGATGATCATGACGATCATTTTTGTGATTTAGACTAGCAATGTGCGATGTCTCTTTGTCTGCGTGGGAGACTAAACCCCGTTCGTGTGTCAAATTTATGGGGTAGCAACCCACGGTCTTCGGGCCATTCGTGTGTCAGGTCTTCGGACCATTCGTGTGTCAAATTTATGGTTAGCTACCATGAGATAGCTTCTCGTTCATGTGTTACAGCTGTTGGTGAGTTTTCATGCTCCCGTTCATGTGATAGGCCTTCCCCCCTTTTGTGATTTCTGGATTTCTTGTGTAGATTCCTAGAATTTGTGTTTCACCAATTTTCGTGATTTCTATTAATAAGTTTTATCAATATTTGTGCATTGGTGAATTTGTGTGTCATTGACTTTAGTGATTTCTGGATTTCTTGTATAGTCTTCTGGAATTTGTGCGTCATTGACTTTTGTGATTGACATTTATATTATCGTCAATATTTATAGTATGGTGAACGAAATAAAAGGTATGATGTTTCTTTGATTCTTGTGTAGATCTGGTGACATTGATTAATCTCTTGATGATTATCAACTAAGTATATATATATATATCACAGCTTGGCATTGTGATTATTATGTGTTTAGTCATATCTCTTGTTCTATATCGTTTCATCTGATATTTATAGTTAGACTGATCCGTTTATTATTTTCTTATTAAATAATACTCGGGTCAGACCGAGATGTTACAGGTGCTTCTGCTTGACTTCTCTCTTGGGATTGATTTCTCTTGCTTTTGGGTTAACTACTTAGATTGGTAGTTATTTTGTTGTATACATTTGAGATATAGACTCCATAATGTATACCTATTCTTTTGTGTAGCTCATGTAACTATTCTTTTGTGATTTTGTGGATCTTTTTAGACCACTACTTTGATGTACACTTTCTAGTGTAATATTCATATCTTATTCCGCCCTTGTGATATGAATTGTCTGCGACTGATTTGTGTTATGCTTATTTCTATATTTGTTTTCCGAAGGATTTATATAGCCACCGTGTAGTAGCTTTGGGTTTGTGTCGGTATGTCGGATTTCCTCTTGAAATAGAATGCATGTTATATTATCTAACATATCGGTGCTCGCGCAAAGAAATTACATGGATGGTCGCTCCTCAACAGCCTTATTCTTCGTGCTAGTCGACAGCGTTCACCGTAATGTTCTTGGCTAGCGTGGGTATAGAGTTGGGGCGTCACACATAACTTCCTAAGCTCATATGTCTCGGGAAAGGGTGTTAAGCTAAAAGAAGTTGCCTTCTATGCCACCAACTGATATACATTTATAGAAACCACTCAAATGTGATTTAGGGTACAATGTCAGACAAACATCCATACAAGTTCGTTCTGGGACTGAACGAAACCGAAGGCACTCTCCTACTACCACTAGTAGCGAATAGTCCTTGCAATCTGAAAAATCCCCACAATGAGGAGACCACTGCTATAAATAACTCTATAATGGGAGCGACCCAGAGCATGTTCAACAAGCAGTCCTCATGCTATGAAGATCCACGGTCTCCAATAATCATCATCTTCAACATGTCTTCACTTTCGAACGTATACATTGGTTCGAAGTGGTTTTCGGATAGGAATTTCTCAAATCCGACTCTGGTTCCTTCGATGCCAATCATCGCTTAAAAAGATGTTAAGTTCATATATGGATATCAATCATCAATCAATTACTTCATCTTTTATCTAATCAAATATCTTCCTTAGATATATTCTTTTCAATTTATTCCATTTTCTTGTCAAGAGTATATGGAATCATTAAGCCTCATGTATCAAATCGTTTGATTTATTAAACTTTTCTTAAATCCTGGAATAATTCCAAATCATTGTCTCTTTTACTTAGTAAAACCTTTCCAAATCATTCATTAAATCTTAATCAAAGATTTTTCTTCTTAACTTTTAACTTAGGGAAAATATTCCCCTTTTATAATATCACTTTCCCGAACATCCATTTAATTTAAAGGAATATACACTGTCCAAAATCGCGAAAATAATTCCTTTAATAAACTTTCTCATTTAACTTATCATATTAAATTGATTTTAGATTTACACAACGGTGTTTATAAATTCCATTTATATTTTATAAACTTCCATATATAAAATTTCTTTGTTAACAAATTCCATTTATATCTCACTTATAAGTCAAAATCCAATTATGATTTAATTAATTTTAAAACTCTTATTTACAAATTCATTCCTTTCAAATCTTATTATTTATAAAATCCATAATAAATTCTTTTCCAAATTTCAATTGCAAACCCATATATAAATTTGATTACAATCCCATTTAATATTTATAAAACACTTTTATAATTCAATAACTTTTATTTATAAAATATCAATTTTATAAATCTTATATATAGAACATTTATAATAAATTCAAAGAATTTATTTATTTTCTTTTATCATAGAAAAACTTAATTATGATCTTTTAGAGCATCTGGGCTTTCCTTTCTAATGTTCCACCCCTCGCCTAAGAAGAGAAAATATAGGCCAGGTAAGTTCAGGGCACTGGTTGCTCCATTCCTAACCTTAGTTAGACACCTTGTTTTATGTTCCTAGATCCCACAGATTGGATAAATGTACTAGTCGTTTCCACATACTCAGTTTGTTATTATATTCAATCTTCCTTACTTTTTGTTTAAGTGGTATAAACAATTTCTCTTAACCATTTATTCAAACTCTTATTACAACTTCCAAATCATCTTTAAATAACATAATTATTCTTTTAAAATCATTCAAAAAATATATAGGAAAGAATTGTTAAGTTTAAAACTATATTTCAAAAGTTATTTCAAACTGCTGCGAAAAGCCTTGCGAAAGGTGTTGCAAATAGCGTTTTAAAAGCTATATTCTTCAAAATGACTTTTATATCATTTAGAAATCCATATTTTCAACTTAAATCTCTTTTAATACATTTTAAAGTATTTTTAGGATTTATTTCATAGTTTTAAAACATTTAAAATATCAATTTTAAACTTTGGTCACTTTACTGCAAAAGCGCGAGTTTTCTGGAAAATTATTTTGGACATATTTAAAATATACCAGATAAAATCTTGATTTTATTTATTTATTTCTTTAAACATATTTAAATGTTTATAAAACATTTCTAACTCATTTTATAACTTTTTTCAAAAGGTTTAAGCATTCCATACACACCATTTCATTTTCAAAAGGAAAGTAATTTCCTTTGTGCTTATCGACGTGTATTAATGTGACTTGGTAAAACAATTTAACAATCACATCAAACAATCAATACTTGATAACTAAAACATATATAAACATTCATAGCAATTATAACACATCATCAAACATGTATATGTATATATAAATAGGGATGCTAAATAGAGTTTCTCACCAACCAAAGCGATTAACTTCCTACCAACATTCTAATCAACCAACACTTTACTAATTAATTCCAACTCCATTAAAAACTAGAAAACAACACCCTCTCCATTCCAATAGCTTGGATGAGGCTTAAGATGGAGGTTGGCCGAAAACATAGAGAAGAAGCGATAGAGCTTTGAACTTGTATTCCCAAGATTTAGATCTGAAAAATGGGTCATCTTCTCTCTTATTTTTGACTCTCTTACTCACAAAATATGAATAACTTGTTAACTGAAAAGTTTTTGAAAATTATTTTCTATTGAATTTGAAAAAAAGAATCATTTGAATCCAAGTTTTTTTGAGGGAGATATGATAGAATGAAGAAGAGGTACTGTCGGATTGACAAAAATGAAGCCCGAAAATACACTTCAAATTGAGTTTCAGATATAGCAAATGTCAAAGCTGGAAAAAGTGATCAACATATATGTTGTAGCCACTAGAATTTTATTTGGTTTCAAAAAAAGTATTTCTTAATTTGGATATGTTATGATCAAGTTATTATAAAAAATGACCTATTCTCTGGCTTAAAAACTAGGCCAGAAAATACACTTGATACTAGTATATTTTTGACATAGATAACTTAAGAATGAGACAAAGTAGCCAACATGAAAGTTGCAGCCACTAGAAAAATACATGAATTAAATTTTTTTTTTTGTATTTTGATACATTTTGAAGAAGTTATGACCGAGAGAAGAAGAGGTAAAATATGGAGAAAAGATGAGTTTGATTTGAAGAGAACGAACATTGATTTCTTTTGAATATTTTATAAATATTTTGACATTATTTCTTTATAATTTTTTCTATGGATTGAAAGCCATTAAAGCGGAGGAGAAGAATATGAAGAAGTTTGAGAAAAGAAGAAGAAAATGTGAGTGAAAGTGAAGAAGGATGTAGGTATTTATAGAAAAAGAAAAAAATGGTAATTTACCAAAATAACCTCTTACCAAATTACCAAACTAACCTTACTTCAACCTAAAGCAATCTCCAATTTTTCAAAACATAACATCATCCTTTCACTTCTTACTTTATGTCTTAATCCCTTAAGAGCTAAGCTAAGTAAAATAACTGTTATGTTGGTTTTGATTTGATGTGATTTGATGTTTGCTTTTTTTCACCTTTGTTAATTCTTACTTACTTTTACTAATGACTTCTAGAAGTTTTATATTCTTATTTAGTAAAAGTAAACATGTTTAGTGAATTAATTAATACTTACGCTATTTGAATATATGCTTAAGAATATATAGTTGCAACGACGTTGCGACAACTTTTAATCGACAAAACGTCGTTTTTCGACTAAATGTTTTACGGTTACATTTTGACATTTTAGTTAAACTATTTATTTATGTAAACCAAATTTAAAAATAAATTTGTATAATTCTATTTAAAAATATAAACATTCATAAATAAATTAAAATAATTTATTTAACCATTAAAACTTACTTTTCTAAAATTAGCATTTTGTCACTTTTGTCGATATAGGCAAATGTTACTATTTTTGTGTATACTTCCCTTTCCAAATCCTATCTAATATTGTTTAAATCATATGACCTTATTTATTTTATATTTAAAATCACTTTATATATTATATTTTAAAGTGGTCAAATTCTGGGTTGTTACAATCACAGAGGAAGAAATTTAAGCTCGAACGAAAGTGATTCTACAAATAAATTTACTATATATGCTAAGTTTGCCTAGAGCTAAAGCTCTGGTACCAACTATAACGACCAGCTATTTGCAACCATTCGCATCCACTCATGCCGAACTTGAATTGCTCAAAAAATCAGATTGTTAATTTAAATTTGGCAAAACTCAACATATATAGTAATAAATCAATCACAGAATCACAGACACAGAGTAATATAACAATATTGCAGCGGAATAGATAAATAGTAGTTCATGAAGCTACTATATAAATATCAGAGTTGGAAATAAAATACAACAGAATATCTCAATACAGTGAAGTCTCCAGTACAAACAGATGGCCTCTCTGAATAAATCAACTGGAAAAGTTGAAAGCTGAATCGATAGTTGGATTCTCAAACGAAGCTCCAAACTCCAAAGGCGAGTCTCAAATGCTATATCACTCAGTCTGACCCGAACGTAAATCAAAACACAAAACACTTGAGTCAGGATTAACATTCTTATATCAATAAATCCAACTCAAGTGAAATATCAACTGAAATACAATTAACTTAAAGGATGTTTGAGATAACCATCCTCTAAGGATCCATGGAACTATCTACAATGTAGAAATATACACTGTAACACCGTGGTCATTTCAAGTCATTTATAATTCAAACCAAATCGAATTCCAAATTCAAATTCTATTTAATCTCACTTTATCGATTTCAATTCAAATGAACTTCTAAATAAACCACTTAAATTCCAATATATTTCAAAGCTTTAATATTCAACATTTTCAAGGTTAAATTTAAAAGTTTCATATGGATCTCGATTTAACCTCATTATTATTTAATCTTGAAATATTCATTTAACAAATTTAGTATTATTGAAATAACCTAAATTTACCTTTAAACTAAATATTCCCTTCGATTTGTTTAAACTTGAAATATCCACTTAATCACTTTAAATCAAAATCAAGTTATAAAATCAAATCTTAAACTTCAAATTCAATAGTTCAAATCGATATAATTTAGTTGAATTCTTAATTAAATACAATTTCAATTAGTTCAACTCTATCTTCTCGACCTAACTTATTCAAATTATTACTACAATATATTTTTAAATATAGATTTACATAGGTACTTAACGTATTATATGTATTAAATCAATCTCAATAATATTATTATCAAATCTATATATATAATTACCATTTACATATAATATTATAAGAACCAATATTTATTAAAGACCATATATTTCTTTTCAAAACCAAAGAAATTATTTTCAAACATTTATATACATATGGACCAGCGATGTCTGTATATATTTTCCTATCCTATGGTCAAGTGATACAGATATTTATCATTTCAATCCGTAATTTACATATATACGGGTAGATATCATTTCAACCCGTAATCCCAATTCAATTCAAATGAAAATCGCTTGGGTTTATCATTTCAACCCATAGTGAATTCTAAACTAACAGGGAACTTGCAGAGTGAGGACAAATACGATAATAATGATAACATGCCTATATCATCAATAACAACGTAATATAAACAACATGATATGGTGTCATATCCCACGTGTGAACAGTTACAGATAATTATATATATAACAATTTAAATAACTTCAACTGTATATTTCAATTGTCGTTTCAATTGAAATCAAATTTATTAAATTTAAGAACGTAAATCGTGAGTGATTGCTCACCTTCCGAGGCTAGAAAGAGGTTTGACAATGAATTGAGTTACGAATGAAAGCATGAATTTCATAGCAATGCAAGATTGGCACGAATTTGATGGATAAGCTGATAAAAAAGAATTGATGAAATAGATCAGAATCTGCCTGATATAGACTGAAACGAAATTTATTTGAAAATACTAACATAACTTATATATACATATCTACTATAACCCATATAATAAGCAATGGACCCTATATCCAAACTAAACTTCCCGTGCATATATATTAAAACCAAATTTTTTTCTTTGAATCAAAATCCATACTTGCTTTCAAAAACAAATTTCAAAACTACCATTTGATTTATAAACAGAACATATATATAAATCTATACAATGTTTAGATCAAAATACTATTTAAATATTAACAATAACAAGCCAAAACTATGTGTACAACTCTTATTTTTATATACTTTTTATATAAATGATAAATTTTAAATATGATCACTCATTCTACTATTATCAATATAAAACAATTTTAATATATATATATATATATATATATATATATATGAAAACATATACATACGTTTAAAACATCAAACCCTTATATAAAATAAAATAGGAATCAATGTTTATACAACTTGTATCTATCAAATGCATACATGCGCACCCCCTGTACACAAAATTATCAGAACTAACATATATATAAATACAAAGCAAAGAGCACACCTAAATCGTAAGTAAAAATATAAACTCTGTCATTAAAAATATACATACGATCATCAATCTAGCAAATGTAGAAATAGCAGTTTATAGAAATTTTAAAATACACAGCTACAATTATAAACTAATATGTAACTCATATATATACTAGTGTATAGAAAAACTTGTACTATATATATAATATATCAATCTAGTTGTATAGCTAATATAATATAAAACTACCCTGGCATATAAGTCTTGTATAAAATTATATATGGATACCACTGCATATATTTAACTAACGGTATAGAATTTTGTATAAACTTATAATATAACTAAGAGACAACTTTATATATGACCCACAATATAATATACCTTAAACCTTTATTAAAAAATATATTATATTATATAGCTACAGACCCATATATATAACTATAGATACCAAATATATATATATATGTATATGTACCTCATATGCATATATCAGAGGGGTTTTCGACTGGGCAGGACGATCGGCAAAGTAGAGGACGGGATCTATTTGCGTGGCGGCTTTGGCAGGGAGGCGCGAACTTGGAAGAACGAAGGCCGATCACGTGGAGGAGGGTCTGGAATGGGTGCGGCTGATGGTTTGAGAAGTGATGAGGGGAGGCAGACTGAGGCGATGGTCGGGTAGGAGCAAGAGGGCCATGAGGGGAGAAGGGTCTTGGCGGAACGAAGCAGAGAGGGGGGAGGAGGCGAGTGAGCGGTTGGAGTTGAGCCCATGGCAGATGCTTGCGATGGAAAGAGGTGGAATAGCCGATGTTGCCATAGGCGCTTGTTGGCCGTAGTATGGCTGTGCGCTAGCTCTAGGGAGATAAGGCGGTTGCACAACAAACATACATATCGGTTTAAATATAAATATAGGAAAGCAAGAAGAAACGGCAACAGAGTAGGGAAGGAGAAAAGCAGGGAGGAGAATAGTAGTCTAGCTTCGCTGAACAAAGGAATAAAGGATGCTTTAATATAATATAAATATTAATTTGGTGAACAGAACAAAGTGGCAGTAAAGAGTGAACGATCGGATATTGAAACGCAAATTCAAGACGTATTAAAGGCGGATGACCGTTGGTATTACGGCTGATAAGATGGAAAAAATATCGAATGAGCACGGCTATTATATATTTCATTTTTTCTTTCATTCAAAATGAATATAGCAACGGAAAAATTAATACGAAACAACATTTTGAACAAATGGAAGTGCTAAAGTCATGTGTAGAATTTAATAAAATTAATAACTCTTGACTGATTTAAATTATACAGTAAGCTTAGAAAGGACAAAAAATACAAGGGTTCTAACATGGAACTGATAAGGAATCGTTATATTGATCCTGCAATGAACCGAACTTCAAAACAAAGAAGTGACTATACTGTTTGCATAAAAAATGGGCAAACACCTCCAAGTCGTATGAATTAGTCGGTTTTATGTTGTTCTTAGTGATCTGGGTGATTTGCGCAAATATATGAAAAACAAGGACTAAACTGTAAAAGACACACAGATTTATAGTGGTTCGGCCAGAACGCGCCTACGTCCACTTTATATGTTATTCTCCTTTTTCTTTCAGATTACAAGTACAAAACTTTGTATACAAGTATATGAAAGTTGTTGGAAAGTTCCTTCCGTGCTTGAGCTCTCAAACTTGTCTGCCATTGTTGTACCCCTGCCCCTCTATTTATAGAGTGAGGCTGGGGGCAGGGGTCTTGGATGTATATAGCTGTTGATGGGCCTGGGCTGAAGCGATCTGGCCTGGCACATCTAGTTCGGCGGAGCTTGGTTCGGTCGTAGCTTGGTGGAGTGTGATTCGGTGGTGTGTAGAGGGTTGGTTCGGTCTTGGTTTGGTTCGGTAGTTGTGGTGAGGGTTGGTCCGGTGGTAGGTGAAGTAGGTTGGTTCGGTGGCATGTGGTTCGGTGGCATGTGGAAGTGGAGTTTGGTTCGGCAGGTAGGGGAGACGAGCTGGTTCGACATTGATGTGGTTTTGGACCGGTGTTGTTTTGGTTCGGCGGATAGGTGGTTCGGTGAGCACGAAAGAGATGTTGGTCCGGTAGCGATGGGATGTGGTTCGGTAGTGGCCTGTGTACCGGATGAGCTTGGGTACCGGATGAAATGGAATGATTGGAGTGGGCAAACCCAGATGGAACTGATGCTTCTTGGTCTCGAGATCTCCTGGGTGAGAATTCACCCAACATTTGCCCCCCAAAGTGGGGCATATGCCTGTATATGTCGCGCTTTGTTTTAGATTATTCATCCTAGGCACTTTCATTCGGCCCCAAGTGTCGAATCTGTTGGTCCGGTCGTATCTGTGCTCGCCTATAAGTAGGGGCCTAGGGCCTTCGTTCAACCTCCATCATACGAGACAGCCGAACCACATAAGTGCCGAATCATTTTTAGTGCCGAATCGTCTTAGTGCCGAATCAGGTGCGTTCTTTTCGTCGAGTGAGGTTTAAAAATTTATTATCGAGCAGATCTTATGCCGAATGAACACTTGTATTGGGAATGCCGAATGTGATATGCCGAATGAACCGTTGCGTTGGGAATGCCGAATGTGATATGCCGAATGAACCGTTGTGTTGGGAATGCCGAATGTGATATGCCGAATGAACCGTTTTGTTGGGAATGCCGAATGAACACTTGTATTGGGAATCATGAGTGAAATCCCGGCCTTACATACACTTGCTTGCTTATATTTCCATACTCCTTGTTCTAACAACATGTCTTTTGCTTTTGTGTATGCAGATAAAATGTCTCAAAAAGTGGAAACCCGATCCGATAAACGGAAGTCCAAGGACAGAGCAGAGTCCTCCATAGTGCCCCCAGTTCGGGCCGAACGTCCTGGGCCTGCTCCGAGATCGCTAGTAGATAGGTATGACCCCTAGGAGCTCCTGAATTCTCCGCCCGATTGTTTTCCTAGCTCCCTCAGGGAGGAGCAGCTTGATGTCATTTCTCGTTCCTTTGGGATTGACAGGGCTCGCATGCTGTTGTCGGGAGATGGAGTGATGCCGTATAATCCCCCTAAAGGATATTTTGCATACAGTAGGTACCATTGCATGTGTGGGGCCATTCCTCCGATCAATGCATGGATAGTCAGCTTCATTACCTATCTGAAGGTGGCCCCTCTCCAGCTTCAGCCCAATTCCTACGCTATTCTGGTGTGCTTATTCGTTATCTTCCAGAGGAGGTATGGGCGCCCTCCTTCTAACCGGGAAATTCGATACTTGTATAATCTGAGAGGCTACAAGAAGGGGTCTCCGTACGTTAGTTTGGAAGCGGCCGTGCCCTTCAAACCGGTCTTTGACTTATACTCAAAGTTAACCATGTTTGAGAAAGAATGGTTTTTCGTCAAGAATGATTCTGTCTCCTTTCGCCTCTTCACTTCTGGCTGTAAGTTGAGCTTTATTTACAATTTCTTTGTCTCGACTGCAGTGATTCTTCTGATATGCTTCTATTTCTTGCTAGCGACAGGTGGCTTTGCAGTCGTAGAAAGTGATTCCCTGGTCCAGATGGCTGCGGAAATAAAGGCCATTTCGGGACGGGACAGGTCGGCTTATTTCTTGATCAGGAATGCTACTCTCCTGGAGCACAACTTGATCCTGCCACACCAGTCCGTGGTTAAGCAGAGAGATACAGCTGAGGAGAAGGCTGCCAAAGCCAAGGAAGGGGCCACAGTGAAAAGTGGCAAGAGGGAACCTTTTACAAAGCCTCCCGTCGTCGGAGGTAAGAAGCTTAAGAAGTCCGATGGTCCCTCTCCTAGCACTTGCCCAATTGCTCCGGGAGAGGAAGATGTGGAGGAAGATAGAGGTGAGGGTGAAGGAGGAGATGGACAGAGCGGTGGTGGCGTTGGTGCCTTAACCTCCGGGCAAGCGGGAGAGATTCATGAGTGGACGGATGATGCTTTCCGTCAAGCTTTTGGGGAGTCGGAGGAAGCCGGTGTGCAATTGGGGGATGAGGACCAAGAAGCAGGTGCTGGTGAGTTTTCTCTTTTTAGCTTTTCATACTTGATCATTCGTTGTTCGTTTAATGGATTTTTTTTTGAATTGGACAGGTGGGGCCTCTAGTCATCATGTTGAGAGCTCCGATCCCGCAGTCAAGTAGATTCGAAGAGCTGGTAGGACGAGGGTGGAGCACTGGTGCAGCTAGTTATTTTATTTGGTCTGCTTGACATTCCTGTATATGCTAGTTCAAAACATTAATGTACTTTCGAGCTGTAATTATGTCATTGAACGACTTTATGTAAGTTTATAACACAAGTTGATTCTGTTATATTTTGACTGCTGTTATTATTTTGATGTGCTGCATAAGAAGGATAACTATGCATATGATGCCTGTGATTTAGTTGTGTTTGATGCTAAGTTCTTGCTTGAAATATAACTTCATGCTTTGCAATGTTAGTGTGATGTACGAATAAGTTATAGTTACATGTTTATGTACAAGAGAAGAGAGTACCGCCCTTCATGTTTTAGTTGCAGGGGGTAGCTTTGAGCGTCTTGTGTAATTGGTCATGGATACAGCTGAGTGCCTTGTTATCCAGTTTGAGGGCTCCGATCCTTATGAGCGAATGTCTCCTAGTCGGTGTCCTGTACTTTAGGGACCATTACAGGATAGGAGAAAAGTATTTAAATGGAATGGAAATATAGGAAAAGTAAAACTTCTAGTCACGGAAGGCCGTCGATGTGCTTAAGTTCGTGGAAAACGGGTTTTGTAGTCACTTTCCCTAGCTGTGGGTCTTGGAGACATTTGTCACCCATCTTACGCCTCCGCGGGGAGTTTTCTTTTTTACCACAGCCGCACTTAAGACACATCGGAGCCGAGATCGCGCACAGTAACTACCCGGGCCATTATGGCCCGTAATCGTGGGTATTATTCGATTTACTGTGGCCGGCTAGCGTGGGTGCCGTCAACCATGAACTACCCCTGGTTGGCCACACCTTATGTTGGGGCTTAAAGTAGGTTCACAGTTGCCGGCGAGCCGAACGCCGTAATGAGCTGCCATCGGCTATAGTCGGCCTTCGTGATGGCTTATAATCGGCTCATTACAGTTGGCTTTAAGGGCAGTCGCGAGCAATGAGTTAACCCGCAGCAGAGGGATGCTGGAGCAAAAGTGTCTCATTGGCGAGTGCATAGAATCGCATAGTACCTGTTAGGCCTTGTCCAGATGAGGCCGTGCCCTGATGTGGCTTGGATGGAGGTGCCATTACACAGAATTTTGTTCAACAGAAAAGGATACAATTAACAAGTAACCAAGATATAAAGGAACAAGTTAAAAAGAGACAAGATTTTTAAAGTGGTTCGACACGAAAATGCCTACGTCCACTGATCCTCTTTGTTAATTCACTTCATATGTGCAGTACAAGTTAAGAAAAGTATCGACGGAGGTGTTGGATGTTCCATGCCCTCTGGAACACCTCTCCGTCCACTGTTGACAAAATATAGGCTCCGTTGCGGAGATCTTTATGAATTACGTAGGGTCCGTCCCAGATTGGGTCTAGTGCTCCTGGGCGCGGGAAAATCCGCTTGAGGACAAGATCTCCTTCTTGTAAGCTGCGATGCTTGACTTTGGAGTTGTATTTTGCTGCGACTTTCTGCTTATGAGCTGCTGCTTTGAGTGCTGCATCGTTTCTTCTCTCCTCAATTAGATCCAAAGACATGAGGAGGAGTTCTTCGTTCTCTTCCGGGTTGTAGTGGATCCTACGGTGAGAGGGCACTATAGTTTCAACTGGGAGCATGGCCTCCGATCCGTATGCCAAAGAGAAGGGAGTATGCCCTGTTGAAGTTTTGTAAGATGTGCGATAGGCCCAAAGTGCCGTAGGAAGTTCGTCCACCCAAGCGCCTTTCGACTTTTCAAGTTTCTTCTTGATTAAGGTTTTGAGGATCTTGTTGATAGCTTCGACTTGTCCGTTTTCTTGAGGATAAGCTACAGATGAGAAGCTTTTGTGAATTCCGTGCTCTTGGCACCAATCGGCGAATTCTTCGCTGTCAAATTGAAGTCCGTTGTCTGATATGATCTTGAGTGGGACTCCGTACCTGCACAGAATATTTTTGATCAAGAAGTTGATAACTTTTGCCGAGGATATTTTATTTAGAGGTTCTGCCTCCACCCATTTGGTGAAATAGTCAACTGCTACTATAGCATATTTGGCTCCGCCTCGGCCCGTTGGCAGTTCGCCAATTAAGTCAATCCCCCATATTGCAAAGGGCCAAGGGTTGGTCATTTGAGTAATCTCATTTGTGGGTAGTCGAGGAATCTTGGCAAATTTCTGACATCTGTCGCATTTCTTGACAAAGTCCAAGGCATCTTTGTTTAAAGTGGGCCAGTAATATCCATATCGGAGTATCTTCTTTGCCAGAGTCTGCCCTCCAGTGTGATCTCCGCAACTTCCTTGATAGATGTTGGATAAGACTTCCCTGGCTTCCCTTCCAGCGATACACCTTAATAAGGGATTGGAGAAGCCGCGCCGATAGAGGATGCCTTCTTGTAATGTATAGCGGGAAGCTTTCCTTAAGAGTTTCTTGATTTCGTTATGCCTGTCGGGCAGTGTGCCATCTTGCAAATATTTTCGGATAGGAGTCATCCAAGTTTCTTCGTCGATTGCAGCTATCAGATTCACTTGCTCGAAACTTGGTGCCATCTGTTTTGAGATGGTTAATGCTCCTAAAATAGTGATGTTTTCCATACTAGCTTGCTTTGCTAGTTCGTCGGCCTCTTGGTTCTCTTCTCGAGGAATGTGTTTGATTAGATAGTGATCCAATTGATTGAGCAGCAGCTTGGTCTTTTTCAGATATGCTGTAAGTCGTTCTCCTCGAGTCTGGAAGTCTCCAAGTATTTGATTTACAATGAGTTGAGAATCACTATGGAGACATAAAGAGCCGACTCCAATCTCCAAGGCCAGTTCTAATCCATCTATCACCGCTTCGTATTCTGCGTCATTGTTGGTGGCAGCGAATTCCAACCTTAGGGCGTAGTGCAGCTTACTTCCCCTGGGGGTGATTATTACAACACCTGCCCCCGAGCCTTATTCGTTTGACGCTCCATCTACGAAGAGATTCCACTTGATATCTTCTGCTATTTCAGATCGGTACTTACCTTCGTTAGTAGTGAATTCGGCAATGAAATCAGCTATGGCCTGCCCCTTGATAGCGGTGCGAGGATGGTAAGTGATATCATATTGACTTAGTTCGATGCACCACTTAAGTAATCGCCCAGAAGTGTCGGGGCGATGGAGCACTTGCCTTAGCGGTTGATCGGTTAAAACTCTGATGGAATGAGACTGGAAATAGTGTCGCAGTTTCCATGACGTGATGAGCAAATAGTATGCTAGCTTTTCAAGTTTAGGGTATCTGGCTTCTGCCCCTATGAATCTCTTGCTTACAAAGTATACAGGTCGCTGCGCGTGGTTGTCTTCTCTCACCAAAGCGGCGCTCAAGGCGTGGGACGATACAGCAAGGTATATGTATAGTTCCTCGCCTTCATTTGGAGTTGAGAGCACTGGTGGTCTCTGGAGGTGTCCGATTAAGTTAACGAAGGCTGTCGAGCATTCGTCAGTCCATTCGAACTTTCCTTTGTCTTTCTTTAGAGCTTCGAAGAATGGGATGCATTTGTCGGTTGCTTTAGAGATGAACCTACTTAGGGCGGCCACTTTCCCGTTTAGGCTTTGCATCTCTCTTCGAGTGGATGGTATCTTGATATCTTGCAAAGCTCGAACTTGTTCGGGGTTTGCTTCAATCCCCCTGGCATGAACGATGAATTCCAAGAACTTTCCCGATGATACTCCAAAGGAGCACTTTAGAGGGTTCAATTTCATTCCATATTGGCGAAGTACTTGAAACATCTCGTCCAAGTGGTTTATATGATCGTTGGCTTTCCTCGATTTTACCAGCATGTCATCCACATAAACTTCCATAGTTTGTCCTATTAGTTCCGCAAACATTTTGTTGACAAGGCGCTGATAAGTAGCTCCGGCGTTTTTAAGTCCAAAAGGCATTACTTTGTAGCAGTATAATCCCCGGTCAGTGATGAAACTAGTGTGGTCTTGATCGGTGGCGTGCATAGGGATCTGGTTATATCCCGAGTATGCATCCATAAAGGATAAGAGTTCGTGCCCGGCAGTGCTGTCCACGAGTTGGTCGATTCGGGGGAGCGGGAAGCAGTCTTTCGGGCAAGCGTCATTTAAGTTGGAGAAATCGATGCATGTTCGCCACTTCCCATTAGCTTTCTTTACCAGTACCGGGTTGGCGATCCATTCCGGGTAGATGGCTTCACGTATGAAATCATTGGCAAGTAAGTTCTTTACTTCTTCCTCTAGGGCTGCTGATCGTTCTGCCCCCATGCTTCTCTTTTTCTACTTTACTGGCACCTTCGTGGGATCGATGTTCAGTACGTGGCATGCTACATCTGGGGAGATTCCTGTCATATCAGCGTGCGTCCATGCAAATACATCCATGTTGTGGCGAAGAAAATCAATGAGTTGATCCTTTAACTCTTCTTTTAGTTGAGATCCGTTCTTCAATAGTCTACTCGAGTCATGTTTGTCTACAGCTACGAATTCCATAGCCTCTGTAGGCTCGGCGGTGGCCTCCTCCTCTTTGTCCCTGGGGTCTAATTCGTTGAAAGGATCACTGGTATATCAAAGAGGAGGGGCTTTCTTTAGTTGCTATGCTTCCAAGCTTTTCATGCAGAGAGTAGTCTCTGCATTTTTTCCTTTATCTTTTCTGCGATTATTGCGAAGTTCAGTCACATAGCAGTCTCGAGCAGCGTCTTGATCTCCCTCCACTTCTCCTATTCCGTTATCTGTTGGAAATTTCATCTTCAGGCACCATGGGGCTAGGACAATTTGAAAGTCGGACAAGGCTGGTCTTCCCAAGAAGGCGTTGTAGGCCGAATGGTTCTCTATTAGTACGAACGTTTGTTTTCGCACAGCGGAGCGGGGATGACTGCCTATTTCGACAAAGAGGTCCAGTTTCCCGAGGGGTAACTTTGCATCTCCAGTGAAACCATGTAGGGGTTTGTTGCAGGGAGATACATCCTTCATTGACAGCTTCATTTTGTCGAAAGCATGCTTGAATAGGATATTTACTAAACTTCCAGTGTCTATTAAAATTCGAAAAACTTTGGCTGGACCGAACCAGGCAGAGATGACCATAGGGTCCATGTGTGGGTACTGTCATCCCTCTAGATCACGCCTATTGAATGTAATGTCGTCACTCTCTTTCCGTTTTGGGTGGCGTTCTTCTGTAACAGAGTTAACGTAGCCTTCATTATCTCTAAGCGACTTGCCGTATCTTTCCATCTCTGCCCAGCTTCTGTCGGCGATGTGTGGTCCTCCTGAGATGGTATGGACCACTATCTTCTCTTGACTAGAGCCTCTGGTGTTGCGATTTCCCTCACTTACTTCTGGGAGGGGTAGCCTAAGATTCTCACTGGCAGGAGTCGAAATCCTGTTCTGGCTCTTCACATAGCGTTCCAGCCTCTTCCTTCTGATGTGTTCTTCAATTAAATCCCGGTGGTGTCATTCATTGGTGTCATGTCCATGGGATTCGTGGAAGCGGCAGAACTTTCCTGACTTGAGTGCGTTATCTGACTCCTTCTTGTGCGGGGGGCGCTTGTATCTAACTTCGTCTTGAGTGGCCAGGAAGATGTTTTCGATCGTTTCATTCAAAGGAGTGTAAGAGTCAAATCTTGGTCCTGGTCGATATAAGCGCTTTTCTCCCTTTTTGCCCCCAGCATTGTCTCTAGAGTCATTTCTTCGAACATCCTTTGCTGCAGCGAGGAACCTGTCTGGAGCCGTCTTGGCCTATTGCCCTGATTGCCTCTCAGTGGCAGCGTCTTCAAGTCTCATATACTGTCCAGCTTCATGAAATAAATCTAGTAACGTAGCTGGTTTTTCTTTGGTTAGTCTTCTAGCAAATTTAGTATCTGGATGTACACCACTGCAGAGGGCCATTAGGACGAGTTTCTCATCGGCGTCTTGGACTGCGGCTACCGCGGCGTTGAATCGGGTTAGATATTGTTGTAATGTCTCTACGGGTTTCTGTTTGATATTAGATAAGGAATAAGCGTCCTTCGGTTGCTGCACATGAATGCGGAACTGACTGATGAACTTTTCTTTCAACATTTCCCATGACCTGATGGACCCTTGGGGTAGGTGGCAGAACCAGGAGGTAGCTAGATCTGCCAAGAATAGTGGGAAGCATTTACATAACACTCCCTCTGTTGCTCCGCTCATGGGCATATGCTGGGTGTATCTCTGTAAGTGTACGAGGGGTTCAGAGGTTCCCTTGTAAGGTTCCATCGTTGGCATTTTCCATTCCCGGGGGGTGATGGCAGTTTCGATATTGCGGGTGAAGGGGCTGGTTACCCTAGCGCCTATTCCCCGATCCCTCTACTCCCGTTGGACGCACTCTCTGAACAATCGCGCCATCCTTTCATCAGAACTTGGGGCGGATAGAAAGGAGTTCGGTTCTTCTCTGCGAGATTGAGTCCGTCCAGACGGCTTGTAGGGATGGTATCGTCTGTCACTCCTAACATTCTCCAAAGGCTGCCTCTGCTCTTCCGGGGGCATGCTGGGGTCAGCCATAGTTGGCCCTTGCCTTGATCTTCCCCTGCTGGGTTCTGTTCTCAGAGCTTCCTCGGATCCAACTTCGGGCTGGACTCCAGCTCTGCCCCGTCTACTGGTGTTTTCATGGTTAGGTAGCATGACAGGCTCAGCTACATCCGACCCCTGCCTGGCACCTCCCCTGTTGGGTTCGGTTCCAAGTGTTTCCTCGGGTCGGAATTCGGGTTGAGTCCGGGCT
This sequence comes from Allium cepa, assembly GCA_030765085.1. Lineage (NCBI taxonomy): Eukaryota > Viridiplantae > Streptophyta > Magnoliopsida > Asparagales > Amaryllidaceae > Allium > Allium cepa. The sequence goes on from CM060931.1 coordinate 473,675,453, forward strand.
CGGCTCCTACCATGGCTATTTCTGTTGTTAACTTCTTCGAAGAAGAAAGGTCTTTGTCGCCTTCCAGATCCTCCAGATTGGGACTCGCCCCATGATTCGGTGTTGCAGTTGGATTCTTCAGCATCCCTTAGGCGTGTCATGAGTTGGTCCACCAAGCCTTCTTGTTGAGATGCGAAGCGGTTAGTTACTTCAGCCACAACCCTGTCTAGATCTGCCCTAGTAATTGGTTGTTCCGTGGCGGGGGCTGTTGGATTTGCCTGATTTTCATCTGGTATTGCTGTTAAAACGGGATGATTCTCTTGATTTGGGGCCACTGGATCTGGGATACTGCTAGTTGCGACGTTCTTTTCTTTGTTAACATCTCTCCTCTGCCTGGAAGTCATGTTGTCGGAGCAAGGAACGATGCTGTGAGGAAGAAGGTTGAGTAGGAGAAGCTGTAGCTTCTAGCTCGGTTCTCAGTGAAAGCACCAAAAATGTTTGCACAAAAAATGGGCAAACACCTCCAAGTCGTATGAATTAGTCGGTTTTATGTTGTTCTTAGTGATCTGGGTGATTTGCGCAAATATATGAAAAACAAGGACTAAACTGTAAAAGACACACAGATTTATAGTGGTTCGGCCAAAACGTGCCTACGTCCACTTTATATGTTATTCTCCATTTTCTTTCAGATTACAAGTACAAAGCTTTGTATACAAGTATATGAAAGTTGTTGGAAAGTTCCTTCCGTGCTTGAGCTCTCAAACTTGTCTGCCATTGTTGTACCCCTGCCCCTCTATTTATAGAGTGAGGCTGGGGGCAGGGGTCTTGGATGTGTATAGCTGCTGATGGGCCTGGGCTGAAGCGATCTGGCCTGGCACATCTAGTTCGGCGGAGCTTGATTCGGTCGTAGCTTGGTGGAGTGTGATTCGGTGGTGTGTAGAGGGTTGGTTCGGTCTTGGTTTGGTTCGGTAGTTGTGGTGAGGGTTGGTCCGGTGGTAGGTGAAGTAGGTTGGTTCGGTGGCTTGTGGTTCGGTGGCATGTGGAAGTGGAGTTTGGTTCGGCAGGTAGGGGAGACGAGCTGGTTCGACATTGATGTGGTTTTGGACCTGTGTTGTTTTGGTTCGGCGGATAAGTGGTTCGGTGAGCACAAAAGAGATGTTGGTCCGGTAGCGATGGGATGTGGTTCGGTAGTGGCCTGTGTACCGGATGAGCTTGGGTACCGGATGAAATGGAACGAATGGAGTGGGCAAACCCAGATGGAGCTGATGCTTCTTTGTCTCGAGATCTCCTGGGTGAGAATTCACCCAACATATACTACAGCGATCAGCACGATGAGACAGTCAAAACGGTATACAGATATCAGTGGTACGATTGAATTATAAAAATTCGAGTTTTTCGCAGCGGAAAATACAGCAAAAACGTAGAAAATAAGATCGACGGAGCTATAGAAATCCAAATTTTGAAAAACGAAAGATGACCCTCACTCAGAGGAGGATTTAGAATTTTTCTAAGTAAAAATATTCTGGTTTGGAAAATATTTTATTTTCAACAATTATTAACTGACTTGAATTTAATAGAATTGCACAAAAAAATAAACTTTCATAAAATCAGATGAAAATTTACCATCTTCTATATTTAAATATACGTATTCCAAATATAAATTTTTATTTTCAAATTTCATTATTAAATATTTCTCCAAAATTCAAGTAAATACGTTAATAAAATAAATAAAAATTAATAAAATTTTACGGGTCGTTACAATAAGCATGACAGTGAGACCACATCTACTACCATCGATGTAGACAAAAAGATCTTGATTCCCTTCGGGAACCACATGGATAGGAGCATTAGTGGGAAGTTCTTTCAATTTCTTAAAAGAAGCTTTGCACTTACCAGACTAAATAAATCGAACGCCTTTCTAGTAAGGCTAGTAAGAGGAAGCACGATGCGGGAAAAGTCCTTGATGAACCGTCGGTAATAACCTACTAGTCCAAAGAAACTGCGAATCTCATAAACGTTCTCTGGCTTTTTCCAATTCTGAATGGCCTCTATCTTCGATGGATTGACAGAAATGCCGTCAGAAGATATAACATGGCCATGGAATTTCACCTTATTCTCCCATAAGTCGCACTTGGAGAATTTGGCTTTAAGTTGATGTTGACGAAGAGTATTCAAAACAATCTTCAAATGATGAGCATGATCGTCCTCAGATTAGAATAGACAAGGATGTCATTAATGAATACAAGGATGAACTTATTGAGATATTCTCGGAATACTTGATTCATAAGACCGACAAAATAAGCTGTAGCGTTCGTCAAACCGAACGGCATAATGAGCCACTCAAATGAAACATAATGAGTGCGGAATGTGGTAAGAGGAATGCCATTCTCCACAACTCATAGCTGATGAAAACCGATGGCAAGGTCAAGTTAATAAAATACCTTAGCACCACTCAACTGATCGAATTCCCGGGCTATGGATACTTATTCTTAATGATTAACTTGTTAAGCTTGCGGTAATCGATGCAAAACCTAAGAGTACCATCAAATTTATTAACAAAGATGACCGTAGCACCCCATGGTGAAGAAATGGACTGAATGAATTGCTTGGCTTCAAGCTCTAATTATTGCGTTTTGAGTTCCTCATTTTCCTTAGTGGATATCCTCGTAGGAGGACGACTAACAGGCTGAGCACCAGGAATGAGATCAATATGGAACACAATTGCCTGCTTGGGTGGCAAACTCAAAATAGGCTCAAATACATCAGCAAAATCACAAAACGACTGGACATTGAGATACATCAACATCGTCTCGAGACTCAAGGGCAAATAAAGATGCTTTGAAATCACCGTCAACAGTCTAAAGAACAAGAGATCGATGATTAGCCGAATTAGGATTCCTAAGATATAGGATCCTTTCAGAACATAGGATTCAGGCTTGATAACATGCAAGTCAATCCATCCCCAAAATCGTATCAAATCCAAGATAGTGAATAATGTGCAGATTCACATGGAAAGAAAAACCATAAAGAATAATCTCAACATCACTACAAAGCGTGCTAAGTGTTGTGGATCCCCCAATAGGATTCACAATCCTCAAAGAAGTAATAAGGCAAGAAACATCTAATGGTATAACATCAACAAGTTCCTTCAATACGAATGAGTGTAAAGAACCAGTATAAAAGAGAACTCGAATAGAACGATCTTGAAATAATATGGAACCTTCAATAATAGAAGGAGAAGTACCTCCGGGTTGAGAAGAACCACTTGAAGCATCCACCACATTAAGCTTGTCTGACTTAGCATTACTAGGAGCAATGGGTCAAGATGAAACCCGATGTCCCTCTTCCTTGCAATAACGGCATACAAGAGGATTGGGACAGTCTCGAATCAAATGATCAGAGGAGCAATAATTGAAACACCCCTTCAGACGAGGAGGTTCTCCATTGGGCCGGGAGCTAGAACCAATAGACTTTTTCTTCTAGTTATGAGGAAAAGACTTAGACTTCTAAAAAGGAAATTTCTTCTTATTGGGGTTCTTACAAACCTTAGTATCATCACTACTATCTCTCTCCTCTCGATTGCTTCAAGGTGAAGCGCCGAGTCAACCAACTCCTTAAATGAAAGCTTAAGCATCAAAGTTTTCTTTAAATATTTCTTGAGGCCAAAGAAAACTTGAGATTCTTCTTATAAGAAGTGCTAATATACTCGAGACCGTACTTGGACAAGGCCTCGAATGAAGATACATACTCGAAAATTGAAGACTTCCCTTGCTTCAACTCAAGGAAGAGACGGGCTAAGAGGGCTTTCTCGGATCATGAATGAACTTAAGTTCAAATCGCTCCCTAAACTGGATCCAAGTAAGAGTAGACTCATCAAGCTCGGCAATAAGAAGCTCATACCAATCAAGGGAACGTTCTTGCAACATACTCGATGCTACAAGAACTCTGTGATGGTCGAAAAGATCCATGCGATAAAGATATGCTCGCATGTAGACCTCAAGGACAGACTCTGAGCCTTTGAAAGGCTTGTGTCTAAGATGAGAGAAATCACTACACATACACACAAAAGTAGACTTACACGAAGGAGACGAAGGAGTAGAAGCTGGAGGCTAAGTAATCCTGAATAACTCCATGAACTGATTGGCAGACATATAAACACCATTTAGATGTGAGCCACTGGACGGCCAGATCAGAATGGTGACCTTGCCTCTTCCAGCCATAAGCTGAAAGTATTAGATAAGATAAGGATTATTCATAGGTTAGATATCATTTATTTAATTATGGAATACTATGTAATTAAAATGCATTCCTAGACGTATTACTAACTTATATCTACCCCTAAGGACACATAAAGGTTAAGGACACGATGATTAAGGAATATGTAACACTAATACTATGCTTTGATGTACCATAATATATGTTCTTTCTACGTTTATCACATTTTGTTTGAACTCAGCTCTGATGTCAAACAATGACTCCCCACCCCAAGACCTACATTAATAAAGAGAATTAAGGAGTAATACTGTCTGTTAATGCTGAGAATAGAGTTGGTTAGGAGCGACCATCCATAGCTTTGTCTTAAACATGTATTTATGTTGATTGGATGCTCTATTTTTTTCGTTTACTTTTCTGAAGTGGATTGATATGCTCAACAAATATTTAATAAAAATACGGTGGCTAATGGATCTATCAAAACAAAATATAACAACAAAAATATAATAGATCACAGGATAGCAACCACACGTATATACATATAAACAGATACATCATAGTACACTACATAGTGATACAACAGTGGTGATACATAAGTCACAATATACACATCGAGTCAAAACGAATGGGTACATATCAATGTTTATAAAACAAATACAAAGCTAACAAAAGGTAGTTAGCAAAAAGTGCATAGCGGAAGCAGCATAGCGGTAATCTATAGCAGGTGACTAACTTGAAATAACTCGGTCTGACCCGTGTATATAAAGTTCACGAGTCAGTCTAGCTTGAATAAACTGATTAGCATATGATAAGAGAAATATTGGGTTAAAGGATAATATTTCTTCTCGAAAGGGAAGAAGTAACATAAAGATATGTCAACTACTAAATATGAGATAATGTCACTAAAATATCATAAGAGGATATCTCGAAAAAGGCATGTTTAATGCTAATATCATATAAACATAAATAATCGCCTCATATCATCGACACGTACAAAACCTAAAATAATGGCTTTCATTAACCATAACTTAAATAGGAAATCAAAAATCTCAAAAATATGTCAAAGAATGGCAATCACAAATAGCTCCTAAAAAGGAGATCATAAATCTCAAGCCAAAAGATGGCAATCACAAATCATTATATGTAGAACTTGATTAAGAGTTCAAAACTCCAAAATGTAATAACCATATAATAATTTCTCAAATGGCTCGAAAGGCCAAATAATCTCAAAATGGCAAAAACATCTGGAAAATCACAAATAACTCATGAAATATCACAAAAGATTGCACGCGCTTAATAAAATGGCCGAAGCTCGCCAAGTGCTGTATCTCAAATAAAGCGCCAACATCCCGAAGGACAAACATCCCAAGGACAAATGACTCGAAGGTCCAGTATTGGCAATCAACCTAAAGGTCCCAAATAAAGTGTCACCAACTTCCAGATAGTAACCAAATCAGTGACAACAGTGCGTCCCATACCACACGTTTTCACTTAACTGTTTGCTATAAGGTAGTTAATTTCACTCTTATGTATAACCTCAATCGATCAAGTCCAGAATTAACCGAAAGATTAAACGCATGTGTCCCATACCAGCTATTTTACTAAATTGTTCAAATTGCTTCTTCATTCGCTTGAAGAGTGCAAAAACATGTAATTTCATATAGAAAATACTTTGATCGAGAAAATTAGTTTTAGAAACAATTTTCGAAATCATTTAGAAAATGAACCTTTGAAATTCTCTTGATTATAGAGAATATTTAATTTTAATAGCTTTAAAAATAATTATATACATCGTAAAATATTTATTTCGAAAGCTATTTTACTATAAAAACCATTTCAAAATCGTTTAGAAAACCCGTGCTCGAAAATAACAGAAATCACTAAAACCGCCATAAAATCAGCATAAGAAATCATCTCAAAAACCTGTCAATCCGATGCATGAATCAACTTAAATGTTGGCTTAACAATTGATAGATTTTATGCCATTCAAAACATTTCAAAATATCACAAAAACAGGTTGCAAAATTCACTAGAACAAGCAGATTAAACAAAAACAGTGCACAAGAGGAAGAGAAATCGAATTGGGCAATTGCACATGCCCAGGTTGACATGTAGGTCGACCTATAAGTCAACCTTCATGTTGCATAGGTCGACCCTAAGACCGACCTTTGCATAGCCTGGGTCGACCTTAAGGTCGACTCCTATGGATGCTTGGTCGACCTTCTGGTCGCGACTTATATAGGCAGTTTTCTACATGCTTCGATTTAAATTTGAGCAAACGTTTCCAGCACTTACAGGATGAATTAGAACATGAAATTTGACATGTAAAATCTGCTACACATGTACAACAATCCGAAAAATTCCGGCATGTATTAATGGAAAGAATAGATAGATATAAGCACAAGAAGAAGGACTATAACACATATTTTATTGTAACTATTCAAGCAAGAAACTTTTGTTTATAGTAAGCAAACATTTAGCAATTTTCAGCATTTCAACATGTTTTAAGCTAGATTTGTGAGTTGTAACTCACTTAGCACGATCTTGAGTTGCAAGATGATGACTTTCTAGTCCAAAGAAGCTTCACTGACCTGTAGAAGCTGAAAGAAGAACATGTAGACAACAAAATAGAAGTTACAGACAACAACTTCTCAAACCGAAAATTGATAAGATGATTTTGGTAATTTTGGTTTTGATTACCTATTAGAGTCTTGATTTACTAATTTCCCTTTTGATTTTGCCTATATTTGGAAGCTAGATTTGAAAACTAAAAAGAGGCATCCATTTTTCTTTCTTTTTAAGTTTTACAGGAAGATGTTAGAATGAGAAGGAGAAACGAACGTACAGTTCGTTTCCAAAGTCTCCCGCTCATTTTAATGGGTTTAGGCTTGAACCAATTACCCAACAGTCTATATAAAAATAATTAATCTAAAAATAAACTAAGTTATTCATGTTTCACTTTATTTACATAATATTTCACCTATTTCTAACCAAATAAATTTATACAACCTATGTTAATGTTTACAAAAAAATGTTTTATAACACATAAAAGATATTTTAGCCATAAAAATTATTTTTCATCATTGAAATACTCATTTAGTTAAATACTATAATTTACACTAATGTTTACATAAAACCCATTTTATTTAAACAAATCAATGTTTTAACAACAAAAATTGCATAAAACCATTTTCTTGTCAAATTAAATATACCAAATTCATTAACATCACTTTTACATCCATATATTATTTATAAACGAAATTTCACCTTTTTATTTATAGTATTTACCATAAAATTTTAATACGCATTAAAATTAATAAAAATCAACATTTGGCAATAATTTCCTAAATTATTGCATCTTATCAAACTAAAACCATATAGTGCTCATTTTTATCACAACCAAACATAATAAAGATTTTGAAACTTTATTTTCAACATTTTACATTCAAAACCCATTGTTTATTCGAAATAAATAATTTTAACAAATTTACATCTCCAATTTATTTTATTTCCCCATTATTAAATTAGAACCACCTTATAATTTAATATCACAGGTAATCACCAAAATCAGGGTTGTTATACTTAGAAAATTTTCATAAAAATTTGACATATGCAAAAAATGGAAAGTCTTTGAATGAGTCTATTGAATTTACGACATACGATAAAATAAAGTGGAAAGCCCCATAGAGGATTGAGTGAGTTTAAGCTTGTTAGAAGATTGTGGAAGTACAATGAAAGTTAAGAATGTGGGTTGTTTATAGCGTCTTCCTTGAAAGATAATGCGAGGTATTTTTTTTCATAAGGGATAGTCTTTAATAAGCCAACTTTCTTTGTCATCAAAATATATAAATTAGGATTAAAATATAATGTTTTCTGTACCCAAAATGTACTAAATATTCCAGGTTAAAGGCAAGTCTTAACAACTTGACCATACTAGCTATCGAAGGTTAAGGGCCTTAAAGCTATCACAAGTTGACCATGCTAGCCATCGAAGGTTGGTGGATGCAGAGTTATCACATGGTGAATATGAGAGCCATCGTAGAATGATTCTTGAGAGCTATCAAATAATGAATATGAAGGCTATCAAAAGATGATTTATACACGCTGTCACATGGTGACTATGAGAGATATCGAAAAATGGTTCTTGAAAACTATCAAATGATAAGTTGTAAGGCTAACAAAGGATGATTTATATAAGCTGTAGCATGGTGACTATGAGAGCCTTCAAAGAATGATTCTTGAGGGCTATCGCACGATGAGTCAGATAGCTATCAAAAGATGATTCGTACGAGTTATCGCTTGGTGATTATAATGCCATCGAAGGTTGAATCAAAGAAGGCTGTCACATGATGATAAAGTAATCTACCAAAGAATAACAACTTAAAGTTATCACATATTGATAAATGCAAAGCTATCCATGTTGGTAAATTAATTTGTCAATTGGTAATACTTATATTTGTTGCATGTTGACTAATATACATAATAACAATATTCCAATATTTATATTGCAAGATGTGATTGGATCATTAACACCACTTCTTAACTAACAAAAGAAGATGTGCCACATGCCACTTCGAACATGTGGCATGTCATCAGATCTTGACCATTTATTTTTGACAAGATGCCATATGTTAAGCATCTAATGTCTCAATGTCTCCATAAATAGACATGTACCTCTACCCTAAAAGGGGTTGAATTCAAGATTCTATTCTTCTTCGTTTTTCATTTTCTTTCAAGGGTGTAAAAGAACTTGAAATTGGGATTTCCATGGTCGTTAAGTCAAATTGAAATCAAAGCTTTGGAATCAAGGACAAATACTTCGAATAATTTACATACTTGATTTCCTTAAAACCCTTGACTTACATATGTGACTATTGAGTTATATGATGAACCAAGGATCTTCTTTCAATTTGAATGTTTGAATTTGTATTAGGCTCAAATTTATGTCTAACATAAAGTGGTGCTTTCATTGAGAGCTGAAATAAAATTTCTTCCTACAAAACCCAACCTATTTCTCCCAAGCTTCGACCATGGTATTTGTCTCAAAAAGGATCATTAGAACCACATTTGAATATCGTAAACCATTGATTAAGTGTTCAACGGTTATAATGAGGAAAGAGAAGTAGACCTAAGGAGATTTGCCTTTTGAAATCTAGAAGAAAAGAAGAGGATCATTCAATATAACTTGAATGAATAGATTTTGAACCCATTCCATGCATGGAAAGTGATAATCTTTGCTTTAGCAAACAAGCTAAATAAGGAAAGGTTAAGTCAAAGGTACAAAAATAATATTAAATCAGAAACGACTTGTCTGCTCAAGCTAGAAGAAACATCCAACTTCAAGCTCAAGGGATAGTTTTCGATATAGAACTAAACTACAACTTCGATAAATTTTCTTGAAAATGGGTATTTTGCACGAACCAATAATTAGAGAAATAATAAAAGAAATATCTTGCAGTTATGAGATATTTTTATAGCATTATTTTTTGTTAAAATATGGAAATGGATTTTTTGCACAGTTTTTGAAACCAACCAAGAATACAACTACCACCTAAAATAAAAGAGAATAATGTGAAGCGTTAAAGAAATTAAAGAAAAGGAATTGATCAAGTTAAATATTTAACAAGACTAGAAATAATAAACAGAAAATGTGACTAACCTGCATTTACTATGCAGATATAGAATAAAAAGTAAAGTAGTTATTATGATAAGTAATGTGTGACAGTTGGACATTGTCCCAAACTAAGACTGTCATATAATATAAGAGAAGTAAGGAGAATTTAGTATCATAATAAAAGAAGATAGACTAGAATAGAAAAGAGATGCTTGCAACTACACTTATAACCTTTAGGTTATAAAAGAAATAAAAGAATATAAAAGTAATAATTGCAAGAATAATTGTAACACGAAGGTTATAATTAAAATGAAAGAAATAGAAGAGGCTTATTTTATCAAACTTAGAACTTGGATTAAGTTAATAAGCAAAATAATAGAAGTGGCCCGTACCTGCAGCATTCCCTTTCAGGTCTAAGACTGATGGTCTCACACATAGGTGGGGCTGGGCTTGCTGATGTGGGTAAATAACTCGCCAAAAAAATAAGAAAAGTAAGTTAAGCACATAGTAAAATACTAGATGTAGGGTCTAATAAAATGGTAAGGCGTGTTTGGAGCAGCCCGAATGTGGATAAAGAGCCTAACGAAGCAGTTCATCGTAGATTTTAGTATAGAAAGAGCACGTCCAACTTAGTTAGTTCGGGCTAGAAGGAAACTTCAACGGGACGTGAGGATACTCTTGGATGACCCTCTGGGGCAGGCTTCGTTAAGCTGCACCCTTGGAGGCAGGTATTTAGGTATTCCATCAAAAGGTGTGCCTTGACTGTTTTTGCATTGCAGGCCTAACTAAGCGAACCTTTGTAGGCAGTCAAAAGTTTGATGATGGAGTAAGATATTTGTATGAAACCATACTCTAGATTGCGAGTAGGTTATAGTGGGCAGGACCCAAAAGGATAGTCACATGCGGAGATCAAGCCATCATCAGTTAGAGCGAGTTCGGGAAAGACTAGAGTTAAACCAATAGGCCAATGATTCTTTCACTATCGAGACATTTTATGAGGGGCACAACCAATTGGATGTTTAGATTGCTTGCAGTAGGGAACAACCATTTACTCTTGAAGGTTCTTTCGATTAGTTGAGGGCTGGCTGTGTGGGGCCATAACCGCGATGAGAACAGAAAAAGACCAAGTAGAATATCTGTGTTGCAGTCCTAACGAAGCGGACCTTTACATATATAGAAAATCCCAGATTGAGTTTTGTACAAGGTAGACCTTGTTGGCGGAATTCAGGGAGCAGGCAGAACGTTTACGTGCACTCCTCAAGGTACGCACTGGGTGGTACATTATGGATGTCCAAACACTAGTATATGCTAGTGCGGCTGCAGTTTCACGTTTTCGTAGCAGACAATGGAACATCTGTATTGTAGGCCTTACAAAGATGTCCTTTACAAATGTAGTTTCAGTACACTCTAGCAGCGTGATGATGGAGCCCTTTTTGAGGAGGATACGGAGGGTACTATGGGTAGTATCTAGGACTGATGCGGTCTTTAGGCATGTAGCTACACACACACACACACACACACACACACATATATATATATATATATTGGTTATTAGGTCTTAATCTACTAAGGATTAGATGGGCACAACTCACGCACAGAGGCGAGAGTATTATAAACCCAGTAAACCTAATATAAAAGAAATTGGAAATAGAATGTAGAATTATGCTTTGATGTGTTTAAATTGTCAATTCACCAGAACTTTAGTTCGGACCCCCTCCTCATAACATCCCACATGTTAGATAGATGGAAGAGATTTTTCTAGCTTTGAGACACTTGCTTAGAAAGTGTTATTACCTTTGTGAGTATTTACTTACTATTATATTTTAGTCAATTCTGCTGTGAGATATTTATATAAGCTCTAATATATTTATGTTTTCCTATTTGCAGGATACCAAATACCCAACCCAGGCTTCCTGGGCTTGGATTTTAGCATTTTTGTGAAAAATCCAGACCCACTGGAATTCGGGTTATTACATTTGGCGTCAGAGCTTAGGCTAGTAGATCATAAGTAGATTAGGAAATATGAGTGAACATATTTGTATATTTGAATAAAATATAAATATATTATGTACTAAAATCCAAATAGTCCCCGGTTATAGATTTTAACATATGGAAAGTTTTTAGAAGTATATTTGTGCATAGTTTGCTAGTTGGATTTAGGATGACCCAAGGATGTTGAGCCCTATGTTATTTCCGATTTATAGTGTACAATAAGCTATGTTTTGAGAGAAGATTGGTATCCATATGTTATAGGAAGTGGGAAAGTACCCTAGGTATAGTAGGGAGAGTATGTTTATTTTGGAAGGAATAAGAGATTTTGGTAAGGAAATAAGATTTCCAAGGTTTAGGAAGAGTATTCCTAGGGTAGTAAGAAGAAAACCACTTAATGTCTAGCCCAATAAAATGAAACTTTTGGAATTGAAAAGTTGAAAAATATAATTGTCAATATGTTTGAGGAAGTAAATATCGGGTTTTTGAAGAAAAAAGTGGTACGAAATTTAAATTGGTTTTTATATGACGTAAATTTTGTTAAAAGTGAAATTCTTTTTGAAGAATTATAGAGCTTGTATAGCTCACTAGTTTATTTATAGGTAAATAAAGATTTTAAATATGTAAACCTAGAGTGTGTTAAGTGTCCAAAACGTAGGTTACAACATTTATTGTTGTCATAGATATTTTCGTAAAAAATAAAGGAAGCATAGATTATGATACTATTATTATAGTAGGTGACTCCCAAAGGAATTTTTTTACATGACATATGGGATTTATTAATATTTATTTTAATTAAATTCATATACTAGTATTTTTGGGTTGTAGTAACGGTGTTTTACGCAACATCTGTTTTGACCCAAATAAGAATGTGTTTTGAAGATAACTTATAAGTATAGAAATAAAGTGGTTTGTAAATATACTTATATTTAAATAAGTATATGGAAATGTTTTCTAGTTTTGAAAATATTAAAACAGTTTGGAAAATGAGTTCTTTTGAAAAAAAGAAGAAGTTGTAAGTTAAATACTAGGAATAATAAATTTCATAGGAAATGTTTATTGTAAGTGAATATAGATTAAATATACTTTAATCTATTGGAATGAAATGAATAATGATATAATTTTCTATGAAACCAAATCATAAATAAAGATGTTTTGTGCAAGTTATCAGGAATACGTAAAAGAGATGTACAAGGTATAGAAAGCACCATATTTTGTATAGCCTATTTCGAATAATTATAAAATAAGTTCCTTGTAATTTCACATAAACCTTTTAAAGAATTCATAGAAGGTTTTAGTGTTAATGGTTTCTCATAAGAGAAAATAGTTCCAATACATTATGGTATATAACCATTAGGTGTAATAACAAATATAATAATTAGAGCCAGTGTTAGTTAAGAGGAATATTATAGAGAGCCTTATTAGGAAAGCTACGCAATGGAAATTTCATATTTTTCCATTGATTATGTGCATTGGTTGCTTGGCTTTGTAGAAAGTCTCCATTTGTAGTAAATTAGAAACTCCTCCAAGATTAGGTAATTGGAAGAGTAGGAAAGTTAAGGGATTTTTAATAAAATAATTGTTCTGATCAACTGCATTTTTCGTAAATTTGAAAATCTATGAAAAGAAGACGTTTTGAAAAACATGTGAGGACATTTTTGAAAGTTAAGAAAAAAATGTTTTAAGGACAAGCAAGACATGTTTTAAAGAAAAATGGTTTGATGAAAAAGTAAATAAGTTTTTTGAAGAAAAAAACTTAGTACACAGTTAAATTTAAAAATCTAATTTTTTATGGAAAGCTATAAAAGTATTTAAAAGGAAAAGAGGAATAAGTCTTGAACTTAGAATTTATAAATTTTCTCTATAGGTTTAGTGAAACACCCCACACCCCTTAGTATATCAAAAAAGGGCACACTAAAGGATATGGTGCATTGTAGGTACAGCTAAAACTTTAGAGAGACTAAAATTCATAAGAAAAATTAATAAAACAGCGGAAACATTTCACTAAAAGTTAACCTGTATAAATAAGTCATAACCAAAACATGTCCCATTAAGAATACCATCTCAGTCACAATATTAGAGTACATAAATAAAATCATCCCTCTCAACAAGTACCGGTACATCCAAAAGCCACATGAAAATAAAAATGAAAAGAAGAAGAAGAATACATGAAGAAAAATTCCACGACTGAATCTCCAAGAAAATTCGAAATCTGCTATCCTTACCACTTCTGGCCTATAGAGGGAGAAGAGAAAAATAGAGGAGTGGGTCAGACTATAAGCCTGGTGAGTGGAAGTAATTACTAGTATTTTTAAGTAAGATAAAGTTAATAGGCTTAACAACAATTATAGAATAAAAGGAAATAAAGGAAAAGATAAAGCTAGAATAAAATACTGTTTGACTATTTGCTTTGACTATTTCGATTGTGTGCACTTGTCTTAGATAACTGATTAGGTTGAAATCCCAATCCTAGTTTAATTAGGCTTAAGTCCTAATTCTACCATTTTGATCGGCCTTCTATCTCTGTTGTGCCGCTGTGAGCTAGTCGCATCCTATGGGTCCTGCAGCAAAAGACATCTGTTTAGCGCTTTGGTACTCAATAGCGACTTATATCACTGCACCGAGGCCACACGCTCGGCGACCGTTAGGCTCACACTATTTATTGCTCCCTCTTTTGACCTCTTACCTACCCTAAACAACATAAGCGTGCCCAGCCTCACCTGAGTGTGTTGTGAGACCATTAGTTCCTGACTGAAGAGGAATGCTACCGGTACGGGTCCTAACAAATAAAATCTAGTTGCGCCCCTTGTCCAAATCCTCTAATTTGGGCTTCTATCTGCTGACCACTTATCTACCCTAAATAGTGTGTCCCAGAATCGCCCAATCTATTATGAGGCCATCATTTCCTGACTAAAGGAAAATGTTGCTGGTATGGTATAGGATCGATTTCACCCTAGAGGAAGGGGGGTGAATAGGGTGATAATGATAATAATAAAAATTAATGCGAATATATATATATATATATATATATATAATAATTGTAGCATAGATAATAACAGGGTAATAAAAGCAGAAAATAGAACAACACAGATTTACCCAGTTTTGGCAAAACCCTGCCTACGTGCTGCCCCCAAGGTTTCTACTAGAAATTAAGTAGTTAGACGCTTACACACGTAAACTTGCGACATCCGCTAATGACTAACCTAACTCTACGCTCAAAACCCTACCACAACTCAGCCATTGAGTTGCGAATTCTTGTACTAGATTATCGTAGTTCGTAACCTAGTCACACCATTGGAAAGTAACACAATTTGAAAAAGAAATTACAAAGTAAAAAAAAAAATTAAACAAAACCCTATTTAATAAATTGTAGCCTAATAAAAATTGAAGACCGACCCAATCGTAATTAAAAGAAGACGTCTCCTATCTTTATTTCTATGTGAAACTTTGGCCATTCCCTTTATTGTGGGAAATTAATGTCTGCCTCTTTTTTCCTTTGCTCATGAATACTAAGGCTTTGTAATTGAATTTAAGCTCCTCTTGTGATAGTGATCGATTGCAGTGGCTATTGCAATGATTGGCTTCATCAATCGATCTCTGGCTTTGACTTCCTTTGACCGCTTCAATTTCTCGTGTTCGACTAAATATAATTTAGTATGTGAATTTTTGCCGTTTACTTGCTCTGTTGTTTTGCTTTGGTTCAACTCGATTCGAGTTATTGATTTGGGATTTAATTTGAATCTTAGCTCTATGATTTTTGCTTCAACTCGCATAAAACTATGCCGATGATGATATGGGAATTTATAGGGATTAAAACCATATAATATGTTCGTATATTTCTGGGTTTAAACATTTCATGATTTTGCTTGGCCATCATTATTTAATCAAACATGGTATTTATTTTTGACCAATTCATTTCATACTCGGTTGGATTTGGTTCTGTCCTTTTCTGGCGTTTGAATTTGTTTCTCGTTCATGACTTCTATGAATTCGGCACTTAAATATTTGAGATACTCTGGACTTTTACTTGTTTAATTCCTTTCTGCTATCACTTGTTCATCTGATTGATTTCACTACAACATTAAAACTGGTTGATCCAACTACACCACTAGATTTTCGAAACTCGACTTGTTAAGTTCGAACTTGTTCATTGTTTCCTTATAACTTCTGATTTTGTTCAGAAGCTTGACTCATGGCTTCACAATTTTTACTGTATATTTGTGTATACCTGAACTGGATGGAGTTTGACTTGTTACCATCTTTTCCACTTTCTGAATGCGTGTGCACCATGCTCTGTCCATCCACGCTAGGCCTTGTTTGTGAGTACCATGTATATACATATATACATGTATGTATATATATATGTACAATCTGATGCTTTGCATTTGAAGTCTCCTCTTTTTCACACTTGTTACTGTACTAGAGTTGTCATGTTGATTTGCTTAATTACATTTCACCTCTTCATGTGAGCATGTTTGAAGCTCTGAAACTTTGTTTCAAGTTAAGTTGTAGTCTGGTGCACAGCGTGGCTTGGTTTCACTTGTGTCTTGTTGCAGCCTTGAGTCATGTGTACATTTGTTTGCGTGTTGTCATGTTGTTCTTCAATGATCTGGTTCCATTTGAACTAACCATCCATGCTGCATTGTGATATTTGTATTTATGCATGTAGTCCTTGTTATTGTGTTCTGGTTTGAAGTCTAGTCCGGTCCGGTCTACATATCTGGGTTGAATGTTGCATTCATGTGTTCATTTGAGTTGAATGTTGGTTGAGTCTGGTTGTTCTTCATATTGAGTTGCTATGTACGTTTGAAGTCATGTTCATGGTGTAGCTTTGATATGCTTCCAGTTGCTTGGAGTTACCATTTTGAGCTGCTTTCTTATTCATTGTCTATATATATATATATATATATCGTGTGTATTACTTGCTACTTCTTCAAGACTGGTTTGTGTGGTTCCTTTGTGTTGAGGTAGTTTCATTGATCTGGTGCACTTTCTTCCACAGTCCTTATGCTTCACTTTGCTAGAACTATTTAGTTCACCACTTTGTTTTAACTGCACTGGCCTGGTCATGTTTTCATTTGAAAAATTTGTTTTCATTTGAAGTTTTTGTTGCCTTATACATTTTGCAGTTTGGACTTGTGATGGTTTGTTGGGTCTGTTTTTTTGTTTTCCTTGACCACCATATATACTTGACGTATTGTTGTCACCACCGCGATCATTGCTGTGAGCTATGATGCTTTGACTCCATTGACTTGTTCATTGTGATATAACTTACTGCATGATTGTTTACATTTGAGATTGTTCTGGCAATCATGTTCATGCCTGAACATTTTACCATGTTGATTTAGAGACTTCATGTTGGTCTTTCTCATTCATTCCTTCAAGTAATGTTCAAGTGTCATGTGTGATCTAGTTGTGTACATTTGTGTCCGCCCATTGCATTGGACTTTTATTCATGTTGGTTGACCACTGACTCTCGTACTTGACCATCCTATTTTTGTATTTCACCTGAGTTGAATCCATTATTTGGTTGGGTTTTACCATTGTTCTCACCTGTCCCTGTAGTTATATCAAGTGTATATCAGTGTGCACGACCTTGTGACATGTATAGTGATACACTGTGCATGTTACAAGCTATTTGTGTAAGATGAATTCAAAAGAAATAAATGACGAACAACCCATAACTGAGGCAAATAACATTTTTAAAAACACACACTTCATTGTACACTGCAAAAATATTTCCTTTGCAATTTTACCGCGTCAGTGTTTATTTTTGCAGATAATTCAGATGTTGGATACAAGCTGGAAACAAAGTTAAAGATCAAATACGAGTGAATGAGGATATGTAGTGAGGTGAACATTGTAAAGCGAAATTTGTGATGTAATCGAAATTGTGTTGCAATTGAAAATGTATATATGTGGTGAGAGCTCAAACTTGTACTATTCAAAATTGTAATAAAATATTTGTTTGAATAAAATATTTGTTTGAATTTAAATTCCGTGTTATTTATTTTATTCAACAAATATTTATTTAATTATGTGAAAATAGTGCAATAATAAATACATTTAAATGAATATATATGTGTGTGTATTATCATCAAACAAAAATCATATACTAGCATATTCAACAATCTCCCCATTTTGATGATAACAAACATATATTAAGATTTTGAATTTACTAAATATATTTGGTCATTGATGAACTCTATTTGCTCCCCCTATTTGAATGCTCCCTCTCTACAACAAAGCTCCCCATCATATATGCATGAAAATAAATAAATACATGCAAATTTACCTAGATGGGAATATGCAAATAAAAAATAACAAAATTTGAATTTTATTTGCCAAAATCTAATTTTTTCTCTCCCCCTTTTGTTATCAGCAAAAGAGTAACAATGTTAGAAAAATAAGGAGAAAGTGATAGACATTAATACGACATAAATACACAATCGAGTATAAACATTAAATTTCAATAAAAAATCAAACAAAAATCATAAATACTCTATTAGGCATATATTCCACTTTAAAGTGATAGGGGTGATGTCGGCATATAAAACCATATAGTTGTGTCTTTTTGTGGTATATTTACATTAGGAATTTGAATACTTACTAACCATGCATAACCGTTAGGACTTTTAAACGAGATTAGTAATATTACAATATGAATTTCAAGCATCTTCTAACCAAACATAACCGTGAGGACTTTTAAATAGGATTAGAATCAACTTATCTATTTAATAATCAGTTTTGATATGTGTTCCATACATGCATAACCATGAGGACTTTTAAATGAGCATGAAAGCACATAAACAAATATTCCAAGTAGTTCACCCATGCATAACTGTAAGGGCTTTTAAATGAGAGCAAATACATTGGATGTTTTTATTGCTAAAAAATAAAATAAAATAAAAAAGAATAATTTCCCGTTTAAAATACCACATTTTGACATATAATATTGAATTTTGATGAGTGATGGTCATTAGAAATATGATAGAAATATAGATGGTTATGGTATTATTACCAATAAAAGTTTTTATAAATCATGTTTAAATTTTTAAAGAAATTTACTAAATATACTGTCTCAAGTCGTAATATATGATTAATATTGACCCCCATCACTTTTTCAATTACTATTTATCTTTTCGATAATTAGTAGGGAGTCAGATTAGTTAATGTAGTCATTAAGATCAAATCCAAAAATAAATATAAAATCAAATTTCTAAAATGTCTGATCTGGAACGAAGTCAACATAAACTATTTTTTGGAAGGATTTTTTTTTAAAAATGGTCTGCTAATTGAAAATAAGTTGAAATGAAAAATATGTAGATATTTTCCCTGAAAATGTGATGCAACTTATGAATGTCTTTACATAAAACACATTTTGCTAGTAATTTTTCTATCAACTTGATTACCAGTGCACTCTGCATCTGAATTTCACTTTAACTCAAGGTTACCATTAGATAGATATCTTTGACCAAATCGTGGAGTGTGTAACAAATACCTTAAAATCCATTTTGCAGCTTTTAAATGAAATTCTTTTGGATTTGAATTGAAACCGTGCAAATAAACAAATAGTGAACATAATGACAAGTCTAGAATCAGTAAAATAAACAAACATATCCACGAGTATCTTGAGTAATCATCAATCAATACAAAACAACATTTCTTACTACCTAAACTTGTAATATCATTAGTCCTAACAAATTTATATGAACTAGTTTAAAGATGAAAAGATGATTAGTCAGCATTTTTGCACAAATCGAAATCAAAATCAACATTTATTTCCTTATCACATAACTGGCTGAATTAAATCAGATTTTGGTGCAGATTTTCACATTTAATATATCGTTCAAGATAAATGTACCGTTACCTGTTTACCTTTACCGATAATTTTTTTGTCGCCTATTATGATTCTGCCACCTTTGTACTAGGCTAAGGAACTTTGATTTGTTGCCCGTCGTGTGCGTGGAATAGCCAGAATCCAGGTACCACTCTTGTTGTTCCTTCGCCTGCCACCACACCTACATGAGGAAAGATTTTTATGACCTATTTGTTTTTATAGGTCCATGATTATTGGTGATAAAAGATTTGAAAAAATATGTTTGAATAGACCCAAGACAATTTATATTTGTTCCTTTTGGCACCCAGATTTGTTTGAGTTTAAGAGATTTTATATTTGTGCCTTTCGAAACCCAAATTGGTATGGTTTTCACATGTTTGGGTCTATTCCAACAATTATTGTGATTGTGTCCAGTTTTTCCACAAATCGTGCTCTTGGGATTGACTTTATTAATTTCACTTCTAACACGTTCAGATTGAGTATACCTAAGTCCTTATCTAACAGTGTTGACATTTTGTTTCCCTAATAACATATTCAGTGATCTTTCTCCTTTGGAAATTTTTTATAAAGTTGTAGACAATTGTTGGATTTGTGTTTTGAGAGAATCATTTTAATTCAATAACAAGGTGCACTTTTTAATTGAATTTTCTCTCTAGTGTTTTTCACTTTCTTTTAAAATCAAAATTTCATTTTCAAGTGATTTAATTTTAATTTTTGATTTTTTAATTTCTTTGTCAAGTGATGGACACCTATCATACTTAGGGCACTTATTTCAATAGTTTTTAACCAATTGATCAAGCTGTTTATTAAACTATATCAAACTATCTCTTTGTGATTCAATTTTAGCATACTTCTTCCTAAGTCTTTCAAAACAGCCATTTACTTCATGAAAATATATAAGTAATTCCAAATAAGTAAGTTTTGATACCTCGCTTGGCTCGTCATCATCACTGTCAGTTGTTTCTCCTTGAAGACACAAATTTCCTTTTTCACTCTCACTGCCAGTGCTTTTATCAGCTTCATCAGTTTCATCCCAAGTATCCGCAAAACTCTCCTTTTCGGTTTCTTTCCTTGGCTGACTCGATTCTGAAGAAAATTTGGCTTGATATGACCGGGTTTATTGCAGTTGTGACAGATGATCTGCTGATCTTCTGAATTGTCTAGAACTTCGACTTTCTGCTTTTCAGTTGTTGATTTAGAGTTGGATTTTCATACTTGTGATTCCACCTTTTGAATCTCTTTACTAATAGTGCTAGTTCGGTTGCTCCATCATCATCGTCGTCATCTTCACTTTACGTTGTTCATTTAAGAGCTATTGATTTCTTTCGCATATCACCTCTTTCACGTTCTTCTTTGAATTTGATTTCTAGCTCGTAAGTGGTGAGATTTCCGATGAGTTCTTCAACTTTGATTTGTTTCAGATCTTTTGATTCTTGAATGGTAGTAACTTTCGCTACAAAATTTCATGGAAGGACCCTGAGGATTTTTCGGACTATTTCTAATTCTATGTATGGTTTTCCAAAAGCTTTTGAATTGTATATGATATTAGAAGGTCATCCATACATCTCTTCGACATTCTCATCATTGGCCATTGTGAAGTTCTCGTATTCGCTACTAACCATGGCAAAGCGAGATTTTTTGACTTGGGAGGTTCCTTCGTGAGTCACTTCAAGTGTGTGTCAAATTTCCTGTGCAGTTAGATAATGTGAGACACTATTAAATTCAATTTGATCTAACGAACAAATAATAGAATTCATAGCTTTAGCATTAGCATTCTGTAGTTTATTTTCAAGATCTGTCTATTGATCCATTGGTTTTTCAATTTCTTGATTATCTACCACTATAGTTGGTGTCTTATATCCTATCTCAACAATATTCCATGCATCTATGTTTTTTATAAAAATTTCATTCTATTTTTCCAGTAAACATATTCACCATTGAACATATGTGGTCTAACTATAGACTAACCCTCAGCAAAAGCATTATTAAAAGAACCCATTTAAAAAATCAAATTTAAACAAAAAAATTGGTTTCTGAAAAAACAAATTTTTAAAACAAAAAATGGTTTTTGTTCCTAGCTCTGATACCACTTGTAGGATCGATTTCACCCTAGAGGGGGGTGAATAGGGTGATACTAATAATAATAAAAATTAATGCGGAAAAATATATAATAATTGCAGCGCAGTTAGTAGCCGAGTAATAAAAGAAGAAAATAGAATAACACAGATTTATCCAGCTTCGGCAAAACCCTACCTATGCGCTGCCCTCCCAAGGTTTCTACTTGAAATTAAGTAGTCAGATGCTTACAAACGTAAACTTGCGACACCCGCTAATGAATAACCTAACTCTACGCTCAAAACCCTGCCACAACTCAGCAACTGAGTTGCGAATTCTCAAACTACACCACCGTAGTTCGCAACCTAGTCACACGACTAGAAAGTAACACGATTTAAAATAGAAATTACAAAATAAAAAAATTAAACAAAACCCTATTTAATAAATTGTAGCTCAATAAAAATTGAAAACCGGCCTAATTGTAATTAAAAGAAGACTTCTCCCCTCTTTTTTTCTATGTAAAACTACGACCTTTCCCTTTATTTTGTGAAATAATGTTTGCTTCTTTTTTTCCTCTGCTCGCAAATACTATGTCTTTGTAATTGAATTGAAGCTCCGCTTGTGATAATGTTCGATGGCAGTGGCTATTGCATTGATTGGCTTCGTCAATCGATCTCTGGATTTGACTTCCTTCGGCTGCTTCAATTTCTCGAGTTCGACTAAATATAATTTGGTATGTGAATTTTTTTCGTTTACTTACTCTGTTGTTTTGCGTTAGTTCGAACTCGATTCGAGTCATTGATTTGGGATTTAATTTGAATCTTGGCTCTATGATTTTTGCTTGAACTCGAATAAAAATATGCCGATGATGATATGGGAATTTATAGGGATTAAAACCTATAATAAGTTCATATATTTCTGGGTTTGAACATTTCAAGATTTTTCTTGGCCATGATTTGGCTAAGCCATGATTTTTTAATCGAACGATGATTTTTATTTTTGACCTGTTCATTTCATACTCGGTTGGATTTTTTTCTGTTTTTTTTCTGGCGCTTGAATTTGTTTCTCGTTTATGACTTCTATGACTTCGGCACTTAAATATTTGAGATACTCTAGACTTTATCTTGTTCAATTCCTTTCTGTTATCACTTGTTCATCTGATTAATTTCACTGCAACATTAAAACTGGGTTGATCGAACTACACCACTGGATTTTCGAAACTTGACTTGTTAAGTTCGAACTTGTCCTTTGTTTCCTTATAACTTCTGATTTTGTTCAAAAGCTTGACTCACAGATTCATAATTTTTACTGTATATTTGTGTATGCTTGAACTGGATGGAGTTTGACTTGTTACCCTCTATTTCATTTTATGAATGCGTGTGTACCACGCTCTGTCCATCCATGCTAGGCCATGTTTGTGAGTCACCATGTACATACATACATGTATGTATGTATATATATGTATATATGTGTGTGTGTATGATCTGATGTTTTGCATTTGAATTCTCCACTGTTGCATACTTGTTACTATGTTAGAGTTGTCATTTTGCTTTGCTTACTTACATTTCACCTGTTCATGTGAGCATGTTTGAAGCTCTAAGACTTTGTTTCGAGTAAAGTTGTGGTCTGATGCACTGTGTGGTTTGGTTTCACTTGAGTCTTGTTGTAGCCTTGAGTCTTGTGTACATTTGTTTGCATGTTATCATATGGATCTTCAATGATCTGGTTCCATTTGAGCTGACAATCCATGCCATGTTGAGGTATTTATATTCATGCATGTTGTCCTTGTTCTTGTGTTCATGTTTGAAGCCTAGTTGTTCTACATATCTGGGTTGAAATGTTGCATTTATGTGTTCATTTGAGTTGATTGTTGGTTGAGTCTAGTTGTTCTTCATATTGAGTTGTTGTGTACGTTTGAAGTTATGTTCATGTTGTAGCTTTGAGTATGCTTCCAATTGCTTTGAGTCTGCTTCCAGTTACCATTTTGAGCTGCTTGCTTATTCACTGTCTACGTATACATATACACATACATACATACATACATACATACATACATACATACATACATACATACATACATACATACATACATACATACATACATACATATATACATACATACATATCGTGTGAGTTACTTGCCACTTCTTCAAGTCAGGTTTGTGTGGTTCCTTTGTTTTGAGGCTGTTTCATTGATCTAGTGCACTTTCTTTCACATTACTTGTGCTTCACTTTGCTATAACTATTCAGTTCACTACTTTGTTTTAACTGCACTGGCCTGGTCATATTTTCACTTGAACATTTTATTTTCATTTGAAGTTTTTGTTGCCTTGTACATTTTGCTGCTTGGACTTGTGATGGTTTGTTGGGTCTATTCTTTGTTTTCCTTGACCACCATATATACTTAAAGTCTTATTGTCACCACTACGATCATTGCTGTGAGTTATGATGCCTTGACACCATTGACTTGTTCATTGTGATATAAATTAATCCCTGATTGTGTACATTTGAGTTTGTTCTGGTGATCGTGTTCATGCCTAAACATTTTACTGTGTTGATTTAGAGACTTCATGTTGGTCTTGTTCATTCATTTCTTTAAGTCTGGTTCAAGTGTCATGTGTGATCTAGTTGTGTACATTTGAGTTCGGCCATTGCATTGGACTTTTATTCATATTGGCTGACCATTGACTCTCATACTTGACCATCCAATTTTAGTTTTGTATTTCACCTGAGTTGAATCCATCATTTGGTTGGGTTTGACCTAGTGCTCACCTGTCCCTACATTTATATCAAGTGCAAATCGGTATGCACGGTCTTGTAACATGTACAATGATACACTGTGCATATTACAAGCTATTCGCGTAAGATGATTTCAAAAGAAATAAATGACGAACAACCCAAATAACTGAGGCAAATAACATTTTCAAAAACATACACTTCATTGTACATTGCAAAAATATTTCTTTTTCAATTTTACTGCGTCAGTGTTTAATTTTGCAGATAATTTAGATGCTAGATAAAAGCTGGAAACAAAGTTGAAGATCAAATATGATTAAATGAGTGATATGTAATGAGGTGAACATTGTAAAATAAAATTTGTGATGTAATCGAAATTGTATTGTAATTGAAAATGTATATTGTGGTGAGAGCTCAAATTTGTGCTAATCAAAATTGTAATGAAACATTTTTTTGAATAAAATATTTGTTTGAATTTAAATTTCGTGTTATTTATTTTATTCAACAAATATTTATTTAATTATATGAAAAATAGTAAAATAACATATACATTTAAATGAATATATATATATATATATATATATATATATATGTTTTGTTATCATCAAACAAAAATCATATACTAGCATATTCAACATACAGATCCTACTTTTATCTTTGCTTATTAACTTATTATAAGTCTTTTAAATAAGCCTCTTCCATTAATTCTGCTCTATTTTCTTATTAACTTATTCTAAGTCTTAAAATAAGCCTCTTTAGTTATCTCTGCTATATTTGCTTATTAACTTAGTGCAAGCCTTTAAAATAAGCCTCTTCTGTTAATTCTGCTCTATTTGCTTAATAACTTAACTCTAAGTCTGAAAGTAAGCCTTTTCTATTCTTTCTGTTTAGTTATAACATACATTATAATATCTCTTTTATCTTATCTTTTTAATTATAACCACTAGTTGCAAACTTGGTTGCAAATGTCAAATTTTCCTATTTCATTCTATATTTTTTTATTACAGTTCTTCTTATTTACATCAAATTTTCTGTAAAATTAGTGTTCTTATATTTTAGTCCATATTAGCGAATTATCCTCTTTTTATTATTTTATTCATGTAAAAGGGATAAAAAGAAATTAACATTCACAGGCTAAATTCTAACGTAAAACGGATGTAAATAAAATTCTAATAACTGTAAATAAATGGATAAAATAGCTAAATAAAAATAGCCGAATAAAATAGACTGAAAAGAACTTTAAAAATTAACTGTAAACAACTTATATAAAAGCAGTCTCAAAATTGTAGAAAAACTACAACTATTAAGAACCCTAATATTTTAATTTACTTAAAAATCTAAAATAATTACTTAAACACTCACCTATGGTCCTAAGCTCTTTTCCTTGGCCTTTACGGATCCACCTTAAAAAAATATTCTATTTTGGGTCCACTCTTAGGCAATGAACCTAGCTGGAGAAAATTTGAACGAGAAAAATAGCTAAGTCTAGGGTCTTATTTATAGTGTCACTTGGGGATTTTAGGCCATTGGATTTGAAGACTAAATTTGGTGCAACCACGTCATAGGCTTGCTGGGAACCGTCGGATGGAAGCACAGAAGCATAAGATTCAAAAGAAATTGAAAAACACGTCACTTAGTCCAATAGAAAACCGCCATGTCAAAAAATAAATCAGCGTTCATTAATTAATCCCATTAATTGATTGCATTGCAAAATTTCTATTTTTGTCGTTTGTGTAAATACATTACACTTTTTGAGAGACTATACTCTCCCACTTAATTGACTTAACAAATTTTTTCCCATTATATAAATCTCAATAGATCTTAATTTTAAATATTTGCATTTCTTAGCAATCAATCATCTTAATTTGCCAAATTTACATCCATATAATTTCCTTTGTTATACATTCTCATTAATGTTAATTATGTCATTGATTCGGCCAATCAATTTATTCTCAACTCTTATCTATATATCAATTGGGTATGTTACACATTTATTTACACTTTTGAATGTGTACAATTAATTAGGATATATGTATATACATATACAATTTAAACTAACCAATCCTATGGTTAATTTTATTCATTCATAGTCAATTTTCTTAATTTATTGATTACTAATTTTAACCATTCCACATTGATTCTTGTCCGTTACAACATTTATTTGTTAACATTTTATCCTCCTTTCTAAATCTTCTGTTTATAAAATTAAAGATTTAAACTTCAAGAATATATATATATATATATATATATATATATATATATATATATTTAACACACGTCAGCAATCTTCTATGCATAGGTAATTTAACACACGTCAACAATCAATCAATCAATCAATTATAATTAATGTAAGTTGCCAATTTCATACGTGTAACTGTTTCTGATGTCAAAACTTTAAACGGTCATAACTTCCTAGTTTGAACTCCGTTTGGAAAATATTATATATGAAAATTAATCAGAAAATTACCACGAACATAATGGTATAAGTTTCGTGACCAAATTCCAATATTTGAAAAATGTCCATTTTTCACAATTGTCTAAGTTTATTAATTATATTTCCATTAATTATTTAGTGTAGAAAAACGTGAGCTGTACTTTAATTTACATGCTTCCTTTAAATTTTCCCTTAATAATAACTTCTTCTATTTTAACTCCTTTCTAATTATTTTTCCCTTGAAATATCGTGGTGTTACATTATCTCCCCTTAAAGGATTTCGTCCTTGAAATCTCCAAAGACGGAAGAATGTAAATAACAACCATCGTCCAAAAACTACATCCATCTACCCATCCATAATCCATTTCTATCATTGACCTTATTTTTTACTAATACAATTTATGATTTATATATGCAAATAGTGTAGTGTCAGTGTCCCTAACTAATGCAAAAGATTAGGCGGTCTACTGATTCAGTCGACCACGTTTTTATGCAATCATATCCATGTCATGTATCCAAATGAATGCATTTTCCTAATGATAACCGATAGTTTTATATGCATGCTATAATCATCATCCAAATGTGTCAATCATATGATAATCGCCTATTTATAACAATCATGGAAAATAAAAATGAAAATGAAAATGTGCACACATCCATATGCATATGCTCTAGTGACTTAGTTAGGCTGATTCCTAAGAGATAATAGTGCCTAGTGTAAGTATATGCGTCCATTAGCATTCACTAACAACCACTTGCAACCACTAGTATCCATCATACATAACATATTCTAATAACATGTTTACATGAAATCCTACCATCCATAAGTAGAGTCCTAAGGTCTACCCTCTCAAAGGATAATAAAGGAAAGAACCTATTCAAAACCAGTGGAAACATGAAATTCAAAATTTACTATCAAAGAGATGTGGATAAGAGGTATGCATTTTCTCCTAATTAAATCAATCTTCTCCGAAGTCTCTCTAACCAATGTAGGGACCAAGTAGCAATCTCTTTGTAGACTCTAACCAATATGAAGGCGACTTGCATGATCTTCCATAATGAGCTTCAAAAGGTATTCCAATGGTAGCTTGAAAACTATTATTATATGCGAATTCCACTCAAGGAAGATGCTCCTTCCAAGTTCTCAAAATCAAGAATACACATCCTCAACCACGCGTGTCTTACCATCTTACTAATATCACTTTACTATTCTTCCATAGTCTACACACATGAAACAACAATCCTAGGTTCTCACTAGCGCCTTTTACTCTTTAGGGAAACTTCTATTATTACTTTCAAAAGTAATCATTGCCAATATCTTACACTTTTCCCTCACACCTAGGAAATGATTCCTATCTACTCCATATTTAAAAGTTTGATTTGGTATTTATTATTTCAAAAACTAAGGCTTCTAAATTTTCAAACATCAAATCCCAAAATTTTTGCCTTTAAAAGTGTTATTTTCAATTTTCTATTAAATTCAAATGTACTTTGTTACTTAACATTTTATCTATCAAGACTTGCATCCTTACAGCTTTTTGAATTTAAATTATTCCCTAAACCTAGAGGGAAAAACTTACAAATTCTACGTTCAAAACTTACTCCTTTTCCTTTAAAAACCTTTACAGCTTTTCATAAAAATTTGGATTTTCAAATTTAATTGTTACTAAGTTTTTCGCTTTCAAAAACTTATTTACTTTTTCACCAAACCATATTTCTTTAAAATATCTTTATAGTGTCCTTACGTGTTTCCAAAACTTCTTCTTATCACACCTAATGGTTTTATACCTTAATGTATTGGACTACTTTCTCTTATGAGAAACTATTAACGCTAAAACCTTCTATAAATCCTTTAAAAGAGGACATCACGTTTATGTGAAATTACAAGGAACTTATTTTATATTTCTCGAAATAGGCTACACAAAATATGGTGCTTCCCATACCTTGTATATCTCTTTCACGTATTCCTTATAACTTGCACAAAACATCTTTATTTGTGGTGCTCACAGTTGAGACACCTTCCCTTCATCATTTTATTCTTACAGTCCTTTGCATAATGACCAACCAATCTATATCTATGAAATTTTCTGTTTTCTTGATCCGCTTCTGAGGTCCTTCCTCTTTCCTCTTGTCCATACCTTCTTGTTCTTCCACTATGGCTTCTTAAAGCTTTCTGGCTTAGGAATCTCTTTAAGCTCTCCCTTCAGCTGCCAAGATGCAGGTTGAACTTTCTATCGGTCCTCCAATCCTAACAATCTAAACATTCGCTCCGTATCCTTAAACCTAGCTCATGCCTCCTTGAAACCCTCTGTGCTAGAAAATGTCTTGCCTTCTAGACTAGCAAAGTCCTTGCATAGCTT
Source organism: Allium cepa (assembly GCA_030765085.1). Taxonomy (NCBI): domain Eukaryota; kingdom Viridiplantae; phylum Streptophyta; class Magnoliopsida; order Asparagales; family Amaryllidaceae; genus Allium; species Allium cepa. The sequence continues at coordinate 473,704,672 of CM060931.1, forward strand.
AGAAAAATTGGCTGCTACAGGTGGATAATGGGATCTTCACATGCTGGTGTTGTATTGGGTGATTACCCTTGCACCTTTGGTACAGTAGCTCTACGGAACCAGTCAGCCGTACTATGTAAAGAAAAGGAAACTTAGGCTCAAAAGAATCGAAAGAAGGTTGAACTGGACTTTGAGGGAATTTTTTATAAAACTCTTTTATATTTGAAAAGCTATTTCCATAACAAGAGTTTCTTTCTGAAAAATACTTCTAGTTTGAAGATATGCTACTTTTCAAAATAGATTAGCTTTTGGAAAAATACTTTATTTTAAAACAAGTTTCTAGGAATTCTGTAACCCTAGGCTATGACACCAAGTGAAACACTCCACACCCCTTCGTATACCAAAAAAGGGTACACTAAAGAATATGGTGCATAATAGGTATTGCTAATACTTTACATAGACTAAGATTCACAAGGAAAATAAATAAAACAGCGGAAACATTTCATTAAAAATTAAACTTTATAAATAAGTCATAACCAAAATATGTCTCATTAAGAATACCATCTCAGTCACAATATCAGGGCACATAAATAAAATCATCCCTCTCAACAAGTACCCGTACATCCAAAAGTCACATGAAAATAAAACTGAAAAGAAGAAGAAGAACACATGAAGAAAAACTCCACGGATGAATCTCTAAAAAAAAATCCAAAATCTACTTTCCTTGCCTCTGTTGGCCTATGGAGGGAAAGGGAAAATAGAGGAGTGGGTCAGACCATATGCCCGGTGAGTGGAAGTAATTACTAGTATTTTTAAGCAAGATAAAGACAATAGACTTAGCAACGGTTCTAGTATAAAAGGAAATAAAGGAAAAGATAAAACTGGAATAAAATACTGTTTGACTATTTGCTTTGATTATTTCGATTGTTCGCACTTGTCTTACATAATTGCTTTGATTAGGTTGAAATTCCAATCCTAGTTTAATTAGGCTAAATTCCTAATTCTACTCTTTTGATCGGCCTTCTATCTTTGTTGTGCCACCGTGAGCCAGTCCCATCCTATAGGTCCCACATCAAAGGGCATCTATTTAGAACTTTGGAACTCAATATTGACTTATATCCTTGCATCGAGGCCGCACGCTCGGCCACCGTCAGGCTCGCACTATCTGTTGCTCCCTCTTTTGACCTTTTACCTACCCTAAATAGCATAAGCGTTCCCAGCCTCTCCTGAGTGTATTGTGAGACCATCGGTTCCTGACTGAAAGGGAATGCTACTAGTACGGGTCCTAACAAACAAAATCTAGTTGCGCCCCTTGTCCAAATCTCCTGATTTGGGCTTCTATCTGTTGACCACTTATCTACCCTAAACAGCGTATGTCCTAGCCCTACCTAATCTATTACGAGACCATCAGTACTTGACTGAAGGGGAATGCTGCAGGCACGGGTCCTACTTCTATCTTTACTTATTAACTTAGTATAAGTCTTTTAAATAAGCCTCTTCCATTAATTCTTCTATATTTGCTTATTAACTTATTCTAAGTCTTTAAAATAAGCCTCTTCAATTATCTCTGCTATATTTGCTTATTAACTTAGTGTAAATATTTAAAATAAGCCTCTTTTGTTAATTCCTCTCTATTTTCTTATTAACTTAAGTCTAAGTCTTAAAATAAGCCTTTTCTGTTCTTTCTATTTAATTATAACCTATGTTATAATTTCTCTTTTATCTTGTCTTTTTAGTTATAACTACTAGTTATAAACTTGCTTGCAAATGTCAAATTTGCCTATTTTAGTCTATATTCCTTTTATTACAATTTTTTTTATTTACATTAATTTTTTTGTAAATTTAGTGTGCTTATATTTTAGTCCATAATAGTGAATTTTCCTTTTTTATTATTTTATTTGCGTAAAAATGAATAAAAAGAAACTAGCATTTACAGGCTAAATTCTAACATAAAACAGATGTAAAAAAATAGAAATAACTGTAAATAACAGTAAATAACTATAAATAAATGAATAAAATAGCTATATAAAAATAGCTGAATAAAATAGACTGAAAAGTACTTTAAAAATTGACTGTAAACAACTTATGTAAAAGCGGTCTCAAAATTGCAGGAAAACTACAACTATTGAGAACCCTATTATTTTAAATTACTTAAAAATCTAAAATAATCACTTAAACACTCACCTGTGGTCCTAAGCTCTTTTCCTTGGCTCTCCCAGATCCACTTCTAGGATATAAAATATTTTAATTAAAAGGATGTTTTACTTAGAATAATATTCTATTTAGGGTCCAACCTCAGACAATGAACCCGAATGGAGAAAATCTGAATGAGAAAAATAGCTAGGTCTAGGGTCTTATTTATAATGTCATTTTGAGATCTCACGCCGTTGGATTTGAAGATTAAATCTGGTTCAACCACGTCATAGGCTCGTTGGGAACCGTCAGTTGGAAGCACAGACACACAGGATTCAAATGATCAAAAACACGTCACTCGGTCCAATAGAAAACCGCCACGTCAGAAAATAAATTAGCATTCAGTAATTATTCCCATTAATTGATTGCATTGCACAATTTCCATTTTTGTTGTTTGTGTGTATAGATTACACTTTTTGAGAGACTATACTCTCCCATTTAATTGACTTTACAAATTGTTTCCCATTCCATAAATCTCATTAGATCTTTATTTTAAATATTTGCATTTGTTAGCAACCAATCCATCTTAATTTTCCAAATTTACATCCATAATAAAAATTTTTTATTATACATTCTCATTAATGTTAATCATGTCATTAATTCAGCCAACAAATTTATTCCCAATCCTTATCTATTCATCAATTAGGTATGTTATATATTTATTTACACTTTTGAGTGTGTACAATTAATTAGGATATATGTATATATACATATATAATTTAAACAAATCAATCCCATGGTTAATTTTATTCATTGATAGTCAATTTTCTTAATTGATTGCTTACTAATTTTAACCATTCCCCATTAATTCTTTTCCATTACAACATTTATTTGTTAACATTTTATCCTCTTTTCTAAAATCTTCTGTTTATAAACATTAAAGTTTTAAACTTCAAGAATATATATTTTATAAACAAATCTGGTTTCCTCATCTTACATGTTTACAATATACGTTAATTTCCAATTAACGTACATTAGTAAATGTTGTAACACATGTTAATTACAATTGCAATGTACATTAATTACTAGTAATGTGCATTTATTATCAATAAATCTTTTTACCATTTCTCTCCTTATACATATGTATATATATTAATACAACACTCTTGTTTCTAATTAATTTCATTAATCAAATTCAAACGTTTAAATAAACAAGTAAGCTATTGAAATAATTCCAAACTTTGTGTATATAATATGTTTCCCCTTTTTAATAAATTCTACCGACTCATTGTTGACTATGTACATATGTAGTTTAACACATATCAGCAATCAACCAATCAATTCTAATTAATGTAAGTTGCCACTTTCATACGTGTACCTATTTATGATGTCAAAACTTCAAACGGTCATAACTTCTTCGTTTGAACTCCATTTGGAAAACATTATATATGAAAATTAATTAGAAAATTACCATGAACATAATGGTATAAGTTTCATGGCCAAATTCCAATATTTGCGAAATGTCCATTTTTCATAGTTGTCTAAGTTTATTAATTATATTTCCATTAATTAATTAGTGTAAAAAAACGTGAGGTGTACTTTAATTTACACGGTTCCTTTAAATTTTCCCTTAATAATAACTTCTTCTATTTTAATTATTTTTCCCATGAAATATCAGGGTGTTACATTTAGGAAATAATTTAAATTCAAAGATTTGTAAAGAGGCAAGTCTAGGAAGATAAAATGTTAAGTAACCAAGTACCTTTGAATTTAATGGAAACTTCAAAGTAACACTTTTAAAGGTAAGAATTTTGGGATTTGATGTTTCAAAAATTTAGAAGCTTTAATTTTTGAAATGAATGATAAATACCAAACCAAACTTTTAAATATGGAGTAGATATGAATCATTTCCTAGGTGTGACGGGAAAAGTATAAGGCTATGTAGGAGACAACAGTGATTACTTTTAGTAGTAATAATAAGTTCCCGTAAAGTGTATAGGCCACTACTGAGAACCTAGGAATGTTGCTTCATGTTTGTAGACTATAGAAGAATAGTGAAGTGATATTAGTAAGATAGCAAGACATATGTGGTTGGGATGGGTAGACCTTAGTTAAGGGAAAATGAAAAGTAAAGGTAAAGAGAAAATTTCCTCAAGCTTAACTGCCTTTTTAGATAGAGACTGCATAGATTGAAATACTTATCCGTTACAGTAAATGAGACTTGGTTGTTCCTTTTTGAGTTTGAAATGGAAGAGATGAATAGATCTTATTCATCGTGAGTAATGCAACATAAGTTAGTAACGAGAATAGGCGGCAGGAGGAGCATATGTGTTACTTGGATTCCTAGAGTAGACCTTTCTATGTTCGAGTGGACATGGTCCTAGGCTCCTAGCCCTAGAGGATAGCTGTGTTTAGCTGCTATATTAAAAGAAAAGTAAAAGCAGTTAAAAGCAACTAAAAGAGAAGTAGTAAAATCTAAAGAAAGTGACGGAAACGTCAATAAAAATAAAATGAGAATTACAAAAGAAAAATACATTTTTTTTGAAAAATTAAGCTTGGAAAAAAAATTTGGAAAGGAATTTTTCTTATATAAATCGTGCTTGGGAAATAAAATAGAGATTTTTATAGAATAGCAGCATAAGTTCCAAGTACGAAAAAAGAGGTGCGAAAAAGTAAAATGGAGAAATGTGTGGTTTTTTCGTTTTCTACCTTCTTTTTGACATAAGGAATCGAGTTTGAAAAATTAGATTTTTTTTGAAATTGGAATATTAAAAGTCGTGTTGTAGGATTTGGATGTAAATTCATTGAACAAGGCCCTATTCAGTAGGAGAGTAAGAAAAATTAGATGAAAAACTTTTTGAGTTTTCAAAAGATTGCATTCATATAAAAATTGCAAATAATTTAGGATGTGTGCGTTATATTTTAAAAAGGAGTTTTTAAAGAAGAAAAACATCCATATAGGAGGTACCGCTTAGAAATTCATGTACATGCATATATTTTATGTTGAGCAACACTTTGCACAAGGACACAGAAGATCGTAAAATTGGATATAGACAAAATGGATGTATTTGATGTGAGGAATTACATAGTTTTACCCTTATCGAATTTTAGGGACGAAATTTCCTAAAGAATGGGAGAATGTCACACCCCGCATTTTTAGATAATTAAATAATCAAATAACGATGGATAGTTAAAATAAGCATTTTTGGAATTGTCAGAATATGGCCTCGAAACTTATACTGTTGTGTTCGTGGCGATTTTCTAATCAATTTTCATATATAACTTTTCAAAATCCGAGTTAATATGAAGAAGTTACGAGAGAAACCAAAATAAAAAAACAAAAAAAACAAAGGGTTAGGTCGGCCTATAGGTCAACCCACAAAAATGTAATGTCGACCCGCAAAAGAACATAGGTTGACCCCCATCCTTCCCAAGTCGACCTGTAGGCCGACTGGCATAGCACTTAGGTCGACCCGCATTTTTGCAGAGCCGAAGTTTGTTCTCTTTTGTTGATTTTATTCAATCGGAGCCGTATGTTGACAGATCTGATGGCTCTAAACGACCCCATTACGTGGTGGCTTCATATCCAATCTGCTAAATCCAACGGTCTGAAATCCCCAAACACCACTATAAATAGGACCCTAGGCCTAGCTATTTTCTCACAATAAGATTTTCTCTCAATTGGGTTCATTTCCTGAGGCTGGACCCTAAATAGAAAATATTTCTAAGGAGAATATCTTTTCAATAAAAATATTAGATGCCTTAGAAGGGGATCCAGGAAGGCCTGGGCAAAGCTAAGGACGACAGGTGAGTGGATTTAAATTATATATCTTTTATGTTTATGATATATAATATCATTAGATTCCCGTTAAATATTTAATTCAGAATTTATTTCAGTAATTAGTTCTACTAATTAGTTATGTTGCAACTGTAAATTTTATAAGAGAAGTGTACTTATATTTAAATGTTATTTATCTAGAAAAAGAAAGAAATCCAATAAATATAAGTAATATTAGGCTTAAAAGCTATAAAGAAAGGCATAAGCCTAAAAGTGAGAAATTTACAATAAATTATGTTAAAAACGGGAGAAATGGATTAAAAAGGGAAAAAGATAAATAACTTGATTTGGAAGTTAGTGATAGATTAGTTGGTCAGTTTAGAAAAGCGAATACATTTTCGTAGTTTAATATTATAAGAACAACGATAAACGTAATTGCAAGAATAAAAGTAAGAAAAATGAAATTAGTGCAAAATAGAGATATTATTGTATTTTTCATTACCCAATAATTAGAGAAACAATAAAAGAAATATCTTGCAATTACGAGTTATTGTTTATAACATTATTTAGTATTTAGATATGGAAATGGAATTTTAGCATAGTTTTTGTAACCAACCAAATAGAATTGAGCTACTTCCTGAAAAAAAAGAATAACGTGAAGAGTTAAAGAAATTAAAGAAGTGGAAATAACCAAGTTAAATATTTGACAAGACTAGAAAAAATAAACAGAAAATGTGACTAGATCTGCATTTACTGCTCAGATAGTGGAATAAAAATTAAAGCAGTTATTATGATAAGTAATTTGTGATTATTGGACGTAGTCCTAAGCTAAGACTGTCATATAATATAAGAGAACTAAAGAGAATTTAGTATCATAATAAATGAAGACAGACTAGAATAGAAAAGAGACACTTGTAATTACATTTATAACATGTAGGTTATAAAAGAAAGAAAAGAGTATAAAAGTAACAATTGCAAGCATATTGTAACACGAAGGTTGTAATTAAAAAGAAAGAAATAGAAGTGGCTTATTTTATCTAACTTAGATCTTGGATTAAGTTAATAAGCAAAATAATTAAAGTGGCTTGTACCGGCAGCATTCCCTTTTAGGTCTAGGACTGATGGTCTCACACATAGGTAGGGCTGGGCTTGCTGATTAGGGTAAACAAGTAGCCAACAGAATAAGATAAGTAAACTAAACGCATAGTAAAAGATTAGACATAGGGTCTAATAAAATGGCAAGGTGTATTTGGAGCAGCCCAAAAGAGAATCTAGATAAAGAGCCTAACAAAGCAATTCATCGTAGATTTTAGTACAGAAAGAGCACTTCCAACTTAGTTAGTTCGGGCTAGAGGAAGTACGGGACTTCAAGGAGACATGAGGATACTCTAGGATGACCCTCTAGGGTAGGCCTAACGAATCTGCACCCCTGAAGGCAGGTCTGTCGGTGTTCCATCAAGAGAGTATACCTTGACTGCTTTTGCATTGTTGGCCTAACGAAGCGGACCTTTGTAGGAAGTCAAAAGGTTGATGATGGAGTAGGATATTCGTATGACACCGTACTTTGGATTGCGAGTAGGTTATAGTGGCCAGGACCCAAAAGGATAGTCTCATGTAGAGATCAAGCCATCACCAGTCAGAGCGAGTTTGAGAAAGACTAGTGTTAAACCAATAGGCTAATGATTCTTTCACTATCAAGACATTGGATGCGGGACACAACCAATTAGTTGTTTAGATTATTTGCAGTAGGGCACAACCATTTAGCTCTTGAAGGGTCTTTCGATTAGTTGAGGGGTAGCTGCGTGGGGCCATAGACACGATGAGAAAAGAGACAGACCAAGTAGAATATCTGTATTGTAGACCTAACGAAGCAGACCTTTACGTATATAGAAAATCCACGACAGAGTTCTATAAAAGGTAGACCTTGTTGGCAGAATTCAGGGAGTAGACAGAATGATTACGTGTAGTCATCAAGGTACGCACTGGATGGTGCATTGTGGATGTCCGGGCACTAGTATAAGCTAGTGCGGATGCATTTTCACGTTTTCCTATTAGAGGACGGAACATCTGTATCGTAGGCCTCACGAACTGTCCTTTACGGATGTAGTTTCAGTACGCTCTAATAACGAGACGATTAAGTCCTTTTCGAGGAGGATACGAAGAGTACTATTGTAACAACCCCCGATTTCGTACCATTCAAATCGACAATAATCCACACATGTCAGACTTGAATGATGCGAAATAACAGATTGTAAATAAATTTGGAGCAAATGAAATCAAATATACAGAATCACAGACACAGAACAAACAGAATAACTCGCAGCGGAATATAAAATAACATAGTAGTTCATGAAGCTACTATAACAGAGTCTCAAACCAAATACATAATGTAGTCTGAAAAACAACAGAATAGAAATCCCAAATACATAGAAGTTCACTAATACATGAGATAAACTAATACAGCTGAAACAGAAGTAGATAAATATGTAGATAAGTAGAAACTCCAGTGAAAGACCAACTCCAGGAAGAGAATCCAAAGCTGTGAATACTCAGGCTGACCCGAGCGTAAAGCAAAACACAAAACACTCGAGTCAGGACAATATATACTTACATAATGTAAACCAACTCAAGTGAACTGTAATAAAGATACAAGTAACTTAAAGGATGCCTGGGACCGCCCATCCTCTAAGGATCCGTTAAACTATTTACTATATAGTAATATTTCGCTATTATACTAATGTCTACAGTAAAATAAACATACTTTTAAATAGCGTTCCGGGCTACCCATATCACCCTTCACACATAATAGTCCCAGTAGTCCATCCAATATCATGCCATCTCCACTCCGGGTGACTGTCAGAGGATACCACACGGGCTACGGGAGAAAGACAAACTCGTAGTAAAGGCTCGGTATGGTAGGTGACACGGCACACAAGGCAATGCCAGGGTAGATATACCAATTACGCACACGGGCTAGTGGTAACGCAGCAGGCACATACGCCCACCCCGAACAACACTCCAAAATCAAGGGGTGCACCCAATTGATCACAATAGTAATAGAATGGTATCGAAGAAGTGTGTTTAGCCAGAGGTGCTACCTCCTTTGGCCCGAGATCGCTCCTGTTTTAGCCACCTTATGCTAACTCACGGGAGTTAGGTCCATGAAATGTACCTTAGGAACGTCGTCACCATCCTACTTCATTTTGGAATCTCCACCGCGCACACAGTTGTTAAAGTGGTTTTCGGTATCGACAGAGAGTATGTCCAAATCCGATCCCGGTTTCTTTAACAACCAATCTTTATTATAACCCATAGTTATAATTTCAAAAATGGTATTTATTTCTCAAAATCCAATATCATTTCAAATCCATTTCAAAATATCAACTTATCATTTCATTTGAAAAACATATTCATTTTTATTCAATTTAAAAATACCATTTCAATTCACATTTCAAAATAGTTCCATTCCAACAAATTACTTCATTTAAATCCTTCAAAAGTGAAGTTATTACATTTAATAATTAAATTATTAAAATTCCAAAATTTTCAACTTTCAAAGTTCATTCATTCACTTAATTTTATCAAAACAGTGAAAATTCAACTTTCGCAGCATTTGGAAATTGCTACAGAAAGTTATATTCAAAACAGTTAAATTTAACAAAAGACAGCGTTTAAAATGCTGTAATAGTGTTACATTAGTTTCAAAGAAAAAACTTAGTTTAATCCAACAATTATATTTTCTATAATTCACTTTTAACTTATAAAATCACATAATTTTACTTTTATAACCATCATTTAATTTTCTTTAATTTCATGATTTCATAAAGTTAAATTTCCATTTAAAAATTCATATTTAACACTAATTCACTTATTAAATTGCAGTGTCCAATTTTAAATTCATTACATTTAAATTTCAACCTAACACTTAAGTTAAAATTCTCAAATATAACTTAGTTTATACTTTTATTTACTTAATTAAAAATTCACTTTTAAGTCAATTCCAAAAGTTCCAATTTTAATTACAATTAAAAATTTCAACTTAAATATTCATTCATTTCACATTTCAACTTTATTAAAATCATTAATATGATATAAAATCAGTTTAAATTCATTTAAATTCAAATTATCATAAATTTATCATGCTTTCATATCCTATTTAATTTCAAATTATAATTAAATCAAATTTCCCAAAATAGCTTACGTTCAAAATTTTCTAACCTTTTCGTTAATTTATTTCACTTGTAATTATTCAGAAAATCAATAATATTTTACCAAAAATCATTTTTAATTAGGTTTAAATCAAAATATTTTAATATTTACATTTCTAAAATAATTTTAAAAATTTTAGAAAAATATATTAACTACGGGTCTGTATATAATTTTCTACACTAGGAAAAGTGATACGGGTAATATATCATTTCAACCCGTAATTTACAAAGAAAAATCCGGGTTTTATCATTTCAAACCCGCAGTCCCAAGTAAATGAAATAAATTTGAAAATCATTCAGGCCTATCATTTCAGCCCACAATGATTTTCCCTTATTCTAAAGTCTGTTCGGGTATGTATCATTTCAATCCATAGTGATTCTAATCTAAAGGGAACTTGCAGTGTGATAAACGAATGAAATAACAGAACAACATAATATAACAGTAACAAATGTCATAATAGGTGTTTAAGCATGGGTGAACATCATATAATAGTGACATGGCAAATAATAATATAGTGATGCAGTTTACATATTCACAAGTGATCAATTTACTATTCATATAAGTATAAAACTGTCTGGTGAGAATAACTCACTGTTTTGAGTTGATGACACAACGACGAATTGCACAAACGGGATCTACACAAGCACAAAAGCACGACACAGATACGAATGGAGGAGCCAAGGATTAATTCCCTTGAATACCAATCAAACAAAACAATATAACAATTATAAGGTTTCAGACCAAAAATTCGATAAACTATGTTAGAAATAACTTCATAAAACAAAGCTGAAATGCTTTGCACTTGCTTCCGACATCCCATAGGCTCGACCAGAGGTGGAGTACAGGTCTAAGGCAATGGTTTGGGTCAGGTTTGGGTTGCTAAGGTCGGCCTAACATGAGTTTGTTGATGGCAAAAATTATGGAGATGGAACAACAACACAACAAGGCATAACTACTAACAACATCACAAGTTTCAAGCAAACAAAGCTCGGCCAAGGCTGCTGTGGTCACGGCCTGAGAAGTAGGGTCCACTGTGGTGACGTGGTTGAGGGTGCTGGAGGTGGTGGTGGTCATGTAGGCGGCGGCCATGGGTGGTGGAAGTGGTGGATGTGAAGGCTTGTGCTCGGCTAGGTCAAGATGTTGGAGTTTGGTGAACTTGGTGAAGGAACTACCACCTAAGGTGGTACGGATGGGGATGGTCAGTGAGGAGGAGGTGCTGGTGGCGTGCTCAGGTGGTGGTGGTGGCGGCAGGGGCCGGAGAGGGCATGGCCGATCCTATGATAAAGAAAATCAAGTGCAAATCAAATGAAAAATCAACATGAGTGAACAAAAGGAGATAAAAGAAAATAGAATTTTACCAACTTCTCAAACAAGTGATGGCCGAATTTTTTTCCATAAATTAGGTGAGAAATGATGTACGTGAATGAAGAATGAAGTGGTCGGCTGAAGATGTGGAGAGTTATGGCTAATTGATGGCAGGAGTTTAGGAAAATGAAGAGGTGGGAAAATCAAAAGCCATTGGAAATAAAAGGTCACAAACCCTTTCAATTTACCTTTAATTATTTATAAAAGTTTATATATTCTAAAATAACAATATTATCAGATAAAATTTCGAAACTTTAACAAAATATAAAAATATATATACCATCTATTAATTATATAGAGAAAAATTAAGAAAAAAATAGTTAAAACAGTGAACTAGACAAGAAAATTTGAAAGTAAATGAAATAAATAAAAAAATTCATATGAGCTTGTAAAGTATTTTTAAACATAAATAATAACATAAAACAAAATTTTATTCACAAAATAAATATTTAAAATTTAATTTAAATATAATTTTTAATGCAGAAAATAGCAAAAAAAGGGGAAAACGGCCCTTAAAAATAGGAAATCAATACAGTAAATTTTGGAAAAATTCTATTATTATTTTTAAAATATTTAGAGATGAAATTTCACAAATAAAACAAATTTAAAATAAAATAAAGAAATTTAAAATGAAGAAAATGGCAGAAAATTAGAAAACAGCCTTTAAAAATAGAAAATAAATACAGTAAATTTTGCAAAAATTACATTATCATTTTAAAAATGTTTAGAAATGATATCACACAAATAAACAAATTTAAATTAATTTCAAAATGAAATAAAGTCAAATTTAAATATATAGTCAAAATCTAGGGTTGTTACACTCTCCCCCACTCAAATCTTTTCGTCCTCGAAAAGAACGGAAAGGAAAAATAAAGAGAAACATGATAGAGAAACAAAATAGTACCTGAAACGAATAGTTCCGGATTCGAAGCATGAATGCTCTCCTCCGTTTCCCAAGTACAATCTCGATCATCAGTACTCCACTGTACTTTGACCAGATTGATAGATTTTCTTCTGAGCTGCTTCGTATCTCTATCGACAATACGAAGTGGCTTCCTCTCAACAGTCAGGTTAGGCTCAATATCCAAACTATCAAGAGCAGAAGGCTGGACAATAAGAGATGGATCATGGAGACGACGGCGAAGATGTGAGACATGGAATACATCATGCACTCCAGAAAGCTTCTCGGGCAAATCCAGACGATAAGCCAAAGAACCAACTCTTTCCATGATGCGGAAAGGACCAATGAACCTGGGAGAAAGCTTCCCTCTACGACCAAAGCGAATGACATTCCTCAAGGGAGAAACCTTAAGGAACACCTGATCACCAACAGCAAATTCCAAATTTCACCTACGCCTATCAGCATATTTGTTCTGTCTATCCTGAGCGACTCTCAACCTCTTCTTAATCTCCTCAACATTCTCAGAAGCTTCCAAAATCACTTCAGGACCAAGAAACAAACGATTACCGGATTCAATCCAGCAAGATGGAGATCTACAAGGTCGCCCGTATAAAGCAGCAAACAGAGACATTTTGAGACTGGCCTGAATGCAAAGATGGAATGAGATAGATAAAACGATCAAGAATAGACTGAAAACAGAAGATAAGATAATACCTGATAGCTATTATCGTAGGTAAATTCGGCAAGATGGAGATAATCTTCCCAAGATCCTCCAAAATCAAGCACACAAGCACGAAGAAGATCCTCGAGAATCTGATTTACGCTTTCCGTCTGACCGTCGGTCTGAGGATGATAAGCGGTGCTCAGATTCAAACGAGTACCCAAAGATTCCTGAAAAGCCTTCCAGAACTGACTAGTAAAGATAGGGTCACGATCACAAACAATACTGAGTGGAACACCATGGAGACGAACGATCTCTCTCATGTAAATCTCAGATAAACTAGAAGCAGAACGAGTAGACTTGACCGGAATAAAATGAGCAGACTTGGTCAGTCTATCAACAATAACCCAGATACTCTCATTGCCTTTCCGAGTCCTCGGTAAACCATCGATGAAATCCATGGAAACCTGTTTCCACTTCCAATTAGGAATCTCGAGGGGCTGCAACAAACCAGGGGTCTTCTGGTGATCGGCTTTGACTTGCTGACAAGTCGCACACCGACTAACAAAGATAGAGATATCCCTCTTCATCCCCTTCTACCAGTAAAGCCTCTTCATATCCTGATACATCTTCAACACACCAGGATGAATAGAAAGTCTGGATCTATGATTTTCCGGAAGCAACTCCTGTCTTAAACTATCAACCTTCGGAACACAAATCCTGCCATTAATCCGCAAAATCCCTTTGTCATCAATCTGAGCTCCACTACTACCTCTACTACCCCCAACTCTGCTACGAACACTCTCCTTCATCAATCTAAGCATCTCATCCTCATCCTGCTTAGCCATAATTTGATCCAGAAGAGGAGAAGAAGAAACAACAAGCTGACACAACAAAGCCTTCTTCCGACTCAAAGCATCGGCCACAACATTAGCTTTACCGGGAGTATAGTTAATGTCGAGGTCGTAAGAAGCCAGAAACTCAAGCCAACGAACTTGCCTCTGATTCAGATCCTTCTAGGTGAAGATATATCTCAGAGACTGATGATCTGTGAAAAGCTCAAACTTGGTTCCAAGAAGATGATGCCTCCAAAGTTTCAAAGCAAAGACAACAGCAAGTAACTCTAAATCATGAGCAGCATAATTTGCTTCGTGGGTCTTCAACTGACGGCTGGCATAGGAAATAACCATACCATCCTGCATGAGAACAACACCCAAACCCTCACGACTAGCATCAGTATAAACTGTAAATCCCTCACTCCCATTCGGAACAGTAAGAACTGGTGCGGAAGTTAGCTTGCTCTTCAACTCACTGAATGCAGCCTTACACTTATCACTCCAGACAAATCTGGCATTCTTCCGAGTTAAAGCTGTGAGAGGTGCAGCAATCCAAGCAAAATTCTCAATGAATCTCTGGTAGTAACCGGCAAGGCCTAGAAAACTACGAATATCATTGGAAAAATTGGGGGAAATTAAAACAATAGGAAAAAAATAGAATTATTAAAATGATAGAGAAAGAGAAAAAAGAAAGACTTACATTGATCGCAGCAATCTTAACTGGATCAACAGAGACTCCATTACTAGAAACAATATGCCCGAGATAACGGACTACATCCTTCCAGAAATGGCATTTAGAAAATTTAGCCTTTAACTGATGATTTCTGAGAGTCTCAAGAACATATTTCAAATGCGACTTATGCTCATCCTTAGTCTTAGAGAAGACAAGGATATCATCAACAAAGACTAGCACAAATTTATTAAGCACATCATGAAAAACACGATTCTTCAAATCAACAAAGAAAGCAGGAGCATTAGTCAAACCAAAAGGCATGACTAACCATTCATAAAATCCATTCTCAGTGCGGAAAGCAGTTTTGGGAATGCTATCCTCAGCAACTCTGAGCTGATGAAAACCTGTGGTAAGGTCAAGCTGAGAGAAAATAGTTGCACCATGAAGCTGATCAAACATATCATTGATACGAGGCGTAGGATATCTGTTTTTCATAGTGAGCTTGTTCAACTCCCTATAATCAACACACATCCGAAGTGAACCATCAGATTTGGTGACAAAAACTACCGCAGCTCCTCATTCAGAAAAACTGGGCCTAATCAGACCTTTGGAAGATAAGTCTTCAATTTGCTTTCCCATCTCAACCTTCTCGTAGGGTGCTATTCTTCTAGGAGGAAGAACAATAGGTCGAGCACCAGGAATAAGATCAATCCGAAAATCAATTTCCCGCTTCGGAGGTAAAGAAATGACTTTGCCAAATACATCGGGATATAATCTAACCACAGGAGTTGAATCAAGGTCACTGGAAGAAGAATCTAAAGAATAAATAAAGTTGCCAGCAAAATCCTGAGGCATGCGGCACTGAATAATCAAGGAATTCCCTTGATCATCAACAAGCTGAACATACCGGGCTTTACAAGAGATATGAGCATTATGATTCACTAACCAATCCTAACCAAGCAATAAATCAAAAGCATCGAAGCCCAGAATATAAAAATCACCACTAAAGCGATGATCAGAATGGAGAAGTTTCACCTCTCGACAAATCCGATTAAGGTTAGCAGGACCCCCAATAGGATTTGAAACACATAATGGAACAGAAGTATACTCAGGAGAAAGGAGATGTTCAAACTTATCACACAAATCAACAGAAATAAAACTGTGTGAAGCACCAGTATCAAACAACACACGAACAGGATGATGAAATAAAGTAAATGAACCCTGGAGTGTACCTTGGTCATCACTAGAAGCAGGGGCAGGTGGAGGAACTGGAGATGAGGCAGAAGTGACAGCAAATATACCAAAAGGAGTACCCCTCTGCTGGGTAGGGCAATCATTCTTAAAATGACCGGGCTGGAGACAGATATGGCAGAGATCACGTCTAACCGACTGAGCAGGTGGAGGAACTGCAGCACCAGATAATGTGGGACAGCTATTGGCATAGTGCCCTCTCTGATCACACCTAAAGCAAGTGATGGAGGAGAGATCAACTGGTTGCCTCTGAGCAGGGGCAGATGATGAAGATCCCAAACTAGGACGCTTCTGCCAATTCTTCTTCTGCTGCTGAAAATTAGGCTTACGCTTCTTGGAAACTGCAGAGGAAGACTGAGCACCAGAAACAGCAGGACCTTTGGATGTGGGATTCTCATAGCGAATAGCCATATCCATAAGCTGGGTGAAAGAACCATGAACATGAGAAATAAGGCGACTATAATACTCTGGCCAAGCACCAGCAATAAATTTCTCATTCTTCTTAAGAGGAGTATCAATAAGGCCAGGATCGAACTTGGAAAGTTCATTGAATTTCCTCTCATACTCAGCAAAAGACATGGTACCCTGCTTCAGATCCATAAACTCACGATAAAGCTGAGATTTCCCGGCTTCTGGCATCCATTTTGCCACAAAAGCCTCCCTGGAAAAGAGATACAGAAAACAAGCTTAAGATAGATTCAAAGAAAGGAAAAATAGGAACAAAATTAAGATAACCCAAAGGATACCTAAACTGCTCCCAAGTGAGATCAGCCTCGACGGTGTTAGCCGTAACGGACTCCCACCAATCTAAAGCAGAATCATGCAACTGCCAGGCTGCAAGCTGACGCTTTTGAGCATCAGTAATGTCAAGACCAGTAAATATCCTCTCAAGACTCCGCAACCACTGCTGAGCCTCAATGATAATCTCTGAACCGGTGAATGGGGTTCCACCAAGTTGAGAGAATTCCTTACAAAGAACAGTGAACCTGACTGGAGCAACAGGTTGAGGAGCTGGGGCAATACCGCGACCCCTAACTCTGGCATTTCCCCGATTCATCCTGAAAAATATCAAGAATGAATTTAGGATAAGAATAAAGACAAGCCGAAGACAAATTAAGATAATGCAAGATAATACACTGGGATGAATATCTTAAAGAAAGAAAAGATCCTAACAAGATAGATACGAAAGAAAGGAAAGTTAGAAAACATTTGAAAATCCTTTAAAAGCAAGAAAAATTTATATATCAAAATAATCTTTGAAAATCCTTTGTAAACATTTTGAAAAATCATTTTATACTTTGAAAATACGTCTCTCACAAAGATATGATTCTGAGATCGATTTCACTCATTCTAGGGTGGAAATACCCTATCTCTAATGAGTTTTTGCTCCGCAGAGGCAATGGTTGCCAAAACCTCGCTCTGATACCAACTGTAACAACCCCCAATTTCGTACCATTCAAATCGACAATAATCCACACATGTCAGACTTGAATGATGCGAAATAACAGATTGTAAATAAATTTGGAGCAAATGAAATCAAATATACAGAATCACAGACACAGAACAAACAGAATAACTCGCAGCGGAATATAAAATAACATAGTAGTTCATGAAGCAACTATAACAGAGTCTCAAACCAAATACATAATATAGTCTGAAAAACAACAGAATAGAAATCCCAAATACATAGAAGTTCACTAATACATGAGATAAACTAATACAGCTGAAACAGAAGTGATAAATATGTAGATAAGTAGAAACTCCAGTGAAAGACCAGCTCCAGGAAGAGAATCCAAAGCTGTGAATACTCAGGCTGACCCAAGCGTAAAGCAAAACACAAAACACTCGAGTCAGGACAATATATACTTATATAATGTAAACCAACTCAAGTGAACTGTAATAAAGATACAAGTAACTTAAAGGATGCCTGGGACCGCCCATCCTCTAAGGATCCGTTAAACTATTTACTATATAGTAATATTTCGCTATTATACTAATGTCTACAGTAAAATAAACATACTTTTA
The DNA here is from genome assembly GCA_030765085.1 of Allium cepa. NCBI lineage: Eukaryota > Viridiplantae > Streptophyta > Magnoliopsida > Asparagales > Amaryllidaceae > Allium > Allium cepa. The sequence goes on from CM060931.1 coordinate 473,722,483, forward strand.
AATAGCGTTACGGGCTACCCATATCACCCTTCACACATAATAGTCCCAGTAGTCCATTCAATATCATGCCATCTCCACTCCGGGTGACTGTCAGAGGATACCACACGGGCTACGGGAGAAAGACAAACTCGTAGTAAAGGCTCGGTATGGTAGGTGACACGGCACACAAGGCAATGCCAGGGTAGATATACCAATTACGCACACGGGCTGGGGGTAATGCAGCAGCCACATACGCCCACCCCGAACAACACTCTAAAATCAAGGGGTGCACCCAATCGATCACAACAGTAATAGAATGGTATCGAAGAAGTGTGTTCAGCCAGAGGTGCTACCTCCTTTGGCCCGAGATCGCTCCTGTTTTAGCCACCTTATGCTAACTCACGGGAGTTAGGTCCACGAAATGTACCTTAGGAACGTCGTCACCATCCTACTTCATTTTGGAATCTCCACCGCGCACACAGTTGTTAAAGTGGTTTTCGGTATCGACAGAGAGTATGTCCAAATCCGATCCCGGTTTCTTTAACAACCAATCTTTATTATAACCCATAGTTATAATTTCAAAAATGGTATTTATTTCTCAAAATCCAATATCATTTCAAATCCATTTCAAAATATCAACTTATCATTTCATTTGAAAAGCATATTCATTTTTATTCAATTTAAAAATACCATTTCAATTCACATTTCAAAATAGTTCAATTCCAACAAATTACTTCATTTAAATCCTTTAAAAGTGAAGTTATTACATTTAATAATTAAATTATTAAACTTACAAAATTTTCAACTTTCAAAGTTCATTCATTCACTTAATTTTATCAAAACAGTGAAATTCAACTTTCGCAGCATTTGGAAATTGCTACAGAAAGTTATATTCAAAACAGTTAAATTTAACAAAAGACAGCGTTTAAAATGCTGTAATAGTGTTACATTAGTTTCAAAGAAAAAACTTAGTTTAATCCAACAATTATATTTTCTATAATTCACTTTTAACTTATAAAATCACATAATTTTACTTTTATAACCATCATTTAATTTTCTTTAATTTCATGATTTCATAAAGTTAAATTTCCATTTAAAAATTCATATTTAACACTAATTCACTTATTAAATTGCAGTGTCCAATTTTAAATTCATTACATTTAAATTTCAACCTAATACTTAAGTTAAAATTCTCAAAATATAACTTAGTTTATATTTTTATTTACTTAATTAAAAATTCACTTTTAAGTCAATTCCAAAAGTTCCAATTTAAAATTTCAACTTAAATATTCATTAATTTCACACTTCAACTTTATTAAAATCATTAATATGATATAAAATCACTTTAAATTCCTTTAAATTCAAATTATCATAAATTTATCATGCTTTCATATTCTATTTAATTTCAAATTATAATTAAATCAAATTTCCCAAAATAGCTTACATTCAAAATTTTCTAACCTTTTCGTTAATTTATTTCACTTGTAATTATTCAGAAAATCAATAATATTTTACCAAAAATCATTTTTAATTAGGTTTAAATCAAAATATTTTAATATTTACATTTCTAAAATAATTTAAAAATTTTAGAAAAATATATTAACTACGGGTCTGTATATAATTTTCTACACTAGGAAAAGGGATACGGGTAATATATCATTTCAACCTGTAATTTACAAAGAAAAATCCGGGTTTTATCATTTCAAACCCGCAGTCCCAAGTAAATGAAATAAATTTGAAAATCATTCAGGCCTATCATTTCAGCCCATAATGATTTTCCCTTATTCTAAAGTCCGTTCGGGTATGTATCATTTCAACCCATAGTGATTCTAATCTAAAGGGAACTTGCAGTGTGATAAACGGATAAAATAACAGAACAGCATAATATAACAGTAACAAATGTCATAATAGGTGTTTAAGCATGGGTGAACATCATATAATAGTGACATAGCAAATAATAACATAGTGATGCAGTTTACATATTCACAAGTGATCAATTTACTATTCATATAAGTATAAAACTGTCTGGTGAGAATAACTCACTGTTTTGAGTTGATGACACAACGACGAATTGCACAAACGGGATCTACACAAGCACAAAAGCACGACACAGATACGGATGGAGGATCCAAGGATTAATTCCCTTGAATACCAATCAAACAAAACAATATAACAATTATGAGGTTTCAGACCAAAAATTCGATAAACTATGTTAGAAATAACTTCATAAAACAAAGCTGAAATGCTTTGCACTTGCTTCCGACATCCCATAGGCTCGGCCAGAGGTGGAGTACAGGTCTAAGGCAATGGTTTGGGTCAGGTCTGGGTTGCTAAGGTCGGCCTAACATGAGTTTGTTGATGGCAAAAATTATGGAGATGGAACAACAACACAACAAGGCATAACTACTAACAACATCACAAGTTTCAAGCAAACAAAGCTCGGCCAAGGATGCTGTGGTCACGGCCAGAGGAGTAGGGTCCACTGTGGTGACATGGCAGAGGGTACTGGAGGTGCTGGAGGTGGTGGTGGTCATGTAGGTGGCGGCCATGGGTGGTGGAAGTGGTGGATGTGAAGGCTTGTGCTCGGCTCGGTCAAGATGTTGGAGTTTGGTGAACTTGGTGAAGGAACTACCACCTAAGGTGGTACGGATGGGGATGGTCAGTGAGGAGGAGGTGCTGGTGGCGTGCTCAGGTGGTGGTGGTGGCGGCAGGGGCTGGAGAGGGGCATGGCCGATCCTATGATAAAGAAAATCAAGTGCAAATTAAACGAAAAATCAACATAAGTGAACAAAAGGAGATAAAAGAAAATAGAATTTTACCAACTTCTCAAACAAGTGATGGCCGAATTTTTTTCCATAAATTAGGTGAGAAATGATGTACGTGAATGAAGAATGAAGTGGTAGGCTGAAGATGTGGAGAGTTATGGCTAATTGATGGCAAGAGTTTAGGAAAATGAAGAGGTGGGAAAATCAAAAGCCATTGGAAATAAAAGGTCACAAACCCTTTCAATTTAGCTTTAATTATTTATAAAAGTTTATATATTCTGACAATATTATCAGATAAAATTTCGAAACTTTAACAAAATATAAAAATATATATACCATTTATTAATTATATAGAGAAAAATTAAGAAAAAAATAGTTAAAACAGTGAACTAGACAAGAAAATTTGAAAGTAAATGAAAAATAAAAAAATTCATATGAACTTGTAAAGTATTTTTAAACATAAATAATAACATAAAACAAAATTTTATTTACAAAATAAATATTTAAAATTTAATTTAAATATAATTTTTAATGCAGAAAATAGCAAAAAAGGGGAAAACAGCCCTTAAAAATAGGAAATCAATACAGTAAATTTTGGAAAAATTCTATTATTATTTTTAAAATATTTAGAGATGAAATTTCACAAATAAAACAAATTTAAAATAAAATAAAGAAATTTAAAATGAAGAAAATGGCAGAAAATTAGAAAACAGCCTTTAAAAATAGGAAATAAATACAGTAAATTTTGCAAAAATTACATTATCATTTTAAAAATGTTTAGAAATGATATCACACAAATAAACAAATTTAAATTAATTTCAAAATGAAATAAAGTCAAATTTAAATATATAGTCAAAATCTAGGGTTGTTACAACTATGGGTAGTTCCTAGGACCGATGCGGTCTTTACGCATGTAGCTACATATATATATTGGTTATTAGGTCTTAAGCTACTAGGGAGTAGATGGGTTCGATTCACACACAGAGGCGAGAGGATTAGAAACCCAATAAACCTAATATAACAGAAAATGGAAATAGAACGGTATATGTAGAATTATGCTTAGAAGTGTATAATTTGTCCATTCACCAAAACTTTAGTTCTGACCTCCTCCTCATAACATCCCCCAAGTTAGATAGATGGTAGAGATTTTTCCAGCTTTGAGACACTTGCTTAGAAAGTGTTATTATCATGGCGAGTATTTACTTACTATTATATTTTAGTCAGTTCTGCTGTGAGATATTTATATGAGCTCTGATATATTTATCTTTTCCTATTTACAGGATATCAGATATCCAACCTAGGCTTCAGTGGGCTTGGATTTTAGCATTTTTTCGAAAAATCCAGACCCATTGGAATTCAGGTTGTCACAATAGATGTAAATTTTTTTTACTCAAAAGCCATCATATACCATGATTACTCTTTACAATAAAGTTCGCACTTACAAAAAAATGTTCTCAAAATTTATGGCTCTTGAGGATGAAGAAGACTATGATGTTGGTAAACCTGCTTTTTCCTCCCTTCAATTTCCAAAGTGCAAGATTCTAATTCACTAGTTGAGCCAGCTTCCTAGTACAAGATTAGAGAACCTCAAATTTCTTTAAGAGCATAGGGGAATCCATATCAAAAGAAGTGTTGATATCTTTGATAGCTAGAAAGAGCTGGTTTCCTCAATATGTTATTTCTTTTCTTTCTGTGCCAAAAAATGCAATGTCAATTTTTAAGTCAAAAGCAACTGTGACTTCAATTAAATAATCGACATGAGAATCAAATTGAGAAGGCTTAGCAAAATAAAGTTGCATTAATTCTAATTGATCTTTAAACTCTTTTACCTCATTCATTACCATTTCTATTGCAGTGGGGGGATTGACAATATGTTAAATGGCTACGAGAAGGTATTTATTTATTATTTTTCCTCCGTTGACGAATAACATTAAGGGAGTCAGCGTAGTCAATTTAAAACAACATTGCCTTTTCATAGGTTTTGTTAGAACTCTTTAACTACGAAATTTTATGAGATAGCTTGCTTTTATCCTCTCCAAGTGCTTTAATCTTTAGTGAAAGCTCGCTCTTTCGGCTTTAGATCAACTACTAATCTAAGTTCCGAGAATGTTTTAATGAACTTTTTGTTTCACTAATCCTTTACGTTTTGGTTCACTCTAACTTGAGGGCTGTACTTAACCTTGCAAGTTCATCAGATTCACTTTCTAGGGTTGGATCAATCGCATTACTGCCATGCGCCAAATGACCTCGAGACGAAGAAGTGGAACATAAAGGGACCACCTAGTGAGATCTGGCTAGAGTGCGAGTAGAAAAATCTTCTTCGCCTTCGATCAATATAAATTTGTACAACTGACACGCATTCTTATAATTCATTATATTGACTCACAAATCTAAAATGCATTGCTTTAGTTGGGAAATCTTTGCATCATATTCCTGCTGTTGTTAGGAACCAGAAACATAAGTCAAACTTTCAGCTAACCTTGAAATTTCATTATCCTTGGAAGTAATTTTCTCTTCAGGATCCTTAACCATCTCTTCGGGATGATTTCACATAAATGTACTTCTCATACCATTTGTTATTATCGACGTTATTGATGGATGACGAACCAAAAAGAGAATGGGTAGGATGATCTTCCAAGGCCATTGTTAATTTAGATTGATTGCTCTCCAGATGTTGATTAAGGTTAGGATCATCAAGAGATAAGGTTAATTATTCATTCTATACTAGAAAGTGAACAGTATTTAATTCTCAATAAAAGGAAAATAGAAGCAATAATGAAATTTTCATTTGTAGTTAGGAAATAACTAAAAATATTTCATTTATAAGAAATAATAACCATGAAATTAAAATGTTGCTAAGTCTTAGAATGAAGGGCATCTCGGATCTTCTAAAAGGAGGAAGGTGAAAAAGAAAATGTAGTGCTAAAAGGTGTTTTGACACCAAGAGGAGTGTTAACGCAGGGAACCTACGATAATCCCATTCTTAAGGAGGAGGGTTCAGTTCACCATGCAATAGCTTGGCATAATTAGTTTGAATCTAATGAATGAATTGGTCTTTGCAGTCCCTAAGAAATTGAAATCTGGATTTGAAAATTGAGTGTACATGTGGTGAAGGTCATTAAAAAAAACAATATTTTGATAGGCGAGATTTACAAATCAAAGGATGATTTTCTTTAAAAGTCCTTTCTAGTATGATCAATTTACTTAAGTTATCTCTTGACATAGGAGATGAAGAATAAATAAGGGAAAATTAAGAAGCCCGCATATTGATGATAATCGTATTAAAATATAAATTCGACAAACACCATTACAACTTCAACTTAAAAAAAATTAAAAGATATACAACATCAAGGTCCATAAAGAATAGACTCTTTGTAATACTCAATAACAAATCTTCCCCTATTAAACTTAATCTTGTTAGAAGGGAGAGAGTCAATAGTTAAACAGAATGGGGACTCTAGGTAAGTTCCAACATTCTCCAAGGTAGGGGTTCGATCCGCGCAGGTCCAAATACCTCTTGTGGAGATGTCTGATTAAGCCCACAATCATCGCCAAGGAAAGGGAAGTCAATCATGGGAAATCAAACATATACCGGGTATAAACACTCCATGCACTTGACCCTATCCTTAATTAACATCCAAAAGAGGGTAGTCTACTCTACAATTTCTTTGCGAAAGTTGGTTTGACGAAAGTGCGATTTCTGAAGTGAAGGTGAAACTCTTTTGTTTTGAAATTTTTAAGAAACCTTAAGATGTTTTAATAGCATCATATATTTCTCGTTCGAATTGTTTAAATTCTTGCATAACCTCCCCTCTTCTCTATCTTAAAATTTCCTCTCTCTTTTTATCTGATATAATCTCTATGTATTTTCTATTTTTTCTTCTATGCTGAAAATTAAGATATCTTAAGGGCCGTTAACTATAAAGAAAAATGAACTAAAGAATGACGATTGAGAGAAGAAATTACCTATGGAGGAGTCACTGTGAAGTTTGGCCTGAAGGATTAAACCAAAGAGCTTTAGAAGAAGATTGATGTAATCTGCTTGGCTCGAGAGGCGTTGATCCACTAGAGGGATTTGTAAGAGGGGGAGTTTTATCAATCATTAGAAGAAGGGAAATCAGACGTGTGACTCGGGTCTTGTGGAGCTTTAGATCCACCTTGACTCGAGTCTTCATTCCCATCCTTTCTCGATGAATTATTTTAGGTAGAATCAATGACACTATCACCCCGTACTATTGTCATCATCATCGTTCTCATTATAATACTTATCCTCCCTATCACTCCCTGATTCTTCATCATCGTTATCTAATAGAAGATCATCACAGACTATAAATTTAGCAGGGTTGGTAGAAGCCCCATCCTCAAACTTAGAATAATCCTCTTGAATGTGGTCTAAGAGAATATCGAATTTTCTTTTATAGTCTATTCCCATAGCATGATATGCATGGAATTCCTTGTCCGGGCATCAGTAAATGTCATCCCGATAAGCTGTGCATTGGACAAACTTAGAACATTAGTCTTTCTACCACAGGAGAACATCATTCAAGAAGGAAGAATCTTTAGATTTGACTGCATGCAGAGATGACTTCAGCTTGCCAATGGAAAGGTCTTTCTTATCTAACTCTTTTTCCAAAAAGGGAGGCTCAAGCTGAGGTCATTTTAAGATCAGAAATTTCTTGCTGATTCCAAACGAGTGTATCCTTTAAACTTTCACCTCATTCTCTATTTCTTAGGACCTTTTCTTTTCCAAGTCCAAGAGAGCCATAGTTGTAGTCTTTTTAGCAGACAGTGACCCGTTGTCGAATTGGAGGCTATAAATTTGAGCCTCAAAAGTAGATACCTTTCAGAAAGTAAAGAATTCAATTCCCATACTAAAGATATTCTAAGAGGAAAAGGAGGATGATTGTTGAAAATTGAATAAGTGCCTTCCAATTAGTGGAGTCAAAACATAGAATTAGTATTGGAATGATTAACACTTATAACTTATCAAAGTAAAAAGAAGGAGAGAACCCATACTAAGGTCTGCAAAAGATAAGTGAGTTTCTTTCTAGAGTGAAGAAGAAGTTTTCAAGGAGCTTGGAGAAACGGCGACAGAAGAGTGGAGAATGCTCGTTATTAACTCCTTAAAACTTAAAGCATAAGGAATTTCCATCTCGGAAGGAGGAGGAGGAGCATTCTAAAAAGATGGAAAGTTAAGCCCCTAAGCCTGTTGAAGGAAAGCCATGGGGTCATGAAGAGAAGAACTAGTAACATAGATAAACGTGCTTTGAACCGAAAGGTGGCATAGTAGCATCAGTGCTAGACATAAGGGGTAAAGGCAAAGATGAAGCAAGGTCGATCTTCTTAGGCTTCTTAAAGTGAGGCTTAGAGGAAGTAATCACCTCGCTAGAACTTTTCTGTTTCTTTTCCTTGATTGATGCCAGGATATCTTCTGCTATAGAGATACGTGAGGATGAAGTATCTTTAAAGAGTGGTGACTTCCCTATAGCCTTTGATGAAGCAAACGAACCGAAAGTATCATTGCTTGATGACAAGGCGGTAGGGCCAACTAGTTGCACATCTGTTATATGATAAGTGCTAAGAAAAAATTTATCTTCTTTAATGTAAGAAAATAAAAATCGTGAAACCTGGGGAATATCCAGGAGGAGACCAGATGTTGTATTGGCAAGTTTATGGTAAAAATGTCAGGCTTGACAGCAACACGGGTTGCTAGACCAAACCTTTTCTTCTTCATCATTGAGGGCTCGCTTAAAATTCAGTCAGGTGGCTGAACTAGGGCATTCATCCTTAATTTTGCTTCCATAAAAAGTCTCAAGTGACTCCTAGAAAACTCAATGACATCCCGGAATCAGTTGATCTTAGCCAAAACCTTAGGATCAATGTCCTTCGAGTCGATAGCTGACAATGTTAGTAAAAAATTATTGAAGTTAGTATAATAATAAATTGATGAATATAATTAAGGCAAAACAACTAACCGGGAATAGAAAATCTTCTAGTGATGTCTGAAGAAAACATTATACAAAAAAAGAATTGTTGGCTCCAATCCTTGGGTTTGTTAACAAAGTCAGAAATTACTCCAGCGTCGACACAACATATGTAATAAATGGCCCCTTCCAATTGACCCTTCATCTTTTGGAAATTAACTAAAGAACACAAAATGAATGAGGTAAATCTTCCAATTTGAGCTTCTTGAACAATATGACTAGAGGATTGATGTAGCTATAAGAATTAGGGTTTAACTAAATAAGGGAGATTTTGAGGGAAGATAAAATGCTGGATATGATGAGGTTAAAAGGTAGGTAGCAAAAGTGGAAGATATGAATAGGAGAAAGCAAAAAAATCTTTTAAAACGGCATCGATTTTGTTATCAGGAGCTAGAACCCTAACTTCAACTCCTGATATGCCAAAATATCATAGTGCAAAACCCACAAAAATAGGACTAGTAAGAAGTGTAAAACTTCTCTTTTAGAGGATCCATACGCTTAGGGGATTTAGATGAACATTTAAGAAGTTCCTTCTCGCTCCCAATCATGATATCCGTAATGACCTTTAGCGATAACAAAACTTTAATTATAAGAATTAAACTTCATTAACAAGGCATGAACATTTCAAATTATAAACTTCCAGTTCCATAAAAATGGAAAATTCCAATAAGTAAGGTCATTCAAAAAAAGTGAGAAACATAAAATGATCGATACTTTAGCATATTTTCAAAATCAAGATTATTCCACTTTTTAGAAGCTAATGCAGTGCATATACATTTATGATTAATATGCATGATTAATAGACTCCTATTATTATATTGTACGTATGTAGCTATGCACTTAAAACCTCACGAAATCCTCGCTATAACAAATAACGCTTTTCGACCGGCACGCTATTTCAATTTAGCACTATTAAACAGTAAATACGCTTTAAAGCCGCTATTTTCTGCTACGTCCGTAAATCAAGGCTTTTTAGCACCCACTTTAACAATATTAATATAAAAATTGATTTGACTAGTTTTTATTAAACCAAATCAACAAAGTTAGGGTAAAGACCTAATTTTAAGGCATAAGCGCTCAACATAAGTTAGGAATCTATTGTAGTCACCAAATCTAGTCTACATAAATCACGATATTCTTCAGTTTTGTTGTATATGATTAAATAATATTTCTTTTTCATGCGTAGATGATGTGACAATAATAAACTAACATTAAATGTTTGGTTTATGTCTAATGAAGCTTTTTGTACTTCCGTTATTTTTCACTATATCCCCGCTATAACTTTTTGCACCTCCACTGCTATAGAACTGCTAAGTACTTTGGCTTCAAAGGTATGTAGGCATATACTTATACATTTTCTTTAATATTTTTATACTGTAAATATTTTTCATCAATCCTATTATCATTATATTTACAAAAAATGTAAATAAACAAAAATAACGCTCTTGTATATGCCGTGATTCTTTATACAAAAAAGTCATGATCGAATTTGGTTTGTTTTGTGTGATTTGGATTTACTTTTAATTGGTGTGTATAGACTTATTGATTGGATTCGATTGACTTATGTGAATTAAATTAGTTGCTTGAATTTGCTTTCGTGCCACTTTAGTTTTAATATATCTATTGGATTGATGTGATTAATACAAATAGTTTATGTTATCACTTATCATTCTTATCACACTTACATATATTAATGTTATTGCTTTTTCTAAATTGCTTTTACATCTCAGTATTATATATATTATGTAGAACCTTAGTTAGGGGGAGTTTTTTTCAAGGTAGATTTTTGTTAATGACAAAGGAGGGAAATATATAAAATCGAGGCATAGATTAAGGGGGGGTTTAACTCGGGGGGTCATGCCATATTTTATAAACATGGTAGTCATTATTAGAAAGGTGGAAATTGTTAGTACCTTAGGCATTGATTTTGATGACAATAGCCATACGACATTATATAAAACATAAATAATAATTTTTTTATCAAGTTTCATATAGTATATATCGGAGGATATTAGACAGGTGTTAATTAAGAAGACTACAAAATATCAAGTGAAGATTCAAGAGGCTGATATAGAGATTCAAGGGTTAGAGATTGAAAACCTATGGGTATTGAAGAACTCAAGATATTCAGATAAGTTGCAGAGTCAAAGATTATTATTAAAACCCTAATAGCACTTCTTTAATCATTCTCTATTCTTCTTTACAATGATATTTAAATATTCTAAATTTCAAAAATGATTTTCTTGTTTCAAAATGATCTCTCAAAATGACCTTCAAATTATTTTAATTTTTGATTTTACAAGATTATTATATGTTGAAAAATTAACTTTTTAATTAGTTTATACTTTAAATATATTTTTAATCTATTATACTTTGTTATAGTTTTGATTTTATGATTTCTAAATATTTATAAGTATATTATAACATTTATAACTTTGATTTTAAATATATTCACTCATACTTCATTTATATTATTTTATTTCAAAAGAAATTCATATCAAACACTTTATATATTTAAAAATATTTCAAAATAATCTTATAAAGTTTTATTAAGTTTTGATATGATTATAATATGTACAAAATATATTTAAATAAGTTTACAATGTATAAAAATATTTTACAATGTATAAAATTTTCAAAACATTTATTTTGAAAATGTTAGTTTTCAGAATGTAAAGTGATTTGTCGACGTATGGACTGATTTTTTTTCAAAATTCAAACTTGAATTGAAGTGTCTTTTCGTCATATCTCTTCACGAATGGGCATGACTATTGTTTCTCTATAAATAGGGGTTAAACCAACGAAATTTGTTTAACTACTTCCTCATATTTTCTCTCCTCTTTCACTCTCTTGTTTTCTAGAAGAAATTCTACTCAAAGTCATCTCAAATTCAATCAAAATCAAATTCAACTCCACTAATTTGATTCTCTATTGACTACTCTTTGATCACTCTCGTCTCCCTCACTTAAACAAAGATCAAAGTGCTATTCAAGAGGTTATAAGATCATTTGTATTCAAGGTCAAAGATCTGTGTCCGTAAAACTATATCAAATCGTACTCGTATATTGGTGGGTGTGATTACAGCCTGTGTAAATCAACTGGGTGTGTTTGGTGACCCGAAAATTAAAGTGGGTGTGCTTGTGGCCCATGTAAATCAAGTAAGTCTGCCTAGAGCTCAAAAAGTCTGAAGGGTGTGTCTCGTTGCTTTGAAATTGAGATTGTATTGACTTTGCTATTTGAAAAGAAATTTGTACAAGGAATTATATATGACTAGATGTAGGATAACTCCAAACCAGTATAAAATCTTAGTATGCTCTTTCTTTTTTTACTTTTGATGCATTTATATTTTTCTGTGTTTGAATCTGTGATTTTCAATTTCATTGTTTAAACTATAATCCTAAAAGAATTCAAAAAGATTCACCAATATTAGAAAATACTATTCATCCCCTCTAGTGTTAAATTTGCCTTTAGATCCATCTTCTGCTAAATAACTATTTCTACATACTTTAAAATAAAACTTTTAAATCTTAAAAATCATCCAAATACCCATTCTCTTATAAAAACACTATTACCTGACATCCTAACCCGGCTATATTAAGCTGATTGCACAAAGATAGATCCGACTATTATCAAGTTCGGGACCCCGAAGCAATGATTGTAGGACCTGGCAATAGAAACACAGATGGTTATATGAAGCCAGAATTGAACAAAATTGGTAGATAAATAATGTTGGATGCTTGAAGTATGGAATATAGCTCAGACATGTAAAGGGATCAGCATGGCTTGGTAACTTCACAGGGACCAGCATGATTGAATTAGCGAGGGATCGACATATTTGAGTTAGGATAGACTGACATGGTCGAGCAAGAAAGGGATCGACATGGTTTGTTGACTTGGGTAGGCATACTTTAGCTCATAAAGAAGAGCTTGGCATAGATGATTGACTATTGATCGACATGGTTGAGCAAGTAAGTAGTCGTCATGATTAAATAAATAAGGGATCAGCGGAGTCAAGTGAGTATGGTTCAACATAGATTATTAACTTAGAAAGTCATACTTCAACTCATAAAGGAGGGATCGACATATCTTATAAAAGGAGATGGATCAGCATACTTAGGTCCACCATAGAGGGACCGACATGTTCAATTTAGAGGGTTCGACAGAAAGCAGTTCACATATGGAGTTAAATCAAAGATCAATAACTTGAGCTCCAGTTGTCCAAATGACATGGTATTTGTCGCGCTAATATATTTAAGCATGCAGAAGCCGCCATAGGAATTGTTGCCCAAAAATAGACCAATGAAGGGATCGGTACCGATTCCTCTTCATTGGCATTGGGCCTAGCGACACTCTGGTCGGCCCTATGGGTTAGAAGGTCCTATAGGCGAAGTTTCAGAGAGATTGGTAGTCATCTTCACCTACAAATACTAGCCTAAAGGCTCATTCTGAGGTTTTTTACACAACTTGTTACTTTAGTCTTTATTGTAAGCAAGGTTTTTCTATTCCTTGATGCTGTAATCAGATTATTAGTGGATCAATAAAGATAATCTTCTAAGTGGACGTAGGCATACAAGACCGAACCACTGTAAATTTCTATGTTCTTGATTATTGTTTCTGTTAGTGTGATAGTTTTATTCTATTCCTCAGTTTTAATTTTACTTTCTTCATTTACTTCACTACATAGATCTACTCTTGGGTGTTTGTAACCAATTTGGTTGCCAACATTTTGGCGCTTTCATTGAGAAACTTGATTCTCAGCTTGTTAAGATCCCATTTGTTGCTACTGGATTGGCCAAATCCCCTGAAGAAGATCCGTAGTTATCTTCATAAAGTTGCTTATACCACTCAAATTTTCTCAAATCTAAGTAAGGAGATTGATAATGGTGAGACATAATAGATCTACTTCTCAAAATGTGGTGAGACTGCTAGCATTCAGCAAGGAGACCCAAGCAATCAACCTACAAATTTGATTGTTGATCTGGTTGAAGTTCTGAACACTATTGATTCTATAAACAGAGCCGAATTTCATAATCTAATGAGAGAGTTGATGGAAAGTCGTCGACAAATAAATCAACAAATATAGACGAATATCAACCTAATGAACCAGATTACTCAACAGCTGCATGCAAAGGCCACGAGGGATCGCTCCCGCTACTCGACATCGGAAAGTTCAAGCTCGTCGAACAAATATCATAGGCATTGTGACGGCCCTACTTTCTTACTACAGAAAATTGCATCATTTTTAAGAAAGAAAGGGATAGAAAAGAGAAAAGAAAGAAGAGAAGAAAGAAACAACAGCAGAATCTAAACAGCGGAACGAATAAATTAAATTAATAACATAATACATTACATAGTATCATATACATCAGAGATACACAGTTAAAACAACACATACTAGACAGTTATAAACACCTGTCTAGTTATACAACTCAAAGACAATCGACTCAGAGAACACACAGCGGAATACTATATAGCTATACGCGGAAGCCTCCAGCTCCATTGCTCCTCCAGAATTCGTCAAACCAACCTAAAATCCCCAGGCTACTCGTAAAAATTTGAATATCCAAGAGTTTAAGAAAAACAGAATAAACTCCGGGTCAGACGTGGGTCTGGTGTGAGTAAACGGTTAAAGTTGCTTAACTTTTAAAAAAACCTTTTGAAAGACAAGGTATCACGTAAGACTTCCCACACATAAATATGGAAAAGTTTTTACCTTACGCTAACCAAACATTTGATAGGAAATTCAATGATATTATAATAGGTCTATGGTTTTCAAATAAATATGAAATAGCCAAAATTGTTACGTTATTAAATTCCAGCTACTAGCCACAAAAGTGGGTAATACAATCAAATCCGATGGCACTTATTGGATTTTCGATTCCATACAATGGCAGGGCTACTGGGGTACCGCCCGTCACAGTACGTGGCCTAGATCACCGTACCGAGGAGTACGCCCGCTCCCCTACAACACAAAGCGGAACCATTCCTTACTGAACAGTTCCGAATAAGACAACCCCGGTGGATGTAGCTATTCAACCGCCCACACAGCCGAAATAAAGGAACCTCTAGACAGGGGTAAATCTCACTCTCAAGTGGGGGCTACCCACGAAGCCTTGCTGCACCTCCCCTGTTCTAGCCATTCTCGGTTGATGAGGCTTGAGGCTACGATTACCTTTAGTGAACACATCACTTAGAATGCTCATCGTCCACCTGACGATGTTCTGAAAGCATTCAATCCATACAATTTCTTTCCGGGTTCGAACGAAACCGAAGGCATTATCTCGTTACACTCATTTTGGAATCACCCTCAGAGTTAACGACAATAACCCTTGCACTCTGAATCTTCATCTTCACTTGAGATTCACGACCTATCGTTAATTTGGATCGATGTGGTTTTCAGATATCCAAATATGGAAACCCAATCCCGGTCTCATCGAAATCCAAAACGTATCTTTTAGGTCCAAGTTGTTTAAAGTTAAACAATTCAATTCAACTATCTATATACATACAGAATAGATAATTCACAAGTCACAATGGATAACCACATTATCAAAATAAACAGATGATCCATAAGGTAATTCACATCATTATCACAATAGATAATCTATACTACCATCACAAAGCAACCAAGCATTCATACCACACAACATTACTTATCTCATTTCTGAGATTACATCAATTCAAGACAATCAATGTTACCCATTCATACATAAGTAATGATTTACTTAATCACAATATAATTAATTTAAAATGAATTAAATTAACTATCTCTATCTCTAATTAATTTAAAGTGAATTAAATTAATTACTTCATCTCTTAATTAATTTAAAATTAATTAAATTAATTACCTTCATCACAATAAATCTTGCTTACTTATCCATTAATTAAACCAATAATTAATCATCATCCTAATTAATCAACCTTGATTAATTAACTCTTAATCAAGTAATTAATCCTTAATTATTCTTATTAATCATATCAATTAATGAACCTTAAGTAATTACTTCCATTAATTAATTATCTATAATTAATTACATTATTTCTTAATTAATTATATTAATTAGTCACGCTTAAATTAATTGCTTTCAATTAACCAACTTTAATAACTATAAATAGTAATTAATTATTCTTAATTACTTCTTAATTACTTTTAAGAAACCTTTGATTTATTACACCAAGTAATAAACCCTTAATTACTTTACCAAGTAATTATCCATTCAAAATTACTTCCCAATAAGTAATTTCACTTATCTCAATTACCCCCTGTAATTTATTCACCAATTACTTATCTTAAGTAATTAGCCTTATCAAAACTTATTAAGTAAACATACTTAATCATTTATCAAGTGACTTCCTTTTATTAATTAACAAATTAATTAACTTACTTAATCACACTCACCTCATAAATCAAAGTCGAGTAACTCATTCCTTAATTACTCTTTAACCAAATTAATCTTCAATTAACAGATTAATTATCTTCAACTATTAATTAATAAACCTTAATAATTAATCAATTCTTTAATACAAAGTAATTTAATCACTAATTACTTTTATAATTAATTAATTAACCTTAATTAACTAATTAATTATCTCTTAATCATTAATTAATAAAACTTAATTATTAATTAACAACCTTAATTACAAATTAATTAAAATTAATTAATCCTTAACTATAATTAATTAACCTTAAACAATAGTTAATTAATTCTAAATTAACTTGCATTATAGATTAATAATTATTTTAATTATTAATTAAGAAAACCCAATTAAAACTTAATAAAACCTTTATTAAGTATTAATTAATTACTATTTTAATTAACCCTTAATTGCCCAATTAATAAGTAATTATAATTTAATTAATCATTAGTCCTTAATTAAATCCTCATAATTATTAGTTAATTAAATTAATAATTATACTTAATTAATTACTTAATTAATCCTTTAAAATAATGAATTAAAATAATTAATTAAACTTAAAATTCTTATTCAACTTAATTAATTACAAATCATTAACACTTAATTATTATTTAAGATAAAACATTATCCTAAATTAACCTTGAAAAACTTTACTTAACTTAATTCATTAATTAAATTAAAATATAAAGAAATCATTAATTACCTATCTTTAATTATTAATTATCAATCATTAGTTTCAAGTTCATAAATTACTTAAACCCTTAATTGTTAATTAATAAATCATTTTTCATTAATAAAAACATTTTCTTATAAATTTCTTTTTTATATTTCCAAAGTAAGTTTTGAAAATAACATTAAGGTTTTAACTTAAAACATTTAAAACTAATTCACACAAATTCATTCTATATAAACACATCAATTCATATAAATGAATTACAAGTATTTAATTTAACTTAAATTATTTAAAGTTTAAAACTTACTTTATTTTAAATTATAGAATTTGTTTAAGCATTTCAATTTGGGTTCAACCCATATGTACATGAATCCAAGAACCAAGTGCATCATCCTTTCCTTAAAAAAATATTTTGACTTCAAAATTTAGAAGCTGTTTCAGTTTAAAATTTAGAAACTGTTAAAACATAACAGTTAAATCAGCAAGCAAAACCCAGAAACAACGCGAGTT
Source organism: Allium cepa (assembly GCA_030765085.1). Classification (NCBI taxonomy): domain Eukaryota; kingdom Viridiplantae; phylum Streptophyta; class Magnoliopsida; order Asparagales; family Amaryllidaceae; genus Allium; species Allium cepa. The sequence goes on from CM060931.1 coordinate 473,739,810, forward strand.
TCCCTGAGTCATTCACCCAATACACCCGAGACCCACTTGGAGAAAACAAGCAAACCCAAACGAAACATACCCCACTGACACCATCTACCCGTGCAAGTGCACCGGCGCCGGAATCGCCTCCGGCCAACGCCGAACCCACCGCCAAGTCACCCAAGCACCCTACAATCACCTACGATCATCAGAACTCCATTCCTTGCCTCGATTCAAAATCGAGCTCCTAGAGTGAAACAGAACCCAAACCCAATCATCAGAAAATCTCAAATTACTCGCCTCCGATCAATGATATCCACTACAACTCCGGCCATGGGTTGTTGACTCACCGCGCATCCTCCTTCCGAAATTTGATTCAACTCGAAACACCATATGAGGAGCAGTGATTCAAATTGCAACAAGACTAAAAATTAGGTTTAAAATCGAAATCTAGCAAATCCAATTATCAAAGTGGATTACAAACTCTTCAACAATTTTTGCCGTACTCTCCAATCCTACCACTAACTCCATCATGAATCCCGAGTAACCCAGATGCACAGATCAACAGAATTTTGCAAAAACCTAATTTCCAGATAATACCCATTTTCTTACACCTTACTTTATTTAAAATCCTGATTTTGATTTTAAAAATCCTAACCTTTAGCATGGATTCAAGTTATAAACTTGAAACAGTAAATTAAAGTAACTAAATTTGTCTTGTTTAAAAGAATTTTTATTAAAATTTCATTTCCCAGATAAGTTGCTAAATATTGTTACTTAAATTCATTCTTAATATTAAATTTAAGCTTACACAAACATTCAATGTTTGAAGACCAAAACCTATATGAAATCAGAGGAAGAGCAACTTGAAATTTTGTTTAACTTGATAATCCTGTAACAGGAACAGGAAGGGAAATATAGCAGAGACATGCACATTCCTTAAACAGTCAAATAAATTCAGATTCTACACTTATATATACATAACTATGCAGAGCATATTCACCACAGAAATTTCCAAGCAACTTTATTTATCTACTTAATTTTTAATAAAAAGTTTACTCACCTTTTTAAGGAGATGCAGAGGTTTGATATTGAACTAGAACTTGTAAAAACATTTGAACTTGAAGCTTTTAAAAACAGAAATGCCCTCAAAACTGAATGCTTCATCACTATGAATTGCTTTCAATAGAAATGCATCTGGTTGCCTCTTTTAAAAAAAAAACTTGCATGCATATGAAAAGCGATGCAGACATGGGGATTTTAGAACCGGATTGGTAACTTGCATCAAACTTTTGAAAACATTTTGCAGATTTGGTCACAACATGGTTTGAAGAATGTTTTGTATTTGCAATTGAAAGGTTATAGGTTTCAAGTTTATTTTCAGGATGGTGCTTGAGTTTTAGGAGTAGATGTAGGCTTTTGGAAAAAGTTTTACAGGCAACAAAATTTGCAGATTTTACAAGATATTGATTTTGAGCATGGGTTTTCAGATTTTTGTTTGAGACAAACTGAAAAGAATGTTTACAGGGAAAATAAATTTTTGCAGACTTGATGTTGAGGAAATTTCAGATTTTCATTTGAGCATTTGTTTGAGGATTTCAGAATTTGGTTTTGAGTGTTTTATGATTCTGAAGAGTAAAAGTTGCATTGATGATTCTAGTTTCTTTTTTTAGGAATGAACAAAAATTTTAAAGAAAAAGAAAGTGAAGAGAGATGGTGTTTAAATAGGCAAGTTTTCAGATTTATTAAATTAAAAAGAAAATTAAAAAAACATGGACACTTGTCTTAAATTTTCATAAATGTTGTAACGCTTGTTGTCAAAGTGTTTTAGAACTAAACACTTGTCAATTTTTATCTAATTTTATCTTGAAAGAAATTTAAAAGCTTTTTAAATAAATTTTCTAATTAACTAATACGTTTTTCTTAATTTAAAAAATACTTTTCTAATTAAATTCCCAATTAACAAATACATTATATATTTATAAATGTTTTCTAAATTTATATAAAATACAATCTTTTAAAAATAAATGAAACCAAATATGATTTAAATAAAATTATATACAATATTGCAAACTCATTTTAAAAATGCTATTTCAAAAGCCTTGTATTTATTCTTATTAAATAAATACAAATCCAAATTTCTAAGATAAATTTCTATAAAAAGAAAAATAATACAAAACAAATATTATTTTTAATTAAAAACATTATCTATATAATTTAAATTCAAACTATATTATTATTTTATTTTAAGATGCATGTATATCCCTTAAATTCAAATTTATATTCAATTCAAAGTCAAATTTAAAAATCGAAATCTAAAATAAATTTAAATAAATATAATATCTATTTTTAAACAAGCTCATTATTATTTACACATAATTTATCCTATTTTAAAATCAATTTTAAATATACAGATATAAATATATTAAAACACACTTATCAATTTTTAAACACAATAAATCTATTTAGAATTTATTTACACAAATAAAATAATTATTCTTATTTTAAAACCAATTTATAACCAAAATTAAGACATTGTATTATTATTACTTGGTTAATTAATTTTGAAAAATAACAATTTTATCACTTCAAATAATTTAGATTAAGAGATTATCACATTTTAAATTCCGGGATATAACAATCCTCCCCCCTTAAAAGAATTTCGTCCTCGAAATTTAAAACAAAGATAATCCAAAGTTTTATTTTATTTCAACCCATCCAAACATTCATAACAGCCATGCACTATCAATCAAACAAACAATTTCATCCAAACAGCAAATTTATCCAATTAAATCAAATAAATAACACTAGCTATCCGGACACAGATCCGGATAAACTTCCTAAAATTATCTCGAGTTTCCCAAGTACAGACACAGGGATACTCTTTCTACTAAATCCAAACTAGCTAAACTGCTAAGCTACCGAGTTCCTCCTCAGCTAGATCTATAATCTGCACAAGATACCAGAACATAGACAAGTCTGATCAATAACTAAATCCTTCACAGAACTACTAGTCTCAAAACCAGTGATGGACCAAAACACGTACTCCCTCGGAGATACGTGAAATATTTTGAATTCCAGTCTTCCAAACTGGCAATTCAGCTCTTTAAACCAAAGCACTGATCTTTACCAAAAACTCAAAAGAATGGAGCTCACCGAATCTTATTGCTCCCCTTACCAGAGAAAATCTGAACAATATCGAAGTCTCCAACTTCGAATTCCAAATTCTTCCGTTACTTAACGTAAAAACTTTCCGGATGATCCGGGCTGCCTACAGATCCTTCCTGATCAGCTCAACCTTCGCTGATGCTTCTACAAACAAACTGGATCAACTCACAAACTGATCCTCACAAGATCAATCCAAAATCAAAACCAAACTTTACTATCAACAGTAGAAAACAACTTCTCCCATCCAGAAAAGACAGAACAGAATCATTCGCTAACTTGCCTCAGATTCTGAAAATTTTAGTAGAAACTCTCTAATCCAAAATACTGCAACTTCCAGTTGCTTTTACTCAAGAACAACAGCCACCTTGCTTCCGCTGCACAACTCTGATTTGGAGCAGATGAAAATTCCATCGAATGGACACAGGCACAGACTAAACATCACATCTCGGAAATAAGGTTCAACAGAAATTCCAATAAATACGGAGTTGCTTCACCAAACAACCAACCTAGGAGACAACCTTCTACTCAACTTTCCTGAAGATATATCCAGTAAATCTTCGGTAATTTCCATAACTTCTACATCCTCTAGAGATGCCACAAACCCAAGCAAAAGACTATCTAAGATAATTTCCAAACTATCGCAAGTCACTTTGCGATCACCCAATCCAATATCCAAGATACTGTTCTCCCTCCACTAATTAGAACAGTTTATCCTCGACCAACTAATCCATCGAAGAAAAACAGATCCTTACTGCTGCTTCTGAATTCCACCTTAAGGAAATGCTAAGCCAAAAAGATCTTCCTGCTGAAACACAGAACATTTCCCGAGCTGCACCGCTAACACAGATACTAAAGACTCCTTACCCAAAGCTCTTTGAGAAACTCGGACCTCCAACTAAACACATACATCCTGCTGAACTCAGCTACAACACTGAAGCAGACACACTTCCTTAAACTTGCTCCAAAAGGAAACATTTTCAGAGACATCCATAGTCACTGCATCTCAATCACGCAGTTACTACTTCCTGAGGTTGTCAAGATACAATTACTCGCTTCTGCCTAACCGACAGATCCAAATTCTCAAAAATCCGTTCACACGAGCGCGATCAAACTTACACTTCAAAGATGAAATCCGTACCTTAACAGGTTTCCTTCAGAGATAAATGAAATCCTTACACCAAACTGCAAAGATTACTCAAGACGGTGTTAGGTCTATAGTCTCGACAAATACACTTCCAATCTCAAACATTCCAACCAATGGTAGTTGTGTTACACACACCACTAACTCATCTACCTTTATAACTAATATTGTAAAACCCGAACAGGTAACCCAACAGATAGGTAGAAATATATATATAAAAATTACAAGTATGCTCTCTCAAGGAAGACACCACTACAGAGCCTAGGTATTCACTCAACCTAATGCTCTGATACCAACTATGACGACCCGACTTTCTTAGCACAGAAAATCGCATCATTTTTAAGAAAGAAAGGGATAGAAAAGAGAATAGAAAGAAGAGAAGAAAGAAACAACGTCAGAATCTAAACAGCGGAACGAATAAATTAAATTAATAACATAATACATTACATAGAATCATATACATCAAAGATACACAGTAAAAACAACACATACTAGACAGTTATAAACACTTGTCTAGTTATACAACTGAATACAACTCAAAGACAACCGACTCAGAGAACAAACAGCGGAATACTATATAGCTATACGCGGAAGCCTCCTGCTCCATTGCTCCTCCAGAATTCGTCAAACCAACCTAAAATCCCCTCGCTACTCGTAAAAATTTGAGTACCCAAGAGTTTAAGAAAAACAGAATAAACTCCAGGTCAGACATGGGTCTGGTGTGAGTAAACGGTTAAAGTTGCTTAACTTTTAAAAAAACCTTTTGAAAGAAAAGGTATCACGTAAGACTTCCCACACATAAATATGGAAAAGTTTTTACCTTACGCTAACCAAACATTTGATAGGAAATTCAATGATATTATAATAGGTCTATGGTTTTCAAATAAATATGAAATAGCCAAAATTGTTACATTATAAAATTCCAGCTACTAGCCACAAAAGTGGGTAATACAATTAAATCCGATGGCACTTATTGGATTTTCGATTCCATACAATGGCAGGGCTACTGGGGTACTGCCCGTCACAGTACGTGGTCTAGATCACCGTACCGAGGAGTACGCCCTCTCCCCTACAACACAAAGCCGGAACCATTCCTTACTGAACAGTTCCGACTAAGACAACCCCGGTGGATGTAGCTATTCAACTGCCCACACAGCCGAAATAAAGGAACCTCTAGACAGGGGTAAATCTTACTCTTAAGTGGGGGCTACCCACGAAGCCTTGCTGCACCTCCCCCTATTTTAGCCTTTCCCGGTTGATGAGGCTTGAGGCTACGATTACCTTTAGTGAACACATTACTTAGAATGCTCATCGTCCACCTGATGATGTTCTGAAAGCATTCAATCCATACAAGTTCGTTCCGGGTTTGAACGAAACCGAAGGCATTATCTCGTTGCACTCAATTTGGAATCACCCTCAGAGTTAACGACAATAACCCTTGCACTTTGAATTTTTATCTTCACTTGAGATTCACGACCTATCGTTAATTTGGATCGATGTGGTTTTCAGATATCCAAATATAGAAACCCGATCCCGGTCTCATCGAAATCCAAAACGTATCTTTTAGGTCCAAGTTGTTTAAAGTTAAACAATTCAATTCAACTATCTATATACATACTGAATAGATAATTCACAAGTCACAATTGATAACCACATTATCAAAATAAACAGATGATCCATAACAAAATAGGTAATTTACATCATTATCACAATAGATAATCTATATTACCATCACAATGCAACCAAGCATTCATACCACACAGCATTACTTATCTCATTTCTGAGATTACATCTATTCAAGACAATCATTGTTACCCACTCATACATAAGCAATGATTTACTTAATCAAAACATAATTGATTTAAAATGAATTAAATTAACTATCTCCATCTCTAATTAATTTAAAGTGAATTAAATTAATTACTTCATCTCTTAATTAATTTAAAATTAATTAAATTAATTACCTTCATCACAATAAATCTTGCTTACTTACCCACTAATTAAACCAATTAATTAATCATCATCCTAATTAATCAAACTTGATTAATTAATTCTTAATCAAGTAATTAATCCTTAATTATTCTTATTAATCATATCAATTATTGAACCTTAAGTAATTACTTCCATTAATTAATTATCTATAATTAATTACATTATTTCTTAATTAATTATATTAATTAATCGTGCTTAAATTAATTGCTTTCAATTAACCAACTTTAATAAATATAAACAACAATTAATTATTCTTAATTACTTCTCAATTACTTTTAATTACTTTTAAGAAACCTTTGATTTATTACACCAAGTAATAAACCCTTAATTACTTTACCAAGTAATTATCCATTTAAAATTACTTCCCAATAAGTAATTTCACTTATCTCAATTACCCCGTGTAATTTATTCATCAATTACTTATCTTAAGTAATTAGCCTTATCAAAACTTATTAAGTAAACATACTTAATCATTTATCAAGTGACTTCCTTTTATTAATTAACAAATTAATTAACTTACTTAATCACACTCACCCCATAAATCAAAATCGAGTAACTCATTCCGCAATTACTCTTTAACCAAATTAATCTTCAATTAATAGATTAATTATCTTCAATTATTAATTAATAAACCTTAATTATTAATCAATTCTTTAATACAAAGTAATTTAAACACTAGTTACTTTTGTAATTAATTAATTAACCTTAATTAACTAATTAATTACCTCCTAATCATTAATTAATAAAACTTAATTATTAATTAACAACCTTAATTACAAATTAATTAAAATTAATCAATCCTTAACTACAATTAATTAACCTTAAATAATAGTTAATTAATTCTTAATTAACATGCATTATGGATTAATAATTCTTTAATTATTAATTAAGAAAACCCAATTAAAACTTAATAAAACCTTTATTAAGTATTTATTAATTACTATTTTAATTAACCCTTAATTACCCAATTAATAAGTAATTATAATTTAATTAACCATTAGTCATTAATTAAATCATCATAATTATTAGTTAATTAAATTAATAATTATACTTAATTAATTACTTAATTAATCCTTTAAAATAATTAATTAAATTAATTAATTAAACTTAAAATTCTTATTCAACTTAATTAATTACAAATCATTAACACTTAATTATTATTTAAGATAAAACATTATCCCAAATTAACCTTGAAAAACTTTACTTAACTTAATTCATTAATTAAATTAAAATATAAAGAAATCATTAATTACCTATCTTTAATTATTAATTATCAATCATTAGTTTCAAGTTCATAAATTACTTAAACCCTTAATTGTTAATTAATAAATCATTTTTCATTAATAAAAACATTTTCTTATAAATTTCTTTTTTTATATTTCCAAAGTAAGTTTTGAAAATAACATTAAGGCTTTAACTTAAAACATTTAAAACCAATTCACACAAATTCATTCTATATAAACACATCAATTCATATAAATGAATTACAAGCATTTAATTTAACTTAAATTATTTAAAGTTTAAAACTTACTTTATTTTAAATTATAAAATTTGTTTAAGCATTTCAATTTGGGTTCAACCCATATGTACATGAATCCAAGAGCCAAGTGCATTTCCTTTCCTTAAAAAAATAGTTTGACTTCAAAATTTAAAAGCTATTTCAGTTTAACATTTAAAAACTGTTAAAACATAACAGTTAAATCAACAAGCAAAACCCAGAAACAACGCGAGTTTCCCCGAGTCATTCACCCAATACACCCGAGACCCACTTCGAGAAAACAAGCAAACCCAAATGAAACACACCCCGCTGACACCATCTACCTGTGCAAGTGCACCAGCGCCGAAATCGCCTCCGGCCAACCCCGAACCCACCGCCAAGTCACACAAGCACCCTACAATTACCTACGATCATCAGAACTCCATTCCTTGCCTCGATTCAAAATCGAGCTCCCAGAGTGAAACTGAACCCAAACCCAATCATCAGAAAATCTCAAATCACTCGCCTCCGATCAATGATATCCACTGCAACTCCGGCCATGGGTTGCTGACTCACCACGCATCCTCCTCCCAAAATTTGATTCAACAAGAAACACCATATGAGGAGCAGTGATTCAAAGTACAACAAGACTAAAAATTAGGTTTAAAATCGAAATCTAGCAAATCCAATTATCACAGTGGATTACAAACTCTTCAACAATTTTTGCCGTACTCTCCAATCCTACCACTAACTCCATCATGAATCCCGAGTAACCCAGATGCACAGACCAACAGAATTTTGCGAAAACCCAATTTCCAGATAATACCCATTTTTAACACCTTACTTTATTTAAAATCCTGTTTTGATTTTAAAAATCCTAACCTTTAGCATGGATTCAGTTATAAACTTGAAACAATAAATTAAAGTAACTAAATTTGTCTTGTTTAAAAGAATTTTTATTAAAATTTCATTTCCCAGATAAGTTGCTAAATAATTTTACTTAAATTCATTCTTAATATTAAATTTAAGCTTACACAAACATTCAATGTTTGAAGACCAAAACCTATATGAAATCAGAGGAAGTGCAACTTGAAATTTTGTTTAACTTGATAATCCTGTAACAGGAATAGGAAGGGCAATATAGCAGAGACATGCACATTCCTTAAACAGTCAAATATATTCAGATTCTACACTTATATATACATAACTATGCAGAGCATATTCACCACAGAATTTTCCAAGCAACTTTATTTATCTACTTAATTTTTAATAAAAAGTTTACTCACCTTTTTAAGGAGATGCAGAGGTTTGATATTGAACTGGAACTTGCAAAAACATTTGAACTTGAAGCTTTTAAAAACAGAAATGCCCTCAAAACTGAAATGCTTCATCCCTATGAATTGCTTTCAACAGAAATGCATCTGGTTGCCTCTTTAAAAAAAAACTTGCATGCATATGAAAAGCGATGCAGACATGGGGATTTTAGAACTGGATTGGTAAATTACATCAAACTTTTGAAAACATTTTGCAGATTTGGTCACAGCATGGTTTGAAGAATGTTTTGTATTTGCAATTGAAAGGTTACAGGTTTCAAGTTTATTTTCAGGATGGTGCTTGAGTTTGAGGAGTAGATGCAGGCTTTTGGAAAAAGTTTTACAGGTAACAAAATTTGCAGATTTTACAAGATATTGATTTTGAGCATGGGTTTCCAGATTTTTGTTTGAGACAAAACTGAAAAGAATGTTTACAGGGAAAATAAATTTTTGCAGACTTGATGTTAAGGAAATTTTAGATTTTCATTTGAGCATTTGTTTGAGGATTTCAGAATTTGGTTTTGAGAGTTTTATGATTCTGAAGAGTAAAAGTTGCATTGATTATTCTAGTTTCTTTTTTTAGGAATGAACAAAAATTTTAAAGAAAAAGAAAGTGAAGAGAGATGGTGTTTAAATAGGCAAGTTTTCAGATTTATTAAATTAAAAAGAAAATTAAAAATACATGGACACTTGTCTTAAATTTTCATAAATGTTGTAACACTTGTTGTCAAAGTGTTTTAGAACTAAACACTTGTCAATTTTTATTTAATTTTATTCTAAAAGAAATTTAAAAGCTTTTTAAATAAATTTTCTAATTAACTAATATGTTTTTCTTAATTTAAAAAATACTTTTCTAATTAAATTCCCAATTAACAAATGCATTTATATATTTATAAATGTTTTCTAAATTTATATAAAATACAATCTTTTAAAAAAGAAATGAAACCAAATATGATTTAAATAAAATTATATAGAATATTGCAAACTCATTTTAAAAATGCTATTTCAAAAGCCTTGTATTTATTCTTATTAAATAAATACAAATCCAAATTTCTAAGATAAATTTCTATAAAAAGAAAAATAATACAAAACAAATCTTATTTTTAATTAAAAACATTATCTATATAATTTAAATTCAAACTATATTACTATTTTATTTTAAGATGCATGTATATCCCTTGAATTCAAATTTATATTCAATTCAAAGTCAAATTTAAAAATCCAAATCTAAAATAAATTTAAATAGATATAATATCTATTTTATAATAAGCTCATTATTATTTACAAATAATTTATCCTATTTTAAAATCAATTTTAAATACACAGATATAAATATATTAAAACACACTGATCAATTTTTGAACACAATAAATCTATTTAGAATTTATTTGCACAAATAAAATAATTATTCTTATTTTAAAACCAATTTATAAGCAAAATGAAGGCATTGTATTATTATTACTTGGTTAATTATTTTAAAAAATAACAATTTTATCACTTCAAATAATTTAGATTAAGAGATTATCACATTTTAAATTCCTTGAAATTCCGGGATATTACAGGCATAGGCATCGTAGAGTTGAAGGAGATTACGCAAAAACTGCAAAGCATCACTTGACAGACCATCATGGTCTGCCCAGACTGATCGGTGCCGATACCTCCCTAGAGATCAATACCGATCCCTCCTCTAGAGGAGGGATTCCCTTTACACTTAGGTAATCGTGCCGGAACAATTCTTGGAGACTTGGACGGTAGAGTTCGATTGAATGTTGACTAGGTACCCCTCCAGAATGACAACAAAATAAATGTTCAAGATGTGCACCAAGAAGATGGTGAACCAAGAAGGCGTGAAATGTCCATAGAGGTGGAATGCAAGCATCGCTTGGCGCCACCCATCTATACGGTAGACTTATCAACAATGGTCGGACAGTTGGTAAAAGAGAACCAAGGCTTAACTAACGATGATTAGGGAATTTTAAGAAGCCATACCCTGTTTTCTAACAGTGTTCTTCATGTGGAGTATCCGAGAAGGTTCAACATGCCATCAATGCCTACCTATGAGGGAAAAACCGACCCCAGGCAGCATATTGTGAGATACGAATGGCTGATGGATTTTGCGAGAGCCAATGATGCTACAAAGTGCAGATGTTTTCCCATAGCTTTTTTTGGAATAGCAATGATGTGGTCCACGAGACTACCCTCGCTATCAATTTATAGATTCGATGAGTTAGCATCTAGGTTTGTGGAGCAAATTCGAATGCACGTGACTCGACCTAAAGACATGATGTCCCTTTCCAACATGATCCAAGCCCAAGGGGAATCGTTGAAGGAATATTTGGAGAGATTACATACAGCCGGTATAAAGGTTAGTAACCTAAATGATCATGCTATACTTATGGTCGTGATGAGAGGGATTGATATGGAGTATGAGTTTGGTGATTGGCTTGTTGGAAAACCACCTACTACGTTGGAGCGCTTCTATTCAATGCCAGCTCAGTTTTTTTAGAAAGGAGGAAACAAGTTCCTCCAAAAAAAGAACATTGCAGGACTGAGTGGAGAAGCAGTACAGAGTTATATTGCAATAAAACAGTCTGATGACAGTTCCAAGAAAATCCAAGTGAACGTTCAGAATAAGTCGAATCACCAAAAGAGAGATGAAGATAGAAATCGAGAGCGAAATAGGGATTCTAGGAGACTAAAGCCTAGGGTTCCAGCGTATGACAACTACATGCCGCTAAACACGTCCTTGGAGAATATCTATCTACTACTTGCAATACCATGCAATACAGGAAGCCGCCTCATATGGAATCAACAGAGAAGCAGACCGAGAAATATTGTCAGGTTCATGAGTGTTATGGGAACAATACAAATGAATGCAGGCACCTCCAGGACATTATAGAAAAGCTAAATCGGGACAGGAAATTGCAACAGTTTGTGAAAACCCCACAGGATGGCGGACAAGAGACATCTAATACCAATCGAGGACAAGCTCCACGTAGGGCTGAGGAGCTTTCATGGACCGATGGAAGAGAGGTGATAAATACAATAGCTGGAGGATCGTACCTGGTAGATAGGAGTTAGCAAGAGATGGAAAGCTATGCTAGTGTGATTAGGCATGTAGATTTTGATGTTGTTAGAATTCAGAAGATGGGGCTCCGGTAAAATAGCAACACATAATGGCGGATGATATTGTGTTTAGGAACAGGGATGCAGATAAAGTAGAGGCTCCAATAATTAACTCGAAGGTCATTTCAGCTATGATTGGTCCTGCATTGGTGAGAAGGATTTTGATTGATTATGGAAGTTCGATCAATATAATCTTCAAAAAGGCATATGTTCAGATAAGGATGGAAGCTAAAGATTTAAAATCATCTAAAGCTCGTATTCATGGTTTTAATGGCACTGCGACCGGGGTTGTTGGTTATGTTGAATTACTTGTTAAATTGGGAGAAGGTGAACGAAGGAGCGTATGAATCTTACCATTTATTGTTTTGGATGTTGACCTTCCGTACAATGATTTTCTAGGCCGACCGGCCATGCTGAATTTTAGGCAGCTCTTGCCCCATGGTGTTTAACTTTCAAGTTTCTAATGGATAATGGTGTAGGAGTTGTTCATGGCGATCAAGCGACCGGATGTGCCTATTATGTAGCTGAGTTGAGGGAAGCTCAGCGCAAAGAAATAGGAAAAGGAGTGAAAAAGATTGTCCGCATCCAAGTTATCAAAGATTGACAACCGGCACCTGAGTCCAGCACCTGAGCCTTGGCTCGAGCGCCATAGTCGATTCTATAGAGATACTAAGAGATGACAAAGAGGAGCCTAAAGTGACCAAGACTGCACTGACTGAGATGACGACTGTTATCACGATCAGCCACGACGACCCATCACGAGTCTTGAAGATTGGGTCACAACTCAGCTCCCCGATGATGAAAGAACTCGTTGGTTTTCTCTGAGTGTGTATTCGCTTGGACTCACTCTGACATGTGTGGAATCTCGCCTGCCATTGTGAGCTATGCATTGAATATTGACCTCAAGTATGTTTCAGTGAAGCAAAAAGACGCGGCATGGATCCAGAGAAATATACCGCTCTCAAAGAGGAGGTGGATAAACTAAAAGTCAGTGGGTTTATCCACGACGCCCTCTACCCTAAATGGATATCTAATCCTGTATTTGTGAAGAAGGTGAATGGAAAATGGAGAATGTTCATTGATTATTTAGATTTGAACAAAGCATGTCCAAAATACAGTTTTCTCTTCCAAGGATAGACCAGCTATTTGATTCAACCATAGGACACAAATTGCTATCTTTTATGGATGCGTACTCGGGATATAACCAAATCCCGATGCATATCCTCGATCGGGCGTACACCAGTTTTATTATGGATTTTGGGTTGTACTGTTACGTAATAATGTCGTTTGGATTGAAGAATGCCAGAGCAACTTATCAATGCTTAGTTAACAGAATGTATAGATCAAATTGGAAAAACAATGGACGTGAATGTGGATGATATGCTCATGAAGTCATGACGATCAAGCAACCACATTAGGGAATTAGCAGAAATATTTGATATCCTCCAATATTATAAGATGAAAGTCAATCCTTTGAAATGTTCATTTGGTGTTGCATCAGGAAAATTCTTGGGCTTTATTGTCAATGCTTGTGGAATAGAAGCTAATCCCGAGAATAATCAGGCTATCCATGATTCCAAGTGCCAAGAACTATTAAACAAGTGCAGAGTCTGAATAGGAAGGTTGCTGCCTTAAGTCGATTTATCTCTAGGGCTACCGACAAATGCATTCCTTTCTTTGATTTGATTAGGAAAGGAAAAAGAAATTTTGAATAGACACAGGATTTTAAAGACGCGTTCCAAGCTATGGTGAATCATTTGGAGAGACCCCCTATCTTATCAAAGCCGGTTGATCATGAGGAGTTGTACATTTATTTGGCTATATCAGCACACGCTATAAGTGCTGCCTTGATCCATGAGGAGAATCGGGTCTAGAGGCCGGTGGATTACACCAGTAAACGATTAACAGAAGTATAAAGGAAATATCCAAAAATAGTGAAATTAGCGTTCTGCTTACTAATTGCATCACGGAAGCTTCGTCCGTACTTCTAGGCACATCCGATCAATGTTTACACCGACCGGCCATTACGACAGGTCCTACAATGACCTGAGACGTCTTTAAGGTTAGTTAATTGGAACATTAAGCAACGCTAATTCGACGCTACTTATCTCCCTCGAAGAGCTAACCAAGGTCAGACATTGGCAGACTTTATAACAGAGTTTACTGTGTAAGATGATCTTCCAAATGCTAGTGAAATCCCTACTATATGATGGAAATTGTAAACTGGTGGAGCATTCATTGATCATTGTTTTGGAACTGGGATTGTGCTTGTAACCCCTGAAAATCGGTCAATTTGTTATGCTTTAAATCTTGATTTCCCAACAATAAACAATGAGGCTGAGTATTAAGCTTTGATTACTGGACTTAAACTCGCTGGAGAACTTGGAGTTAAATCTATTGAAATCTTTTGCGATTAGCAGTTGATGGTGTATCAAGTTAGAGGAGACTTTTAGGCTAAAGGACAACGACTTGCCCCATATCTTACCGGAGTTTAGGAGTTGTTAACAGAATTTGAGTACTATGACATTTCATATATTCCATGCAATCAAACAGAGGCGTATTTGTTGGTAAAGTTTGCTAATATCGACGATGCACAACAGATGGGCTTGGTCTCAGTCGAAGTATTGAATATCCTAAGTATAAACATGATGGAGATCGACCAGACAGTGGAAGTTGAATTTGAAGTGAATCATGGATGACTCCAATTAAAGACTATTTACCACATGGAGTCCTGCCTGATAAAAGAAATGAAAAGCGACAAGCCCTTCGTAAAGCTTCACGGTATATTATGCAAGAAGGAATTATATACGGGAAAGGTTTCTTAGTCCCTCTACTCCGGTATATCGCTCATGATGAGATAAAGCGTGTTCTAAAAAAAATTCATGAAGGAGAATGTGACAATCACATTGTGGGCAACAAAGAAAATGCTCCGTTATGGGTATTATTGGCCAATCGTAAATCGAGACGTTGTTGATTATGTAAGACGATGTGATAAATGCCCGATATATGCAAAAGTCCCAAGAGCTCTGCTAATAAAAATCATGCAAGGTTATCCCATAGCCATTTGATATGTGGGGTTTAGACATTATTGGTTCTTTACCGATCTCTAAAGGTGGCACGAAGTATGCTATTATTGCAGTTGATTGCTTCACCAAATGAGTCAAGGCAGAACCTTTAGCCACAATCACAGCCAAGAAAGTAATCAACTTTTTTGTCTAAAACATCATATGTCGCTTCGGTCTTCCACGGACTATTGTAACTAGTAATGAGACTCAATTCGAAAGTGCTAATTTAAAGACTTTTCTCGAACATATCATATTGAAAAGAGATTTATAGCGGTTGCTCGCCCTCTGGAAAATAGGCAGTTTGAAGCTGTAAATAAAAACATCGAGTTTATTCTAAAGAAGCATTTGGAGAAGGCTAGAGGCAAGTTGGTGAATGAACTCTCTACCGCACTTTATGTTTATAAGACTACTCACAAATCCACGACTGACCATACTCCATTCGCCATTGCCTATGGTTCCAAAGCCGTCGTTCCTATTGAACTCGAAGTCCCTTCTCATTGAGTGACTAACTACGATCCCAAAACAAATAAAGATCTCCTCTTAAAGTCTTTGGACTTTATAGACGAGAAGCATGAAGAAACAGATCTGAGGATGGTTGCACATCGACATCGATTCGTTTGGAATTACAACGCTAAAGTTCGACCGAGACCTTCAAAATTGGTGATCTCTTCCTGAAACGGGTTTTTCCTACCCCATCGCACATGAATCCCACTAAGGAAGGACCATATGTCATTGAAAGGATGTTTGGAGATGGAACTTTCAAGCTAGCGATTGTCGATGGCATTACACTTCGAAGAACGTGGAATAACGAAAATTTACGACGCTATTTCACTTAGTTTATTTCCTTTATATTTCATTTGTATTTACTTTCATAATTTTCTTTATCATTTATTTTTCGAATATGTAATAAGATAGTTTATGTTATTTCCTTCCATCTAATGAATAAAATTTCAGGCTTCTTTTGTACTTATGTTTGCTATTGCATTGTATGTAGTTACATCACGAAACTTATTGATGTCAATATGTATGACAGGATCCCAAAGTTTGAAATCGATCAATCATGCTAACTCCCAATGGGATCAAAAAAGAGGAGCTCAAGCAATTTGTTCGTTTAACAACTCTCATTCACAATTCATAGGATGGGATACATAATAAGGAACGAATGTGGCCAACAATCTGATGATTAAATAACTCCTGCCCGGACCTTGGAACTGAAAAAAAATTAAAGCAAATGAGATATAACCGATCACTTGCTAAATCAAATACCAAATCGCAGAGGGCAAATTAATCAATCAAATAGAGTATGATCTGACCGATATTCGAAGTAACACTAAGTCCCTATAGTACGGACAAGAGTATAAACATAAATCGGGTGTGAACCGACCTCCCGTGAAATAAATCTAAGTCCCCAGAGTGAAGACTAAAGTATAAGTGTAATTCTGGTGCGTTTCAACCACCCGCGAAATAACTCTAAGTCCCTAGAGTATGGTATGGAGTATAAACGAAAATCGGTCATGAACCGACTGCTCGCAAGATAACTCTGAATCCCCAGAGTGCGGACTAGAGTATAAATATAGACTGGGTGCGATCCGGCAACCCATCAACAAAATCTTATCCCTAAAGTGTGGATACAAACATGAATCAATAGATGAGTGGAGTTTGACCGTTCTGTATTCCACAAACTCTGGCCTGACACAGACAAGAGGTGCATAAACTCACTAAGGATGGAATTCGATCATCCGACTTCTTGCCTCGCTAAATCAAAACCGGGAGCAGGAGCACAGTTGCTCAAAAAACTGTTGTATCCAATAGTGCAACACTAAGGCCCAAGCCTAGTGTTTGATATGACTCAAGGCCACGACCACTTGGAGGCCTTGGTATGGAGTTGGTGAATTGTTACCAGAATTTACAAACAACGAATTACAAGTACATTGTATGGAAAGTAATAGTTCAACTACTTAAAAAACAATTCACACAAAAGCTCAACAGAAAACAAAAAAATTTATTCACATAACAGGTTTTGAGATCTCAATACAAGTTATTCCAAAAAATGGGGATTCATACCTGTACAACCACAACTAGTGAAAGAAACGGCTATGCAAACTATATACATTGAGCCAAAGCGGCAGTTATTTCTTCGACTTCCTCTCTTTTTTGGATTTCTCAAGAGTAAAGCCACTTGTGCTTCTCGGTCTGGACCCTTTACCGCCTTTAGCAGGAGAGCGTGTAGAGTTAAGAGGAAGTTCACTGAGAATCGACTTGCCTGGTAGAATTATTTGCAGTGTTAACTTTTCTTTTCGATAACTCCTCTCTTCCAATCTGATCTTTCAAGCTAAACTTGGCAATGTGTTCGGAGGCACCAATAATCATTACATCGTCAGACTCCTCAGTTGGAAGCGGCTCTGCAACCTTGTCGTCATCAAGAGCCCCGATGACTTGAGCATTGGCCCCTGATACATCAACAACTATTGGATCCTCAGCTGGTTTCTCCAGCTGCTCCCCAGCAGCACCACTTTTAAGAGTCTGACTAGGGAACGGAAGACCTGCAAAATTTGTTAAAACAGGGAGATTAGCTCAAAACTATTGTGCATGAAGAACAAAAATTTTCATATACTGAAGAGTGAAGTGCGATACCCCCATCCAGTTGGCTCTACGTGGTTGCTGGTGTACCTCGTTTTAAGATAGGGGACAACATCTCGGATTGGTAGTCGGGCTTATCCGAATCATAGCCAAGGTCCTGCTCCGTATTGAGAGAGATTGATGTTCTGGCTGCTTGGAACGAAGAGGGACCCTTAGGATCAGTCCCTGAAGATCCGACAATATGTTCTCCTCCCTCGGTAGGTGTGGAAGCATTGAAGCTTTGCGGCAGCTAAATGCAAGGGTTCGTTTCCATGAAGAATTTCCCTCACTAATTCTTCTTTATTGAGCTCGGCTTCACCTAGTTCTTTTTTCTTCATCTCGATAATATGCTCCCAAGCTTCAGTGAGTAACTCAAGATAACCCTCACTAAGAAAAAGTTAAGTCGCGGTGGATAAGGAATTTGGCATTATATTCAATGATCAAACGGTCAAACAAGTCCTTATCTCATTTCTACAGACTCTATAGCAGCTTCCACTTGGGATTTAACTTGTTCAATCATCTCTTTTCAGCCCTCTTCTCGAGCTTCTTCTTTAAGAGCTTCGATCAAGTTGCTTGTTGATTTTAGCTTTTAGTTTTCTGACCTCAATAACTTCCTCATAGTACTTCTATGATTCTTCTTGGGCTTTGATTTTCGCCTCCCTTTCCTAATTGAAAAGTTCTTCAAGTTCCTCAATGCAGCGAGTCGAAGCGTCTTTTTTCCTTTTGCAAGGAGTCTTTTTCTAAAGCAAGTGCCCCACTATGACGAAGTGCTGTGTCGAGTTCCTTTTTATGCGAAACTTCCAAACGGCTTACTGCCTCTGTTGTTTCCTTAGCGTTTTTCTCCGCTTTAGCAAGTTGAGTGTTTAATTCTAACAATTCAGCATCCTAATGTTTGATTATGTCCTTATCATGTGTAGCTTCTATCTTAAGGCGGTCTATTTCACGTTGTTGCTCAATGGATATTTCAAAGAATTTTTCTACCAAGTGTATAAACGATTCGTGCTGCACAAATACATCTCTCACGCATGCAAAAGAATTCTCCTTGGCATGCCCCATAATTATATGAATGGAAGGAATTTGAGCCTATCAAAGCAAATTTTTAGAAAAGTTGCCTTGAGCTTGGCCAACTTCTCTGCTGTAGAAACATCGAGAGCAGTAGCCGATAAAGGCAGATCAAAGGTAGCAATTGGATGTTTGCCTGATCAACATTTACGAGATTGTTTAAAGCTCGAGGAGCCGAAATGTTGCTCATGAGTGTAGCGATATAAGAGACACTATTGAAAGGATGGCCTCTACTTTGGGTGGGAAAGTCAGACTATTCACCTTGATGTGATATTTGGGACTGGGATTTACATTTAGAAGAGGAAGAAGATTCCCTCGAGTGATAACTCTTATCCCATCCCTTATCTTTTTCCCTGCACTTTGTATACTCTGAATCCTGGCTAGATCGGTGGTATTATGAAGAACTTTTGAGGCGATTGAAGGCTTTGGATTGAGACATTGCACCTGCAAGGACCAAATGAGAGCGTATTAGTAATTATTGCACGAAAGATTAATAAAGAAATGTATAGTGAAGTGTATGTAGTTGTGAGTGTCCTAGTGTTTCCCCCCAATAGACTGGTGGCTGTAGCCTTGCTCATTGGTGTTTTCTCTCCTTTATAAGAAGGTCAGATGCATTCACCACTACTAGTGGGAGAGTTTAGTCCTTAAATGTTTATATTTGAAAAGGTCATGATGTCATCTGGAATTTGAAGATTTGAAAATACCTTTAGCGAACTTTCCAAGTGTTGAGAAGACGATTCCTCTTCAATGGGAGTAATAACAAACTATGGATCCATGGTGGTTTTTCTTCAACGAAGCTTGTACGCCAGCTTTTTCTTTCTTTTTTGGTGTTTGGGATCGTGCACCTTGTGATGGTTCAACCATTGGCGCTTTCCTCAGAAATGCATCAACGATTCCCGGCTTGTCGAGTTGAGAATCCTTAATCTCACCCTCTTCCGTATCTTCCAAAGTCCCCTCGGTAGGGGACACGGTGGGGCTGACGGTATCCCTTCTTTGCTTTGAAACATTCCTCGGTAGTGCACTTTCGGTGAGCCCGATGCTACGGCCATCTTCCAACAGCCTGAACAAGGATAGTAACTTATCGGTTATAAGAAGTTTGATGTTCCCATCCTCAACCATGGTAGTGCGAATGGCAGTGACAACTCTTAAAAAATCCGTATCTTCAGGATATGGGCGGACATTTGAAAGAATTTCGGATGTTAGTAGATTCAAAGGAAAATTTATGACTTGGATTAGTGAACTTAAGAGAGAGGTAAAGGTAATTCTTATATGCTTATAACCATCATCTTACAAAGCCAGGAGGACATCGCACGTAAAACCATTCATGCTTAAACAAAGATAGTTTGTTCAAAGTGCCCATTAGAACTTGGCAATTTATCGAGCATTCAAGAAAAACATAAGAAGGGCTTCTCGATCACCATTTGAAGTTGTAAATAAATCATATATCTTCGGGAGTAGGTGTATGAAATAAAATACTCATGAACAATAAGAAGGTTCCATGTAGAAAAGCGTAACTATTTGGATGAAGTTGAGTAGGGACTATCCCAAAATATATTAGCATTTCTCGGGTAAATGAGTGGAAGGGCGGTATGCATCTAGCCCAACACACAAACTTATTGCAGACCGTGTACCCTACCTAGGGCAAGTGATGCCTATCATTTCTTAAAGGAACTAAGACCTCCTCAAATAGGATTTCATGAATAGAACATAGCCGATGGAGAGAAGCTTTTCCAATTCGGGAGACTTGTGACATAGTTGCGGAACTTAACTTTGCTTCAGAACCAATGTGTTTTGCACTGCCAGATCAGAAGACATATCAGCTGAGCGCTTCGGGTCTCTAGAATCTATGTTAGCTATACTCAATAGATAATCGAGGTTAGAAAAGGTAACCTATTCCCTTCATATTAAGTGTGAAATGCTGTAGTGCAGTGCAGTATATAACAGATATAAAAGTTAGAAATCATAAGAACGAAATAAAACGACAAGACTCGAAAGTTCAACCAGAGAGACCATCATCGCTGACCGTCTCAACGGCAAGAAGATTGATCGGTTAGCATATCGAAGTGTCAAGTTTATCGGTTAAGTTCATTTGCAAGTTTATAGTCGATATTGAAAGTTCCGGGAATTTGATTGCTCAATCTTAAGTTCAGCAGTGGATATGCATGTTGTATAATTCGTCATCATCTCATGCCCAAGGTCATTAAGGCAAGTTGACCTAAAAATACCGACCCCTTTCCTTTTAGCCAAGTTTGCGGGACCCTTCATGCTATTTAATACCACCGATCCTTACCTAGCCAACCCATGCCACTGCTATATTGTCGTATACCGATCCCTACATTCTTCTACTCTTGACCTTTCTTCCATCAAAATTCCTCGCTGAACCTCATCTTTCCTCCTCCTCTCCTCCTCCTACACCTAACTCAACGACCCCTTAATTCAGTAATCATCAACCTCTCCATGGTCACTCGTCATCACGGCCTCGAACATTCTCACAATTACTAACCACTTAAAACCCAAAGTTTCATCTGACGATTGAAGGAATGTTTCAGAATTTTACCTATATGGATGTTCGGATTCAAGTGGAGGCGAGTGTTGGATATGCATGGATCTGAATGGAAGGCAAAGTAAGTTGAGGATGGAAGGTTATGAAAATCGAGTGTGAGAAGGAGTGAAATTTTGTTGGTTTTATGAGTTAGAAACAAGGGTTCGGAGCAAAAGGAAAGGAAACGAAGTAAGTGGAGAAGGAAAGGATATATATATATATATATATATATACACACACACACACACACGGAGGAGGTTCAACCCAGAACATGAAGCGTGTAATGATGAGAGAGGGATCGGCATAGAAGCTTGCCGATCCCTATTAGCATGGCTAGAAAGAGGGATCAACATAATGAATGCCGGCCCCTATAGAATTTAAAAAAAGGAAAAAAATAGTTCTAAAGATTGGGCTATGAGTATGAACATACAAAATGTTATAAAAATTGGCAATGACCCTTAA
Organism: Allium cepa; assembly: GCA_030765085.1. Taxonomy (NCBI): domain Eukaryota; kingdom Viridiplantae; phylum Streptophyta; class Magnoliopsida; order Asparagales; family Amaryllidaceae; genus Allium; species Allium cepa. Next base: position 473,761,747 of record CM060931.1, read on the forward strand.
GTGTTCGAACGCGTCAGGGAGCCGACAACAGAAACTTGCATATGGATATGCACGTGAATGACTTAAAAGTTCAATTTTTTTGAAATCAAGGGATATTGATATCAAACCTGAAATATTCAATTTTAGGGTTGGACCGGACAAAGGAAGCTTATGGGTCTCGTAGAACAGGATTCATATACATACATACATACATACATACATACATATGTATGTGTATATATATATGACAAAATATGCCACTAGATATATATTATTGGAAATTGACAAAGCATCATGGAAATCAATGAAAAATTCAATTCCTTTAAAATTCAATTTGAAAAAGGAATAGAAATTATTCAGGTAGCTAGAGGGACCTCTTTTCGACAATTCAGACTTGTTTCGATTTAAAGCATGTCATGTTGCTAACAAGATGTAGTTTAGGGGGCAAGTGTTACCCAATGTCCTAATCTGGCTATATTGAGTTGATTTCACAAAGATAGATTCGACTACTATCAAGTTCAATAACCCCAAAGCAACGATTGTGGGACCCGGGAGTGAAAGCATAGATGGTTATATAAAGCCAAAATTGAACGAAATTAGTAGATAAACAATGCAAGATGCTTGAAATATCGAATATAGCGTAGACAAGTGAAGGGATTGGCATGGCTTTGTAACTTCATAGGGATCGACATGATTGAATTAACGAGGGACCGACATATTAATTAGGATGGATCGGCATGGTCGAGCAAGAAAGGGATCGACATGGTTTGCTAAATTAGGTAGGCATACTTTAGCACATAAAGGAGGGCTCGACATAAATGATTGAATATGGATCGGCATGGAGCAAGTAAGGAGTCGACATGACTTAATAAACGAGAGATCAGTGGAGCCAAGTGAGTATGGTTAGGCATAGATTATTGACTTGGAAAGTCATACTTCAACTCATGAAGGAGGGATCAACATATCTTATGAAAGGTGATGGATCGTCATACTTAGGCCCACCAAAGAGGGATCAGCTTGTTCAATTTAGGGTGTTCGGCAGAAAGCAGTTCACATGTGGAGTTGAATTAAAGATCAATCAATAACTTGAGCTCCAGTGGTCCAAATGACATGACATTTGAAGAGCCAATATATTTAAGCATGCAAAAGCCACCATAGGGATTGTTGCCAAAATCATCCAATAAATGGATCGGTACAGATCCCTCTTCATTAGGATTTAGGCCTAGCGACCCCTCTGGTGGGCCCATATGGGTTAGAAGGTCCTATAGCTGAAGTTTCATAGAAATTGGTGGTCATCTTCATATATAAATACTGGCCTAAGGGGTAATTCTGAGGATTTTTATGCTGCTGGTTACTTTAGTCTTATTGTAATCAATTTTTCTCTATTCCTTGCCGCGGTAAGCAAATTATTAGTGAATCAATAAAGATAATCTTCAAAGTGGACATAGGCATACAACGCCGAACCACTATAAATTTCTTTGTTCTTGATTATTGCTTTTGTTAATCTATTAGTTTTATTTGATTCCTTAGTTCCAGTTTTACTTTCTACATTTACTTCACTACATAGATCTACTTTGGGTGTTTGTCACTAATTGGGTTGCAAACAAACACCACATCAATTCTGAAATTTTCTTGTAAATGAATTTTATAATTTCAACTTTCAAAACTACTTTCCCTATTAAATATTCTCTTTACATTTCCTCTCTTAAAATATTTTACTTCTGAAACTTAATCCTCTTACTATCCTCAGTAATTAACTATCTAGTGCATCCATCAAATTAAATCCAAATGATTACCTATACTCTCACAAGTGCTTACCCACATTCCCAGGGTTCACTTCCACCATAATACTAAGAATCACCCTTCATATACAAAATAAAGGTACTATGGTGTTTCGCTGGCATTAGTCATCACTTACAGATATCGGTTGAACCGAATGTGGACGTCCACATCGCAATATCTTTAAGATCGATTCTATTACTTTTCTTTTTTGGTCTTACCCTACCCATATCCATCTCTATATCAATTTCCATCCGCACTATCTTACTCATCCTCTATCGTCCATAATTGGATTCATTAGCAACTCCCAAATATACGGACAGCGATACTAGAACAGCTACAAACATATTTGAGTCATATACATATATATTATATTAATTTCATAAAATATTCAAGTATGCCCTCTCAGCAAGTTCCCTAATCCTATAACCTAAGCTATGATACTAATTGTCATAACCTGCCATTTACAAACCCATAATCATACAACAAAGTTTGGAAATGACGAGTCATTATGTGATACATGTTGATATTTAGATAATACTAATTACAAAATCGAATGTAAATTATCTAATACTTTCAAAGATCACAGAGGAAGGAATAAAATATTGACACCATTTAAAATAAGAACACTTTTATTTATATATACAGTTACCAGTTACATATCCACCTATATAAAATCCAAACCACACCACACTCCATAATTATATTTCTTCACTTTTACATAATATATTATATGTACAATATTTACATGTTCTCATCTCCAGATCTGCCACTTTTTCGAGCTCCATTAACCTGAAAATTATAGATAAAGGGAGATGTGGGCGAGGGGGTGTCATACATAAGTCCGAGTAAGTGAAATCCATTTAATCTATATATACTACAATGTCATTGTTATAACATGACTAGTTTCTAATGCTTATCTCAACCCAAATCTGGCCATTATACGACAAATCAGTGGGACTAGATGCCTATATCATATCCAATTCTTTATTTTGCTCATTTCTTTAATTCAATGCATCTTATTTCTTTATTAATATATTCAAATGAAATAATAATTCAATCACCAATCCCTAATTTCAAAGTTATTATCCATCAATCAACCTTGATCAAATATAACACGTTTACCCACTTAGTGCACATGGTATTCCCGAACTCTACATCTAGTTTATAACCAAATGTTCATGTCAAAGTAAGTTATTTTTTATTTTGGAGAATATCCAAATATAATACATATACACATCTAGTGTATATGTATTTCAATATTAGTTCATTTATAACACAGACATACACTTCGTACATTACATTCTTTGTCACATTCACACAAGTAACATACATAGCCATATCTTTAATTACCATATCCGCTTATATCACATATATACTTCAAATAGCAACCAAAACAAGTCATATATTCATTTACTTCATGCCTCGTCCTTTATATCATCACTTGCTAGTTTATCTTTCATAACGGAAGAGAAAACAGGAGTCGAATCGATTATTTATATTATATGGGCCTTATGGCCAAGGTTCAACCTGGCAGAATTTATGTACACTAGTGGAACGGTGGTTCCCACCAATGGATCGATGTACACGTTTATGGGCAGTTTCATATTTTCCAAAAATGGCTTTTTGTTCATCGTTTTCCACCTCCAGTTGCCATTGCCTTGCCTCAGTTCGTCGAAGATTGTATATTTACCCTAGTTCTAGTCTCCTACCCCCAATTCTATTATTATCTTCTAATTTTGGTTATGAAATTGTTAGGGTTTCAGATTCTTATTTAGTTAATTAGTTTCAACACATTGATTTCTTTCAGATGAATTATATCATTTTTGTTAATTCCATTTATTTCAGATTTCACAACTTCAACTTATCATTAAATTCTATATAAATTATTTCAATTCAGTAGTAGTCCAATATTTAATCCCCAGTTAGCCATTAAACATAAATAAAACAATGGAATGGAATTATACATCGAATAAATGGCATCCACTCATATTAATTTGCTTCAAATTTTTTGATGTCACTGCTATTCGGAATTTCCAGAAATCACAATCCATGAATTTGCTTATGATTATTATTCAAAGTGATGGAGAATCTCACTACGATTCCAGCGAAATTGTTTCGTCGATTTTCATTAAGATTTATGAATTTAGTGATTAATTGAAGAGAGAAGGAAGATGATGTTCTCTAGTTTCAGAAATGGGAAAAAATGAGAAACTGAATATATGTGCGTAACTTTTAAACGGACTTTAGGAGGGAAAACTGAAACGATTTCTCAATTTGAATTCAAATTATGGGCTTAGTCCAACTCAACCCAAACCCATTATCTGCACACAATCTGGCGCACTTCAATAAAACTATGTTATCTCACTCATACGACGTCTGATTTGACAAATGAATACTCTATCCTAACCAGAAAAATAAGAGCTACATAATGGTACAACTTCTATTAGCTAATTCAATCATTCGTAAAAAATACTATTTTTCCCTTATATTAAAATTTACCAAATTACCCGCCAAATAAATTTAAAATATATTAATTATTACGACTATTATTATTTATGTTTTTTATATAAAATTCCAAGGAATTACAGAATTTTATTATAAAGGATATTTAAATTTTATTGAAAGGGTTCTAAAACCTTAAAAAATATAGAACTCTTTTTATAAAATAATTAAATGGTTCTTCATATGTTTTGAATTAAAAAATTCTCTTTCTATGAGAATTTCTAGTATGGTATTATTTAAAAGAAATGTTTGTTTCTAATTACTTTAGGTACAAAGTGAAAATATTAAATTATATTATATGGTTTGAAATAAATATAATTTATTTTAAAGTGTGAGTACATATATTGATTTATTTAAAAATAAATTGTTTTAAAATATACAAGTAATGTTTAGCAGTAAATTTTTATGCTTAAATATTTTGGATTATATAAATAAAGAAAATGAATTATTCAAAATATAATATATATTTTGAAGGTGTTTACTGTTTTTAGAATTTGCATTTTATTCAAGATGTCATTTTCATTTTTGTAAATATTCACTTTCCAAATTCATATTTGATTAAATAATTATTCCATAAATGAAATAAATTCTAGAAGACAGGAAATAGTTTTCGAGTTAATATTACAAGAATTTTAAAATAATATATATAATTAACGAGTTTAAATAAAATTATTCTAATATATATTTAATTGATGGGATTTTATTCTATTTTTTTTTGAAAATCTCATCTCTTCTATATTAATTTGGATGAAATGAATGATCTGATGTTTATATTGATTTGATTGATAGTTTTGATATGATATGGTTATGAGATCCTTCGTATAATTTTGTGATATTTAATTCTGTGTGATGAGAAATCTAAATAAATGGAACTATAATACCATTTGGGATGGGGCATTTGGTTATATTTCTCTTATTATTCTTTGGAATCATTATATAGAATATTATTGAGTTTGAGTGTTGTTTATAAGAAACAAGTAAACGTTTGAGTATCATGTAGTGGTATTATACGCTGTTTTGATATTTATTAAGCTATTCATTACTGATATATGATACTTACTATTATCCCATCATTTGGTCAAGGCTGGAATATCAACAAATTGGCAAGGAAGAATGTACATCGGGGATGGAGATCGATTGGAAAAAAGGTTGCAATCGATGTCGTCAAAATTTGGCCAAGCTTCGATTGGGACAGAATCGGTTGGAGATGATGATCAGGACTAGGAGAGGCTACGTTTCAAATTTCAGTTCAATTGGAATTCATATGATCGAGATATGATCGATACAAGTTGTAGAAGAAACATTGTTCGTATCCATCAAAAAGCCGCCATCAAGTTCGAATCTGTCAAGAACTAGCGACTTCGAATTGATCATCTTCGAATCGATCAAGTACGAATTGATCCGTGGTCGTGCTATTCGTATCCATTGAGTTCGTATCGTCCCAGAGAAATCTTGTTCGCACTCCATATGTTTGAATCCATCTCAATGCATCAGTATTGTTCGCATCCCTCTGAAAACTACACAGTTCGTATCGATCCCCAGGCGAACAACTAGTTCTTATGGATCGGTGTTGATAGTCGATCGATGCGAACAGAACCACAATCGATCGATATGAACGAAACCCTATGAAAGAACGAGGCGAATACTGCAAAGTAGAACAGGATGAACTAACCGATACGAATAAGGCTTCAACCTTGGGAACGGAAAAGGTGCGAATGCAACTCGATCAACTCGCCACAAAAATTGGATAGATCCAGGAAACTCATGCCACGTCATCCTATGCGCGCGTGCTTCTGATCGATGCGAAGGGGATGGATACGAAACCATGGATTCGAAATCAGCAGCCTTCGAAGAATACAAGATTGCATCGATCATATCTCCTAAATCGTAGGTTCAAATGCTACGAAATTTTCACAAGAGCTTACATACAAGCTAAAGAATGTTCCTGCCAAGTTTCAACTCGATCGGACCATTTCTTGATCGATACGAAATTGATTCGTATCGATCACGGATCGAGTCGAAACTTGCTGGAATTGATCGCGTGGGCCCACTCACATGCCATAAGAAGTCTCCCAAAGTTTGAGCACGATATCAGCCTCCTACACCTATAAATAGCCCCTGAAACCTACAAAGAAGGGATCTTTTGGCCATTCAACGTCCATACTCTGCCTGATTCAATTCTACACCTCACTATCACTGTTGTACTCAAATTTCTTCATTGCAAATCGTTGTAATCATCTGTAACCAGTAAGGAAAATCAATAAAGGATTACTATTTGAAGTGAACGTAAGCAGGAGATAGCCTAACCACTATAAATCTCTTGTCACTAACTGTTATTCCTTAATTGTTACAAGTTATATTGCTTAGATCTGAAATCATTGCTTGGATATTGTTGATTCACATTCATATATTGGTGCTTTCACGATACTTGGGGTTTGTGACCAATTTTGGCGTAAAATCTTTGGTGCTTTCACTAAGAATGACTAGCACCCGCTACATCAGGTTCGGAATCCGGACTTGAGTGCTTGAAGAATCCAGATTTGGAAGACAATGACTCGACAAACAAGTAGAAGACAAAGAGCTGAGAGAAGCCAACAAGGAGGAAGTCAAGAGGCATCCTCTGGAGCTGGAGAAGGACAAGCTTCGATCTACATCAGTAGGGACGAGATGGAGGCTATGGCAAATTCAATGCATGAAAGAATAATGAAGAGTCAACATGAGATGATGCAGAACTTCTTCGAGCAGATGAGAGTAGCGAGTGCATAGAACCTTGGACCAACTACAGCGACTGCGAATGCAGAACAAGGAGTTAGGATTGCAGGGACCAACGGAGCTCAAGTTCAAGGTCAGAATACAGAGCCAGAAGGCAATCAACAAGGGTTTGGGGGCAGACTCGCAGGATCTGACACTGGAAGACTTATGGATGGAACTCAACGGGCTAGGCGCTAACGCTAATGATCCACATGAAGAATATGTATCAGAATTCCCTTGGGGCATGGGGGAAACCTTTGACGGACAATGCTGGATTAGCTGAGATTATTAGGAGAACTATGCACGGAAGTTTGACCAATAGAGATTTGGAAGGAGTGAACAAGAGTCCATTTACCGAGGAAATCAGGATAGCTCGAAATCCACCTGAGTTCAAGCTACCTTGCATGGAAGTATACAATGGCAAGGCTGACCCAACCGATCACTTGATGAGATACACCAAACACATGGAAGTGCTGGGGGCATCGGAGGAAGTAATAGTCCGATGTTTCCCTTTATACCAGACGGATATAGCTGCGATGTGGTTCAGGCAGCTGGAAGAAGGATCTATTTGAACATGGATGGAGTTGGTGGATAGGTTTTTGGGGAAATTTCGGGTACATATCAAGAGGCCAAAGAATGTGATGTCACTAACGTCAATCAAGCAAAAGACGGATGAGTCACCCCGAGCTTTCCTGACTCGGTTTAATGCGGCGGGTGCTTCGATGGATCGGACGGATCCATTAATGGTTCTAATGGCAGCAGTTTCAGGAGTCAGAGAGGATTCAGATTTCAAGGTATCTTTAATACGAGACCACCACTGGATCTCGGGGAATTCTTTCATGAAGTTGAAAGATTCCTTTGGCAAGAAGACGCATGTATAGATTTAAAGTAAAGGAGGTGAATGCGACTGAGGGTGGAGGACCACCCAGCGGAAGCTTGGACAGATATAAAGGAAAGGGAAAAAGGAAGCTTAATGACGATTCGTAAAAGGCCAAGAAACAATGGAGGGAGCTGATGTTCTCCACCTACACTGGATTGAATGAAACATTGGAGCAAATATACATAGAGATCCGAAATCGCCTTCCCTACCAAAGGTCGGCTAGGAGAAAACCCTCTAAACGTGAAAGGGCATCAGGAAGGCACTGTCTCTTCCATGATCTGGATGGACACGATACCAGCGGCTGCAGGCACTTGAAGGATATAATTGAGGAGCATGTAAGGAATGGAGAATTGAGACTGTATGTTGTGGCTCGAAATGCAGCATGGAGCAGGAGCGACCACCGTCTGCTTTAAACAGTGATGGTCTGAGGCCCAGGGATGATGGTCGATTAGTTATCAATTGACTGGGATGTTAAGAAATAAGTAGCAAGCCATTAGCAAACGACAAAGTCATTTACACATGCACGGGGACGGAGATGGCCCATAGGCATGCTATGAATGATGATAAACCGTGATGCTATGGTTTGTGAAAACTGCTTTTTATCCTTGGATTGGACACTTGTTTCTTTGGTTTCGTTTTGGAGTTTGGTTGGAACTCCTGATTTTGTCTATTTTCTGGTTTGGACTTCTGTTTGGGTGATTGTTCTCTTGTTTGGGTGCTGGTTTTGATTTTGGATGTGGATTTTTGATTTTCTGATTTGATTTGGATTGGATTTTCTGTCTGGTTTTTGGTAAACGGTCGTCAGGTATGGATTATATCTGGCAAGGGGTAAGTCTCTTCGTCCGCGTGTGGCGAATTGGCTTCTTCATGTCGTCGAGTATGGATTATGCTCGACAAGGGTCCAGAGCGACCAAGATTTGGCCTAGGACTTGGGCCCTATATTATCGTTATTTTTTTCGGTCGTTGAGTATGGACTATACTCAACAAGGGTCCGGAGAGACCAGGATTAGGCCTAGGACTTCGGCCCTATGTTATTGGCTACCATTTCAGGTCGTTGGGTATGGACTATACTCGACAAAGGTCTGCAGTGACTAGGATTCAGCTTAGGACTTAAGCCTTGGCATTACTCAACGTCCAGGGACACTGGACCATGGTCGTCAAGTGTGGATTGCGCTTGGCAAGAACCCGGAGAGGTTACGGATTTGGATATCAACCCGGAGAGGTCCTGGATTCGGTTATTGGTTAATGGGTAAGAATGGATAAGAACTCAGTTGTCTAGTTCAGACGGATATGGAATTGAGTAAAGGCTTTGGTTACCCTGTTTGGAATTGGGCATCAGCTCAGAGCAGTCAAGAACGGTGCATTCGGATGATATGGCAATGGACTTCGGATAACGGATTTGGAACTATTCAAAACATACCTTCTTACCACAAGGCATGTTTTGGGGGGCAAATGTTATCCCACCATTTGATCAAGGCTGGAATATCAACAAATTGGCAAGGAAGAATGGATATCGGGGATGGAGGTCGATTGGAAACAAGGCTACAATCGATGTCGTCAAAATTTGGCCGAGCTTCGATTAGGATGGAATCGATTGAAGATGATGATCAGGACTAGGAGAGGCTGCGTTTCAAATTTCAGGTCAATCGGAGTTCATATGATAGAGATATGGTCGATACAAGTTGAAGAAGATACATTGTTCATAATCATCAGAGAGCCACCATCAAGTTCGAATCCATCAAGAACTAGCGACTTCGAATCCATCGTCTTCGAATTGATCAAGTACGAATCGATCCATGGTCGTGCTATTCGTATCCATTGAGTTCGTATCATCCCAGAGAAATTTTGTTCGCACTCCATATGCTCGAATCCATCTCAACGCATCGGTATTTTTCGCATCCCTCTGAAAAATACACAGTTCGTACTGATCCCCAGGCGAACAACTATTTCGTATTGATCGGTTTCGATAGTCGATCGATGCGAACAGAACCACAATCGATCGATACGAACGAAACCCTATGAATGAACGATGAGAATACTATCGGTGCGAAGTAGAACAGGATGAACTAACCGGCACGAATAAGGCTTCAATCTTGGGAACGGACATGGTGCGAATGCGACTCGTTCAACTTGCCATAAAAATTGGATCGATCCAAGAAAATCTCACCACGTCATCCTATGCGTGCGTGCTTCTGATCGATGCGAAGGGGATGGATACGAAACTATGGATTCGAAATCAGCAGGCTTCGAAGAATATAAGATTGCATCGATCATATCTCCTAAACCGCAGGTTCAAATGCTATGAAATTTTCACAAGAGCTTACGTACAAGCTAAAGAATGTTCCTACCAAGTTTCAGCACGATCGGACCATTTCTTGATCGATACGAAATTGATTCGTATCGATTATGGATCGAGTCGAAACTTGCTGGAAATGATTGCGAGGGGCTACTCACGTGCCAGATGAAGTCTCTCGAAGTTTGAGTGCGATATCAACCTCCTACACCTATAAATAGCCCCCTGGAGCCTACAGAGAAGGGATCTTTTGGCCATTCAACGTCTAGACTCTGCCGGATTCAATTCTACACCTCACTATCATGTTGTACTCGAATTTCTTCATTGTAATCATCTGTAATCAGCAAGGAAAATTAATAAAGGATTACTATTTGAAGTGGACATAGGCCGGAGATAGCCAAACCAATATAAATCTCTTGTCACTAACTGTTATTCCTTAATTGTTACAAGTTATATTGCTTAGATATGAAATCGTTGCTTGGATATTGTTGATTCACATTCATATATCGGTACTTTCACGATACTTGGGGTTTGTGACCAATTTTGGCGCAAACACTCACGTGACGGAAATAATGACATAAGTGTGAGGTGATACGCGTAGTGATGGGTATTGATTTATGACTACATTCAATGAGTAAGGTTACATGTCTTACTATGATTGACTTTGTGCCTATATTTATTGGTATTATGTGCTATTATGACGATGTACTTCTTTTATCAGCACAGGAGAGGACTAGATGGCTAGAATCCACCCTAGCGCCCTGATTGTCGGGATGCGTCCTAGGTCTGTGATACCATATATGTAGTTTCATGCTTTAGCTTCATACTGTTAGGAAATCAAATCTATGGTTTCGATGACAACAACTATACAATAGAAATCAAATATGCATATATATTTATATATACAAGTACTTACTAGAACAACATCATTAGAAAGACAAGAACAAGGCTCAAAGGATACTACAAGAGACTACAAGTTATAGGAACAAAGAAGCACAAGAAAAAGAGCATAAAAACTGATATGCACAATTTCAGACATCTGGGAGCACAAGCCAGACATTTGAAACAGTTCTCTAGAACAACAGAAAGGCTGAACCAGATGTTTGGCAATTGCACTTAGACATCTGATCTACTACTATATTCAAAAATATATATAGTATCAGTTGTCTGAAACATATTCCAAACTTCTTATTTCAAACTCAGATTTCAAAAATGAACTTCAACTGCCACATAGACATCTCCACTTCTCTTCGCTGCGACTCTTCATCATCAACATAAGCAATTGGAGCACTCATTAATAGATGCAACTACTCAAGAAACCTCTCTACAACTATATATCATCAAGAATCAAGAGAACAAAAAACCTAACTTACTTACGCTCTCTAATTGCATACTCTATCATATATTCTTTATAACTAACAATCTATACTTGTATTTTACTCTTTCATATATTCAGTTCTTCACAGACAATACTCTCCAAACATATATTGGAAGCATTTGTACTAATTATCAACATCTGTGTTATACTAGAATACACATTTGACACGAACAACTTATTGTAACCAAGCCTATTCCTCCGGGCAAAGCGAGGGTGTTTATAGTCGAATTCCGAAGGGAAACTTCGGGACTGGACGTAGGATGGGAGGTCTGAACTTGTATAAAATCCTAGTGTGCTTATTCTATATTTACTTAGATTAATATTGTTTAAGTTGCATCATATATTTTGTCACATATAATTGCATATACACTACATGATCCACCCTGTAGACTTTCAATTGGTATCGGAGCAAGATTAGATCAAAGTACAGTATCATGTTGTTGAATCATTTTAATATGGCAACTATTTTTCAAGAAGGTCAATCCATAGCACGACCCCTACTTTTTAATGGTTCTAATGATGCATATTGGTAAACACGTATGAGAATTTTTATGGAAGCTAATAGATTAGAAATTTGGTCAGTCACGTAAAATAAATATGAAGCACCTGACATTGCTATGAACACATTGAATAATGCACAAAAAATCGCAGCTTCTAATAATGCTAAAGCTATGAATGTTTTATTTTCTTCATTAGATAAGAATGAATTTTCACGTGTCGTGTTATGTAACACTACATATGATATTTAGTGTACCTTACAAGTTACACACGAAGGCACATATAACGTTAAACAAACTAAAATTTCAATTTTACAAAATCAATTTTCATCGTTTAAAATGAAAGAAAAAAAATTAATCTATAGTAGACATGTACTCTAGATTCCAAACCATTTAACACGATTTAACGACACTTAGAGTCAAATTCACAAATTTTGACTTAATATCTAGAATATTCAATTCTTTAACTTAGAGTGGGAAAGAAAAGTATTAGCTATTGAAGAAGCTAATGATTTCTCAACACTATTAGTTGAATAATTGATAGGAAATTTAATGTCCTATAAGTAATTTGCAGGCAAGAAAAGAACAATATTCAGAGAAGAAAAACATAGCATTCCCAGCAACAAATGAAGACTCTGACTTAGACGAAGAAGATATCGTATTTATTGCCAAAACTACAACAAATTCAAGAAATTTAGGAAAATGATCAGATTTCAAAAAGGAGGAAAATCAAGCTCTATAAATCAAACATCAATCAAATGTTATGAATGTAACCAATTTAGACATATGAAGAAAGATTATCCGAAGCTCAACAATGATAAAAAGAATAACAAATTTGAAAAATTCAAAAAGAAGAAAGCTTTCAAAGTAACATGGGATGACTTGGGTTCTTCATCATCATGGACAATGATAGCAATAGTGACGAAGAACAAGCTAATGTATGTTTTATGGCACAATCTGATGTGGATGTCCCAAACTTAACTATGATTAATTATTAGAACTTAGCATAGAATTAGATGATAAATTTAGACAAATTAAAAAATTGAATAAAGAACACATAGCCAAAATAAATAGATTAGAACTTGAAGTAGGAATGTTAGTAGATGAAAAAATTAGAAGGAACTAGAATTATCTCAAGAAAAAATTAAAAATAATTTAGTTGAAAATGATACTATATCTAATGATTTTGAAAATGTTAAACTAGAAAAGGATAAATTGTTAAAAGAAAATATCAACTTTAAAAGTAATATAGAAACATTGAAAATTGAAAATTAGAATTAAAAGAAAAATTAGAAAAAATTACAAATAATGTTTCAAAATTTAATAAAGGAAAACAAGATTTGAAAAACCTTTTCAATACTTCAAAACCATCAGGTAATAAAAATGGAATAGGATTTAAAAATACTCCTAAACAAAAAGGGAATAGTATTAAGAAATATAGTTTTATCTATCAAAAGACTAAAAAACCACCTAAGTCTAATACGAATATCAAAAATATAAAAATTTGGATTCCTAAGACAAATAATAATTTGATTAGACAAAAACATATTAATAATTTTTTAGATAATGTAGTCTATAATAAAAATTATGTTCATATAGGTACCAAACCTTCTTGGGTATGGCTACCTGCTCCTCCTAACAACTACGACCCGAACAAAGTATATGAGTACCAATTAAATCATCTTTTATTTTGCAGGTACCCAAAATAAAAAATAAGGAGAAATGGATACTTGATAGTGGATGCTCTAAGCATATGACCAGAAACTCAAAAATGTTATCAAATATAACATACATCGATGAAGGAATATTCACTTTTGGAGATAACTCAAAAGGATACGTCGTTGGCACTGGAGAAGTCATCAACTCTGGTATTTCTAACTCTTTTATTATTACAAATGTTTTATTAGTAGAAAATTTAAAACACAACCTACTTAGTATTTGTCAATTATGCGATAAAGGTTTACAAATCAATTTCGAAAAAGATAAATGTAATATTTTTGACAATAACAAACATCTTATCTTTGAGGATTTTAGAAACAAAAATATTTATGTCTTAAATATGAATATAAACCGAAATTCAAATTTATGTTTAAATGCCAAACATGACGAACCATGGTTGTGGCATAAACGCTTTTTTCATATTAATTTTAAATATATTAATAATTTAGCAAAATATGAGTTAGTTAGAGGTTTACCTAAAATAAATTACAAAGTACAAAATTTATGTGACGAATGTCAAATTGGAAAACTAAAGAAAAGCTCTTTTAAATCTAAAAATAATATTTCTACAAAACAACCATTAGAATTATTACATTTAGATTTATTTGGTCCAACTCAAGTACGATCTATAAATCACAACAAATATGTTTTCGTAATAGTTGATGATTTTTCAAGATATACATGGACTTTATTTTTAAAACATAAGAGTGACACCTTTGGAATGTTTAAAATTTTTGCTAAAAGAATTAAAACTCAAATGGATATGAAAATTAAAAATATTTGAAGTGATCATGGTGGAGAATTCAAAAATGATCTTTTTACTAATTTTTGTAATAAAAAGGGCAAAAGTCATAATTTTTCTTTTCCCCGCACACCTCAACAAAATGATGTAGTAGAAATAAAAAATCATATGTTAAAAGAATGTGCAAGAACACTACTAAATAGTAGTGGTTTTGCAAAACATTTTTGGGCTGAAGCTATTACTACGGCTTGTTATGCTTTGAATCGAGTAACTATACGACCGATGACTAAACATACTTTTTTTGAAATATTATTTGGAAGAAAACCTGAAGTATCATACTTTAAACTTTCAAATCAAAATGTTTTATACTAAATACAAGATAATTTGGGAAAAATTCGACCCGAAAGGCCGATGAAGGAATTTTTGTTGGATATTCAGATCGTAGCAAGGCATGTAGAATTTTTAATAAACGAACTAACACAATTGAAGAAAGTTTACATATCTCGTTTTATGAAAATTTTCTTACCATCAAACTAATGATGATGAAGAAATAATTCCAATAACAAATATGACAAATTCCTATAACAATGAGACAAATGCATAAAATAATACTTTAGTGTCATCTCCTAGAATTCTAAAAGAACATCCAAAAGATAACATCATTGGAGATCTTAACTCTAGAGTAACTAGAAATTAACTTAACCAAATTAGTCATATAGCATTTGTGTCAAATTTTGAACGAAAAAATTATAAAGAAGCTTCAAACGATAATTTTTGGATAATAGCTATGCAAGAAGAATTAAACCAATTTGAATGTAATAATGTTTGGGAACCAGTACCAAGGCCAGAAAATCAATCAGTTATTGGAACAAAATGGGTATTTAAAAACAATGCAGATGAAAATGGAAATATAGTTAGAAATAAAGCATGTTTAGTTGCCCATGGTTATAATCAAGAAGAAGGTATCGTGTACGATGAAACTTTTGCTCCAGTAGCAAGACTCGAGGCCATACGTACATTACTTGCTTTTGCAACTCATCACAATTCTAAATTATTTCAAACGGATGTCAAAAGTGCTTTTTTAAATGGTTTTATTAAAGAAAACATATATGTTGAACAACCTCCATTGTTTGTTCACGAAAAATATCCTGATCATGTTTTTAAATTACAAAAAGCCTTATATGGTTTAAAGAAAGCCCTCCGTGCTTGGTACGAATATCTTACATTTGGTTTCCAAATAGGTAAAATCGACATGACTTTATTTATTAAATGAGAAAATAACGGCATTTTAGTTGTACAAATTTACGGAAACGATATTATTTTTGGTTCAACTAACGAAAATCTGTGTAACCAATTTTCAAATATTATGAAAAATGAATTTGAAATGCCTCATATGGAGAATTAAATTTCTTTTTAGGTTTACAAATAAAATAACTTGAAAATGATATCTTTATTCATCAAGAAAAATATTGTAACGATCTATTACGTCGTTTTGAACTGAATAAAACTTCAAGCAAACCAACATCGATGAGTATTAGTGTTCACTTGGAAAAAGATGATAACGGAAAATATTTTGGTGAAAAACTATATGGTAGTATGATTGGCTCCTTACTTTATTTGACGGTTAGTCGACCCTTTATTATGATGAGTGTATGTCTTTATGCCCGATTTCAAGCAAAACCAAAAGAATCTCATCAAAGAGCTCTTAAACGTATCTTAGCATATCTGTCTAGTACTAGAGATTATGGTTTGTTGTACCCTAAGGGATCATCGTTTGAACTAGTTTCATATAGTGATGCGGATTTCAGTGGATGTAAAACAGATCATAAGAGTACTAGTAGAACATGTCACTTTTTCGGACAATCATTAGTTTCATGGTTTAGCAAAAAGCATAATTGTGTTTCCTTATCTACTTGCAAAGCGGAATATATTTCAGCAGCTCTAGCATGTGCACAAGTGATATACACGCAGCAAACACTTAAGGATTTCGGCGAAGTAATCAATAAATCACCAATATATTGCGATAATACGAGTGCAATAAATCTATCAAAAAACCCTATAAATCACTCACGTACTAAACATATAGGTATACGACATCATTTTTTACATGGTACAATGTAGACAAATGAATTATTATATTAGAATACATAAATACCGAGAATCAAATAGCAGATATTTTCACAAAACCACTTAATGAACAAATATTTGTTGAACTGCGATACGATTTAGGAATATGTTCCCTTTATGATCTTCTCAACTAATACTACATTTTTGTTCATTCTATTTTTGGCTAAATTTTTTTTATCCATAAATCAACATTGTTAACTCCTTACCTTAAATTTTTGAAGAAATTTGTTTTCTAAATTTACCTATGAATTACCTTTAAAATCAGGTATAAATAGCCTTTTTTGTAACCTCCCGAAAATTTTGGATATAAAATTTGTTAAATTGTTTGAACTTTTGAATTTAAATTTAAGAATTTCAAAAGAAAATAAACTATTGTAGAAAAAAAATCAATATTGCAAAGTTATATGGAATTAGATAAATGGTGAATGAAATATGCAACAAAACAAGAAATTGTTTAAGCCTTAAAAATGAAATATAAGTTATAGATTAAATATTAATAAGTTAAATCTTGAATAGAAATAAAATTTAAGAAAATGCATATTGTAATAAATCACATAATTATAATCTAACATCTAAACAAATAAACAAATAATTAAACAAATGAACAAATGAACAAATGAACAAAGAAAAGAACAAATAAACAAATAATTAAACAAGATAACAAAAGAGTGAACAAATATAAACTATACATATAAAAGAAAATCTAAAATAACATTACCTGTAAGTATACAAGGAGGCAAGGGAGCATTGCATACATGCTTCCATTTAATGCTTCATTTAATGCCATTTACTCTAGTAACATCAAGTAAGACATTAACTGTGAATACATGCTTGTATTAAATGTTTACTCTTCAGCCTCCCTTGAAGAAAGGAGGAAAGCATGTGAAGTACAAAACCCTGTATAAAGCCACTATGCAAAATAAATGTTTCAGTACTTTGCTTAAAACTTGCCTACCTCCCTTACTTTGTATACTTCTATATATATCAACCTATGCATCATCTCGTTTAAAAACTTTTTATTGAAAGAAAAAAAAATAGCAAAGAAAAATAGAAATTAAAAAGGAAAGAAGATCATCACTTTTTATATTACAAGTTGAAAGGCAAATTACTGAAAGAAGAAAAGAGAAGAGGATCAAGCTGCAGTTCAAAGGAAATCAATATATAGCCTTTGTTTAAACATTTGTCAAGTGAGTAAACATGTTTTTGTAAAGGATTTTAAGTTTGTTTAAAATAGTTTAAACTTCAATTATAAACTGCTTTGGTTCATGCTTCACTATGATGATTTCCCAGTGATGCTCTGTCTCTGCAAAACCTTATACAGGGATTTTATTTGTTTCAAAACTGAAGTCTATTTGCTTTAAATCACTGACAAGCTTGGGTTTTCAAATAAGTCAAGTTGTTTTAATCCTCAAACAAGGTTTTGTAAAGTTGTTTAAACCTACTGTACATTATCTTCCACTGGAAACATGTTTTATAGGTTTCAAGTTGAAATTTGATAAAAATAAAAGGTTGTAAAACGTCGATTCAGGATTTTAATCTGAATCTATACTTCAATCCATGATTTTTAAAAATAAAGTGAGGATTTTTAGTTGGTTTTTTCAAGAGTATTTTGTATTTGAATAAAAATGGAACTTGTATGAATTTGTAATAATCGATTCGATTATGAATGCTAAAAATGGGTTTGTAGCAAGCTTGAACGTCAGAGGCTTCGAGAAAATTATCGAAGGATTTTTCTATTTCGTGAATTTGGAGTTTGAGATCAAACTAGGGTTTTAGTCTCGAAATGTATACGGTCTGGGAACGCGATGTGTACGCCACCTCTGACGCATCGAGTTAGGGGATTTTGAGGGGAATGATGGCATGAGGTGTGGACGTGATGGTGACGAAGTTCGAGCTGCTCCGATGGTTGGAGCAACGAGGGCGAAGCGAATTTGTTGGTGAGGATGGGTTCGAGTTTCGAGCTGGATGCTCGATTTCGTTGTGGGGTCGTTGACATTGAATTGATCATCGTTTTCGAATAGGGGAATGAAGCGCGATTTGTTGATGGTCACGATGGCCATCGGAGAGGTCGCGAACCACCGTGCACGTGCACAGTGGTGGTGATGTGCCAGTGGAGAAAAAAAAAGAAAAAGAAACAAAGGGGAAATGAAGGAGAAGAAGGGCTGGGTACTCGGTGACGTTATCGAGCAGAAGGGGGTCAAACTCGGGGTCGAACTCGAGTGCGTGGTGGAGGCTTGTTTCCAGTTTTGATTTTTAAGCGTTAAAAAAAAAAGAAAGAAAGAAGAAGAAACTGGAAGGAGATAAGAACTGGGATGAGGAAAGAAATGGGGTTCTCGGGGAGAAGACGTGATGGACCCGGGGTGTACGCGAGTAAAACCCTGTTTTTACTCGGGTTGTTTTATATGGGCTAAGCCCATTCAAATCTTTAAGTCAACAATGTTAATAAAAAATTTTGTGTTTTGCAATATAAACAGTTTAGATTTTGTTAAGTTAAATTTTTAACAAATGCTTTAGAATTTGAAAATTCTTTAATTGGTAAAGAAAGTTAAAAATCAAAATTTAATTAAATGATTAAATTTTAAAAGAAGAATTTTAAATAAATTTATATTAAAATTCCAATGTAACAATAAATTAATTTTTAAAGTATAAAACAGATTTTCAAATGGAATTAAGGTAAATAATTTTTATCAATAGTTTTGAAAAGGAAGTTAGAATGATTTAAAGTTTGGGATTAAAATTGATTTAATAAACAATTAAGTACTCAAATAAATTTATAATTAAGAATTCATTGATTTGATAAAGCAAGTTAATTAATTTAAATGAGCAGTTAATTAAAATAACTAATTAAGGAAAATCAATGTATCAAGATGATTAAGATTAATTTAATTATCATTAAGAATAATAAATCATTGATTGAATAATCAATAAAATAAATATTTGGTTAATTTATCTCATTCGTTTTGATTAGTAAATAACTAACTATTGTTGTTAACTTATATTGATATCTCTGTTCTGTTTGTAATTCTGTATGATGTAATTGCCATGTTATTGCACTGTGATTATGATTTGTTCTGTATTGATGTGAAAACCCTTGTTGCCGTAAAACGGCATTTAAACTTCGATGCGACAGGGAATCGGATTTCAGTTGTTATCCGAAACCCACATCGGACCTGTGAATATTTGTGAATGACATCCACATGTTTTAAAATTTGACACCACTATTCGAATTAGCCGGGAAAGGACCGTTGTGTCATATAACCCATTTCGAATATGTGATTCGACGTTATGGATAGCAATCGAAGACCGGTGTTGAAGACCGGGTATTTGCGAGAGCGAAATGATGACCTGTCGATTGACTCTGCATCGAGTTGCTACGGTATAGAGTTCTCCATATGCGATGGGGAATCCGATCAGGATTGTGGATATCCGGATTGCAAGGACTTCTTTGGAAGTGCCTTCGGTTCTGTTCGAGCCCGGAACAGACTTGTATGGATAGTATGTCTGACATTACAAATTGAGATATAAAGCCGATTTCTTTCAAATATATTTCTGTTGGTGGCGGAGAATTTATTCTCTTAGCTTAACACCCTTCTCTGAGACGTACGAGCTCAGAGGTTATATAGTTGAAGGTTATCAGCGATATATTCCCAATTTGGTAATGTGACATGCTGAGTGTTGCTGTGAAATGATCATTGTGTTGATCATTTGTGATAGGATCATTATTTGATCGTCTATCTTGGTGATCATTTCTATGATCATTTGTTGACCCAAAGCACAGTTTTTGTATAAAGCATGTTTTTTTGGACATGACTTCGTCGGACCTCACACCCCGAAATGGTCAAAACAGGAAAGAAGCGGCAAGGTTATTGGGGGTAGCACCCCTTAGGGTATGTACATTTCCTTCTGGATAGAAGTGGTATCATGGTATGGAGCCCAGATACTTAACTTATGTTGATATCGCAGATATATATATGATTTTGTGATTTGTTGCTGGGACCCCGGTTAAAGGTTGGTTACGACTGGGAGATGGCATACTCGTGTCAGTAGTTACCCAGTTAGGGGTAACCCGGCCTTGTGTTGGTAGAGATCCGGTTTGGTTCTCGGGGACGTCCTTCCAGAGGCGTTCTCATGTGGCAATGGGAAGTTCCTTGGCCTGACCATTTGTTGGAAATCCAATTCCCAATACGAAAACCTGTACGGTTTTAGTTGTACAACCTTCCATTTACTTGTGGTGGTCACCACTGTTTAGATGGTAGCTATAGTAGGCATACGATAATGGTCGTATGTTGGCTAAGATTAATATTCTATTTTCGAAATGATTTACTTCACTATACACTAGTATAATATTAAAGAATTCTTTTCTCGTATCAAGCATATTTAACTATCATAAGAAGAAATCTCCTCCAATTCTGCGTTTGCATTGTGTGTGTGGCGGGAGGTCTTATGGTAGTTCCATTTTTAAAAGCATTCCGAAAATTCTTTTATAAATCTTGTTTTATTTAAATGCAACTGTTTTTGTTTACTCATACCAGTCCCATGACCGATCCGGAGTTTATTGTTTTCTTTCCTAAACTCTGGGTGCCCATTATTTCCACACGGGCAGCCTAGTAGCAGGTTTCTATATTTTGGAGTAGCGGTATTTTGGAGCTCTTATCTTGGAGATATCTTAGGAGCTATTGGGGATTTCAGGTGTTAGCTTTTGGGAGTTCGTTATCATCTCTCTCATTTGAGAACTTTTGGATATATGTTCATTGTTGTATTATCATGATGTTGTATTTGGAGTTGTAGTGTATGTGTTATGTACTCTGTGGTAGTATGGATATTATGTTGATGTTGTAACTGTGATGATATTTATGATATTGATTCTGTTCCGCTGTTTCATATTCATCTAATTGTTGTTATAAGCTCCGGCGATGCGAATTTGGTGTTGTTTATCGAACATCGAGTTTGGGTCGTCACAAGTGGTAACGGAGCTGTTGGTTGAGTAAGAACTTTAGCTACGGAGTATAACACATTAGATGGCTCATTAGAGATAGGGTGAAGTATACCCTAGAATGAGTATAACCAAGACTGAAACTATAAAAAAAAAAAAAAAAATTTTACTCTGTTCTTTTTACTGCTGATATTCCTTAAGATATCTCGTCTGTATATCTGAATTAATTTTCTTACTAATCTCAGATAGTGAAAATGAGTGGACGCAGAGGAAGAACTAGGGGTCAAGGCAATGCTGCAGCACCCAATCAAATTCCCGCAGCCGCAGAAGCAGTAATAGAAATTCAGCAGCAGCCGGACTTGGCTGATTTATATAAGAAGTTCGAAAAGCTTGGTGGCAAACCGTTCATTGGCAAGGAGTCAATTATTGACGCTCAAGCTTGGGTAAGATCGTGTGAAAAGATTTTTAAAGGGCTAAAATTGCAGGATGAGCAGAAAAGACTTATAGCTTCTTGGCAACTCCAAGGAGAAGCTTCAGCTTGGTGGGAAACCATCATTGTAGAGGAACCCGAGGAAGAATTTACTTGGGATCGTTTTAAAGAAGTGTTTGAGAAACGTTACATGCCATCGGCGGGAGTTTCCAGAATGTATCAGGAATTTCTGGATTTGAAACAAGGAAGTTTGTCGTTTGAAGAATACTTGAATAAATTCAGCGAACTATCTCGGTTTGGCCCGGAATTGCTAAACACACCCCTTAAGAAAAACGAAAGGTTTATCAGGGGAATGAACCAGAAATATCATGGAAGAATGACAGGTCATGTTAAAGAATCTTTTTCAGATTTGGTAGATATGGGGTACAGGTACGCTACTCTTGATATGCAAGAAGCAACTGTGGAGAAAGGTAATTCAGGTAGTCAAAATTATAAAAAGCGAAAATTCGGAGGCAAGAAACCTTGGCAAGGCAATGAGAAGAAGAGGAGCATTCAAGCAAGCGCAACAGAAAATGTCACTTGTTACAACTGCAAAGAGAAGGGCCACTATTCAAATGACTGCCCAAAACCGAAGAAGCCAGCTAAAGAATGCTACAATTGTCATAAACCGGGACATTTAGTTAAAGATTGCCCAGTGATGAAGCCAGCGCAGGTGGCAAAGGTTTACACGATTAAGGAGGACCCCTCATCTTCAAAAGCTGATAAAGGGAAAAGTGTTTTGGAAGGTAACCTTACTATTAATAATAGAACTGTTAGAGTTTTATTTGATACAGGAGCTTCACATAGCTTTATCTCCCAACAAACCGTAAATGAATTGGGACTTGAAACTAAATTTGCTAACGATCTTATTTGCGTGAAAAATCCGGTTGGAGGTCCCGCAAATCTTAGTTCATATTGTAAGAGAGTTCCTATTTCATATGCTAGCTATAAATTTCCTATCAACCTTTTTGTCCTCGAATTTAATGAATTTGAAATCTTACTCGGTATGAACTGGTTATCGAGATACGATGCTATATTGGAGTGTAGTAATCGGACAGTTTTAATCAAAACAAGCCTTGGAAATTTTATTGAAATCTCTTGTGAGAATCCAAGTCCAAGGAGAGATAGATTGATGTATACTTTGGGAAATCTTGAGCCCACTTTGCAGTCTATACCTGTTGTTCGGAATTTTTCCGACGTATTTGAAGAAGTGAAATCTTTACCTCCTCATCGAGAAATAGAATTCCGAATCGATCTTGTACCTAATACTCGTCCTGTTGTTCACGCAAGTCGCAGGATGGCACCCAGGGAAAAGATTGAATTGGTTCATCAAACCGATGAGCTACTAGCAAAAGGATTAATTCGACCCAGTGTTTCTGAATGGGGCTCAGCCGTCGTATTTGTTGCCAAATCAGACGGATCTTTGAGATTGTGTGTAGATTACCGCGATCTAAATAAACAAACTCTCAAGAATAAATTCCCTCTACCAAGAATTAGTGATCTATTCGACCAACTTCATGGCGCTCGTTTCTTTTCAAAGATGGATCTAGCCCAAGGATTCCATCAACTACGAATCGCCGAAGATTGTGTCCATTTGACTGCTTTTAGAGGTCCTAATATGTTCTATGAATGGTTAGTTATGCCTTTCGGGCTAACCAATGCTCCAGCATACTTCGTAGATCTTATGACTCGTGTGTTTCGGGAAGTTTTGAATAAATTTGTGCTAGTATTCATTGATGATATTTTGATCTATTCTAAGACTAAAGAAGAGCATGCCGAACATCTTAAAATCGTATTGGAAATATCTAGGAGAAATGTTCTATTTGCAAAATTTTCCAAATGCCACTTCTGGGTCAATGAAGTCAAATTCCTTGGCCATATTGTTAATGAAGAAGGAATTTCAGTAGATCCTAGCAAAATTTCCGCTATTCTTGATTGGAAACAACCCACTACACCAAGAGAAGTTCGAAGCTTTTTGGGTTTAGCAGGTTATTACCAGAAATTCGTTCAAGATTTTTCTAAGTTGGCTAGCCCATTGACTAAGCTAACAATGAAAAATGCAAAGTTCATTTGGACTCCAGAATGTAAGGAAGTTTTTCAAGAGTTGAAAAAGAGATTGACCACTGCTCCTGTTCTCACTATTATTAACGGGAACCGAGGCCTATCTGTCTATACTGATGCATGTGGTGAAGGGGTAGGTGCAGTATTAATGCAAAATGGAAAGGTGGTTGCCTACGCAAGTAGACAATTACGTCCGCATGAGAAAAACTACCCGACGCACGATTTGGAACTTTTGGCTGTTGTTTTCGCTTTGAAAATATGGCGACATTATCTTCTGGGTAAGAATCTTTTCAGCTTTCCTAAAAATTTATGAACTAGTTTAACTAAAGAAATATGCCTAGTAAACTCTCTTTGTTTTAGGTGAAAAATTCGAATTATTCACCGACCATAAATCCTTGAAATATCTTTTCACCCAGAAGGATCTGAATCTGCGACAACAACGTTGGTTGGAATTTCTAGCATCATATGACTTAGATATTCTGTATACACCCGGAAAGGCCAATGTGGTTGCTGATGCTTTAAGCAGAAGTTATGCTGTTCTCGCATATCTAGTTATCACTCCTACTCTTCTTAAGAAGATCGCGAGCAGGCAAACTGAAGACAAGTTTCTTCGAGAAATGCGTAGAAGAATAGATCGAGGAGAGGATACTACTTTTGAAATAGATAATAGAGAAGTTATAAGGATGAAGGGCAGAATTTGTGTCCCTGACATTCCAGAATTGAAACGTGAAGTATTGGCCGAATGCCACAAGTCAAAATTTAACATCCATCCAGGAGTCAACAAAATGTATCGTGATGTTAAAAGGACATTCTGGTGGAAGACAATGAAGAGAGACATATCTATTTATGTGAGTCGCTGTGCTACTTGTCAGCAAATCAAGAGCGACCAAAAGAAAGTGGCTGGTTTACTTCAACCTTTAGAAGTACCGAAATGGAAGTGGGATCAGGTATCGATGGATTTCATCGACGGATTGCCACGAACCAAGAAAGGCAATGAAGCGATTTGGGTTATTGTGGATCGTCTAACCAAAAATGCTCATTTCATTCCAGTTAAATCTACTCGGACTGCAGCAAGCTTGGCAGGTATATATATAAAGGAAATTGTTCGCCTCCATGGTATTCCCAGCAGTATAGTGAGTGATCGTGATCCGATCTTCACTAGTAGATTTTGGGAAGCATTCCAAGACGCATTGGGAACGAAATTAAATTTCAGCACTGCTTATCACCCGCAATCTGATGGGCAGACTGAGAGAGTTAACCTAATTTTAGAAGACCTACTGCGTGCTTGTGTTCATGATTTTGGTGGTTTTTGGGAGGACCATTTGCATCTGGTTGAATTCTCATATAACAACAGTTATCAGGCCAGTATAGAAATGGCTCCTTTCGAAGCTTTATATGGTCGTCCGTGTCGATCACCTACATGCTGGATCGAATCAGGTGATAAACTTGTTCTTGGACCGGATATGATAAAAGAAGCCACTGAGAAGGTAGACTTTATTCGAAAGAAGTTATTAACTGCCCAAAGCCGTCAGAAGAGCTATTATGACCGACGAAGGAGAAATTTGGAATTTCAAGTTGGAGATTCTGTATTCCTGAAAGTATCTCCGATGCGGGGTGTGTTGAGACTCGGGAAAACTGGAAAGTTGGCACCGCGTTATATTGGTCCTTTTCCTATTCTGGAAAGGATTGGTTCTCTAGCATATAGAGTGCAGTTACCCAGCTGGTTGTCTGGCGTACATGATGTGTTCCATATTTCTAACCTTCGGAAATATGTGCATGATCCAGATGATATTATTGAAGAAGCTGCTCAGCAGGATCTTGAAATCACACCCAACTTGGCAGTTAGAAGGGAACCGATAAAAATTGTTGATCGTGATGAGAAGCGATTGAGGAACAAAATTGTGAAATTGGTCAAAGTTAAATGGAGTGGCGATCCAAAGGACTGTACTTGGGAGACTGAAGATAATATGAAGAAATCATAACCCAAAAGCAGAATTGACATCTCGACTTAAAACTGTAAGTCATTTCCTTATTTATAAATTCGTCTATTTCTTGTTTGCGTATCTCTCTCTTTCAATTTCGAGGACGAAATTTTCTAAAGGAGGGGATATTGTAATATCCCGAAAATTTTGGATATAAAATTTGTTAAATTGTTTGAACTTTTGAATTTAAATTTGAGAATTTAAAAAGAAAATAAACTATTGTAGAAAAAAAAAAATCAATATTGCAAAGTTATATGGAATTAGATAAATGGTGAATGAAATATGCAACAAAACAAGAAATTGTTTAAGCCTTAAAAATGAAATATAAGTTATAGATTAAATATTAATAAGTTAAATCTTGAATAGAAATAAAATTTAAGAAAATGTATATTGTAATAAATCACATAATTATAATCTAACATCTAAACAAATAAACAAATAATTAAACAAATGAACAAATGAACAAAGAAAAGAACAAATAAACAAATAATTAAACAAGATAACAAAAGAGTGAACAAATATAAACTATATATATAAAAGAAAATCTAAAATAACATTACCTGTAAGTATACAAGGAGGCAAGGGAGCATTGCATACATGCTTCCATTTAATGCTTCATTTAATGCCATTTACTCTAGTAACATCAAGTAAGACATTAACTGTGAATACATGCTTGTATTAAATGTTTACTCTTCAGCCTCCCTTGAAGAAAGGACGAAAGCATGTGAAGTACAAAAGCCTGTATAAAGCCACTATGCAAAATAAATGTTTCAGTACTTTGCTTAAAACTTGCCTACCTCCCTTACTTTGTATACTTCTATATATATCAACCTATGCATCATCTCGTTTAAAAACTTTTTATTGAATGAAAAAAAAATAGCAAAGAAAAATAGAAATTAAAAAGGAAAGAAGATCATCACTTTATATATTACAAGTTGAAAGGCAAATTACTGAAAGAAGAAAAGAGAAGAGGATCAAGCTGCAGTTCAAAGGAAATCAATATATAGCCTCTGTTTAAACATTTTTCAAGTGAGTAAACATGTTTTTGTAAAGGATGTTAAGTTTGTTTAAAATAGTTTAAACTTCAATTATAAACTGCTTTGGTTCATGCTTCACTATGATGATTTCCCAGTGATACTTTGTCTCTGTAAAACTTTATACAGGGATTTTATTTGTTTCAAAACTGAAGTCTATTTGCTTTAAATCACTGACAAGCTTGGGTTTTCAAATAAGTCAAGTTGTTTTAATCCTCAAACAAGTTTTTGTAAAGTTGTTTAAACCTACTGTACATTATCTTCCACTGGAAACATGTTTTATAGGTTTCAAGTTGAAATTTGATAAAAATAAAAGGTTGTAAAACATCGATTCAGGATTTTAATCTGAATCTATACTTCAATCCATGATTTTTAAAAATAAAGTGAGGATTTTTAGTTGGTTTTTTCAAGAGTATTCTGTATTTGAATAAAAATGGAACTTGTATGAATTTGTAATAATCGATTCAATTATAAATGCTAAAAATGGGTTTGTAGCAAGCTTGAACGTCAGAGGCTTCGAGAAAATTATCGAAGGATTTTTCTAAATCGTGAATTTGGAGTTTGAGATCAAACTAGGGTTTTAGTCTCGAAATGTATACGGTCTGGGAACGCGATGTGTACGCCACCTCTGACGCATCGAGTTAGGGGATTTTGAGGGGAATGATGGCATGAGGTGTGGACGTGATGGTGACGAAGTTCGAGCTGCTCCGATGGTTGGAGCAACGAGGGCGAAGCGAATTTGTTGGTGTGGATGGGTTCGAGTTTCGAGCTGGAAGCTCGATTTCGTTGTGGGGTCGTTGACATTGAATTGACCATCGTTTTCGAATAGGGGAATGAAGCGCGATTTGTTGATGGTCACGATGGCCATCGGAGAGGTCGCGAACCACCGTGCACGTGCACGGTGGTGGTGATGTGCCAGTGGAGAAAAAAAAAGAAAAAGAAACAAAGGGGAAATGAAGGAGAAGAAGGGCTGGGTACTCGGTGGCGTTATCGAGCAGAAGGGGGTCAAACTCGGGGTCGAACTCGAGTGCGTGGTGGAGGCTTGTTTCCAGTTTTGATTTTTAAGCGTTAAAAAAAAAAAGAAAGAAAGAAGAAGAAACTGGAAGGAGATAAGAACTGGGATGAGGAAAGAAATGGGGTTCTCGGGGAGAAGACGTGATGGACCCGGGGTGTACGCGAGTAAAACCCTGTTTTTACTCGGGTTGTTTTATATGGGCTAAGCCCATTCAAATCTTTAAGTCAACAATGTTAATAAAAATTTTTGTGTTTTGCAATATAAACAGTTTAGATTTTGTTAAGTTAAATTTTTAACAAATGCTTTAGAATTTGAAAATTCTTTAATTGGTAAAGAAAGTTAAAAATCAAAATTTAATTAAATGATTAAATTTTAAAAGAAGAATTTTAAATAAATTTATATTAAAATTCCAATGTAACAATAAATTAATTTTTAAAGTATAAAACAGATTTTCAAATGGAATTAAGGTAAATAATTTTTATCAATAGTTTTGAAAAGGAAGTTAGAATGATTTAAAGTTTGGGATTAAAATTGATTTAATAAACAATTAAGTACTCAAATAAATTTATAATTAAGAATTCATTGATTTGATAAAGCAAGTTAATTAATTTAAATGAGCAGTTAATTAAAATAACTAATTAAGGAAAATCAATGTATCAAGATGATTAAGATTAATTTAATTATCATTAAGAATAATAAATCATTGATTGAATAATCAATAAAATAAATATTTGGTTAATTTATCTCATTCGTTTTGATTAGTAAATAATTAACTATTGTTGTTAACTTATATTGATATCTCTGTTCTGTTTGTAATTCTGTATGATGTAATTGCCATGTTATTGCATTGTGATTATGATTTGTTCTGTATTGATGTGAAAACCCTTGTTGCCGTAAAACGGCATTTAAACTTCGATGCGACAGGGAATCGGATTTCAGTTGTTATCCGAAACCCACATCGGACCTGTGAATATTTGTGAATGACATCCACATGTTTTAAAATTTGACACCACTATTCGAATTAGCCGGGAAAGGACCATTGTGTCATATAACCCATTTCGAATATGTGATTCGACGTTATGGATAGCAATCGAAGACCGGTGTTGAAGACCGGGTATTTGCGAGAGCGATATGATGACCTGTCGATTGACTCTGCACCGAGTTGCTCCGGTATAGAGTTCTCCATATGTGATGGGGAATCCGATAAGGATTGTGGATATCCGGATTGCAAGGACTTCTTTGGAAGTGCCTTCGGTTCTGTTCGAGCCCGGAACAGACTTGTATGGATAGTATGTCTGACATTACAAATTGAGATATAAAGCCGATTTCTTTCAAATATATTTCTGTTGGTGGCGGAGAATTTATTCTCTTAGCTTAACACCCTTCTCTGAGACGTACGAGCTCAGAGGTTATATAGTTGAAGGTTATCAGCGATATATTCCCAATTTGGTAATGTGACATGCTGAGTGTTGCTGTGAAATGATCATTGTGTTGATCATTTGTGATAGGATCATTTATTTGATCGTCTATCTTGGTGATCATTTCTATGATCATTTGTTGACCCAAAGCACAGTTTTTGTATAAAGCGTGTTTTTGTGGACGTGACTTCGTCGGACCTCACACCCCGAAATGGTCAGAACAGGAAAGAATCAGCAAGGTTATTGGGGGTAGCACCCCTTAGGGTATGTACATTTCCTTCTGGATAGAAGTGGTATCATGGTATGGAGCCCATATACTTAACTTATGTTGATATCGCAGATATATATATATATATATATATATATATATATATATATATATATATATATATGATTTTGTGATTTGTTGCTGGGACCCCGGTTAAAGGTTGGTTACGACCGGGAGGTGGAATACTCGTGTCAGTAGTTACCCAGTTAGGGGTAACCCAGCCTTGTGTTGGTAGAGATCCGCTTTGGTTCTCGGGGACGTCCTTCCAGAGGCGTTCTCATGTGGCAATGGGAAGTTCCTTGGCCTGACCATTTGTTGGAAATCCAATTCCCAATACGAAAACCTATACGGTTTTAGTTGTAGAACCTGCCATTTACTTATGGTGGTCACCACTGTTTAGATGGTAGCTATAGTAGGCATACGATAATGGTCGTATGTTGGCTAAGATTAATATTCTATTTTCGAAATGATTTACTTCACTATACACTAGTATAATATTGAAGAATTCTTTTCTCGTATCAAGAATATTTAACTATCATAAGAAGAAATCTCCTCCAATTCTGCGTTTGCATTGTGTGTGTGGCGGGAGGTCTTATGGTAGTTCCATTTTTAAAAGCATTCCGAAAATTCTTTTATAAATCTTGTTTTATTTAAATGCAACTGTTTTTGTTTACTCATACCAGTCCCATGACTGATCCGGAGTTTATTGTTTTCTTTCCTAAACTCTGGGTGCCCATTATTTCCACACGGGCAGCCTAGTAGCAGGTTTCTATATTTTGGAGTAGCGGTATTTTGGAGCTCTTATCTTGGAGATATCTTAGGAGCTATTGGGGATTTCAGGTGTTAGCTTTTGGGAGTTCGTTATCATCTCTCTCATTTGAGAACTTTTGGATATATGTTCACTGTTGTATTATCATGATGTTGTATTTGGAGTTGTAGTGTATGTGTTATGTACTCTGTGGTAGTATGGATATTATGTTGATGTTGTAACTGTGATGATATTTATGATATTGATTCTGTTTCGCTGTTTCATATTCATCTAATTGTTGTTATAAGCTCCGGCGATGCGAATTTGGTGTTGTTTATCGAACATCGAGTTTGGGTCGTCACATTTTTACAAAACAAAAAGTAAAGAATATACATATTTCATAATTTACAACAGAAAATAAAAGCATGTCTTCCGACAATTCTCATCCCTCCTTCTCGACACCAACAACATATAGTTCAACGGATACACCTCATCGCCTTCCTACTCCTACACCAGATCAGGAACCGACCTATAAGTGGTCTTTCTACCACACGGGATTCACACTAGATAAAAAGAAGTCCAAACGATCTCTATGTCTCTCCTAACACCAAGGAGAAAATCGATGAGATACATCACTATCAAAAGCAACAAATAGATTTACAATGAGAATTATACTTTGAGCAAAAGGTCACTGCATGATGACTATGTTTTCTGGAGCAAGTAGTGATAAAAATTTGTAATTCATGAAAGTAGGTTGTACATGGACCACTTCTGATTCCATGCAATCTTTTGGATCCCCCTACCTCTTATCGTACCCCTTTGGATCCTTCACATAAGCGATTCTCTGGTTCCCCAAGAACCCACGAACGTGGAAACATATGGTCTCCATTCAAGCCATAGAGATGACAAGTTTGAAGATCGCAATGCTCCATCGTCATCTAAATAAATTTACTTATTCTTATTGTATTTTTATCTCCAAATATTTGTATTCTGTTTCACAAATAATAATACTATGTTTTATTAAAATCAAACTCTCGAAAAATAAGCAACACCCTTCAAAATCAGGCTATTTTAAGACAAAATGGTCATTTCAAACGTCCGAACTTTGCCATCAGACGTCTGACACTCTTGTGTCATACAAATTTTCAAACATCGTGCATGCGTCAGATGTCTGATATAAACTTCTAGATGTCTGAAAATTATCTCTGCTTAATAAAAAATACAAACCAGTGTATTTCAAACGTCTGAACTATTGACCAGACGTCTGAACAAAGTCTCTGCCTAATAAGATACAAAATCAGGCTATTTTCAGATGTCTTATATTATATCCAGACGACTGGGAAAACTTTCTATCCTATAAAAATTACACTTCAGGCTATTCCAGATGTCTGATTATACATCCAGACGTCTGATAATTCTCTCTTCCTTTCAAAATTTACATATCGATCAATTCCAGACGTCTGCCCCCAATAACCAGCGTCTGGTTCTACTTACTGTCATCAAACTAGGTTAAATCAGAAGTCTGATTCACCTTTCAGACGTTTGAAATTCAATCGACACTCTTAAGTAACCTGCTAACGTCTATTTTTTACTTTTCTCACTTACATTTCATTTCATTTCTACCACAAAGTCGATTCCCAATTTCTCAAAATTACTTTCTCTTCCAACTCGCTCGAATTTGATTGCTTCTAGAAGAAAAAGCCCTAAGATCTCTAAGCGAAAGCAAGACCAAGCAACTTCATCCAACCCCAAGTTTGCTCTGACGATCAAATTGAGCGATGGATGAACTGTGTACCAAATTCAACCAAAAGGTACGAAGATATTCAAAAGAAGAAACTCCATACAGGTCTATTTTATAATTTGCCAATGTTCCCAATGTATGATTTAGACGAAATGTGCGAAAGTGCTGGATTAGGAACATTGATATCCTTTAATCCCAATAACATTCAAATCGATCAGCTAGCCATATTTCTTTTCTATGCTAATTTAGATAGCACAGCAGTTTGGAACACTGACAACGATGATAATTAGCTATGGTCAAGTGTTTACGGCAACACAATTAGACTTACTCCAACGATCATAGGTTGAAGTCTTGAATGTTCCGACATGGGAGCAGATTTACATAATATTCCGGATATGCATCTCAAACCGAGAGATAATATCACACATAAAATATGGTAATATGAAATGCCTAGATTTGCATCTTGGCAAGACTTCTCACTAGAATGATTATTAATACTATCATTCCTCGCCTTGGAAGTCTTGAGAAAATCATGGAGTTAGAACGCAAGGCCCTATATACTATATTCAGTGGAACAAGGGTTAACTGGACAAAATTCATATTTTACGAGCTCAAACATTTTTGGACTCGATCACGCCCATCCATCATCTATCCTACATACATCATAAGGCTTCTAAGAGCTCACAACATCCCTTCATACATCCACTTTTGAAGAGATTTCTCCGAAATATGCATCCACAAAAATTTTCTCACTAATGCACTTATTGAAAAATCCTCCGGATTTTATATCATTTGATGAGTGGACACAACGTCGTCAACCCGGACAAGCTAGGCAACCACC
This sequence comes from Allium cepa, assembly GCA_030765085.1. Classification (NCBI taxonomy): domain Eukaryota; kingdom Viridiplantae; phylum Streptophyta; class Magnoliopsida; order Asparagales; family Amaryllidaceae; genus Allium; species Allium cepa. Next base: position 473,794,907 of record CM060931.1, read on the forward strand.
TCGAACACAACCTGAACCATCATAAGAGGTGGAGCAACATCACGAGAATACTCCTCCTCCTTCTACACCATTTGATTATACATTCCAAGATGATATTTTAGAGACTCGCACTAAGACGAATTCAAATGAGAGTATTCATGACTTAACTCTCCAAAATCATCTTATTTTATCTCGAAATCAAAAATTATTGGCTAAGCTCATTGATAGTTTTGAAACATCTTTTGCTTCTCGCTTAGCCACAGTTGAAACGTCACTTTCAACTGCATTATCCATTCTAAAAGAGGTTCTTCAAAGAGTTCGTGGTCCAACACCACCTTCAGAAGATTGGCCAACTCCAGTGCCTTCTCCTCCTCCTTGAAAGCATTCTAAACTTTTTGACGAGGAGTACGAACCTCTCGAACACACTTCGTCATCTCCTATAAAAAACTAGTTCTACAAGAATGAAGATGAAGGAGATGATCAACATAAAGCATCCTCAAAAGATCCTTAGATTTTTTAGGATTCCATCTTTTGTATAAAATGCAAAAAGTCTATGAATGCAATCAATTATTGCGATTAATGAAAATGAATTTTTTGGTGTGTTATTTCTGTGTATATTCATGTAACCTTACAATGATTGGTAAATACTAAATTGTATGGACATGATATCTACAATTAAAAGTTATTACTACTTTTTGATAATGCCAAAAGGGGAGAAATAATAAAAAGCACAATAAATGATAGAAATCACATATTCAGGGGGAAATTTATAAAATTATATGTATGTACATTGTATAGATGTCATATCAAAAAGGGGGAGATTGTTAGGAAATCAAATCTACGGTTTTGATGACAACAACTATACAATAGAAATCAAATATGCACATATATTTATATATACAGGTACTTGCTAGAACATCACTAGAAAGACAAGAACAAGGCTCAAAGGACACTATAAGAGACTACAAGTCGATAGGAACAAAGAAGCATAAGAAAAATAGCACAAAAAATGATATGCAAAATATCAGATGTCTTGGTGCACAAGCCAGACGTCTGAAACAGTTCTTTGGAACAACAGACAGGCTGAACCAGACGTTTGGCAATTGCACTCAGACATCTGATCTACTACTATATTCAAAAATATATATAATATCAGACGTCTGAAACATATTACAGATGTCTGATTTCAAACTCGAATTTCAAAAATGAACTTCAACTGCCACATTCGAATAGAAATCTCCGCTTCTCTTCACTGCAACTCTTCATCATCAACAAAAGCAACTGTAGAGCACTCATTAATGGATTCAGCTACTCAAGAAACCTCTCTACAACTATATATATCATCAAGAATCAAGAGAACAAAAAACCTTACTTACTTACGCTCTCTAATTACATATTCTATCATATATTCTCGATCTCTAGCAATCTATACTTGTATTTTACTATTCCATATATTCAGTTTTTCATAGACAATACTCTTTAGATATATATTGGAAGCATTTGTACTAATTAGTCAAGATCTGTGTTATACTAGAACCCACATTTGACAAGAACAACTTATAGTAACCAAGCCTATTCCTCTAGGAAAGGAGAGGATGTTTGATCGTCGAATTCCGAAGGGGAGCTTCGGGACTGGACGTAGGATTGAAGGTCCGAACTAGTATAAAATCCTGGTGTGCTTATTCTATATTTACTTAGATTAATATTGTTTTAGTTGCATCTTATATATTGTCACATATACTTACATACCACCCTGTAGACTTTTAAATACGTTCACCCTTTTGTCACTTAGACCAGCAGTCTAGGGGCTAGAGTCGGGTTGTGACTTTTAAGTCCTCACGTTGACGAGCATACTAGTGGATATGTGTCACGATACCATGAAAGTAACTAAAGATTGTAAAAACTTCATGACTCTGGACATTGTCAAGCTATCAGTCTCCCCTTCGGTACTAACTGAGTGATAGATTTTCATGTACTATCGACACACCTCACTTATGTATAAAGATGGGTTAGGCGACCCAAATATTGATATATATATATATATATATATATATGTATGTATGCATATATACATACATATATATGGCTCTACTTGGGACTTCGTGTCCATCGTACAATCATTCTATGTCACGATATATTCTGAATTATTTATATATGAGGATATGAGATTATATATGGATAGGTGTTTATAGTATAGTTATTCTAATATATTTTATTGTATTTGAAATTTTAGATTGGCGGCCTATATTCTATATTGATGTTGGTATATGTTACTCAAGATTGAGAGTTATACTTGGGCACTGATGTTTTACAGCCTAATTACACTTGATGATCATATTTGATGATTTCTTGACTTTGATAATATTTTCTGGATATGGATAATTCATCCGTTTGACAATTTTTTGATTGGATAATGTTTGATGTGATTTTATATGTGTATTGACTTCTTTATGCTTAATTTCTTGGTGGTTGCTATTTTGTATGCAATCACTATTGTTCCATGCCTATTTTACATCAATATATGCTTTGACCTTTATATTTAAGTATAGCTTGACCCATGTGTTATTCACTTAATATTCGGGTCAGCCTGAGACATCTCGGGTACATGGACATTGAGACTAGCTTGTGTTATCTGGGCTTAGGGGAGATTAGTATATTATATTATTGTATATCACCTTAGTAGTATATAATTTCATGTACGTATATCGTTGAGTTGTATATTGGAGATAACTTGTATATTTAGTATTATATATTATCACTACGATTCTGACTCTGTGTTCTATGATTTTTACTATATATTGTGTATTATTCTATCATAGAGGTACATATGTTTATTACTTTGTGCCGATATCGTGTTTGTATAGGTGAGTTATTAATTTAATGTTTAAATATGAACCAGTGTTAGTCCAAGAAAATATGCTGGTGTGTACAATAGATCGCCTCATTCTTCATATTATATCACAATATTACTTAGTAATACTCTTAGATAGTATGAGTATGAAGGTGGGTGTGTTTTAATTTTATATCAGAGCAGGTTCCGAATAGTACATCATATATAATTGACCTAAGTTTTGACCTTAGGTGAGACTTAGAATCCCTGTCCTCTTGGGTGCATTGAGTAGTTACCCTATAACAATGGGATTTAGGAGTATATGATGATTAATGGGGTAATCACCTTGGGACATACTTGTTATTTTATATTATATATATAATTTTGATTCTTATCTTTTTGGTGTGTTTGTCTCTATGTGGAATATAAGTTATTAATGGAGAAAGTGAAGTAAAGATTGTTAGTCAGACTAGTAGTATCGACATTGGTGAAGGTGAACAAATCACTATATGGCTTTGAATAGAGTAGCCTGATCCAGTAGAGATTAGAGTGTCCAGCAAATGCTGATAAATAACTTTCCAGTAAAGGTGTTTATTTGTTTGTTTTATGTGTTTTTGGTTGTGTTAACTTGTTTTTATTTAGCTTAGTCCAGAATGTGAAAGTTGAGAAGGAGTTATCACTAAATATTTCAAAACCCACGTGAATTTGGACAGAGCCAAATATTAATAGAAGTTAGCGGTTTATCCAAATCTAAACACTAGGGGATAATAAACCTGTTTATGAAAGGAGAAGAAGAATAATATAGTTAAATATGTGGAAAGAAAAATTAAATCAAATTAATTGGAAGTTTGATTAACATTATGGATGTGTGATGATTTGTATTATTATTAATGATTATTGAATTGAATGCATATACGAATTTTTGAAATTTAATATTTAAGTTCAAACAGGCATATGATTTAGTAAAAGTGGAATAATATTTATATAGCAATTGAAACTATTTAATAGTTTGTTTCAGGTGTTAGTTTTTCCATAGAGTGATTTAAGAATTTTTGTCGATATGGCTAATCAACATTATCGATAAGGATTCCTAAATGCTTATAGAGGTAGTCTGACACTGTATTATGGAAACAGTAAAAGAAATATTTTAGTTGAAATTGAGTATTGTTTTATAAAGTAATATAGTTGAAATTGAGTATTGTTTTATAAAGTAATATACTATTTTGGAAAAAAATGGTAAGCATTCAACATTGCATCCATTGGATGTTAGTGTGAAATTGAGAATACTGGTGATGTAGTGTTAATATAAATCCTGGGAAGTCGACATTGCAGCCAATGAGAAAAATGAATCACCAAAATCTATGGTATTACAATTTTGTATTTTTAAATGTATATTTATGTATGAACTACAGTATGAAAACTTACACTTATATATATATATATGTGTGTGTGTGTGTGTGTGTGTGTGTGTGTATCTGTGTGCGTTTGTCCTAGGTTTGAACCAAAATAAGTTTATAGTGAAATAAATATTTAGAGAGATATATAAAGGAATATAAATGTGTTCATTGGTTTATATAGTGTTTTATTATAAAGAAGTCTTCCTTGGATTTTCATATATTTCGTAATTTCCATTTAGAATTTGTTAATTCTGATTTTTTGCTTTTAATCTTGGATGTCAAATTTTAATCGATCCTTTAATCTTTGGTTTTGATATTATAGACTTGTTGCTTCCTAGTATATATGTTGAACTGATCAACTTGTGAATTTCTAATTTAATTTTCTTTAAGCATAATTGTTTGTGCTTGTGCTTGCTCTATGTGTATTGATATCCTTGTACGTGTATGTTTTCACTTGCTATTCTGATGTGCTCGACGTGCTTGTGGTTATACGACCTGTTGCTTGCTGTCCATATGGTTGTTGGTGCATATCTTTACTGCCATGTGTTTTCTTTGTGCTTGTGCAATTAAATGTTGTGCGCTTGTTGTTTCTGCTGTGTATTCACTTATGCGCTTGCCTTGTGTACTGCTGTTTGGCGTATGCATTTGAGATGCTTCTTGTATTCTAATATGCTTGTGTGAGTGCCTTGTACTTGAGTTCGATCTCTATCTGGTTTGTCTTATTTGAAGAATCTATGTACTAGCTTGAGAAAGCCTATGTGCTTACTTGTTAGCTCGACCTAGTTATGCACTATGTTGAGCTGCTTGTGTGTATGCATGACCTTGTTGAATTACTATGTGCTTCTTGTTTTGTTTCACCTAACATTGACTTGTTGTACATTTTTTGGCCTATGCATTTTATTATTGTGCAATAATTTGCAATATACTTGAGTCTATTTGCATTTTTCTTATGCTTGCCTATGTGTTTGTCTTGTGCTTTCCTTGTGCTTGTTTTGTACTGCTGATTTTTCAGGCATGTGCACTTACATTGTGTTCATTTAGACATGACCTTCAATTGGTTTGTCCAAATTTAATGATTTTGCACTTATGTCAAGCTAAGAATCTAATCAACAACTTTTATTTTAAGCATTTTGTAAATTTATAAAGTTTTATAGGATGAAAATTCCAATTACTAAAGTGGGCTTGTATGTATATCAAAAAACCTGATATGCTTGTTTTTAGAAAATTCCCCATAACTTGAGTTGTAGTCCATATTTTTGCAATCAGGAAGTTGTTTTGGAAGGCTAAACATTATGTAAAAGTTTGTTCTTTGAAATATTTACTTCGTTTATTCATTTTAGCCATTAACATTTAGACAGAAATTGGGTTAAACAAGAACATGATGCTGTTTTTACTTTTAATGAATGTATACTTTCTATAACTCTTTGTATGTCACTAATAATTGAACTCGAGATATAGTATAGGTATTTATGAGGCATACTTGAATTAATTGACGATGTTAGTTCACTTTTGCTCGCATAAGAATAAGGTAACTTGCTTAAAATGTTAAATAAAAATACGTTTTTACATTTTTACGCTATACCGACATATAGTGTGATATTATATCATTTCCCTGCGTTTCAGGATGCACCATTGGTTGGAATGTATGTTTATTATGATATGTTGTGGTTTAATTTTTTGGAACCTTCTCTGTATAAAGAGACTTGTCAAAAAAATTTGAAAAATCCAATACTTAGAAAAAAAATTTGAAAAATTTATCATATGTAGAAAATAGAAAGTCATTAAAATGAGTCTATTTAAATGTAGCATATGATAAGAGAATTCAAAAAATGAGAGTCAAATAGAGGATTCAGTAGTTAAGTTGGATTGAAGATCTCAGATACGAAGAAAGTCAAGAGATGAGTCGTTTAATGTCTCCATATAAGAAATATTGAGGATGTAATTTTTATAAGGGGGAGTCTACAACAACCCCACATTCCACGTCATATAAGTAAATAAATTTAATGAAAATAAGATGTTTGAATTTGATTTTAATAATTATTTATGAAAATAATATTTTACTTAGTTGAATTATATTGAATAAAAGATTTTGTTTTAATAAACTATATAAAATTAATAAATTCCATTTAGAGAACGTATTGAAATAGGATAAAATGTTTAATCAATATAAGATATTTTAAAGTATTAATAACTTTTATGTATGATTAAAATACTTGAAAAATAAATACTTAGCATTCATTCAATGAATATTTAAATAAAAATAAACGAGTATTGAGCTGAATAAAGTTGTGTGGTTACCAAAATATAAATGATAAAATGAAGTATAAATCAATTTAATTGGATCGTAGTATATTTATAAAATATATAACTAGGATTAATATTCAATTTAAAGGAAAATAATTTAAAACAAACTGAATTAGTTTCAAAAGCCTAAAAATCAATTAGCCCAAGCTCATACTTTTGTTTGCAAATTACAACATTATCCCCCTATATTTTCCATACCAACTCTTTTACCTGAAGTCCCAATTTGAGAATTCTCCAAACTGAAATGGACCACGATAGTATTAAAAAAATTGAAATTCATGCATGAAGGCACATGGCTTGGCATCATCAATGGGGCAAGAGGAGAGGGTCACGACTTAAGGTGCCGCATGATGGTGGAAGGCAATGCGGTGGCTTGTGTGTGGCTTTGGGAACGATGATGTAGCATCGGCTGCTCATCGCAGGTGAGGGAAGACTCGAGCACAAGTTCGACTGTGATGGCAACCGGAGTTTGCGGAGCTGAAGGCAGTTGGCAGCGATGGTGAATGAGAGTGTGTTATTGAATTCCGCAATCGGTGATTATTTTTCTTGTGTACCCACAAATATGTTTAAATATTAATGCTAGTTATGAATTCATCTTGTCTGTGATATGATATGGTCTTTACATGGTAGAACTTAAGTTGTGTGCAATGGATTTTTTGGTACATTAATTTGAAATTGGTTGTTTTGGTGATGGTTGATTGTTTGTATTGGTCAAAAGTGTCAATTTGCAAACGAAACTCTGTCCGATTGCGAACTGAACTATATATATATGGGGTGGTGTGCGTGCGTGCGTGTATGTGTATTGAATGTCAATCTGTGTATTTTATAGATGACTGGAGTTTGATTCAGGTTGCATGATAAAATATATATATTGATGATTGGTTGATAATGTTGGAGTAATTTTACTCCATAATTTACAAATTTAGATATTTAATTACTTTCTTATTTTTAAAATATGCTTGATATGTTTTGTAAAATTATTTAAGGATTTTGAAATTTTATTAATAGTATTTTATAAATATTTAGTTAAATACTCTTCAATTTTAATATTTTAATATTTATAAATATATTTTTAGTTATAAATGTAGATATAGTTTTCATTAGGTTGTAAAACCCATTTAAAAAAATCAATATTATAACATAATATGAATTTAGAATAGTTTTAAAGGAAAAATAGAATTTAATGCTCTTTAAGAAAATAAATTATGAAAATAATAATATTACTTAAAGAGATTTTTATTATAATGGTATTTAAATATTTCTAAGAGAGTTTTGAAACCTTATAAAAATATATAACTCATTTTTTAAAGTTATTAAATGGTCCTGGTATGTTTTGAACTAAAAATAATCTCTTTCTATGAGAATTTCAAATATGGTATAAATTAAATGAAAATGTTTGTTTCTAATTAGCTTAAGTATAAAGTTAAAGTATTAAATTATATTAAATGGTTTGAAATAAATATAATTTATTTTAAAGTATATATATTTATTTAAAAATAGAATGTTTTAAAATTTACAAGTAAAGGTTTAGAAGTAAAAAAATTATTTAGATTTTTGTTTTGGATTATATAAATAAAGGAAATGGATTATTCAAAATATAATATATATTTTAAAGGTCCTTATTATTTTTAGAATATATAGTTGATTTAAGAAGTCTTATTACATTTCTATAAATATAATCACTTTCTTGATCCATATTTGGATCAAATAATTATTCCATAAATGAAATAAATTCTAAAAGATAAGAAATAATTTTCTAGTTAATATTACAAGCATTTTAAAGTAATATATATAGTTAATAAGTTTAAATAAGAACATTTCTATATATGTTTGATTAATGAGATTTTATTCTATTTTTCTGATTTCTCATCTCTTCCATATTGATTTGGATGAAACGAATGATTCACCATTGATATTGATTTAATTGATAGTTTTGATATGATATGGTGATGGGATCCTTTATATGATTTTATGATATTTGATTCTATGTGATGAGAACTCTGAACAAATAGATCTATAATACCATTTGGGATGAGGCATTTAGTCATATTTATTTGGTTATTCTTTGGACTCATTATATAGAATACTATGAAGTTTGAATGAAGTTTATTCAGTTATTCATTGCAAATTGATGACACTCACGTAATGGAAATAGTGATATGAGCATAAGGTGATACACGTAGTGATGGGTATGGCTTCGTGCCTATATTTCATTAGTATGCATACGTGCCTAACGATGATTGACTTCGTGTCAATACCAATTTGTATTATGTGCTATTATCATGGTGTTCTTTTTTTATTAGCATTGGAGAAGACTAGATGGTTGGAATCCACTATAGCAGCCTGATTGTAGGGTTGCACCCTAGGTTTATGACACCATATATATAGCATCACGCATTTGCTTCGTGTCTTTTCCTCTGTATAGTCTTGCCAGCAACTTATTACCTATAGAGGCTGGAGTTGGGTCGTGACTTTTGAGACCTTGCGTCAACGGGCACATTAGTGGATACGTGTCACGATACCGTGAAGGTAACTAAAGACTATAGAGACTTCATGATTCTAGACCATGCTTCATGCTATCAGTCTCTCTTTCGATACTAAAGGAGCAATAGATTGGCATATACTATTGATACACCTCACTTAAGTATATAGATAGGTTAGGCGACCCCCCCCCCCCCACATACATATATATATGTCTCTATTTGGGACTTCATGTCTGTCGTACATTCATTGCCCATCACAATGTATTCTGATTTATTTATATACGAGGAGATGAGATTATATCTGGTTAGGTCTCCAGAGTATAGTGGATTCTTATATATTTTATTGTATATGATATTTCAAATAGGCATTCTAGATTCTACATTGATGTTGGTATTCTATTACTTGAGATTGAGAGTTATACTTGGGCATTGCTATTTACTAGCCTAATTACTTGGTGTCATCTTAAATTTGATGATTTTTAGCCTTTGGCAATGTTTTCTGGATATAGATGATTCATCCATTTGATAATGTTTCAATTAGATAATGTTTGATGTGATTTTATATGTGTATTGACATCTTTATGCTTATTTTCATGTTGGTTGTTGTTTTTTATGCCATCACTATCGTTCTATGCATATTATACATCTATATATGTGTTGACTTCTATATTTAGACATAGTCTAACCTATGTGTTATTTACATAATACTCGGGTCAGTTCGAGACATTTCAGGTACAGAGACATTGAGACCGGCTTGTGTTATTTAGGCTTGGAGGAGATTAGTATATTATACTTTTTATATCACATGAGTATATAATTTCATGTATGTATATCCCTGAGTTGTGTATTGGAGATACCCTGTATTTAGTATTATATTCTCACTTCGATTCTTACTCTGTGTTTTCTGATTTTCACTGTATATTGTGTATTGTTCTATCCTAGAGACACGCGTATTTATTACTTTGCACCGATACTGTGTATGTATAGGTGAGTTATTAATTTGATGTTTAAATACATACCATTGTTAGCCCAAGAGAATATTCGTGTATATACCCTATGAGTATAGAGGTGGGGGTTGTTGACGTCAAAATGACATAACACCCAAAGATAACCCGCTGTATGATAAGATCTAGCAAAGTGTATGTAAAAAGTAAAGAGAGATAAGAATTTTATTGTGGTTCGGCAATCTATGGTCTAGGTCCACTTTATATTTTATTTATTAGAGTTTTGAGAGACTGATGCCACAAGTATAAAGGATTAATAGTTTCTTCAGCCTAGAACTTCCAAGAGCATCAGCTTTGGTGACTATGGTGAAAGGAAATAGATGATGAAGAAGGAGAAGTGCCAAAATTCTAGAAAAGATCAAGAAGATCCTTGTTTAGTTGCCATAACATTGATATTTATAAGGGAAAATACTCTACAGATCTAGGGCCTATCAAATCTAAGGTCTAGATGTAAGCCTGAGTGTGTAGAAGGGTGTTATATGGCTTAAACTCTAATACAGACCTCTCAGCACCGAGAGGTATCTCTGGGCACCGAGTGGTTTTTGAGGGTAAAATCCCTTCCTTCTTCTTTGACTTTCCCTTCCAATATCTAGTTTACTGCATCTAATCACTTTTCCTTTATGATTGAGTTGCTTCTGACGGTTTCCCTGACACCGCTTGTCTTATCCTGCTTTCTTTATTTTCTTATAAACCCTTAGAGTTGCTCATCTATATGTACTCCAAGATGATTGTTCGAGGTTGTACTTGAATTATAAGAGGTTCATAGAGGTGCCAAGTGGAAGAAATTCCTCTCGGTACGGAGAGGTCTACATTGCCCTATTTTTCTTGAAACTTGTTTTTATGCCATCTTTTTGTCCCTCCAAACATGCTTCTAGGTTCATGAGTCATTTTGTCTTCATCTCAATGTTCCAACTTCCATTGAAAATTTGCTTGGCTAAAAAGCCGGTTAACCTTCGCCATCCAAAGTATGCTTTTGTTGTAAACAAAATGTGCTCTGGATTAACGCAAGTTCTAACTCGCTATCTCGTGATTTCGGTTAGTCATTCAAGAATTACTTCGAAGAATTGCCTTTGTCTGGTAGATATTCCTTTAACTGCTTTGCATAGTTTAAATTCCATTTTCCACGCTAAGGACAAGACTTGCACTTTGGCGATCGTTCCATGCTTTAGCTGGTATCCTCTGTACTTCCCTATGCTTCTCTTTCAATTTTTAGTTGCAACATTCAACTCGGTGTCAAGTGCTTTGGCTTTGCTCGAGTATAAGCTTTCGAGACTTAGAGAATTTCTTCTCACTCATCTCATTTCCTTCTGTTTGTGCCAACTTCTACAAGCTTCAATCTGGTGCTGATTTCTTACAATCGCCATCCCGCCGCCTATTCTGTAGTGCTCGCTACCAACCTCTTTCATCCTCAAGTTCGAATTCGAATCTCGGCTTTGCCTAAGGTTAGCGAAGCTTCCATGTCGTGGCGGTCAATACCAAAGATGGTGATTTGGAGGAAGTTGATGTGGGTTAGTCGAAGTTTGGTTAGGTTTTGACTTGGGTTCAGCCAAGGATGGCCCCTAGTTCAACCTAGGACATACTCATGTGAAATGATGCTCAGTGCCTTGACTTTGACTAACTCCTAGCGAAGCTCGAGTGATAGCACACCATCGTCCGAATTCAAGTAGGATGGTTAGTTTCCAAGAAAGGTTGTATTGGATGGGCTTCCAAACTCAAGAGACTACATTGCCAAGTATTCTCAATAACTACATTTTTGGTGTTCTTGTAAAAGAAAGGCTTCCACATCGCTCCAAACAATGGTTCCTTATCGACTATCCAACGATAACATATAAGATTTGATGCATAATTTAGTCGCATGGCCTGTTTTCTAGCATGAATGAGCTACCTACACAGGATGGTCCATTTATCATGTACGGGACATAGGACTTCATACTGCATAGTTTAACACTATCACTTACCTCAGTCGACATTTAGAATTCAATTGGTCAGCATATATCGACATCCATTGGATTTCAGGTGTTGGCCCTATGGGTTTAATATTCGAAATAAAACATACATAACGATATTAAACGCCAAGTTTTGCTCTCCAAAATGACTCGTCAATTGCCATGTTTCCAAACTGGCTCTAGGACATCCATCCCTCTCGAAGTTGGGCCCTCCACATCTTAGGCTTCAGCGTCTACACCCGTCAATGTTGGACATTCAATCACTGCTGAGTTACGAGAAAAGTTGTTCTAGTAGGGCCATCGAAAAATCCACCTTCATCTCTAAATAAGTCAGTAGTTTAAGGGCTTTGGATGACCCCCAGAATAGGTGTCGACAATCCTTATTCTGAGAATGCTTTATAACATATGTCACCAACATGGGGTAAATCTTTTATTATTCTTTTATATTTTCTTTTGTTTGCAAATAGGTCGTGCTTGTATGGCAGCAGCCCAAGAGATTCTTATGCATCAAGTTTAAGTAATTAAAGATTGTTTTGTCCTACAATATTTGTTCCATTTTACTTTTCCATACTTTTATATTATGTACCTGCCTGTATGCGTCTACCTATGTATATAATAGGTAATATAACTACTTGTATTGCATTGTTATATACACACACACAGCTGTTTCCGTGCAATGCCTTTATTTACTATAGCTATGTGCACATTTATAAAATTGCTGCAATTGCACTAGTCATTTACCATGGTTCAGTCACCAAGATGTTTCGCCTTGAGAAACGAGACCATAATTTAGCCAACTTTGTGGTTATTCCTATTCGATTTGGGTTGAGTTTCCTATGATCGATTTTTTCCCAAGTCTAATCGTGCTTTCCAATCCTGATCCTGGATTGATGGATTCTGATAACACCTATCTAGGGTTCTTCATGACTATCCTTGCTTACCCTTGGCCAAGCGTGTCCTGCTAGGCTGATAACATGCTCGTGGAAGCCTAATTCATATGCCAATACCTATCTTCGAGAATTAGCATGCTTAAGTTTGAGAATTCCTTCTCATCCCTGCCATACTTCAAGAAATGGTCAACACTTGTAAGCTAAGGTTGAATTCACCCATGTACCTTCACATGGCCAGTCCTTATTGACGTTGCCTATCTCCGAGCAATGACAAAATCCTAAATGTCGAGGTTGAATTATTCAATCGACTTTTCAATATTTATGCTTTCTTAACATTGCCTATTTCTGAGTAACAACACATTACTTAAAGGTTGGGGATTAATTATCTTATCGACCCCTGATTGGTTGCACCTTCCCGTCGCCGCCTGTCTATGAATAACGACAGATTATTGTTCATGTTTGATCGAATTTCTATTAACCAACCACTAACCCTGAATAGTCCAAGTTCCATGCTGCTCCCTGTTGCCACAGGCTCACAGGGTAGAAGTTGGAACGTTTACTTCCCTTTCTATAGAGTTTTGCTGTGCACTTGTCCCTATTTATGGGACTTATCATTCCTACCACCATGATCCGGCCACAAATGGGATAAAAATGTCATAGGTCAAATTATTCGATTAACCCCAGTTCGTTCATGCCTTTTCGATCCTGATCCTGGGTTAGGAAAGTCTAAAAATACCTATTTTTAACTTTCCATAACTGTATTCACTACTCCTTGGCTCAGCGGATCCTGCTACGCCGATAGCGCCAATCATCGAAACTCAGTCCTACACTGTTCTCTCTCTTTGGAAACTTGCGCATGAATTATTCAATTTTGAGCGTCGCTTCTTGATGGTTCCTATCTTCGGGTAACGATTGACATCCTGAAGATTGGGATCGAATTATCCGATCGATCCCTAAGTTGTTATTCCTTCCTCAAGTTGCCAATCTACGAACAATGCCAGATTCCTAAAGGCTGGGTTTACCTTCCAAAATTCTCCAAACTCTGGACAACACTAGATTCATGAAGGATGGATTTTACCTTCCCGCTATTGCCAATTTCAAGGCAATGCTTAGTTTTTAAAGATTAGGATTTACCTTCCTAGCGTTGCTAATCTTCGAGCAACGCTAAATTCTTAAAGGTTGGGTTTTACCTTCCCGGCGTTGCCAATCTATAGGTAATGCTAGATTCTTGAAGGTTGGGATTTACCTTTCGGACTTAGCCAATCTCTGGGAAATGCTAGATTCCTAAAGGTTAGGGTTTACCTTAATAACACTACAATTCTCTGAGCAACGCTAGATTCCTGAAGGTTAGAGTTTTACCTACCTGATGTTGCCAATCTTTGGACAAAGCCAGACTCCTAAAGGATAGAGTCTACCCAATGTTGCCAATCTATGGGAAATGCTAGATTCCTAAAGGTTTGAGTTCTCCTTCCTGGCGTTGCCTATCTCTGGGCAATGCAAGATTCCTGAAGGCTATAGATTTACCTTCCTTACATCGCCTATCTCTGGGCAATGCCGTATTCCTAAAGGATAGAGTAGTCAAACCTTCTCATCTTTGCCAATCTCTAGGCAATCGAGAATTCCTGAAGGTCAGATTGAATTATCCAATCGACCTCCTTATAGGTCCTGGAAAGCTGGGATGAATTATCTAATCATTCCCTGGGAACATACTCCTCATCCATTATCCGAGGCCCAAGGAGTAAGATCCCGACCGTACTTCTAATCACACTGTACGAGGGTTTTTCTATTGATAATATGCTGCCAAAAGTTCAAGAAGTTGACTTTATTCATGAGCGGGAGGGGTGGCAAGTCCTGCCTTATTACATTGCCCCGGTGTTCTTGGGTGGCTTAGTTGTGAAAAAAAATTCAGAAAAACTAAACGTAGTAGTGCCGCAACAGATCTCTGTTCCATGCACATGGGATATGGATTCCATCAATAGTTGCCATCTTGAATATTCCATCTCCAAGTTTTTGAATAATCGCATAGCGTCCTTCCTAGTTTGGGCCAAGCGCCTACATACCCAGGAGAACTCGTTTCAGAACAAGATTCCCAACCTCAAAGGTGTGGTTCTAAACCTTGGTGTTGAAAAGCCGTACTACCCTTTTCTGGTGGGCAGCTACCAGTAGTTCCACTTCTTGCCTCAACACAGTGGATTACTCCGAACCCAAACTATGCCTCTCTTCTTTACTGGCATGTCTTTAGATCAATATTCAATGCGTGACACCCTATCTTTGGTAATATTCTACACACTTCTGAATGCATCCAAGAGAATACGTCCATATTCCATGAGTGAAACTGACCAATTCGTTCCGTAATCCAGTGTCGAGATGAGATCCCATATTTAGAACCCGAATTGGATCGTCCATGTCGATTGAGACTTTTTCTATCAGCTCAGCAGGTGCTGCCTACACACTACCTCTGATTTCTTGATGGGACCCATAGACTTCTCGAACCTACTATGGTTCCTAAGCCAGAGGTCACGATTTAGTTTCTATACTTGTGAATCCCAACTAGGAGAGTTCGCTCCACATTCTTTCCTTTCTCATGTAAATTTCTCTTTTAGTTCGACAACGTAACATTCTCTTCTTGTGCTCTGGTCTCCTTTTGTTGATCCGACCCCATTCTCCATGGGAAACTCCATCAGCAAACACTAAGATGCTAGTGCTATCTTGAAATCATCCAGAGTCGATTGACCTAAGAAGGCGTAGTATGCCGAGTACACCTCCACGATAAGGAATTTTTGAATTTGGACTATTCCACAATCTCCTTCTCCTAATTACACAAGCAAATCAATCGTCCCAATTGGCTGTTTTGCTTCGTCCACAAATCCTTGAATCTTGGTTTTACAAATTATCAACCCCCTCATGTTGATCTTCATTTGATCGAATGTTTTTATGAATAGTTTATTCATAGAACTCTTAGCATCTACCAAGACTTGACTCATAGTTTCCTTTCCAATTCCAACTACCACCACCATGTGGTCGAAAGTTCGTGCTTCTACTTTATTAGCATCCCTATTCCTGAATACAATGTCATCAATTATCATCCTTTGCTACTTGATCGAAGCTCCATCTACTATAACAAAGTAGACCTTTTGCAGTATGTGATTTAGCGGGCTTGCATAGCATACCATTCCCCTTTGGATTTTCTATACTAAATGTGGTCCTCCGATTATACTGTTGATAAACAACTTTCCATCATTTTGCCTAGGTCCTTGTCTACTTGGTGCGGCTGATTTTCCTGGGTAAGCAGCCCTTGGGGTCTTGTAGTTTAGCCACCATCCTACGATTCTTTAACATACTCATGGAGCCTGTTCTTCCTTACAGTTCCTCGATGAGATCCTTCAAATGTCAACACTCATTCATGTCGTGTCCATGGGTCTTACATAAAGGATAGTACTTTCCGAAGTGCATTTCCTTCTCACTCGCCTCCCTCTAGGGCAGCCTTTTGTATCACTCGGTTCCTTGAGTAGCAAGGTATATATTCTCCAGTGTATCATTTAGGGGAGTATAGTCTTCCAGTTTCATATTACTCGGGCATTTCCTATTTTTGTTACGCCAACTGCTAGGGCCTCGATTCCTCTTCTTTTGATTACTAGAGTTCCCAACATTAATTGCCATGCTACTTTGGGTAACCTCCTTTGGCTATCCATCATTTGTCTCCCTAAAGTTAGACTCACTTTTTCCCAGCCTAGAAATTGATTAGCCTTATGCTGCATCTTTTCCATGTTTGTAGGTTGCTTCATCTTCAGCCATCTTCCAAAATCCATCTCAAAGACCTAAGGAGTCACCCTTGCACCATCCATGTACCATTTGTACTTGAGTAATTGCTGCCTAGGATCAGTAGTTCCATTATACGCGGTACTGTAAACTTCTTAGGATACTCTTCTCTCTGGATGTTCTATGTGAATGGGGTCCTGCTTGTTCCAGAACCCCAATCCTCATTCTTTCTTCCTCTGCTTTCCTCCAATAATCGTTTAACATGTTTATGATATATTCCTTACCGGTCCGATAATCCAAAGGTCAACTATCAAGGGTTGCATCGAGTGTTTGGCTCCATAAACGATCTCAAGTTTTCCATCTAACATCTATGTTCTCCAGTCTTTGAAAGAACCATTCCTCTTGTTTTTAATTGAAGGCCGGTCTGTTCTGTAGCAGTTATTTGAAATCCAGCTTCATTGGCTCCAACATCCAACACATAATCATCATCTTCAAGCTGTAGGTCATTCTCCAAATCAGATAGGTCTAGAGCTTCTGCTCCTTATCCTCCAAAACTCTAAAATTACTCTAGATATATAGTTGAATCCTCTTGGTACCGAGTGGTTTTCTTTTAAGAGGAGTATTCAGACTTCCTCCAGCAACTCCTTCTGCAACCCCAGCAGCTCCTTCCTTCAGCCTTTGTTTTCCTTCTCGTCTATTTTGACCAGAAACAAAGGATTTTTCCTCTTCGGATTCAAGTGAAGCTTCCGTTCTATTCCTCCTAGTCCTTTTGGGATGTTGGGTTAGTAGAGCACCCATCTTGTGTATAAAAGCTTTTTGACTATCCACCATCTTCTGGTTCAATTCCTATAGCATCTTATCAAGCTCACCTCTGGTAACCATTACCTATTAAGTAGATGATCTAGGCACTACCTTTTGATTACTGACTTCAATTTGGTGAGAGTTCCCTTCATCATCACTAGCTACCGCTTTTGACGATCTTCCAGATCTCTTAGGCACCATTTATTTCTATCTGCAAATTTCCAAATTCTTTAAAGAAATCTTTTAGATCTACCCACTAGATCTCTACGAATCCAAAATAGCAAGTTAGATCTTACCTTGAGAATCTTCTCTATATGAAAGCATCAAAATAGACGTCAAAAATGGCATGACACCCAAAGATAACCTATTGCAGGATCACATCTAACAAAATGTATGCAAAAAGTAAAGAGACACAAGAATTTTTATAGTGGTTCGGCAATCTCGAGACTACATCCACTTTATATTTAATTTATTAGAGATTTAAGAGAGATTGAAGTCATAAGTACAAAGGATCGACGGGTTCTTAAGGATAGAATTGCCAAGAGTATCTGCCTTGGTGACTATGGTGAAAGGAAATAGACGATGAAGAAGAAATGCCAAAAGTCGAGAAAAGATCATGAAAGATCCTGGTTAAGTTGTTGTAGTGTTGATATTTATAGGGAAACTTGTTCTACATATCCAAGGGCCCACCAAATCCTAGGTCCTGATGCAAGCATGATTGTGCAGCAGGATGTTCTGTGGCCTAAATACCAATACAAACCTCTAGGTACTAAGAGGCGCCATCTTTTGGTACGAAGTGGTTTTTGATGGGTAAAACCCCACCCTTCTTCTTCATCTTTGTCTTCCTATCTTTAGTTTAATGCATTCTAATCACATTTCCTTTATGATTAAGTTGCTTTTGATGGTTTCCTTGATACTGCTTGTCTTATCCTACCTCCTTTTCTTTCTTCTCATAAATCCTTAGAGTTGCTCGTCTATAGGCACTCCTGGATGATTGTTTGAGGTCGTACTTGAAGTATAAGAGGTTTGGTCAGTGTCAGGTGGAAGAAATTCCTCTCAGTACCGGGAGGTCTAGTTTGCCCCATTTTGCTTGAAACTTGTTTAATACCATCGTTTTTCCTTCTAAACATGCATCATAGTTCATGCATCGTTTCGTCTTCATATCGACGTTCTGATTTCAATTGAAAATTTACTTGGTTAAAAAGCCAATTAACATGGGTGTTTCAATATGAATATTCCTTGGGGTACTAGATGAGATTCATTGTTTGTTGAGTATAATTTGGTTATAGAATGATTTGAAATTGTATAAGTGATGGTTGCACATCATTACTTTGCTTTATTAATGGGTGACATTGCATTTGAAATTTATTAGAAGGGGAAACTTTAAGCTAAATACTTTTGGAAGTATTTATAAAATAAGAATTCACTTAGAATCCTACTATTTATAAATAAATGATTTTAAAATTTGGCATATAAATTCTTTATAAAAGCGAAGATCTATATTTTGAAATGAAAACTTTTAAATTTTTTGAAAAGAAATAAACTTTTAGAAGTGGAAATTATGACGTTCGTTTCACAAATCGGTTTTCTATGAATAGGTATTTTATTTATCCATGTTTATGAAATATTTGATGGATTTTTATAAAAAGATACTTTAAAATTTATATTCCAAAATTGATGAGTTTATTTTTATAGAAATTGAGAAGAAGTTAAGTTTTATGAATTTTTAAAATATGAAAAGTTTGGATATGATTTGTTCATTGTATGAAAAATATTATTAATCAAATTTATTATTATTTATGTGAAGTATGATCTTCGAAAGTAATTTAATTCATTTATGATTATATATTTATTAAGGAAATTGATTCATATGCCCTTCGAAAATATTATAAAAGAGATTTAATTGAATTTATTTTGGATAGGGAAGTTCAGAAGTTGGTTATAAAAGTGGACCGTATATGTTGATGTCTTAATATAAAAATTTGGAAGACTTTATATATGGGAATTTTGTTTTAATAGATTATTTTACGAAGTGCTTTATGAGGATTTGAAAAAAAAAGGATTTTAAATATTTATTTTTGAATTAAATATTTGACTCTTGGAAATATTTCTCTGATTGGAAATAATTCCTTCAAATTTTATCTCAAAAGTGTTTGAAAAATTCAAAACTCCTTTATGGCATTTTCATGGTATTAATGTGGAAATTTTGATAATATGAAATGTACTTTAAAGGAGTAGCTAGTTTGAAATTTATAATTAAATAAGAGGTGTTAAAATAAAGACTTAAGAAAAATATATGAGGGCTTTGTAAAATAAACTACTTTAAGTCTATGGTGATTTTGGAATCAAAATGAAGTTTAGAAAATAAGAATTAGTAATAATATGCTTAGTAATCAATATCAATTGCATTGGATGTTGAATTGTGTAAGAAACCCTTTAGTGACACTGCATTAAATGATGGTTTGGTGGGTTACCGTCGTAAATATGAACATATAGAATGAGTAAATAAAATTTGATCGAAGTGGTGTGATACCCATCCTAACTGGATGGATTGCGGGTCGTGTCTTAAGTCACGATAATTTAGCCCACTGTCACAAGTCTAATGATTTGCTGCACGGGCATAATAAGAAAGGATTGCCAGTAAGGATAGACGAGGTATATAATAAAGCCAATACATCATGTGGGGGCACCTACAACTTCTCGGTCGATGAGAATGTCATACCCAGGCGACATCACTTGGTGTCGACTCGGCTTCTGGTGGAGAGAAAAAGGCTAGTGTACTAGTTATTTATATACAGACACTTATCGATCAAATTTAGAATGATGTGCACTTAATAATAAACGTGACAATAAATAATTGTGATTAGGTTAGATCATAGATGAATAGTTTTGTGATTGTTAGTAACATTATTTTAGAGACATAACAGGGGTTATGACTTTGTGTGCTTGTGATACAGGATGGGTAGTATTGAGTGTGCATCATTTACATGTCGTTATTTACATATGTTATCATTATGTTATAACATTTCACATTAATACACTCACAACTAGTTCTAGCCTGACTTGGGGTGTATTATTTGTTTAACAACCTTGGGACATACTAATGTTGTCTTTAACAAGTTGAGCTACTGTAATATTTATTGATTTGATGCTTGAGTTGGTGATGGGGCAGAGGACGATATCAATGCTAGGTATTTTGTAATTAGTGATATTGATATATAGTGATATCATGTATCTAGGGTGATGTATTTACATAGATGTATTGTATCATTATGGGAAAAATACTATCTGTATTATTCTGTGATATATGGTATGATATTATATGTTTTGCTATGTTCTAAGGCTCTATGTTCTCTATTTAAATTGTATAATGTTCTATCCTAGAAAACCCACGTGTTTATTGCTTTGTTCCAATATGAGCATGTATATTCGATGTATTATATATGGTAAGAATACGTATCAGTGCTAGCATAAGGGAATTTTCATGTGTAGTCTCCCCTGACAAGCCTTACTTTCAATATTACCATATAATATTCTTTGGTAGTTTGGATATAGACATAGGATGTCACACACGATTTTTTTATGTATAATTATTCAAGCTCCTTATTTCCAACTACTTTCCCTATTATACATCACCGGTTGATTCATAACAATTTATTTACTTAAGGGAAAATTTTATAGACCAAAACTCATCTTTAAATACAAGTTCTTAACATTATATTAAAATTTCAAAGAATTTGGATTGCGAAATAAACGTTAGGATCTTTAATTATAAACATTATCGTAGGGGATTTAAGGAAGAAGAAGAGATTAGAGAATATATTACCTAGCTATGTTCCTTAGTTAATGAAGCCTCTGGTTCCCTTTGTTGGAGTCGAGTCGGGTCGCAGTAAGAGAAATGGGTGAATTTAAAAAATAATTCCATTTTATGATATTTGTTAGTCCTATGAAGTCTAATCGATTTTAGATCCAATCAAAAAATTTATTTAAATAAAATCTTGTTTTATTTAATTTATTGATTTATAAATAATAGATTTATTTTGAATACAAATTTGAATTTAATATAAGTATGTCCAGATATACTCATGTATGTATTATACTGTGCAACATGATATATTGTACATAGTAATGCGTAAGTGAATAGGTGCTAGGATTAACACCCTAACAGACACATTCACCCTCTTTATGTGCTTTGGCTATTCAAAACATTATTTAAAATTATATATAAATATAACAAAAAAATATTTTTATCAATTAAAATAAACAATTTTAACCAATGCAATTATTTTGAAATTTAGAAACTTTTTCTAAAATATCTTATTATTTATTTAGTAAATCATTTTAAATTAGCTTTAGGTATAGAAGTTAAAATAATATAGGTATATATATATATATATATTAAATATTAAAATTCATAATAAAATTATTATGATACTTCGAAGAATATATAATTTATGAAAATAGTTTTAGAATATATATTAATATAATTATTTTAATTTTACACTAAATCATTTATTAATTAAATACAATATATATATTGTATATATATATATATTAAAATTTCCTTCCAACCAAAATAATTTTTTTATTTGCTTGAAATATTATTTTAAAAAATAAAATATTAGGCGACAAATGTATATACATATTAATGCATGTATACCATTTTAAAACAATATATATATGTGTGTGAATTTATAAATAAAATAATATATGTTTTGAATATTTTTCCCAAAATCATTATAGTTTAAAATTTAATTAAAATGATTTTAAACATAAACATACTTATTTATAAATTAATATATGTATTCAGACTAGTTTTATCAATTAAATTTGTTTTAATAGTTGTTAAGCAAAAATAAAATTATTTAAATTTTCTGTACTTGTGCGTGTGTTATAAGTAAAATCAATTTTTAATCAATTTTTTATTATACACAAAATGTTGAAACTATTTAGATACACTTACAATTGTATATTCATGAATAAATGTACATATAGGACAACATATATGTATATAAATTCATTCAATGGTGATAATAATCTTCGTCGTAATAATGACATTGGATTGTAGATATTATAAGGTTACCTTATAAATGTGGCCTTAGATTACACCTTGATTTGTAGATAGTCCTAGATCCGATCCCGATCCTAGCTTCTAGCTTTACAATGGCTAGGAAAACCACCTTTTACTTTGATGTTGCTTAGATGGAAGAATTTTTGGCCTAGGGTGATGAGACAGGAATGGTGGCTATACTATCAGAAGAGGATAGGAAAAAAGTAAGTGAAGTAATGAGGGGTAGTGTGGTTTATATAGAGAAAGTAAAAGATAATTTTCTCCTTGGTTTACTCAGTCTCTCTTCACCAATTCAAAACACGACACTCAAAATTTGGACCCCTCCAGTCCTCTCTTCATGGACAGCCATACATAAGGTCATATATGCATTAAATTTTTATCCAAACCCATTAAGTAATTAAGCACGTTTCAACCATAAATACATATCGATATCGAATATTGATTCACACATATATAATATTTTTGTATATGCACCCATAAAATTGCAAATAACACTTGGAAAGTACTAATAGCAGATAATAAATCAAATAAATAAATAATTAATAATTCATAAATATTAATTAATTTATAAATTAATTAAATTGTGTGGTATTTCAGAGAATCTACCAATGTAATTATGCGACTCACAGGTGCAAATTCAATCAATGATAAATACCGAACAATGCAAATATTAACGTTCACGTATCACCTTAGGTAGTGTTGTGACAATTTGGATGAATGTATTGCTTTTATATTTTTACCAGCAAAATTCTATTTTTCAATTTTAAGAGGTACCTTTTAATAACGGCTATTTACACTAATTCCCATCCCTAAAAGTATATCACATCATGACTTGGAAATTTGGTTTTTGGTTAAAATTTCAGCAACATTCATATTCGACTTGCTTTGTCTGAACACAAAGTCCTTGGTTCAATAATAATAATTATTATCGATCGTTCTGCTCTAGTTAAAGGTGCAGACTTTGAGTTGACTATAGTTGATTGTGTTACTAATCTCATACAATTGAGGAGACAAAGTCTTTTTGGAATAGTGTTTCACTTCCAATGTCTCAACTCACACCTAATTATAGTCATTTGATGGACGTTACGCCATGATTTAACTATAATCAATGTGGTATGTCCATATTAAATTTCAATGGTATTCTCAAGTCAAGAGAATTGTGTAATATCGCCACTTCAAGATTTTCTATTTGACCTTAGTTATTATTAACCATTAAAAAACTCTCAAGTGAGTCATTATGTAGTTATCCAATAACTATCGATATGTAACCCGTTGGTGCCCCCAAAAGCCACGAGTAACATAATGCCCAACATTTGGAGAATGTTATGTACTTAGATCTCAACATATGTACTGATATCCTCTCTCAAAACATCATGACCAGGAATATGTAAAATGATATGTTATTTGTGATATGATAATTTTTTCATGATTACTTCTTTTTATGACAATTATCACACAATACATTATTTAAGGATTATCTACCAAACATATTTCAAATTAATCATCTTCTTTATATTTCATAATATAATAAATATATAATAGAAAATTAACACCTTTTTTAAAGAGATTTTATTACAAAGTCAGTAAATTATAATAAATTACAGAATTGTCCCTAGGGAATACCCCTAATTTATCAATCTTCCACTTGCATTTGAGGTTAATTATGGAATCTCAATCCCATCCCTTGAATCAGTTTTCTTAGAAATTGTCATGATAGTCAATTTATGAATAGGTCTGCTACGTTGCTCTTAATGTCTACTCATTTAGTCACAACATTTTATTGCCGATGAACTACCTAATAAAGTGGAATTTTGGAAGAATGTGTCTTGATTTCTTGTGTGATCGAGTCTCCTTTACGATCTGCATCATCGTGTTGTTATCACGTAACAATGTTATAAGTTTTCATGTTAAGAAACACCCTTAGCTCAGCCATAAAATTATGTATCCAAACCACATCTTTAGATGCTTCGCTAATAGTGATGTATTCAGACTCCATCGTTGAATCAGCTACAGTTTCCAATTTGGACTTATCTAACTAACAGCTCCATAATTCAATATAAAAACACAACGAGATATAGGCTTGCTATCATTGATATCACTCTGAAAGTCAGAATCTATATATCCTTTCGCAAGGAAGTCTTCATTCCCTTATATGAGAAATTCTCCATAGTTTTTCTCAAATATCAAGAATATATTTAAAGCTTTCCAATGTTTTTCTCTGGGATTAGACTGATGTCGACTCTCACACCCTAATACATAGGCTACATCTTGTCTAGTACATAGCATGGCGTATATCATGGAGCCGATTATGGATACATATGGTATCCTCTTCATATGCTCCATCTCCTCATCAATACGAGGATCATTCTTCTTAGAAAGCAAGATTCCAAATTCTAAACCTTTTCAGTATGGCATCTATGTACAGTGATTGGGACAATCCCAACAATCTTTTCGATCTATCTATACATATCCTTATACCAAGTATATAGGTCGCTTCTCCCAAATCCTTTATGGAGAAGTTTATGGACAATGAGGCTTTCACCGATTGCTACAAAACAATGTCCTTGCCAATCAGGAGAAAACCATCGACACATAGGACTGAGGATATGATAGTACTTACTTGTTCATTCTGGTATATGCACACTTCCTATATTTCGATAAAAACCAAACAATTTTATTACATTATAAAAGCACTTATGTAAGACCCTATAATTTTAATAAAAATAAATCTTAACTTTATAAATGGGATTTTGATAATTTTACATAAAGCAGGGAAACTAATGTTTTACACATGTAGGATTTGGAAAATCTGACCTTTAAATTGAGTTAAGCGGATTTTTTCTAGCCTAAAGTAAATATAAAATGTCAAAAACAGATAAAGTATGAAGGAGATATGAATTATTTACTACAACGCACATTACAATAGGAAACTTGTCAAGGCCTATGTGAGGGCTGAGGAAAATTTTGAGTTTTGTGCCTAAATAAGGTGCTTCTAAACCTAGTTCACCTTAGCTCTCATTATCTTTCACTCTCTAATCGCCGCTTCTCTAATTCTTTATATTCCCTTCTTCTTCTTACCCACAAAAACTCTTGATATAAATCAAAATCCAAACTTCAAATTTGAATTAAACTAAAGAAAAGAAGAATCAAATCAATGATTACAGGCTAAGAAAGAAAGAAGAAACACTAAATCAAGTCCGGTTAAGGGAGGTTTCTTTTGAATATGCGAGTATATGATTTTTGTTTGATGGTAATAAACATATATATTCATTTAAATGTATTTGTTAATGTACTATTTTATTTTCATAGATTAAATAAATATTTGCTGAATAAAATAAATAACACAGTTTAAATTCAAACAGATTTTTTATTCAAACAAATATTTATTACAATTTTGAATAGTACAAATTTGAGCTCTCACTATATACACAATTTTGATAACATCACAATTTTTCATTTACAAATGTCCTCACTACATATTGCTCATTCACTCATATATTTATCTTCAACTATTCCGATTGAATCCAACATCTTAGCTATCTGCAAAAATACACATTAACGTAGTAAAATTGAAAAATAAATATTTTTGCAGTATAAAATAAAATGTGATTTTGGAAATTTTATTTGCCTCAGTTATTTGGGTTGTTCGTCATCATTTAATTTGGAATTATTATACACGAACAACTTATGACATGCACAGTGTATCACTGTACATGCCACAAGGCCATGCACACCGATATACACTTGATAAATCTATAGGGACATGTGAGCACAAGGTCAAACCCAAACAAAAAGCCGGGTTCAACTCAAGTTACGACACGAGCACAAGGTCAAACTAGAGCCTATAAGCTGGATTCAACACAGGTGCAATTCAAAATCAAAAATATACAAGTAAACGTGTGCACTGCCTCAACATCTTAAATAGTCAGTACACATGAATATGCGATCAAAGAATAGAAGGTACAACATATGCAATAGGTACAACAGTGCACAAGATAAAAGTAAAGTGGTGAATGCAATATACACAATGATATTGAACAATACAAGTGCAGATAAACACATCAGTAATGAAGTACAGTGCATAGCATATTCAAGTGCATCAGACCAACATCAGTGTACAATGAACACCGCAACTATCAATCAATGGTTCAAATGGTCAGGAAAAATGCAGACAATGTCAACAAGACCAGACTTCGAGTCAAGACAATATATACACACTAGACTTCAAGTCTGACATGAACCAAGGGCAACTGGAAACCCAAAACTGCAAAATATGAAGGCTGCAGCTCCAAAACATTACATACACATGCAGTATCATCAATTAGACTAAAAGCTACACTGATACCAAAGACCACAAGTACATAAAACCTCACAACATCTATGTAACAGTGCAGATTCGAACCAACGGATTATGCAACGTAAAGAAGGAGGCAGTGAATACACACACACACGAACATATACATAGAGAAGTATAACAAGGACAAAGTACATAAAACAGTGAAACAGTGGCTCAATATCAATATGCAAGAAAGCAGGCTACAACATGTACACCAAGAAGATTGTACATGAAACAAATATGCAAGACTGGACAACATGAATGTACAGATAACATGAAGACATGAGTCAATGCTACAAAGATGAACCAGACAAGAAATGACAACAATAGACCAACAAAGCAATAACTTAAGTGAAACAAGTTCAATCTAGCAGTGAGCAATGCACACGTCATGGAAGCAGTCAGTGCCAAAGTCATAGCATAAAGTTTGAACCAAAAATAAGGTCACAGGGGATTACAAACAAGAATCAAATAATGTCAATAGCAATTTCAAAGCCGATATTGAACAAGTTAGTGCCGAAGTTAAACAGGTCAGAAATCAAAGCTGTGGTGGCCACGAAAGAAATCAACACCGTGTCAATTAAGAAACAAAATTATATGAATTGAACAAGTCAGAAGCAAATCACAGCATTCATGCAAAATCAAGTGGCCGAGATAAATCTATAAACGAATTCAAGTAAATTCAAACGAACGAAAATATAGGAATTCAAATCCTATAAAACCCGTAATCATCATTGGCAGTCGAGGCATTCGAGTTCAAGCAACAAAGAATAATCATTCAACTCGAATAGTCGATCGAGTTCAAGTAAGCAAAAACAGTAAAGCAAAAGTAACAAATTACATACCGAAGCAAGTTTAAATTCGATCGAAATTGAAGGAACCGTGTGCTAAGAGAATAAAGCATCGATCGACAAAGTAAGGACGTAAATCATCATTCGATCGAGCTACTAAAGTCAGCATCTTCGATATATTCAAAGCCCTAATTTTCAAGCAAATGAAAGGAGGCCGAAGCCATCAAAGAACAAGGAAGCGGGACAATAAAATAAAAAGGAGAAGAGGGACGTATTATTTATGGGCCGGTTATTATATATGGTTTTGGGCTTACAATTTTAAAATTAGGGTTTTTATTTTAATTTGTGTTTAATTTGTATTTTTCTCTTTTAAACTTGTGTAAATTCTAGTCGTGTGACTAAAGGACGAACCGCGGTGGTGTAGATCGAGAATCCGCAACTCAGTGGCTGAGTTGTGGCAGGGTTTTAAGCGTAGAGTTAAGGTTAGTCGATAGCGGGTGTCGCAAGTTTATGTGTGTAAGCATCGGACTACTTAATTTCTAGTAGAACCTTGGGGGCAGCACGTAGGCAAGGTTTTGCTGAAGCTGTGTAAATCTGTGTGTTCTATTTACTGCTTTTATTATTCTGCTATTATCTGTGCTGCTATTACTAGACTATTATTTGTGCTGAAATTATTTTATACACTTCTGCAATAAATTTTGATAATTGATAGTATCACCCTATTCACCCCCCATAGGGTGAAATCGATCCTACAAGTGGTATCAGAGATTGGAACAAAAGCCATTTTTGATTTAAAAATTTTGATTTTGTAAAAACCATGTTTTGTTTTAAAAATTTGGATTTTTAAAATGGCTTCTTTTGATACTGCTTTTGCTGAGGGTTATCCTATAGTTAGACCACCAATGTTCAATGGTGAATATGCTTACTGGAAAAATAGAATGAATTTTTTTCTGAAAACCATTGATGCTTGGAATATAATTGAGATAGGTTATAGAGCACCAACTATAGTTGTAAATAATCAAGAAATTGAAAAAACATTTGATCAACAGACAGATTTCGAAATAAAGTTACAGAATGCTAATGCTAAAGATATGAATTCTATTATTTGTTCATTGGATCGTATTGAATTTAATCATGTCTCACATTGTTAAACTGTGTAGGAAATATGGCACACACTAGAGATGACTCACAAAGGAACATCTCAAGTCAAGGAATCTCGCCTTGTAATGCTGAGTAGCGAATACAAGAATTTTACAGTGGCCAAGGATGAAAATGTTAAAGAGATGTACGGACGGCTTTCCAACATTGTATACAAATCAAAATCTGTTGGAAAATCATATATGGAATTGGAAATAGTCCAAAAAATCCTCAGAGTCCTTCCACGAAGTTTTGAAGCAAAAGTGACTATCATTCAAGAATCGAAAGATTTAAAACAAATCAAATTTGAAGAACTCATAAGAAACCTCACCACTTATGAGCTAAAAATGAAATTAAAGGAAGAGTGTGAAGGAGGAGATACTTGAAAGAAATCAATAGCTCTTAAAGGAAAAACTGAAAGTGATGACGACGACGACGACGATGGAGCAGCAAAGCTGGCACTGGTAATGAAGAGATTCAAAAAGTGGAACCGCTCATATGAAAATCCAGCTCTAAATCAAAAATTAAAAAGCAGAATAATCAAAGTTCTAGATAACCTAGAACAACAAGAAATCATCTATCACAAGTGCAACAAACCCGGACACATGAAGCCAAATTGTCCTCAGAATCGACACGGCCTAAAAAATAAATCGAAAAGGAGATTTTTTTTAGCCACTTGGAATAAAAGTGATGATGATTATAAAAGCACTAGCAGTGAGAGTGAAAAAGTAGATCTATGCCTTCAAGGTGATATAACTGATAGCGACGATGACGAGCCAAGCGAGGTATCAAAACTTTCTCACTCACAACTACTTATATATTTACATGAAGTAAATGGCTGTCTTGAAAGACGTAGGGAGAAATATGCTAATATTGAATAAGAAAGAGATACTTTGATAGAATCAAATAAACAACTTGATCAATTAGTTAAAAACTATCAAAGTAGGATCCTTAAATGTGATAAGTGTCCATCATTCAAAGAGGAGATTAAAAAATCAGAAATTAAAATAAAATCGCTTGAAAATGAAATTTTGATTTTGAAAGAGAGTGAAAATACAAGGAGAGAAAATTCTATTAAAAAGTGCACACAATTATTGAACAAAAATGAATCACTTAAAACACAAGTCTAACAACTATCAATGACTTTAGGAAAATTCTCCAAAAGTGAAAGATCGTTGAATACGCTATTAGGGAAACAAACTGTTAATACAATTAGACAAAGACTTGGACATAATCAATCTGAAAATGTTAGAAATGAAATTAATTAAGTCAATTCCATGTGCACAATTGTTGCTATAGACCCAAACACGTGCAAACTATACCAATTTGGGTTCCAAAAGGCACGATATAAAATCTCTCAAAATTAAACAAATCTGGGTGCCAAAAGAAACGCATATGAATAGTTATGGATCTCCACAAAATTATTGGTAAAAATATTTTTCCAATAATAATCATGAACCTATAAAAACAAATAGGTCACAAAAACATTTATCGTGCAGGTGTGGTGGCAGGCTAAGGAACAACAAAAGTGTTATCTAGATTCTGGCTATTCCAGACACATAATGGGCGACTAATACAAGTTCCTTAGCCTAGTATAAAGGTGATAGAATCACAATGGATAACAATGAAAAATATCGTAAAGGTAAAACAGGTAATGGTATATTTATTTTGAACGATACATTAAATGTGATAATTTGCACCGTAATCTGAATTAAATCGGCCAGTAATGTAATGATGAAATGAATGATGATTTTGATTCTGACTTATTCAAAATGTTGACAAATCATCTTTGAGCTATAGATTTGGTTGAACTAATGATGATGTTACATGTAAATATATTTGTTTGTCCTACAGCCTCTAGATCTGACACTATGGTCATTTTTTGATTATTTACACGGCTTCAATTCAAATTCAAGATAATTTCAATTAAAAAGTTGTTAAAAATGATTTTAAGATATTTTGTTGCACACTTCATGATTTGGTCTATAACATTCAACTAATAATAATTTTAAGTGAAAAAAAATTCAGATGCAGATTACACTGGTAATCTAGTTGATAGAAAAATTACTATTGGAGTGTGATTTATGTTGAGACATTCAGTAACGCATCGTTTTTTTCAAAGAAAATATCTGCATATTTTTCACTTAAAATAATTTTTTAAATAGAAGACATTTTTATTATAAAACCCCTTTAAGAAAATCATTTTTGACCTTGTTTTCAGATTAGTCATTTTAGAAAATTAGATTTTATAATTATTTTTGAATTTGAGCTTAAATGACTACATTGACTAATCTGACTCCCTACTGATTATCTAAATGATAAATAATGATTGAAAAAGTGATGAGTATTGATATTAATCATATATTGTAACTTAAGATAGTATTTTAGTGAATTTCTTTAGAAATTTGAACAAGAGTTATAAAAACTTTTTGTTGGTAAAAATTCCATGACCATATCTATTTCTATCATATTTCTAATGACCCCCACTCATCAAAATTCAACATAGTTTATCAGTATGTGGTATTTTAAACCGGAAATCATTCATTTTTCATTTTATGTATTTTTTAAAAAAAAGATCCAAATTATTCGCTCTCATTTAAAAGTCTTCACTGTTATGCATGGGTGAATTACTTAGAATTTTTGATTATGTGCTTCCATGCTCATTTAAAAGTCCTCACGGTTATGCATGTATGGAATGCATGTCAAATTGATTTATTAAATAGACAAGTTGATTCTAATCCCATTTAAAAGTCCTAACGGTTATGCATGATTTGAAGATATTTGAATTTAGTTTTTAAAAAAATTAAGAATACTACAAATCTCATTTAAAAGTCCTAACGATTATGCATGGTTAGTAGATAATCAAATTTTCGATATAAATATATCACAAATAGACACAACGTTTTATTTGATGACATTATCCCTATCATTCTAAAGTGGAATATGCATCAAACAGAGTATTTATGATTTTTGTTTGATTTTTTATTGAAATTTAATATTTATATTCGATTGAGTATTAATGTTATATTAATGTCTATCACTTTATCTCTATTTTTGTAACACTGTTCCTCTTTTGCTGATAACAAAAGGGGGAGAAAAGTTAAGATTTTGGTAAATAAAGGTCAAATATTTTCTATATGCATCTAGGCTCATTTGCATATTTTTATTTACATGCATATATGAAGGGAGAGCTTTGTGTAGAGAGAGAGCATTTAAATAGAGGGAGCCACTTGAATGATCAAATACATTTAACAAATTCAAAATACTAAATATATGTTTGTTATTACCAAAAGGGGGAGATTGTTGAACATGCGAGTACATGATTTTTGTTTGATGATAATAAACATACACATATAGATATATGTATGTATGTATGTATATATATATATATATTCATTTAAATGTATTTGCTAATGTACTATTTTATTTTCGCAGATTAAATAAATATTTGCTGAATAAAATAAATAACACAGTTTGAATTCAAACAGATATTTTGTTCAAATAAATATTTATTACAATTTTGAAAAGTACAAATTTGAGCTCTCACCATATACACAATTTTGATTACATCACAAATTTTCATTTACAAATGTCCTCACTACATATCGCTCATTCACCCGTATTTTTATTTCAACTATTCCAGATTGAATCTAGCATATGAGCTATCTGCAAAAATACATATTAACGCAGTAAAATTGAAAGATAAATATTTTTGTAGTATAAAATAAAATATGATTTTGGAAATTTTATTTGCCTCAGTTATTTGGGTTGTTCGTCATCATTTAATTTTGAATTCATCATACATGAACAACTTATGACATGCACAGTGTATCACTCTACATGCCACAAGGCCGTGCACACCGATATACACATGATAAATCTGTAGGGACAGGTGAGAACAAGGTCAAACCCAAATAAAAAGCCGGGTTCAACTCAAGTCACGACACGAGCACACGGTCAAACCCGAGCCTATAAGCTGGATTCAACACATGTGCAATTCAAAATCAAAAATGTATAAGTACCTATATGCACTGCCTCAACATCTCAAATAGTCAGTACACTTGAATATGAGATTAAAGAATAGAAGGATCAGCAAAAGCAATAGGTACAACAGTGCATAGGATAAAAGTAAAGTGGTGAATGCAATATACACAATGATATTGATTAATACAAGTGTAGATAAACACACCGGTAATGAAGTACAGTGCATAGCATATTCAAGTCCATCAGACCAACATCAATGTACATTGAACACTGCAACTATCAATAAATGGTTCAAAATGGTCAGGAAAAATGCAGACAACGTCAACAAGACCAGACTTCGAGTCAAGACAATAGATACACACTAGACCTCAAGTCTGACATGAACCAAGCGCAACTGGAAACCCAATACTGCAAAATATGAAGACTGCAGCTCCAAAACATCACATATACATGCAACATCATCAACTAGACTAAAAGCTACACTGATACCAAAGACCACAAGCACACAAAACGTCACAACATCTATGTAATAGTGCGGATTCGAACTAACGGACTATGCAACATAAAGAAGGGGGCAGTGAATACACACACACACACGTGAACACACAAACACACACACACACACACACACACACACACACGCACACACACACACATATATATATAGAGCAGTATAACATGGACAAAGTACATAAAATAGTGAAAAAGTGGCTCAATATCAATATGCAAGAAATCAAGCTACAGCATGTACACCAAGCAGATTGTACATGAAACAAATATGCAAGACTGGACAACATGAACACATGAGTCAATGCTACAAAAATAAACCAGACAAGAAACGACAACAATAGACCAGCAAAGCAACAACTTAAGTGAAACAAGTTCAATCTAGCAGTGAGCAGTGCACATGTCATGGAAGCAGTCAGTGTCGAAGTCAGAGCATAAAGTTCGAACAAAAAATAATGTCGCAGGGGATTACAAACAAGAATCAAATAATGTCAACAGAAGTTTCAAAGCCCATATTGAACAAGTCAGTGCCGAAGTCGAATAGGTCAAAAATCGAAGCCATGGTGGCTGCGAAAGAAATCAACAACGTGTCAATCAAGAAACAAAATTATACGAATTGAACAAATCAGAAGAAAATCACAGCATTCATGCAAAATCAAGTGGCCGAGATAATTCTATAAACGAATTCAAGTAAATTCAAACAAATGAAAATATAGGAATTCAAATCCGATAAAACCCTTAATCATCATTGGCAGCAAAGGCATTCGAGTTCAAGCAACAAATAATAATCATTCAACTCGAATCATCGATCGAGTTTAAGTAAGCAAAAACAGTAAAGAAAAAGTAACAAATTATATACCGAAGCAAGTTTGAACTCGATCGAAATTGAAGGAGCCATGTGCTAAGAGAAGAGAGCATCGATTGACAAAGTAAGGACGTAAATCATCATTCGGTCGAGCTACTAAAGTCGGCGTCTTCAATATTTTCAAAGCCCTAATTTTCGAGCAAACAAAAGGAGGCTGAAGCCATCAAAGAACAAGGAAGCGGGCTAATAAAATAAAAAGGAGAAGAGGGACGTATTATTTATAGGCCGGTTATTATATACGGTTTTGGTATTATAATTTTAAAATTAGGGATTTTATTTAATTTTTGTTTAATTTGTATTTTTCTCTTTTAAACTTTTGTAAATTCTAGTTGTGTGACTATGGGACGAACTGTGGTGGTGTAGTTCGGGAATTCACAACTTAGTGGCTGAGTTGTGGCAAGGTTTCGAGCGTAGAGTTAAGGTTAGTCGATAGCAGGTGTCGCAAGTTTACGTATGTAAGCGTCGGACTACTTAATTTCTAGTAGAAACCTTAGGGGCAACACGTAGGCAGGGTTTTGCCAAAGCTGGGTAAATCTATGTGTTCTATTTACTGCTTTTATTATTCTGCTATTATCTGTGCTGCTGTTATTCGACTATTATCTCTACTTAAATTATTTTATACACTTCCGTAATAAATTTTGATAATTGATAGTATCACCCTATTCACCCCCCTCTAGAGTGAAATCGATCCTACAGTTTCTTCAAGTAACATTCAAAGGTAAGTGGATTTATCTACAATGTGATTAAGGTGTAGATAAGTATTAAATTTCTATATATGTATTTATAAATAAAATGAATTTATTTAATTTGGATTAATAATTTTTAATTTGGAATTTTTATATATCTGTGTATGTACAAATTGTAATAATTGTGGAACCCATGGCATGTTTTGATAATATAATTATGGAACCTAAAAGGAAGGTAAATTGGATTGGAATCACCTTTATAGCTTTATAGACTTGCTATCATATGATAGATTCAAATTGATTCAAGTTAAAAATTGTCAAATCTATGAATATACCCATTACGAATCGCCTAGATCCGATTCAATTAACTTGGAATAAAATAACATATAGGAATGAATTATTAGATAATTTTGTACAATTAATGGTATAAGTTACATCGAAAGTCTAGAGGCAAATAATACTGACATCATATATAGATATCTATCCAAACGTTGAATAAAATGAAGTCAAAGGTCATAATTAAGACTGAAAAGAAGAGATAAAGATAATTTCCAAAATAGAACGAAATAAAAATAGGTTAGACGTGTGACGTGGGGAACCAAACATTTGAATTTTTAATAGGATGAAATAAAAAGAAGCACATTAAAAAAAAATTAGATTCAAACGTCTGAAAAATAAATTAGATGTCTGAATATTATAGCGAGAAATCTAAATTAGAATTCTAATGTCTTATTACCTGTAGATATTTTAATACAAATAATCTGACATTTGAAGTATAAAACTAGACATGTAAGATGGGTCTAGTTGTTTGAATGAAGCGTTCAAATGTTTGAATTACAAAAGTAAGCCCTGGTTGAACATGGACCTAGTGCAGGCCAAGTAGGATGGATTGTGGAAAATTATTTCCACTTCCATAACTTTTTAGAGTTCATGTAACTGATAGGAGCTATGTAACTAGATGGATTTGTTTCACGCTCAATGACATACCTAAGTTCACACTTCATAATGTCGTTAAATATGTTATTCAACGTGGGTGCATGTCATAACATGATGCTCTTATTGTTAATATAGCGGTGTCTGGTCACATATTATTGACAAGGGAGTGAAGGAGCGAAGATGTTCGTCAACAGTTAGGATAGGCATGTTGGCAAGAAGTTGCACCTACGAGGGAGTTGAATATGTTAATCGACCTTTTGCATTATATGTTTAATGATACATGGTACATAATACATGCACTACAGGGGAAGTTACTCATTACTTAGGTGGTAAGTTTTATCAGACCGTGATTCGATGAGTGGGATCAGACATATTACACTCGATGCTATGCAACTTTAGCGGTTTACAATTGAGAATGTTAACTCAATGTATAGTTAACGACTCACCATTGAAATGTTAACTTTATTTATATCTAGGCAGTTTATTATCGGGACCATATACTTCAAATATTCCTAAGATTAGTCAGTTTCTAAATGTCCTACTTTTGGGTGAAAATCATTGTAGACTGTCATTAGATTCAGGCACGTTAAGGATTGTTAACCTATAATGTCTAAAGCAACTAGTTCTTAATATACAGTATGCATACACAAAATAAACACCTATGTTTGTACAGATTATAAGTGACAATTTAATTACTTATTGACACAACACTAATAGTGATATAATTCATTCATAGGACCTTGTCTGGTCCCCTCCATTTTTCTCTTTTTTTATCTATTATAGGAGGACAAGGCAATAGGTGAAGTGACAATTTGTCAATCGAACTTATGTTGTATTCCTACTTGGAACTCTTTTCATATATTCCTTGTATAGACCATGGTATTGTGAAATAGTATTAGTTTGAGTTATTTTCAATATTTATATTTTATTCCTTCCGCTGTGAGATCCAAAAGTTTAGGATGTATGAAAACTTTATTTGTCTCCGTGTCATATAAAACATGAAATTCTATTGATCCGTACTTCTTCGCCCTATGTGAGTTCAAATGTCGTTCTTAGGCTTTGAATTGATGTATCTTGAGGTGCAAGTTGTTATAGTTGGTATCAGAGCATAGTTTCAGGATTTCTTAGGGATTAGGCGCGTATTGAGAGAATGTATTTGTATATTTTAAATGTTATTATATGTATAGGTATAACATGAACAAACCTATATATTCGAGCAATGCTTACTATTATTTAGGGAAGTTGCTAATATCCCACTATAGATAAGTGGGAATGAGCAATCAAACTAGAAATATTTATGATGAAGAATTAGCATGAATGTTCTAGCACTGTTCCGCTGATACCTGCAAGTAAGATGCTATAATGAACTCAACACTAATGGAGGGCCCATAACTAAAAGACGTAATCCAGCCTCAACCCCTTTGCTTGCTTTGGACTTTTCTAAGTTACGTCGAGATTTCTGGCATTTGGGTGCATATAATTACTTTATGAGTGAATCAATTGTTGAGATGCATGCATGGATGATGATTGGTGATCAGATATTTGCTATGATGAGTCTGGAAGATGCAACGAAGAGACAATTAGCTAATGGCTTTTGTAAGGGGAAGCCTTTAATTAGTGGGATATTGTTATTGCTAAGGTAGAAGAGACTGGGATTACTTAAATCGTTTTTAAGAGGTGCTTTAAGACTAGGTTTATTTCAGTGGCCGAATGGGGAATATAGCTAGATAAATTCATTTATTGGAGCAGCGAGACCATAATGTCAAGGAGTATGTAAGTGAATTCAATCGGTTACCAAAGTATGGCCTCCACCTTATCAATACAATAGTGGAGTTGATGACAAAATTTGTTAAGGAGTTAAATCCATCTTTAAGACATATTTCTTTGAGCCATGTACCATATGGAGCTATGTTTGAAAGCTTGGTTGAGATGACATTGTTGAATTCAATTGCTAAAGAAGAACCTAAGTGGTAGAAGGAAAGTTAGCTCAATAGAATCAACGTAAGGGTGGAATAGTGGCACAGGGTAAGATAAAGAAGGAATAAACCAAGTGTAGGAAGTGCAATTTTAGGGGGTATACAACTAAGGATTCCAAAAAGAATATATCATGAATTAAATGCTACAATTGCAGCCAATTTAGACATATGAAGAGGGAGTACCCGACCTTGCCTAAGACTTCTTCTTAAGTGGTTCCATTTTTTGCACTTTATGCTGTTCCTATCTCAAGCGTAGTTCCAACCTTGGAAAAAGGGAAGAAAGTTATCATAGAAGGTGCGTTAACTCTTTCTAATTTATATGTTCGCACTTTATTTGACATTACTGCTTCTCACTCATTTATTTCAGGTAATCTAGTATATGAATTACACTTGGAGACCAGTATAGTCGTAGATGCTGTTATAATATTGAAACCGAGATCGATCCATTTATCTATGACGTGTAAGGGTTTTAAGTTGTATATTTGGGCATCAAATTTTATTGCGATGCTTTTGTATTGGGATTTTCTAGGTTTTTTTAATTCTGGGGATGGACCAGATAGCTATGTATGCAATGGTATTGGATTGTGATAGAAAGGTGGTTTGTTTGGGTGCTTATAGTGGGCTCAGCCTTGAGGTCTATTAAGATCCCAAAAGTTTTGTTATATTGAGTTACTTAGACCTATTGCATGATGAGTTAGCATCCGTACCTATAATTTTTTATTTCTAAGATATCTTTACTTAAGTTTATGGCCTTCCTCCTCATTGAAAGATTGAAATTTTAATTAATTTAGAAGAGAATGCTAGACCTATTATCTTACCCCTTAGGCATATGGGTCCTAAAGAAAGATGCATGCTTAATAGATAGGTGAATGAATTGTTGGAGAAAGGTATTATTCGAAGAAGTGTTCCAAAATGGGGAGCACCTATTGCCTTTGTTATGAAAGCAGATGGCTCTTTAAGGCTTTGCATCAATTATTGTTAATTGAATAAGCCGACAAAGAAGAATCATTACCCACTACCACATGTAGATGTTCTCTTTAATTATTTAGTTAGAGCAAAAGTATTCTCTTAGCTTGACCTGGCTACCTAATTCCATAAGTTGCATATGGCCGAGGATAGTATTCAAAAACACTACTTCTCTTCTATCTGATAGAATTTATGAGTGCTAAGTCATGCTATTTGGATCGACTAGTGCACCAGCATATTTTTTCAACCTTATGAATCCAGTCTTTTGAAGATTTCTAAATGAGTTCATGGTGGTACTTATTGGCAATATAATTGTTTGTTTGAAAAGCGACGAAGGGTACCGGTTGCACTTGAGGTAAGACCTCGAAACTTTTCATAGAGATAAGTTGAAGGCAAAATTTTCCAAATATAACTTTTGATGCAATGAAGTTTTCTTTCTTACACATGTCATTTCTAAGAAAAGACTATCAGTTGGTTCGAGTAAAGTTGCTGCAGTGCATGATTGGCATGTACCGAAAGTGTTAAAGAGGTAAGTAGTTCTCTTGATTTTGCTAGCTATTTTAGGAAGTTTATTAAGGATTTTGCAAAGATTTCTGCACTGCTGACACACCTTAATAAGACGTATTTAGTTTTCTCATAGGATTTTGAATGTTAGCATGCTTTTATTAAGCTAAAACAGTTGTTGATTAGCGAAATTTTTGTACTCCCTGATGGTTCAAAAACATTTACAACATATACCAATGCTTGTAGTATAGGACTGGACACCGTTTTGGTGCGGAAAGGTAAAGTTGTTTGTTGTGCTAGTCAATAGTTGAAGGTACATGAGTGAAACTATCAAATCCATAGTCTTGGATTAGTAGCTATTATTTTTACTTTTAAATCATGAACGTATTATCTTTTAGGGCTGCATTTTGAGTCGTCAACCGATCTTAAGTCTCTAAAGTATTTGTTTTCCTAAACAGATTTGAATTTGAGGCAGCAAAGTTTTGATGAAGTCTGGGCATTGTATGATTTCAGTATTACTTATACTCTAGGTAAAGGCAATGTCATACCCGATGTCTTGAGTAGGAAGCATGTCGTGCTTGGCTCTATGTTTTTTGGAGTGGATACACTTAGGGTTTATTTTAGCAATTGATTCTCGACCTTCGGCAGATCTTACCTATGGTTTATTAGTATCTTTTGATGTTCAATCTTCACTTATGGACTGTATAGGTTCAAGTTAGAAGCAAGACACTGAGTTGTTAGGTATTTTTGAGAAGCTAAGCAAAGGAGGTCATCCGAGTCATTTGGATCATTATTCCCCTTATTCTAGGGTATGGTAGGTTGTGTGTTCCTCTTACCAAGGATTTTATTAACTCGGTACTAGAAGGGTACCATCATTCGGATGATCATTCATCATGATGGTGCAAAAATGTATCAAGGCATGAAGAGGGTATTCTACCAGCCAAATATGAAAAGAAATGTAGTGAAGTCTACCTTAAAGAGTGTGACATATCAAAGAGTAAAAGTAGAGAAAAGGAAGTGAGGTGGATTATTAAAACATTTGCATATTCCATAGTGAAATAGGAGAGCATTGTTATGGATTTTGTTGATGAGTTATCTAGAAGTAGAAAAGGAAATGGGAGTGTTTGGGTCGTAGTAGATTGACTAACTGTTTGCACATAAAGTGGGCAAACATCTCCAATTAATTTTATGTAGAATTTTGCATGTGGTATGTATAACACAACTTTAATATTTATAATTTGATTGTTTTCAAAGAATATATCATGTAGAGATTATGCAAAAAGTAAATTGCAGTAAAGTAAAAAAATACAAAGATTTATAATGGTTTAGCCAAAATGTGCCTACATCTACTTTCCATTCTTATTATCCTTCATATAGTTTCTGGTAAAATGCTTGGGGTACAAAATCTGATGATATGTTGCTCAATAGAAAGTAAGATATAGACCAAAGGAAGTTTTTTCATCTACTCCTCTTCAGCTATTCCTATTCGATTGTTCCTATGTGGCTGTTCCTATGAGACTATTCACGTTTGGCTCTTCATATTAGCCTATTCCTATTTGGTTGCTCCTGTTGGCCTACTTTTGTTTGGTTGTTCCTATTAACCTATTCTTGTTAGACTGTCCATGTTAGGTTGTTCCTAGGTTTCTATGACTTGCCTGCCATTACTGTTGTAAGCTTAGCTATCCCCCTAATTCTCCCTCATTGTTGTTCGAAGCTTAGGTATTTATAGGAGTAAAGGTAAATGGAGGTTAAGCAAATATAATAGGCAGTTTCCTTACACAACATGTTCGGTATAGCTATTTCCATATATAGAATATACGCTCTAAAACTTCCATATATTCAAGATTGCCTTTCCATATATGCTCTACTCGGTTTGGTGGTAATTAGCTCAAGGGTAGTTGGCTCGATGGTTATGTCATGGTTCAATCATGCCTAGGTTCAGTAATAGTCTACCAAATAGGAAAATATGTTCTGTAGGTGGTGTTCAGCAATGCTTGGTTTGGTGGTGCCTTGGTTCGATGTTGCTTATGTTTGGCTGTGCCTTAGTTCGGTGATGCTTATGTTTGGCTATGCCTTGGTTCAGCAGTGCATCAGTTCTGCACCATGGATTTGGTAGTGCTTTGGTTCCTTAGTAGGCTATCGAACAGGAATCTCTGTTCGGTAGTTGACTATCGAACAAGAATTGGTGTTTGATACCTGATTACCTAATAATATTTTCTATTCGATATACAACCATACCAAGCACTTACTCCATGCAAAGTTCATCTTTTTTCTTTTCTTTTCTTTGTGCTATCTCCTGATATACTCGCTTTTCAATCCTATTGTTTTGACTAAGTGATGATGCTCCGATTTCATAGAACTTGAGGTCCCTCTGTCACACTTGATATTGGATGATGGACTAGATGATTGAAGGCTCTTGAATAAGGCTGATATAGTTCCTTATTGTCTAGAAGTACTCTAGAGATTCTATTAGGCAAGACTCTATTAGGCAGAGAACTAGCTAAGTAGTTTCTAGAGCTTCAAGTTTGTCTGCCATTATTGCCTATCCATTCTCCTCCCCATAGTTATGTTCATCCAAGAGGCATTTATAAGTGTAAGTTTAGGTAGAGACCTATTAGGTACCAAACGGTTAAGCAGCAAATGGTTAGGATCCATACCGAATTGTTTCTCCTATTCCATAAAAATAATGCGCTTGCCATGGATAAAACTCCTTATCTCTCCGTTGAAAGCATGACGCTCAACCACTTGAGTTACATAGGTTTTTGTTCCATACCTCCTTCATTTTAATTCAAAATGGAATAAAACTTGGACCAATAGCTTTGTATCATTGAATAGAGTATTCTAATGCCTTTGAATGTTCCATTTGCCTAAAGTAGGTAGTAGCTCTCCAAGGTGGGGACCAACTCGGTTAGGTGGCGGAAAAAATTGAAGATGATCAT
Source organism: Allium cepa (assembly GCA_030765085.1). Taxonomy (NCBI): domain Eukaryota; kingdom Viridiplantae; phylum Streptophyta; class Magnoliopsida; order Asparagales; family Amaryllidaceae; genus Allium; species Allium cepa. The sequence continues at coordinate 473,836,998 of CM060931.1, forward strand.
ATCTTCAAATCCGCAGTTTGAATTGAGATGCGGTATTGACCTAGGCGCATGTCCTGACCCTAGCAACCTTTTACAAGTGCTTCGAGTATATTATTTGACAACGAAAATTTTTCCCCTAACACTTCGTATTACCTTTGTGATTACACAATGACACATTTATTATGCACATTCTGGTCGTTTCTATGCTTCATAACATCTTTTCGTATGCATCATGCTATGAGAAAAAATGCCCATAACACTTGCACCCCAAAGCATAATTTCATATAATAATAGTGTGCCTTGTTTCCTCCAAAATTGTCTTTCGTTCTCATATGATGGTTATCTTGAACTCGAATACTATATCCTTATTACCGTCCTTTCTGTAAGTTTTCTGCTGCTAGGTTGTTGCGGAGCGCCTTGTTCACTCTGGGAAACTTGTTAACCATTGCATGACATATTTTATCAGTATATTGTTTGTAGCTTGTAGTTTCTTGGTAGTGCAGTCATTTAGCATGATTTCCCATTAGTTCCCATCTTTGTTTCTCTCTCTCTATTTCAACCTCATTTCCCTCTAGGTCCTGAGGGGAGTTTCTCTCTCTATTTCAACCTCCTTGCCCTCGGTCCTGAGGGCCTCACATTGTCTTATAAATATTCTGAGTATATTGAGGTTCTCTAGGGAATGGTATATACTACGGTTCCACGATACATAGATTCAACGGTGTATATTTTGTTGCATTGACTTCAGTTTGGCTGATTAAGAGTAGCAGTCATGATGTATTTTTCCTACACGATCGCCAAGTTATTCCACCGCCGACTTCTTCATCACTACCATGCATACTTGTATAGATTGATCAACAAAATGTTTGGCCAGATATGTGGTCTCTGTTGAAGTTTTGGACATAGGTTGATCCTTATACTTGTGCTATGAAGCTAATCTTGTTTTGATTTTTATGCCTTGTCGCATTTGTTATTTATTCAAGTCCACATTCTCCTTTTCTTGACTAGTAATCAAGTTATGTTTGTTCCACGTGATTTCTTAGTTTGGTTGTCACATCAGCAAACTTTCCTGCCACTACCGTGCATACTTGTATGTGACCTTTCACCAACAAGTTTGATAGGGTAAGCACTTTCTATGATTGATGCTTCCCCTAGACCATACTTTATATTTCCTTCATGAACACTTACACAAGCACACATGTATCTAATAGAAATTTGAAATGAAATTATTATACTAGATCAAGATTAGTTATTACATTGTGTTTGTATAGTATCCTTGCTTAGCCATTAGTTTGTTAGCAAACATTTATTGCTTCCTTATGTACTTGTACATGGTCCATCACTGACAAGTTCGACATGATGAGCATACTGGTGAAGTAGTTACGTGTTATTTTGTTAGCTCTTTGAATAGCTCTTCATTTCCCCCAGCATATTTGCTAAGATCAATCATTGGAAAATTCGCCTAGATGAGCGATCTCTATGAAGTCATACTGTATTATTCTCTAAGCCTTTTTTCATAATCTTTCCATCGCTATCCCATGTACTTATGCAATTAATCACTGTCAGGTTCGACGGGTTAAGTGACCTTTGATGAAATGACTTCTCATCGCTATCTTGCGCACTCGAACAAGATCAATCACTTCCAAGTTCGGTAAGGTGAGGATCTTTGGTGTAATGTATTTTTAATCTAGTCCAATATACCCTAGTTGGTTTCTACTTTCTTTGTCTTAGGTCCCAACGAATTAGGTGGTGAACCATCCAAGCAGTGGTCATATCCTAACCGTTTGTAAGTTGAGTTACCGAGTCCATCTAGAACATTGAAGTTGATCGCCAGTGGTGGATAACCAGTTAGGCTTACTCTGATCTGCCATTGCAAGCAAGAAGTTTGGATTCAATCATTAATGGGGACACCCAATTAGGTCACTTTGATCTGCCAATACTGACAAAAATTTGGAGTAGATCGTCAATGGTGGACACCCGATTAGGGTCACTCTGGTCCTCCATAGTGGCAAAAAGTTAAGAACCGATCATCAATGGTGGACACCCAATTAGGGTCACTTTGGTTCGCCATTGCGGGCAAAAAGTTTGGTGCCTATCGTCAATGGTGGACATCCGGTTAAGACCACTCTGGTCCGCCATTGTTGGCAAAAAGTTTGAAGCTTATCGTTAATGGTGGACAATTGATTATAGTCACTCTAGTTCGCTACTGTCGGCAAAAAAGTTTGGAGCCGGTCATCAATGGTTGACACACAATTAGGGTCATTTTGGTCTGCCATTGCTGGCAAAAAGTATGGAGTCGATCATTAATGGTGGACATCCGGTTAGGGTCACTATGGTCTGCCATTGCCGACAAGGAGTTTGGAGCCAATCGTCAATGATGGACATCGATTAGGGTCACCCTGGTCTGCATTTACTAGCAAAAAGTTTAAAGCCGATTGTCAATCGTGAACCACCCATTCTACGATCATGTCCTGACATAGGCAAATCCGACTCATAGTCGCTGACCATGATTTGTCCAAGCTTTCCATGATGCACCAAAGTTGGGTGCCCCTAATATGAAGTGAGCTTGCCCATATAGTCCTAGAAAGTATGGACTTTATTTGGTATTGGATGGCTATTATTGTACTGGCTTGGCAACATATATCATCTATCATGGTTTCACATGCCCATAACCATGGGTTTTGATAAGACCATAATGATTGACAATACACCTATCTTTGATCCATGTAGTTTCAATAGTCGGTGCACGAAAGAAAAATAGAGATTTTGAGCATTCCATGTTTTCCCAGATACTGCTCCATCCATAATGATGAGAATATAGGATTTATTCCCTAGATCCATACTAATAAATATAGTCTTTCTCATATTGGGATAGGTACCCCTACCAAGGGGAATATCTGCTTTAGCACTAAATCACCTTCCTTGAGCGGGTGGTGTTTAGCCTTAGAATTGTATTACTTGGCTATCCTTCCCTTTTGCACCTCAACTTTATAGTAACTTTGTCGTGCCATTCATCAATCAAATCCAGTGACATATTTAGCAATTCTTCATTATCATTCAATTCGTAATGAATCCTCCTATGTGATGGTACTACTGTCTCCATTGGTAACATCCCTTCCGATCCATAAGCCAAGGAGAAGGGAGTATGTCTATCATCTCCTTGAAAAAAGTGTGGTAGGTCCAAAGTGCCAAAGGAAGCTTGTCTACACATGATCCTTTTTCCTTTTCCATCCGCTTCATCGTTAGGGCCACCAGAATCTTATTAACTACTTTGACTTATCTGTTATCCTATGGGTATGCTACAACAAAAAATCTCTTCTTTATTCCATTCTTATAAGTTAGTTTAGCTGGCGTTAACCTGGGGATCATGAGATTTTCCTTTCTAGGGTTTCCTCCAAGCGTGGTCTCCGCAACTGCCTTAATGTACGTTGTACAACATTTACCTAGCCTCTCTGACAGTAATGCACCTTATCAGTAGGTTAGTGAAAAGTCTTTTATATAGGATGTCATCTTATATGGTGTATTGTGTTACCTTGAACATCACATTCCATGCTTAATTTCGGTTTTTCGGTGAAGATTTTATTAGGACCAACCCAAAAGTTGATCTATTTCCTAAGCTGGCTAATTTTTCCAAATTGTCAGCATCTTGGTTTTCCTCCATTAGAGTGTGCTTAACCACATAGTATTCTAGCACATCAAGCAAAGCCTTCGCCTTTTTTATTTTTTGTAAATCATTCTCATTCGACTTAGAAATCCCTAATTGCTTGATTAACATCCACTTTGTAGGTTGGTATGGATACATATCATCCTGATTACTAGTTCTTTTGATATTTCCAGTCCTACTATTAGTGTATTATACCCTGTTGTTCGATTTATCCTATAAGATAAGAGGTCTATCCGACCCGTACTGGTCAAGATCATCCGTTCATTCCTAGTCATTAGTATTTCTCTCTCACTTCCATAGGTATTGCATAGTCAAGTGGCATATAGTCATTATGCCTTAAGTATCTTTATTAATTATCATTTAAAATTTATTCATTTAAGTAAATTATCCCTTTTCCTTGTTGTCCCTGCATTGTATGAGGGATTCGGTCTCTGTAGTATCATGCTTCATATTCATATGAAGTCGACTCTGTCTCCTGAGTTTTTTGAAAAGATTATGCTCCACCATCTCTAGAGATGTCTGGTCGTGCCTACGGAATGTGTCAGAATTACACTCCACTATCTCTAAAGGAGCTGAACCTAATATCCCATTTTTTGATGGAGTCGAAGTCTATCTCCAAGACTAGGAAGTTTAAGCTCTGCCATGCAATTACTCTGTTCTTTGCAAGTTTCTTGCACATGTATCTCTGGATATCCAGTAGAAGGATATGCTCTAATGCCTTTAACAGAATCCAATATTGTGATCCTGAGCGTGGTTTATATTCTTCCCTCGCAAGGACTCACTTTCGTCGAGCGACTACAACAACATTTTATGGCAATCTCACTAGTGTTACCTTAGGTTTTAGCCCAGATCATACCGGTTCCTATTTATGCCGTAGTTGGCACTCTGATTCTTCATTCACCTTATTTCACGGTTTCTCTAGCAGGAGATAGATTCTTTCAGGAGTCACCCATAAGCTATGAATGTGGAAACTTGTCTTGTCTTTTGAAAATTTTCCTATCTCTAGTCCTATTATCTATCTTTTACATGTTCCTATCCTAAAGCTTTTCATTTCAAACCCAATTGACATTTAACGGTCTTGCCTCGATATCAGAATCCTCTAAGAGCATAAACCTATATGCCTGGTAGTATAAGTTCTCTGAGTTAGTGATTAGATTTTTCTTAAGTTCCATGCAAAGCTCCATTTTCCTATTAATTCCTAAAGCAATACCATAAGGATAACCCATTTATTAAGTTGATGCACAGCGACTATTGCAACACTGAACCGTGCAAGATTATTCTATAAGTTTTATCCATCTTTCCACATCATACCTAAGTGTTAGTGGATTAGTGCTCCAAATAACTGAATAAATAGTCTCCTAGCCGACAAGAATAGAAGAAAGCAATGATATATTACTTTCTTTGTGGCTCAGCATATCTCTATATTCTAAATGTGGCGCCTCAAGTGCATTCTAGGGTTGGATTTTCTAGCGTGTAGTTCCAAATCATTGCCATAAAATCTCACGGTTGACTTCATATCAGATATAGTTCATTTCGTCAACCTCTAGTCTCCCGCTTTTCTCGCCTAATACTCGATGCATTAGCCTAGCGACTTATTCCTCCACTACTGGAATGCTTCCTTATGGTGCTTAGTAGGCCATGTCGTGTCCCTTGTGTAATGGACCAACCACCTGTATACTTTTTTGTTTGAACTCATAAGGTCACATTTCAACAGCCAAGCATGTAGTTCTAGCATCAGCATTAACTTTTGGTGGGACATCCTTCCTTTTTCCGGCATGGGTTATATTATTAGTTCGGTAAAGGTCATTTCTGCATCGAGTCGATTTGGTTCGAACCCTGGCCAGTTCGGTTTATGGAACTCTAGATTTCTATGGCACTTGGATGCCTTACCTGCTCCCTTCCATCCATTCTTGATGGGTTTCCAATAGAATTCCTGACTTGGTCTTTCTAGCCCTGCATAGGTGCTACTTGCTTCATGAGTCCAAGGAATGCATCCATCATCTCATGATACTTAGCTTGGAAAGAAGCTAAGATATTTTCCATCATCAATTATAGTTACTACTACACTCTTCTCTGGTAGCCATATCGGGCTGTCTTTCTAATGCAATATGTTCAAACCTCATATACTTTGCTACCTTATACGCAAACTACCCCAATGCTGAGAGGTTAGGTAGTCTTTGATACAGTTCCATAGTAGGCATCTTGAAATCTTCGAGGTTCTCGGTAGTCCTATCTATAGGGAAAAGCTACCGCTAAACCTAGCTCTAGTTCCTTACCGCACTTGTTTATGTTGAACACATTGTCTAATGATTCATACCATCATATCCTCTTATTTGGGTGATTGGTAATGGTAGCTCGACCTTCCCATTTAGGGGGAATGATTTCTTTCATCCTCTTTATAATGCCTTGATCTTTAGTTACAAGCATGGTTATGGATCAAAGATCGTCTCGGTGATTATTTTGTCTTCTATTGACCATAATTTCAGTGAGAGAATGAGATGCGTTTGCTACAGCTGGCCTTATTTCAACACCATCCCTATGTGGTTCGACACCATCCATGTCTAGTTCGGCACTGGACCGCTTCCTCGGTCTAGCTTTGGGATGAGCTCTTACTTATTTCAACCCTTCAGCATTCCTTCTTTTAGCTCTTGGACTTTCTTGATCAGACTCTTTGTCGAAATAGGACTCCATTGTCATTTGGACCCCCAATACTAGAATCACCCTTATGTTTAAGTATTGCGACCAATAGTTTGTGTTTGTCCCCAAGCATGTCATAGGTTGGTAAAGTGTTGCTTGCTGTTAGGCAGTGGAACATTCTTTTAGCTTGGCTACAAATCTATCTAGGTTGCCTTTGGTAATCCCGTCTAATAGCGCTAGATTACGTGCTGAATAATTATCCTGATCAGCAGTTGTCTATTTGGATGCACTGGTGTTCCGTGCATTCCAGCTGGTAGCACCAACCATTTTTTGATCTCGAAGGATGTTAAGAATTAGCACATAGTGAAAGCACCATAAATGTTTGCTGGAAATGTTTACAAACATCTCCAATCAATTTATTGTAGAACTATGTATATAGGGTGATAACACAATTGTCATACTTGTAATTTGATTGATTTTCAAAGAGTTGATCACATATAGATTATGCAGAAAGTAAATTATAGTAAAGTAAAGAATATAAAGAGTTATAGTGGATCATCTAGAATGTGCCTACATCCACTTCCATTCTCATTATCCTTTATAAAGATCTTAGGTACAATGTTTGGGGTACAAATTATGATAATCTGTTGCTCAATAGAAAGTAAGATATAGACCTAAGGAAGAATGTTCAGCAAGCTATGTTCGACTATTCTCATCCGGCTGTTCCTGTAAGCCTATTCTTGTTTGGCTATTCATGTTACCCTATTCCTGTTTAGTTATTCTTGTTAGCTTACTCTTGTTTGTTTGTTCCTGTTAGCCTATTCTTGTTTGGATGTTTGTAACACTCTGCAAAGTCAAATATAAATAAATTGGATAGTAAATAACATAGGGATAAAAACGAAAATTTTGCAAAAGTTGGAATTTGACCATAAAAGATATCTTGCTGTATTTGCCATGAAATTCTGATCAATTGACATATATAATATGTTGAAAATAGAGGTCAAATGGAGATTTATGAATGTTTGAGTTTACGGGTTTGAAATAACAGAATTCAAATCCAATGAATAATTAATTTTAAAATTTGAAATTCAAAAGTGAACAATAATTTGATTTGGGGGTTAAGTGAAAATTAAAATCAACGTTAATGTTAAAGTATATTTAAGGAAAATAATAAATAAAACAATGGCACAAAATCAACATTCCCAAAACAAGGGGAAGGTCAACCCTTAACCTTAACCAGTCGACCGCTAGCGGTCGACCGGTGGTAGAGGAGCCGTCGACTGCTCCTTGTCAAGTGGCGGCTAGGGTTTGTGAATTTGAACATTCCAGATTTTATAATTTCCATCCGACCTTTATCCAATGGTTCTGGTGCATTCCAACCACTATAAATAAAACCTTAGGCTCCTCACTTTTATTCATAGAATAATTTGGGAACATTAGTGAAGCTATATTAGTTCGTCTCTTCATAGATCCGAAAAAATCCATTAGGGTTTCAGATAAGAAATTATATGCATCTATTTTTATTTATCTTTTATTTTCTCAATCTTTTCTCCTCCAATCCCTCAATTACTGAATCTTACCTACATGTACAAATTCCTTATTTTATATCTACACACACATATATATAAAAAAAGAGATCTGATAAAGATTATCAAAGGCATGTCAAATCCAAAGGATGCAAAGCTAAGGATATACATTGAGTGGAAATCTTAGCTTTTCTATTTTAGTAGTTGATTAATATAGTTTGGGTTTGAATATGCCTTAGGGATTTTTGGTTTGTGAAAACATCATATTATAAATCTCCAAAGCTCCTTCAATGTGAAAAGTCAATTATATGTTGAAATCTTGACTGTTTAATCAAAATAATGGAAATAGTGTAGATATGTTGTTTTGATAATTTTACCTTCTGTTCAACTCCTTATTCTTTTACACTGAATTTAGTTGAAGGATTTCGATTAAGGAATAGTGTGTAAGGTACGAATTTTATTCGTAATTTGCACTCCTTATTCCCACGAATTAAATAGAAATTCCATTATTTTATTTTTATGAGAAAACAGAGTTGAATAGAGCATAAAAATTGGAATCGTAAGTTTCTAGTATCAATATATTCCATTACTTTGATGTAATAAGTTAGGTTTAAATTTAAATTGTATACAAATTTGTTGATTGGAACTTTTGATATGAGCATTACAATTTGGGTATTTTTGGTAATATGGAATATGGCTTGTATAACCGTTGAAGGAGTCGACATTTAAATGCTGATTTGGAGCATATATTCTGCACTCTTAGAAATTACTAGGCACATGCATGTATGTATCTTTGTGTATTAGCATATTGAATGTAAATTTATAACATATACTTGCGTAGTTAAATAAGTTATTAATTTTATTAAAATCCGCCTTAGGAAGGTAATTAATGTAAAAGGCGAAATAAGAAAGATCTCTTATAAGGCCTTGATTACGGAAATGGTAGAATGTGTGATAATATATGTAGAGAGTGATACAGATTATGATTAAGTTATAGGGATGCAAGGTCAGTCAAAAGCACATGTAAGTCCGCCCAGCTAATCTTGCTACCGATAGTGTGACTTTCATGCTAATTTAAGAAATCACTTATAATAAGTAACTACAATGATGCAAGGTTAGTCCTAAATTTTTTAGAATAAATCTGCCCAGCTAATATGGCTACCAGTATGTAACAACCCTGTATTTTCTGATTATTGTAATTGTATATTTTAATTATTTTAATTTAAATTCCTAATTTAAAAACTTTATTTTATTTATTAAAATGAATATATTTTGTTAATTGAAATATAAATGTTGATTTTGATGTGGTTTAGAATTTAAATCATGCATAAATGGAATATTTCCAGAAAAGTGAATTTTGGTCAAAATGGTCAAACTTTGACTTTTAAATTTAAAATTTGAAAGTTTGAATATTTGAATTTTATAATTTATTTTGAATGTAAATAAAATTTTAAGAACACTGCTTTTCGTTTCATTAAAATCTGATTTATAATGTGAAAGTTATGCCTTTTTAACTATTCTGTGAAATTTGCTGTAGTTAACAAAATTGTTTATTTTAAATTATATAAATAATCTTTTTAATTGTCATATCTTATTCTAAATTGTATCATATGCTATGTTACATATATTCTTACCTTTTAAATATTTTTAAAGTGATGTTTGAATTTTCCCAAAGCTTATTGAATTTATTTCTATTTTTAAAGGTTAGTTTCCATTTTTCTGTTATTTTCTATATTTAAATTATATTTAATTAAAATTTATTTATTCATTTTTATGTATGCATTTTATTTTTATGTTTTTATCTTTATTTATAAATATGTTTCATGTACATACAATTTTTCAAAAGTTCATTTCATTATTTTCAAATTTTCAAGCCTAGTTTACATTTTCTTTGCTATTTTCTTAATTTAATTATATTTAATTAATATTTATTTATTTATTTTTGTTTATTTACAATATTTTCGTGTTTTTATCTGTATTTATATATATTTTACATGTATTTAAAATTTAAAAAGAAATGGTGGAAATTTGAAAGGTTTGTGACTCTTTATTTGCTCAAGCCTTTTTGTATTCTGTCTTTTCATTTCTCAACCAACATCTCTTCAATTGGCTGCATTAACTCCACTCTTCAGCTGACATTCCATTTTCCTTTTCACATGAAAACTCTTCCTCATCTTCCCCCTAAAAATCACGGCCATGTATGAAAAAAAAAAAAACAATGGCTTTTCTTTCACATTTTTTCCCTCTTCTTCACTGATTTAGCCTTCCTCTTCTTCATGTTTGCTTGGCCTCACCTCTCTCCTTGCTGACCACCATCCTCTACACCATCTACAGCAGCACCAACCCCCTCTCCTTTGACCACCACCTCTAGCCATGACCATTAGATGAAGCCACCACCTCAAATTTGCAAAGTACTTCACCAAAACAATGCTAGCCAAGCCTATACTCCACTATTGCCTTCATAGTTGCCTTTGGCCACCCCTTAGCCGCCACCACCATCATCTACTTCACCTCTGGCTGCCCTTTGCACTACTGTCCAGATCTGACCTGACATGAAGACCCCATGGCCGAGCCTATATGTGGTCATAGCCGAGTCAAAATGCACCAAAAACTTCACATATTTGCCTTGAACCCATGTATGCTTCATGTTGTAACTCTTCCACTACCTTCATCCACTTGTAACCTAACCTTTATGGTTTCCATACCTGACCCAAACCAGAGCCTAGTGTGGTGAGATCAAGATCATTTGATCATGTGACAAGCTTATGTTGTCGTGTGCAAGTCTTTTGCTTCTAAGGTTTGGTCATCTATCTTGTTTTGCAACTGTTCTGCAAACTAAAGTTGTTGATTATATTTGTATGTCGATATCTATATTTGTGCTTATGTATGTTATATTTTGTGTTGTTTACAAGGGTCTCCATCTATTCAAATCAAATCGTGCTTTTTGTGCCTTTGGAATCGCTCTTGTGTGTGTTGTTTGTCTCTAGCTTTGATAAAGGTGAGTCTTTCTCACTCTGACATTTATACTTATGAAATAGTGAATTGATGACAAGTGTTTAGTAATATAAAATGTTATGCAAGTTAATGATGATCATATGATATGCTATGCCATGTTATTACCATGTTAAAACTGTTAATTATCACCTGACATGTGATATGTGACATTATATTGTGACACTGACATTGTTTATATTGTTTATGCATATATTCACACTGCAAGTTCCCTTTTAGAATAGAATCACTATGGATTGAAATGATACATACCCAAACGGACTTTAGATTAGGGAAAAATCGTTATGGGCTGAAATGATAGGCCTGAGCGATTTTTATTGTATTTTATTTGACTTGGGATTGCGGGTTTGAAATGATAGAACCCGGATTTTCTTTGTAAACTGCGGATTGAAATGATATATATCCGTATCACTTGACTTAGGTTAGAAAATTATATACAGACCCCGTGGTATATTTTTAAATGATTTTTATTAAAATATGTATTTTTAAAAGTATGAAATTTTGATTTAAAAATATATATTTTATGGTTTTAAGAAAATTAAATATTAAGTCTTGAAATTGTGAATTTGAGTACGTAAATGTGAAATAATTGAGATTTTAGACTTTAAATCTTATTTTAAGATGTAAATAAATAATGGAAATTAAATTTAAAGTTTTAAAATTATATGTGAAGTAAAATTTTAAGTTTTATTTAATTTATATGTTAATAAACAGTGAATTTTGACTTAATAAATGAATGGAGTTTTTAAATTGAATATTTGATCTAAAATTTTGTTGTGTTAAATCATATGTTAAAATGATTTTAAATGTGAAATTTTAAAGTCTAGAAATATGACTTTTAAGTTATAATAAAAATTTGGATTTTTATTATTATTTTCGAAAAGCTAAGATGAAATCTGGAATTTTATAGCATTTTCAAAATGTTGTAGCCTTTTGACGGCATTTTTAAATGCTATTGTTTTGAATCTAACAATGTTTGAAATAACTAAATATCTATTACGACATTTTACAAATGCCGTTATTCTTGAACTAAACCATTTTTCGAAGCTATAATCTACGATAGCACTTTATAAATGCTGTCGTTGCTATAATTTGACAATGTTTTGAAATGTTATAGATTTTAACACTGTTTGGGCTATATTTTAAAGTGTTAAATAATTTAACTTTTGAAATGGATTATCTGTGAAATTTTAGAAGTTTGAATATTTAAATTTGAATTTTTAAAGAATTTAAATTGAATTTGAATTTAAATAAAGTTTACTTGGTTATGTGTTAAACGGAATGAAATGTAATATAATAAATGAATTTTGAATGGAATTTTGGAATGTATTTTTGGTAATGATGTTTGAAATAATAAATGAATGACATACTTGATTTTTAAATGATATTTAACTTTGAATATTTGGATTTGAATTCAAATAATGATTTGATTATGAAGTTTTGAAAGGATGTAATATTTTAATGATTTTGAAATGGTGTGGAAATGATTTGATCTTCATTTTAATAAAGAATGTGAATGTTGAATGATATTTGATTTTGCTTTATTTGATAAAGGAATATTTGAAGTTTATATTTGCATGAAAAGATATTTGGTTTAATTGTAATTTAAGTTTATTTTAATAATATTGGATTTATGAAATGAATATTTCAAAACTACATAATAATGAAATTAGATTTGAGATATGAATATATGGAACTATAAAGTTTAGTTTTGAAATGTGGGATATTAAGGTTTGGAAACATATTAAAATTGGATAGCTTATTTTGTAGATCAAATCTATATTTGAAATTTATAAGATTTGAAATGTTTTGTTAGAAAACTGAATTGAATTGAAATTGATGGTTTGATTTGAATTAAATTGGAAATTTGAAATTTTGAATTAAATTGGAAATAAATTTGTAAAATGTAAAGAATTAAATGAATGTTTCATGATTTCAAATGTATGATTTCAGAATGTTATGATTTTCAAAGTGTAATGATTTCAAGTATTTTGGTTTCGAAAGAGTTATAACTTTGAAAGTATTATGATTTTTGGAAGTGGATATAGGTTTGAGATGGAAATGATAAAGTATAAACTATTTTGATTTGAATATAGTTTGAAATTAAAATGATTTTGGTTTCGAAGTATAAACTATTTTGATTGAATAAATAGTTTTGAAATAAAAATGGTTTTGGTTTCGAGGCATAAACTATTTTGAAAGGAATATAGTTTTGAAATGAAATGATTTGATCCTTTTGAAATATAAACTATTTTGAAATGACCACGGCGTTATAATAACGTTTGGTTGTTAAAGAGACCGGGATCGGAAGTTGTCATACTCTCTGCCAACTCCGAAAACCACTTTAACAACCGTGTACGCGGTGGAGATTCCAGAATGAAGTAGGATGGTGGTGACGTTCTTGAGGTATATTACGTGGACCCAACTCCCGTGAGTTGGCATAAGATGGCTAAAACAAGAGCGATCTCGGGCCAAAGGAGGTAGCACCTCTGGTCGGACACATTCCTTCGATACTATACTCTTACTGGTGATTGATTAGATGGCCATCCTCCAATTTTGATTGGGAGTGTGTTCCGAGGTGGGCGTATGTGGCTGCTGCGTTACCACCAGCCCGTGTGCGTAATTGGTATATCTACCCTGGCATTGCCTTGTGTGCCGTGTCACCTACCATACCGAGCCTTTACTACGAGTTTGTTTTTCTCCCGTAGCCCGTGTGGTATCCTCTGACAGTCACCCGGAGTGGAGATGGCATGATATTGGATGGACTACTGGGACTATTATGTGTGAAGGGTGATATGGGTAGCCCGGAACGCTATTTAAAAGTATGTTTATTTTACTGTAGACATTATTATAGTAGCGCAATATTACTACATAGTAAATAGTTTAACGGATCCTTAAAGGATGGGCGATCCCAAGCATCCTTTAAGTTACTGATGCATTTTGTTACTGTTCACTTGAGTTTATTTACAGTTCATAAGTATTTATGTCCTGACTCGAGTGTTTTGTATTTTGCTTTACGCTCGAGTCAGATTGAGTGAGTTAGCATTCAAGATTCACCTTCGGAGTTGGAGCTTTCCTTGAAGATCCAGCCATCTATTTTGTTTTCTGTATCCAGTGATTTCAGTGGTGTATTCTGATTTGTACCTGATGTATCTTGTTACTTTTTGTTGTATCATGTTTAACTCTGATGTATCTTATTTTTATATAGTAGCTTCATGAACTACTATTTCTTTTAAATTCCGCTGCAATATTAAATACTCTGTGTCAGTGATCTGTGATTATGTATTTACTGTATATTCTGAGATGTGCCAAATTTTATTTACAACGCGGTATTTTGAGCAATTCAAGTCCGACATGTGCGGATGCGAATGGTTGAAAATATCGGGTCGTTACAGTTGGTATCAGAGCTTTGGTAGCTCTAGGCAAAACTCAGTATATAGGGTAAATGTATTGACAGAATCACTTTCATTCGAGTTTAAACCTCTTCCTTTTTGACTCGATTCCTTTGAATTTTGGAACATTCCCTGTGGTTCCAAAATCCATTCGTGTCCCTCACTATTTATCTTCTTTTTTTTCTGGAGTATCCCATAACTCAACTTCAAAAGATCTTCATAATGAGTCGGCGGTCTCACCAACCTCAAATTTATTTTTAAAGGGGGAAAACTCCTTTACAACAACATCGATTCACCAGAGATTCTATATCCTCGGTTTAGATGCTAGTATCTCTTATAATTTCGAAATCTACATCTTGAGATCGAATGTCGATTTACCCAAGAAATCCACATCGTTCTTATTCTTTAAGTCACGGTTGACCCGGTTAAGGTTGCCCGCGATTTATATAAGCTTATCCATCTTTCTATTCTGTTATTTAATTATCTCATCTTTGTTTCTAACCTATCTTCAAATCATTCTTGAAGTGTATTTGTAAACAAATATTTAAAATGTTTTATATATTGTGTTGTTTGAGTTGTTGATGTTGATTTGGGTTTCTAATCGATTCGTCTGATCAACGCCATCCATAAGATTTCCAAAACACTTAGACAGAGAAAACTGACACAATATGTTTTTAAAATTTAGTAATGAAATAAATTTTTGTGAAATAAATTTTGTACCTTTATTATATATCTTTATCTGGATTTTATTTGAATTGGTTGTTAAGAAATAATATTTGATTTTATATATCATTTTCTATTGTTTCATATATCTAATTGAACTATAAAACATGGTTATAAATTTATTTGGAAATTTAAAATGAATGTAAAACAAGAATTTGAGAATTTAATTTCCGATGGATTTCAAACTTGGTGTTTAAAGTTTTAAAGGATATATTATTTAAAGTATTTTGGAATAGAAATTTGTTTCCAAAGAATTTTAAAGTTTAAAACTAGTGCTCTTCTCTTTGTCGCTGGAAAATAACTTCGGTGATGACTGCAGCATCACCGACATTCATTTTCGAGTTTCGAAGTGAAGAGACCATTCTATAGTCTTGCTACAGTTTTGTTTTGGGAAAATTTAATTGATTTTAATTTCTAAAATAAGAATGGATTTATAACATATGCTGATATATGATTTAAATTTGAATGGATATATATATATATAGTATATGAGCATTTATTTATCTCTAAATAGTTTGGAATTTATCGGAAATTTAATTCCTAAATTTTTCTTCAAAGATAATTTCTAAGTATAATTGCAAGATTTGGATTAATATTCAAGCTTGAAATAATTTAATTAGAAAGTTTTATTTGTATAATACACAATTTCATTCCAATATAACTTACCTTAATTTTCAAAAGTTGAATATGTAATTGGATAATATACAATATAAAAAAAAGATTTTATAAATAAAATTTGAGTGGTTATTATAAATGTTATACACTTAAATTTAAGTTATAAAAGGATTAACAGAGGTAAATAAAGAAAAAGGGTAATGGAATAATTTACAATATAAAATGATGATAAAGGAACTAAGAATAAATATAAGGCAGTTGCAATGAGTTTGAGTATAATAAAAGATTTTTTCAAATACATGATTTTAGAGATTTGTTAATTTAAGATAATTGGATGATAAGATAATGAAATTAGAGACGCTTAAGATTTATTTGACTTATGTAAAATTAATTTTCAGTTTAAGTTGAAATTTATGGTTTCAAATTTATTATCTTATTTTGTTTTTCAAACTATCTTTTGGTTGTCCTAATTTCCCTTATCTTGCTACAGAATGGGAGGTTATTACTTATCCCAGTCTGTTTAGAAATCTTTCTATAATCTTTAATAATCTTTGGTACTCATCATTGAATCTAAGCAATGCTTGCCATCCACAGACCGTCGGTTAAACGGGAAGGGTGAATCAGATTCTAAAAGATTTTTTCTCATGCTTGTGTTCTTGATTCTAGAGGATGTTGGAAAGATCATCTCCACATTGTTAAACTTACCTATAGCAATAGCTATCAGGTATAATTTTAATCTTCTTGTCTTAATACTATTTCATTCTATCTTTTTCTGTGCTTTCCCGTACCTCATTCCTTTTCGGGGACGAAAAGTTTTGAGTGGGGGAGAGTGTAACAACCCTGTATTTTTTTATTATTGTAATTGTATATTTTAATTATTTTAATTTAAATTCCTAATTTAAAAACTTTATTTTATTTATTAAAATGAATATATTTTGTTAATTGAAATATAAATGTTGATTTTGATGTGGATTAGAATTTCAATCATGCATAAATGGAATATTTCCAGAAAAGTGAATTTTGGTCAAAATGGTCAAACTTTGACTTTTAAATTTAAATTTTGAAAGTTTGAAAATTTGAATTTTATATTTTATTTTGAAATTAAATAAAATTTTAAGAACACTGCATTTCGTTTCGTTGAAATCTGATTTATAATGTGAAAGTTATGCCTTTTTAACTATTCTGTGAAATTTGCTGTAGTTAACAAAATTGTTTATTTTAAATTATATAAATAATATTTTTAATTGTCATATCTTATTCTAAATTGTATCATATGCTATGTTACATATATTCTTACCTTTTAAATATTTTTAAAGTGATGTTTGAATTTTTCCAAAGCTTATTGAATTTATTTCTATTTTTAAAGGTTAGTTTCCATTTTTCTGTTATTTTCTTTATTTAAATTATATTTAATTAAAATTTATTTATTCATTTTTATGTATGCATTTTATTTTTATGTTTTTATCTTTATTTATAAATATGTTTCATGTACATACAATTTTTCAAAAGTTCATTTCATTATTTTCAAATTTTCAAGCCTAGTTTACATTTTCTTTGCTATTTTCTTAATTTAATTATATTTAATTAATATTTATTTATTTATTTTTGTTTATTTACAATATTTTCGTGTTTTTATCTGTATTTATATATATTTTACATGTATTTAAAATTTAAAAAGAAATGGTGGAAATTTGAAAGGTTTGTGACTCTTTATTTGCTCAAGCCTTTTTGTATTCTGTCTTTTCATTTCTCAACCAACATCTCTTCAATTGGCTGCCTTAACTCCACTCTTCAGCTGACATTCCATTTTCCTTTTCACATGAAAACTCTTCCTCATCTTCACCCTAAAAATCACGGCCATGTATGAAAAAAAAAAAACAATGGCTTTTCTTTCACATTTTTCCCCTCTTCTTCACTGATTTAGCCTTCCTCTTCTTCATGTTTGCTTGGCCTCACCTCTCTCCTTGCTGACCACCATCCTCTCCACCATCTACAGCAGCACCAAACCCCTCTCCTCTGACCACCACCTCTAGCCATGACCATTAGATGAAGCCACCACCACAAATTTGCAAAGCACTTCACCAAAACAATGCTAGCCAAGCCTATACTCCACTATTGCCTTCATAGTTGCCTTTGGCCACCCCTTAGCCGCCACCACCATCATCTACTTCACCTATGGCTGCCCTTTTCACTACTGTCCAGATCTGACCTGACATGAAGACCCTATGGCCGAGCCTATATGTGGTCATAGCTGAGTCAAAATGCACCAAAAACTTCACATATTTGCCTAGAACCCATGTATGCTTCATGTTGTAACTCTTCCACTACCTTCATCCACTTGTAACCTAACCTTTATGGTTGCCATACCCGACCCAAACCAGAGCCTAGTGTGGTGTGATCAAGATCATTTGATCATGTGACAAGCTTATGTTGTCGTGTGCAAGTCTTTTGCTTCTAAGGTTTGGTCATCTATCTTGTTTTGCAACTGTTCTGCAAACTAAAGTTGTTGATTATATTTGTATGTCGATATCTATATTTGTGCTTATGTATGTTATATTTTGTGTTGTTTACAAGGGTCTCCATCTATTCAAATCAAATCGTGCTTTTCGTGCCTTTGGAATCGCTCTTGTGTGTGTTGTTTGTCTCTAGCTTTGATAAAGGTGAGTCTTTCTCACTCTGACATTTATACTTATGAAATAGTGAATTGATGACAAGTGTTTAGTAGTATAAAATGTTGTGCAAGTTAATGATGATCATATGATATGCTATGCCATGTTATTACCATGTTAAAACTGTTAATTATCACCTGACATGTGATATGTGACATTATATTGTGACACTGACATTGTTTATATTGTTTATACATATATTCACACTGCAAGTTCCCTGTTAGAATAGAATCACTATGGATTGAAATGATACATACCCAAACGGACTTTAGATTAGGGAAAAATCGTTATGGGCTGAAATGATAGGCCTGAGTGATTTTTATTGTATTTTATTTGACTTGGGATTGCGGGTTTGAAATGATAGAACCCGGGTTTTCTTTGTAAACTGCGGATTGAAATGATATATATCCGTATCACTTGACCTAGGTTAGAAAATTATATACAGACCCCGTGGTATATTTTTAAATGATTTTTATTAAAATATGTATTTTTAAAAGTATGAAATTTTGATTTAAAAATATATATTTTATGGTTTTAAGAAAATTAAATATTAAGTCTTGAAATTGTGAATTTGAGTACGTAAATGTGAAATAATTGAGATTTTAGACTTTAAATTTTATTTTAAGATGTAAATAAATAATGGAAATTAAATTTAAAGTTTTAAAATTGTATGTGAAGTAAAATTTTAAGTTTTATTTAATTTGTATGTTAATAAACAGTGAATTTTGACTTAATAAATGAATGGAGGTTTTAAATTGAATATTTGATCTAAAAATTTTGTTGTGTTAAATCATATGTTAAAATGATTTTAAATGTGAAATTTTAAAGTCTAGAAATATGACTTTTAAGTTATAATAAAAATTTGGAGTTTTATTATTATTTTCGAAAAGCTAAAATGAAATCTGGAATTTTATAGCATTTTCAAAATGTTGTAGTCTTTTGACAGCATTTTTAAATGCTATTGTTTTGAATCTAACAATGTTTGAAATAACTAAATATCTATTACGACATTTTACAAATGCCGTTATTCTTGAACTAAACCATTTTTGGAAGCTATAATCTACGATAGCACTTTATAAATGCTGTCGTTGCTATAATTTGACAATGTTTTGAAATGTTATAGATTTTAACACTGTTTGGGCTATATTTTAAAGTGTTAAATAATTTAACTTTTGAAATGGATTATCTGTGAAATTTTATAATTTTTGAATATTTAAATTTGAATTTTTAAGGAATTTAAATTGAATTTGAATTTAAATAAAGTTTACTTGGTTATGTGTTAAACGGAATGAAATGTAATATAATAAATGAATTTTGAATGGAATTTTGGAATGTATTTTTGGTAATGATGTTTGAAATAATAAATGAATGACATACTTGATTTTTAAATGATATTTAACTTTGAATATTTGGATTTGAATTCAAATAATGATTTGATTATGAAGTTTTGAAAGGATGTAATATTTTAATGATTTTGAAATGGTGTGGAAATGATTTGATCTTCATTTTAATAAAGAATGTGAATGTTGAATGATATTTGATTTTGCTTTATTTGATAAAGGAATATTTGAAGTTTATATTTGCATGAAAAGATATTTGGTTTAATTGTAATTTAAGTTTATTTTAATAATATTGGATTTATGAAATGAATATTTCAAAACTACATAATAATGAAATTAGATTTGAGATATGAATATATGGAATTATAAAGTTTAGTTTTGAAATGTGGGATATTAAGGTTTGGAAACATATTAAAATTGGATAGCTTATTTTGTAGATCAAATCTATATTTGAAATTTATAAGATTTGAAATGTTTTGTTAGAAAACTGAATTGAATTGAAATTGATGGTTTGATTTGAATTAAGTTGGAAATTTGAAATTTTGAATTAAATTGGAAATAAATTTGTAAAATGTAAAGAATTAAATGAATGTTTCATGATTTCAAATGTATGATTTCAGAATGTTATGATTTTCAAAGTGTAATGATTTCAAGTATTTTGGTTTCGAAAGAGTTATAACTTTGAAAGTATTATGATTTTTGGAAGTGGATATAGGTTTGAGATGGAAATGATAAAGTATAAACTATTTTGATTTGAATATAGTTTGAAATAAAAATGATTTTGGTTTCGAAGTATAAACTATTTTGATTGAATAAATAGTTTTGAAATAAAAATGGTTTTGGTTTCGAGGCATACACTATTTTGAAAGGAATATAGTTTTGAAATGAAATGATTTGATCCTTTTGAAATATAAACTATTTTGAAATGACCACGGCGTTATAATAACGTTTGGTTGTTAAAGAGACCGGGATCGGAAGTTGTCATACTCTCTGCCAACTCCGAAAACCACTTTAACAACCGTGTACGCGGTGGAGATTCCAGAATGAAGTAGGATGGTGGCGACGTTCTTGAGGTATATTACGTGGACCCAACTCTTGTGAGTTGGCATAAGGTGGCTAAAACAGGAGCGATCTCGGGCCAAAGGAGGTAGCACCTCTGATCGGACACATTCCTTCGATACTATACTCTTACTGGTGATTGATTAGATGGCCATCCTCCGATTTTGATTGGGAGTGTGTTCCGAGGTGGGCGTATGTGGCTGCTGCGTTACCACCAGCCCATGTGCGTAATTGGTATATCTACCCTGGCATTGCCTTGTGTGCCGTGTCACCTACCATACCGAGCCTTTACTACGAGTTTGTTTTTCTCCCGTAGCCCGTGTGGTATCCTCTGACAGTCACCCGGAGTGGAGATGGCATGATATTGGATGGACTACTGGGACTATTATGTGTGAAGGGTGATATGGGTAGCCCGAAACGCTATTTAAAAGTATGTTTATTTTACTGTAGACATTATTATAGTAGCGCAATATTACTACATAGTAAATAGTTTAACGGATCCTTAAAGGATGGGCGATCCCAAGCATCCTTTAAGTTACTGATGCATTTTGTTACTGTTCACTTGAGTTTATTTACAGTTCATAAGTATTTATGTCCTGACTCGAGTGTTTTGTATTTTGCTTTACGCTCGAGTCAGATTGAGTGAGTTAGCATTCAAGATTCACCTTCGGAGTTGGAGCTTTCCTTCAAGATCCAGCCATCTATTTTGCTTTCTGTATCCAGTGATTTCAGTGACGTATTCTGATTTGTATCTGATGTATCTTGTTACTTTTTGTTGTATCATGTTTAGCTCTGATGTATCTTATTTTTATATAGTAGCTTCATGAACTACTATTTCTTTTAAATTCCGCTGCATTATTAAATACTCTGTGTCTGTGATCTGTGATTATGTTTTTACTGTATATTCTGAGATGTGCCAAATTTTATTTACAACGCGGTATTTTGAGCAATTCAAGTCCGACATGTGCGGATGCGAATGGTTGAAAATATCGGGTCGTTACAGTTGGTATCAGAGCTTTGGTAGATCTAGGCAAAACTCAGTATATAAGGTAAATGTATTGACAGAATCACTTTCATTCGAGTTTAAACCTCTTCCTTTTTGACTCGATTCCTTTGAATTTTGGAACATTCCTTCTTCTTTCTATTTTAAACCAATGGCCTCTGTTAAAGCAACATGTTTCTTCAAGCCGCGTACTCGAAAAAAAAAAAAAATCTTAAGCATGGCCGAAGCCTTGTGCCTGCAAATCGGAACCCTCACTCCTTCATTCGACCATTGTTCCTCTCCCCTCCTTCAATGTCGAAATCGAAGCGCAGTAAAAAGCCGCTCGCACGTGCAGCACAGAGGGGTTAAGGGGGAAATCGAAGCAGTGTGGGTGGAAGCGTGATCGCACTAGGGCTCGCACTCAATTCGAGTTCGATGAAGGGGACGACTATGGCAGGCATCCAGGAATGTGGCGACGCAAGCAGTGGGCGGCGACTGTTGCAGCAGGCATGTAAGGGTAGTTTCACAATCTAGGGTTGAGATATTGAGAGGGTGATTTGGCTTGTTCACAGGGAGGTCGCGTACTGGAGATAGCTGTGAGGTTCGATCTTTACTTTCCTTTTAGATTTGAAACAATAATTAACTATAAGCCAAGTCCTTACTTAAAAAAAAAATGTATACACCTGATCAGCAGATAGATATGCAGCAATAGAATATAACATGATTTATTCATTTTAGTAAAGATTTATATGACTGTATATAAATTGTAAAACAGAAAATAGTTTACATATGAATATGGTTTAGAAGGTAGTTTTAAATGAAATAGATATATATATACATAGGGATTTAAAAGAAAATAAATATACATGTATATAGGTTTGGGAAGGACATTTATATTATTTGAATTTAATTTGTACAGGTTATTTTTGGGATAAGTAGTTATAGGGAAGAAAAATAAAATAAGTTAGTTAAAAGAAAATAATTTAAATCCAATTTATAAATGGAATTTATTTTCAGTAAGTTCAAATATTGATAAATCATATGATGTTTATTCAAGGTTGAAATTTGAAATAAAACAAGTCGAGATGCATATGGTGGCAAATTAAAAGGGCAAAGGTGAGTTAATCTCACTCAGTTAAACTTAAATTTAAATTTAAGTAGTTAAATTTAAATAATTGTTTGAATGGCTGAATTGATTGATGTGGTATAGTATGATATTTTGAAATGGCATATTATATTGTGCTAACATTTGTGAATGCAGGGAAACAGGTTGGAGGGATCCAACTGGACCCCTCACATTTATTTAAATTATTCAATATTCTCTGTTTGATTATTTGATATCCTATAATGAGCTATATTGGAATATTGAATGTATGGTTTGATTGGATATTCGGGTATAATGAATTACCAAAATATATGAATTGGATTGTTGAAGGAAATTAAAAGGAAGTAAATTTGTAAGCGAAATAATTATAGAAAGTTTGAATAAATTAAGAATAAATTGAAAAGAAATAGAAGTAATATGCAAATAATAATAACTTCGAGTATGAAGAGAAATGTAATTTTTAATAAAATGAAATTAATGAATTGTAAACTTAAGTTATATCAATATAAGAAAAAAAGAATTATTTTAAAATTCAAAGTATAAATTTATTTAAAAGAATTAGAAGTAATTGAGAAATCTGAAAATTGAAATTTTTAGTTAAAGTATTTTTAAATTGTAATCAAGAAATGAAATCTGAAATTAATAGATTCCAAATTAAAAGGAAATAAATTGGAAATCAATTTGGGAAATTGATTTAAGTGATTGAAGTTGGAATTCTCCCTGGATAACCAAGTACCTTTTCAAAGTAAATTTTTAAATATAAGTTAAAAGATTAAAAGTTGTTTAAAAAGCAAGTGTGGAAAATCTCTTATTTCTAATATTTAAGTTCTTAAGTAAGTATTTCTCTTTATCTATTATAGTAGTAAACATTCAAAGAATGCCTTAATATTTTGTTTTTAAAAGTATAAATCTGGTTTTATATTTATTAAGTAACCTTATTTTCAAATATTCATTTAATATGTGTTTTTAACAAATTATTGAAATAGTTTTAATTTAAATATTTTGAAGGTATATATTTCAAAGTAAAGTGTTTTAAATTATTTTTAAAATCTAGTTTTGTGCTTGGTAATTTCAGAGAAAATAGAAAATACTTGGGAAAGTTTATACTGGAAAGAAATAATGATTTGAAAACTGTGTTCAAATGGTTGAAAATAGAAATATATCCTGTGAAGGTATTTTGAGATAAATAAATAATTTGGGAAATTATTTATTGTTTGATGGATGTTTGTGAATATTAATTGATAGTTAAATCACCGACTATCAATATTGGACAAATGCGCTGATCGTTTCGAAGAGACCGGGACCGAGATTTATTTCTCGAAAACCACTTCGATCCGATTTGTACGTTTCGTGCGAAAAACGTGTTCGGAGTCGAAGATGGAGAAGTGAAGTGCAAGGGCTAGTCGGTAATAATCCTGAGGATATTTCCAAAATGGGTGTAGTAGGAATAGTGCCTTCGGTTCCGTTCGAACCCGGGACGGACTTGTATGGATGAATGCTTGCGAAACATCGTCAGGTGGGCGATGGGCATTCTAAGTGAAAACGTTCTAAAGGTAACGCTTAGCCTCAAGCCTCATCAAATGGGAATGACTGAAAATCAGGGGATATGCAGCAAGGTTAGGTGGGTCATGTCCAAGCAGGACAAGATAATTCCCCTGTCTAGATGTCCCTTATATATTTCGGCTTAGTGGGTGGTTGGTCGCGCCAACCACGGGGTTTATCTTGTTCGGGACTGTTCAGTAAGGAATGGTTCCGGCCTTGTGTTGCAGGGGATGAAGGGAGTAACCCTCGGTACGGTGATCTAGGCCCCGTACTATGACAGGTGTTACCCCAGTGCCTAGTCATTAGTTGGAAATCCATTCTCCCTACGTGCCTTGTACGAGTTTTGTTTGTATTACCCACTCTGTGGCTAGTAGCTGGAATTTAATAGATGTAACAATTTCGGCTATTTTATAAGTATATGTATATAGACCCTATTATAATATCAGAGGATTTCTATAAAAATTGTTTTAGCTATCGTAAGGTAAAAACCCGACATGTTTATTTGTGGCGTGGTCTTACGAGATGCTTTTGTTTTCAAAGGATTTTTGAAACTTTAATAATCAATTGGGTGTGGTTTTCTCACGCTGGTAATCCAGAATGACTCGGGTGTTATTTAACTGTAATGCTCGGGTCAGACCAAGTATTATAGAATACATGATATGATGCTGTGGAGCTCAGGAGACGAGCTGGATGACGATACGTATTCTCGTACTTGTATATGTATATATTTCCGCCCTGTTGAGTTGTTGTGTACCCATTGTATGTTATTGATGTAAGTTGTAACTGATGTACTCTGATGATGGAATATATGTAAACTGATATATTTGATTTTGAGTAAAGATTATTTATTACCGATTATATTTTATTCCGCTGCGATGGTTAGATTCTGATGTTGATTTTGTTTTCTCTTCTTCTACCTCTTCTTCTTTAACCCAAATGGTTCGTATTTCTGTACAACTTGAGTTGATTGTTGTAGAATAGTATTGACTCAAGGGGTATGGATTTGCGGGCTGTTACAGTTGGTATCAGAGCTTCGGTTGGTGATAACCTTGGCTCTGGTGGGAATTACTCATTTAAAATAGAGTCTATGGTACTCTATAATGAGTTTGAGCCTATTAATAGATATGAGCGCGTATTTGTTAGTGAATATAAATTGTTTTAATATTGCGTTGATTGATTTATTGAGTGGCATATGAACCTTCGTCGACACAGTCTGCGCAACTGTATTGAAGGGGTTTCTAAACACTTGAATAGAGCAATCGACACGGTATTGTTTTAAATATGGGTGAATGAAATAATTTTGCCCAAAAATATATTTTGATATAAGAAAAAGTTTTCTTAAACTATTTATCTAACATATGGTTGCTTGGATGTTAGAAAGAATAGTATTGAATTATTATCATTGTTGAATGAAAATTTGACTTAAAATTGGAAATACAACCAAAAAGGTTTAAGTAAATAAATTCATCATAAAATGAAATTTATAAATATGAATTGTAAATGTGCATTATAAATTAAAATATAACCAAATAAGAATTTGTATGAGCATAAGCTATGCAAATAAAATTATAGTAAAATTGATTTAAAGCTGGATTTGGAAATTTAAATCCCGAAAATTCGAAAGTGTTTTGAAGATAAATGACAGCATTGTTTTGGAGATATTTCTGAAAGGGAATTGTTATAAATGGATTTTGGAAGTAATATAGCATTGAAATCACTTGGATTATTGGAAAATAATTCTGATGATGACGGCCGCATCATCAGTATTCATTTTCGAATTTCTAAGTGAAGAATTGCTACCAAATTGATTTGTTTAGGAAAGCAGATGTTTTTGAAAATTTCAAAGGAAATTTTTGGGAAATAAAAGCCAGGATTGGATTAAATTTTTTGAGAAATGTGGTTTGAGATATTGGAGATTTCAAAATGATTTGAAGCCAAAGCCGGGAGTTTAAAAATCCTGATGAGATAAATTGTAAGTTTATAAAATTGAGTTGAGTTTTAAATCAGGAAGGAAATATAGGCTTTGAATGTTGGAATTAAAATTTAAAGAGAAAAGTTGAAAATAAAATTAACATGGATTTGAAAATAAAAATTTGACTGGATTGAAATTAGTTGAATAAGCTGAAAGAATATCCAGTTGTATTCGAATTGAGTTGAAATTGAATTGAGTTCAATTGAGTTAAATAAAACTAAGTTAAAATAAAATATTGAATTGGAATAAGAATTCAATTGAAATAATGAATGGAATTAAATTCTTACCTTAACAAATAAAAAAATAAATTGGTTAAGGATTGGATTGGAATAAATATATCGGAATAACTTATAAAGGAATTAAAAATGCATGGAATAGAAATATGCTTGGGCTATAAATAAATAGAGGGCTTGAGTTAAAAATAAAAGATAAATATATTCAAGCCTATAATAAATGGAATTGTGTAAATAATTAGTCGTGACTTATGGATTTTGAGAGTGGGATCGAAAATCCAAAATAAATATTGTTTGGTGTTCTGGATAATAGAATAAAATCCAAACTTGAATTATAAAACACATTGAACTTAAGAAAATTAAATGAAGTGATATTTGAAATTAAAAATCAAGTATTGAACCATAAATAGGAGAGAACTAATTGTATAATAAATTAGTAATGAAATGTGTAATTGGGAATGTATTTAAAAAAAAGGAAAAAAGAAAAAAGAAAAAAAAATGGGAATGGATTTAAAATAGTAATAGTATGAATTACAAATAAAATCTAAATCGGTGGAAATAAGTTGGAAATGGCTTTGTGATACATTGAATGAGTTGAAGATGGGAAGTTAAATTCTATAATAACCAATCAAATGAAATTGCAAATTTTAAAATGAGATTGGATTGAAATAGAATCAAGTTAAATTGAGAACAGAAATTGTTTGCAAAATGAGAATGAGCTTAAGTATGGAATTTGAATAAATTGGAGTGAATAAACTTAAGCTAGAGGATGGAAGGAGTTAGATTGAATTCAACTTAAAGTTTAGATTAATAATAGTGAATTGGATTTAAATCAAGTAAAAATAAATCTTAATTTAAATAAAATTCGGTGAGTTATAAATAATATTAGTGGAATGAAATAGCTTGGATTGTTTCTGAGCTAAATAAAATAGTTTGGAATAAACTAACCTGGAATGAAATGTAAATAAATGGATTAAAATAAAAGGAAAAAAATAAATTGACAATTAAGATGAACCTAGGTTGTAAATGGTTTGAATGAACTAGTTTGGTTAATAAAATGGAATGCAAGTGAATGTATTCAAATTTGATATGAAATGAAATAAGAATATATAGATTGTGAATAAATTTGAAAATGAAATAGAATTAAGTATAAATCGAGTTGAAATCCATTTAAATTGGTTATAAAACATAAATATTTGTTTGTTCACATAGATCTCGTCAAATTGCATAGAATGAATTGTCAATTGATGTAAATGGAAGTAATTAAGATGTTATGAATTGATAAAAGTGAAATAGAATTGATTTTAAAATCGATTGAATTGAATATGAGCTTGTTGGAGTTAAAATAAATTGAAGGTAAGAAATGGTATTGTAAACCATTAAAATTAAATGAAATGGCGTGTAGATTGCTTGAAAAGTGTGCGTAAGTGTTAAAAACTTTATAAGTTGCTTATAACATTGTCTAGGTACATTGCTTTTAAATATTCATGTGTTGTAGTTGTTTAAATAGAGTGAAATGTTAATTAATTTCATATAATTGGCACTTACATGTTTAAATTGAGTAAGTACAGGTACCTGGAAGCCGTATGGCTGGATTTGGGTTGGGCTTTTTGCTAAAAATAATAAACCGCTTGCTTAAAATGCTAAATAAGGTATGCCTACGCGATAAAGATAGGAAATATGAACTGTTTTTGGTTTTTCCGACCGGGTGGGTCGATGTATATATATTTATCTCTTTTGTCAAATTGTAAAAGCTCCTCCAGACAAAGGGGACTCTGCCAAAAATTTTTAGAAATTTTGGGAGTTAGAAATTTTTTGAAAATTTCGGAAAATTTTGGTAACGACAAAGCGATTTCAAACTAGAAAATTGAAATGAGTTAGTGAATGAAACTAATTAAAATAATGATATGAATTAGTAATGAATGACAAATAAAATTTATATATTCAGAGTTGAAAAATAAATTAAAATTCAGATAGAAATAGATATAAACTAAAGTGAAAGATGAAAATAAATATAATAAGCATATAAAATGCTTAAACTAAATTTAAGAGGGAATGGTGAAGCCTTAAATGGAAATTGATACTACCAATGTAATTTAAGTCATTATTGGAATGAATAGATGTTGACATTTTGTGAGAAAGTCGATAAAATGTTTTGAGAATATTGTGATTGGATACTGGTGCTAAACAGGATATGCAGGCATATAAAAGGGAAAAGGAAATTGGATTTTATTTCAAGAGATAAATTTGAATTGCCCGACAAAAGGTACGCATTTAAATTTGGTATGGGATTTGATTGGGATTTGGATTTGGATTGAGCCACTTGGCTTTTTGTTTTCTTTTTGGATTTGGGAGGCCGTAGAGCCATTTTGTAGTTGTACCGAGCTAGCCGCGCAAAGGAGACGCTGGCGAAATTTTTCGGAAATTTAGAGAGTTAGAAAAATTTTGACAAGATTTTGATGATTCAAAATTTGGTTTTAAATTGAAACTTGAATGGTTAAACAAATGGTATGGTTTGGAACTAGAGAAAAGTTTGGAAGTTAGTAAGAAAGATAATGAGTCTTTTATATAAAAAAATAATTGATAAGATGTTGAATTGTTAGAAAACTGTTTGGTTTAGGGAAATAATAAACGGGTATTGAATCATTCTTCCTAACTAGTAATTTCGAGGACGAAATTCTTTTAAGGGGGGAGGAATGTGACGACCCGTAATTTTCAAGCATTTGTAGTCGGGATATTTAATTGATTTTAAATATTTAAGGTTAATTATTAACTTAAATCATGAATATCATAATTTATTTGATAATTAAATTGTTGAATTAAATAATTTGAAGTTGGGTAAGTTACTGAATCTGGAATTATAAGCCTATGAAAAATAATTTGAAGGCTTGTAGAATTTATATTGATAATACTGAAGAGAATAGTAGTGATGAAATCAAATTTAAAAATGGTTTGTTAAGTTTTAAAATTTATATCGTTTGAATTGAATTTAAAATAGCCTTCCGAGGCACCGTCTCGGAATTTGGCGAAACCTGTTACATTTGATCCGTAATAATGTATTATTATCGGATTTCAATTTTCGGAGTGTTTGGGGTTGTTGTGTGAGCGCACGATATATAAACGCGCTGAAATTTAATTGATATTAATCGAAATGAAATATTTTATAAGAAAATCAAATCTAAAGCCCAACCTTCCTCTACAGTCAAATCTTCTTCTATACGCCTCTTTTCCTTTTTATTTCTACACCGAGCTTCTTCATTCTTCACTTTATAATTTTGTTCTAAAGAAATCAAAATGGCCGAATGATTTTTTTTCCCCTCTTTTCATTTAAGTATCGATCCCCTTCCTTCTTCTTTCTATTTTAAACCAATGGCCTCTGTTAAAGCAACGTGTTTCTTCAAGCCGCGTACTCGAAAAAAAAAATCTTAAGCATGGCCGAAGCCTTGTGCCTGCAAATCGAAACCCTCACTCCTTCGTTCGACCATTGTTCCTCTCCCCTCCTTCAATGTCGAAATCGAAGCGCAGTAAAAAGCCGCTCGCACGTGCAGCACAGAGGGGTTAAGGGGGAAATCGAAGCAGCGTGGGTGGAAGCGTGATCGCACTAGGGCTCGCACTCAATTCGAGTTCGATGAAGGGGACGACGATGGCAGGCATCCAGGAACGTGGCGACGCAAGCAGTGGGCGGCGACTGTTGCAGCAGGCATGTAAGGGTAGTTTCACAATCTAGGGTTGAGATATTGAGAGGGTGATTTGGCTTGTTCACAGGGAGGTCGCGTACTGGAGATAGCTGTGAGGTTCGATCTTTACTTTCCTTTTAGATTTGAAACAGTAATTAACTATAAGCCAAGTCCTTACTTAAAAAAAAAATGTATACACGTGATCAGCAGATAGATATGCAGCAATAGAATATAACATGATTTATTCATTTTATTAAAGATTTATATGACTGTATATAAATTGTAAAACAGAAAATAGTTTACATATGAATATGGTTTAGAAGGTAGTTTTAAATGAAATAGATATATATATACATAGGGATTTAAAAGAAAATAAATACACATGTATATAGGTTTGGGAAGGACATTTATATTATTTGAATTTAATTTGTACAGGTTATTTTTGGGATAAGTAGTTATAGGGAAGAAAAATAAAATAAGTTAGTTAAAAGAAAATAATTTAAATCCAATTTATAAATGGAATTTATTTTCAGTAAGTTCAAATATTGATAAATCATATGATGTTTATTCAAGGTTGAAATTTGAAATAAAACAAGTCGAGATGGATATGGTGGCAAATTAAAAGGGCAAAGGTGAGTTAATCTCACTCAGTTAAACTTAAATTTAAATTTAAGTAGTTAAATTTAAATAATTGTTTGAATGGCTGAATTGATTGATGTGGTATAGTATGATATTTTGAAATTGGCATATTATATTGTGCTAACATTTGTGAATGCAGGGAAACAGGTTGGAGGGATCCAACTGGGCCCCTCACATTTATTTAAATTATTCAATATTCTCTGTTTGATTATTTGATATCCTATGATGAGCTATATTGGAATATTGAATGTATGGTTTGATTGGATATTCGGGTATAATGAATTACCAAAATATATGAATTAGATTGTTGAAGGAAATTAAAAGGAAGTAAATTTGTAAGCAAAATAATTATAGAAAGTTTGAATAAATTAAGAATAAATTGAAAAGAAATAGAAGTAATATGCAAATAATAATAACTTCGAGTATGAAGAGAAATGTAATTTTTAATAAAATGAAATTAATGAATTGTAAACTTATGTTATATCAATATAAGAAAAAAAGATTTATTTTAAAATTCAAAGTATAAATTTATTTAAAAGAATTAAGAAGTAATTGAGAAATCTAAAAATTGAAATTTTTAGTTAAAGTATTTTTAAATTGTAATCAAGAAATGAAATCTGAAATTAATAGATTCCGAATTAAAAGGAAATAAATTGGAAATCAATTTGGGAAATTGATTTAAGTGATTGAAGTTGGAATTCTCCCTGGATAACCAAGTACGTTTTAAAAGTAAATTTTTAAATATAAGTTAAAAGATTAAAAGTTGGTTAAAAAGCAAGTGTGGAAAATTTCTTATTTCTAATATTTAAGTTCTTAAGTAAGTATTTCTCTTTATCTATTATAGTAGTAAATATTCAAAGAACGCCTTAATATTTTGTTTTTAAAAGTATAAATCTGGTTTTATATTTATTAAGTAACCTTATTTTCAAATATTCATTTAATATGTGTTTTTAACAAATTATTGAAATAGTTTTAATTTAAATATTTTGAAGGTATATATTTCAAAGTAAATTGTTTTAAATTATTTTTAAAATCTAGTTTTGTGCTTGGTAATTTCAGAGGAGATAGAAAATACTTGGGAAAGTTTATACTGGAAAGAAAGAATGATTTGAAAACTGTGTTCCAATGGTTGAAAATAGAAATATATCCTGTGAAGGTATTTTGAGATAAATAAATAATTTGGGAAATTATTTATTGTTTGATGGATGTTTGTGAATATTAATTGATAGTTAAATCACCGACTATCAATATTGGACAAATGCGCTGATCGTTTCGAAGAGACCGGGATCGAGATTTATTTCTCGAAAACCACTTCGATCCGATTTGTACGTTTCGTGCGAAAAACGTGTTCGGAGTCGAAGATGGAGCAGTGAAGTGCAAGGGCTAGTCGCTACTAATCCTGAGGATATTTCCAAAATGGGTGTAGTAGGAATAGTGCCTTCGGTTCCGTTCGAACCCGGGACGGACTTGTATGGATGAATGCTTGCGAAACATCGTCAGGTGGGTGATGGGCATTCTAAGTGAAAACATTCTAAAGGTAACGCTTAGCCTCAAGCCTCATCAAATGGGAATGACTGAAAATTAGGGGATATGCAGCAAGGTTAGGTGGGTCATGCCCAAGCAGGATAAGATAATTCCCCTGTCTAGATGTCCCTTATATATTTCAGCTTAGTGGGTGGTTGGTCGCGCCAACCACGGGGTTTATCTTGTTCGGGACTGTTCAGTAAGGAATGGTTTCGGCCTTGTGTTGCAGGGGATGAAGGGAGTAATCCTCGGTACGGTGATCTAGGCCCCGTACTGTGACAGGTGGTACCCTAGTGCCTAGTCATTAGTTGGAAATCCATTCTCCCTACGTGCCTTGTACGAGTTTTGTTGGTATTACCCACTCTGTGGCTAGTAGCTGGAATTTAATAGATGTAACAATTTCGGCTATTTTATAAGTATTTGTATGTAGACCCTATTATAATATCAGAGGATTTCTATAAAAATTGTTTTAGCTATCGTAAGGTAAAAACCCGACATGTTTATTTGTGGCGTGGTCTTACGAGATGCTTTTGTTTTCAAAGGATTTTTGAAACTTTAATAATCAATTGGGTGTGGTTTTCTCACGCTGGTAATCTAGACTGACTCGGGTGTTATTTAACTGTAATGCTCGGGTCAGACCGAGTATTATAGAATACAGGATATGATGCTGTGGAGCTCAGAAGACGAGCTGGATGACGATACGTATTCTCGTACTTGTATATGTATATATTTCCGCCGTGTTGAGTTGTTGTGTACCCATTGTATGTTATTGATGTAAGTTGTGACTGATGTACTCTGATGATGTAATATATGTAAACTGATATATTTGATTTTGAGTAAAGATTATTTATTACCTATTATATTTTATTCCGCTGCGATGGTTAGATTCTGATGTTAATTTTGGTTTCTCTTCTCCTACCTCTTCTTCTTTAACCCAAATGGTTCGTATTTCTGTACAACTTGAGTTGATTGTTGTAGAATAGTATTGACTCAAGGGGTACGGATTTGCGGGCTGTTACATCCTTATTCCCATTAAAAGGTATAAGTGACTTGAGTACCATCTCTTACATTGATAGGACATTATGGACGATAGATATAGGTTATTGTGTAGATAACAAATTGGTTATGGGCTTATATTTTGGAAGACTTTTATCTTTGAGAAAAGCCCTCGTGCTTATATTTTAAAAAGACTTATAATGTCGGTAGAAAACGTAAAATATATCCCTATTTAAATTATACTTCCCAAGTACTAATATAGCAAGGATCGAGATTTTTATTCACTAGACATATGTTGTTCTGAATCCCTCCTCATTACAACAAAGGTTAGAAGGGCGATCTTGAAGGCGGGGATGTTGATGAGACTTATGGTAGCCATTTATTTATTTACTTGTTATTTTCTATAGTTTTGGGCTTACTCATGAAATAAAAACAATGTTGTAATATTGGAATATTGTATCATGGATATGTTGCGGTATTATGGATATATTTTTATTGTTTCGAATAACATTTCAAAAATTGAATAAAATGAGTATTGTTGTTCTTATTTTATTATCTTTCCATCGTGAGATTATGAACGTGTAGATAAATAACTCTGTATTCTTATTTTTATTAGCCAACGACTAGATTTCAGATGGTTCTAAGTTTCGATAGGCCTTTCTGGGTCAACATTTAGGCCCATTCTAGGGTGGGTTGTTACATTTGGTATCATAACCTAAGTTACCTGATCAATGGGGAAAATATAA
The DNA here is from genome assembly GCA_030765085.1 of Allium cepa. Taxonomy (NCBI): domain Eukaryota; kingdom Viridiplantae; phylum Streptophyta; class Magnoliopsida; order Asparagales; family Amaryllidaceae; genus Allium; species Allium cepa. The sequence goes on from CM060931.1 coordinate 473,871,027, forward strand.
GTATGAGGACGTACTTGTTATTTTTGAAAAGTTTTTCTTGAAATTTCTTATATGTATAGAAATTTTATTATGATCATATGCATATACACCAGGAAAATCCTTATAATACTTTCTTAGGTAATTATAGTTAAAAGTTTAACCCACAAATAATAGACTTGTTTGAAAATACTTTATCTTTTGGGATTGGGAACCCCGACATAGAAATGCCCATCATTTGAGGGATTCCCGAATGATTAAACAATACCTCAGGCATGTAGGACAAGTCCCTATTCCCTAATAGACTGCACCAGCAACTCCCGTTGTTCCACCTGCTAAGGTAGCACCTTGTTCTATCGATTTTCCTATACCGTGTAACGATTATATGAATATGGAAGAAATATTATATTCTTGGAAGGAAAGCTTTGTAGGGACTAAGGCATCGGATAAATGACCGCGAAAGGATATTTTGGGAGCTTGGTTAGGAGTATTAAGTTAAGTAGAGAATGTAAGCTTGGTACATTAAGGGAAAAGCCTTTGATTGGTGGAATATGGTAGCCGAGGAAGACGTTGGTAAGATTGTCACTTGGGCTGAGTTCAAGAACCAATTTGAGATAAGGTTTATGTCAAGAGCAGAAGTGAGCTTGTAACTAGAGAAATTCATACAACTTAGATTAAGAGACTCCACTCTAAAGGAAGACATTAGTAAATTTATAGAACTATCCAAGTTCTGAATATGTTTGATTGATACACCCATGAGAAATGCCATGAAAAATTTCAAGGACCTTAACTCCCTACTTAGGGAATGGTTATTGACTCAAATACCTTCTAGAGCTACCTATATGATGGTTGTTGACTCAAATACCTCTAAAGGAGAAAGTAGGACTCGCACAAAAATAGGGACGACCCAAGAAAGAAAATTTTTGGACAAATAAGGACTAAAAAGGGAAATTTTAGAAAGAAGGTAAAGTGTGCGATAGATGTCAAAATAAAGGACACCTTTCATAGGATTATAGAGTGAATTTGTTAAAGGAATTTTTAAAAAAAGTGTTACCACTACCATGTGGAAGAGCATTTCAAAAATCAATGTCCGAAGATGGTGAAAGAAGGGTAGAGTGGCCAAGCCTACACCATACAGGCTGCCCCAATTTTGAGTAGACCACCCCTACAGACTAAGGAAAGGAAACTATGAAAGGAATAAAACTTATTTTTGGGAATAAATTCGTACTCTAATTGACTTTGAAGCATCACATTCATTCATAGCTAGGAAAGCGATTAACTCCTTAAATCTTCAAACCCAAACTGTCACCTACACAATAGTAGTTTCAAATCCTGTTGGGAGAATGATACATCTTTTCTCAATTTGCAAAGACCTAGTGCTAGACATATGTGACATTGATTTCATATACAATGCGTACATTCAAAATTTCGAGGGGTATGAACTTAATTTGGATATGGATTAGTTGTCGCAATACAGGGTAGTCTTAGACTGCAATAAGAGGGTAATATGGCTTAAGAGTTGTAAAGAGTGGGACCTAGAAGTTCGTTGTACACCCGAAAATTCAATCGAGCTAAGTTATCTACTGTCGATGAATCTATCACAAAATGAACTTTCATCTGTGTCCGTGGTTCGAGAATTATTGAATGCCTTTGAAGAAGTTTCGGGGCTTTCGCCTGGAAGAAAGATTGAGTTTAGGATTGATTTGAAGAAGGATGCTTGACCAGTCGCTCTACATTTAGAAACATGGCCCCCAAGGAAAAGTGGGAATTGGATAAGAAGATCTCAGAGCTATTGCAGAAAGGATTCATTTGACGAAGTACCTCAGAATAGGGAGCCCCTATTGTCTCCATGAAGGTAGACAACTCATTAAGGCTTTGTGTTGATTATAGGGAGCTCAATAAATTGGCAAAGAGGAATAGGTATCCCTTAACTAGGATATATGATTTGTTTGATCAACTTGTGGGATCTAAAGTCTTCTCCAAATTAGACTTGGCAATTGGATTTCATCAAGTAAGGATCACAGAAAATAGCAAACCAAAGACTACTTTTTATAAACCAGATGGACTCTATGAATGTGAAGTAATGCCTTTTGGATTGACAAATGCCCCACATACTTTGTAGATTTGATGAGCAAAGTATTTAGGGGATAGATAAACAAATTTGTTGTAGTTGTTGTAGATGAAATCTTTATATTTTCCAAAAATGAAAGGGAGCATGAATTCATGTGTGGGAGATATTAGGAATGTTGAGAAGGCACCAACTTAAATCTAGATTCTCAAAATGCAACTTTTGGAAGAGGAAAGTGAATTTATGGGGCATATTGTTTCGTAACATGGATTAGCAGTGGACCCTGAAAAAGTGAAAGCTGTTCAAAATTGGAAGACTCAAAAGAATGCCATGGAGGTTAGAAGTTTTCTAGGGTCAGCAGGTTGTTATAGGAAATTCATAAAGGATTTTGCAAAGAAAACAGTTCGTCTAACATGTTTGACCAAAAATAATTTAGTCTTTGCTTGGGATGAGAAATGCACAGAAGCATTCGAAAAGCTAATGGAACTATTGACAAGTGCACCAGTACTCGTCATCTTCGATGTAACAAAGCCTTTTATGTTTATTAGACGCATGTAGCACATGATTGGGAGCAATTCTTATGCAAGAAGGATGAGTATTAGCTTATGCTAGCAGACAACTGAAGGACCACGAGAAGAGATACCCAATGCATGACTTGAATTTGGAAGCCGTTGTTTTCCCCTTGAAGATGTGGAGGCGCTTTCTTTTGGGTGAAAGATTTGAGTTGTTTACTGACTGTAAATCACTCAAATATCTATATTCCCAAAAAGAATTATATCTTAGGCTTTAGAGTTGGATGGAATTTTTAGCATCCTATAATTTCAAGATATAGTGTACCCCCGAAAAAGGGAATATCATCGTTGATGCCCTTAGCCGAAGGCATGCTACCTTGAGTGCGGTATATGATTGGAGCTAGTTAGGGTTCCTCTCTAATTTAAACTTCCAATCACCAATAGAACCTACTTAAAACTATTTGGCAGCAATAGAGGTTAAACCAGTGTCGATGAAACGTATTGGACTTGAGCAAAATAAAGATAACGGGATAGTCGATATCTTGGATATGCTATGGAGAGGGAAAATTTTCCCCATGTCTGTTGATATCCAATTGACGAGAAGGGATGTTTGAGGTGAGATGGACGCCTTTGCATCCTTAGGACTGATAGTTATTAGACGAAGTGCTTATAGGATATCACAATTCATGAATGACTATTTACTTCGAAGGAGATAAGATGTATATGGATATGAAATGGATTTTCGTTTGGCTGGGGATGAAGGAGAAAGTAGCTGAATTTGTTTCTAGGTGTTTGATCTGTCAAAGGATTAAAGCTAAGCAAGGGAAGCCTAGAGGATTGTTATTGCCATTAGAAATCTCGAATTGGAAATGTGAACACATATCAATTGATTCATAAATGGGTTGTCTAGGAGTCAAAGAGGCAATAAAGAAATTTGTATCATGGTGGATCAACTCACAAAAAGCACCCATTTTATTCCTGTTAGGAGTAATAGGACCGCAACATTTATAACACTGATTTATATTAAGGAAGTGGTTAGACTTCATGGAATTTCGGTTAACATCATTAGGGATAGAGAACCCTTATTTACTAGCAAGTTTTGAAGGAGTTTGTAGACAACATTAGTGTAACGACCCGTAAATTTTGATAAATAAATTGGTTGAATTGATAAGATTTTTGTAATTAAATTTAGAAAGAAATAATTTTTTTATATTTTATATTGAAGTAAATGTTAAGAATGAATTTTAGCCATGGTTATTAAGAACTAATTATTGACAATTTAAGTAAAATCACAATGAAAATGAAATTGTGTATATTGTTGCACTTGGTATAAAATAAAAGTATAAAATAAGTAAATAAGTGTAAGTGCTGTATAACTAAAGAAATTTATATATTATTAATGGTAATTGAATGAATTCAGTAATATGTATGTAATTATAAAATTTGGTTGAAGTATGATAAACCTAAGTGTAACCTTGGCTTGTAAACAATTACTATAAGTTACCTGTTTAAATTGGAATGGGAAATAAAATTCTAATAAAAATATAATTAAAGGTTACATTAATGGGACTGAGAATAAATAAAAGGTAAACAATACTAGTCAAGGTTAATTAATTTATGTATTGAAGGGAATACCGATTAATGAAAAGAAATGCAAATGTTATATTTGGCAAAATTTCAATATAAGTGGGAATTATAGTCAATGCACAATTGCAAGATTTTAATTGATTTTATTTAGAAAATTAGGAAATAAATTTAATTAAATATTTTGTTAATGTAAATTATGATGATATTTGAAAGTAATGTCCATTCCATCAAATTTTAAATATAGTAATAAATAATGTGTAAAAAGGCAATAAATTATGCATTTACTTAACACGTTTTATATCCATTCTTGTTTAATTATTTGGCGTTATTAATGGTACGTTATTTCCTGATATATTCTTTAGCATATTTACTAAATAAATAAGAAACATATAAATTTAAATTACGTTACTTTGTTAATTATTTTGGGCGTATGTTTCGTTTTAATTATTGCGTCTATTGTACGCACTGTATAATTACTTACCTTAGCTGGAAAAAAATCAAATCATTCAATAGCCGTACTTTTCTATAGGAAAGAAATGAAAAGCTTGCCTTGTCATTCACGTGCGAGAATTTCCTCTTTCCTTTTTACTTCTCCTTAATTAATAGGAATAAATTCCTAAATTTCCTCAAAGCGTTACTATCTTTATTTCTGGCCCTTTTTCCCCACCTTTTGATTTCCTACCTCTTTATTTACCTATTTATTTATTTTCTACCTTAACTTATTCCTCAATACCCATGGCCATTCCTTAAATGTAGCCTATCAATTCACATGAAGATAGAAAGAGTTCTCATTTTTCCATTTATTCCTTTTTTAAAAATAGGAATTAAATCCCTTCGTTTTCTCTTGCCACTTTAAAAAAAATTCTTTCCACTTTATCAATTTGAGGTTTCTCTTATAAATACAAATCACACATGCATACCCTACTCCATATCAATAGACCTTCATCTCCTCTCTCGCGTGAAGCAGCGGGTAAATGGCGCATGCTTTTCCTTTATTTTGTTTTTATTCTTCTTCTTCATCCTTTTCTTTTGTTTCCTTCTTGTTTATATTGCTTTTGCTTTTCCTTTATTTTAAGTATAACATGTTTCAAGTATATATTTTAAAATATAAGTATGTTTATATAGTGCAGTGCAAGTATACATTAAATTTGAAGTTATAAACATCTGCATTTGTTCTATGGTTAGTTTTATACGAGTATTTATTGAAATTTGTTTAGTCTGACTTTTGAATATACATTGAGTTGTTGCATACTGTTTATATATAATATAAGAAATTTAGAGGTCTGCATACTTTTATATATCATATTAAGAAGTTTAGAATAATTGGATTTCAATCTGTATGATTTCATCAGAGAAATATCATGAACACATGTTAGTCTATATATTGTGTACATAAGTTTGAATTCTATGTTCATATCTTGTTTTGACATATAATATATATACACATGTTTTGATTTAATTGGCACATGTCTGAATAGCTTGCATACATAGTTTACACCTATACACATATACGACCTGCATTTTTCATATATGTGACATTTTAAGTCAGGGCCTATTGTTTCTATACTTAGATTTAAAATGGAAGGTATAAGTTTTAAATATGTAACGTGTTAAAGTGAACATTTATGCGGTTACATATATAGTTATGGTTATATACTGCTACCTGGGTTGCATAAGAATTATATGTTGATTTTAAAGTAAGTCACTTTGATTTTATAAGGGTATTGAGTTTAAATTTTGTATTAGGTATGTATTCTAAATGTAGGTTTGGATATAATAATGATTTTGTATATACCCATAAACGTTTTGATTTTTATCATAGATATGCTTTAAATTCATTATATATGTATTTGTTTCAATGTGTATATATATATATATATATATATATATATATATATATGTGTGTGTTGTATTTATGTTATAAGTGTGATTTAAGGTCTGCACTTAAATTTTTAGTCTGCATGTTTGTAATGTATAAAGATAATGTATATAAATTCATGCCTGCATTGCCGTACAATTTTGAAAGAATATATATGATATTAAATGAAAATTGATTTTTATATTATATATATAAAAGGTTACTTTTATAAAGATTTAAATTTTAGACGGTGTTCGGATATTGGTTTGAAATATGGATAATATACTATACAAGTATTTATTTCAATCTTATGTATATATGATGATTAATTTTATTTATCGGTTTTAAACTAAAAATTGATTTCATATATATTTAGTTCAAATTTATATCGACTGATTTAATCATTCTCTTCGATTTCCCATTATCATCCTCGTCCGTCGTGCCTATCTTCTACATCAAATCTTGTCCATCCAGCATTGCTTTGGATTTCATAGTTCACTTCATTGTCTATCTCTATAACCTCGAAAGGTGAGCAATCACTCACGATTAATGTTCTTATATTTATTAAGTTTGATTTCAATTGAAACGATAATTGAAATATGTTGCTAGTTTGAACTGTTATTTATTTAATTGTTTTATATGCTAGTATCTGTAACTGTTCACCTATGGGATATGACACCATATCGTGTGTTTATATTATATTATTATTGATGATATATGCCTGTTGTTATATTCTATATTATCTGTTATCACTCTACAAGTTCCCTGTTAGTACAGAATTCACTATGGGTTGAAATGATACATACCCGAACAGACTTTAGAATAGGAGAAAATCGTTATGGGTTGAAATGGTAGACCCAGGCGATTTTCATTTAAACTGAATTTGGGATTACGGATCGAAATGATATCTACCCGTATATATTGAAATTACGGATTGAAATGATAAATATCTGTATCACTTGGCCATAGGATATGAAATTATATACAGACACCGTTGGTCTATATATAAATATTTTAAAATGATTTCTATGGTTTTGAAAGGGAATATATATATGGTTTTATTTAATATTGGAAATGTTTGATATATAAATAAGTTTTAAAATAAAGTGATTTAATTAATATATCATGTTAAGTAGTAAATTCTTAAATCGATTTTTCAATGATTTGTATAAGTAAGGAAGATAATGTTGAATTTATTAAAATTGTATTTAGTTAAGAATTTTACTTACTTAAATCATTTTGAAACTATTGAATTTGGAATTTTTGGATATGATCTTATAACTTGATTTTGATTTAGGAAATTAAACGAATATTTCCCGATTTAAGAAATTGAAGGAAAATATAGTAAACAGTAATTCAAGGTTATTTAAATGATATTGAATTTATTAAGTGAATATTCTAAGGCTATAAAATAATGAAGTTAAACCAACATTTATATGAAATAATTAAATTTAGTTTTGAAAATGTTGAATATTTAAAACCTTGAAATATATTGGAATTTAAATGTTTATTTTGTAGTTCAAATCTGTATTTGAAATCGATAAATTTTGAATTTCTTTAATCAGAAACTGAATTGAATGGAAATTGATAAATTTTGATTGAATTAAATTTGAATGGAAAAGTCGAGTTGATTTTGAAGCGATTTGCGAAGTTTTGAGGAAATTACAAAAACTTTACTTTATAAATTAGTTAGTATATATATAGATACACACACACACACACACTATTTTGGAAAATAGATATATTTGAAATGAAATGATATTTTAAGTTTTGAAGTATAAAGTAATTTGAAATGACCACGGTGTTATAGTGTATATTCCTACATTGTAGATAGTTCCACGGATCCTTAGAGGATGGTTATCACAACATCCTTTAAGTTAATTGTATTTCAGTTGATATTTCACTTGAGTCGGATTTATGGATATAAGAATGTTAATCCTGACTCGAGTGTCTTGTGTTTTACTTTACGCTTGGGTCAGCCTGAGTATTTACAGCTTAGCTTTGGATTTCTTTTCTAGTGCTAGGAATCACTGGAGATTATGCTTGTCTAGTTATCTATTCCCTTTCAGTTTTAGTTGTTCTATTTCAGCTCTGGTATTTATAAACTTCTATGTATTTGAGATTTCTATTGTATATTTTTTTCAAACTGATATTATGTATTTTGTTTTTAGAGTTTGTTATAGTAGCTTCACGAACTACTATGGTATTTTAATTTCCGTTGCGAGTTATTCTGATATTTCAGTGTCTATGATTCTGTGATTGTATTTCATTTGCTCCAAATTTTATCACAGTCTCTTATTTTGAATTATTCAAGTCAGACATGTGTGGATTATTGTCGATTTGAATGGCCCAAAGTAGTGGGTCCTTACATTTGGTATCAGAGCTTTGGTTTTTAGGCAAACCATAGCCTGTAGAGCAAAAACTCATTAGAGATATGGCAGAAATACCATAGAATGGGTGAAATCAATCTCTGAATCGTTTCTTTGTGAGAGAACGTATTTTCAAAAAGTATAAAATGATTTCTAAATGATTTTTAAAGAATTTTCAAAGATTATATTAGTATAAAATCTTCTTATTTTGAAATCAAGATTTTCTAAGTTTCATCCCTTCTGTATCCACCTTGTTAGAAATCTCTTGGTTTGGATTCTTATAGATTGGGATTCCTTGTATTTTGGAACGCTCCCACTTGTTCTGAAATCCATCCTTGAAAAATCCCTTAAAAATTTATGTTTGGTTGTATTTTGAATTTGTGCATACATCGAAATTATTATTTTGATAAGGATGACCACCTTTTATATAAAAGTGAAATGTTTTCGATAAGGATTATATACCTTTTAAAAATGAAATTTTGAAAGGATTTGAAATTTTGAAAATTATATATAAGAATTTAGATTTATGTAAAAATAATTTATAACTTAAGGATTTTAATTTGAAATTTGAGTGATTGAACTCCGGTGTTTTGAAATTGGTTTTAAGATTTTGGGAAATATATAATAATAGGATTTAAAGATATTTTCCGAATAAGAAATATTTCAAATGTAATTGAACGAATTCCAATGATTTTGAAGAAATATCAAAAGAAGTTTTCAAGAAAATAAAAGTCCATAAGCCACTTATGTCGCTGGAAAGTAATTTCGGTGATGAATGCATGCATCATCGACATTGATTTTTGAGTTTCTGAGTGGGGGAGAGGCCACTCTAGTAGCTTTGCTATGCGAGTGATTTTATGAAACCAATTTTTATTTCAGATTTGTGTGTGTGTGGGGTGTGTGTGTGGGGTGTGTGTGTGTGTATATATATATATATATTTGAAATGATTTAAAGTGAGCCAGTGTTCAGTCCTTGAGTTTCAGATTTCTTTTGGTATAAGCTTATCTATTGAAATTTATTTTACCAACTATTTTGAAGGTTCGAGCACTTCCAAATCGAGGTTAAATTTTCAAAGCCAAGAAAGTTTGAAGAGTATAAAATATTTAATAAAGTATATAAGTTTGGTTTTGTATGCTTAAAGTATGAAGAGTATGACTTAAATAAATTTGAAACTTTTGTTAAGTAAATAATTTGCAAAAGGTAATTTGGATCTTTTGAATAGAAATAAATAGTTTAAAGGTTTTAAAGGGATAATTATCAACTTGGAAATCCTTTTAGGTAACATTGATTTTGAGAAAAATATTTGGTTTTGAAAATAGATTGGAATGTAAACCTAGTACTTATATGATGATTTTGGAAATGAATTTGTTTGACCTAAATTAGGTTAATATGGGAACTTGGATTATTTTCTAAACCTATTTTTTGGAAACTTTGAAACTGAAGATATTTAATTTGGAAGAAATAACTTGGTGAAATCATATATGATTTTGAAAATAGATTGATATTGAAATGATTTGAAATTGAGGACCTTGTATTATTAAGTACTTGATTTGGGAGTTGTCGAACTTATATGAAATGGATTTGTATAAGTATGAAGCTGATTTGAAAACTATTGATTTGAAAGGTACTCAATTTGGAAAGATAAATCTTATAAGTGTGATTTGATATACTATTGAGTTTGGAAAGTATTCGATTTGAAAGTAAAATCTTATATATAATGGGCATTATATAAGTATGATATTTGAAAGTGATTTGAAAAAAGTACTACATGATATATATTTTCGAAGTAAAGATATGCAAAGTGCCTTCTGCTTGATATCCGCTCTGTGGCCACATTGTGGATTCATTCCATCGATATTATTTTCTCTGATTTTTGGTTTTTCGGATGTGATACTCGAGTGTCCCACCGTGGCTGTAACGACCCGCCTTTTTGGACAGTTTAAACCGACGATCAAATACACATGTCGATTCCAAACCATTAAAAGGGCAGATAGTTATTGGGGTAATTAAGAAAAGAAAAGGAAGGGAAATAAAGGAAATGAAACAACACAGAATCTCACAGCGGAAGGCTAAAGTATAATAATAAAATAACAGTTCATGAAGCTGTTAATTAAATGAATACATTTGAAATGAATACATTTGATTATTATTATACAACATTTATCAGAGTTACATACACAACAAATATCATACAACAATGCAGCGGAATGGAATGAATATAATAGTAGTAGATAATATACCAAATCTTCGTCTCCGTCCTCCAAAGTAAATGATCTTCAACCTAAACTGAAATGCTCAGGCTGACCCGAGCGTAATGAAAAGACAAAACACTCGAGTCAGGACTAAAATATCCTTATGAAAGTTAAATCAATCGTAATAAATATGAGTGTAAACGGCGTCAGAGATGTTTACGGGGTTTGACATCTCCTATCCAGTGTCAACGTGCGTGCAATAACTCAAGAGATGTTTCGGGATTTTCCATCTCTCAAGGATCCGTTAAACTATCTATATATACAATAAGATACGCTATATAGATAATGTCTAAAGTAAAGTAAAGGTATCAAAATAGTGTTAAGGCGACGTCCATTCACCGCTTAACACATTTATATTCCCAAGAGCATATACAAGACCGTAGTTTCCCCAAAACCGGAAGTCACCAGAGGGCAATCCATATACTCAAGGTACAAATCAAAACGTAGTGGTCGCGAATAGGATAATCAGTATGACAAGGTACATGAGGCGATACCAACTAGGATACTAGTAGTTGCGTGATCCGGACTGATGTTGAGCATAGCCCGCAGCTACCCCAACACCGCGAAACAACACTCCCAAATCAAGGGGTGCACCCAAATCGCATCACAAATGTAATAGATATGGTATCGAAGAAGTGTGTCCGCTAGAGGTGGCGAACCTCAATGGCCCGGCGCGGCTCCTGTTTTAGTCATATCAGGGGTCATCCAATAATCGTTCTCTTTCTTCAGTCAACGCGTTCACCAAACCATCCACTTCATTCTGAATCAACACTCCGCGTATAATAGTTATTAAAGTGGTTTTCGGTATCGACAGAGAGTATGTCCATATCCGATCCCGGTCTCTTTAATAACTACGTATTATTACACCGTTGGCTCTATTACATTCAAATCGATTTATAATTGATATCAAAATATCATATTCGCTTCAAAAATCAAATCCATTTCAAATATCATCGTATCTATTCAAATATAAGATTTCGTTTCAAAAATCAATTTTTGCATCAATATCTCATTTCGATTTCAAAATCATTTCGAATTTCAATTTAGGTTGCAACTTCATTTAACTCAATTTGTATTTAAATTCAAGATTTAAACATAAACATTTCACCTTATTAACCAGTTTGGAATCTTAGAAAAATAGTTTTAAGTAGTTTAAAAGTAGTTTAAATAATTAAAATACTTAAAATGCTTAAACTCTTAAAATGGATGTGAAAATAGATAAATTAGTTTAAAATAATTTAAATCGGTTTAAGTAGATTTAAAATAGATTAAAACAGTTTAAGTATCCAAAATGGTTTATATAACCGAGTAATTTGGAAAACAAATAAAACAGCTTCAAAACCAATCCATTTCAATTTATTACTTTCCAATTCAAATCACTTTCAATTTCCATTCTACCGATTCAATTTCGATTTCAATTCAAAACAACGTCAACTTTAACTTCAAATCAATTCAATTCTACATTCACCTTCAATTTATTCAATTTCAATTTTTATCGATTTGGAGCTTGATTTCAAAATATCCATTTATAACACTTAACAAATTTTCCATCAATATTCAAGTTTAAATCCAAATTTCAAATATGGTTCAATTCCAAGCTCGATTTCAAAATATCATTTTTATATCACTTTTACTTAGTAATATTCAAAGCCCGAATTAAGGTTAAACCTTCAAACAATTAATTTTCGAAATCCAATCATATCCAATTTCAGACCTCAAAGTCTCAACTTAAATTATTTAACAAAATCCCTTTAACCAAAATTTATTTCAACATTCCAACTCACATTTTCGATAAATTCGATTTTTTATAAATTCGATTTCTATTTATAACTTTCACATCAAACATTTAAATAAATTTCAAATCGACGATTTAAAAATTATTATATATTATTAATTTAGCCAATTCGGCGTCCGTATATAATTTTCTAACCTATGGCCAAGTAGTTATTTATTTCAATTAGATGTCAGGGATGAGTATATATTACTTAAATTAAATCACAGTATCATATGTATGCATAACAGGATCTATATAAGCAAATAAACATCCAAACATTCAATTATCAACCAATAGCATCCATCAAAATACATCATCCAATAAACAATACAATTCATGGCAGTTTCATAGTTAACAATGTCAGGTAATTTATTCGCAATTCAATTTTAATTTCAATTTAACTGTCAATTATATTTTTCAACGGTTAATTCGAATAACAAGCTATATGACAATTAAATTTATATCAAACAACGACAAAATAAAATAAAATTCATATCACTTCATAATGTCAATTTAACTAGCACAAAGATATTTAGTACGATGTGAGCGTTATAAAACACTCACCTTGATTTTACGATTGTCGCCGAGACGTTCCGGTTTGGAACTAGACCGGACGACTCCCAAATTTAGCCCAAATTTCGACTATCTTCAAATACATCCAAACCAATTTCATTTCGAAGCTCTCGCCATCACGATCGCAACGCAAAAAGTCTCGTCTCAATCGGACCTCGTATGTGAGAGTTATACATTTTATAAGTTATCGACATTTGAATTTATAAAACAATTTATATTATATTTAAATGAATTCATACCCAAAGAAAATAAAGCCCAGCCCACTTAACTTCTTCTTCCCCAAACTCCCTGTACGTGAAAAAAAATGCACAAACCCACCATTGCCGTGCACCAATCTCCAGTGATACGGAGCTCCGATACTCCGTTTGACATGCCGTCTTCGCCAAACTCCTTCTCTTCGAAGTCTCCACCATCACGACCACAAAGCTACATGTGCGGCCCCACTTAGAAAGATGCGACCTGAAGCTCTCCTCTCGACCATGATCAGGTCGCACACCCCAAGACACCACCGAGCTCCATCAAAACGCGCGTCCAGATGCTATTCGACGAGGAGAATCCAAATACGAGCTTTATTTCTCGAATCGATGAATGAAAACAAAGTGAAGCTTAACCCTAGCTTCAAGACCCCTTACGCCTTCACTGTCGCGCTCCCAAACTCCAAGTCGCACCAGGCCAAAAGCATATAGGATCGAAGCAAACGATGAAATAGGATTGTTAGAGAAGGTTTCGTGATTTTTAATCGAATATTTGAGGAGAAAGAAATTTTTGAAGTTTGACGTATTATCTTCTTCTGCCTGAAGCTTGCGTGAGTGGGTTATTAAAGGAAATGAGAAGCTTTTTGCGTGTTGAATGGGTCAAAGGTACAGTGAAAAGATGGGATAGCAGCTGAAAAGGAGATTTGACTAATTAAAATATTTATTTAAATTTCAAAATACCTCGATCTACGCAACTCGAAATCTCGAACCCCTATCAAGACGTGCCGCTAGGCGCTTATAGGGTTTACCCCGTGATCCGGACACAATGGAATAGGTTTCGGAAGCTGATTCGATCGTATGTGAGAGTTACGGAAATAAACGATCAATTTTACATTAAACCGATTAAATGAATTTCTATGCGTTTTGGCTTGCCCCGGACAAACGGTAAATCCGTTTGACTTGAAATTTGAAACCTTACAATAATATCACATTACGGATCCAATGAAACTAGTTTCGTCATAATCCGAGACCGTTTGAAAAATGACTATTTTAACACGCCAAATTAATATTAAAACAATTTCAACGCGTTTCGAGCTGCCACAGTCAAACGACAACTCCGATTGCTACGAAAATTGAAATCCGATAATAACTAACTATTACGGATCCAATGGAACTAGTTTCATCCAATTCTGAGACTGTTCAAAAATTGGCTATTTTCCAGTCGAAAATTAAATATTAAAATATTCAATTTTCACAAATTTACTTTTAATTCATTTTTAAAAGTTCTACAACATCATTCTAACCGTAATATGATAAAATAAAATTTTACAAATCATTTTTAATCATATTAAACTCGTTATTCAATTATCCAATAAATTCCAATTTCAAAATCTTATTAACTCTATTATAATCCCAATAGATTCAACATTTATTATTATTCCGAACGACTTACAATTTTTTTCTAACACTAAACCACGAAATCTTATTAAATTAGCTATTTTAATTATCGAAAATTTACGGGTCGTTACACTCTCCCCCACTCAAAACTTTTCGTCCCCGAAAAGGAAAAAGAAGAGAAAAGAAACTAAGTAAAGAATTCAACATTTGATATATTTTATTCAAAATTATCTACTTATAAAACAATGGAATTCCATTTATAAAGTCATAACTACGCTTCCACTAACTTACTCCGAACGGCTTTCTAAACTTAAAAGTTAATTATCAAAACAAGTTATAAAAAAAAATTTAAACTTGAAAAATTTTCTAACACCCGGATTTACGGAAAAATTCGGTAGAGACTCCTTTGCGCGGCTCGATCGGAAAAAATATAATAGCATATATATCACAAATATACATCTCATCTCAATGATGAGGCATCCCATATGTGGGGAAACAACATATAAATATTACCAATATCATATAAAACCGTAAGCGTACCTTTTATTTAGCATTTATTAGCATTTTACTTACATTATGCGTTTAGCGTAGAAGCGAGCTCCACAACGAAGCGCAACCCCTTTGCTACCTACTAAAATGCTCAATATCTAAGTTAGAACCATGCATATAAAGATAGATCGCTATACTTAGCATACACAACATATATATAACATATTTAGCTTCAAAACTGAGATTTCAATTTCTGGACAGCAAACAAATCTTAGCTTTAGGTCACCTAAACGGTAAATTTTGACAATAGAATCTAAACAAAAGTTGTTGCATTCATTTCAGGCTTTCCGGAATGTCCAAAATCATCGAATTCAGATCATCCGTTCAAAAGTTATGGCCGTTTTACTTAGGGGATACGCTTCAGCCTGGGCAGTGTTTGCGCAGGTCTGCGACGTTCACCCACACTTTCGACCTTCTAAACTACATCAAAACACAAAACACTTAAAACAAAAGTTTTAGCTTAAGTTCTTAGCTTTCCAGAAAGGGCAAGATCATCAAAATCCGATAAACCAGTCAAAAGATATAGCGAAAATACTAAGGTTGTATGCTTCAGATTTTACTTATTTTTTACACAGGACAGCGAGTAACATTCAAGTTTTTAACCTAGTAGACGAAGGAATTTCTCAAGACACTCCAAATAAAAGTTGTGCTATAGTTTCTAAGCTTTCCGAAAAGTCCAAGATTGTCGAATTTCGTTGAGTCATTTAAAAGTTATGGTTGTTTTCGTTTCAGCATATATTGGACAAATTTGGATTTTTCTCAAAAATTTGCTTTTATTATTTCAAAGTGCAAACCATCAAAACTTCAAATTTTCTAAAGAACAATCATAACACAAAGTCATTTATTTTCTTATTCATTCATGCAATAGGTTTACATTCAATTTGTTTCCGATTTATTCAAGTTTGTTTCATTCACATTTTAAATTCAAGTCAATTTGCTTCAATTTAAATTGAATTCAATAATATTTAATTTCACTTTGCTTCAAATATGAATTTAATTATTTTAAAATTTTATTCCGTTTATTCAATTCCATTAACACTAATGAATTCTACTTAATCAATTATCATCCATCTAACAACCAATGCATATCAAACATTAACATCCATCCAAAATCTACACTAAATCAATTATACATTTCCAAGTCAACTTTAATTTCATACACTTCCAAGCTTATAAACATTTAGTTATATTCAAATTTAATCAGTTTCCATTTACCAATTTTATTTTTCATTAATTTTAAATTTTATTCATTCACTTATATATCATTCATTTAACAGCTTAAATTTCTTTTATATTTACAACTATTACACATTTTATTATTCATTCTCACACTCGTATATTATTTCTCTACTTATCCTTATTAGCATTTTGAACCTTTTAAGTATTTGGTAAGTTATAGTTATGCAAATAGAATGTAGTTAAACAACATACAACTTCTTTTCATTTAAAGTTGAATTTTCAATTAATTAATTCTTAAGTCATTACTTAAATTTCACTATAATTTAATTTCACGTTTACATTCACATATAGTATTTCCATTTTATATTAACATAACTGTGAATCACCTTTAAATGTTAATTTAAATTCCAATTATTTACTAACAATTTTATTTATATTTGCAAACCAATAATTAAATGCATATTTCATTATTCAAACCTATACTTGTATATTATCCAATTAACAATTCATATAACATTTTTGAACTTCTTAAATATTTTGGTAAGTTATATCTATGCTATAGAATGAATTTTAATATTACGCGAGTTTTACAGTTTTACTTTTATTTTAAGTTCATAATTTCCTAATTCTAAGGATTTCTACTTCAATTGATATTTTCACTTAGCTCTTAGGTTAATTTCTCATTTCACAATTCATAAGTTCCTTAATGATTCAAGTCTAAATTCATTTCAATCATTTAAAAAAAAATCATTAATTATTAAAGGACTTAAGAATTCCAAACCCGGTTTCATTTCAAATCAAGTTTTGAAATAATATATACTTATATAATTTATATAACAAATCATACTATAGAGAGTACAAAATAAAATAAAATTTGAATCAAAACAAAGTTTAGACAAGCTATTAAGTGGTCTCCCCCACTCAGACTCTCGAAAATAAACGCCGATGATGCGTGCCTCATCACCGAAATCATTTTCTAGCGTCAAGAGAAGGGAATATAACACTTATCATAAAAAAAATCCTTCGAAAACAATTTCAACTCAATTATACTATCAAATAATACTCATATTAAGTTTTTCAAATTCTTGTAAGTCAATTTCAAACACCGGAATTTAAATTCCCAAATCCAAGTTAAAATTCATTTATATTCATTATCAATTGTGTTTACAAGATTTCATTTTCCTAAATCCATTGTTATTTAATCAATTGTTGTAAATATTGACTGATCAAACAATAACGATAATAATCTAATATTATCATCTCCTAACAATCAATTCAATCAAAATGAATAAATATTCAAATAATTCTTTTATATAAAATATATTCCAAAACGATATTGTGTTGGTTTGTCCTATTCGAGTGTTTAGAAATTCCTATCGACGCCTTGGCGTCCCAAGTATCAACCAGAATTCATAAATACTCAACGGAACAAATTAACACAATATAAAACCATTTTATATCAAATAACAAGTACGCTCTCTCATATACACTCAACTCATTCATATAGTTTACCACTATTTCAATGAGTTATTCCCACTAGAGCCAAGGTTTATCGCTAAACCAAAGCTCTGATACCAATTGTAACGACCCGCCTTTTTGGACAGTTTAAACCGACGATCAAATACACATGTCGATTCCAAACCATTAAAAGGGCAGATAGTTATTGGGGTAATTAAGAAAAGAAAAGGAAGGGAAATAAAGGAAATGAAACAACACAGAATCTCACAGCGGAAGGCTAAAGTATAATAATAAAATAACAGTTCATGAAGCTGTTAATTAAATGAATACATTTGAAATGAATACATTTGATTATTATTATACAACATTTATCAGAGTTACATACACAACAAATATCATACAACAATGCAGCGGAATGGAATGAATATAATAGTAGTAGATAATATACCAAATCTTCGTCTCCGTCCTCCAAAGTAAATGATCTTCAACCTAAACTGAAATGCTCAGGCTGACCCGAGCGTAATGAAAAGACAAAACACTCGAGTCAGGACTAAAATATCCTTATGAAAGTTAAATCAATCGTAATAAATATGAGTGTAAACGGCGTCAGAGATGTTTACGGGGTTTGACATCTCCTATCCAGTGTCAACGTGCGTGCAATAACTCAAGAGATGTTTCGGGATTTTCCATCTCTCAAGGATCCGTTAAACTATCTATATATACAATAAGATACGCTATATAGATAATGTCTAAAGTAAAGTAAAAGTATCAAAATAGTGTTAAGGCGACGCCCATTCATCGCTTAACACATTTATATTCCCAAGAGCATATACAAGACCGTAGTTTCCCCAAAACCGGAAGTCACCAGAGGGCAATCCATATACTCAAGGTACAAATCAAAACGTAGTGGTCGCGAATAGGATAATCAGTATGACAAGGTACATGAGGCGATACCAACTAGGATACTAGTAGTTGCGTGATCCGGACTGATATTGAGCATAGCCCGCAGCTACCCCAACACCGCGAAACAACACTCCCAAATCAAGGGGTGCACCCAAATCGCATCACAAATGTAATAGATATGGTATCGAAGAAGTGTGTCCGCTAGAGGTGGCGAACCTCAATGGCCCGGCGCGGCTCCTGTTTTAGTCATATCAGGGGTCATCCAATAATCGTTCTCTTTCTTCAGTCAACGCGTTCACCAAACCATCCACTTCATTCTGGATCAACACTCCGCGTATAATAGTTATTAAAGTGGTTTTCGGTATCGACAGAGAGTATGTCCATATCCGATCCCGGTCTCTTTAATAACTACGTATTATTACACCGTTGGCTCTATTACATTCAAATCGATTTATAATTGATATCAAAATATCATATTCGCTTCAAAAATCAAATCCATTTCAAATATCATCGTATCTATTCAAATATAAGATTTTGTTTCAAAAATCAATTTTCGCATCAATATCTCATTTCGATTTCAAAATCATTTCGAATTTCAATTTAGGTTGCAACTTCATTTAACTCAATTTGTATTTAAATTCAAGATTTAAACATAAACATTTCACCTTATTAACCAGTTTGGAATCTTAGAAAAATAGTTTTAAGTAGTTTAAAAGTAGTTTAAATAATTAAAATACTTAAAATGCTTAAACTCTTAAAATGGATGTGAAAATAGATAAATTAGTTTAAAATAATTTAAATCGGTTTAAGTAGATTTAAAATAGATTAAAAAAGTTTAAGTATCCAAAATGGTTTATATAACCGAGTAATTTGGAAAACAAATAAAACAGCTTCAAAACCAATCCATTTCAACTTATTACTTTCCAATTCAAATCACTTTCAATTTCCATTCTACCGATTCAATTTCGATTTCAATTCAAAACAACGTCAACTTTAACTTCAAATCAATTCAATTCTACATTCACCTTCAATTTATTCAATTTCAATTTTTATCGATCTGGAGCTTGATTTCAAAATATCCATTTATAACACTTAACAAATTTTCCATCAATATTCAAGTTTAAATCCAAATTTCAAATATGGTTCAATTCCAAGCTCGATTTCAAAATATCATTTTTATATCACTTTTACTTAGTAATATTCAAAGCCCGAATTAAGGTTAAACCTTCAAACAATTAATTTTCGAAATCCAATCATATCCAATTTCAAACCTCAAAGTCTCAACTTAAATTATTTAACAAAATCCCTTTAACCAAAATTTATTTCAACATTCCAACTCACATTTTCGATAAATTCGATTTTTTATAAATTCGATTTCTATTTATAACTTTCACATCAAACATTTAAATAAATTTCAAATCGACGATTTAAAAATTATTATATATTATTAATTTAGCCAATTCGGCGTCCGTATATAATTTTCTATCCTATGGCCAAGTAGTTATTTATTTCAATTAGATGTCAGGGATGAGTATATATTACTTAAATTAAATCACAGTATCATATGTATGCATAACAGGATCTATATAAGCAAATAAACATCCAAACATTCAATTATCAACCAATAGCATCCATCAAAATACATCATCCAATAAACAATACAATTCATGGCAGTTTCATAGTTAACAATGTCAGGTAATTTATTCGCAATTCAATTTTAATTTCAATTTAACTGTCAATTAAATTTTTCAACGGTTAATTCGAATAACAAGCTATATGACAATTAAATTTATATCAAACAACGACAAAAAAAAATAAAATTCATATCACTTCATAATGTCAATTTAACTAGCATAAAGATATTTAGTACGATGTGAGCGTTATAAAACACTCACCTTGATTTTACGATTGTCGCCGAGACGTTCCGGTTTGGAACTAGACCGGACGACTCCCAAATTTAGCCCAAATTTCGACTATCTTCAAATACATCTAAACCAATTTCATTTCGAAGCTCTCGCCATCACGATCGCAACGCAAAAAGTCTCGTCTCAATCGGACCTCGTATGTGAGAGTTATACATTTTATAAGTTATCGACATTTGAATTTATAAAACAATTTATATTATATTTAAATGAATTCATACCCAAAGCAAATAAAGCCCAGCCCACTTAACTTCTTCTTCCCCAAACTCCCTGTACGTGAAAAAAAATGCACAAACCCACCATTGCCGTGCACCAATCTCCAGTGATACGGAGCTCCGATACTCCGTTTGACATGCCGTCTTCGCCAAACTCCTTCTCTTCGAAGTCTCCACCATCACGACCACAAAGCTACATGTGCGGCCCCACTTAGAAAGATGCGACCTGAAGCTCTCCTCTCGACCATGATCAGGTCACACACCCCAAGACACCACCGAGCTCCATCAAAACGCGCGTCCAGATGCTATTCGACGAGGAGAATCCAAATACGAGCTTTATTTCTCGAATCGATGAATGAAAACAAAGTGAAGCTTAACCCTAGCTTCAAGACCCCTTACGCCTTCACTGTCGCGCTCCCAAACTCCAAGTCACACCAGGCCAAAAGCATATAGGATCGAAGCAAACGATGAAATAGGATTGTTAGAGAAGGTTTCGTGATTTTTAATCGAATATTTGAGGAGAAAGAAATTTTTGAAGTTTGATGTATTATCTTCTTCTGCCTGAAGCTTGCGTGAGTGGGTTATTAAAGGAAATGAGAAGCTTTTTGCGTGTTGAATGGGTCAAAGGTACAGTGAAAAGATGGGATAGCAGCTGAAAAGGAGATTTGACAAATTAAAATATTTATTTAAATTTCAAAATACCTCGATCTACGCAACTCGAAATCTCGAACCCCTATCAAGACGTGCCGCTAGGCGCTTATAGGGTTTACCCCATGATCCGGACACAATGGAATAGGTTTCGGAAGCTGATTCGATCGTATGTGAGAGTTACGGAAATAAACGATCAATTTTACATTAAACCGATTAAACGAATTTCTATGCGTTTTGGCTTGCCCCGGACAAACGGTAAATCCGTTTGACTTGAAATTTGAAACCTTACAATAATATCACATTACGGATCCAATGAAACTAGTTTCGTCATAATCCGAGACCGTTTGAAAAATGACTATTTTAACACGCCAAATTAATATTAAAACAATTTCAACGCGTTTCGATCTGCCACGGTCAAACGACAACTCCGATTGCTACGAAAATTGAAATCCGATAATAACTAACTATTACGGATCCAATGGAACTAGTTTCGTCCAATTCTGAGACTGTTCAAAAATTGGCTATTTTCCAGTCGAAAATTAAATATTAAAATATTCAATTTTCACAAATTTACTTTTAATTCGTTTTTAAAAGTTCTACAACATCATTCTAACTGTAATATGATAAAATAAAATTTTACAAATCATTTTTAATCATATTAAACTCGTTATTCAATTATCCAATAAATTCCAATTTCAAAATCTTATTAACTCTATTATAATCCCAATAGATTCAACATTTATTATTATTCCGAACGACTTACAATTTTTTTCTAACACTAAACCACGAAATCTTATTAAATTAGCTATTTTAATTATCGAAAATTTACGGGTCGTTACAGTGGCGTAACCCATGGTTTTTTTTCTTGGCACGACTGCGTAGCGTAATTCGCTTGGCTGAGATGGCCTAGGGGTACGGATGTTTCCTGGGGGATTCAGGCGTAACCATTGTGTATCATGTGATCTACGTAGGTCGTTTTTAGTAGCGAAATCCACAGGGCTGAGAAAGCTTACGGATACGGATGTTTCCTGGGGGATTCAGGCGTAACCTTTGTGTATCTGCAGTCTACTAGTCAACATGGCAAAATTCGTAGGGCTGAGAAAGCATACGGATACAGATGTTTCCTGGGGGAGTCAGGCGTAAACTTTGTGTATCTGCGATTCATGGTTGGGAAAAAGGTTTGGTTGATTTGTCTGGATTGTACTTTGCATATCTGTTTTTAAAAGTTTTTCAAGTATTTTCACTGGGTGTTGAAACAAGTCTACTAAGTACCTGGAGAATTCTAGCTTTGCGCCTGATCAACGCACTGCCAGAGTCTACAGGAACAAGGATAAACTTGTTAAGACATTGAGTTATAAAAGTATTTTGATAAAGTATCACATAAAGGATATTTTAATCATTTATTTTACTATTCTAAATAATTGAAATTTATATAATTTTAAAAGAATGGTTTATCCTTGTCTTTCAACCTATCTTGCCTTCTAGCCATTCCTACTTTCCACGTTGATAAACTTACCTATAACAATAGTTATCGGGTTTAATTTTAATCTTCTTGTCATCTTGTCTTAGTCCTATTTCATTTTTTTTGTCTGTGTTTTCCGTACCTCGTTCCTTTTTGGGAACGAAAAGTTTGGAGTGGGGAAGAGTGTAACGACCCGTAAATTTTGATAAATAAATTAGTTGAATTGATAAGATTTTTGTAATTAAATTTATAAAGAAATAAAATTTTTATAATTTATATTGAATTAAATGTTAAGGATGAATTTTAGCCATGGTTATTAAGAACTAATTATTGACAATTTAAGTAAAATCACAATGAAAATGAAATTGTGTACATTGTTGCACTTGGTATAAAATTAAAATATAAAATAAGTAAATAAGTGTAAGTGCTGTATAACTAAAGGAATTTATATATTATTAATAGTAATTGAATGAATTCGGTAATATGTATGTAATTATAAAATTTGGTTGAAGTATGATAAACCTAAGTGTAACCTTGGCTTGTAAACAATTACTATAAGTTACCTGTTTAATTTGTTGATTGAATTGGAATCGGAAATAAACTTCTACTAGAAATATAATCAAAGGTTACATTAATGGGAATGAGAATAAATAAAAGGTAAACAATACTAGTCAAGGTTAATGAATTTATGTATTGAAGGGAATACCAATTAATGAAAAGAAATGCAAATGTTATACTTGGCAAAATTTCAATATAAGTGGGAATTATAGTTAATGCACAATTGCAAGATTTTAATTGATTTTATTTAGAAAATTAGGAAATAAATTTAATTAAATATTTTGTTAATGTAAATTATGATAATATTTGAAAGTAATGTCCACTCCATCAAATTTTAAAAATAGTAATAAATAATGTGTAAAAAGGAAACAAATTATACGTTTACTAGACACATTTCATATCCATTCTTATTTAATTATTTGGCGTTATTAATGGTATGTTATTTCCTGATATATTCTTTAGCATATTTACTAAATAAATAAGAAGCATATAAATTTAAATTACGTTACTTTGTTAATTATTTTGGGCGTACGTTTCGTTTTAATTATTGCGTTTATTGTACACACTCTTTAATTTCTTAACTTAGTTGAAAAAAATCAAATCATTCAACAGCCGTGCTTTTCTATAGGAAAGAAATGCAAAGCTTGCCTTATCATTCACGTGTGAGAATTTCCTCTTTCCTTTTTACTTCTCCTTAATTAATAGGAATAAATTCCTGAATTTCCTCTAGCCGTTACTATCTTTATTTCTTGCCCTTTTTCCCCACCTTTTGATTTCCTACCTCTTTATTTACCTATTTATTTATTTCCTACCTTAACTTATTCCTCAATACCCATAGTCGTTCCTTACATGTAGCCTATCAATTCACGTGAAGATAGGAAGAGTTCTCATTTTTCCATTTATTCCTTTTTTTAAAATAGGAATTAAATCCTTTCATTTTCTCTTGCCACTTTCTTTCCACTTTATCAATTTGAGGCTTCTCTTATAAATACAAATCACACGTACATACCCTACTCTATATCAATAGACCTTCATCTCCTCTCTCGCGTGAAGCAGCAGGTAAATGGCCGCATGCTTTTCCTTTATTTTCTTCTTCTTCTTTTTCATCCTTTTCTTTTGTTTTCTTCTTGTTTATATTGCTTTTGCTTTTCCTTTATTTTAAGTATAACATGTTTCAAGTATATATTTTAAAATATAAGTATGTTTATATAGTGCAGCGTAAGTATACATTAAATTTAAGTTATAAATATCTGCATTTGTTCTATGGTTAGTTTTATATGAGTATTTATTGAAATTTGTTTAGTCTTATTTTTGAATAAACATTGGGTTGTTGCATACTGTTTATATATAATATAAGAAGTTTAGAAGTCTGCATACTTTTATATATCATATAAGAAGTTTAGAATAGTTGGATTTCAATCTGTATGATTTCATCAGAGAAATATCATGAACACATATTAGTCTATGTGTACATGAGTTTGAATTCTATGTTCATATCTTGTTTTAACAAATAATATATATACACATGTTTTGATTTAATTGGCACGTGTCTGAATAGCTTGCATACATAGTTTACACCTATACACATATACGACCTGCATTTTTCATATATGTGACATTTTAAGTCAGGGCCTATTGTTTCTATACTTGGATTTAAAATGGAAGGTATAAGTTTTAAATATGTAACATGTTTAAGTGTAACATTTATGTGGTTACATATATAGTTATGGTTATATACTGCTACCTGGGTTGCATAAGAATTATATGTTGATTTTAAAGTAAGTCACTTTGATTTTATAAGGGGTATTGGTTTAAATTTTATATTAGGTATGTATTCTAAATATGGGTTTGGATATAATAATGATTTTGTATATACCCATAAACGTTTTGATTTTTATTATAGATAAGCTTTAAGTTTAATATATATGTATTTGTTTTAATATATATATATATATATATATATATATATATATATTGTATATATGTTTTAAGTGTGATTTAAGGTCTGCACTTAAATTTTTAGTCTACATGTTTGCAATGTATAAAGATAATGTATATAAACTCATGCCTGCGTTGCCGTACAATTTTGAAAGAATATATATGATATTAAATTAAAATTGATTTTAATATTTTATATATAAAAGGTTACTTTTATAAAGATTTAAATTTTAGATGGTGTTTGGATATTGGTTTGAAATATGGGTAATATAGTATACAAGTATTTATTTCAATCTTATGTATATATGATGATTAATTTTATTTATTGGTTTTGAACTAAAAATTGATTTCATATATATATATATATGTTTAGTTCAAATTTATATCGACTGATTTAATCATTCTCTTTGATTTCCCATTATCAGCCTTGTCCGTCGTGCCTATTTTCTACATCAAATCTTATTCATCTAGCGTTGCTTTGGATTTCTTAGTTCACTTCATTGTCTATCTCTCTAACCTAGAAAGGTGAGCAATCACTCACGATTAATGTTCTTATATTTATTAATTTTGATTTCAATTGAAACAACAATTGAAATATGCTGCTAGTTTGAACTGTTATTTATTTAAATTGTTACATATGCTAGTATCTGTAACTGTTCACCTATGGGAT
The DNA here is from genome assembly GCA_030765085.1 of Allium cepa. Lineage (NCBI taxonomy): Eukaryota > Viridiplantae > Streptophyta > Magnoliopsida > Asparagales > Amaryllidaceae > Allium > Allium cepa. Next base: position 473,897,094 of record CM060931.1, read on the forward strand.
ATGACACCATATCCTGTGTTTATATTATATTATTATTGATGATATATGCCTGCTATTATAATCTATTTTATCTGTTATCACTCTACAGGTTCCCTGTTAGTATAGAATTCACTATGGGTTGAAATGATACATACCCGAACGGATTTTAGAATAGGAGAAAATCGTTATGGGTTGAAATGATAGAACCAAGCGATTTTCATTTGTATTGAATTTGGGATTGCGAGTCAAAATGATATCTACCCGTATATATTTAAATTACGGATTGAAATGATAAATATCTGTATCACTTGGCCATAGGTCAGGAAATTATATACAGACACCATTGGTCTATATATAAATATTTCAAAATGATTTCTGTGGTTTTGAAAGGGGATATATATATGTATATGGTTTTATTTAATATTGTAAATGTTGATATATAAATTAGTTTTAAAATAAAGTGATTAATTAATATATTATGTTAAGTAGTAAATTCTTAAATCGATTTTTCGATGATTTGTATAAGTGAGGAAGATAATGTTGAATTTATTAAAATTGTATTTAGTTAAGAATTTTACTTAATTAAATCGTTTTGAAACTATTGAATTTGGAATTTTTGGATATGATCTTATAACTTGGTTTTGATTTAGGAACTTAAACGAATATTTCCCGATTTAAGAAATTGAACGAAAATATAGTAAACTGTAATTCAAGGTTATTTAAACGATATTGAATTTATTAAGTGAATATTCCAAGGCTATAAAATAATGAAGTTAAACCAACATTTATATGAAATTGTTAAATTTAGTTTTGAAAATGTTGAATACTTAAAGCCTTGAAATATATTGGAATTTAAATGTTTATTTTGTGGTTCAAATCTATATTTGAAATCGATAAATTTTGAATTTGTTTAGTCAGAAACTGAATTGAATGGAAATCGATAAATTTAGATTGAATTAAATTTGAATGGAAAAGTCGAGTTGATTTTGAAGCGATTTGTGATGTTTTGAGGAAATTACAAATACTTTACTTTATAAATTAGTTAGTATATATATATATATACTATTTTGGAAAATAAATATATTTGAAATGAAATGATATTTAAGTTTTGAAGTATAAATTAATTTGAAATCACCACAGTGTTATAGTGTATATTTCTACATTGCAGATAGTTCCACGGATCCTTAGAGGATGGTTATCCCAACATCCTTTAAGTTAATTGTATTTCAGTTGATATTTCACTTGAGTCGGATTTATGGATATAAGAATGTTAATCCTGACTCGAGTGTTTTGTGTTTTACTTTATGCTCGGGTCAGCCTGAGTATTTACAACTTAGCTTTGGATTTCTTTTCTGGAGCTAGGAATCGTTGGAGATTCCTCTTGTCTAGTTATCTATTCCCTTTCAGTTTCAGTTGTTCTATTTCAGCTCTGGTATTTATAAACTTCTATGTATTTGAGATTTCTATTGTATATGTTTTTTTCAAACTGATATTATATATCTTGTTCTGAGAGTTTGTTATAGTAGCTTTATGAACTACTGTGGTATTTTAATTTCTGCTGCGAGTTATTCTGATATTTCAGTGTCTATGATTCTGAGATTGTGTTTCATTTGTTCCAAATTTTATCACGGTCTGTTATTTTGAATTATTCAAGTCAGACATGTGCGGATTATTGTCGATTTGAATGGTCCAAAATAGTGGGTCGTTACATTTAGGAACATCATTGAGTCTTAGTACCGCTTATCACCTATAGACATACAGACAAATGAAAAAAAATAGGCTCTTGGTGGACTTGTTAAGAGTATTCATCGTGAACTTCGAAGGACATTGGAAGCAGCACTAACCTTTAGCGGAATTCGCTTATAATAATAGTTATTAATCGATGATAGGTATGACATTCTTCAAAGCATTTTATGGTAGACCATGAAAATAGCTAAATTATTGGTGGGAAACCACCAATAAAATATTACTCGAACCATATTTTATTTGCTGAACTTCGATGAAGGAAGAGTTGATTAGGCAGCAAATAAAGGCAGCCCAAGATCGCTAGAAATCCTACATGGATAAGAGAAAGAAAGAACCGGAGTTCGAGGTTAGGGACATGGTGTTTATCAAAGTATCCCCTCTTGGAATGTCATGGGATTCAGAAAATCAGGAATGTTGGCACCAAGATTTGTTGGGCCTTTTCGGGTTGTGGAAAGAATAGGAAGATTGGCTTACTGCATGGAGCTACCCGATAGATTAGAAGGAGTCCACAACTTTTTTCATATTTCGCACTTAAGGAAATGCCTTCATAACACAAATATCGTGGTAGAGCCCGATCAATTAGAGGATATTGAGAAGGAGTCAATATCATCCCGTGCCACCATGCGCATTATGGAGCACAAAACTAGGAAGTTCAATAACAAAGAAAATAGGTTGGTTTGAGTATAATGGAAAGATAACCCAGTGGAAAGCACACGGGAGATCGAAGAAAGATGAGGAACTCTCATCCTAAGCTTTTCACTAGTAAACTTTTCTCTTCAAAATTAATTATTTGGTTGCATCGTGGTTGCTAGATTGGAGGATAAGAGATGGTTTTACACTTTCACCGTCACTTTGCACTCATGTAGAAATTTTATGAATGTTTAGGGCATTTGCATACATACTTATATGTCACAGTCATACACTCGCGCTAGGATTGGGCTCATTTATAGTATGTCTACAATACACAATCACATTGCACTTTTGGTTGAGTAAGTCAATGTATAGATAACTTGGTTATATAACATGGATGTTTAGTGCATGTTACGTTGTTCGCCCCTTAGAAACAAGGACGAAATCCTTTTTTGAGGAGGAAAGATTGTACGCCTCGTAAAATCAAACATAAGGAAAGTAGATAAATTAAGTAAGATAGGGGTAAAAATGGAAAGTTTGCAAAAAAACCATGAGACTTATGTTGTTTTGTCCATAGCAAAATTCTGATCAATTTTCATATAGAATACATTTAAAATGGGGCTCAAACAAAAAGTTGTGGACAATTGAAATTTTTGAGTTTAAAATAATAGAATTCGAATTCATATAAATAATTAATTTTATTATTTTAAATTCAAAAGTGAATAGTAATTAGACTTATAGGTTAAGTAAACGTTAAAATCAATGTTAACGTTGAAGTATAATTAAGGGAAAAGATAAATAAAAAATGGCAAAAAATTAATGTTCCCAAAACGAGAGGAGAGGCCGACCCCTTACCTTAACCAGTCGACCGGTGGTAGAGGGGCGATTGGCCGCTCCCTGACAAGTGGCAGCTAGGGTTTGTGAATTTAAATGTTTTAGATTTTATAATTTCCAATTGATCTTCATCCAATGGTTCTCGTGTATTCCAACCACTATAAATAATATCCTAGACCCCTTACTTTTATTCACAAAATATTTTTGGAACATAGCAAAGCTCTATCAGTTCGTCTCTTCATAGATTCACAAAACTCCATTAGGGTTTCAGATAAGAAATCATGTTCATCTATTTTTGTTTATTATTTATTTTCACAATCTATTCTCCTTCAATCCCTCAAATTCTAAATCTAATTGTACTAATCCCTTACTGTATGTATATTGAAAAGAAGAGATATGATAAAGATTGTCAAAGGCATGTCATATCCAAAGGAGGCAAAGCTATGGATATAGTGTGAGTGGAATTCTTAGCTTTTTCGTTTTAGTAGTTAAATAGCATGTTTTGTGTTTGAATATGCCTTGGGGAGTTCTAGTTTGCGAAAATATAATATTATAAACTCCTAAAACTCCTTTAATGCGAAATGTCAATTCTATATTGGAATCTTAATTGTTTATGTCAAAATAATGGAAATAATGTAGATTTGCAGTCTTGATAATTTTACCTTCAATTCCATTCCTTGTTCTTTTTCTTTGAATTTGGTTAAAGGATTTTGATTAAGGAATAGTATGTAATGTATGAATTTTATTTTTATAATGCTTATTCCCACGAATTAAATAGAAATCCTTTTGTTTATTTTTATAAGAAAAAGTAGTTGAGTAGAGCGTAAAAATTAGAGTTACAAGTTTCTAGTATCAATATATTCCATATTTTTGATGCAATAGGTTAGATTTAAATTTTAATTATATACAAATCTGTTGATTGGAACATTTGATGTGAATATTGGACTTTGTATACTGTTGGTAATATGAAATAAGACTTGTATAATTATTTAAGGAGCTGACATTCAAATGCTAGTTTAGAGCGTAGGTTCTACATGTTTAGAAATTATTAGGAACTATATATATTAATGTAATTAACATATAATTATAACATATAATTGCGCTGCTAAATAAGTTATTAATTTTATTAAAACCCATTAGGAAGGCAATTAATGTTAAAGGCGAAATAAGAAAGATCTCTTATAAGGCCTTGATTATGGAAATTGTGAGATATGTGATAATATATGTAAAGAATGATATAGACTATAACTAAGTTATAGGGATGTGAGGTTAGTCAAAATCACACGGAAGTCGGCCCAGCTAATCTGACTACCAAAAGTGTGGCATCAGGGCTGATGTGAGATGTTTTCTATAATAAATAACTATGATGACGTGAGGTTAGTACCCACTCTTATATGGTAAATCTGCCCAGCTAATATAGCTACTAGTACCGATGAATAGTCTGGCTAATGTTAGACATCACCGTGGGGCATGGGACATAATATGAAGAACCTACTTCAAAGATTGAAGGTAATAAGTGATTGTGTATGGGCCCACTCTTCTCTATGTAGGAAGTAGTGAATAGTCGGGATTATGGGTTAGGCTTGGTGGAGCATATCTCGAGGAAGGGCCCAATTTAATAGGAATTATTAAGTGGCCGAAGAGATCCCTGCAATGTCAGCTAGACAGTTACTAGTGGGGATTCCGCACTATGATTATAGGTAGTAAATGACATGGACCTACTTTAAAATGATGTCAAATGGTTAGAGTCTACCTATTTTCCATTAAAAGGTATTAAGTGACTTGAGTACTATCTCTTACAATGATAGGACATTATGGACGATAGATATGGATTATTTGGTTGATAACAAATTGGTTATGGGCTTATATTTGGAAAGCATTTTATTTTTGAGAAAAGCCCTCAGGCTTATATTTGAAAAGGCTAATGATGTAGGTAAAAAATGTATGATATATTCCTATTTAAATTTTACTGTCGAAATACTAATATAATAAGGCCCGAGATTTTTATTCATCGGTCGTATGTTATTCTGGCTCCCTCCTCATTATAATAGAGGTTAGGAAGGGCTTTCCTAAAGATGAAGACATTGATGGGACTTGTAGCAGTAGTTTATTTATTTACTTGTTATTTTCTATATTTTTTGGCGTACCTATGAAATAAAAACAATTTTATAATTTTGGAATATTGTATCATGGATGAGTTATGGTATTATGGATATTTTGTTGTGGTTTTGAATGACATTTCGAAATTTGAATAAAATGTGCAATATTATTATTATTATATTTTATCCTTCTGCTATGAGATTATAAATGTGTAGATAAATAGCTCTGTATTGTTCTTTTTACCAACCAACAGCTAGCTTTGAGATAGTTCTAAGTTTCGATGGGCCTTTTCTGGGTTAGAATTTAGGCCCATTTCAGGGTAGGTTGTTACACTGTCCATGTTAGGTTGTTCCTAGCTTTCTCTGGTTTGTCCTCCATTGTTGTTATAAGCTTGGCTCTCCTCTTAATGCTTCCTTGTTATTGTTAGAAGCTTAGGAATTTATAGGAGTGAAGGTATAAGGAGGTCAGGCCGAAAATAGACAATTTCCCTATATAACATGTCCAGTCGGTTATTTGTATATATAGAAGACACGCTCCAGAACATCCATAAATTCAAGATTCTCTTTCCATATATGATTTGTTCCGTTCGGTGGCAATTAGCTCGTGGCTATTTGACTTGTGGTTATGTTATAGTTCAATCATGCCTAGGTTTAGTAATAGTCTATCGAACATGAATCTATGTTCGACAGGTGGTGTTTGGCAATGCTCAGTTCAGTAGTGCTTGGGTTCGGCATTAGGTTCGGTAGTGCTTTAGTTTAGTAGTAGGATACAAAACAAGAAATCTTTGTTCGTTGTAGATTACCGAACAAGTTTTTCTGTTCGGTGTTCTACCAAACCAAGCACTTAGTCTCTATAAAGACAATCTTTTCCTTTCGATTTTACTTATGCTATTCCTATCCCATTGCTTTGTCTAAGTGATGATGCTCAGATTCCATAGATCTTAAGGTCAGTCTGTCACAACTCAATGTGGATGGCGGACTGGATGATTGAAGGCGATTGGATAAGGCTGAGATGATTCCCTGTCATTCAGAAGAGCTTTACAGATTCTGTTAGGAAAGACTCTATTACGTAGAGAATTGGTTAAGTAGTTTTTAGGGCTTTAATTTTGTCTTCCATTGTTGCTCATTCATTCTCCTCCCATAGTTGTGCTCATCCATGAGGTATTTATAAGTGTTGGGTTGGGTAGAGATTTGTTAGGTAGCAAACGGTTAAGAAGTAAATGGTTAGGTTCCCTACCGGGCCGTTTCTCCCATTACATAAAAGTAATGCGATTGTCAGGGATCAAATTCCCGACCTCTCCTTTGAAAGCATGACATTCAACCACTTGAGCCACATACGTTTTTGTTCCATAACTCCTTCATTTTAAGTCAGAAGCAATAATTTCATTTTGTTAATAGAGTATTCCAATGCCTTAGAATGTTCCATTTTCCAAAAGTAGGTAGTATCTCTCCAAGGTGGGTCCCGAGATGTTTAGGCCATGGAATTTTTTTAAGATAATCGTATCTTCCAACCCGTAGCTTGGATTGAGATGCGATTTTGACCTGAATGCATGATCTTACCTTGGGAACCATTTACAAGTGCTTTGGGTACATTATTTTCCTACACCAAATTTACCCCTAACACTTCGCTTTGCCTTTGTGATTACATTATAATGCCTTTATTATGCACCTTCTGGTTGTTTCTATGCTTCTTGATGTCTTTTCTTATTCATTATGTCATGGGAGAAAATGCCCATAAAACTAACCAAATGCGCTTATTTATTTTTGATTGGGAGTATGAGAACAACTGCATCATATGCAACTTATGCGTGAGGGAGGTAGTTCGATTACATAGAGTTCCTTCTAGTATTGTTAGGGATGGAGACCCACTTTTCACTATTGAATTTCCAAGGAGTATTTAGTAGGCATTGGGCTCTAAATCAAATTTTAGTACTGCTTATCACCCATAGATGAACTGATAGACCGAGAGAATGAATAAGTGTTGGAAGATTTACTAAGAATGTGAATTTTGGATTTTGGAGATCCATGAGAGGATCACTTTCCACTAGTGGAGTTTGCATTTATTAAAGCTATTTGGCAAGTATTGGGATGGCATCATTCATGACATTGTATAGGAGGCCATGTAGAGCCCTATTTTGTTGATAGACACTACAGATAAGATTACTTTTGGGTTACACATTATTAGGAAAGCTTTGGAGAAAGTAGATTTGATCCATATGAGGATGAAGACTGCCTAGGATAGACACAAATCTTACGTTCATAGGAGATGCATAGAGTTGGAGTTTGCAGTGGACAACATGGCCTTTGTAAATGTCTCACCACTTAGACATGTTATGAGGTTTGAAAGTTCATAAAAGTTAGCATTGAGATTTGTAGGGCCTTTTTCAATTTTGCAAAAAGTAGGAATGTAGGCTTATAGAGTGAAGCTTCCTAAAGATTTGGCAAGAGTTCACAATTTTTTCCACGTGTCACACTTGCGAAAGTGTTTACACGGTTCAGCTTCCGTGGTCGAGCCAAATAAGTTAGAAAAAGTAGAAGTAGAGAGGGAGATAGTCAATTATTCGCCATGAACCTACTCACAATGTCTATCATAGGACAAAGAAACTCCATATTAAAGTAATTAAGTGAGACTAGTAGGGAGATGATCCAACTAAGGGAATTTAGGAGCCGAAGGAGAAGATTAGAGTTTCCTATCCCTCACTCAAGTATGTTTTCTCTATTGTTTTGCTCAGTTAAATTAGGAAATTGTATGGTATGGTATTGATTTATTGCATGATTTATGTTACTATATGATTTGATTTATCATACGTCATGTTGCATATATATAGAAACTATTAGTATATATTTGGATGTTTTGCATCCATGAGTAAATGCCATGATCCAACATTCGTATAGGAATTGCATTAGCATTATGAATTTCTTATATGCCATATTAATGACATAGGTTGGTCTAATGGATGAGTGTCTATTTTACTATGTTTATGTATTGTTTATTTACATTATATTTCCATTACTACAAGTTGCTACCTAGATTTAAATTATAATGGGTACCTGTATGGATATCATACCTTATTGCTAGAAATTTTATGAAACTAACAGGTTTGATATTGTTTGTTTTGATGCTTTATTTGATGTGGACTAAGCGTATGTATTGCATATCCACATGGGTTCTAGTGTATAGTGGAGTCTACGAGTTGCATTTTTTTCTATCCCTTGGAGTTTCGAGGATAAAATCACGCTAAAGGGGAGAGAGAATGTAACACCACATAATTCTAAATAATAACTTGAAATGGCACTTTGGTAATTTACATAAAGTTGGAAAACTAAGTTTTAACAAATGAAAGAATTTGGAAAATATGAATTTTCCATTGCGTCAAGCTAATTTTTCTTGCTAAAATTTATATACTAAAATTTCATAAAAGGATACCACATGAATGAGATATGAGTTATTTACTATAATGTGCATTACAGAATGAAACATGTCAAGACCTAGGTTGGGCTCAGCGGAATTTCGGGCTTTTTGCTAATGTAAGGGTTGTTTCTTGATGTGCACGTAAATGTGCATATTTTTACATCCATATACAATCTATTTTTTTAAAATAATTTTACATGTTTAAAAAACCAAATTTCAAATATTCTTTCAAGTCATCGTTCATACATCAACTGGAGGTAAAATAGTAATTTTGTACATGAATTAATTTTGAGAATATTTGTTTGCACATTTTGTTTTTAATTATAGGAATTTTGGATGGAAATATGAAGATGTTCCCATGGAAATATGCATGCATAAGGATGGAAACAAAGGAATGCAGATGGAAATAATTCAAACTCATGCATCATGGAGGACCCCACCTACCCACTTACCTTAATCTACAATTAGGAGCTAATGCACAAGTTGGTGGAGGTTAAAATTTCATGCATACTTGATGATGGATTAATTAAAGACTAATGATAACTTGGTGGCCACACTTCCTAAAGGGGATTTTGGGAAGCCCTCTAAAATATGGATTAGGGTTTTGTGCATGCATAAATAGCCCTCTTATGCTCATGTAATGGATCTTTCAATTACTTAGGATATTAGCATGCAAGTAGTAGCCTCAAAGTTATATGAAATAAAAATGGCTTTCTAAGCCTCTTGTTCTTTTACTTCTTTCTTGTTCTTATTTTATTTTCTTTTTCACTTTTATTTATATGCTCTTTCATTTCATGTTAGTAGCTTAGTTTTATTTTTACGCAAATAGTTTAATTCCTTTTTATTCTAATTAGCTTTCAATTTGTTTGCTTTATTATGATGAACTCATAAGTGTTGAAATGATAACACAAATGAGTAGCTAAACTCCTTCGATTTAGGGGCAATGAGCTCTCTAAATTATGTAAATTCAACATATTTTATGATTTATGGTCTCTTTTATGCTTCAAATATAAACACAATTTACATCATCATTTAACTAATTGACTTTTGATTATGACATTAAAGTAGAATCAAAATTTGATGATCTATGTTACTAAAACAATAGTAATAGATCACACTTAAAATACCCTTTGCTTTGACTTGATTTTCATGAGAATCAATAAGTGGTATTGGTTGTTGTATTATAGTTTGATGCTTTAAGTTGTGTTACTTAATAACGTAAATAAACCATATTTATGATAAATACGTCACTAATTCCACTTAAGGCTAATAAGAGATCATAGATTATATTTATGTTGATTTATGTAAACATATGAGAGTGAAATTGCCACTAAAATGTTTTCTAATCTCATATTTTAATCACTTTTGTTCTAGCCTTTTGTTTTAAATTTTTAGCTAATCACAACTACAAATCCTGGTTTAATTGGATTGGATAGAAATTTTAAAATCTATAAATTTCTTGTGGATCGACCCATACCCGCCACGTACTAAAATTGTATGTCGTGCACTTGCGGTTAATTTTTAATTTAATTTTTTTAGCTATTTTTCTAATCCAACAGAGATTTAGCCGTCAAACAAGTTTTTGCAAAAAACAAAAACATAACTAAAAAGGGAAAAATTTGAACATTCAAAAACAAAAACAAAAAACAAATTCCCGTTTTGCATTTTCTTGAAAAACAAAAAATTCCTTTTGGTAAATATTTGAAAGTTAGAAAATTAAAAAAAAAATACAAAAACAAAAACATATAAAAAAATTTGAAAAGCCAAAAAAAATCAAATAAAATTTCTCTTTTGAAAAATAAATTTCTCTTCGTAAATATTTTTCCTCCTTTTAAAATAAATATATAAAAAATAATAATTTCTCACTTCATTTTTTATCACTTTGCTTCTTTCTCGATTCTAACTTCTTTCTCTTCTCCACTTTTAATTGTGCATGAGTACTTGACTCATGACACAATAATGAACACTTGAGCTCGTAATTCAATAACTAATCGTTTAACTCGAACATACGATCCTCTTGAAATTATGAATGAGAATGCCCCTCGAACTCTTGTGAATAGAATCTTTCCCGATAGAGTTTCTATTCCTTCTTGCATCACATTACTCGCCTCAACGGGTAACCATTTCGAAATTCACTCGAACCATATTGCCAGGCTTAGAAAATTTGGAAATTTTGAGCACGATGACCAATACATTTTCTTGATGAAATAAGAACAAGTTTGTGCAACCATGAAACTCCAAAAATTTACTGATGGCGGAATCTAACTTCAATCAATTCCATTTGTTCTTACGGGTTACGTTGAAAAATGGTTGTACAGCTTACCATCTAACTCAATTAAAACTTGGGAAGAATTTGTGAAATTTTTCTTTAAAAAATTCTACCCCTTGGAAAAAAAGAAGTAAAATCCAAAACGAAATAATACATTTTCATCAATTCAAGGGTGAACCTTTTGAAAAAAAATTTGAAAGATTTAAAGAGATCTTGATAAAATGTCCACACCATAACATTGAAAAATGGACGCTTTGCCAATCTTATACGATCGACTCGAAACAGCTCACGAACCATGCTCGAATCAATGTGCCAAGGAAACTTTCTTGCCCAACATAATGATGATGCTTGGCAATTTCTTGAAAACCTAGCCGAAAAGTTGTCCCTATCAAAACGTTCAAACGAAAAATTAGTTTGCTCACGATTGAGCACACACTCGATAGGATCATCTTTGGCTTTGGATGCTAAAATCGACGCATTGCTTAATAAATTCGAAAGCGTTTTCTTATCAAACCAAATAAACCAAGCTTCCCAAACTATGTGTTACAAATGTAACGATCTGAATCATATAGCCAATCAATGCCCTAATTCTATTGAACAACTCAACGCTTTCAACTAGGTTAAAAATGATATGTTTTCACCAATGTACAATCCTGGTTGGAGAAATCATTCGAATTTTGCTTGGAACCAAAACAATCCCAACACAAGTATGGTTCGTCCCAATTTTCAAGCATTTTTGAATAATGCTTCGAATACTCCCTCTCAACCCAATCATTTCCAACCAAACTTTGCGGATCGATCTCAAAACAACCGCAACAATCAAACAATAATTTTTCTCCCCCCAAGACGATAAACATTTAAAAGTCTTGAAACGTTGGCTAAAGTAACTACTCAAAGCCTCCAATCAAACAATAACTTGCAAAATTTGTTGACTTCATGTATGCAAAACATAAGCCAATCTATCATAAAACTTGAAATGAAAACGAGCCAACTAGCCAGGTCTGTAAGTGAACGTGAAGTAGGCACATTCCAAAGCTAGCCTATTCCAAATCCAAGATATCAAAACATGAATTCGAATCAAGGCCATGTTGTTCAAGATAGCAACGTAACCTAATTGAATGCTACCTGTGTTTCGGTAAACAAGTAATCAAGTCACTAAACAATTTACCGGAAACCCCTTTCTACACTTCTAAAACAAGGAACGAATCTGACCAGGACGTGGATCAAAACGTCAAATCAAATGCCAGTCAAAATTCATTTTCTACTCAAGTAGACCTACCTACTGAGTATTGTGTTCCATTTCCACGTTGCCCTCGATCCAAGAAACACTTGGACCAAATGGAAAAGATGTTGGAAATTTTTAAACAAGTGAAAGTTAACATCCCGCTTCTTGACATCGTTCAGCAATCACAACTTATGCTAAATTTATTTAGGACTTGTGTATGCAAAAGCGACACATTCAAGTGCCAAAAAAGTCTTCTTAGTGCCCAGTTTGAGTGAAGTCATATCCCAATCCATGGTCGTTAAATTCTAAGATCCTAGTTACCCTATGATTTCTTGCACAATTGGAGACAAAAAATTAACAAATGCTTGATAGACTTAGGCGCAAATGTCAATTTGATTCCACACTCTGTGTATGAACAATTAGGTTTAGGTGAGCTCAAACCAACAAAATTCACACTTTAATTTGCTGATTATTCCATTAAGAAGCCCGTGGGAGAAATTGAGGACGTGCTCATTGGAGTAAGGCAATCCATATTCCCCATTGATTTTATCGTTCTTGAAACACAACTGTGACCAACCCTGCAAGTCAAATCCCTTTGATATAGGGTTGACCATTTTTAGCCACCTAAATCGCCTTAATCAATTGTCGCAACTGTTCGGTGAAAATTTCTTTTGGAAACATGACCTTGGATCTTAACATTTTCAATCTTGAAAATCAATTGAATGAACCATGTGACCAAACATTGGAATTTAGTGCCATTCAGGAAAACTTTGGAAACGAGACGATTAACCTTAATAATGAATTCAAGGCTGAGTATGAAAGATTGTTTCACGAAATCCCTGATGATATTGAACACATGATACCTTTTGAATCGCTTCCAGTTGAGTCCGAATCTCAATCTAATACTTTGATCGAGCAACGCCGGAGGTTGGACCTTAAACCCCTTCCCGATCACCTTAAGCACGCATACTTAGGTGACAACGAAACGTCTCCCATCATATTTTCTACAACTCTCTCTTTTGATCAAGAAACTTCCTTACTTTCAATCCTTTCGAAAAAAGAAGAAAGCAATTGGATGGTCTATAATCGATTTAAAGGGAATTAGTCCCGCTCTTGTTCAACATCGCATCCATTTGATTGATAATGCCAAGCTTGTTCATGATGCGCAACGAAGGCTTAACCCAAAAATGAACGATGCAGTTCATGATGAAATTCTCAAGCTTCTCGATAACGAATCATTTACCCAATCTTTGATAGTTATGGGTTAGCCTAATTCATGTTGTACCGAAAAAGTCTGGGCTTACCATTGTCAATAATGATTCAAACGAACTTATTCCAACTCGTACTCCAACGGGTTGGTGTGCTTAAACTGATTATCGAAATTAAATGCCGCAACATGTAAGGACCACTTCCCTCTTCCTTTTATTGACCAAATGCTCGGACGTTTAGCCGGCCATAAATTCTATTTCTTTCTTGTTGGTTATTCCGGCTATAACCAAATTCCAATTGCTCCCGAAGATCAAGAAAAGAAAACTTTCACGTGTCCCTTTGGCACTTTTTCTTGTCGACATATGCCCTTTGGCCTTTGCAATGCTCCTGCTATGTTTCAAAGATGCATGGTTAGCATCTTTTCTGATATGATGAACGTTTTCTTGAAGTGCTTATGGACGATTTTTCAATCATTGGAAATTCTTTTTCTAAGTGCTTGCACCATCTTGAATTAGTTCTTAAATGATGCAAGGATAAACAATTAACGCTGAATTGGCTAAAATGCCAGTTTATGGTCACTAAGGCATAGTCCGTAGACACGACATTTCAAATAAAAGCATTGAGGTAGATGTAGAGAAAATCGATGTCATTGCAAACTACCCATTTCCAAATCTGTTAAAGACATTTGCTCTTTCCTTGGACACACTAGATCTTATTGACGCTTTGTGAAAATTTCAGTAAGATTGCTCGACCGCTTACGACTCTTCTTGGAAAAGACATTCCATTTGACTTTAATTCATATTTTGTTTCTTCTTTTGAACGTCTCAAAAGCAAACTTGTTTCTGCTCCAATAATTTGTTCCCGGAATTGGGATCTCCCAATTGAAATAATGTGTGACACTTCGAGCTTTGCAGTTGGTGCTGTCTTAGGACAATGCATCAAAAAATTCTTCACAATATCTACTATGCTATTATGACTCTAAACGATGCTCAACTTAAGTACACAACAACTGAAAAAGAGCTTCTTGCGGTAGATTTTTCTTTCGAAAAATTCCGACAATATTTGATAGGCTCACACCTTACTGTTTACACTAACCATTCCGCTCTTCAATATCTTTTTGCTAAAAAGGACGTTATGTCTCGCTTAATTCATTGGATCCTTTAATACAATAATTTGATCTTATAATCAAGGACAAAAAAGGATTCGGCAATGTGATAGCCGACCATTTATCTCATCTTCCCAACGCACCATCGCCTTTACCAATCAATGAAAAGTTTCTCGATGAACAACTATTTTATGTATCTGTCAATCTATGGTATGCCGACATAATGAACTATTTAGTCATTAAGAAAATCCCATCATCTTGGTCGGTACAAGATAAATGTAAATTTCTATCCCAAGTCAAGTACTTCTATTGGGATGATCCATACCTGTTTAAATACTGTTCCGACCAAATCATTCGACGTTACATCACAGATTGTGAAATCAAGAGCGTTCTCTCATTTTATCATCACCAAGCATGCGGTGGACATTTCGTTCCTTGAATAACTCCTGAAAAGGTGCTTCAATATGGTTTCTATCGGTCTACTCTTTTCAAAGACTCATTTGAATTTTGTGAAATGTGTGATTGTTGCCAAATGCTTGAAGAATTTCTGGACGAAATATGATGCCTCTAAACCCCATTCTTACGATCGAAATTTTTGATGTTTGATGTATCGACTTTATGGGACCTTTTCCCAATTCTTTTAGAAATTTGTACATACTTCTTGCTATCAATTATTTCTCCAAATGGGTCAAAATATTTCCGTGTAAAACCAACAACCGTAGAATTGTTGTGAAATTCCTTAAAGAAAACATCTTTTCGAGGTTCGGAACACCTCACACAATAATTAGTGATAACGGAACACATTTTTGCAATCATTCTTTTGAAACTTTAATGAAGAAATACTCGATAACCCACAAGTTATCCATCCTAAAACTTCTGGAAAAGTTGAAGTTTCACACTATTAACAAAAATCGAAAAGATTGGTCTCAGAAATTGACCGATGAACTTTAGGCTTACCGTACTGCTTTTAAAACTAAATTTGGGATGCCCCAGTTCGTTTAGTTTACGGAAAAGGTTTCCATTTACTATTTAAAATTGAACATAAAGCGTTGTGGGCAATAAAGAACTTAAACTTTGATCTTGAAAATGTCAGTGAAAACAAAGAACTATAACTCAATGAACTAGAAGAGCTTAGGAACGATGTGTATGAAAATGAAAATTTTTACAAAGAAAGAACAAAAGTTTTTCATGATAAATCAATCCTAAGAAAAAACATTTTCACCAAACCAGAAATTTCTTTTATATGACTCTAGACTTCATTTATTCCCTGGGATATTAAATCCTGATGGACATGAACATTTGTGGTGTGAATTGTTTTTCCACACAGTGCCATAGAAATACAAAACCCTAGGGATTGATCAATTTTCAAAGTCAATGGTCATTGTTTGAAATCTTTCTTGGAATGCCAAGTAATCAAGAGGAGGACCTCATGATTCTTTATGAGCGATGCTATGCCTAGTAAGAAATGTTAACCCTCTTTTATAAATATGTACATATTTTTCCCCGTTACACTCATTATATCATACACTGATCGTGGCGACATAATCAAAATTATGTGTGGAGGGAGGGGAGTCTCATCTTCAATTTTGAATTTTTATGGTATATTTTTTTTGCATTTTCTTTCGAAAACTCAAAAATAATCTCAAAACAAATTTTCCTTTTAGCATCTTAATTTATTTTTGAAGAAACACCATAGAATAAGTGGAGGTTTTAGTTATTAAATTGAAATCTTTGAAAGTTTATTTGTCTTAACAAAACTAAAAATAAAATTTGATTACAAGTAATGATGGTTGAACTAGTATATAGGAAGGTTCATAGGTGATAATTATAAAGTATATCCTAATCGAAATCTTTGTTTAAAAAGTGGTTGATTTAAATTAAAGTAAAGGCGATAACATTTTAAATCTTTTAAGTTAAATGATGCCAAGATGATATTGTAAAACTCTCTCTTCATAAAAAAACAAAAAAAAAAAGAAAAAAGAAAAAAAAAATATTTTTTATGTATATGTATATATTTTATTGACACCTAGAGTCATATGTTCACACGCAAGTGTATACACTTGCCATGATCCGTACCCTCAAGTAAGCCCGAATGGCAGTATATGTAGCATCAGTTTATCTAAGTTGGGTGTATGTATATAAAAATGCTTTTATTAATAATGCCTACCGTCAATAGGCGTACACACTTGTGTGTTCGCTCGCCACGCTCTATATTCCCCTCACGTAAGCCCGAAAGGCAGTGCATGGTTAATATATCTGGCCTTAGTTTTTCTGAGTTAGGCATATGTAAATATTATTAATATCAATAAAGTTTTCCAAAAAGAGAGAGTAAGCGATTGAAATCCAAACACTATTTTAACATATGTGATTTGACTTGTTATTCAAATGAAATAAAAATACTACTTTGAAAAACTTTGATAATCAACTAAGGATCCATTTCTTAGTTATACTATGTTATCAACCGAAACAACTAGCCAAACTAGAGTCTATTTGTGATGATAACTTAATTTTTGTTGGAAATTTTAAGAAGTAAAGGGACATAAATTTCTTAATTATGACCAAAACTTATATTTTACTTATTCATATCAATTTGAAAGTAAATTCTTCATTTGTAAATGTTTTCGACTACTTGCATTCGTATCTTTGGAAATAAATCTCGCATCTAGGAATTTGCATGTTACGTTTGGATTTTATGGGTAGTATCTGCTGAAAACCCTAACGAGACAACACTCATCCTACTACGGACACCTAGAGGTTTAACGGCTTGTTCCATACACTCAATGCAATTGTGTTTTCTACGAAAACGGATTTATCTCAGTTTTTCTTTATTCGAGGACGAATAAAAAGATAAGTATGTGAATATTTAGGTGACGCCCCACCCTAAGACCCACACCAATAAAGAGCATTACTAGGTAATACTGTAAGCTAGTGCAAAGAATAGGGCTTGTTAGGAGCGACCATCCATGAGCTTTATCTTAAACGAATATCGAATATGTAGATTGAGTGTCCAATTTTTTCTTTCTTAAGTGGATCGACATTTCCGATTCAGGTTTAACACAAATCTAAGGTGGCTAAGGATCATATTCAGAACAAATATAATAACATCAAATACCTCATATCATAGACATGAATATGAACATACACATATATATATACATATACAGATTCAACAGAAGTACAACATAACATGCTACATGAGTTTGGTTCTTATAAACCAAATATACATTAGAGTGATGAAAGATTATATACATCAGAGTACTATAACAAAAATAAGCTATATCAAAACATACACTAAGCAATAAAAAGGAATGATCACAGTGGAGCAAAGCAAGGTGGAGGTCAAACTACAATCTACTGACCTATAATGACTTAGTCTGATCCGAGCATCATATAAAAATATAAACACATAGGTCAGTCTAGCCTAAACAAGAGGGTTATACATGATAGGTGAAGATAAGATACACAGGGGTAACAATTTTCCATGGAGATGACTCCATGTTCTCAAATCAACATATGGCATATAAGCCAAATCATGCAACAAAATAAGGCATATGAGCCAAATCAACATACAACATAAGGCTTATGAGCCAAATCACCAAACAACATAAGGCGTAAGAGCCAAAACATCAAATAACATAAGGTGTATAAGCCATATCACCAAAACAACATAAATCTCAACATACTGAACTCACTAAGGAGTTCAAAGCAAAGAAAATTTAATCAACATGTCATCGTCATCAAATAGCACAAAGGCTATGTATAACTCTAACATCCAACAAAATGGTGAAGGCATTTGAAAGTCAACGAATTCTAGAAATAAAAAATTATGAAATCTAGAAAACATTAACAATAGGTGGATCCGAACAAATGGTGAGTCTAAGCTACACTGCATATGCATCAACAACATATGGCCAAAGCCTGCCAAGTACTATCAATAACAAATTTGGCAATCAAACAAATGACCCGAAGGTCCAACAAATGGCCCGAAAGCTCAATAAATAACCCGAAGGTTTAACAAATGGCCCAAAAGCCTAGTACTGGCAATCAACATACCTGAAGGTCCAATAAAAAGTGTCACAAACTTTCAAATAGTAACCAAATCAGTGACATCAGTGCATCCCATACCACACGTTCTCATTTAGCTGTTTACTATAAGGTAGTTAATTTCACTCTAATGTATGAGCTCAGTCGAACAAGTCTGGAATTAATCAAAAAGTACCCATACTACATGTTTTACTAAATCGTTTAAGTCATTTCTTCGTTCTCTCGAAGAGTGAAAAAACATGTGATTTTATAGAAAATCATTTACTTCGAGAAACGAGTTGAAAATAATTTTCTGAAAATATTTGGAAAGTATATCCTTTTAAAATCCCTTTAAAAATAGTAATTATATTATTTAATATTTAAGTAAGATTGAAAATAAATTCATACTTATACAATCGATTTGGAAAAATATTTATTCAAATTCGGTTTTTAAATTGAAAATTCACTTTGAAATCGATTATAAAATCCGTGCACGAAATCATCAAAATCACAACAAATTCAACATAATTTCTCAATTCAAAACTCAAGTAAATAAAAATCATTGTGACTTATAATTATCATGGAGTGTCGGCTTTCTAATGTATAGAAATAGCCTTTTGTACATATCACAATTCATCTCTGAAAATACAGAAGAAAACAGTGCAAAACAGCAGAATAAAGGTCCGGAAAACACAGAGGTAAACACATTCAGGCAAGTGCACATTGGTCGACCCATGCAAGGTGAAGATCAACCTTCAAGTTCGACCATCAAATCCTCAAGGTCGACCTTTAAGGTCGACCTATAAGGGTCTTTGGTTGACTCTTTGTCGCATTATTTTTTGCCTGCTTTAGGTAGCTTCGAGCTGATTTTTACAACAATTTTCACATGATTACAGATGGAATTCGAACCCAAATTTTAGCATGGAGATAGATCAACATATGAACAACAATATAGAGAAAAATTGACATGGTTTCGGTGCAGGATTTATGATCTACAGGGCTTACAAAGTGACAGTAAAACAATATATACTAACTGTATAAGCTACTTACAATTGCTTATACTGTAGCTCAAAAATTCAGCAATTCAACCACCATATAACAATTAGATCTTGTTTAGATTAGAAGAATGAGTTTAAAAGTCACCTTATTTTATTTTTGTGCAATTTAGAAAGCAAGATGGAGTCTTTAGGTCAAAATAGGAAGCTAGGAAAGTATAAATAAGGAGAAAACAGGCATGCATACCAAACAAAACTAGTTACAGTAAACAATTTCTAAAAATCAGAAAACGAATGAAAAAATTGTGGTTTTGGACAGGTTACCTGTAGAAGATGTCAATTCTCTAATTTCTTTTATATTATATTTTAATTTAATTTGGATTATAAATTTGATTTAGAGCTTTGGAGAAGAAGCCATTACTGACCTTATTTTTGGAAGAGGAAGGAATGAGAAGTGAAAATTGTACATATGGACTATCTCATTTCTGCCTTGTTCCATAAATTTCATTTGGGTTTGGGTTTGAACCCAATAACCCTACCCACTAAGCTATGTGATAAAATATAATGCTGATTATGTTATTAATTAACATATAAACCAATGTAGTTAAGTTATTTATACTATATCACTTTATTAAAACAAATAATCAACACAACTACATGCTTTATGTTTAATAAATTGTTAAACAATGTATAAAAGTTATTTTAGCTATTAAAAATCAATTTCCATCACTAAAATTCTACTTTTGCTTAAATGCTTTAATTTACACTATTTATTCAAATAGACTAACATTTTAACAACAAAATTCCACAAAATTCATTTTCATGTTTAAATAATCATAACAAACCATATTAAAAATTTACACCCAAATATTGTTTTTAACCAATATTCCAAATTTTTATTTACAATAATATCTATATTTAATTTTTAACACATGATTAAAATTAACAAAAATCACAATTTGACCATTATTTCCACAAATATTGCATTTCAACAAATTAAAACCATTTAATGCTCATTTTAACCCCAAACTAAAATAATAAAGTTTCTAAGACTTTATTTCCTACATTTTATATTTATTTCAACAAATTAATGTTGAATTAAATTCTTCTATCTTTTATTTAAACTAATTCACCCCCAAATCAACATAATTCTTTTATTCTCATTTAATTCTCAACCAAAACTACTTTACTCCATTTTAACTACTCAAAACCCATTGTTTATTTAAAATAAATAATTTTCAACAAATTTTCCATCTCCAAATTTACTTTATTTCTCCATTTGAAATTATAACCATCGTTATAATTTATTTTCACAGGTAATCACAAAACCAGATTTGTTACAGACTCCCCCTTTATAAAAATTGCGTCCTCACAATTTCTATAAAAGAGTCGTCCATAACAGATTTATTTCATCATCAATCAGGAATAAGTTATGCTCGAGTAAAGAATATTCATCCTGAAATAGCAGAAGAAAGAAAATCAGCATATGTTTTCTCTGGTTTCCCAAGTACAACCCTTAGGTTAGCGGAACATTGAATTTTCATAAGCGGAACATCCTGATTTCGAAGGCGCTTAACCTACGAAGCAAGCACACGAATATGATTTTGCACAATAGATAAATCGGGTGAGATCTCAAGCTCTTGCAAAACATGAAGATCAACAACTGAATTAGAATCATGAAGACACTTCCGAAGTTGAGATGCAAGGAATACATCATGAATACCAGAAAACTGAGCTGGAAGTGATACATGATATGCAACTGGGCTAATTCGTTTAGTAATAAGAAATGGTCCTATATATCGAGGAGCCAATTTCCCGATCCGATTGAAATTCATTACCCCTTCAAAAGTGAAACTCGAATGAACACAAGATCACCAATAGGGAAATCTAATGGTTTCCTATGGTTATCCGCATAGGATTTCTACTTGCTTCGAGCCTCTTTCATTCTCTGTCAGATGAGATAAATCTTCTTAGAAGCTTTATAAATAGAGTCGAAGCCTAAAACCAACTTCTCCTCGGACTCCAACCAATAAGATGGTGATAGACATGGCCTTCCGTATAAGGCTTTAAAAGGAGCCATACCAATGCTAGACTGAAAACTATTGTTGTAGGTGAAATTAACAAGAGGTAGATGGTCTTCCCAACTACCACCAAAATCAAGAATACAAGCATGAAGGAGATCTTCCAGAATACGATTCGCCCATTCAGTCTGTTCGTCAGATTGTGGATGATAAGCTGTGTTGAAATTAAGCTTTGTACCCAAAGCTTTCTGGAGATTTTGCCAGAATCCACTAGTGAAAAGCGGATCTCTATCACAAATAATAGAACTAGGAACACCGTGAAGTCTCACGATTTCCTTAATATAGAGCTTGGATAACAGATAAGCAGTCCGATTGGACCAAATAAGAATAAAGTGGGCTGATTTAGTCAAACGATCAACAATCACCCACACACTGTTATGGTCAGACTTCGATCGAGGTAAACCATCAATAAAATCCATCGAGACTTGATCCCATTTCCACAACGGGACATCAAGAGGCTGCAAAAGAACACTAGGATGTTGATGCTCGGCTTTGATTAGCTGACAAGTCATGCAATTGCTTACATAACTTGCCACATCCCACTTCAAAACTTCTCAATAGTATAGATATTTCACATCGGCATACATCTTACTACTACCGAGGCGAATTGTATACTTAGAAAGGTGGCACTCATCAAGAATGTCTTTTCAAAGATCAACAACATTAGGCACGATTAACCTACCCTTCTTACGAATACAACAACGAGCATCAATATCGAAATCCTTCAACTCATCACCATAGGATTTCGATTTACAAAGCTTAATAAGATGGAAAAGATCAGGATCTTGCTTCTAAGCATTGGTAATACGATCCAATAAACTAGGGCATGCTTTCACACTGAATAATAGAATAGGAGAATTAGATGTAGATGCACGATCACAAATATCGCAAGAAGATAAAGCTTCCAACATATTCCACTCCACTAACATCATAGAAATGATGACTTGCTGTTTGCTACTCAACGCATCAGCAACTCGGTTCCTCTTTCCAAGAGTATACTGGATATCAAAATCATAAGAAGCAAGGAACTCGAGTCAACGCTGTTGTTGTATATTAAGCTCTTTTTGAATGAATACATATTTCAAATATCTGTGATTAGTGAAAAGAACAAATCGCTCGCCCAAAAGATAATGTCGCCAAATCTTTAAGGCAAAGACTACAGCTGCTAATTCCAAATCATGTGTAGCATACCGAATCTCGTTCGACCTCAAGTGCCTATAAACGTAGGTAACCACCCGATCTCTCTACATAAGCACAGCACAGAGACCACACCTACTAGCATCGATATAAGCAACAAGATCTAGATTCTCTTCGGGAACCATTAAGTTAGGAGAATGAGTAAGAAGTTCTTTCAATTTCTTAAAAGAAGACTCACATTTATCGGACCAAACGAAAGGAGCTCGTTTCCTCATGAGGCTAGTAAGTGGTAGGATGATGTAAGAGAAATTTTTAATGAACCAGCGGTAATAACTAGCCAATCCAAGAAAAGTACAAATCTCAGAAACATTCTTGTGCCTCTTCTAATTCTGAATAGCTTCGATCTTTAAAGGATCGATAGAGATGCCATCAAAAGAAACAATATGGCCGAAAAACTTCACCTTCTTCTCCCAAAAATGAAACTTAGAGAATTTTCTCGTAAGTTGATTTTGACGGAGGTACTTAAGGTAATCCTCAAGTGTATGCATGATTAACTTCAGATTTGGAATAATAAGGATATCATCAATGATAACCAAGATGAACTTATCAAGATATTCCTGGAATACTCTTTTCATAAGATCAAAAAAATAAGCAAGAGCATTCGTCAAACCGAACGGCATCACGCGCCACTCATAAGATCCATAATGTGTGCAGAATGTAGTAAGAGCAATGTTATCCTCCATAACTCGTAACCGATGGAATTCGACAGCGAGTCAAGCTGAGAGAAAACTTTGGCACCAGATAATTGATCGAACGTATCATCGATCCTACGCAAGGGATACTTATTCTTGATAGTCAACTCGTTAAGCATGTGATAGTCAACACAAAGCCTAAGTGTACCATCAGACTTCTTAATGAAAACAACAGCAGTGCCCTAAGGAGATGAACTAGACTAGATAAACTGCTTAGCTTCTAGTTCCAACAACTGCTTCTTGAGTTCCTCCTTTTCCTTGGCAGACATCCTCGTAGGAGGAAGACTGACAGGATGAGCACCAGGAATAAGATCACTGTGGAACTCATTTGCCTGCTTGGGTGGAAAAATTGAAACAAGCTCGAAAACATCGAAGAACTCACAAACAACAGGAATTTGAGATATGTCATCATCATCTCGAGATTCGAGAGAAAACAATGAAGCTTTGGACTATTATCAACATCTCGAAGAATAATAAATATATAATCAACAAAATCAGGATGCTTGAGATATAGAATCCTTTCGGGGCATAGGATTTAGGCTTCATAACGGATAAGCCAACCATCCCTAAAATCATGTCAAAACCAAGATATTGAATAACGTGAATATTTGCACGGAAAGAATAACCACAAAGAAGAATTTCAGCATCTTCACAAAAAAAACTTAGTGTTGCGGATCCCCCTATAGGATTCGCAATCCTCAAAGATGTCTTAAGATAAGATACATCCAAAAGTATAATGTCAATAAGTTCCTTTGATAAGAATGAGTGTGACGCACTATACTGAAAAGAACTCGAATAGAATGGCCATGGAGTAAAATAGAACCTTCCAAAATAAAAGAAAAAGTACCTCTGGGCTAAGAAGAACCACCAGAAGCATCATCAACATTCAGCTTCATATAATTAGGACTCTTAGGAGCTCTAGGACACGAAGAAGACCAATATCCCTTTTCCTTGCTATAACGGAAAATATAAGGTTTGGTACATTCTTTGAATAGTTGATCACGAGAACCACAATTGTAGCATCCCTTATGAAGGTGTGCTACCTCGGAATGAGAACTAGAACCAACCTGCTTCTTCTTCTTATTATGATGAAAATATTTGGACTCATGGAAAGGAAATTGCTTCTTCTTATTAGGCTTCAAATGAACCCAATCTCATCATTACTATCCATACCCTTTCATCATTACTATCCATATCCTTCTCGATAGCTTCAAGGCGAAGTGCCTAGTCAACTATGTCCTCAAAAGTGACCCTAAGCTGAAGCACTAAGGCTTTCTTCAAATACTTCTTCAAACCATTCACAAACTTCTGATTCTTCTTATATAGTTATTAATATGCTCAACACCATACTTGGATAAGGCTTCAAAAGAGGAAACATACTCAGAGATAAAAGATTTCCCTTGCTTCAACTTAAGGAAACGTTGAGCAAGGAGGGCTTTCTCAGATTCAGGAACGAACTTCAATCCGAATTGTTCCTTGAACTGATCCCAAGAAAGAGAGGACTCATCAACTTCCACAGTTAGAAGCTCATACCATATAGAGCATGTTCTTGCAAAATATTAAATGCTACAAGTACGTGATGGTGGTTAGAAAGGTCTACGCGAGGAAATATAAGATCACAAGTATGCGACTAAGCTTGAACCTCTAATACACTTTCTGAACCCTTGAAAGGCTTGCCTCCAAGGTGTGGAAAGTCGCTGCACATGCATGCAAATGGTGGCTTGTGAGGTGGAGGCATAGGATTAGGAGCTGGAGGCTAAGTACTATGAAATAGCTCCATAAACTGAGCGGTAGACATATAGACTCCATCTGGATGTAGGCCGCTGTATAGCTCAGCACCAGAACGGCTAGCTTTGCCTCTTTCCAGCCATATACTGAAAGTAATAAGATAAGATAAAGATTATTCATAAGGGCATAACATTGATAATAGAATTCAATATATGGAATACTACGGAATAAAACAAGCATTCCAAACATATTCCCAAACCTATTATCTACCCCCAAAGACTTAGATTGAAGGACAATGACAAGGGAAGATTGGGATGATACGAATATTGTCCTTCAGATGCTCTATAGCATATGTATTATTTTGGTCCTGTTCAATATTCAACATATTTGCTTCGAACTCAGCTCTTATACCAAGCTGTGACGCCCCACCTCGAGACCCACACTAAAAAAGAGCATTACTAGGTAATACTGTCTGCTAGTGCAGAGAATAGGGCTGATTAGAAGCGACCATATATGAGTTTTGTCTTAAACGAGTATCGAATAAGTTGACCGAGTATCCATTTTTTTCTTAAGTGGATCGACATATCCAATTCATGTTTAACATAAAACTACAGTGACTAAGGATCATATTCAGAACAAATATAATAACATCAAATACCTCATATCACAAACAGGAACATACACATAGATATACATATATAGAGTCAGTAGAAGTACAACATAACATGCTACATGACTTTTGTTCTTATGAACCAAATATACATCAAAGTCACGAAAGAATATATACATCAGAGTGCTACAACAAAAAGAGGCTACATCAAAACATACACTAAGCAATAAAGAGGAAAGATCATGGTGGGCAAAGCAAGGTAGAGGTCAAATTGCAATCTAATAACATGTAATAACTCGGTCTGACCCAAGCGTCATATAAAAATATAAACACACGGGTCAGTCTAGCCTAAATAAGAGGGTTAATATGTGATAGTTAAGGTTAAGATACACAAGGAGGATAATAACTCGCCATGGAGATGAACTCCATGTTCTCAAATCAACATATGGCACATAAGCCAAATCATGCAATAACATAATGCATATGAGCCAAATCAACATACAACATAAGGCTTATGAGCGAAATCACCGAACAACATAAGGCGTAAAAGCCAAAACATCAAACAACATAAGGCGTATAAGCCATGTCACCAAAACAACATAAATCTCAACATATTGAGCTCACTAAGGAGTTCAAAATAACAAAAATGTAACCACCATGTCATCATCATCGTCAAATAGCACAAGTCTATGTATAACTCCAACATCCAACAAAATGATGAAGACATTTGAAAATCAACAAATTCTAGAAATAAAAAATAACAAAATCAAGAAAACAACAACAAAAGGTGGACCCCAACAAATGGCGAGTCTAAGCTACGCCGCACGTGCATCAACAACATATGTCCAAAGCCTGCCAAGTACTTTCAACAACATATTTGGTGTCCAACAAATGACTCGAAGGTCCATTAATTGGCCAGAAGGCCCAAAAAATGATCTGAAGGTCCAACAAATGGCCCGAAAGCCCAAAAATGGGCCGAAAGCCTAGTACTGGCAAACAACACATCTGAAGGTCCAACATAAAGTGCCGCCAACTTCTAAATAGCAACCAAATCAGTGGCAACAGTGTGTCCCATATCACACGTGCTCATATAACCGCTTACTATAAGGTAGTTAATTTTACTCTCGTATATGACATCAATCGAAAAAGTCCGGAATTAACCGAAAAAGTAAACACATGTGTCCCACACCACATGTTTTACTCGACAGTTTTAAATCGCTTCCCCGGTCTCTCGAAGAATGCAAAAACGTGTAATTTTATAGAAAATCATTTACTTCGAGAAAACGAGTTGAAAACGGTTTTTTGAAAATATTTGGAAATTATTTCCTTTTAAAATCCCTTTAAAAATAGTTAAATATATTATTTAATATTTGAAATAGGCTTGAAATTAAAGTCATACTTATAAAATCGTTTTGGAAAAATATTTACTTCAAATCCGGTTTCTAAATCGAAAATTCACTTTGAAATCGATTAAAAATCCATTTAGAAAATCATCGAAATCACAGCAAACTCATCATAGTTTCTCAATTCAAAATTCAAGTAAATCAACAACATTGAAACTTAAAATCATCACGAATTGTTGGATTTCTAATGTATAGAAATAGCCTTTTGAAAATATCACAATTCATCTATGAAAATATAGAAGAAAACAGTGTAAAACAACCGGATAAAGGTCAGGAAAACACACAGGTAAACGCACTCAGGCAAGTGCACAAAGGTCAACCCATGCATGGTGAAGGTTGACCTTCAATTTCGACTATCACATGCCCAAAGTCGACCTTCAAGGTCGATCAATTGGGGTCTTCGGTCGACTCTTGGTCGCGTTCTCTTCTGCCTGCTTCATGTTGCTTCGAGCCAATTTTTGCAACGATTTTTCACACGATTACAGATGAAATATGATCCAAAATTTTAGCATGCAGATAGATCAACATATGGAAAACAATATAGAGAAAAATTGACATAGGTTCAGTGCAAGAATTACGATCTACAGGGATTATAAAGTGACAATAAAATAGTATATACTTACTGTATAAACTACTTACAATAGTTTATACAGTAACTCAAAAATTAAGCAATTCAACCACCAAATAGCAATCAGATCTTGTTTAGACTAGAAGAATGAGTTTAAAATCCACCTTATTTGATTTCTGAGCGATTTAGCAAGCAAGCTGGAGTCTTTAGGCTAAGATAGGAAGCTAGGAACCTATAGAGAAGGAGAAAATAGACATGCAAACCAAACAAAACTAGTTACAGTAAACAATTTCTCAAAATCAAAAAATGAATGAAATAGATTATGGTTTGGAAATATTACCCTTAGGAGATGTTAATTCTCTAATTTCTCTTATATTTTAATTTAGTTTGGAGGCTTAGAAATTTGATTTAGAGTTTTAAAGAAGAAGCAATTGCTGACCTTGTTTCAGGAAGAGGAAGAAATAAGAAGTGAAAATTGTACATACAGACTATCTTATTTATGCCTTGTTCTAGAAATTTTATTTGGGCTTCGGTTTGAACCCATTAACCCTACTCACTAAGCCATGTGCTAAAATACAATGTAAATTATGTTATTAATTTACATATAAACCAATTTAGTTAAGTTATTTATACTATGTCACCTTAATAAACCAATTAATTAACATTACTACATGTTTTATGTTTAATAAATTGTTAAACAACATATAAAAGTTATTTTAGCTATTAAAAATAAATTTTCATCATAAAATTATATTTTTTCTTAGATGCTCTAATTTACACTATTTATTTAAATAGATTAACATTTTAATAAAAAAATTCCACAAAATTCATTTTCTTGTTCAAATAATCATAACAAACCATCTTAAAAATAGTTTTTACACCCAAATATTGTTTTTAACCAATATTTCTCATTTTTAATTACAGTATTATCCATGTTTAATTTTTAGCACGTCATTAAAATTAACAAAAATCATTATTTGACCATTATTTCCACAATTATTGCATTAAAACAAATTAAAACCATTTAATGCTCATTTTTATCCCAAACTAACATAATAAAGTTTCTAAAACTTTATTTACTACATTTTTATTTATTTATTTCACCAAATTAATGTTGAATTAAATTCTTTTATCTTTTATTTAAATTAATTCACTACCAAATCAACATAATTCTTTTATTCTCATTTAATTCACAAGCAAAACACTTAACTCCATTTTATTTATTCAAAACCCATTGCTTATTTAAAATAAACAATTTTCAACAAATTACCCATCTCAAAAAAAAAATTATTTGTCCATTTTAAATTATAGCCATCTAATTAATCATAAAACAATGGTAGTTACAACGTAAACGTGCATATAAGTGAGTTGGTATCAAAATATGTCATAGACTCCGAGTCACGTCAAAAGGCAGTAAAGTCGTATAGATCTCATCTAATCCTTTCCCTAATTTAAATAATATAGTTAAATCCGTTTAAGGGATTTAGAAATGGGAATTCTTATAAATGTTTTATGAATATACATATGTAAAGGTGATAAATATATGAATGTTGATAAATGTTTGGGAAGGAGATTTATAAATGAAAATGGTGTTGAGGCTTATGATTGCTTTGGGTAATTAAATCTATAAATTTTGTTGTTTTATTTGATAGTTAAATAACCAACAATCAGATTTAGCCTAATTTGATTTAGGAAGTATAAATGTAAAATTCGAGTTTTTGACAAGGACTCGAATACTTACTTCCAGTAGAACCGAGAATGAGGCAACCAAAAATTATCGGTTGTTGGCATGGAGCGATCGGGATTGGATATATGTATCCAAAAACCACAGTGAACCAACATGTAAGTTCGAGTGGAAGACATCTTAATGATGATTGAAGATGGTGCTCTTTGAAGTGCAAGGGGCTGTTGCTACTAATCCCGAGGGTGATTCCAAAGTAGATGTAGTAGAGTTAGTGCATTCGGTTTCGTTCAGACCCAGAACGAACTTGTATGGATGAATGCTGTCATTGCATTGACGCCCAGTGGATAGTGTTAGCATTCCAAGATGGATTGCTATTCAGAAAGGTAAAACATAGCCTCAAGCCTCATCAACCAGGAATGACTAAAACAGGGGATATGCAGCTGGGATATGTGGGTCGCACCCATTAGTGTATATCATCAACCTTCTAGCTATATACACAATCATCAATGATTCGTGTATGTAGAAGTGCTCGGTTGATGGTTGCAAAGCAACCGGGGTGATGATATATTCGGTACTATCCAGCAAGGGGTAGGCCGACCCTATGTAGGCAAGGGTCGTTAGGTATGACCTCGGTACATTTTTCTAAAAGTGTACTACGGCGAGCGGTATCTCATTAGCCTTGTCATTAGTAGGAATCCAATCTCTAATACGTGCCTTACGTTTTCGATTGTAGAGCCTAGTATGTTGGAATGTGAGTTGCAACCATTTTAGCTATTTTATCTATTTACTTTAAACTTAGAAACTATGTTAATATCACTAAAATTTGATATAAAATGTTTTGGTTATCATAATGTAAAAACTCGTCCATTTTTATCTATGCGGTATGATCTTAGGAGTTACCCTTTGTTGTAAAGTTTTCAAATGTATAAATCAGTTTGGTTATTACTTGTTATCGAGTTTTACTCAAGCTGGTTCCGAGCATGTTTTTTTCTCCAGGTTTGGCTAGATACTTTGGAGCTGGAGAGGAGATAGATGAGCAAGACATATTCACTTATTATCACTTCTGTTGTATTATAGTGTCCTGTTTGTTAATGTGAGGACATGCTTCTATAAATGTCTAAAAATTCAGGATATGTATTAACGTACTTTAAGGTTATATATATGAATAAAGATGTCTCTTTTCTATAAAGATCATGGTTGTATTATATATTATTCGCTGCGTTGTGAGATTTTGTGTTGTTTTAGTTTTATCTATCTTCTACCTTCTTCTTTCACCGTAATAGATCGGTATTTCCAACACATGAATATTCAACATGTAATACAGTGGACGTATTAGTATCCATTTTTTACGGTCAAAAATCTGGTTCGTTACAATAATGATGGTTTAAGGTTAATTAATCTACTACTTTAATAATATGGTTTAATTTTAATTAATCATTTTAAATAATAATGATTAAAATTAATTAACTAATTAAATAATGATGGAATTAATGTTAATTAATCCTTTTAATAATGATGTTTTAAAATTAGTTATTCATTTTAATAATGACGTTAATGTTAAGTAATCATTTTAATAATGATGTTTTTAAAGTTAATAAGTCACTTCAATAATGATGATCAAAGTGAATTAATTGTTTTAAATAACAATGTTTGAAGTAATTAATCATGGTTATTTAATAATTTTAAATGAAGATGTTTGAAGTAATTAATCATTGATTAAAGTCGATTAATCATTTTAAGTAATGATACTGAAGAAATTGATTTATTTTTTTAAAATTAATCAACCATTTTGATAAAATTGTTTTATACTTATATTTGTAACATGAAACTCTAGCACAAGATCAGTTTTAAAAATATAGTTTAATTCGGTTAAGGAAAAGATAAGAAATTAATAATTCATAATCCGACATTGCTTATACTGTAACAACCTTGGTTTTGAGATTACCTGTTAATATTAAATTATAATTGTAGTTACAATTTAATATTATAAATTAAAATAAAATTGGAGATTTATATTTGTCTATTGGGAATAAATGATTAATTTTGAAAATAAAATGAGAAAAATAAAGTTTGGAACTTTATTTTATTTGTTTGGGTTAATAATGATTGGAAAATGGTTTTGATTTAGAGAAAATGCAATAATTGTATTAATTATTGCCAATTACTTCGTTTAATAATTTTTTAAAAGAAGTATGTGATTTTTAAAGGTTGTTTATTTTAATAAAAAGATGAAAATTGGTTTTAAAATGTGTTTAATTTTAAATTTGAGTTTAAGATGGTTTGTAATATTTTTCTGAGCAAGAAAATAATTTTTGTGAATTTTTAGAAGTTAAAAATGTAGACTTTTGCATTTAATTGTCAAAATAGTGCATTTTTGTAAAATAAAGGATTTTAATAATATATGGTGAAAAATATTTCATTTCTTAAGTATGAAAATTTACATACTTTGTTGTGTGTGAATTTAAATGAAAATAACATTTGTTCCATTATTTAAAAAAATTTAAAAGATAATAATATATTTGGCTTTATGTTAATTAAATTGGCTTAACATATATTGTTTTCTTTTAATTCTGGGTCCATAATCCCATTAACTCTTACATGATATTGAGAAAAGAAGAAAACTATAGCCAGTACATTCATTTTGTTACCTCCTTCTTCCTTCTCAAACCAGAAAACTAAAAACAATAGTCCACCTCTCAAATTTCCAAATTCAAGCTCAAAACTTCAAGTTGACTCAACAAATTATTATTTTTTTCAATCTAGAGTGTTAATCAACAGGTTATCTAACTCCAAACCTTTTAATTTCATCCAATTCCTAATTTCAGAGATGATTTTCTATTTTATAGAAATTTTTCTTTTGCGTGCTATTTCATTTTATTGTACAGGTTCCTAGAGACTTACTCTTCCACCAATGCTTCAACCTTTTTCCATAAATCCAGGTATTTGCATTCAAACAGCAAGGTGAGTTCATAAGCTCACAAATCTAGCAAAATAAAAATGCTAAATTCTTGAATCTGTGCAAAATAGGCTACTGTATTCTTTTTTCTGTTGACAGTTTTTCCTTCTTGTGAAGCTATTTTATACTACTTCTTTGCATACTTATATCTTTTGATTCCGACAATGAAATGATGCTGAATTTCTTTCTGTTGGTAGTTCATGTTTGCAAAATTTAGTTGCAAAATATTATCATTTGAATGCTCAAAACTACATTGGAAATTGAATACGAAGCTTGATTTTAACCTGGAACAAATTTGCAGGAGAAGGTCGACACGTTCTCTCTCTAGGTTGACATACAGGTCGCCTTAGTAGCCTCTAAGGTCAATAGGCCTGTCGACCTTGGGTGGGCAAAGGTCGACCCCCTGGTCGACCTACATGTCGACCAGGTTATAGGCCTTTTTCAGGCCTTTGTCCAGCCTATTTTGCCTTATTTTGCTTCCTATTACACTTGTTTCCCTTGCTCATTTTTGAAATATTTCAGATCGTACGAAGGTCATAATGTTTATCAATAGAGTAGACAAATTTTGGAGAATTTAGAATTCAAATTTTGAATTAAATTTGAATCAAATTTGAAGTGAAGTCGAATATTGATTTCGAGTGTTTTCTTGGTTTTCGAGCATAGAATTTACCCCAAACAATTTTGAAATAATTTTCAAAATAAATTAGCATTTAAAATAATTATTCTATAGTATTTTTAAAGTATTTTCAAATATAAATCTATTTGTTCTCTATAATATGGGAATTTTCAAATTCGTTTTTAAAAATTGGTTTCGAAAATTGGTTTTAAAACTTGTTTTCCAAAGTTAATCATTTTATCTATAAAAGACACGTTTTTGCACTATTTGAGCGAATGAGAGGAGAATTAAATGGTTTGGTAAAACAGTGGTAATGGACATGTGCGTTTACCTTATCGATTAATTCCTGACTTGTCCGTTTGATCGTTTTGACCTTAAGTCGAGTTTACTGATGAGACGAAGAAAACTTTTTGTTGCTTTAAGTGTGGAATTTACTAGCGGTTAGTAAACCATTTAGTGCGAACGTGTGGTATCGGATACATGTTAACGCTGTTCGGGTTCCTATCCGAGAGTTTGTGACACATTTGTCTTTGAGACATATTGCCAGTACTGGACATTTGGGTCATTTTCCTAGTGACGTTTGCAATTGCGGCGTATTTACCATTACAGCGTATTTGTCTTCAAGACATTTTCCATTGTGGCGTGTTTGCCATTACGGCGTATTTGTCCATTGAGACATATTTGCCTTCGGGTGAGGTACCTATTTTGTACTCGACAGGCTTCGGCCAAAAGCATGTGCAAAACTTTTGAGATGATTTCATTGATTATTATGATTTCCCTAGTGTATCGCCTTTTTCATGGTTGGCCATTTTAGCAGTTTTATATATACCAATATGGAAATTTCCTTATGGGAGTTTGAGTTGCCTACACTGGCGTTATTTGAGATTTGCCTTTTGGCATAATATTTTGGAATTCCCTATTAGCATTGTTATATAAGATTTGCCTTTTGGCGTTTATTTGGGATTATATTCTTCTATGTTGGAGATTTATATTTGATTGCCTATGGCGTATTTTGAGATGATGTTTTCTCTTTTGAGAATGCTTTTGAGTTTGTCATGGCGGGTTTGAGATTTTTCCGCTTTGGAGTTGTGTTTCTCCTAAACCATATTTGATGTTTTGTTATACGCCGATGAGATGAGGCATGCTTTTAATTGTGAAATTTGTTATAAAGTTTTATCGCCTTTGAGTTGCATTTCTTTTTAGTGATATCCTTATACCACTTGAAATTTCTATGCCTACTTAGTTATGTTATGTAAAGTAACCATATACTCTTGAATTATTCCTTCTCACTTGAAAAGATTATTATGCTTATGTTGTCGATTATCCTCTTAAACTAATTTTTTTAGCTAGATCGACTCATGTATTTTATACATGGGTCAGACCGAGGTGTTTTAGGTTAGATACCCATTGGACTTAGCCTATTCTGCTTTCGCATGGACTTTTCGGCTATCTTCTTGTGTATTCTTTTTGTCGCTACTCTGATATGTATATTGTTTTGACTCGTGTGTATATTGTGGTCGTCATACCACATATGTGATGTATCAGATTATATACTCTATGATGTATCTATATATGTGTATATATATGATTATCTGCTGTTTTGTGATGTATTAGTCATTTGAGTTGTTGTATTTTGTTCTGATAGATTCTATAGCCACTTGTAGTTTTGTATTAAGTATTTATTGGATATGTCGATCCACTTAAGATAGAGAAAAAATATTCATTTATCGACGTACATAATAGATATCTTAAACAAGACTATAGATGGTCGCTCCTAACCAGCTCTATTCTCCTCATTAACAGATAATGTTACCCAGTAATACTCTTTGTTAATATAAGTCTCAGGGTGTGGCATCACAGCCTGGTGTCAGAACTGAGTTCAGAACAAAATATGATAAACACGGAACAAAAACACATATTACGGTACATCCAAGTATAGTACAAGTGTTACCAATTCTTTAATCGTCGTTTCTTTTACCTTATCGTGTCATATGAGATAGAAGATTGGGATATGTGTAGGAACATATTTTATTCCATAGTATTCCAAAATAGAATTGACGATATCTTATCTTAGGTGTAATCCTAGTTGTGAATGTTTTACTCGAGTCCCTTTCGGTACGTGCTTGACACTCATCCGCATTTGAGGAATTTGTTGCTTTCAGATAATTCTTGCCTTGTTATTTCTTTGAGGATTGCGAATCCTATTGAGGGTATCCACAATATTTGCCATAATGTATGAGGATTTTGGGAATTGTTTCTTGCAGTTTATATTTTTGTGAAAATTGGCGCGCTATTTTCTAACTTGAGTGGGGAATGATTTGGAGATAAAATGCCTTGTATTAACAAGCCGCTTCTATGATTTGAAGGATCCTATATTTAAGTATCCTAACTCGGTTAATTTGTTGTCACTTGTTCTTCGAAATGTTAATGATGATTCTGAAGTATCTGAATTCACTCTTAAGTCTGAGATGTTGATAATCTATCTCAAATTCCAGTCATTGTGATTTTGTTGGTTTCTGTGATTTCGTTTCGGGTTTGACACCAATTGAGTATTGTATTGACCTCCTTTCCAATTCTTAGCCTTTAGGTTATCCTTCCATGAGGATGTGCACTAAGGAAATGAGGTAGTTTATTGAATTTAACTGATATTGTCGTTTTTGTCTCTTTTGAAAAATCCTCTTAGGATACTCAATTGTTGGTATACTTTGTGACATTCTTCACTCAAAGTAATGATGATTTATTTGTGTCTTCTTCCCATTCGAGAAGAAATATTGCCCTTACTCTTATATCTTATCAATCTCTTTCTAATCTTTTGAGTGGTGCTAGGGTCATTCCTCAACTTGACCTTACGCCAATTTTCATAAGCTACGAGTTACGGAGGATAGCATTCATCTTATCACATTATACCCTCGTATGGTTCTTGCGAGTGGTTTGCTATACCGCTCAAAATAACGAACGCTTCAGTCTATTCCATCAGTCTTGTGAATCGAGTATTCTAGGAACATCTTGATGAGTTCTTCTTGTATTTTTCATTTTGAGTATACGTTATAATTGAGTTTTCCAATCTTTCAAATTGAAGTTATGTTTTAAGAGAAATTGGATTTTGTTGTGATAAGTAAAGAATATTTTGGAGTATTATGAAGTATTTATTTTATAGAAAATAATTTTTATGTTGGGTTGTCCATCAAGTGATTTAAGAATTCTGGTTGATATGCCTGATCAACGTTATCAATGGGAATTTCCTAAACACTATGATGAGGCAATCGGACACGATAAATTGATTTTTAATAAGTAAAGATTGGAATAAATTAATATGGTTTGATAATTAAATGCAGCCATTGAACCATAGTAAGTTTTAGAGGAGTGGCGAGGTAGTTGTTAACTCGCCTATTAGCAAGGCCATAGAAAAGCGGTTTAACTAAATCGACTACTTGTCTGTCGAGACTGCGATACGATGGGTTTGAGTCAACTGGATGGATAGCCAATCAATCATAGATGATATATATATGATTACAGAGTTGAGGTTCAGCCGTTCAGTCAAGATAGTCCGGTCATGCATGGCTCGGTCGAGGAGTGGAGACCATGCATGTTTTGGTCTTGGAAGGCATGTCGTTTGGTTGTGATGTGAAAGTTGAGGTGGGTCGGCCAGATATTGTTCGATTTTGGAAGGGTCAGCCATGGTGGATTAGCCATGTGTGGATCGGCCAGGGCAGTTTAGCTGAGGTGGTTCGGCATGTTGAGGTGGCTCGACTTCGATGATGTGGATCTGTCGGCATTTGGATGGGTTGGAGATTGGAGGTGGCTCAGCACTTAGAGGTTCGACATTGAAGGTGGCTCGGCATTTGGATAGGTCGTGATTGAAGGTGGCTCGACATTTGGACGGGTCGACATAGTTTGGATCGGCAGGAAGTATATTGATTGGCTGGAGTGGCTCAGCATTGAGGTGGTTCGGTCAAAGTGGGTCGGCATAGGCCGATCGGCATGTGTGTGTCGGCATAGGCCGGTCGACATGTTTGGGTCGACTAAACTCGGCAGTTTGGTTATGGCGGTAAGCAAGGGTATCGGCATATTGAATGGGGTTGATAGCTTCAAGTCATAGCTCACTTGCTTCGGGTCGGTTTCCTCCAGTCTTCGAGTCAGCGTGTGTTAGTCTTCGGATCGGCATGAGTGGACGGGATCGACTTATGGAGAGCTTGAGATCGGTCGAGATGAAGAGTATGGATCGGCTAGGGTATTGATGGGCCCGGACCACTCAAGAAGCTCAGTAACTTGGGATTTTCCTATAAATATAACAGTGGGGCTTCAGAAAAGGGATCTTCATTCTATTTTCCTTCGTCTTCTGCACTAAGGTGGCTCTGCCATTATTTTTATAAAATCTCTGGATTGTAACTATAATTGATTCTAACATCAATGAAAAGTAAATTTCTAAAGTGGACGTAGGACGGAGTTAGCCGAACCACTATAAAGCTTGTGTCTTTACTGCTTTCTCTTTAATTTTTACTATCCTTCGTATTTATACTCTCCACATACATTCTATCTATGATCCGTGACTATGATTTGGTGCTTTCATTTAGATTTGGGTGTTAGTGACCTTTTTGGCACTAACATTTTGGTGCTTTCACTGAGAGAGCTGGCATTCGGGACTTAGAAGCTTGGAGTTTGGATTTAAAGGGTTAGGAACTTGGATTCTGTAGACTATGGCATTGCAATCAACTAGGAGACAGAGGATGGAAAGAAGTCAGCTAGAGGGAAGTCAAGAGGCTTCCTCTGGAGCTATTAACCCTCCGTCTACATCACTACAGACGAGATACATGTATTGATGAATTCCATGCAGGAACAGATGAAAAGGAAAGAGGAAATGATGCATGCACTTTTCAGACAATTTGGACAAGCAGGAATTGCAAGAGCTCAGATCCATGGAGCTGGATCAGAAGGACTCAACCAGCAAGTAAATGGAGTAGTTCAGTAAGGAGCAGCCACCAGTCAGCAAACAACTGTCAATCTGGGTGGACTTGGACTCGAGGGAATGTTGCCAGGTAATGCTGGACCAACCATGATGGGATACCAGAAGACGCTGCCTAGCCTGGTGCCAACAGGAATGCATGAGTGCATGACAAGGAGTATGTACCAGTATTCCTCAAGGACTTGGAAGGCGTTTAGGAAATGTAGATGGGGGACAACCCTTAGCAGGTAACCCTAGATTGGCTGACATCATCAGGCGAACTATTCGTGAAGGTCTGACAAACAGGGATTTGGAAGGAGTAAACAGAAGTCCCTTTACCCATGACATTAGGATGGCTAGGAATCCACCTGATTTCAAGCTACCCACACTGCAAGTATACAACGGAAAGATGGATCTCGTTGACCACTTGATTAGGTACACAAGGCATTTGAAAGTGCTGGCGGCATTAGTGGAGGTCATGGCCTAATGTTTCCCCCTATACTTGACTGGTATGGCTGCTTTGTGATTCAGATAGTTGGTGGATGAATCCATTGGAACATGGATAGAGTTGGTGGATAAGTTCTTAAGTCAGTTTCGAGTTCACATAAAAAGGCCAAAGAATGTGATGACGCTGATGACAATTAAGCAGAGGGCTGATGAATCGCTCAGGACATCCTTAACTCGGTTAAATGCAGCAGTTGCTTCGGTGGATCAGCCGGATCCATCAATGGTTTTGATGGCGGCAGTGTTTGGAGTCAGGGATGATTCAAATTTCAAAGTATCATTGATACATGATCCACTATTGGATCTTGGGGAATTATTTCATGAAGCCGAGAGATTTCTTCGACAAGAAGATGCATGTTTGGATATGAAATCAACGGAAGTAAACATGGTTAAGGGTGGAGGACCGCCCGTGAAAGCTTAGGTAAAGAAAAGGATATAGGGAAGAGGAAGCGTAGTGAGAACCAAAACTCTCTACTTACAAGGATTGAATGCAACACTGGAGCAGATATTCTTGGATACTCGGGATCACCTTCCATATCGAAGGCTGGCGAGAAGGGAACCCTTAGAACATGAAAGGGCATCGGGAAGGCACTGTCTCTTTTACGACCTGGACGGGCATGATACTAGCAGCTGTAGGAATCTAAAGGATATAATCAAGGAACATGTAAGGAATGGTCAGTTGCGACAATATGTCGAAACTCTGAATGCGGCGAGGGAATAGGAACAGCCACTGTCTACCTTGAACAATGAAGGCACGAGGCCCAGGAATGGTGGCCGATTGGTCATCAAATAATCATGATGGTTTGAAATAAGTAACAAACTACGGGCAAGCTGCTAAATCACTTACTCATATACAGAGTCAGAGATAACCCTTGGGCATGCTCTGAGATGATGGTTTATCGAGTCGCTCTGGTTTGTGAAATCTATTTTTTCCTTTTGGCTTGGACGTTTTCTTTTTTCTGAACTCCCGGTTTTGTTGGTTTCTAGATTTTCTATTTTGGATTTTGGTACACATTTTGTCTGGTTTTTGGTTAAAAGGTCGTTGAGCATGGACTATGCTCGGTAAGGGTCCGGAGAGACCAAGATTCGACCAATGACTTAGGCCGCATAATATCTATCAGTCACTATTAGAGGTCGTCGAGCATGGACTATGCTTGGCAAGGGTCCGGTGATACCAGGATTCGGCCTAGGATTTAGGCCCCCTATTATCTATCGGTTACTATTTCAGGTCGTCGGGTATAGACTATGCTTGGCAAGGGTGCGAAGCGACCAGGATTCGGCTTAGGACCTAATCCACGACATTACTCAATGTTCAGGGAGACTGAACTAGGAACACCATGGCATTACTTGACATAGGTCATCAGGTGCAGGTT
Organism: Allium cepa; assembly: GCA_030765085.1. NCBI lineage: Eukaryota > Viridiplantae > Streptophyta > Magnoliopsida > Asparagales > Amaryllidaceae > Allium > Allium cepa. The sequence goes on from CM060931.1 coordinate 473,936,974, forward strand.
TCCATTGGCGAGAACCCAGAGAGGTTACGAACTTGGATAAAATGGATTGGATTATGAATAGAAAAGTATGGCTATGGATAACATATGCACTTCGAATATCGGATTTGAGGCTATTCAAAACACACCTTCCAATAGCAAGGCATGGTTTGGGGGGCAAATGTTAACCCGTCTATTAGCAAGACCATGGACAGGCGGATTTAACTAAATCGACTACTCGTCTGTCGAGACTGGGATACGATGAGTTGAGTCAACTGGATGGAAAGACAATCAATCACAGATGATATACATATATATATATATATATATATATATATATATATGATTATAGAGCTATGGTTCGGCCACGTGGTTCAGCCGTTCGGTCAAGATAGCCCGGTCATGCATGGCTCGGTCGAGGAGTAGAGACCATGCATATTTCGGCCTTGGAAGGCATGTCATTCGGTCATGGTGTGAAAGTTGAGGTGGGTCGGCCAGATATGGTTCGGCTTTGGAAGGGTCGGCCTTGGTGGATTGGAAATGTGTGGATTGGCCAGGATAGTTAGGCTGAGATAGTTCGGCATGTTGAGGTGGGTTGACCTCGGTGATGAGGATTAGTCGGCATTTGGATGGGTCGGTGATTGGAGGTGGCTTGGCACTTGGACGGTTTGGCATTGAAGGTGGCTCAGCATTTGGATGGGTCGTGATTGAAGGTGGCTCGGCATTTGGACAAGTTGGCATTGAAGGTGGCTCGGCATAGTTTGGATCGGCAGGAAGGATAGTGATTGGCTGGAGTGGATCGACATAGAGGTGGTTCGGTCAAAGTGGGTCGGCATAGGCCGGTCAGCATGTGTGGGTCGGCATAGGCCGGTTGGCATGTTTGGGTAAGCTAAACTCGGCAATTTGGTTATGGATCGGTGAGCAAGGTTATTAGCATATTGAATGGGGTCGATAGCTTCAAGTCATAACTCACTTGCTTCGGGTCGGTTTCCTCCAGTCTTCGGGTCGGCGTGTGTTAGTCTTTGGATTTGCATGAGTGGATGGGATCGGCTTATGGAGAACTTGGGATCGATCGGGATGAAGAGTCTGGATCGGCTGGGGTCTTGATGGGCCTAGACCACTCAAGAAGCCCTGTAACTTGGGATTTTCCTATAAATACAGCATTTGGGGCTTCAAAAAAGGGATCTTTATTCTGTTTCCCTTCGTCTTCTACACTAAGGCTGCTCTGCCATTATTGTTATGAAAATTCAGGATTGTAACTATAATTGATTCTAACATCAATAAAAAGGAAATTTCTAGAGTAGATGTAATCCGGAGTTAGCCGAACCGTTATAAACCTTGTTTCTTTACTGCTTTCTCTTTAAATTTTACCATTTTTCATATTTATACTCTCTACATACATTCTATGTGTGATTTTGATTTGGTGCTTTAATCTGGATTTGGGTGTTAGTGACCAATTTTGGCTCTAATAGTAGTTTTGATCACTACGTCAACTCTACAGCCAATCGATGGGTTCATTAACTTTAAAACGATGGTGAGGTAATACCCTTGCATTATTTGGGAAATTTTCGAAATGGAATATGCTTATTTTAAACTTTTGTCATGGGTTTGTGCGCAAATTTTGTTTCAAATTTTGGTTGTCATAAAAATTTAGTGGTGTGAGTTTGTAAAATTATTTTGAAAACAAATTTGAATTTATTGTTAACTTCAATTAGTTTTATGTTAACAATTAAATGAGAATTTAATTTGTGTGACAAAGTGGAAATTTGAGCTTGAATTGTTTTGATGTATGAACAGTTCATGTAGTATAATCATTTTAAGTTGTGAGAATAATTTAGAACTTTATATATATTACCAAAAATTTGTTTTAATAAATGATCAACAATCATCCCTTGATAATGGAAGATTTTAGTCATCTCTTCCAAAATGAGTTTTCTTAGTTAATTGCTTTTAAATTAGATTTGGAAAGTGATGAAAATATTTCCAATTAATGAATTATTTCTTTTAAAAGACGTTTACATGAAGTTAATTGTAATTTATTGTATCTTAGCTTTTCGGGGAAAAAGAAGATCATTTAATAAATGATTTAGCAAAATTCTTGTTTGAAAGTATAATGTGAAATTAAAATGGTTTGGTAAAATTTCAAAATTTAAATTGATTTGAATGAAGAAATTTGGTTGGAAAAGTGTTGTGCTAAAACAACAATAATTTGAGATTTATAACTCCGAATATGTTCAAACTTTTTGCTAATGAAAGAGCCTTTAGAAGGATATAAATTTTCTTTGTACTACATTAGAAAATTTTGCATTTTTCTTGGTCAAAAATGGGTTTGAAAGTAGATGGTCATTTCTGTCCTATAAGAGATTTTCTTAGAATTAAGCTGAAAATAAATCTAGCATAACTTTCAAAACCTGAATCTGATTTTTATGATCTTTATATCGTTGGAAAGCATAGGCTTATTAGAACAACTTTCATTTTATAAGTATTTTCAAATTTTGAGTTTTTTGGGTCAAAATTTAAGATCTTTACAGTAGGTTGGTAATTGAAATAGCTTATTTTCTTAATAGTTAAGTGCCTTCTACCTATTTTGTGAATACAATTTGGTTCAATTTTTGTATGAAAGTAAATATTTCAAACTAAAATATGCAATGTTAGAATCTATGAGTAAAACATTTTACTCACTTTTAATAAAGAGTTTAGAGAATAAATTGGATTTTTGTAAGAAGTCTTGAAATTTTTTAGAATATTGAAGTTCGAGAATTTGAGTATAAAGAAATTAGGTTTTTGAAACCTTAAAAATATTTATTTTATAAAATAGAGAATATGAGTCTAGATTTATTTATTACTATATGATGCTATATTAAAGAGTTTTGGAAAAAAAATTCAAATACTGAAATTTAAATCATGGTTTTGAAGATAATGAGTTTTGAAACTCTAATAAATTTTGATTGTAAATTAAAATTTATATCTGTTGTGTTCCTTGAGTTTGTCTCGCATAGTGCTATGGTCTAATTACTAGCATTTTGGCAGTCATTTGAGTTGGGTGATCTTTTAAGTGACCACCTCTCATCGAGGATTTCTGACCTCAGTTGTTGTTATCTTAGTATCGGCATGGCTCCTATCGTTGTGACATATGGAAGTCATCATCTTGTTGTTTGGAGCTTGGATGAAGCGATGCTAATTCCCAACTCTATTCGAGAAACTTTTGTCAAATAAATCTCCTTCGATTGATTTTTGGGTAGCACTTCATTGTGTTCTTGTTTTGAAGTTGAGATACTTTCAGTATCATGATGTATTGCTCAAAGAAATTCAATTGTCCGCTAATCCAAGTATTTATGCTGGGGGAAATCATTGAATTTATCGAGCAATTTTATCTTGGCCTTCTTTCATCTTGAGTAGAGAGTGAGGAATTTTGATGTCATGTTTGTCTATCCTTCCTTTGATTGATGAAATAATTATGTTGAAAATAAACTCTTCTCTAGCAATTGCGAGGACACAATTTTGTTAAGGGGGGAGTCTATAACAGCCTCGATTTGGAGATTACCTATTAATACTAAATTATAACGGTGGTTATAATTTAATATTGTAAACTAAAATAAAATTAGAGATATATAATTGTTTATTTGGAATAAACAATGAATTTTGGAAATAAAATGAGAAAAATAAAGTTTGAAAATCTAGTTTATTTGTTTGGGTTAATAATAATTGGAAAATGATTTTTATTTAGAGAAAATGCAATAATTGTATTAATTATTGCCAATTACTTCTTTTTATAATTTTTTAAAAGAAGTATGTGATTTTTAAAGGTTGTTTATTCAAATAAAAAATGGAAATTGGTTTAAAAATGTGTCTTAATTGTAAAGTTGAGCTCATGATGGTTTGTAATATTTTTCTAAGTAAGAAAATAATTTATGTGGAATTTTAGAAGTTAGAAATGTAGACTTTTGCATTTAATTGTGAAATAGTGCATTTTTGTAAAATAAAGGATTTTAATAATAAAAATGTATTAATTTTTTTACCTTTTTATATGGTATAAAATATTTCATTTCTTAAGTATGTAAATTTACATACTTTGTTGTGTTAGAATTCAAAAGAAAATAACATTTGTTCCATTACATAGTGTAAATATGAATATATTTGGCTTTGTGTTAATTAAGTTAGCTTAACGTATAATGTTTTCTTTTAAGTTTTGGTCCATAATCCCAGTAACACTTACTTGATATTGAGGAAAGAAGAAAATTATAGCCAGTACGTTCATTTTGTCACCTCCTTCTTCCTTCTCAAACCAGAAAACTGAAAATAATAACCCACCCCTCAAATTTCCAAATTCAAGCTCAAAACTTCAAGTTACCTCAACAAATTAAAATAATTTCAATATAGAGTGTTAATCAATAGGTAATCTAACTCGAAACCTTTTAATTTCATCCAATTCCTAATTTTAGAGAAGATTTTCTAATTTATAGAAAATTTTGTTTTGCTTCCTATTTCACTTGTTTCTTTTGCTCATTTTTGTGATATTTCTGATTGTATTGAAGGCCATGATGTCTATCAATAGACTAGACAAATTTTGGATAATTTGAAATTCAAATTTTGAATTGAATTTGAATTAAATGTGAATTGAATTCGACCATCGATTTTGAGTGTTTTCTAGGTTTTCTTTGTTTTCGAGCATGGATTTTTCCCAAATAATTTTTAAATAGTTTTCAAAATAAATTGGCATTTAAAATAATTATTCTATAGTATTTTTAAAGTTAAAATATAAAATCTACTTATTCTCTATAATATGGGAATTTTCAAATCATGTTTTCAAAATTGGTTTTAAACGCCCGTTTTACAAAGTAAATTATTTTATCAATAAAATACACGTTTTTGCACTATTCAAGCGAACGGGAAAGAGAATTAAATGGTTTGGTAAAAGACTGGTAATGGATACATGCGTTTACCTTATCGCTTATTCCCGACTTGTCCATTTGATCATTTTGGCCTTCGGGTCGAGCTTACCAACGAGACGAGGTAAACTTTTTACCGCTTTGAGTATGGAATTTAGTAGCAGTTAGTAAATCGTTTAGTGCAAACGTGTGGTATGGGACACATGTTAACACTATTTGGGTTTCTATTCGAGAGCTTATGAAACATTTGTCTTCGAGACGTATTGCTAGTACTGGACCTTCGGGTCATTGTCCTAGAGATGTTTGCCATTGCGACGTATTTGCCATTGTGGCATATTTGTCCATTGAGACGTATTTGTCTTCGGGCGAGGTACCTATTTTTCGAGACCAGTACTTAGCAGGCTTTGGCTAAAACATGTATAACTTTTGAGATGATTTCATTGATTATTGTGATTTCCCTAGTGTATCGCCTTTTTTCATGGTTAGCTATTCGATCCATTATACACACACACGCGCGCGCACGCGATTACCTTATGGGAATTTGAGTTGCCTACATTGGCATTATTTGAGATTTGCCTTTTGGCGTATTATTTGGGAATTGCCTATTGGCGTTATTATATGAGATTTTCCTTTAGGAGTTTAATTGGGATTATATTCTTCTATGTTGGAGATTTATATTTGATTGTTTTATGCTGCATTTTGAGATGATGTTTTCTCCTTTGAGAATGCTTTTGAGTTTGTCGATATGGCAGGTTTGGGATTTCTCCTCTTTGGAGTTATGTTTTTCTCCTAAACCATATTTGATGTTTTGTGATACGCGGATGAGATAAGGCGTTCTTTTGTTGTAAAATTTGTTATAAACTTTATTGCTTTTGAGTTGCATTCATATTTAGTGATATCCTTATATAACTTAAGATTACTATGCCTACTTAGTTATGCCATGTGCATAACCATACACTTTTCAATTATTCCTTCTTACTTGAGAAGATTATCACCTTGCCTTATGCTTATATTATCGATCATCCTGTTAAATTGATTTATTTAGCTAGATTGACCCATGTATTTTATACTCGAGTCAGACTGAGGTGTTTCTGGTTAGGTACCCTTTGGACTTAACCTATTCAGCGTCCACGTGGACTTTTTTGCTATCTTTTTGTTGTAGTCATTTTGTCGCTACTCTGATATGCATATTTTTTTGGCTCATTTGTATATTGTGGTCGTCATACTAGATATGTGATGTATCGGTTTGTATAATCTATGATGTATTTGTATATGTATGTGTATATGTACGATTATCTACTATTCTGTGATGTGTTAGTCATTTGAGTTATTGTGTTTTGCTCTGATAGATCCTATAGCCACCTATAGTTTTGTATTAAGTATTTGTTGGGTATGTCAATACACTTGAGATAGAGAAAAAAGTATAGAGAATTCATCGACGTATTCAATAGATATTTAAGATAAGCCTATAGATGGTCGTTCCAAACTAGCCCTATTCTCCGCATTAACAGACCCTATTACTTAGTAATACTCTTTGTTAATGTGGGTCGCGGGGTGGGGCGTCACATATATGGAAAGAATTTAGTCATAATCTTGGTACTTAACGTCGAGGTATGGAAACTTGTCACTATCTCGAGTGTTAAAAATGTCGTCAAGGCAATGCCTAAAGGTAACACTTCGTTCACCTGCCCAACTTCATTTTTAACCAAGAAATAGTACAAGTTTGAAATCTACGAGTAGTTACAGAAATATGAGATTTACTGCCCATATATGGTCATTTTTAATTATTCTTGATAGATGATTTATTAACTATCGGTTCAGATTTCTTCTTTGAGTATCGTCAATTTAAGATGATTCTTTGCTCATTTGAGCATTGTTATCCTTTGTCGAATATGACTAAACCCAAAAAGTGATAAGGGGCCAAGTTATGTGGGGTTTCTCCTATTAGGGTATATTCACATCTACTCTAGGTTGATTTTGGATATAAGTGCACTAAGACGTGAAATATTCGGATTCTTGGTAAGGTTGGTGGGGTCCGGCTTGAGTTCCCAAGAGGAGTCACATAAGCAAATGGGCCTCTCAAGTATATTGACTAGAGACTACTTTCAGTAAGGAGGGCATACCCTCCTAGTCATTTGTTGGAAAATTTCCCTTCTTTCCTTTGGTTCTGATTTTACTAAATTTACCTATTTTTGAATTTCATAGGGAAGTTTTGTTAGCACTTTGCGATGTTAAATTATTTATATCCATAATTGGATTAGATGTTGTCATTGTAAGGGGAAACCCATTCCGCGGTGGTGGTATGATCTCATGTACTGTATTTATTTCTACCTTTTTATTAGAGATTTGCTCATACCAAGCTTACCGTCTGACCCGAGTTTTTTATTTTCTCTAAACTCTCAAATACTCAATTATATTTGAATAGTCCAAGAATAGCATATTTCCTTTAGGCTCTTTGAATACAATGGACAAGCAGGAGGCTCGTTTACCTATCTAATTATCTATTTCCATTGTATGATTATGTACATGTATTTTGTATCAGAAAATGTAAAGGTAGAATGTATAACTGCATAGCCTAATAGTTGTGCTACTTTTTGTGTAACTCTGATAGCTCCATGTTAGGAGTAACCCGTTGTACTATAATTTTTTATATGTAACCGCTCTAATGTGTTACTTTTTTGTTCGGTTTTGATCTATTCTTTTATTTTACCCCACGATAACTCATCTTTCAGATGCTTGGGCAACGATACATGAACGCTGAGGTTGTGTTAAATGTCGTTCTTAGGGGTCAGAAAAGTGGATCGCCATAGTTGGTATTAAAGCTTTGGTTTAGTGAACACCTTAGCTTGATTGGGGTATAACTCATAAAATATAGGGTAAGTGATGCCCTTGAATGAGTTAATCTTGAGAGAGAGTATTTGTAATTTTTATAATAATAATATCTATCATCTAAAGTCTCATTCTTGATCCATTGGTATTGTTTTCCTTAAAAATGCTTTAATCCTATTCTTATGTTCTAAAGGCACCTGTTATCTGTCCAAGTGATAGAAGATGAATTCAAGAAGAGGAGTATGGGGTGGATCTGGAACTAGCATAAAATAAATGGCAGAGCGGCTGGAAATGTGCCAGTTGTAAGGTAGCGCATGTTTAGCCTCCTATAAACTTCGCGATTTTGTGTAATAATTACATCACTTTGGGTGGAAAACCTTTCTGTGGTACTGAATAAATTCTTGGAATGTAGACATGGCTTCACTTGTGTAAAGGATAATAGAAGATCTTAGGTTAGAAGATGTAGAGAAACAGAAATTGGCATCGTGGCAACTTCAAAAGTCAATGATGGACTAGTGGGATTCTGTAATTGCTAATACTCCAGAGGAGGAGTTCTCTTAGGCATAGTTTAGGGAAGTCTTTGAAGCACAGTTTATCCTTAAAACACAAAAGACAATAGTGGCTTAAGAGTATTCTAGATTTGAATTAAGGTAATATGACAGTGGGATAATATGAGCATAAATTTAATGCATTACCCCATTTTGGACTTGGATTGATAGACATATAGCTTAAAAAGAATGAAATGTTTATGTATACTATAAAATGCAACCAGAGTTCTAGAGAGAAATGGCCAACCATCTTACAGATATATTCACTACCCTTATCGGTATGGCTTTGAGATTCAAAGCTCTTAATATTAAGGAAGGACTCCAAAAGTGAGTAGCTCCACGAATCAGTGACAGCCTTTATCAGTGATAACCACCAAAGGCAAGCCGAATTTCAAGCACAAATGAAAGAAGAAGTGGCCAGGAAAGAAACCCATAGGTGGTGCCCCAACATAGAAGAAGCTGCGGGACTTGTGCAAAATTCTTTGTTATAAATGCAACAAGATGGGTCAGTTGGAAAATCATTGCACAAACCCTCCTAGCAATCCAACCTATTACAATTGTAATAAGCAAGGACATATGAAGAATGAGTGCCCTTTCCCAAAGAAGGGTCATAAGGAGAGGCTTTTGCTATTGAGGAGATATCATCCACTTCTTCGTGACAAAAGGGGAAGTAGGTGTTGTAAGGTTCGTTATCCATCGATGATCTTCCTATTAGGATATTATTCGATACCGGAGCTTCCCACAGTTTTATTTTAGTTGATCTCGTTGATAGACTTAACCTTAAAGCTATTCTTTTGAGTAATCCCCTTTGTGTGTCGAACCTTATTATGGGTTCGGCAAATATGGACACTATGTATTTACATGTACCTATATCTTATCAAAATTATTCCTTTTCCTTTGATTTGGTTATTCTTGGGTTCATGGGTTTTGGAGTGATGTTGGGGTTTGATTGGTTATCTAAGTTTAGAGCAATCTTGGACTGTGATTGTAGGATTGTAAGAGTTAGAGATACCAGAGATGTTGGTGTAGATATATTTTACGAGGAGCCTAACAAGTTGATGAGTATCTGGATTCATTTGAAGCAGTTAAGGGAGAGCATAAGGATAAACCTGTTGTTCGGGATTTCAAGGAATTTTCTATAAAGTGCAAGGTTTACCTCCCCACGTGAAGTAGAGTTCCGAATTGATCTAATTGTACGAACCAGGCCTACGTTCAAACTCCACGAAGGTTGTCTCCAAAAGAAAGTAGAGAGTTAGAAAGCATGACCTATGACTTGCTACGGAAGGGATTAATAAGACGAGCACTTTCCGTTGAGGATCATCGATCGTCTTTGTTGCCAAGGTGAATGGTTCTTTAAGATTGTTTGTAGACTACCGAGAGTTGAATAAAAGGACTATCGAGAATAAATACCCTTTACCAAGAATTGACGACATATTTGGTCAACTCCACGATGCTCGGATGTTTTCCCAATTAGATCTTGCCATCAATTTTAACCAATTAAGGGTAGCAGAGGAGAGTGTATCCATAACAGCTTTTAGGACTCCATATAGTTGCTACGAGTGTTAGTTATGCCATTTGGACTGACTAATTCACCTGCTTTCTTTGTGGACTTAATGGATCGAGTGTTCCAAGACATTCTTAATAAATTTGTCCTCATCTTTATTGATGACATTCTTGTTTATTTGAAGATGGAAGGGAAGCATAAGTATAATCTCCGAGTTGTACTCGATACCTTAAGGAGTCATATGTTAAAGGCTAAGTTTGTTAACTACCACTTTTAGAAAACCAAAGCTAGGTTTCTAGGGCATGTTGTTTCGACATAAGGCATATCAGTAGACCCAGCTAAATAGTTGCAATTCAAGACTAGAGGAAGCCCAAGAGCGATGAAAGTTAGACTTTTCTTTATATTGATAGGTTTTTACCGTAGGTTCACCAAAAATTTCTCGAAGATTACTTCTCATCTGATGAAATTAACAAAGAAAGATGTTAAGTTCGTATGGACGACTAAGTGTGATCAAACATCCAAGGAATTGAAGGAGAAGTTGACCAACGCTCCTATTTTGGCCATTCTAGATGCGAGCGGAGGTTTAACATTATATACGGATGCTTGTAATTCTGGTTTGGGAGCAGTTCTGATAGAGCATGGGAAGGTTATTGTCCATGCGTGTCGACAGTTGAAGCCATATGAGAAAAATTACTCTATGCATGATTTGGAGCTTTTGGTTGTTGTCTTCGCACTAAAGATATGGATGCATTATCTTCTGGGTGAACGGACCACAACTCCTTAAAATATCTCTTCACGTAGAAAGATTTGAATTTGGGGCACCGGAGATGGCTGGAGTTTCTTGCTTCTTATGATTTGGAAATTTTATACACCCTGGGAAAGCAAATGCTGTTGTAGATGCGTTGAGTAGGAATGTTGGATGGTTCCTAACTTAGAAGTCAAGGCAATATTGATGGAGAGGATTAAATCTTGTCAAGAAGATGATCCTATTTTAGCTCAATTCAATAAGGATGTTTAAGAAGGTACTGTTTCTAGTTTCAAGATTGATCGTCGAGGCATATTGAGAATGAACGGGCACATCTGTATTTCGAATGTTAAAGGTCTTAGAAGAGAATTGTTGGCTGAGTGTCACTATTCAAGGTTATCTTTCTATTTAGGAGTGACCAAGATGTTCAAGGAATTGAAGAGAGTATTCTGGTGAAAGGGGATGAAGCAAGATGTTTCAATCTTTATAAGTCAGTGCAAACTGCCAATAAGTTAAGAACGATCAGCAGAAGTTACCTAGACTACATCAGCCGCTTGAGATTCCAAAGTGGAAGTGGGAACATATTCTATGGACTATATTAATGGACTTCCTAGGTCAAGAAGAGGGAATGAAGGTATTTAGTCTATCATCGATTGGCTGACCAGGAATGCTCATTACATTCTGGTTAAGTCGAGTAGGACTGCTGAGAGTCTGGCAAGTTTGTATGTGAAAGAGATTGCGAGGATTCATGGTATTCCTTGTAGTACTGTAGGTGAGTGTGACCCGATATTCACTGCAGGTTCTAGGAAGGACTGCAGATTGCCCTAGGACCAACCTAAGTTTGAGTACCACTTACCATCCATAAATAGATGGGTAGATAGAGAGAGTGAATCAGATCTTGGAAGATTTGTTGCGAGCATGCGTTCTCGACTTTGGAGGTTCTAGGGAAGATTGTTTACCCTTGGTCGAGTTCACTTACAACAATTGCTATCGGGCAAGTATTGGCATGGCCCCTTTCGAGGCTCTATATGGTCGTCCGTGTTATTCTCCTTCATGTTGGGTGGAGTTAACAAAAGAATTATTTCTTAGGCCCGACATGATCTTAGAAGCCAGTTAGAAGGTAGTTGATATTAGAACAAAGATGAAGGAAGCATAAGATCAATAGAAGTGTTATGCAGGTCGAAGGCGCATCTTGAGTTCTCTGTAGGAGATTCTATGTTTGTGAAGGTTTCTCCGTTGAAGTGTGTTGTTTGGTTTGGGAAATCAGGGAACCTAGCCCCTCGATTTATTGGCCTTTTTCCTATGGACCGGACTGTTGGCTTTCTTATGTTGTGAAGTTACCAGGTAGACTATCGGACGTGCACAATGTATTTCACGTATCTCATTTACGTAAGTATGCACATGACCCTTTGATGATAGTAGAACCGGCATAACAAGTTGATTTGGAAATTCATCCTTACCTAACCATTCTTAAGCAACCTATTCATATCATCGCTCGAGATAGAAAGTGATTAAGGATAAAGGAAGTGAATCTTGTTAAGGTGAAGTCGAGTGAGGATGATAGAGATTGTACTTGGAAAACCGAGGACTATATTAGGGATCCCTATTCCTAGTTGTTGTCATAGTTGTTTGTAAATTGTATTACCTTTAGTGTACTCACCAACTGTGGTGAACTCACTTTCTTTGTACCTATTTAATTTAATGATATGATTTGGGTTCTTTTGGTATCCTTAAATGTGTGTGATAAATTTTAGGGATGAAATTTCCTTTAAGGAAGGGAGGATGTAACGACTCAAAATTTTATTGCTTTAATTTATGAATATTTAGTTAATTCACAAATATTTAATTAATGAAATTTGAAAGCTTAAAATTTTTATTTAATGAAATTAGTAAACTTGTTTTTGAAATGCATTTATAAAAATATATATTTGGAAGAAATATCGAAAATGTGACCGAACAACGTTTTGTTAAAAGTTAACTTTGTGTTAAATAAAAGTTGTTTGAATTATTGTACACTTGTATCTTGGCATATAGAAACAATTACATGTTTTTTTAACCATTTAACTTCCTAACCAAATTAATGAAAATAGCGCTTTCTTGAAGAAAACATAGTTGTGCCTTCTTGGTGAAGCCTTGGTAGTGCCTTCTAGGAGAAGACATAAGAAGGGTTCTTATAAAAAACAATTCCCTTAAATTTTTTTCTCATTTTATCATTTCATTTCCTTACTTTTCAAAAGCTCATCTCTTTCCTTAAGCTTTTGACAATCTAATTAATGGCATTTCAGGTATTCAAATTCAAAAATCTATTCTTATTTCACTTCTTTCCTAATTAAAATTTTAAAAAAATTCTTTCTCTTCCATACATCCCCAAGAAATAAAACAAGATCTATACTCCCATAAAGCTTAGATCTAGCATCGATCGAGAGTTCGATAATAGTTTGACTTAGTCTGGTTGCTTTTGGTGGGTGAATTCTCATATTTTTAAATAAAGTTGCAACCTTTACTACATTGACGAAAATACGTGTTATTTTTTTATGTTTGTATGTGCTAAATATGTTGGATGTGTTGGCTAGTTAACCACCTTGAAAAGTTGATATCTTGATGATTAGATGGAAAGTTAAGTTCTTGTCTGCAAATGTTAATCTATATGTCATATAAGTTGCTATTTACTTTTATATATATATATATATACTCATGTGATGCTCTATGATGCTTGGATAAATAAATAACAAGTGATAAGCGTTTGCGGAAGTGTCCGTATAAAAACTATCGCTATATCGGCACTTTAGAAATAAACATCTCCTTTGGAATCTTTGGTTTAAAAACTTGTGCTTGGGTTTTTTCAAGGTTAATCGGTTACTTTGAAAAGATGATTTAAACTTAAATTAATCATTTTTATAATGATGATTTAAGGTTAACTAATTACTTTAATAACGATGATTTAAACTTAATTAATCATTTTTATAATAATGGTTTAAGGTTAACTAATTACTTTAATAATGACGATTTAAACTTTATTAGTCATTTTTATAATGGTGGTTTGTGGTTAATTAATTAATTACTTTAATAATGAAGATTTAATTTCAATTAATTATTTTAAATAATGATGATTACGATTAATTAACTTATTAAATTATGATGAGATTAAGGTTAATTAATACTTTTGGTAATGATGTTTTAAAATTAATTAATCATTTTAATAATGATTTTACGGTTAAGTGATCGTTTTAATAATGATGTGTTAAAAGTTAATAAGTCATTTCAATAATGATGATTAAAGTGAATTAATCGTTTTAAATAATGATGTTTGAAGTACTTAATCATAATTGAAGCTAATTAATTATTTTAAATAAAGATGTTTTAACTAATTAGTCATTGACTAAAGTTGATTAATCATTTTAAGCAATGATATTGAAGAAATTAATTTGTTTTTTAAAGTTAATCAACCATTTTGATAAAGTTGTTTAACGCTAGTATTTGAAATGTGAAACCTGGGCACAAGATTAGTTTTAAAAATAAAGTTTGATTTGATATAAAAAGGATAAGAAACTAATTTTCCATAATTTGATATCACTTATATGGAAATAATTTATTCATATGCTAAGAACTAACCTTCAAGGTATTGAAACCTTTCACTATCTAGGAAGTTTAAAATCTTGTCAAGGTAATGCCTAGAGGTAATACTGCCTTTACATGCTTGACTTCATTTTTAACCAAGAAATAGTACAATTTTGAAATCGACGAATAGTGGTAGAAATATGAGATTTACTATCCATATACGATCATTTTTAATTATTCACGATAGTTGATTTATTAACTATCGATTTAGTTTTCGTCTTTGAGATTTGCACCAAAAATTGGCTAAAACACCTAATAGAAATTGTGTAGAGTAATAAATAAAGAATGTTAAATGTAAACAAGGAGAATATAGCAATAAAGTAATAAGAAATAAGTAAATAACCGATACACAAAAATTTATAGTAGTTCGACGCTGTTTTCCTATATCCACTTTGAAGAGATAGCTTTATTAATCACTTTGTAAACCGAGTACAAGAGAGATAAGATAAAATCATTAGTTGTAAAAAAGTACAAAGCAATATGCAGCGTAAAGATCCCGAAAATGAAAAATGAAGATTGATTATAGAGGAAGATGGTGAAATATCTCATTGAAAATTTGGCAGAAGGCTCTCCAGATCCATAGAGGCCCATAGAAAGGATCGAATGGTCCAATTCCCAAGAAATAGGGATTAGACCAGTCCCTATTTTTGAGGATTTGGGGGCTACGATCCATATGGGAGCTTCTACATGTTTTATTATACTTAGCCTCCAAGTTTCACGCCAATTGGATTGGTAGAACTTAAGTTATTGATCGATCATTGTTGCAATGTGTTGTGTAGTCTGATTCTGGCCGATCCTTCTAAAAGGAAGAGGACCGATCCCTCTTACTTCTTCATCTTGGGGTGCAATCCCTAGGTTTGAATCCCAAGGGTCCCCTCTTCTTATTTACAAATTTTCAAGTGTACCGGACTTCAAGATTTTGAGATATCGACCATTTTCCATTGAGTTGCATTGTTGGGCAGGATACGATCCATTCTCTTTGACATGATGCCTTCTATACGATCCCTTTTATATGATCCCTTTATTAGCTGAAGTAATTTAACCATTACTTAAGCATACAAAATCCAAATGACTTGAGATTTGAATATAGCCTCGTGGTACCTTCCTTGTCACTCAGTATCGATATCACCCAATTTGGGACAAAAATTGAGGATATGTACCGATCTCCTATGAAAGGGATATGAACCGATCCCTTGTTTGGGGGAGGTACTAATCCATACTTAGAATATTATGGAGAGTCTATCTCTTGGTCTTGGTTGATCATCACTTCATATCATTGTCTTCGCTTGATCATTGAGCCTAGTAATAATCTCTCTGGGCTACCTTCCTCAATGATCGTCCAGTTTAAATTGTCCAGTCGGTCTGAATATAGCCAGGCCAAAAGGCCGAATAACGTCTTCCCCCTAAAGTATGTCTTGTTGCGTACATGACATGCTTTGAATTGATGTCAAGTTAGGATCATCGGAGAGGATCCTACTCAGTGTCTCAACTGGTCGTTATCCTTCCATTGCAGTTGAGCTACGTTATGGAGGGTCAAATTTCTCTCTGTTTACCATGACGCTTTGTCAATTTCAAATAGTATAAATTCAGTAGTGTATTCCATCGGTTGCTATCCTTGTCCTGTTCTATGGGGCTAATAAGATTTAGCTATCTGATCCAGTCTCGTTGTTGAAAGCTTCAGGTCAAAATCCAATCTCTGTCGATTTCAAAAATTGCATTTTTAGAATATACATATGCATGTTCAGGTACATGTCTTTGTCGTTAGCTCCCGGATGCGTTTGTATGCTCATGGGTTGCCGCCAATTCGTTATAGTTTAATTGCAATTTGGTTGCAATTCCTTGTTTCTATTTTTTATAATAAAACAGGGGTTGTAATAAGTTACTCAATGAGAAGGGACTTCGAATTCTACAGGGATGATGGACTCGAAGCCATCAGCAAGGGCGAATGGAGCATGGCTAGTCGTAGACTTGTGGGTGGTTCTTTATGCCCATAATGTTGATGGGAGTTCGTCGACCCACTTGCTTCTAGCCTTTTCCGAACGCTTCATCAAAATGGACTTTATGGTTTTGTCAACATCTTCCACTTGTCCATTAGATTGAGGGTGAGAAAATGCCATGCATCTTTTCTTAATATAACACTGGCGGCAGAAGTCTTTGAATTCAACACTATCGAGTTGGGTCTCGCTATCGGTCATGATTGTTCGAGGAAGACCAAAACAACAGACGATGTTTTGGATAATAAAATTGATTAATTTTCATTATGATCATGACTAAAGGTTCATCTTAAGCCTATTTGGTGAAGTAATCTACCGCTACGATGATGTATTTCACACCATCTTTAGAAATCAGCAAGAATCCAATGGTGTCAATACCCTAAGTCTCAAACGGATATGGACCGACCATTCGAGTCATTTCCATCGGCGGGGCTCTCGGAATTTTCACAAACAACTGGAACTTATCGCATCATCTAGTATAATCGACTGCATCTCGATTTACAGTTGGCTAGCAATAGCTTAGCATAGTATTTTCTTTGCCAGGGTTTGTCCTCTAGTGCGATCGTTGCATTCTCCTTCATGGACTTCTCCCAAGACTCATTTGATTTCATCATGGGTGATAAATCAAAGCAAAGGAATGGAAAAACGTTTCTATACAATAAAGCAAAGGATCTGTCATTTTTCATTCTATCCAGGAATGATCCCTCATTGCAGATCATTTTTGATAGGAGTCATCCATGGCTCTCCTATCGGCTCCATCTCAAGAACCCAACAATCTCCATCTGGTTGCTGCTTGAAGCATTTAGTACTTCAACTGGGATCAAGCCCATTTGTTTTTTCCCCTGGAACTGGCCAGCTTGGCCAGTGAGTCGGCTTTCCCATTTTGTTCTATGAGGATGTGTGTAATGGTGTAATACTCGAAGTCTATCAGTAGCTCTTGAACCTGGCCAAGATAAGGAGCAAGTTGCTGCCCCCTAGCCTGAGAATCTCCCCTGACTTTACATACTACTAACCGGGAATCAAAAAAGATTTTCAAAGTTTGCACTCCCAGTTCTTTGGCAAGTTTGTTCCCTATGATCGAGGCTTCATATTCAGCTTTGTATTTGTTAAAGGAAAGCCGAGCTTTAGGGAATAAAAGATCGTTCGTTCCTTAGAAGCGACCAATACAACTTCGATGCTAGAACACCGATCATTGGATGCTCCATTCATGTACATTTTCCATCGGTTGGTCGGTTTTCCACTACTCTCCAAAGAGTCGTTTGGTGTAGTGAATTCAGGTATGAAGTCCACCAATGCTTGTCCCTACATTACTCTCCGAGGGAGATAAGTGATACTAAATTAGCATAGCTTGAGATTCCATTCAAGCAACCTTCCAGATGTCTCAAGTCACTGTAGGACCTATCATAATGGAAATTCGGTGTAGACGTTGATGGGGTGAGCCTGGAAGTAAGGGCGAAGCTTTGGTGATGCAATCAACATGCAGTACGTGAGCTTCTCTAGATTCAGGTAATTTCTCTCAGAACATGTCAATTGCTTACTAACATAATATACTGGCCTTTAGATCTGGATCTAATTCTCTTCACGTAATAGTGCAACACTTATGGCATGTACCGACACCACTAAATACATGTAAAATTCTTCATGATCCAGTTGCTTGGATGGGATGGGAGGCCTCTCTAAGTGATCTACCAATCTGGAAATGCATCTATGCAATCCTAAACGCATTCAATGTTCCTTTTCCCTCTCCTAATCAAATAAAAGAAGGAATAAACTTATTGGTGGTGCTAGAGATGAATCTGCTTAAGGCGGTGACCTACCCATTGAGGCTCTATACCCACTTTACTCTTTCCGGTGCTCGGATGTTCCGAATTGCTTGAATCTTCCTGGAATTGGCTTCGACTGCACAAGAGTTGACGATGAAACCCTAAAATTTCACTGATGCCAAATGAGCATTTCAAGGGATTGAGTTTCATTCCATATGTCCTACAAACACTGGAGATCTCCACTAAGTCATCAATGTGGTTGCTTGATCGTCATGACTTCATGAGCATATCATGCACATGTACTTTCGTCGATCGCCCAATTTGTTATTTGAATAATTGGTTGGCTAGCCTTTGATAAGTAGCTTCACCGTTCTTTAGTCCAAATGGCATCACAACATAGCAATATAATCCTAGATTGGTAATGAAGCCAGTGTGCTCCTGGTCTAGGACATGCATTGGGACTGGTTCTATTTGGAGTACGCATCCGTAAATTAAAGCGGTTCATATCTAGTTGTCGAGTCTACCAGTTGATCGACCTTCGAAAGTGGAAAGCTATCTTTCGGTCACATCGTGTTTAAGTTTGAGTAGTCAATGCATGTCCACCACCATCCATTAGCTTTTCTCACAAGAACTGGATTGGATACCCATTTCTGGTAGGGGCATTACAGATATACCCATTGTTTTTGAGTTTATCCACCTCCTCTTTAAGTGCAGCAGAACTCTACGAATCCATGCCACATCGCTTTTGATTCATCAGGACATGCCCTAACTAATGTTTAATGCATGGCCTGCGATAATCGATGAGATCATACACATGTCAAAATGTGCCCAAGCGAACACGTCAAGATTCACTCGACAAAACCAACTGATTCCTTCATCATCGTTCATGTTAGCTGTGACCCAATCATTAGGACCCATGATGGGTCATCTTGGATGACCGTAATGTCGATCGTTAGCTCAACGGGTGCGGCTTTGGATTCTTTATGCTCCTTTTCTGCATCCTATCGAGTCTATAAATTTATAGAACTGAATGTGGTATTGGTGTTTGATATTGGCCTTATGTTGTGAGCTGAAAAACGCTTAAGTGTATTTTCCCAAGTAATGTGGTTAGTTTCGATCCTTCGTATTAGTGGGACTTAAGCAGTTTTTGGTTTGACATGAACATATTAGACCATATGAACTCAAAATCAAATAATGGGATGTGCCATATATGACTTGCATACATGAAATAGCATATGGCTTTGATCCTATGTTTGCCACATCGGACTTGAATAGATTAGCATATTTGTACCTATGCGGATTGTAACACATGCCCTAAATGAACTTGAATATGAATGTCAGATTCTTATAGGTGATAGTCGATCCTTAAATTTAACATAACCGTTCTGTGTAACCGTCGATGTGAAATCCTATTTGAACTATCAGCGATGATGGTCATTCCGGTCTAACTCCTGAGTTTTGCAATAACTTCCATATAGTATTGAACTATATTACACTACACAACATCGCACTAAGCTGCACTTACCATGAGGGACGTCTGAATTGGCTTTGCAAAGTCGCCTAGATGATGGGATTAGTGCTAGTCCCTTGCTAATGCAAGCCTTGGAACTTCAACACTTTGGTGGTGTATGTAAGCACGAGAACGACAGTTGGATTTGATGTTAATCCCCATGTTCAAGCATTTCTCTAATTCATAGTCAATGGCATGACAGCCAGTCAGGACGACATGTGTGACGGTTGCTCCGATCGAACTGCTGGATCTCATCATGAGGTGATAAGTCTGATAGTGAAGGGCTCTAGATGCTTTGAGTGATTATCTGTAGATAGCCAAAGATCAGGCATAGAAGCACATCGAATTAAATGTCGAGTAGGGCTTAGCCTCGTGTTGCATGCAGCTGCATAGCTGGCTCTTGCTTTTAGATTGAACCTGCTTGCGTATTTAAGTAACACTCTTTCCTTTTAATATACTCGGGATCCATTGCTCGTCGTTCAGGCTGGACTGATAGTCAGTTACCCATGAGCCTGGGCATCGATCCGATGATTCTATCTATAAGCATCCTTTTGGTCGTAGCCTTAAGTAATTGTAAATACTGGGCACGAGTCATAGTATTGTTAGCTATTGTAGTTAGTTTTTTGGACGATCGCACTTCTACTCCCGATCTTAGGTTGATAAATGTACTACATGGATGGTCGAGTCTCGTCCTCGTCATGATTATACTCCCACCTAAGCTCCAAAGACTTAGAGTTGATAGATTAATGGTCGGTTCGTATTCATCTTGATTCTTGTTCATGCCCTCCAAATCAGGGGTAAATATCGATAAGTTCATATGCATGTCACATATGTTTTGGTTTTACACTCTTTGCCGTCGAATTGTGGGATCAAATTAATTGATGGAAGGATGAGTTGCGCCTATTATGAATTGTATATTGGCCTTTTCTTCTCAGGCAAAAACTTCAATGCCCCATCGGATTTCGGGCAAGAGCCGAGTATTGGACAATCAACCACGTCTGCTTTTGATGCAGGTGTCATCATACTCTAGGCAAGGACCAAAGAATGGATAGTTAAGTCAGATCCAATCTGTGACTATTTCTTCCCCTGTCGAACCAAGGACAAGGATCAGTGTGCGATGGTTAAGTAAGATACAATTTTGGTAGAGCTATTTTCGTTTATATGTGGTAAGAAGGAGGGATCGAATATGATCCCATTTTATCCCCAAGAAAGAGGGATTAGATACAATCCCTTTTTGATTGTAGACATGGCTGATCGGTTAGATAGCGATCAGTTTTGATATCTTTAGGTTAAGGGATTAGTTAGCGGTACCTGAAGTGGACCGATCGGTTGGACTGTGAAGTGATCGGTGGTGAATGTAGGGATTGACTACATGCGATCAATGGAAGGGATAGATTCTAAATCACATGAATGAGGTATCGGATATGATCCTTTTTTGAGTGAGAAAGGGATCAACCGAAGCAAATGGGAGCGACAGATCAGAGAGTCGGGGTACGATTGTGGAATGAGACAAAGGGATCGGTCGAATGATGCTTGTGAAGGGATCAGTCATTTTAGAGTATGGAGGGATTGGTCATGGTGGAGTATGGTAGTATCGATCATTTTGGAGTATGAAGGGAATTTTGGAGTATGGAGGGATCAATTCTAGATCCCAAGAATGAGGGATCGAATATGATCCCTTTTGGAATGCAAAAGGGATCGACTGGAGGGATCGGTCGTTGCATTTGGAGTCTGAAACTTGACAACACTTGACTATATAGGGGAGGGATAGGGTATGATCCCTTCCCTTATGGGGAACTTAGCTATTTTTTGGCTCCGTTAACTGAAGTGCAAACTTCAGCATCCAATTCCAAAAACTTGCATACATGAGCGAATCTGATTCCTTCCAAATGGACATGAATACATGATCAACTCCAAACAAGAACACTAGCATCATCATTTCCTTCAACTCCACGGGAATTTGACTTAATGCCTTTAACCATGGCTATCAGCTTCCTTTAAACTTCCTTCAAATATGAGTACAATAGGAATTTTTTTGGAGATGAATCAAGATCACTTCCTCGAACTTATGCAATCCTACAATAGAATAGGGATCCAAATAAACAGAAAATCAAGTTTCTCAGTAAAAGCATCAAAATGTTTGCATCAAAATTGGCACAAAAACCCAATAAAGATTATGCAGAGTAATAAATGAGGAATTTTAAATGTAAGCAAGGGGAATATAGCAGTAAAGTAATAAGAAATAAGCAAATAACAAAAACACGGCAGTTTATAGTGGTTCGACGTTGTTTGCCTGCATCCACTTTGAAGTGATAGCTTTATTAAAAACTTTGTAAATTGTGTACATGAGGAAAGATGAAAATCCTTTGCTACAAAGGAGTACAAAGCAATAAGAAATGTAAAGATCCCAAAAATGAACAATCAAGTCTATATTTATGGAAGAAGATGACGAAATATCTCCCTAAATATTCGTTAAAAGGCTCTCCAGGACTATAGTGGCTCACATAAAGGATCGCATGGCCCAAATCCTAAGAAATAAGTATCAGGGTCGATCCATATTTTGGAGGAGTTGGAGGTTTCGATCTATATACGAGCTTCACTATGTTATATTATTCTTAGTCTCCAAGTTGATGCCAATTAGATTAGTAGAACTTGAGTTATTGATCGATCATTTTTGCAATGTGTTATGTATTCCAATTTTGGCCGATCCCTCTTCTTCATCTTGGAGTGCGATCCTTAGGTACGACTCCCTAGGGTCCCCTCTTTTTTTCCTAAAGTTTCAAGTGTATTGGATTTCTAGATTTTGAGATATCGATTGTTTTCTGTTGAATTGCGTTATTGGACTAGGTACAATCTGATCCCTTTGATATGATCCTTTTTATACGATCCCTTTCTCAGGAGAAGTAATTTGCTCATAGCATGATCATAGAAACTCCAAACGACTTGAGATTTTAAATGTATCCTCGTGGGCCTTTCCTTGTCACTCTATATCGATCTCACCCAGTTTGGAACAAAAATTGAGGATATGTACTGATCTCCTAATGGAAGGGATATGCATCGATCCTCTACCTGGGGAGGTACTAATCCATGCTTAGAATATCGTGGAAAGTCTATTTCTCGATCTCGGTTGATCATTGCTTCATATCATTACCCGTGCTTGATCTTTGAGCCTAATAATCATTTCTTTGGGTTGCCTTCCTCGATGATAGAACAGTCTAACTTGTTCACTCAGTTTGAATATAGACAAGCCAAAATGCCAGATAACATTGGGAATCATCAATTTAAAGATGATTGGTTGCTCATTTGAGCATTGTTATCATTCATCGAAAATGTCTAAACCTTGAAAGCGAGTGAGGGCCAAGATTTATAGTGGTTCGGCTAACTTCGACCTACGTCCACTCCAGAATAATCATCTTATTATATTGAAGTTACAATCCAAATTCCAAGAACAAAAATGGCAAAGTGTAGCCTAGGTAGAAGATAAAGAGAAGCCGACAGAAGACCCCTTTTTTGAAGCCATGCATGCTGTATTTGTAGTGGAAGACGTGCATGGATTGGGCTGATACTTTGACAGAAGGTTCGAGAGGCCAAGACGAGGCCACCGGGAAATTTGAAGGCCCGTTAAGGCCAAAAATAGGGATCGGTACTGATCCCTATTTTAGTTTTCAAATGGGCTGCGATCTCTCTGGCTGGTTTTCTATGGTGTTAGCTACTTTCTCCCTAAAATTTTGAACAATTTCGACTTACGATTTGTGAGATATCACATTTTCTGTAAAGTAGTACTGATTGAATTATGATTTCTGTCAATCCCTCTAGAGGGATAGGTACCGGTCTCGCCAACTTGCTCCAAATACCTTGCAATCCCTAGGGGAGCTTCTTCGTGTTGTATTATGCTTAGCTTCTAGGTTTCATGCAAATTAGACTAGTTGAACTCAAGATATGGGTTATTTCCTATATGAACGCTCTTGCATTTTGGTATATGTTGATCCCTCCTCAACTAAGCTTGCCGATCCTTTTTCTTTAATAAAGCACGTCGATCCCCTGGGCTTTACCAAATGATGCCATCCATCTAATACTACCGAGCTGCGCCGACTCCTTCGATTCATCAAACAATGTCGATCCTCATCAAGCTATACTGATCCCTACTGAGCTATGTAGATCCATGCACATATACATCGGAGCGTACCTATCCTTCCCTTGATCTAAGCTATGCCGAACCCTCCATGCCAACCCATCTCATATACCGACCCCTCCATCTTGCCAAGCTATTGGAGCATACTGATCCCTCTTGAACCAACCGTACCGATCCCTCATCTATGAGCCAGTCTATGATGATCCCTTCCATTCATTAACCCATATTACATACTTCGAACATTCTACCGTGCTTATCTACCAATTCCATTAAATCCCGGCTCTATGTAGCCATCTTTACCTAATTTCTAGGCCCTACAACTGTCGCTATGCATTCACCAACTTTGATAACCTTGAAGTCTGTTGGGTTAAATCCACCTATATACTACGTTGCCAAAAGGCGGGTTAATAGATAGTTGTAATACTTTTTGTGTAACTCTGTTAGCTCCATGTAAGGAATAACCTGATGTATTATATTATTTTTGTATTATATTTAACCACTCCAATATGATAATTTTCTATTCTAAGCTGATCTGTTCTTTTATTTTACCCTATGACAACTCGTATTTCGAATGCTTGGGCAACATCATATGAATAGCAAGGTTGTGTTAAGTGTCGTTCTCATGGGTTAGAAAGGTGGGTCATCATAGTTCATGAACACACTTACATTTTTACAAAAGTTAGACCAAAGTTCATCATCCTCTTCTCTCTTTATAATTTCCTAAGAACAAATAAATTCAAAACAACTCCAAATCTATCCAAACTCTTATAGAATCCTTATAAAAACATCTAGAAATTTAGAGCTTGGAGAATAGGTTAAGTAAAGTGGTTGGATGCACTCTTGAATAGGAGCACAACTCCCCTCCATTCAAGGATATGAGCAATTTTAATGGGATTTGGGTTTGGCTAAGAGCAAAAGCAATGAGAAGGTAGGAAGTTTGGTGTTTGCTAGGTTGAGGTAGGAAGTGGAAGCTTGTACTTGATTATTTGCTTGTTGAATGGTGATCTAACTCACCATTTGAATGAATTTGAAGTGTATATGTTGATGTTTAAATTATAGTGTATGTGATTGAATTTGTATTTCTTTATCTCTTAGTGATTCTTGCTTTGGAATGAAAATAACATATATAACTAACGGTTATGGACTTCGAAAATGCCTTGTGTCTGACATTTTATGGGACTTTTTATAAAGAGATCCTTAAGGGTTTTCACCATTATTGTGATGTATTATGTATACATTAGTTACTGTAAAAAGACAGGATGTTAAAAATATTTTTTTTCATATCAAAAATCAATCAAACATTCAATACATCGAAACTGGCCTAGTTCATAGCCTTTCATAACAGTCAACCACAGCACTTTAAAAACATTGTCATTTCTCCAAATCGCATTTTATAACTGTTATCCAACCTTTTGGCTTGTCTATATTTGGACATTTCACGAGTTAAACTTGAAGTTATCGAGGCAGAAAGCCCAGTGAGATAGTCAAGAGTCCAGAAACCAAGCACAAATAAAGTCGCAAGGCGAGTGCCAGATTAACTCAACCCAAAAATCCTCAAAGTTAGTGGTCGGTACCGATCCTACTATATGGGTGTACCAAGTCCTATTTCCATCTTAGGTGGACCTCATCTTTTTCATGTGCCCTCTTCTTGATACCAAATGTCTATTTCCAATGTTGTTTTGTTGATTCAGTGCAATTCTACATTGATCTCCACGAACGCTTGAAGCTATAGCTATGTTCTTCTACAACTCCTTCATTTCGACCCAGAAGCAAGCTAATATTGGTGCAAACAATTTTGGAATCACGAAGCTAACCATGAGGCGAGCCAAGATGAAGAGTTAGAGGTAGCCATATTGGCTATCCTATGGGTCAGTACCGACCCTAACCTTGAAGTTGTACCAACCTACACAAATTGATGAGTTGGCACATACTTTCTTGCAAGAATTAGTCTAAATCATGGATAACGGCTTAGGGATATTTTATGCGAGATATTAGGTTCCTTATCTCCATAAATAGAAAGGTAGATCTTATTTTGAGGATATTTTTGGCTCTAGTTCTTTCCTACTCCATATTTTTGCAATTTTGAAAATTCAAGTGGCGGAGTTGTACCGACCCCTAAGAACTTCTACCTCCATATCAAATATAAGCAATAAAATCATAATATGGACCTTGGCCTTTCTTTTTTGAATCATAATAAACAATTGTGTCTTGTTTATTTCTCATTATCATTTACATTTCTTCATATATTATTCCCTACACATATACTTCTGTGTATTTGTCCCATTTTTAGTTCAAGCATTTTGGTGCTTTCAGTGAGAAAAAGATTCTCAGGCTACTCAGATCCTTCATCTCCTATTTGATTTCCTATATCCAAGAAATAGATACAATTTCTTTACCTTTTAATTCTACAACACAAATTTGCAAAGATCTACTAGAAGCTTTTTGCCATGGACCTATCAAGAAGAAACAGCTTTACCAATTCCATGGCTACTACTGAAGCTGAGAATCAAAATTCTCAACAAAGAGATAAAGTTGTCCAACCTACTCAACCTAAGATTCAAACTCCAATTAACGTAGTGATCAGAATGGAGATGGATATAATGATAAAGCAGACGAAAGATAGATTGCAGGCTAACCGAAATGAAATGAATCAAACAATGTAGCAAAGCTTGAGACTGTTGAATGAGCTAACTCAAAATAACCGTAGGAGGAATAGAAGGGATTATAGTTCTTCATCTGAAAGGTCCTCATCATTTAAGCAAAGATGGAGGGACAAGAAGCAGAAGAGGACTCGGAACGCTGTTGAAATATTGTACCAAGGAAGAGGACAAGACCCAAACCTAACTTTGGGGATCAGTACCTACCCCCTCAATGGTCGGCCCTGAGCCAATGTACTGGAAGGCTTGGACTTGGCTTAAGAACGTGTTATTGGGGGTCAGAATTTGGAGAATCATGTTGCTACTAATGATATTGCTCACATAAACCAAACATGGGGGACTTCTAGATGAATGGATCTCCCAAAGGTTGGAGAACCTCGGTATCGAGAGCTAAACTAAGAGCATCGGTCGAGCCGAACACTCGGAGCCAAGCCCGATTATCGTCATTCAGTCAAACCTGTTGATCTGGATTACCTAGAGGATACGGTAAGGAGACCTGTAAGCGAAAATCATTGCAGGAGAAACGATGAATAGAGTACCTCTCCCTATCGTAATCCGTTTACTAAGAACATTCTACATGGGAGATGCCCCTAGAGATTCGCAATGCCAACTATGCCATTGTACGGAGGAACGATTGATCCTAGGTAGCACTTGATGAGATATAAATGGCATATGGATTATGCTATAGCTTTCGATGCCATGCAATGCTTCTATTTTCCGATCTTCTTAGAAGGATTAGCTACGAAGTGATTCACTCGATTTCTGCCCATGTCCATGTCATCTTTTGCTCGGTTATTGAAGAAGTTTGTAGAATAATTCTGTCTACATACTGCAAATCCGAAGCATGTGATGTCTTGGTCAAAACTCTTCCAAGCTTGTTGGAGAGTAGCTAAAGGATTTCTATAATCGATTCCAACAACCATGATAGAAGTTACAGATCCCAAGGATGGCATAGTGCTGACAGCGTTGATTAGTGGAATTCATCCCGATACAGAGTTTGAGGAATGGTTGGAAAGGAAGTCCCCATCAACGATGGATGCTTTCTATGGAAAAACCAATGAATTACGCTTGGAGGAAGCGAAGAAACATCCACGGGGGACCGGTGCTTGAAATTCGAATGAAGTGATACAAAGAAAAGTTGCTATATAGCAGTCAAGAGGAAGCTCTGGGAGCGTGGATGTGAATTTTGGTATTCAAAACAATAATCGAAAATGAAAAGATAATGTGGCTAAGAACAAGAAGCCATATAATAGGAATCGTATTTGAACTCTTAAGTAAAAAAGCTATACCGAACTGAATAACTCGATAGAAAATATCTATCCAATGACTTAGAATACTGAACCGTACAGGAAACCAACTCCAAGAGCATCAACTGAGAAGTAGAGGAAGTCAGGTGAATACTACGTGTTCCATGAAACTCACCGCCATAATACCAATGAGTACAAACTTTTGTGAGATATGATAGAAGATTTAATTCAAAAAAAGAAGTTACAATAGTATGTGAAATCCCACTGGATGGCGAGCAAGGAAACTCTAATGCCCAAGGGCTGTTTTCCAACTAGGGCAAGCCAAGCCTAGTGTTGATGCATTCAGGTGGTAGAAAAATGATTGGTGATTAATATGATCATCAGTAGGCCACACCCTACTAATAAAAGTCTAGCGAAGATGGAAAAATATGTTGGTGCTATTAAAAATGTACAGAGTGAAAGTTGCTATGCTGTTGAGGACTGGACACCGGAAAAACAACGCATAATGATGGATGATGGTATTTTTGCAGAATAGAGATGCTGATGGAGTGGAAGCTTCAATGATTGACCAACTCGTGATCACTGGCATGATTGATGCTGCTATAGTTCGGAAGGTGCTGGTTGATTATGGAAGTTCAGTCAATATCTTGCTTGGGAATGCTTATGATCAAATGATGTCGGAGTAGAAGGATTTGAAACCTTGTAAGTCTAGAATATAGGGGTTCAATGGGATGGCTATTAAGGCTATGGGATTTGTTGAATTACATGTGATGCATGGAAAGGGCAACTGTAAGCAAGTGTGAGTCGTACCTTTTTTGGTTTTGGACATTTACTTAGCTTACAATGTTTTTCTAGGCTAACCAGACTTGATGAGTTTAGAGCGGCCATCGCTCCGTAATGCTTAACTATGAAGTTCCCTATAGAGAACGGAGCGGGAATTGTGCAAGGAGAATAGGTGGTTGGCCATGAATGCTATGTCGTCGAGCTAAAAGAGGCAAGGCGAAAGCAGAAAGGAAAAAAATGTGTCGGGTACCCTATGCATTTAGGCTTTGGATGCATGGAAACTGGAGCCTGAGCCCCAACTCAGGCAGCCCACCAGTTCCACAATGACATGGATCAACGTGAAGAGCTAGAGGATGGAAGAGCCGCTCCTATCATGTTGACGACCGTTGTTTCGCTTAGCCAGGATGATCTGAATAAGATCTTAAAAGTCGGATTGTAGCTTAGTGCAATAGTGATGAAGGAGTTAGTTGGTTTTCTTCAAACAAACCTAGATGTGTTTTCCAAGACACATTCACATATGTGTGGGATCTCATCGGAGATAGTGAGCCATACATTAAATATAAGTTCTAAATGCATTCCTATGAAACAGAAATACCGCAGCCTAGGTTCGAAGAGATCTGTTGCGTTCAATGAAGAAGTGGACAAGCTGAAGGAAAATGGATTCATCCATAATGCTTTTTATCCGGCGTGGGTATCTAATCAGGTATTGGTGAGAAAATCTTGAAGATGGAACCTTGGGGATTGTGACAATCGATGGGATTTCACTCCTGAGGGCCTAGAATAGCGAGCACCTATGTACAATGCTATT
Source organism: Allium cepa (assembly GCA_030765085.1). Taxonomy (NCBI): domain Eukaryota; kingdom Viridiplantae; phylum Streptophyta; class Magnoliopsida; order Asparagales; family Amaryllidaceae; genus Allium; species Allium cepa. The sequence continues at coordinate 473,965,977 of CM060931.1, forward strand.
TCACTTAGAAATAAATTCGTAAGCAATTGGTTGGAGCCATGTAATAAAAAAGATTCTATCATTTCATATCTTTTATGAAATAAAACGGCTTTTCAAGACCAAGACTCTGTCTTTCCATTACCTAAGAGTTGTGACTAGACCGACTCAAATGAATCTGCATGTGGGTAATGCAGGTGTGCAGGTACCCAGAGTTAGGTGCCTACCAAACTTCTACGGACATGGTCGGACCCTTGAAGTCTTTCTTGGTATCCAAAGATTGATACCAACTAACTCTTGTCCTCTAATTGGGTGTAGGAGTATAAACTCAAAATGGATGTGACTTGACCGTCTGTACCCCAACTCTTATCCTTGGATTGGGGGCAGGAGTATGAACTGAATCCGAATGTGACATGACTATTCGTACACCAACTCTTGTACTCATACTAGGGGCAAAAGCATAAACTCAATGAATGTGACACGATTGTTCATTCGTTGACTCTCACTCCTGATGTAGTGGTAGGGGTATAAATCAAGTCGAAAGTGGTATGTCCTTTCACTCACTCAACCTTTGTCCTCGGATAGGGGGCAGGAGTATAAACTAAGGTGGACATGGAAAGACCATCCAACTCTTAACTCTTTGCCTGGAGTAGTCGAAGCCAAGGATCCATACCCGACGTAAGGTGGGATCTTGTATATGTAGTTTGAATCGATGCTTGGAGTTGGCCATGATTAGAAGTGTACATCGTGGATGAGGATATGTAAAGAACGATAAGTTACTTCAGATTATTGCCTGAAGTTCAGGACAATTGGATGTCGTAACCCTGGAAAAAGATACCTAAACCACTTTTCTAAGTGGTTAACTCCAACTGATGCCCAGAGTTTGGCTCTTTAACAATTACTTTACATTTGCAAGAACAATGAAAGGCTGATTAATTACAGAACGTGTTAAAGGATTTAGTGCAATAATAAAAACGAAAAGAAACAGATCGCAAGTACATTGAACGGAAGGTATATTTCTAAAGTACTTAGACAAATCCATGCAAGGAGTTAATTAAACAAAAATCTTTATTATTCACATGAAATCTGGAAAACTAAGTACAAATGTTATTGACAATAGAAACAAAAAGCTAAAGCGGAGGCTAAACCAGCATAAATCTGGCTAAAATCCAAAAGGAGTCCATGTACAAAAAACAAACCAACGCTCACTTTTTCGGTTTCATTCTCCTTTGCTTCTTCTTAGCACTTAGAGATGCATTATGAGAGCCCTCATCTTTTCTCTTTCCTCCTTTTCCCCTGTTTCCTTTACCTTTGGGTGGAGGGCTCTACGATGATCAAGCAGGCACACTTTGAGTAGTCCTAAGTGAAGGAACGGAGGTGGGAATGCTTTGTGAGGATCCTATTTGTGTGTTTTGAGCGCTCTCAATCGGAAGAATGTAAACTAGAACAAAGATAGTCAGCCCGAGCAAGGCGATACATAGAGGAGGATGGCTTCTATTTTCTTCTATTTAATCTCTGAGGAAAGGTGGATGTCTTTCGCATGTTCTCACTTGAGCTCATGTATGGTGGGACTCGATAGTGGCTTGGAGACCCCAGTAATAACAACATCTTCATCAACCTAAGTTTCCCGAGTCCTGCCAGCTCCTTCATTCAACAGAGCATCAATCATTGCTCACCAAGGCTGGGAGTATCTTCACTAGGATGGTTGGAATCATTGTTGAAGTGGCAACAGTAACCGATTCAGCTATAAAAACTTGTAGTCCCGATTGAGAGTCCTTGTTTGGAAGAGGTGCGATTCGGGGCCAACCTGAAACTTGAGAGAGATTGTTGCGTCAATCGAGGACACATCAACTTTCTTGAATATAATAGAAGTCAATAAGATACCTTCTTCATTTTGGAGTTTTGGATGGGACAGAATGCCGCTAGAGTTCCCATTAAGAATTAGAGAGAGGATGGTAGACCTATAGTTCTCAGATCTCTTAGGATAATATCCAAGATCGAAGAATGAATTCGGAATAGCTTGGGACCCAAGTGTTTGGCTCACCTACAGGATCTATTGATTTTTTGGAACTTGTTTCTTAACTTTAGAATTTTCTAGATTTTTTTGTTCGACTTGTGGAATATCTTATTGTTGTTCCTGCTGAGCTGGATTTTGTTGGGCATATGGATTTTTTCGGGCATCCATCAACAATATCACGTCCTTATCACCGTGTATACCAAGGAAACTCCTATTAGCATCGGGAAACACAGTTCTCATGACATCCTTGTCAATGTGATGCATACACCGTAGAACCTACTATGAGTGCAATTTGTGATCGAATCACCTCGGTCGAATATCAACTACGCTGAATAAATAGTGTGTAGGCTAATTGCCAGTGTACACATCTATCCGGTCCTATAATTTCCAAGAGTCATAGAATTAGGGAACTAGTTTCCCTATGAATATACTCACATTCATACATACATACATACATACATACATACATACATACATACATACATACATACATACATATATATATATAAAACCTAGGCCTTAGCCCAAGCTTAGATTTTTCCTGTAAACTGATAACTAGTTGACCACTAGTTACTGGAGCGGTAGACCGCTTGCTACTGTTAGGCTCTAATCAGCTTGTCAACGGTCGAAGTTGGTTGTTATTATTATCATTTCGCTCTATTATCTGTCAATTCCCTTTTCGGTTGCTTACCGTTCACTGTTAATTAATTACAGTAAACCCTAATCTGTGAACGTATAATCCCCAGTGTTCTCAATTTAAATATCTAACTATTTCATAATTTTATAATAGTGTTTATCATCAATTCCAGTTAACTTAGATTTAGAATCAACAGAGAGTGTTATATCAATCTATATTCAATTTAACAAAAAGAGTGGATTCAATAAAAATCTACTTTTATCCAACCAATTTTACTTCAACCAAGTTTCAAATAAAAGGAATCATTTTCATATGGGTTAAATTACTACCAAATTTCCAATCTATTAGTCTCTAGATAAACGATATTTCTGATTTAAACTAAACCAATTCTATATCAAATCAGGTATAAACCAACTTAATTACATATAAATTATTATATTATTTACGAACCCACTCACCTATGGAAAGCTATCCCTTTTTAGTTCACTTGGAATCACCTTCTCTTATTTATAGAAGTCGCCTTGATTTGATTTGATTCCTCCTTGAATCTTTTGAATTTAATTTTAGTTTTAATTTTGTAAAAAATCGATTTGGAGAGGAAGACGGTTAAATTTTTAGAGAGACGGAGGATTCTTACAACCAATATGAAATTATGGCTCTCTGTATTAGGTTAAGTTATATTTATTTGGCTTCGGATCATCATCAACTGTTAGATCAATTTGTATAAATTCCAGGTTATTCGGCCCACCATAATCGTAGTTTAAATGCTTTGACCGATCGACTGCTAGGAGTTGACCGGTCCAAATTAGGTTGTCGACTATCGAGCTTCCTTGTTTAAAATATTTCCTTTCTAATTTTATATATTTAATTACTTTTCAATTCTAGATTTTTAAACATTAATAACTTTTTCATACGAGCTCCGATGATAAAATTTTACATATGAAAATTGGCTAGAAAATTGCTACGAACGCAACAGTGCAAGCTTTGTAGCAAAATTCTAATGTTTGTAAAAAAATTCCTTTTTACTCTTATTATATTTAATTTATTTTATTAAATTTCTGGTTAATATTTACGAGGTATTACAATTTGATGAGATTTATTGAGGAAGTAAGTAGGGAAAGTTTTAAGAAGGAAACTAAAAGGTTTCTGTGTTTCCTTTAAAGCCTATTCTCTTTCATTCATTCCACTACTTTCTTTTTGACAACTTTCTCCCTCTCTCTCATCCTCTCCTATTGTGGCCAAAATTCATGGCCTCTATGGCAAAAAAGTTCCCAAAAACAAATCTAAATAAAAATAAAATAAGAGGATGGTTTATATCTCTCGATCCCTGTCAGATCCAGATCGATTCAATTGAACTAGGAGCATAAATTCATAGTTCAATGTATGACTTCTGGCTACATCCTAAGGTATTACTCTTATTTAATTTGTTTTTTCTTGTTCATATGCTTGGACTCTACTTGATTCACTTTTTCTTTTAATTTTTCATCTTGAAACTTGTAATTCAAATCCCCTTTTGTCCATATCAATTAAAAAGTATGTTTATTATATTGGTTTAATTCAAATCCACTCAATCTTTATTTGTTATATCGATTTGATTCAGATCGACTTTTTTTCTCTATCTCCATCTACTTATGTTCATTATAAATGATATAATTTAGATCATCTGTCTCCTATGTTAATTTTTCATTGTTCTCTATATTATTTAGATTAAAATGTTTTTATTATGAATTAGCATGTCCTAATTTGTCCAATTCCATTTTCTATTGTTTTGGAAATTTTTATTAAAAAATAAAAAGTTTATTCTCATTGAAAAAACCACTTTACAATTTTATATTATTTGCATACATAAATCTAAATAAACTATAGATGTCAACTATTTAAATTTTCTTTGAAAATTAATTTCTTATGTTACATGATTGATGTTTTAAATACGAACATGATGGATATTGTTTAAGAAAAAAGGAAAGTTTTTCAGCCTAGAATTCATGAGTGGACTTCGCTGTAAAATCCAAAATCTTTTTATTCTTCTCTAAATTAAAGTTTTATATAGAAATCATATATATTTTGTTTTCGCTCTAAATTAAAAGTTTGTTTTAAATTATTAACCTTAAATTAACATAGATCTATACAACTATTGTAAATTATATTCTTTACATATATAGGTTATTTGAAATCTAAAGAATTAATTGCAATATTCATGTGTGTGTATAAAGATAAATGTGCTGGTTGCATTAACTCAAATTCATGGGAAGTTTAGTGTAAAATTGTTATGTTTAATCCTTATTTCTTCCGTATTAAAACCAACTTGTTGTTATTAATTTTAGATTTCTAATCATACAAAATATTCATATATAATTTGAATATACACACACAAATATTCACATAAAATTATGTATCTTATATCAAGTATATAATTTTGATTCAAAATCTTAGGCTATAAAGGCATATGTAAAAAAAAATGTCTGTTGGATTGTAAATCCCAGCACCTACATAAGATCACATTAACTATATACACTTCTTATTTGCAGCACATGCACATCACACAATCAAATTTGTTTGATGCATTTAGTAAACCAATATTTAGTAACAAGAAAAAGGATTTCTACTAACAAAAGAAAGGATTTTATTTAAAATACTTTAGAAAGAATTTGCAATTGATTTCCACCAAAAATTCCAAAGAAAATTGCTTGAGCATCGCATTGAACATCCCTAATGCATTATGAGTTAACATGAACACCACTTTCAACATGCTTACTTAGAACAACCATCATAAAATCATGTTCTACAATATCAGTATTATCAATAAATAGAGGACTTTGCTTTTCAAATCGCTACCAACAGTTAGAGGACCAACAATATTAAATTTAGCAACAGTTCAGATAAGGCAATGGAAACAAGATAAGGGAAGCTTACACATATTGTAGAGGACGGAGAGAGGATTCTCAAAAGATGGTAGTGCAAGACTGTACAAACGAAGACCATGAAAGTTGTCAATTTCCAATGTGACCGAACGGAAAAAGTTCGACTGAAAAACTGGAATGGACTGATTGGGATCCACTCGCAATCTAGAAGGCAGCATAGGATCGGAGTATCGACGATTAATGTGTGTGGAAGAAATCGAAGTTTTTAGATCTAGATCCAAACTGTTAGATAAATGGTTAAGGGCTTTCTTCTTTTTACCATGAGGAGGGGCGAAGCAGAAACATTCTCCTTAATTAAAATTCTTTTACTTAAATTATTTGCTTAAATTTTCGGAATGTTACATTCTCCCTTCTTAAAAGGTTTTAGTTTCCCGAAATCTCCTAGAATGGAAAAATGTAACTCGTATATAAGGAAATCTATAACTGCATCCATCTACTCATCCATCAACCACTGACAATCATTGTTCTTAATTTAGATTCTAATGCAAGTATGTACATATAAGTATGGAATTGTAACATCCCTAATTTTTGATAAAATTATTCAGGAAATTTAATTATATAAATTAAATAGAATAATGATGATAAGGGGATTGAAATTTAGATAAAACATATAGGGTCGTACTTAACAATAAAATAAATGGGCTTAATTTGGTTTGTAAGCTAACTAATATACACATGGGCTATTAGTAAATAGCTGCACCTCCTCATACTCATGGCTATAAACTTTTGTAATTTCACATTCATGTTTCAGTTCTCATTTTTCTCAAATGCAAATCAAAAACCTAAATTAGAGCCGGCCATTAACAAGGAGGAATAATTCAAAAAAAAAAGCTAAAGATCAAAGCTAGGAAAGATTAATCAACAACAAATCTCAAATTCCTTATCCTATGTAAGGTGAATAATAAGTCATTCCATCTCTATTTTGTTTTATATTCATATATTTTATGATTTAAGATTAAACCCGTTTCTATGATGTTATGGATGATGATATGCTTGAGCTATATTATGTTTGATTTAAATCAATTCATTTACATATGGGGTTGCATGGTTTTATGGAAAAATCGATTATTATTGGATTTAGAATGCCATGGAAAAATTATATGTTAGGTAAAACAAGATTATAGAGATGGGTTTAATTATTCAAAATTTTCCAAGCTAGGGAGAATTTATTATGGATTTCTGAAGAAAAATATGCTATGATTGGGTTCAATTTTATTTTAATTATTTTAGGAAGAAATAGGGTCTGAAATTTTAGTATGTTAGATAAGATGATGAGATTGAATTTCTATGATTTTCGAGGATTTTTCCATATTAATTTTCTATGGGAAATAAGTAATTTTGAAAAGACTTATTTGCAATATGGGTTTTGCTTAATTGAAGGACTTAAACGTTAATTTTCCTCTGATATAGATCTGATAAATGCGGTAGTTATTTTTTAAAGTATTTAGAAAAGTTTTGTGGCAACCAATCAAGTGTTCACAAATGGGTAGGTTAGTCACAAAGCATTTACTAAACTTATCTTTAATTCAACCCTTTAAATAAAAAGTTAGTTCCACTTCTTTTGGAAGTGGCCTTCGACTCCATGCTTTTGCTTCAACTCGCTTGAAACAAATACACAAGGTATCGCTCAGTTGGTACGCAGTGAACTGGAGGAAAGGCGAAAGTTATGGTGTCGAAAGGAATACTTCTGATAGGGTCGAAACCCTATTCGATTTTCAAAAGTTAAGTATTTACTTTGTTTTGCTTAGAGCTTCGACCCAGTCAAAACAAACGTTTTCGAAAGGGGTTTATAAATAGCTTTCGAAGAAGGTTGTCATTTTGTGTTTAAAGTATAGCTTTCGAAAAGGGTTACTTTTGTTTAAGTGCTTTCGAAAGTAATGGTTTTAACCAAGTCGAAACCCAAGCGCTATATTCCCTTTTGAGTGTATTGAAGCCATCAATGCTTTCGAAGGGTTATCTCTGTTTTAACCTAAGCTAAGCCACTTCCTAAATGCTTACGAAAAAGGTTAAGGGTTTCGAAGGCAATGGGGTCGAAAGGGGGTTTCGACGCTACCCTTCGAAGTTTTAACTTAAAGGTTTTGAGCTTTCGAATGCGTGGTTCCATCACCATCTACTATGCCTTAAACAATTCTATAAAGGTTTCAAAAGAGATACTTTCGTATATAACCACTTTGACCCAAAAGATGTTTTTAAAGAGTAAAACACAAAGTTTTCAAAAGGGGCACTTTCATTAATTTCGAATCTATTTTCCTAAACACTATGAAGCAAGGTTTTGATACATTCCAAAGGTATATACTTAAATTTTTGAGAAGAAGCTTTCTATGCAATTTGAGGAGGTCATCCAGTGGTTTCGAAAGTGATGTTTTAAGGTTTAAAAACAAATAACCCACTCTCATTTTTAAAAGGAAATACCACGGCATAAATAAAGATTTTTGAGATTATTAATTCTTCATATATTCATTCACATTGTAATTAACCTATAACGGTATTTTAGGGAAGGGCAGAATAACAGTTAGGTTGACCTAGTAGTGAATATAACTTATGAAATGATAAAATCCTAACTAAAGATAATGGCATTGGCCAATAGGTTCAAAGTAAGCCCATGAAAACTATGTAAAGAGAAAGATAACTGCAGGGGCTAATAGGTTCATAGTTGGCCCATGAAAACTATGATTTGATATTGGCAACGGCCAATAGATTTATAGCTAGCGCATGAAAACTATATTCGGATTAAGATATTGACAGTAAGTCGATAGGCTCCTAGTTAGCCCATGAAAACTAGGATAATAGAAAAGATATTGGAGTTACTAATATGTTCTTACTGATCCAATCAAAACTATGAAATTGGACAGATCGTCCATAAATATTTAATAGGTTAATAGTAACCCTATAAACTATAATTGAGACGGATAGCCAGAATGAAAGGGGATAGGTGATCCAGATTTGATTTACTTGTTTTATGTATCATCGTAATGCTTTGAAATACTATGTTTTAACCATTGTGGATGCAGGAGCATAGTGTATGGTTTTATTAATGTTTTAGGATACTAGTGAAGAGAAAACCTATTCCACTAAGCAGCATGATTTTACATGATATCTAAATGGTTTGAGATGGTAGGTTATTATTCATACCAGGCTTATGTCTCACTCAATATTTTTTCCACTTAAACTCTTGAGTATTCAATTGATTTTGAGTAGGTTGAGAGTTAAGGTTTTCAGGTGTTCTTTTAGATGAATAAAGCTTCTGAAGACATGTAAGAGGCAAACATGTTATTAGAGTTCTTTTATTTCCGCTATGTTTAGTTGTAAAGGCAAACTTGGTTTATTGCCATACTATATACTTTGATCATCCAAAGGGGCATCTTCATATGTCGCATTTGGCGTATTTTGTAATATGTATATTTTATCTGAATGTGGTCAGTGCTCTGGGATTATGTAATGAATTTGACATATCTTGAAATGGAATATGGGCATTGTTTGCGGTTTTAATTTTTTTCCATATTCATGCATTCTGTGTATTAATGTATCTAACACTACTGTATTTGGTCATTGAGGATTAATAACTATGGATGACTGCATCATCCATAGCCGTTAGTTTTGGGCCTCCAATTAGGGGGATGTTACAAATTAGTATCAGGGCATAGGTTTATGAAACTTTTAAAGAAACTTAAACCTAAAAGATTTTTTAAACATAATCCAATGAATCAGACAACAAGATTGGGGTTTAGGTTAACGCTATAGCAACGTACTAGTATTTGATGTATAGTTATATATATAAGTATGTATTTCATACTCTCTTAGACTGTTCTTCTGTATCTTACTAAGGCCTGTATGCAGATTTATGAGAAAGGAGATATGGAAGCAGGAAACAGAAGAGGACATCAAGGTAGAGGAAGCACCACATCTAACGGAAATGCTCGACCCACTACCAAGAGGAACCCGAGTCGACCGGCTAGTGCTAATAATCAAAATGCCAATGTGGCGTTGGAAATTCACCAATAGATATGGGGGCAATGTATCAGTTCTTCATCAATATAATGTAAGCAGAAGTTGCTACTGGAGTGGCTGGAAATGTTAAAATATCTAATCTTGTAGCTCCAAGTAGGAATAATTATGCTAAGCTGAGTAGAGACTCCACCAGTTTGGGTGGGAAGCCATTCATGGGGACATAGGATGCTATTGAAGTAGAGAATTGGCTGTTGAATTATGAGCGTATATTTGCTGATTTGGGTTTACTGATAGGCAAAAGGGAAGGCTAGACTCTAGATAGTTATAGGGGTCAATGCTACACTGGTGGAATAGTGTTACTGCCGGAATTTCGAAAGAGCATTTTACTTGGGATGATTTTAAAAGGAGATTTGAGCGAAAATTTGTGTTTGAATTTGCTAATTTAAAGTCGATGAGGAAGTTTATGGATCTAGAGCAGGAAGAGGTCTGTTGTTGAGTATGCCACTAAGTTTGAGGAGATGTCCCGTTATGGACACAATATTATAGACACTAACATCAGAAGGAATGAGAGGTTTCTTAAGGGACTGAGGCTGGAGATTGCTAGGGAAACTCTACTACATCTCCATGATCCAAGTAATCTAGTTGTGGAGGTGGTCATTCACCTTGAAGAGTTACTTGCTGATTATGCTAAAGAGATGTTAGTGGAAACTCATGGTTCTCAGGGGAAGAAGAGAAAGTTCTTTAAGAAAAAGGGAGCCCGGAAGGGAGATACTGCAAAAAGTCCAAAGCTGAGATAGTTTGCTATAAGTGTGACAAGAAGGGTCAATTTGCGAATGAGTGCCGATTAGGAATTGGGAAGAAAGCTGCAAGTAAGAAGAATGTGAAGTTCTTTAACTACGATCAAGTTGGGCATTACAAGAATCAGTGCCCAGAGCCGGTTAACGAGGACAAAGGAAAGGTTTTTGCTATTGGACCAGCTAGGTCTACTGCATCTGATAAAGGAAAGACTATGATGGAAGGTATGTTTTTGATTCAGAGTATACTAGTTAGGGTATTTTTTTGATACTGGTGCATCACGTTCATTTATATCTCAGTGTTTTTTGATAGATTATGCTTAGAACCCACCTACCTTGTTGCTTCTTTAAGGGTTACGAATCCAATAGGAGGGTATGCAACTCTAGGGTTAAGATGGGACCAGTTAGAACATGATTTATTAGGTCACAAATTTTCATGCTGTTTGTATATAATTGATTTTGTAGATTTCGGAATCATTTTGGGTATGGATTGGTTGGGTAGGTATGAGGCTAGAATATTTTGCCAAGATAGGGAGATATCACCTGGACACTTTGAAAGTCATAAGCGAATAATATTTCCAATGGAAAATTCTCACCTGAGTGTTAGTACTTTTCTTAATGCTATGGAGATAAAGGAAGAGTTAAGTCAGGTTTGGGTAGCAAGAAAGTTTGCAGATGTCTTTGAGCCAATCACAGGACTACCACCGAAACGAGCTGTGGAGTTTAGAATAGATCTTATGCGTGGAGCTGAACTTATGAGTAGACCACCTAGCAGGATGACACCTACAGAGATGAAGGAATTGTGTGCAACTAGTGGATCTTGAAGGAAGGAACTTTATTAGGCTAAGCAGTTCGCCTTGGGGAGCGGTCGCGGTGTTTGAAGAAAGCGGACGGGTCGTTGAGAATGTGTATCGACTATCGTAAGTTGAACAAAAGGAAGATTAAAAATAAGTATCATTTGCTAAGGATAGATGATCTATTTGATTAGTTAAATGGAGCCAGAGTGTTTTCCCAGTTGGATTTGGCGACAGGTTTCCATCAGTTAATAATAAAGGAGGATAGTATTCCTTTGACAGCCTTCCGAACTAGATGTGGTTCTTATGAGTGGTTGGTGATGCCATTTGGATTAATGAATGCACCTGTTTCTTCATGGATTTGATAAACCAAGTATTCTAAGAGTACTTGGATAGGTTTATTCTAGTGTTTATACATGACATTTTAGTGTACTCTAAGGATGAAAAACAGCACGAAGTTCATCTTAGAGTGGTACTCGAGATGTTGAGACAGAATCAGCTGAAGGCGAAGTTTATAAAATGTCATTTTTGGAATAAAGAAGTTAAGTTTCTTTGTCACGTGCTTTTAGAGAAAGGCTTGTTAGTCGATCTAGATAATATCGAAGGGGTGAGTAATTCGAAGAGAGTGATGGTAATCGAGATTAGAAGTTTTCTTAAACTTGCTGGCTACAACCGGAGATTCATTAACGACTTCTCATGGATAGCAGCACCTTTGACTAAGTTAACCGGGAAGGAGATGAAGTTTGTCTGGTCCGAAAAATTTATGGAAGCATTCCTTATGTTAAAGCATTTGTTAACCAATTCGGTTTTAGTAGTTCCAGATGTAAACCAGGGGTTGGTGGTGTATATTGATGCATACGGAACTAGATTAGGAGCAATGATGATGCAGAAGGGTAAAGTTATTGCCTACGCACCCAAATGGTGTAGACCACATGAAGTGAGGTATTCTACTCATGATTTGGAGTTGGCTGCAGTGATCTTTGCATTAACGATTTGGAGACATTATCTTTTAGGGGAGAGGTTTGAGCTTTATAATGGCCATAAATCTTTACGGTATTTATTCTCTTAGAAGAAGTTGAATATGAGAAAGAAGAGAATGCTGGAGTTTTTGGCTAATAGAGTACACATTAAGAAAAGGTAATAAAGCAGCGAATGCTCTTAGCAGAAGATATTAGAATGTGGTGTTAGCTACGATGGCAGAATGGAGGGATTTAGAAGCTTTGGCCATTTATGGTTGGCAGTTAACATCGAATGCTAGTTCTAGTCATAGTACTGCCATATTTTCTAGTTTAGAAATTCAACCAATGCTGATCAAGAGGATTTCCTCTAAGCAGAAAGAGTATCTACTATTGGCTAAGAGGATTAGGAGACTCGAAGTTAAAATTGAGATCGATGATATAAAGAAGTTTAGTCTTGACTAAAGAGGGTGGCTGAGAAAGAAGGGACGTTGTGTGTTTCGAATGTGGAGGAATTGAGGAAAGAAGTTCTTGGAGAATGTCATTGGTCCAAGTTTACGATTCATCCTTGAGGAACCAAGATGTATCAAGATATGAAGAGGAGCTTCTATTGGGAAGGTATGAAGAGGATGTTGGCTTGTGGGTTAGGTAGTGTGCAAACTGCTAACGAGTGAAGGCCGAACCGTAGAAGCCGAGTGGATTGCTTCAACCTTTAGAGATTTCAGTTTGGAAATGGGACTCGATATCCATGGATTTTATTGAAGGGTTGCCAAGGTCAAATAGAGGTAATGAATGTATATGGGTTATAGTCGACAGGTTGACCAAGAGTACCCATTTAATTCCAGTAAAGTCAACTAGGATAACACCTATTTTAACTTAGTTGTTCATGAAGAACATAGTTAAATTGCTTGGAGTTCCTAGTAGTATAGTCAGTGGCAGGGATACTTTGTCCACTACTGAATTCTGGAATAGTCTATAGGAGGTATTGGGTACCAAACTTAATATGAGTACTACATATCACCCTCAGATGGATGGACAAACAGAGAGAGTCAACAAGGTACCTGGGGATTTACTGAGAGCTTATGTATTGGACTTTGGTGGATCTTGGAAAGATCACCTACATTTGGTTGAGTTTTCCTATAACAATAGTTACCAGACTATTATAGGAATGGCGCCTTTTGAAGCTTTGTATGGAAGGCCATGTAAATCACCAGCATGTTGGTTGGAGATAGGAGACAGATTAGTCTCAGGCCCAGATTTGGTTAGGGAGGCGTCAGAGAAGATTGAGTTGATCTGGAAAAGGATGAAAGAAACTCAGTCTAGACAAAAAAGTAATGCAGACAAGAGGCGCAAAGACCTAGAGTTATCAGTTGGAGATAAGGCTTTCATAATGTGTCACCAATGAAAAGTGTGCTGCGATTTGGAAAGTCAGAGAAGTTAGCCTCGAGATATGTTGGACCATTCCATATTATAGAGAGGATTGAAAAGCTCGCATACAAAGTAGAGTTGCCGAGTAGTATGGAGGGTGTCCATAATGTATTTCATGTGTCTCATCCTCACAAGTATGTGCATGATCCAAAGACTACTACTCCTGCGACAGGGTTGCAAGACTTAGTAGTATAGCCTAATTTGACTTTTGTTAGACAAGCTGTTTGAGTTGTAACGAGAGATGAGAAAAGATTGAGGAAGAAGACAGTCAGGTTTGTGAAAGTTCAGTGGAGCGACAACGAAAAGGATTGTACTTGGAAGACAAAGGAAACGATTAGAGATACTTATCCTGAACTACTTTGAGGGTATGTCTATATTAGATTTATATAGATACTTACTAGTCAGATAGGCTAGTATGTTTGTTAGGAGTTGTTACAGAGGATTGTTACGTTTATTATTTAGTCCTTATTGAATTTTGAGGACGAAATTCTTTTAAGGGGGAGCTTGTAACATCCCTACTTTTTTACAACATTATTCAGGAAATTTAATTAGCTAAATTAAATAAAATAATAATGATAAGCGGATTGAAATTTGGATACAACATATAGGGTCGTGCTTAATAATAAAATAAATGGGCTTAATTTGGTTTGTAAGCTAATTAATATACACACGAGCATGTTAGTCAATAGCCGCATCTCCTCATACTCATGGCTATACACTTTTGTAACTTCCCATTCACGATTCACTTCTCATTTTTCTCAAATGCAAATCAAAAACCAAAATTAGAGCCGGCGATTAACAAGAAGGAATAATTCAACCTAAAGCTAAGGTTCAAAGCCAGGAAGGATTAATCAACAACAAATCTCAAATTTCTTATCATATCTAAGATGAATAATAATTCATTCCATCTCTATTTTTTCCTATATTCATATATTTTCGGATTTAAGATTAAACCTGTTTTTATGATGTATGGATGATGATATGCTTGGGCTATGTTATGTCTGATTTAAATCAATTCATTTACATATGAAATTGCAAAGTTTTAGAGTAAAACCGATTGTTATTGGATTTAGAATGCCACGGAAAAATTATATGTTAGGTAAAACAGGGATTTAGAGATGGGTTTAATTTTTCATAATTTTCCAAACTAGGAAGGATTTATTATGAATTTCTAAAGGAAAATATGATATAATTGGTTGAAATTTATTTTAATTATTTCAGCAAGAAATCAGGTTTGAAATTGTAATATGTTAGATAATACGATCAAATTGAATTTCTATGATTTTTGGGGATTTTTACAAATTAATTTTCTATGGAAAATTAATTATTTTGAAAGAAGGACTTTTGCAATATGGGTTTTGCTTAATGGAAGGACTTAGACGTTAATTTTCCTCTGTTTTAGATCTAATAAATGAGGTAGTTATTTTGTAAAATATTTGAAAATTTTTGTGGCACCAATTATGTGTTTAGAATTGGGCAAGTTAGTTACAAATTATTGCTAAACTTAGCTTTAATTCAGCCTTTTAAATAAAAAGTAAGTTCCGCCTCTTTTGGAAGTGACCTTTGACTCAATGCTTTAGCTTCAACTCAGTCGAAACTAATACACAAGGCATCACTCGATTGGTACGTAGTGGATTGGACGAAAGGCAAAAGATATGGTGTCGAAAGGAATACTTCCGATAAGGTTGAAACCCTGTTTGATTTTCAAAAGTTCAGTATTTACTTTGTTTTGCTTAGAGCTTTCGACCCAGTCGAAGTGAATGTTTTTGAAAATAGTTCAAAAATATCTTTCGAAGAAGGTGTCATTTTATGTTTAAAGTATAGCTTGCAAAAGAGGTTCCTTTTGTTTAAGTGCTTTCGAAAGTAATGTTTTTGACCAAGTCGAAACCCAGCTGCTATTTTCCTTTCCGAGTGTATTGAAGCCATCAATTCTTTCAAAGGGTTATCTCTGTTTTGCCCTAAGCTAATACGCTTACTAAATGCTTTTGAAAGAGGTTGGAGGTTTCGAAGGCAATGGGGTCGAAAAGGTCCGACACTACCCTTCGAAGTTTTAACTCAATGGTTTTGAGCTTTTGAATATGTGGATCCGACACCACCTACTTTGCCCCAAACAATTCTATAATGGTTTGAAAGAGATACTTTTGTATATAACCACTTTGACCCAGAAGATGTTTTTAAGGAGTAAACCAAATGTTTTCGAAAGGGATACTTTTATTAATTTCGGAGAAATTTTCCTAATGACTATTAAGAAAGGTTTTGATACATTTGAAAGGTATATACATAGAGTTTGGAAAAGAGGTTTTCTATGCTTTCTGAGGAGGTCATCCAGTGGTTTTTAAAATGATGTTTTAAGGTTTCAAAAAAATAGCCCACTCTCATTTTCAAAAGGAAATACCAAGGCATAAATAAAGATTTTTGAGAGTATTACTTCTTCATATATTTATTCACATTGTAATTATGCCTTAACGATACTTTGGGGAAAGAAAGAATAATCAACTAGGTTGATCCAGTAGTGAATATAGCTTATGAAATGATAAAATCTTAATTAAAGAATTGGCAGGGGCCAATAGGTTCACAGTAACCCCATGAAAACTGTGTAAAGGGAAAAGATATTGTCAGGGGCCAATAGGTTCATATTCAGCCTATGAAAATTATGATTTGATATTGGTAGGGCCAATATGTTTATAGTTAGCACATGAAAACTATATCCAGATTAAGATATTAACAATTAGTCAATAGGCTCCTAGTTAGCCCATGAAAACTAGGATCATAGAAAAGATATTGGAGTTAACAATAGGTTCTTAGTGATCCCATGAAAACTATGAAATTGGACAGATAGTCCATAAATATTTAACAGGTTAATAGTAACCCTAGATACTATAATTGAGACAGATAGTCAAAATGAAAGGGGATGGGTAATCAAGATTTGATTTACTTGTTTTGCGTATAATCATATGCTTTGAAATACTATATTTTATTCATTGTGGATGCAGGAGCATAATATATGGTTTTATAAATGTTTTAGGATACTAGTGAGGGTAAAACCTGTTCCACTAAGCGGTGTGGTCTCACAAGATATCTAAATGGTTTGAGATGGTAGGTTATTATTCATAACAGGCTTATGTCTGACTCAAAGTTTTTGTTTCCCCTTAAACTCTCGGGTACTCAATTGATTTTGAGTAGGTTAAGATTTATGATTTCCCGGTGTTCTTTTAGATAAGTAAAGCTTTCGAAGACATGCAGGAGGCAAGCTGGTTATTAGAGTTCTTTTATTTCCGCTATGTTTAGTTGTAAAGGAAAACTTGTTTATTGCCATATTATATACTCTGATCATCCAATATGGCATCTTCATATGTCATTCTTGGCGTATTTTGTAATATGTATATTTTGTCAGAATGTGGTCTGCGTTCTGGGACTATTTGATGAATTTGAAATATTTTGAAATGGAATGTGGACTTTTTTGTTGTTTTAATTTTTTCCATATTCATGTGTTCTATGTATCAATGTATCTAACATTTCCTTATTTGGTTGCCAAGGATTAATAATTATGGATGACTGTTGCATCTTTAGGCGTTAGTTTTGGGCCTCCAAGTAGGGGGATGTTATAGGAATGCATATAAACTTGTACTAATGCAATGATTAGGCAGTCTCCTAATCTAGTCGACCTCCTTATGCACGAGCTTATTCATATGTCCAAAATTTATGCACCATCCTCTGTAAATATACTGGAAATTCTACATGTATACGCAACCATTTAATCATATGCAACAACCAAATGCATAACTCGAAAAATATAACAAGTGATGATGTAAGTGTATGCTAACTCAAGAATATATTTTCCCTAAGAGTGCAAAGATAAAACTAAACAAGATATCCATTAGCATCCATCATCCAAAACATGTCTTAGTGACACAATCACAACCAATCCTATCATCCAATTCTCCCTATCGAAGGGGTATACTAAGCTAGAATCTAGAAATAAGTAGTTTATGCTTATTTAACTAAAATGGAAATGTACTAGAAAAGTGTTCTGTATGGATAGCTCGAATCTTCTGCTCAAACTTCCATGTACTCTCAACTGGGTTGTCTCCCTACTAACTCTAACCAATTTAATTATTTTTTCGTAAGTTACTTTATCCATGCCCAATAATGTAGATTGGTGCATGGAAAACAAATGACTCACTTATCCACTTCGTCTTCTCTTAACTGACACGGCTCGACCTCCGTAGCTTCAATGTATAAACACTTCCGTAGACGTAACACATGAAAACATTGTGAAGTCCCACCAACCCTCCAGGAAGCTCTACTCCATTGGCTAACTTTTTTACTCTATCCAAAATCGAAAAATGCCATACAACTCTCGATGCTAACTTTTCCAAACTACCAACCCAATAATGTATCTAAATGGCAAGATGCTAACAAAGACCATGTCACCAATGCAGGCTTCTACTCCTAGTGTCTCTTGTCAGTATATGATTTCTTCCCTTCTACGGAAAGCTTTTTATTGAAGATTCAAGACGAAAATATCGGATTCTTTCTTCCACTTCCTAAGTACTCCTTAATGGATCATTTCTTCCAATTGCACTTACCATATTTTCTACTAGCATGTAACCATGACCCAAATGTACGTGCATAGGCAACCCCTACAATTCTTGCTACCAACTCAAATTAAATGATGTCGACATGCATCATACTAGATACTTGAACATAAGCATGCTCCCACCGAACTATAGCCTTAGGAAATTCTTAATGCTCATACACATTGCCTTAAATCGTCAAATATTATACCTTATCACTTCTTTTAGATACTAAGGTAGGATAGCCGAAAAGTGGATGATGTTCCCTCTAATATCTACCAATTTAGATCTTTTGCTATTCCTCCATTTACCCAAGGGAATCCAAACCTGGTTATATTCTTAAATTGTTGAAATGGCATAATTTCATAAGTACTTCGTTTCGACTTAAGATATCTCATTTTACTTTTGATTCGTTTCTCTGGTCCTTCGATAATATTTGTACCTATGTATCATGTTTATTGTTTGTCAGGATTTATCCTAATTTCTAAAAGTAAGCAAATAGTCAAATATTCTAGTAGGGTAAACTTGGTCTGTTTTCCTATTGAAACTAAATAATTAAAATCATAAGTTTAAGTGTAGTCTTAAATTAAAATTGAAATTGTAGCCTAAATTTATTTTAGCATTGAGAGTAATCCCCTAAGTGATATTCGTTCAAGTGCAGCTATTATGCAACACAAACTATGCATCCTAAATCGCTCTTTCATAACTTCCTTAAATAACAGCCTTCCTCCAATCTAAGGGATGACTAAAAAATAAATCTATTTTCCTTTCCTCCAAATCTTACTGAAAATTTCCAAATCTTATTTTATAGAAAAATCGCCTTCGCATTCTCAACGCATGCAAATATCAATACCTTTTTCTTAATAGAAACTGAATTCTTTGATTTAACCATTCCTTGCACAATCTTAACTCCAACTCCATCAAGAATATCTTTTGTGGTTTGAACTTCCAAAATTTTCCATCCCAAATGGGGACCTTTTCCCCATACGTAACTTCTCACGATCTATTCCAACTATTTTATGGTCGAGGTACTCAACATGGAATATTGCCTTGCCATTTAATATAATAGAAATAATGATCAATTATTATCTAACAGTGTACACTTAAAAACATCAACTAAGATCATCTAAAATGGACGATATCCTAGCCAACTAAACACCATATAGAACTCTTGTCACCTCATCCCCAACAACATACTTGTCGCTACTTACCAATTTATAAACATCATCGTATAACATATACTTTAAGATGACAACCTATCTCCTTTGTTACCTATACTTCACCATGTAAAAATCAACATGCATAACTTAACGGTGCTCGAAATGTCGGATCAATGCCACCGACGCACGAGTAATCCTATTTGTTTTCCTCTTCCAACGATGTTCAAACAGCTATTACTTTAGGATACTTTGGGGATTTATAATATGTAGCCAACTTAATCATCTCCAAGAATTGAGGGGAAAAGAATAGCTGTCATCTCTAAATCATGGGTTAAGCAATTCTTCTCATGAACTTTCAACTGTTGAATAGTGTAACAAACAACTCTACCCTCTTTTGTCAAAACAATGCCCAATCCTATACCGTAAGCATTGGTTTACTCACCAACCACGTTTGAGCTATCAAGGGGTACTAAAATAGGTGTACCAATCAATAATTCCTTTAGCTAACTAAAGCTTGATCATATTCCAACTTCCATGAAATATTAAATTCCTCTTATAGCTGCCAGCCAAACAGAGGAAATTTCATTGTATCTACAACATTCTTTTATAAAACTAAACACCTTGGCTTACTCTTTCTTTGCTTTGAAATATGTTTTATCGAAATCATACTTTCCAAACATTGTTGTGCAAAGATTCCAAACCATACTTTGGTAGAAAAACACAAAGTGTTGTTCACTCTTCACTATTACATTAAGTTTGATCTAGTAATCTACCCTTTTAATTCCAAAGTTGATTAAAAGGTCACTAAATCCCCATACCACTTTATACCTCCTCTCCAACTATTTCAATACTATTAAACACCATAATTAATTTAGTCCTTGCAGGCTCTGTAATCCTATTTATCTAACTACAATTCAATTATTCCCTTTTTAAGTTTAAGTGATAGTCATATCTTTAATTTACCTTTTAAATCAAAACATTTGATTTTAACATCATCTCCACAAAATTAGTAGGTTTATAAAACTGTAAAACCCTACATTTATTCTTAATAACCTTTTCCTTTTTACAAAGATAGTGACATCTTTATTAAATTTAAATAATCAAAATTGGTTAGCTTAACTTAGCAACATGTACATAAGAATTTATCTTTCTTAAATTTTTCTTTATAAATAAGAAATTCTCACTAAAGTGTATTTTTAAAGAAAAGGTGATATTTTAACTTACTATTATTCTTATCTTAAAGTATAAAAGACATTTTCAAGTGCTGACTACTTTTTCTTTATAAAAGAGGTTCAAATGCTAGGTTATACGTACTTTTCGATTTTTTTTCAAAAGTTTTATTTTAAAAGAAAAGTATGCCTCAAGGGTAAATGCTGTAATGTGCCTAAAAAAAGCTTTAAAGTAGTTATTTAAAATTTCTTTTTGTCAATTTCTTTTTTTAAATATCATACATCTATTGTTTCTAACTTTTAGAAAACACTTCCATTGCTTTATCACTTATATCGAAGTAGATAAAAGCAACCTAATTTGCACAAGCCCAATTATACCTAACAATGCTCTAAGTGCATAGGGTTTTCGTCCTTTCCAAAAATGGTTAATTTAGGTTTATCCTCCAATACAATGTCCAAAACCTATATAGAACCACTCTACTTATAAATTTAAATAAAAAGGAGTCTTTGCGACTACTATTCCACTTCAACTGGGGAGGTTTGCTCTAATTTGTGAAGTCCTTCTTTCATGTTCCCTTTTTCGCTTTATCCCATCACACTTTAATTGTATAGGTCCTAAGATACTAATCTTCTTCACTCACCCTTAAATCCATGATTTACTTACTACTGCTAGTCGGTATAGGAAACCTCTACTAGCATTTCTTTATGAGGTAAATTATAATAAATATGAAAGGTTTATTTTTCACCTCAAATATTATAATTTTAACATTTACTCTAACCCACAATTGTTTACTTATTAAAGGATAAGCCAATAACTACCTTATGAGTCAAAACGTATAGGGTGTTGTACATTAATACACATATTAGAAAACTACAAATATGCCCCCTCGGTTGGATTAGGCTCATCTTGTCTCCTCACTTGTAGATACCCGCAAAACCATACAAGGATGTTCACATTAGTAACCATAGCTGCCTCACCTAGCCATTTCTAACAAAATTACTCATTCTCACTATCCATGATTAGGAATTATTTCCAACTTTCCTATATATAGCACTGGCAAAAATAAGTGATGGCATTCGTTCTTGTTATACGTATACGTAAAATCATTCGTTCTTGTTATATGTATATGTAAAATCATTGGAGAACTTTTATCTAAACATATTTACGTCTTTCAAAAGCCCATTTTGAGAAACACTTTGAAAACTCTTTTTTTGGAAAACTTTTCAAGTACGCACTCTCAATATGCACATAGTCCTTAAGAAATTTTAAACATATGCTCTGATACCAAACGTGGCAACCCGCACCTCTCGATACACTGGTCCAAAGTCTAGGGTGACTTTCAGACTCACGTCGGTGCTAAGAAGTACGAGATGTCAGGGTTTTATAAACATTACAGAGACTAAGAATATATATGTATGATATAAGCACATTGCACCTTCAAATCTCACAATAGAAGGCAATAAAATATAAATATAGAAAATATCTATCTCAGAAAATATCTCAAACATAGTCTTACAAATAGTATGTAATCAAAGCTAGAGTTCATAAAAATACGATATATAGTCTAATAAATACTAAGTACTGAATATGATAATAGTTAAATGAAGACTAATATAAAATGACAAGTAACTCCAATGCTAGACTTGCCTCTCCACGTACTGATCTCGGCTTATCACTTGCTTCCATGTTTTCCTATGGTGGGGAAAGAAGAAAGTAAAGGAGTGGGTTAGAAAAAAGTCTGCTAAATGGGCACACTATTATTATATGGTAATCACATACAATTGATTTTAACAATACTCTATGTGATCAAGAATTCCTACAAGTATCCATGAATTGCTTGTTTCACTTACCTAAGTGGGTTAGCTCAATACACACCTACTCTAGCGCCTTGTGCAGGCTCATACATAGGGTCGATCAACTAATGGAAGCTCAAAATAACTAATGATTGGATAATAGCTACTGAAACTATCATGCTTAGAGGTTACCTATAATTCTCAACCATGGGACTAAGTTCTCCCACACTATGACTATACATATCATATCAACCATTTGACAATATTTCTCACAACTATGACTACATGTATCCAAGTTACACATCAAAGAGGAGCCCACAATGCCGACTGGTCGGGATGTCTCATCGTTTGCATCCGTGTGTGTAACGACCCGTAAAATTTTCAATAATTTAATTTCTAAATTAATAAATTTTGGTAATCTAATATGAAGAGAAAGAAATATAATTTAATCATTGAACAATGGTAATTAGAACTAATTAGTAACAATTGAAATGAAGTTCCAATGATGAAATAAGTTAAATTATTGCACTTAGTTATAAATTTGAATATAAAAAAATAAGGGTAAGTGCTGTACAAATAAATTAATTGGTATAATTAATTGGCCTACTAAATTAAAATAGGAAATCTTTAATGTCATTTATGAGAATTAATGTAGTAACAGAGGTGTGAATGTATAAATTAAATGGAAACGTAAATTTACTTATAAAGTAATAAATGGGAAAAAGGAATGGAACTAAGTAAATTAATTAATTGGTTTTAAACCTTAATTAATGTGTACAATTGACAAAATTTCACATTTAGAAATATAACATTTAATACAAATTTAAGATGTAAGTAGGGGTATATTAGTGTAATGGGATAAAACTAATATAACTAGGTATATAGAGTAAAAATGGACCTAGTATAAAGATGGAAATTAAACCAAATAAATTTATTGAAATTAATTTTAATTAATTGGAATGTAATCTATAATAAATGAATTTAATTACTATATTTATTGAAAATGGGAATTATTAATGTAATAGAAACAAACCAATGATAATTGATTCAATAACAAGATTTAGAAATCAAATATATGGATTTATTGGGAATTTAAATTTATAATTTCTAAATTAATTGAAATTGAAATTAAATGCTGTAAATTGTGAAATGTCCAAAATAAGTTAATAAGAGAATTTGTTTTAAAGGATTTTAAATTACTAAATAATCCAAAGTGACAGAAATTGGAATTAACGATAACTGAATGGAAAAGTTTTAATTTAATTTAATATTAATTTATTTAATTGACTGGAAAATACCATTTTGGCCACTGACTCGGATATCAACGAAACTAGTATCATCGGATCTGTAACGGTGAATTTTTGTAGGATTTCAAGTTTCGTAATAATCAGACTTGTCGTTTGATCGTACGGGCTTGAAACCCCTTGAAATTAAATTGAAATCAATTTGAAATAATTTAATTTTAGCATAACTTCTTCATACAATGGAATTGGACGTGAAACCTATTCAGTTGAATTTAGAATATTCAAAAACATATAATTTGAGATATAGGTTGACCCATTTACGTTTCGGAATCGAAACGGACTTTTTGGGTCATTATCGTTCAATTTTCCAAACCAAATCAAGCCCATTTGTTTCTATTGTGTTCTGCCTATATATATGTCATTATAAACCCTACCTTATTTCTTATTCCTCATTTCTATACGTACAATTCCAATGGCTCCTCCTTATTCCAATGGCTGAAAACCCTAAAACTCCTCAATCCAATTTCAATTCAAAATCCAACTTCAAAATCCAAACTCCTCGAAAAATGTCAAAATTTATATCGATCTGAAGCTCTCGATGAGCGCATCTCAGATTTGAAATTTATTTTTCGAATAGAGTCACCGTTTGACTAGAAATTTATGATCAATTCTCGACCTTCCATTTCATCGTGATCAACTACATCGGATCGTCAAATCGACGATACCATGGAGTGGAGGAGATCTTGCGGAGTTCAACAATGTGTTTGGTTTGTCGATTCAACGGTAAGATGTGGCGATTTAATTCGTTAGGGTTTCGAGATTGGGTTCGACGTCTTTGAGAGATTCGCGTATGCGACTTAATCGCATGGGGGGCCAGAGGCTTGGGGTCGACGACGGACTCATAGGGAGGCGCCAACGTGGCCCACGACGTAAGGTGGCGAAGTTTGGTCGATTGTCGATGGCGACGTGTTCTGGGTCTCATTCATGTTGCCTGCGTGTTTGGGAATGAGATGATGTGGCAGGTGTGAGTAGCTTTGATTTGTTTATTTCCAATTTAAGTTAATTTTTAAAATTTCGAATCTTCTAACCACAATAACTTTTAAATATGAGGTCCGTTTCATACGCGGCTTTCTCCGTTAGGATCCTATTGGAATTCCAGAATTTTGACGCGGGTTTGTACGAATTCTGAGACTGTTCAAATTTTGGGTTTAAATTGGATTTAAATTCAATTTAAATTCAAAAGGTGAGTGTTTTAACCCACTCACAACTTCTAAAACTTCTTATGTTTGTTAAGTTGATTTATGATATGACTAGAAATTTATTTATGACGTTTTGGCATATTTTGAATCATCATCTCAGTTTATTTGAATTTGTTTGGATAAAATAGTTATTTAATTTATTATTGAATATAACTGCTAGTAAATACCTGTTATTTATTATCTGTTCCATACTGATGTTATTGATTGAATCGGATGATGACTGTGATAAATGTTTGATGATTGATAATGGATGAATGGATGTTGTATTTTATATTGTTATAAACTACACGTTGTTATGGATTTTATTTCATTTGGGATTTGCGGTTTGAAATAATATATAACCGTATTTATATTTTAAATTACGGATTGAAATGGTAAATATCCGTATCACTTGACCATAGGATAGAAAATTATATACATACTCCATGGTCTATATATATAAATAATTTAAAATGATTTCTATGATTTTGTAAAGAAATATGTGGTTTTTGATAAATATTGATTTTAGATATTATATAAATGTTATTTCATCCTTGATTTTAAGAATGTAAAATTTGTTTTAATATAGAATAAGCTTAATAATAAGCTTTGATTTTTATTGAAGATAATATGGTTGAGTTTTTAAATTTTACTTTAATATAGAGTTTATAATGATTTATATTAATTAGGTTGGAAGATAAATTTGAAATTTATTTAAAATTAAATTTTGTTTAAGAATTAGACTCAAATAAGTTTGATGAGAAATTTATTAAACTTAAAATTTTACAAAGTATAATTTTATAACTGATTTTTGTAAGGTGGATTAAATGAATATTTCAAGTACAAATAAATTGAAGGGATATTTAGTTATTTGTATTTTGGGTTTATTTAAATGGTAATGGATTTATTTAGTAAATTATTTCAAACTAAATAATAAAAATATTGAATTTGATATATATATATATATATATGAAATTATCAAACTTAGTTTTGAGATTGTTTAATACTTAAGGTTTGAAATATATTGAATTTGAATTTGTTTATTCTATGGATAAAATCTGTTTTGGAATCGATAAAATTTGGAGTAGTTTATTTGGAAATTGAATCGTATTGAAATTTATGATTTGGGATTTGGTTAATTTAAAATTTAGAAATTCGAGTTGTTTTGGAGTTGATTTGTGAAATTGAAGAAGCTAGTATATTATATATAGTATTTTAATATTTAAACCATTTAAGGGGTGGAAGTTATGTTTCAAAGTTATGAGTTTCAAAGTATTATGATTTGAAAGTGTTATATTTCAAGTGTTTTGATTTCGAAGTGTTATAACGTTGAAAGTGCTATGATTTTTGAAAGGATATATTTGAAATAAAAATGATATTATATTGATTTGGGTTTTAATAAAAATGATATCATATTGGTTTGGTTTTTGTAATGGAAATGATATCGTATTTATATGGTTTTGAAATGGATAGTATATTCTGGTTTTAGAGTACAAATTATTTTGAAATGACCGCGGTGTAATAATAACGTTTGGTTGCTTAAGAGACCGGGATCGAAAGTTGTCATACTCTTTGCCAACTCCGAAAACCACTTTAACAACCATGTACGCTGTGGAGATTCCAGAATGAAGTAGGATGGTGGCATCATTCCTTTGACGTATATACATGAACCCGACTCCCGTGAGTTGGCATAAGGTGGCTAAAAGAGGAGCGATTCCGGGCAAGTGAGGTTGCTCTTCTTATCGGCTCCTTCGATAACATTATATTACTTTGTGATTAATTGGGGCCTTTGATTTTTAGGGTATGGCTCGAAGTGGGCGGTAGCTGCACGCTACGCATTACCACCAGTCCGGATAGTAATTGGTATATTTACCCCGGCATTTCCTAGTTGTGCCGCGTCACCTACCCTAGCGAGCCTTGTACGAGTTTGATTTGTGTCGTACCTATGGAGTATCTTCTCGTAGCCTCCCGATCAGGAGGTACGCAGGTGTTGTATAGACTATTGGCACTATTATGTATTAAGGGGAATATTAGGTCACTCCTTAACGCTATTTTAAAGTAAGTTTATTGTACCTCTAGACATTATTAGAATAGCGTATATTACTACATGTTATATAGTTTAACGGATCCTTAGGAGATGTGAATCCCGAACATCTCTTAAGTTACTGCACCACGTTTGACACTGGATAGGAGATCTCAAATCCCGTAAACATCTCTGACGTCGTTCCACTCATATTATTTACATTGATTTAACTTACATAATATCTTTTAGTTTTGACTCGAGTGTTTTGTCTTTTCAATTCGCTTGGTTCAGCCTGAGCATTTCAGGATTTTAAGACTTTATTTCTGAAGGACGAAGGCGAATATTGTATTACTATTATTTGTTATATTATTCCACTGCATCACATTATTTCGCTGCATTGTTACTTATTATTCTTTGGTATGTGTAACTCTGATTCTACTATAATCAAATGTTTTTGTAAAACAGCTTCATGAACTGTTATTTGATTAATATATTTTGTCATTCCGCTACAAGATTCTATTTTGTTTTTTTCCTTTCTCTGCTTTTTCTTATTTACCCCAATAAAAATCCGCCTTTCTGCATGGTTTGAGTCTGACATGTGTGGTTTATCGTCGATTTAAAACGTACAAAAAGGCGGGATGTTAAATTTGGTATCAAAACTTTGGTTTAGCGATAAACCTTAGCTTTGTAGGGTCCGACTCTTTATTAATAGGGTAGCAATACCTTATGAGGAGTCACTGAGAGCATATATATGAGAGGGTGTATTTGTTAGTGTTATAAAATGTTTTTATATTGTGTTAATTTGTTCCGTTTCGTATTTATAAATTCTGGTTGGTGCATAGGACGCTATGACATCAATAGTGATTTCTAAACACTTAATAGGACAGACCGACACAATATTTGTTTTGAAATATAGGTGAATGAAATAATTTTGCCTACAGTATATTTTTATATATATAAATAATATATTTTATAAATGGTATATTTGGTTGTAATATATATTTCTGTTAGGTAATGAATTTTATAAACATTGATTGAGAAATAAAATTTACAAAGAAAATGAAAAAAATTGGAAATTTAGAACTAAAGTCCCGGGGTTTTTAAAAATTTCTTTTGAATAGGAATACAATAATAACATTAGTTAGAAGTATTTTCTGATATAAATATTTCAATATGATTTGAAAGAATTGTTTTAAAGAAATTTTGAAAAGAAATAAGTTATGTACATCCCTCTCTGTCGTTTGAAAATAATTTCGGTGATGAGTGCATGCATCATCGACATTCATTTTCGAGTTTCTAAGTGGGAAGGCTACTGTAGCAGTTTTACTATAGATTTATTTTGATAAACAAATGTAAATTCCCAATTTTTTAAATATAATTGGATATATATTTTGTAAGTGTGTACATCTATCTATTATTTTAAAATGATTTGATATTTAACCCGGTATCTAGTTCTTAATTTTCCGTTAATTAATAGTTTCAATTATTGTAGTGAAATAGGATGTAACTAATTAATAATTGGAACCTCTAATTAAAATAAGAGATTAATGCTAGGTTATAAATGAAATTTTAAGAAAGTTGAAATTTGTAACCTATAAAAACAAAAGATATGATTTTTGAACATTAAATTAATTTAAATGAAATGAGATAAACTTGTATAAATTTCAAGTGGATTCTTAAAGCATATATGTAGCTTACCAAATATTAAAGGTTCTAATGTTTAATAAGAAAATGTAATATAATATTATACAAGTAAAAATTTGAAATAATGAAAGTATTCAATGAAATTCTTTAATAAATAAGAATTTGATCTGTAGATGAAAGGCTACTAAATAAATATAATCGAAAGGTAAGTATTATAAGGAAATGAAATGAACATCGAATGAATGAATGGAAATATGAAAAATTGCAAGAAATAAATGTAAAATTTAAAAGATAAATCATTATAGGAATGAAAAGGAAATCAAACAACAGATGCTATGAAATGAAATTAATAAGATTGAACTTGATCTATTGTTTGAAATTGTTGTTTATTTGGTTTATGGTTGTTTGGGCAAGGATACTTTAAAATTGTTTTGATGTAGGAATAATCTATTTAGTTTCATCTAAGAATATTGAGTAAATGGTGCATTTAGTAGTTTATTCTTCATTCTGTACAATTTAAGTTTTTGAACCTGAACAACTATTTGTTTTGAACTCATATGATGGTTGTATGTTGTGATTACAAGTGATTATTGTTGATTTGTTTGTTAGTCGTTGAAAAAACTTTAAGTATTTCATTTTATATAATTATTAACTCTTTTGGGATTATATAAGTGAAATACAGGTTATGGAAGCAATTGCTACTACTTTTGGTTTCATAATATAAGCGTTGTTTGCCTGACAAATAGGTACGTTCTTGGATTATGGTTTTATAGCGGTATTATATATATTTCTCATTGTTGGAATATATTATTTTGAGATATTGTGATATATATTGTTATATTTAATATTATATTTTCTCCCGAGCCTCTCCGTACAAAGGAGCTTTGCCGAAATTTTCCGTAAATTTTAGACTTAAGAATAATTTTGGAAAATGTTTTCCAAACATTACTAATTTGAGTATAAAATGTTTTAATGGTTGTAAAATTGGTATATTTTATTTAAAAAATTAATTTTGTAAATTTATTTGTTTATAAATAAATATTTTTGAATAAGATGTATTGTTTACCTAATTCTTTCTTCTCCCTTCTTTTGCCTTTTCGGGTACGAAAAGTTTTGAGTGGGGGAGAGCATAACGACCAGTAAAATTTTCAATAATTTAATTTGTAAATTAATAAGTTTTGGTAATTTAATATGAAGAGAAAAAAAACTTTATAATTTAATCATTGAACAATGGTAATTAGAACTAATTAGTAACAATTGAAATGAAGTTCCAATGATGAAGTAAACTGTTGCACTTAGTAA
The DNA here is from genome assembly GCA_030765085.1 of Allium cepa. Taxonomy (NCBI): domain Eukaryota; kingdom Viridiplantae; phylum Streptophyta; class Magnoliopsida; order Asparagales; family Amaryllidaceae; genus Allium; species Allium cepa. The sequence goes on from CM060931.1 coordinate 473,995,599, forward strand.
TAAATTTGAATATAAGAAAATAAGGGTAAGTGTTGTATAAATAAATGAATTGGTATAATTAATTGGCCTACTAAATTAAAATAGGAAATCTTTAATGTCATTTATGAGAATTAATGTAGTAATGGAGGTGTGAATGTGTAAATTAAATAGAAACGTAAATTTATTATAAAGTAATAAGTGGAAATAAGGAATGGAACTAAGGTAAATTAATTAATTGGTTTTAAAGCTTAATTAATGTGTACAATTGACAAGATTTCACATTAAGAAATGTAACATTTAATACAAATTTAAGATGTAAATAGGGGTATATTAGTGTAATAGGAAAAAACTAATGTAAATAGGTATATAGAGTAAAAATGGACCTGGTATAATGATGGCAATTAAATCAAATAAATTTATTAAAATTAATTTTAATTAATTGGAATGTAATCTATAATATGAATTTAATGGTAAGTAAATGAATTTAATTACTATATTTGTTGAAAACTAGGATGAAATGGGAATTATTAATGTAATAGAAACAAACAATGATAATTTTACCCACAAACTAATAATTGATTCAATAACAAGATTTAGAAATCAAATATATGGATTTATTGGGAATTTAAATTTATAATTTCTAAATTAATTGAAACTGAAATTAAATGCTGTAAATTGTGAAATTTCCAAATTAAGTTAATAAGAGAATTTGTTTCAAAGGATTTTAGATTACTAAATAATCCAAAGTGATAGAAATTGGAATTAACGATAATTGAATGGAAAAGTTTTAATTTAAAATTAATTTATTTAATTAACTGGAAAATAGCAATTTTGGCCACTGACTCAGATATTGACGAAACTAGTTTCATGGATCCGTAGCAGTGAATTTTTGTAGGATTTCAAGTTTCGTAACAATCAGACTTGTCGTTTGATCGTACGGGCTTGAAATGCCTTGAAATCGATTAAATTGAAATCAATTTGAAATAACTTGATTTAGCTTAACTTCTTCATACGATGGAATTTGGACATGAAACCTATTCAGTTGATTTTAAAATATTCAAAAACATAAAATTTGAGATATGGATTGACCCATTTACGTTCCGGAATCGAAACAGGCTTTTTGGGTCATTATCGTTCAATTTTCCAAACCAAATCAAGGCCATTTGTTTCTATTGTGTTTTGCCTATATATGTCGTTATAAACCCTAGCTTATTTCTTATTCCTCATTTCTATACGTACAATTCCAATGGCTCCTCCTCATTCCAATGGCTGAAAACCCTAAAACTCTTCAATCCAATTTCAATTCAAAATCCAACTTTAAAATCCAAACTCCTCGAATAATGTCAAAATTTATATCAATCTGAAGCTCTCGACGAGCGCATCTTAGTTTAAAATTCATTTTCCAAATAGATTCACCATTTGGCAAGAAATTTATGATCGATTCTCGGCCTTCCATTCCATCGTGATCAATTGCATCGGATCGTCAAATCGACGATACCATGGCATGGAGGAGATCTTACGGAGTTCATCGGTGTGTTTGGTTCTTCGATTCAACGGTTAGATGTGGCGAATTAATTTATTAGGGTTTCAAGATTGGGTTCAGCGGCTATGAGAGATTCGCGTACGCGACTCAGTCGCGTGGTGGGTCGGAGTCTTGGGGTCGACGGCAGACTTTGGGGGGAGGCGACGATGTGGCCCGCGACGTGCGGCGGCGAAGTATGGTCGATTGTTGATGGTGGCATGTTCTGGGTCTGGTTCGTGTTGCTTGTGTGTTTGGGAACGAGATGACGTGACGCGTGTAAGTAGCTTTGATTTGTTTGTTTCCAATTTAATTTAATTTTTAAAATTTCAAATCTTCTAACCACAATAACTTTTACATACAAGGTCTGTTTCATGCGCAGTTTTCTCCATTAGGATTGTATTGGAATTATAGACATTTTGACGCTGGTTTGGACAAATTCTGAGACTGTTCAAATTTTGGGTTTAAATTGGATTTAAATTCAATTTAAATTCAAAAGGTGAGTGTTTTAACCAACTCACAACTTCTAAAATTTCTTGTGTTTGTTAAATTGGTTTATGACGTGATTAGAAATTTATTTATGACTGTTTGGAAAATTTTGAATCATCATCTCAGTTTATTTGAATTTATTTGGAAAAAATAGTTATTTAATTTATTATTGAATATAACTGCCAGTAAATACCTGTTATTTATTATCTGTTCTATATTGATGTTATTGATTGAACTAGATGATGATTGTGATAAATGTTTGATGATTGATACTGGATGAATGGATGTTGTATTTTCATTGTATAAACTGCACGTTGTTATGGATTTTATTTCATTTGGGGTTGCGGTTTGAAATGATATATAACCGTATTTATATTCTAAATTACGGACTGAAATGACAAATATCCGTATCACTTGACCATTGGATAGAAAATTATATACAGACACCGTGGTTTATATATATAAATAATTTGAAATGATTTCTATGGTTTGTAAAGAAATATGTGGTTTTAGATAAATATTGATTTTAGATATTATATAAATGTTATTTCATCCTTGATTTTAAGCAATGTAAAATTTGTTTTAATATAGAATAAGCTTAATAATAAGTTTGATTTTTATTGAAGATAATATGGTTAAGTACTTAAATTTTACTATAATATAGAGTTTATAACGATTTAAATTAATTAAGCTTGGAAGATAAATTTGAAATTTATTTGAAATTGAATTTTATTTAAGAATTAGACTCAAAAAAGTTTGATGAGAAATTTATTAAATTTAAAATTTTACAAGATATGATTTTATAACCTGATTTTTATAAGGTGGATTAAATGAATATTTCAAGTATAAATAAACTGAAGGGATATTTTGTTATTTGTAGTATGAGTTTATTTAAATGGTAAGGGATTTAATAAGTAAATTATTTCAAACTAAATAATAAAAAAATGAATTTGATATATATATATATATGAAATTATCAAACTTAGTTTTGAAATTGTTTAATATTTAAAGTTTGAAATATATCGAATTTTAATTGGTTTATTCCGTGGATTAAATCTGTTTTGGAATCGATAAGATATGGAATAGTTTATTTGGAAACTGAATCGTATTGAAATTTATGATTTGGGATTTGGTTAAATTTAAAATTTAGAAATTTGAGTTGCTTTGGAGTTGATTTGTGAAATTAAAGAAGTTAGTTTATTATATATAGTATTTTAATATTTAAACCATTTAAGGGGCGGAAGTTATATTTCAAATTTATGAGTTTCAAAGTGTTATGATTTGAAAGTGTTATATTTCAAGTGTTTTGATTTCGAAGTGTTATAACGTTGAAAGTGCTATGATTTGTTAAAGGATATATTTGAAATAAAAATGATATTATATTGATTTGAGTTTTAATAAAAATGATATCATATGGGTTTGGTTTTTGAAATGGAAATAATATCATATTTATATGGTTTTTAAATGGATAGTATATTCTGGTTTTAGAGTACAAATTATTTTGAAATGACCGTGGTGTACGGATCGGAAGTTGTCATGCTCTCTGCGAACTTCGAAAACCACTTTAATAACCATGTATGCGGTGGAGATTCTAGAATGAAGTAGGATGGTGGTGGCGTTCCTTCGAGGTATATAGGTGGACCCGACTCTCGTGAGTCGGCATAAGGTAGCTAAAATAGGAGCGATTACGGGCCAGTGAGGTAGTTCCTCTTATCGGACACACTCCTTCGATACCATTCTATTACTTGTGATTGATTGGGGCCCTTTGATTTTTTGGGGGTATGCCTCGTGGTGGGCGGTAGCTGCACGCTAGCGTCACCATCAGTCCATATAGTAATTGATATATCTATCCTGGCATTGCCTAGTTGTGCCGTGTCACCTACCCTAGCGAGCCTTGTACAAGTTTGATTTGTGTCGTACCTATGGAGTATCTTCTCGTAGCCTCTCGATCAGGAGGTATGCAGGTGCTGTATAGACTATTCGCACTATTATGTGTTAAGGGGAATATTGGGTCACTCCTTAACGCTATTTTAAAGTAAGTTTATTTTACCTCTAGACATTATTATAATAGCGTATATTACTACAGAGTATATAGTTTAACAGATCCTTATGATATGTGAATCCCAAACATCTCTTAAGTTACTGCACTCACGTTTGACACTGGATAGGAGATGTCAAATCCCGTAAACATCTCTAACGCCATTCCACTCATATTATTTACATTGATTTAACTTACATAAGATCCTTTTGTTCCGACTCGAGTGTTTTGTATTTTCAATTCGCTCGGGTCGGCCTGAGCATTTCAAGATTTGAAGACTTTATTTATGGAGGACGAAGACGAAGATTGTATTACTATTATTTATTATATTATTCCACTGCATCAAATTGTTCCGCTGCATTGTTATTTATTATCCTTTGGTACGTGTAACTTTGATTCTGTGTTGTATAAGTATAATCAAATGTTTTGTAAAACAGCTTCACAAACTGTTATTTGATTATTATATTTTTTCATTTAGCTACAAGATTCTATTTTGTCTTTTTTCTTTCTCTGCTTTTTCTTATTTACCCTAATAATAATCCGCCATTCTGTATAGTTTGAGTCAGACATGTGTGGTTTATCGTCGATTTAAAGCATACAAAAAGGTGGGATGTTATAGTGTCCACCTCTCAATGGTAAAGAAACACCTCTTATTGCACTGCGTTGGGTCTCAAAATCAACAAAGCATCACATTTTATCACCGTGAATACCATGGAATTCCCAATAATGTCCGACCGCACACTCCATCAGGCATCATCATCACTATTGCACATCCACCATAGAACCTCATGTGAGTGCAGTTTGCAATGAAATTGCCTCCAGTCGAATAACGACCCTACTGGGTAAGTAGCATTTACCCAGTCCTGCAATGTCCTAGCGTCATCAGTATAGGAAATTAGCTTCCTTGCTCCTTCTAACACCTATAATTATATATATATATGATGTATGCTCTTGTAACTATTTTATTTATAATCTAAGCCTTAAGCTGAGGTTCAATCTACGCTTCAAAATGCAACTGGTTGAATGCCTACTCTTGGAGAGGTAGAACACTTACCGTCGACTGATCTAGTAAGTGCAATCGACCAGTCATCGTTGTTTAACTATGGATTATCATCTCCAAATTTTGTTTTTGTTCATTAACCACTATTGTCGTACTTTCGTTACAGTAAATAATTATGGTTTACGAAAATCTCTAATTTTAAACCAATGAAAAATTTTATGATCCCAATTTACAGTTCAATAGTCTAACCTAGGTTTAACTTCAACATTAACATGTTATACGAATTCATATTAGAAAAGCGGCGTATCCAAAATTACTTCCTGTTAACAAGTTTTCATTAATTTACATTCGTTATTCCATTTCAGATCTAAACAAATGGGTTCTCAATTTAATTTTAACAATCTAAACAAATATGGTATACTATAATTAACTGCATATAAATTATCTTATTAAAATAATACCCACTCACCACAAATTCAAATTATCCCCTTTGAATTGTACCTAGCATTTTCCCCATTTGCTAGCTCTCTATTTGATTAAATTTCTAATCTCTCTATTTTATTTTTATTTATTTTTGAAGAAGTTTGTGATTAGAGGAATAGATTTGATTTCGATGGAGTTTGGACATTCAGTTCTAATTTTTGTGAATTAGGGTTTGGGTAAGTATGGTATTTACAGGGGTTCAAGCTAATACTGAACATTGATCGACTACTAGAGAATATTTATTTAAATCCTAAAGCTATCTAATTTCCTTCAAAGCTAAGAAAAATACATGGTTAAATCTGGGATGTTATTCGCTCAAAACCCTAACCATTTACTGTCGACCGGTCCTAATATAGGTGTCGACCGGTGAAGCTCTATATTCATTAAATTTTCTTCCTTATTTCTTAATTAATTATTTTCTTTTTGAGAAAAATGTGTGATCCACTAGTAAAGGAGGAGAGCACACATGCAACTATATATATAACACAAAGCAAGGTGTTGCCAACATGCCTGGCAAGTAACAAGTCTATGTACTGGAATCAAAAGATAAGGACTCAAGTACCCATATAATGAGCTCCGACAAAGCCACCGTCCATTACACCCTAATATCAAGCTTAGGCATGGCCACCGCCCAATATTAAGGTGTTAGGAATACCTGAAAATCTAAAGAATAACACACAGACAAAGAACTGGGAAAACCTACACTCTCTAATAAGGAAGCTCCATGCTAATGACTCAGAAGGAATGAGGATGAGGCTGAACTGAGGCGGAACTGCTAGTGCTCCTAAAAGGAAGACTCCACTCTGAAGGTTCAGTAAAAAAGGAAGAAGCGCCTAGCTGAAAAGCGAAATCTCCATAAAAATATGCCGCTAGGATAAAGCTAAAGCTGTACTGAGAAGATAGCCACTCTGCAATTTGGAATCCTACAAACTATAGTCCTGTGAACCTGTAAAGAGAACCTATCACCCTATCTAACACCCTACCGCCCATACCTATTGCTATAGAATGACTAAGAAGATAGTTAGAAAGATACATAAAAATGTGTATAAATAAAATTTATATACATTTATATGTGAAAATGAAATAAGGGTAAAAATGCTTAAGTAAGACTAACAAGGTAGAATTAAGAAAAGAGAGAAGAAATACTAAAAAACAAATAAAATAACTAATAAATAAATTCCAATAGAAAGAAAAAGAAAAGGAACTGAAAGAACTATAAGCTAATGCAAAAAAAACTAATAAAGTAATTAAACCAAGTCATTAAATATTCTTATGAACCTTTGATCAAAATAAATTATGACACATAGTGAAGTCCACATTTGAATTTGAAAAAAATATTAAAATTACAATTTTTAATGTTAAAAATATTGTTTCCATGCTTAAATAGATTTATATTATAACTAACCTTATTAAGATACTCTTTAAATAGATTATTTTTATATTTGGGATTCAAAATCCAATTAAAACAAATTGAAGAAATTGAAAAAATTAATTTATTAATATGATCATTATTATTGAAAATTCTGTATTTTCTTTGAAACCAAATATACCACTCAATTAAGAATCTTATATTCTTTTTGAACGTAAATCTAAAAGTATTCCAATAGAATTCACAATCTGAAATTTTAGTGTGTATATTAAAATTAAAGATTTTAAGAGTATTATTTAGAATAAAATAAGTATCTATACAATCATAGTATAAATGATTAATATCTTCAAGATATATATTGCAAAAATAGCATTTACTATTATTTTGAATAGTTTTCCTCTTTAAAAATTCTATAGTGTTAAGTTTTTCGTGCGGTATTAACCACATAGGAATTTTAGATTTAGGAGGACCATTAGATTTCCAAACAAATTTAAAAGAGTTGTTATTTATACCCGAAAAATAAATAAATTTATAAAATGAATTAGAAGTATACTTCTTACTCTTACCCCGCTCCCAACTAATAATATCATTATCATTATCAATGTTATAAAGATTTAATCTAGCATAACACAAAGAAAATTATCTAGAGATAGAGCCTACAAAGAAAGTATATTTCTTAATTGATTATTTTCGATTTCAAAAAATTTAAAACATTTATAACTTCTTCATACTAGCTCTGTAACGTCCTACCTTATCGTATGCTTTAAATCGACCATAAACCACACACGTCATACTTAAACCATATAGAAGGGCGGATTGTTATGGGGTAAATAAGAATAAGCAGAGAAAGAAAAAGGAAAAAACAGAATCTTGCAACGGAACGATAAAATATAATAATCAAATATACAGTTCATGAAGCTGTTTTACAAAATATTCGATTATATTTTGTTAACCCGCCTTTTGTTAAAGCCATAAGTAGGCGGATTCAACCTAACTAACTTCACGACTATCGTGGTTGGAGTGTGATGGATTTGGTTTCGGAGGAGGAATGTTACATGGATATGTCATTTGGCCAAGAAATGGGGGGAATGCACGGCACAAGTACTTCGCTCGGTCTACACTCCTTGCTCGGCCTAAATCTCGTTCGGCATTGGATGGATCATTCTGCATCAGGGAGCGTTCGGCATATCTCACCTCACTCGGCATTGCACCTCGGTAGATCCATACCTCGGTAGATCCATACCTTGGTAGATCCATACCTCGGTAGATCCATACCTTGGTGCATCCATATCTCCATAACTCGGTAGATCCATACCTCCATACCTCGGTAGATCCATACCTCGGTATATTCATACCTCCATACCTCGGTAGGTCCATACCTCAGTAGATCCATACCTCGGTAGATCCATAGCTCGGTAGATCCATACCTCCATACCTAGGTAGATCCATACCTCGGTAGATCCATACCTCTATACCTCCACACCTCGGTAGATCCATACCTCCACACCTCGGTAGATCCATACCTCCATACCTTGGTAGCTTCACACCTCGACACCTCGATAGCTCCATACCTCGACACCTCGATACCTCGGTACCATTGATGGGCCCAAAATACTCAAGAGGCCCAACAACCTGGTTTTGCCTATAAATATAGCATGTTGGTCTCCAGATGAAGGATCTTCTTCTGCTTCTTCTTCTTCTCCTCCTCTGCTTTCTGACTTTCTATTTTCTAAGGATAAGGCTAGCCTACCACTTTGTAGCTGTAACTGATTCTCATATCAATAAGAAAGAAAACTTCTGGAGTGGACGTAGGCCAAAGTTAGCCGAACCACTATAAAATCTGTTGTTGTTTACTGCTTTCATTTTAATTTCAACTGTTCTTCATATTATTACTCTCTACACACACTCTATCTGTTATTAGTAATTGTTAATTGGTGCTTTCATTTACATTTGGGTGTTAGTGACCAATTTTGGCGCTAACATTTTGGTGCTTTCACTGAGAAGGCAAGCACTCGGGGATTTTGGAGCTAGGAAATTGGACTCTAGAAAGCAATAGCTAGGCCATCAACAAGAAAGCAAGTGACAGAAAGAAGCAATCGGGAGGGAAGTCAAGAGGCTTCCTTTGGAGCTAGAGCAGGTTAAGTATCCATCTACATCACCAGAGAGGAAATGGAAGTTATGATGAAAAGACAAGAGGAGATGATGCAAGCTCTTCTCAGGCAATTTGCACAAGATGGAAACGCAGCAGCTCAGATTCGTGGAGCTGGATCAGAAGCGCTTAACCAGCAAGCAGAGCGAATGGCTCAGTAGGGGGCAGCACCCAATCAGCAGACGGATATCAATCCGGATGGATCTAGACTTGGGGGTATACCACCATGGAATGCTGAGCCAATCCATGAAGGGATACCAGATAACGCTGTCCAACCCGACACCAACAGGAGTGCAGGAGTACGAGATGAGGAGTATGTGCCAGGATTCCCTCATCAACTTAACAAACGGTTCAGAAACACACTCGAACATGAAATCTGACATTAAAGATACTAAGCCACCGACCACGAACGGTCACAATTCGCCTCGAATGGCACTAGATCGCGAACGATCACAATTCGCCTCGAACGGCACCTGACCACGAACGGTCACAATTCGCCTCGAACGGTACTAGATCGCGAACGATCACAACTTGCCTCGAACGACACCGGACCACGAACGGTCACAATTCGCCTCGAATGGCACTAGATCGTGAATGATCACAACTCGCCTCGAACGGCACCGGACCACGAACGGTCACAATTCGCCTCGAATGGCACTAGATCGTGAATGATCACAACTCGCCTCGAACGGCACCCGACCGCGAACGGTCACAATTCGCCTCGAATGGCACTAGATCGCGAACGATCACAACTCGTCTCGAACGGCACCTGACCACAAACGGTCACAATTTGCCTCGAATGGCACCATATCTCGAACGATCACAACTCATCTCGAACGGCACCCAACCGCGAACGATCACAACTCGCCTCGAACGGCACCCGACCACGAACGATCACGACTCGTCTCGAACGGCACTAGATCGCGAATGATCACAACTCGCCTCGAACGGCACCCGACCACGAACGGTCACAGTTCGCCTCGAACGACACTAGATTGCGAACGATCACAACTCGCCTTGAACAGCACCCGACCGTGAACGGTCACGACTCGCCTCGAACAGCACTACATCGCGAACGATCACAACTCGCCTCGAGCGGCACCTGACCGCGAATCGTCATGACTCGCCTCGAACGGCACCAGATCACGAACGATCATAACTCGACCTCGAATGGTCACATACCACCCCGAATGACATACGATCCCAAACGATCGTCATTCGTGGTCAGATAAGGCTATTAATTTCTTTGCAGGTCGTTAACAGGATACGGACATCCAGCTTATTGAGCTACAAAAGACACCTTCCATTAGCAAGGCATGTTTTGGGAGGCAAAGTGTTAACCCGCCTTTTGTCAAAGCCATAAGTAGGTGGATTCAACCTAACTAACTTCACGACTATCGTGGTTGTAGTGTGATGGATTTGGTTTCGGAGGATGAAGGTTACATGGATATGTCATTTGGCCAAGAAATTGAGGGAACGCACGGCACAAGTACTTCGTTCGGTCTACACTCCTTGCTCGGCCTAAATCTCGTTCGGCATTGGATGGATCGTTCGGCATCAGGGAGCGTTCGGCATATCTTACCTCACTCGGCATTGCACCTCGGTAGATCCATACCTCGGTAGATCCATACCTCGATACCTCGGTAGATCCATACTTCCATACCTCGGTAGATTCATACCTCGGTAGATCCATACCTCCATACCTCGGTAGATCCATACCTCCATACCCCGATAGATCCATACCTCGGTAGATCCATACCTCGGTAGACCCATACCTCGGTAGATCCATACCTCCATACCTCGGTAGATCCATACCTCGGCAGCTCCATACCTCCATACCTCAGTAGATCCATACCTCGGTAGACCCATACCTCGGTAGATCCATACCTCCATACGTCAGTAGATCCATATCTCCATACCTCGGTAGATCCATACCTTGGTAGATCCATACCTCCGTACCTCCATAGATCCATACGTCGGTTGATCCATACCTCCATACCTCGGTAGATCCATACCTCTATACCTTGGTAGATCCATACCTCCATACCTTGGTAGCTCCATGCCTCGATACCTCGATAGCTCCATACCTCGATACCTCGGTACCCTCGATGGGCCCAAAATACTCAGGAGGCCCAACAACCTGGTTTTGCCTATAAATACAGCATGTGGGTCTCCAGATGGAGGATCTTCTTTGCTTCTTCTTCTTCTCCTCTGCTTTCTGACTTTCTATTTTCTAAGGCTAAGGCTAGCCTACCACTTTGTAATTGTAATTGATTCTCATATCAATAAGAAAGAAAACTTCTAGAGTGGACGTAGGCTAGAGTTAGCCGAACCACTATAAAATCTGTTGTTCTTTACTGCTTTCATTTTAATTTCAACTATTCTTCATATTATTACTCTCTACACACACTCTATCTGTTATCAGTAACTGTTAATTAGTGCTTTCATTTACATTTGGGTGTTAGTGACCAATTTTGGCGCTAACATATTTATACAATACATATCATAGTTATTAATAATGCTGCGGAATACAACTGTGTAGTGGAATAATATAATAGATAATAATAAATCTTCGTCTTCGTCCTCCAGAATACGGTCTTCTAAATCCTGAAATGCTCAGTCTGACCCATGCAAATTGAAAAGACAAAACACTCGAGTCAGAACTAAAAGATCTTATGTAAGTTAAACTAGTAAAAAAAACAAATATAAGTGGAACGGCGTCAGAGATGGTTACGAGTTTTTGACATCTCCTATCCAGTGTCAAACGTAAGTACAATAACTTAAGAGATGCGCAGTATTCACATCTCCTAAGGACCCGTTAAACTATTTACTATGTAGTAATATTTCGCTATTATAATAATGTCTATTAGTAAAATAAACGTACTTTTAAATAGCATTAAGGCTTTACATTTTCCACCTTAACACGTACTAGTCCCAGTAGTCCATCCAGTATGAGCGCATCTCCAGATTGAGAGAGTACCCTAAATACTCCACGAGCTACGGGAGAAAACCAAACTCGTATAAGGCGCGATATGGTAGGTGACACGGCACAACTAGACAATGCCAGGGTAGATATACCAATTACGCTTCCAGGCCCGTGGTAACGCGTAGCAGCTACTACCGCCCACCTCGAGCCACACCCAAATCAAAATCAAAAGTGGCCACCAAATCAATCCAAAGTCAGAGTATAATATCGAAAGGATGTGTCCGATAAAAGGTGCTACCTTCTTAACCCGTCAATCACTCCTGTTTTAGCCACCTTATGCCAACTCACGGGAGTTGGGTCCACGTATTTACCTCAAAGGAAACGCCGCCACCATCCTACTTCATTCTGGAATCTCCATCGCGTACACGGTTGTTAAAGTTGTTTTCAGAGTTGGCAGAGAGTATGACAACTTCCGATCGCGGTCTCTTCAACAAACAAACGTTATTATAACACCGCGGTCATTTTAAAATAATTATACTTCAAAACCAGAATAACATATTCATTTCAAAACCATATAAATACAATATCATTTTCGTTTTAAAAACCAAATCAATATGATATCATTTATAAAATCCAAATCAATATAATATCATTTTTATTTCAAATATATCCTTTTCCCAAAATCATAGCATTTTCAAAGTTATAAAATTTCGAAACCAAAGACTTAAAACTATAACACTTCCAAAAAGTAATACTTTGAAATTAATAACTTTGAAACATAACTTCCACGCTTACATGGATTAAATATTAAAATATTTATAAAACAAACTAGCTTCTTAAATTTCACAAATCAATTCCAAAACAACCAGAATTTCTAAATTTTAAATTTAATATATTTCAAAGCTTAAATATTCAATATTTCAAAACTAAATTTTATATATGCCAATTACTTTTACTATTATTTAGTTTTGAAATATTTGCTTCTCCAATATCCTTTAAATAAAACTTCAAATTCAATAACTGAATATTCCTCAATCTATTCACTTAAATCACCTTAAACCCGAATTAAGTTATAAAACCATATTCTTTTAAAATCTTAATTTCAATAAGTTCTAAATGGATTCTTATTAAATATAACTCTTAATTAAATAAAATCTCAAACAATTTCAAAACTATCTTCTCAACCTTGAGTTATAAAAATCAATATAAACTCTATATTAAAATGTAATTTAAGTAAATACTTATTCATATTATATTTTAATAAAATCAAACATTATTATTAAACTTATTTTATACTTTAACAAATCTTATTCATAGCTTAAACCAATAATTTAACTCTATATAAAAGAACATTTATAAAATATCCAAACCAATATCTCATAAAATCGTATATTTCTTTACAAAACCATAGAAATCATTTCTAAATATTTTTATACTTAGACCGTGGTGTCTGTATATAATTTTCTATCCTATGGTCAAGTGATACAGATGTTTATCATTTCAATCTGTAATTTAAAACATAAATACGGTTATATATCATTTCAAACCGCAATCCCGAAAAATAAAAATGCATAACAACTTGCAGTTTATAACAATATAAATAAAATATCCATTCATCCAATATCAATCATCAAACATTTATCACAATCATCATCCAATTTAAACAATAACATTAATATAGAACATATAATAATTAACAGGTAATTATTGGCAGTTTATTTGCAATAATAAATTGAATAGTTATTTAATTCAATAAATTCAATTTAACAGGAATGATGATAAAAATATTCCAAACAGCAATAAATAAATTTCTAATCACATCAAAAATTAATTTAATAAACATAAGAAATTTTAGAAGTTTTGAATGGGTAAACACTCACCATTTGAATTTAAACTGAATTTAAATCCAATTTAAACCAAAAAATTTGATAGTCTCAAAATTCGTCCAAACCCACGCCATAATGTCCGGAATTCTGATACGATCCCAACGCGAAAACCTACGCATGAAACGGACCTCGTATGCGAAAGTTACGCAAGTTAGAACGACTGAAAATTAAATTTTAAAAAAAAACAAAAGAAACTAACCCACCCAAGCTGCCACGTCATCACTCTTTCCATCTCCCTCACGTCGCAAGTTTCCAGGCACGAAACCCACTTCTGCCCTATGTCAATTCATTCATCGCGCGACCATCTTGTGTCGCGCGCTTCCAGTGCACGCCATACGCCATGCTGGCCTAGCTCCCACCCACGACGAACCACCTCGTCGCTGATCGCGGCCCCAAAATGCCACAGCCGCCACCGTCCCTAAACCCCAGGCGAAAATTTGTCGACGATCTAGCCGTCAATTCACGAAATGAAGCATACCGATGAAATCCCCATCGTCCACTCTACAAAACCCAGAAATGGTTCGTCGATCAGTCGATGTTCATCGACGCGCAATGAACGACCGAAAATGGTTCTGCGATTTCTGGCTAAACAGTGCATCGAATTGAAAAGCGCTCTTCGAGAGCTTTCCGACGATATAAAATTTGATATTGTTTGTGGAGTTTGAAATTTTGGCTTGGGATTTGATTTGGAATTTCAATTGGATCTGGAATTTTATTGTCTGCCATTGAGGAGGAGGAATAGCTAAATTGTACGTGCAGACAAATGAGAAATAGAGAGGCTAGGGTTTACAAAAGGGTATATATATGCAAAGTTGAAATAGAATGGATCGGATCGATTGGATATACGCGTTGAACGATAAAATGGCCCAAAAAGCCCATTCTGACTCCGGAACGAAATTGGTTGAAATCATATATCGAAATAGATGTTAAAAATATTTTAAACGCAATGGAAAAGGTTTCAAGTCCAAATTCCATCGTATGAAGAAGTTGTCCTAAAATCAATATTTTTCAAATTGATTTCAATTGATTTCAATTTTATCGATTTCTGGGCGTTTCAGTCCGTACGATCAAACGACAAGTCCGATCGCTACGAAACTTGAAACCCTACAATAATTCATCGTTACGGATCAGATGAAACTGGTTTCGTTGAAATCCGAGTCAGTGGCCAAAATGGTTATTTTTACACTAATTAATTAAATTGATAAATTAGCTAATTAAATCGAATTTCGAATTTCAAATCTTTAATTCATAAATTTCATTCCTTTTGATTTCTTAATCATTCACAATAATTTAAACAAGTTCAAATGTCAATTTAAAGTAGATTAATCTATAAATTTTAGTGTTAACTTCCCATTTCATTAAATTCAAAATTATAAATTAAATTTCCAATAATTCAATTTAATTTGCTTTCCATTTATTATTCTATCAATTTCATCTTATGGTATAATTATCATGATTTATATCTTAGTGCGTTAAAAATTTCCAGTTTCATCTAATTTCAACTAATGTTGTAATTAATCTCATTAAATTGCAAAATTTGATTTCCAATTCTAATAAATAGACTAAATAAATAGTGGAAATTAGGTTGAAGGGCTTCTATTTGTAGGGTAATAAGTTTTAAGGACAGCTCTTCTGAATAATTAGTTTTAAGGACAATTTACAGCATAATGATAAATTCATTTATCTTTTTAAGTTATACAGGAAAATAATAAATCATTTTATCATTATTTCTGTATAACTGAAAATGATAAGTTCTTTTATCTTTTTCCTGTAAAATGTCCTTAAAATAAATTTTTCAGAAGTAGCGTCCTTAAAACTTATTACCCTGCACAAATAAGCCCTTGAAGTAAAAATCCCAAATAAATATGTAACACGAAATAATTGATACCATTAACTTTATATTTCATTTATAACTTTATTGCTTACAACAAATGCTACCATTAGTTTCATAACACTAATTCATTCCATTTCCATTCACTATACATTATTTTATTAGTAAGTCAACATTTTAAATTATTAATTTACCATTTATATCCCATAATAAATTAATGCACACATTAATTAAGATTTTAAATCAAATTAATCATTTCATCTTGGTCCCATTCTTTTATTACATCAACTATTACTTTATGAATAAAATTAGCATTTCTTATTCATTTTGTTACATTCACAGTCTCCATTATTGTCTTAAACTTGCTAATGTAACATTAAAGTTCATTTAATTCTAATTGATTCCCCATTTTAATTTAATAGACCAATTAAACAGCTAACTTATAACAATCGTTACCATAACTTTTAACTACACATATGAATTCACTATTGACATATAAATGTTACAATTCTTGTATAATATTGATTTTATTCAATTATCATTAACTATCTATTATCTCATTATTTAATTCATATTTACATCCACTTTCGTATACTAATTTTGTAACCAAGTTAAAAAATTACATTGTTTCACTTATTGGAATTTCATCCAAGTTATTAACAATTAACTTACATTTATACTTGTGCAATTCATTCTAGTTATTTTTTCATTAATATTATTTCCAATTTTATTTCTTTCAGTATTAATTACACAATCGTATTAAATTAACAAATTATAATGTTTCCACTATTTCTTTATTGGGATTTCATTCCAATTGTCAAAAATT
Organism: Allium cepa; assembly: GCA_030765085.1. Classification (NCBI taxonomy): domain Eukaryota; kingdom Viridiplantae; phylum Streptophyta; class Magnoliopsida; order Asparagales; family Amaryllidaceae; genus Allium; species Allium cepa. The sequence goes on from CM060931.1 coordinate 474,012,094, forward strand.
AATTTTATTTACCATTGCAACATTTAATTTCTAACATTCACTCCAATATAAATTATAAGATTTTCATTTCTTTCTACATTTAATTACAAAATCTTATTATTTTAACCAATTTTAATCATCGAAATTTACGGATCGTTACACTCTCCCCAACTCAAAACTTTTCGTCCCCGAAAAGCAAAAAGTAAGGAAAAGAAGAATTAAGAAATCAATATATCTTACTTAAATTTAAAATTTAAAAACAAATAAATTTACAAAATTAATTAATTTACAAAATTAATTAATTTAAATAAAATATACCAATTTATAACCATTAGATCTTTTTATACTTAAATTAATAAAGTATGGAAAACATTTTCAGAATTTTCTAAGTCCAAAATTTACGGAAAATTTCAGCAGTCTCCTTCGTACGGAGAGGCTCGGGAGAAAATATAATATCAAATATAACAATATACAACATATATTTTCCAGAATAATATATCCCAACATGGGAAAAACAATATAATAACGCTATAATGTTGAGACTTGGTTTTGATTCATGACATAGAGCTTTCATCTACAACGCATAAATTTGACGACTGCTAATACAAGAGAATATATACTACAAGGAGACGAGACTTCAAAATGGTGCATCAATTTTATATTTTAATTGTTTGAGTACTAGATCAATATTGTTAAAATCTATCCTCGGCTAAAAGTATATATATTAGGTTATATAAGCATATAATTAATAAAAGTTTAAAAGTAATATATATACAAAACTGTGCATATTGCACAAATTATACCAGGTCAGTCGACTGACCCTGTAGGCCCAGTCGACTAACACTGGGTAAAATGTGTAACATGCACAGTGTGCGAATATTTTGAATTTGAATTTTTAAATTCGCTTGAATATTCAGTAGACTGAACCTGTAGTCCAGTCGACTGAATTTCTACAACAGCAATATTTTTGAATAGACACAACTTTTGTGAAGGGTTGCGAACATTCAACGAATGGATTCAGGTGGAACACTTCGATCGAAACTCTTCACTACAAGTTGTAGCTTTCTAATACTTATAAATACAAACTCCAAACCCATTTCAATTCACCGAATTACAATCGATTTCTCTTATTCTCTGATCTAACTTTCTGAAATCTATTTGCAATCATATTCTCGATTATTCTGCATAAAAGCAATTTAAACCTTTCTATTCTTCATATACTTCAAATTTAAACATTTATACTCAAGAAGAAGATTATAGGAAGGGTGTACTATAAGTGACAAATTCGTGTTATCAGAACACATCAGTTAAACTATTTTCTGTAAATTGTTAAAGTCCTATTCTACTGCTCAGGCTAGTAAAGTCCTCTTCGGCTGTTGAGGCGAAATCTTGTTCTGCTGCTCAGGTCCCTGTTCGGCTGCTCATGGGTGTATAGACCTATTCCTCTGGGTTAAGTGAGGGTTGTTGTTTAGTGAAATTCCAAAAGGAGTTTTGGTCTGGACATAGGACGGTGCTCCGAACCAATATAAAAATATCTTGTGTCATTTTACTATGCTGCTTTTATATTTCTCACTATTTACAATATTAATATCATCACTATACTTTGTATTATCATATATCCATATTACACGATCCACACTACACTTTCAATTGGTATCAGAGCAAGGTTATCTGATAACCGTTACACAGTTATTTGATATCCTGTTAATATGGAAAACAACACCAACACTGTCACTAACACTAGTTTTATTGAAGGTCAATCCACTGCACGACCTCCACTTTTTTAATGGTTTGAACTATAATTATTGGTCTACCTGTATGAGAATCTATATGCAATCAAATAGTTTTGAACGTGAAATATCACACAGAATGAATACACTCTTCCTACTGGAGAATATTCCACTTGGTCAAACACACAAAAATTAGATGCTACTGCCAATGCTAAAGCTATGAACATGTTATTTTGTGCACTAGATAGTAATGAATTTAATCATGTTAGCATGTGTCAAACTACTTATGAAATACGGAGAACACTTAAAATCGCTCATGATGGAACTAAAAAAGTTAAACAAAGAAAAATTTCCGTGCTCAAAAATCAATTTCAAAACTTTAGAATGAAACAAGATGAAACCATAAATGATATGTACTCTAGATTTTAAGATATCTATCATTCACTATTAGGTATAGGAGAAAAGTACACTGATTTTGATATTATATAAAAAATTCTAAACTCTTTAACGGATGAATGGGAAAGAAAAGTCTTGGCTATTGAAGAAGCTAATGACCTCTCTACCATAAAACCTGAAGAGTTAATCGAAAATCTAATGTCCTATGAAGTGAATTTGTGGGCTAAAAGAGTTCAGGCTCAAGATAAAAAGATATAGCATTTCACGCAGAACAAGAAGAATCAGATTCAGACAAAGATGATTTAGCCTTGCCAAGAACTTCAAGAAATTTTTGAAATACAAAAAAGGAAATAGAAGCAATGGGAAGAGAAATTCAAATAGCAATAAACCATCGTCTTTATCAATTATGGAATGTTATAACTGTCACAAAAAGGGGCACATGCAGAAAGATTGTCCAGATCAAAAGAAAGAACATCGAAATAAAAGGAAGGACAAATTCAAAAGAAAAGCTTTTTCAGTCACTTGGGATGATTCAGATTCCTCATCATCTTCTTCAGGAAGTGAAAGTGAAAGCGATAATGAACAAGCTAACGTATGTTTTATGGCTAAAGCTAATGAGCTTAGTGATTTTACTTTTGATGATATGATAGGAATAAATTCTGAATTATTAGACACTTCAAAAAGTCTTAAAAAGAAATATAAAGAAGGTGTAGAAAATCAGAAAAAGGCTGAATCCAAAAGAGATATGCTCAAAGATGAGAAGAAAATATTGGAAGAAGAACTTGAGAAAACTCAAGAATCTCTCTCTAATGTTAATTCTCAACTTATATCATTAAGTCAAGAAATTGAAACTCAAAAAGAAAAGAATGATATTCTTGTTTCTGAGAATCATGTTTTAAAAACTAATATTAAAATGGTAGAACTAGAAAATTCAAGTCTAAAGACTAAACTATATGGAATAACGAAGAATGTTTCCAATTTTAATAAAAGTAGAGAAAATTTATCTAGAATTATTAAGAATTCACAATCTGTTAATAATAAATATGGTTTAAGATATAAGAAGGTAGTTAAAAATAGACCTAATAAATCTAATAAAGTATACATGTCTTTAAATAGACCTAAAACCATAAGTATATGGATAGCTAAAACCAATAACAAACTAATAAGAAAGAAATATATTAGTTCATTAATAGACGATGTACATAATAACAAAAATTATATTTATTAAAGGGATACTAAACCCTCCTGGGTTCGGTTTCCTAAGATCTAACTCTTAGGACCCTATTAAAAAGTGGGTATCAACGATAATCTCATATTTTTTTGCAGGTCCCACTCAAGGAAAGAGAAAAATGGATACTCGATAGTGGTTGCTCAAAACATATGACAGGAGATAAGGACATGTTGATAAATATTACATACTCAAATGGAGGTTCTTTCACTTTTGGAGACAACTCCAAGGGATATATCATCGGCAAAGGCGACGTGAGCAATTACGGTACATCTAATTTACCTCTTATTACAAATGTTTTATTAGTTGAGAATTTAAAACATAACTTATTAAGTATAAGTCAACTATGCGATAAAGATTTTAAAATTTCATTTTCTGAAAATAAGTGTAGTATTCTTGATCAGAATCAAAATCTTATTTTCGAAGGAAATAGAGATAAAAATATTTATGTTTTAAATATGAAAGTTAATCATAATTCAGATTTATGTTTAATAGCTAAAGAAAATGATCCATGGATATGGCATAAAAGATTTTGTCATATCAATTTCAAAAATATAAACAAAATTTATAAAAATAATCTTGTAAAAGGATTACGTAATATGAATTTTAAAGTCAATAATATATGTGACTCATGTCAATTAGGTAAACTAACCAAATCCTCATTTAAATCAAAAAAAGTTATTTCGACATTACAACCGCTCGAATTACTTCATATGGATTTATTTGGCCCTACCCAACTTAAATATGAAAGTTAATCATAATCCATGGACTATTTTTATGAAAAATAAAAGTGATACTTTTTGAAAATTTCAAAACTTTTGTTAACAAAAATCAAAACTTAAAAGGTATTAAAATTAAAAATATTAGAAGTGATCACGGGGGAGAATTCGAAAATATAAAATTTGATAACTATTGTAAAAAGAAAGGAATTTTTCTTAATTTTTCATTTCCTAGAACTCCACAACAAAATGAAGTTGTAGAACGAAAGAATGGGACTCTACAAGAATGTGCAAGGACTTTATTAAATGAAAGCACATTACCAAAACAATTTTAGGCAGAAGCTGTTGCAACTGCTTGTTATGTTTTGAATCGTGTTTCTATTAGATCCCTTACCAAAAATACTCCTTACGAACTTTTTAACGGTAGAAAACCAAACATATCTTATTTTAAAACATTTGGATCAAAATGCTTTATTTTTAATACTAAAGATCAGCTTGGAAAATTCAATTCGAAAAGTGACGAAGGAATATTTCTTGGATATTCAATTAGAAGCGAAGCTTATCGAATTTTTAATAAACGAACAAATTCTATAGAAGAATCACTCCATTTATCATTTGATGAAAATACTTCTACTAAAATTAATAACTATGACTTACTCAATAAAACAAAAACAATTATAAACAACTCAAACGACGATGACGGTATCATTTTGTCTAGAGAACATGAAAACATTGTTTATAATTTAGAAAATAGAAATACTGCTAATACAATAAGATTTCAGCGATGAGTTTTACGAAATCATCCTACAGAAAATATAATTGGAGAAATAAATTCGAATGTTCGAACTAGAAGTCAAATAAAATTAATGATTAATGTAGCATTTATATCTATTATAGAACTCAAAAACACTAAAGAAGCATCATCCGATGAAAATTGGATTATCGCTACGGAAGAAGAATTAAATCAGTTTGAACGAAATGAAGTTTGGGAACTTCTACGTAGACCAACCGATCAGACAGTTAAAGGAACTAAATGGGTTTATAAAAATAAAGCAGACGAATTAGGAAATATAACTAGAAATAAAGCAAGACTAGTAGCACAAGGATATAACCAAGAAGAAGGAATAAACTACGAAGAAACGTTTGCTCCAGTTGCTAGACTAGAAGCAATACGAATATTATTGACATGTGCGTGTTTTAATAATTTTAAACTTTATCAAATGGATGTTAAAAGTGCATTTTTAAATGGTTATATTAAAGAAAATGTCTATGTTGAACAACCTTCCCTATATATTCATGAAAAATATCCAGATCATGTATATAAACTTAAGAAAGCTTTATATGGATTAAAACAAGCACCACATGCTTGGTATGAACGTCTTAAAAGTTATTTAGTTAATTCTGGATTTGAAATAGGAAAAGTAGATCAAACACTATTATAAAACAATCTAAAAATGATATATTAGTAGTTCAAATATATGTCGATGACATTATATTTGGCCCAACTAATAATGAATTATGTAAAGAATTTTCGGAAATAATGACTAAAGAATTTGAAATGTCTCATATGGGAGAATTATCATATATTTTAGGACTACAAATTAAACAATTTTCAAATGGAATACTTATTAATCAAGAAAAATACTGTAATAATCTTATTAAACGTTTTGGAATGAAAAACACTTCTGCCAAACCAAATCCTATGAGTACAATAGCACATCTTGACAAAGATGAAAACGGCAAAAGTGTAGACCAAAAATTATACCGTAGTATGATAGGATCATTACTATATTTAACAGCAAGTAGACCAGATATCATAATGAGTGTATGTTTATGCGCTCAATTTCAAGCAGACCTGAAAGAATCACATCTACGTGTTGTAAAACGAATACTACGTTATTTTAGTAAAACTACAAATTTCAGACTATTTTATCCAAAAGACTGTTCGTTCAAATTAGTATCGTACAGCGATGCTGATTTCGGAGAATCACGAACAGATAGAAAAAGCACAAGGTGCTACGTGTCATTTCATCGGTAAATCGTTAATTTCATAGTTCGGTAAGAAAGAAAACAGTGTCTCATTATCAACTTGTGAAGCAGAATATATTTCTGCAGCACTAGCTTGCACACAAGTGATTTATATACAACAGACACAAAGATTTTGGAATAAATCTATCAAATTCAATAATTTATTGTGATAATTCTAGTGCAATAAATTTATCTAAAAATCCTGTAAATCACTCGAGAACTAAACATATAGATATTATACATCACTTTTTACGCGATAATATAGAAAAAGATATAATAAATCTCACTACAACAAAACAGTCTTTTTACAACGGGCAATGCCCGTTGTAATATGGTTTTCGCAACGGGCATGTGCCTGTTGTAATAGGCCTCGTTGTAATAGATCCACTATATTTTACAACGGGCAAAGCACGTTGTAAAAACCGTTGCAGTATACCTTTTTACAACGGCCATAGCCCGTTGCAATAGACTAATCATACTAATTGCATAGCCTATTTCACAACATGTATTGACCGTTATAAAATACATATTTAACAACATCTATTGACCGTTGTAAAAATCTTATATAACAACGTGCAGTGACCGTTGTAAGAAGCTTATATAGCAACGCACATTGCCCGTTGCAAAATAAATGCAAATTTTAAAAAAAATTACAGCAATATCCATGTGATACATCCATACTAATACTAAATATTGTCGTAAAATAATTAAAATCACATACGAAAAGACTAAAAGCTAGAGCCATAGAATTCTAACACTTCGAAAAGTTAGATAAGTTTGCATGCCAAATACATAAAGCATTAAGACATAACAGTCCGCTACAAATATCATGTTCTAAAATAATTAAATTTCTCACATAGGAAATTTGAGCACACACCCTTAACTATCTCTCCTTGATCAATGGTATAGACCAGTCTCTTAACACAATGGGATACCTGCATAAAACATTACAGTGCTTCAATACTCAAGTAATGGGTCTTACTGCATATATTTTTCTTCTTTGCATCACCTTGTCATTCATTAGTTTTTGTTATTTTTAGTGAATGGTGAAACATCGTGAAGAAATATTTATCCGCAATAAAAACATAACACAAAATAACTTTGAAATGATAGAATGTAGATCAGAAGAAAGCTAGAAAAAAGTGTCATCAATAAAGCTCACTGTTTTGGAATCACCAAAATCTCCAAGAGCACTGCTTGCTATTGAATAAAATCGTAGTTTATGAGGCTTTCCATTCTTATCAACCCCATCAGCAATCACACCAATTGACTGACCTTCTCTGTAAGGTATATTCCCTGAGAATCAAGATCAAAATGTTAATTTAAATTACACACAAATCAAATAAAACATGTTAAAAAAAGTCATTTTAGATAACATATAAATAATACAAAACATGTAAATGACATCATGCTTTGAATCAAGTACCCACAGTGCTGAAAACCATGTGATATGTCTCTCCAGGAGCATCATCTCCAGTAATCTTAGTGCTAAGTAAGCATTTACTGATATTGTCTTTGTCGAAGTACTGGAATGCAGCAAAGAGATGCTCTTCTCTGTCCATTTTATTCAGGTGCATTGTTGACGCGATGAATTTCGCATGATCTATCGTTCCATGTCCATCAGCATCAGCCTATGTCAGCAAAATTTTAAGTATTTTCAAAATGGTTTTATTTTATGTATATAATTAGGCAAATAAGCACAACAGATGCTTAAATTTTGTTAGCTGAACTTACAGCTTCCATTAGTTGTTTGACCTCGTATTCGGATAATTTAGTACCCTGCTACGAAAGTCACTTTTTCAATTCTTCGAGGGTAATAGTGCCGATGTTATCAGTGCCCATGCCTTTAAACATCTCTTTTAGACGTAACTGAAACCAGTGTACATAGGCTATAAATAGATGTGTAATCTCGATAAAAAAAATTATGACGGTACTCGAATAAAGAAGTTATGAAAATGTGGAAAATAAATTGTGTACTTAATTAAAAATAATATAAATGGCTTAAAGAATTTCATACCAGTTTATAACTATATATGTGGTTCTTCACAAATTAAAGCACTAAGGGCAATATAGTTACTTAATCTATAAGGAAAATTAGCATATCATAGTACTCATAGATTGGTACCCAAAGTACATTTTCTCCACGTATGTGAATAACAGAAAAAGCAATCAATATAATCGTGTTAATGATTAACCATATCAATGAAATTGAGATTATACCGAGGCAAGCAAACTAGTAGGCTGAGATAAAACAAAATCTGACCTGTAAGTAGATCGATATTATGATAAATATGAGTTAATAAAATCATAGCTACAAAATTTTCATACCTCAACCTCCCCAATAAGGCAGTCAGTAAAGATACATCATCAGAGATTGCCACATCACATTCTCAATTGACCTTTGCATCTGACAGACCGCCATCTTTGCATTCTATCCTTTACAACAACAACCTCCTACCATTAAACCACTGTCAATCATTTCACACTCCATGACCAAGTTACACTGTGTATATACAACTAAACAATTCAGAAAATAACTTGTGCCTACAAACAACACTTGCAGTATCACCTTCTACCACCTGAAGCAATCTCCCCATACCAATTATCCAACTGAACATCTACTTAACCCATTCATCCACCTATTCCAACGCAGTGCACTGACACGTCATGCTATATTCCCCTCTATCTGCAAACATCAACACACAACTAAGCCCCGAACAATTTACACTTGGGTAAATTAGACTATTTTAAAGCACCTTTAATAATAATAAAATTTTGGATGATCGTTTCTTATTACCATAAGTCTATGATCCAAACTATTTTAAAGCACCTGTAATAATAAGATGCTTAGTGAAATCAAACCCCTATGATTTGATCCAACTATACGTTCATCACTTAATTGAACTGAGACTCGCTCGCTCCATCCCTATTGTACAAATAACAAAAATTAGACTTTACTGTCTATTGTCATCGTTTCAGAATAAGTATTTCAACATGGTGTAAAAGCAGCAAGCAGTGCACACTACAAAGTCAGATAGGCACAAATTACAATATAAATGCAGCTTAATACAGCTTTGCAAACTCACATCAATAGTTGATAGAAAACACAATGGATGTTCATATCATAACTAATTCATGCTTCAAATGTAATAACAAATGTAGCAAGCGCCTAAAACTAAATTGTAGTTTGTAAAAGAAGCAAAATATGATATTACCTGAATATAATAATATTCTCAGGATTCCTCTTACTGGAGCAAGCGTAAAAATCAAGCATAAGTTCCCTACATATTAAGATAACTTTCAGAAACAAAACACTACATTTAAGCAATCCAAATAACAGTGAAAGAATGTAAAAAAAAACACAGAAGAGCCAATAAAATATCAGTGCAAAAAATGTAGAATAAAATCCAGCCAAGTGGCTTACTTGATGATTCCTTCATCTTCACTGTCGTTTGGCCTAAATAAGGAATCCATCATTTCATGTTTTTGACTCTGTGTTTACACATGCTCTGTATCATGAAATAGAAGGTCGTTGGCGTGAACTCACAACCTATACAAGTTACCATTGCAAATTTAGAAGCAAATTTTACACTGGAATGGTATCTGCAACGAATAATTTAGAAGCACACAAGTACTTACTGCAGCAATCGATGGGATATTGGCGTGTCCAGGGGAACCATGTGAAACATCCATACCTAAAATGATGGAGGGAACCACAGAAATATGTCGAATATTAGTCATGCGCTCAACAAGTACAGAACACTAATTTTGTTTGATTAGATGCAATGAGACATACATGTTTTGGAAAATACCTTGGCAATGAGCTTAAGGAGAACGTTAGTCATATACTGATCATTGAACTCATTTGGAGTGATACACCGTGTGACAATACCAAATTCAAAGAGACATTACGCTACCAAGGCCCTAAGAAAACAACAGAAATTTACATTACAGCTAGTGGAGATGAGATGCATCAATGTCTTAATAGATATAAGGGAAATGTAACAAAACCATATAGAAGAGAATTTTTTCGCTCAGGTAGGATGCAAAGCAAGAATTTAGGTGCTCCAGGAAGCCTTGATAGGCTTGATTTGACCTGAGCAAACATATCTTCGACCCTTACTAGAGGGGGTCTCTCCCCATGTTCCCGTTTTCTTCAATACAATCATGAGGATTCTCCACATTCTGAGCAAGAGCAAAAGAGCAAAAGTTGGAAGTAGCAAAATATTAAATGAATATATAATACTACAGAAATACAAAATTGTTCTTACAATCCCTTTCATATTCCATACTTAATAAGACGGCGCACGAGTGACCTGACATCACAACGAGTAGAAAAATTAACAACAGCCCATCTCGTAACAGCAGTAGGTTCAAAAAAATTCAACAACACAATTAAACCAAAAGTTCCTAATGAACTAGTTAAAAAAGCTTATCTAAAAATTATAAACATAACGTTGCTATCTTATTATTAAAATTCCATCTGCCATTTCTTGGCATAAAGTCTTCTCCATTTCCCACTTTCAACTACAGAAACGAAAATAAGTTATACGCTAAATGAAAGAGCCTTATGAAAAACTGTATCGAAATGTATTAAGTGAAATTGAAACTTCGAGGCTTGTAGAATACGACCATCCACTCGTGTAAATTGTGTACTAATAGAAACACCACACGCTTGAAAACAATTGCCATTCTCTATGTCACCTGCTATTACAACTCAACCACAACTGTAGACAACACTTCTTCATTCAAACAAAGTTAATCGTCAAACTTGAATAACCAGCACCGCCTTCTCCACTGACCATCACAGTCAGAACTTGAGCACCTCAATTCACTTCACCCCAGTCACCAATCGCGCCTCGAACAAAAGCCACAAATCATTGACTCTCGAACAAATCCCCAATCGAAACTTGCGACCAACCCTAAGCGCCTGCAATCGCCTCACCACTCCTTAATCCCCATCCACCACTTGCGACTTCAATCTGCTGAAAATCGTTTCTTGTATTGTCCATTACCTTCACACGTAATCTGAAACCAATGTCATCGTGATCTCAAAAAAGTTTTTAAGAAAACGAGAAAAGGTGGAGAGAAAATATGATAATATGGGCACTTACTTAGAACTTGAAAAGCTATTAAACATTTCTGCGGATGTTCACAAAGCATCTTCTTGACGAGATCCTTTGCCCCCATCTGAAATGTTTGGCCATGGATCACTACTCAAATCAATTGGGCCTTCGAGTATAGCTTTGAAAATTCCATTTTTGGATTCTGGTAGGTGAACAAATTATGTTATCATCAGGTTCCATTTTCAGATTCTGGTGGGTAAGCATTTACTGATATTGTCCACGATGCCATATCCGCGTCTCTAATTTTTTTGACTCGTGAGAAGTAGAATTTGGGATTTGAGATTTGGGATCCGCCTCTTTGCATTCATTTGATTTGGTATTTGGGATTGGGAAGAAAGATTAGACAGTAGGTGAGGAGAAAAAGAATAGGCTGAAGACGCCAAAATTTCAAGGTTGGAGCCAAAATTTCAAGGTTCGAGCCAATATTAAAAGAATGGAGGCCAAATTTGAGAGATGGAACCAGGATTTTTGCTAGTAAAAATAAAGATAAAAATTATTTGTCAAAGAGGATATCATAAAAAAATTATCTAAATGCATATCTACAACATTCTGTTTTTATTTTTCTAATTTTGAAACTATTTTAACTTTTTTGAATTTTTTGAAATTTGGACGTTTTATTAAATTTGAATTTTTACGTTTTATTTTGAATTTTATCAAAATTTCAAATTTCAAATTTTATGAATATAAATAAATTTATTTTGGAAAATTTCAAAATTATAATTTTTGTGGAATATTAAATGTTAAATATAACTAGTATTAGAATTATTAAATAACAAATAATAAATATGACTTCTTAATTATTAATGATTACTTATTAATCATTAATTATTAAAAATAAATTATTAAATAGTAAATATTTATTATTACTTCTTAGGTATTTAATAGTAATTATTAATTTTTAATTATTAAATAATAATTATTAATTATTAAATGATTATTATTAATAGTATTTAATATTTATTAATAATTATTTAATAGTAATTATTAGTTATTAATTATAGTTACAAAATATTAAATATTTGTTAAATATATTTATTAATTATAATTTCAAAATATAAAATACTATTGTTACTTCATAATTATTAATATTTCTTATTAATTATGAATTATTGGATATTTATCTTAATTAATAATTTTTTAATAACCATTATTAATTAATAAATATTTAAAATTAACTATTAAATACTAAATATCAATTTATAATTATTAAATTTTATTATTAATTGTTAAATATCACTCTTACTTATTATATAATTATTAATTATTAATTATTTAATAGTAATTATTAATAAATAATTATTAAAAATTAATTATTAAGTATTAAATATTGCTTCTTAATTATTTAATTTTACTAATTTGTTAATAATTGTTAAGTATTAGTCTTAAATATTAATCTTAATTATTAATCTTAATTATTAATTATTAAACATTAGCCTTAATTATTAATTATAATTAATTATGAAAATTGATATCTATTGCCAGTAGAAAATAGTTGTAATAGGCATCTAATACCATGGGCAAATAGTTAATAATTAATACGTATATATTATTAATTTTTAATTTTTAATAGTAACTATTAATCATAAATTGTTAATATTTATTATTAATTATAAATTATTATATATATTTAATATTAATTATTCTATATTACTTGCTAATAATTGGAAAGTAAAATTAAGCCTGTTGGAATACTGATTATGTATAACAATTAGTAATTAGTGATTATTTAATAATAATCATTAATATTATAAGTTATAAATGATTAATATAATATTATTAATGATTAGTTATTAAATATAATAAATAGTATAATATTATTAATGGTTAGTAATTAGTAATTAGTAGTATAATATTATAATTAGTAACATATGATTAATATAATATTATTAATGAATAATTATTAAATATTATTAAATATTAATTTTAAGAAAGCATTGTAATTATTAATTATTGGTTGTCAAAATTTGGCAACAAACATTTATTACAACGGGCATTTTATGACCGTTGTAAAATCGGAACCTATTACAACGGGCATTTTTAGCCCGTTGTAAAATTGGCACCTATTACAACGGGCATTTTTAGCCCGTTGTAGAATTGACATCTATTACAACGGGCATGAAAAGACCGTTGTAATAGCATTCTATTACAACGGGCAGTCATTGCCCATTGTAAAATAGGCGTTGTATAGGGCATCTATTACAACGGGCCTGAATGGACCGTTGTAATAGCCTACTATTACAACGGGCAGCCAATGCCCGTTGTAAAAAGGGCGTTGTAATAAAGTATTTTTGTTGTAGTGTCTAGACTACGCACCATCTGAAAATTAGTTAGCAGATATCTTTACTAAACCATTATTAGAAAATACGTTTATAAAATTGCAACGTGAACTCAGGATAATTTCATGTAAAGATATATAAACAAAAATATAAATTTTTTAACTAAAAAGTCAATAAATAAAAAAAATTCAAAATTTCTGACCATGTCGAGACTCGAACTCAGGACCTGTTATGAATAATCCAGGTGCCTTAACCACCTGAGCTATTAATGTTTTCTGTTCTAGCCTCTTATGGCCATATTATTGAATAATTACGTATATTTTATACTACTCTATATGTACCAATTATCTTTGTACTACTGTATTACTGTATTATAAACTTTATACTTAGTATAATTGCTCAAATAACCACAGCAAACAGAATTCCACTGACTATACATACGTTTAGCCTAAAATTAATAAGATTCATTAATCCAAATCCTATTTTTTTCTACATATACAATTATAAATAGCAACATTCTCCTACTACTAAGCACTTAAAAAAATTACATTTCTCCATTCGTTGAAATATAAAATGCATCAACTTTTGCCTTTACAAAAAATGTCATCGTCATTCACTACTGATTCTATTGAAATCCTTGCTACACCAAACTCACCAAAAACACCAAAACGCCAAGGTTCGCCATCATCAACTTACCATTCAGGATACACACCTGAAAAGAAAAAAGGGAAAAAGACCATTGACATCTCACCAAATACAAAATAGAAAATAGACGATCTCCATCATTATCAACAGGAGTCTCTTATGCTTCAACGGGAAATGTATTATGAGCAGAAAATTAATTCCAGACGTATTTGTATAATTGAACATGTTGCAATGAAATATTGCGGGGCCTCGTCACACCCAATTGACGAAAATGCTGTTTCACCGAATCGAAGTCCTTCGACTTCATCTCCTATGCGACCTCCATACTCTCCAAACTCATGGGATCACAATGAAGCATCGAACATTCGTCGGAAACAGCTAAAAGATTTCAAGACACCAAGCCTAAAGAAATATTTTTTTTATAATCTTCTTCGTTGTATGCTTAATAAATTTCTTTTACTATGTACGTTTATATATCTTTGCAATAAAACTATTTCACGTCTAATAAACAAACATTTTCAAAAATAAATATATTCACATCAAACTAGAAATTAAAATTATATTGGTAAAATAAATAGAATATACACATTTTCCATTATAAAACAAATTTATTATTCAAGATTTCTATAGATCAGTCGACTGGTGCAGGCACCTAGTCGAATGGAGCAGTAGATTGTGAATACTCAATCTTCTGCATCATTCGGCTGAGTGCCTGCATCAGTCGACTGACGCTGAAATATTGAAATATATAAAATTACCAGTCGACTAATGCAGGCCATCAGTCGACTGGACCAGAAGGACGAAAATTGAATATCCTTCAGCTTCAGTCAACTGAAGGCCTGCTCCAGTCGACTGAGCCGTAGATCTAAAAGGATATTAACCTTTCCACCTACTCTTTCACCCCTCTTTATATTCACTTTACTCTTTTCCTCTTCTTCCCACTTCAGTTTTTAAACTAGTCCAAACCCTAAGCTCTACAAAACTCAAAATTTTCTTTTTCAAATCAAAATTAAATGGCACCAAAACGAAAAGGCCAAGCCTCCTCCTCATCTCAACCACCCTCAACTGAACAAATTCATCAATGGTTGTTTGACGACACCGCAATAAAGCGATGGAGAAGGATGCAAGATTCTAGAATTTTCGAAAGTTCATTCGTCAACTTTCATGATTTCTCACCTTATCATATTCAAGAGTTAGCACGCCGTAGCAATTTGGAATAATTAATTGATATTAACGATAATAAACACAAAATTAATCAAATTATGGTTAAATTATTCTTTGCTAATCTCGATTTGGGTCATCAAGATGTTCCAAATCAAGAAAATTGCATAAGGACCCTAGTATGTGGTAAGCCCGTCTTCTTCTCTTTAGATCGTATGGCTCATATACTAAAAACAGACAATGATGGAGTTGAATTGTCTACTATTGATGTCGATTTGGTAGTTAGAGACCGTGTTAGCCATTTATTTCTTGAAGAAGATTTACGTCAATTAAAATCAATGTCATTACGACCAAAAGCCTGAATAATTCATCGTGCCTTAATGAAAACCGTAACTCCTACAACCAGGAGTTATGAACTAGTCTATGAGCATAATTTTAGAGCCTTGTATGCTATATTTGGAAACATCAAAATCAATTGGCCGCGTTTAATACTTGACGACCTTTTAAGTTTTAACAAAGGAAAAATGAATATAATTTATCATGGAGAATATGTTATGTGTCTACTCAAAGCTTGTGAAGTTCCGGAACTGGATTCACCAATTTCTACAGTTGGATGTTTAAATGCTCGGACACTAGCTTTAATGAAGTTACCTGTTGCCCAACCACCTCCTATAATTTCCTTTGAAGAATGGACACAACTTCAAACATCTCAAGTTCAACCACAACAAGGCAAGTCCTCTCAACGACCATCTCGTCAAACTTCCACTCGATATTAGCAAGAAGAAATTACAATTCCGGATGAAGGACATCAACCTCATGCCGCCATTAATGTCATGTGCCGTAATCAACAAATCCTTCAATCTAAGATTCAAAAAGTGGATAAGAAGCTCGATAAAGTGAAAGGATTTTTCAAAAAATTATGGCAAGCAATATCATGCTCTTCCGGTTTTTCTACATCTACTTTGGGCGATCCGGGAAAGCAACCCGTATTCACATGGTCTTATACTTCTTCTTCTGAAGATGGTCAAGCTAGCACTGATGAAGGAGTTGATGGAAATGAAGGATATGGTGGAAGGTGTAAGGGTCCGATGGTGTAAGAATTTTAATCTATTTCTTTCTTTTTTAACTCAAGACAATTGTTTAAATTAATATGGCTTGTACTTAAGTAGCCATTCTAGTTTGTTTTGCTTTTAAAACATTATTGTCTATGGATATTAGAATGTGCGAGTGTTTGTTTCATTTTAAATTATCTCTCACATTACAATATCATATTGCCCATTCCTTTTTTCGATAACAAAGGGGGAGAAATATTATTGCTACTAATATTAATGTAGGATAAAAAGCATCAGAGATTCAGGGGGAGTAAGTATTTATGTTGTTTTATATATACAGTCGAAATCTACATCTATTTTTCAGGTTGTCATCAATCAAAAAGGGGGAGAATGTTGAGACTTGGTTTTGATTCATGACATAGAGCTTTCATTTACAACGCATAGATTTGACGACTGCTACAAAAAGAGAATATATACTACAAAGAGACGAGACTTCAAAACTGGTGCATCAATTTTATATTTTGATTATTTGAGTCTTAGATTAATATTTTTAAAATCTCTCCTCAGCTAAAAGTATATATTAGGTTATATAAGCATATAATTAATAAAAATTTAAAAGTAATATATATATACACAAAACTATGCATATCACACAAATTATACCAGGTCAGTCGACTGACCCGGTAGGCCCAGTCTACTGACACTGGGCAAAATGTGTAACATGCACAGTGCGTGTATATTTTGAATTTGAATTTTTAAATTCGTTTGAATTTCAGTCGACTGACCATGTAGTCCAGTCGACTGAATTTCTACAACAACAATATTTTCGAAAAGACGCAACTTTTGTGAAGGGTTGTGAACATTCAACGAATGGATTCAGGTGCAACGCTTCGATCGAAACTCTTCACAACAATTGTAGCTTTCTAACACTTATAAATACAAACTCCAAACTCATTTCAATTCACCGAATAACAATCGATTTCTCTTATTCTCTGATCTAATTTTCTGAAATCTATTTGCAATCATATTCTCGATTATTCTGCATAAAAGCAATTTAAACCTTTCTATTCTTCATATACTTCAAATTTAAACATTTATACTCAAGGAGAAGATTATAGGAAGGGTGTACTATAAGTGACAAATCCGTGTTATCAGAACGCATCAGTTAAACTATTTTCTGTAAATTGTTAAAGTCCTGTTCTGCTGCTTAGGCCAGTAAAGTCCTCTTCAGCTGTTGAGGCGAAATCTTGTCCTGCTGCTCAGGTCCCTGTTCGGCTGCTTAGGGGTGTGTAGAAATGTTCCTCCGGGTTAAGTGTGGGTAGTTGTTTAGTGAAATTCCAGAAGGAA
Source organism: Allium cepa (assembly GCA_030765085.1). Taxonomy (NCBI): domain Eukaryota; kingdom Viridiplantae; phylum Streptophyta; class Magnoliopsida; order Asparagales; family Amaryllidaceae; genus Allium; species Allium cepa. The sequence goes on from CM060931.1 coordinate 474,029,781, forward strand.
TCTAGGATTGGACGTAGGACGGTGCGCCGAACCAGTATAAAAATATCTGGTGTCATTTTACTGTACTGCTTTTATATTCTGCACTATTTACAATATTAATATCATCACTATACTCTGTATTATCATATATCCATATTACACGATCCACACTGCACTTTCATATAAAACCGTAATCCGAAAAACGGACCTATTTGTCGGGCAATTAAAGCTTAATTATGAAACCAAAAGCAGTAGCAATTGCTTCCATAACCTGTATTTCACTTCTATAATCCAAAAAGGTTAACAATCATATAAAATGAAATATTTAAAGTGGTTTCAACCATAAACAAACAAATCAATACAAACATCAATCACTTGCAACAAGGCAGACAACCATCACATAGAATCAACACAAATCAATCATTAATTCATATCAAACAAAACAAATAGTTGTTTTAGTTTTGAAAACTTTAAATTATACAGAATGAAAATAAACTACTAAGTGCATCATTCACTCAACAGTCTTAGGTGAAACTAAATAGATTTTTCATACGTCTAGCATCCTTTCCCAAACAACCATAAACCAAACAAACTGCACTTCCAAACAATAAATCAAGTTAATTTTCCAATTTCATAGCATTTATTGTTTGATTTCCTTTTTATTCATATAATGATTTATCTTTTAATTCACATTTATTTCTTGCAAATTTTTGTTTTTATTTATTCATATCAAATAATTTTCTTTTTATTGCATTACATTCATTCATTCATTACTTAATTTCATTTATTTACAGTATTCATCCTTCTACCAATTTTTATTATATATAACCTCAACCTTTACTTAAGTTTATTGTCATTTCTTTACAACCTTTCAGTCATACTTAAGTTTACACAATGACAACATCAAATTCTTATTTATAAAAGAATTTCACTTAACTTTCCTATTACATAAGCTTTACTTGTATAATATCCATTACGTTTTCTTATTAACATTTCAACTTTTTACATCTTTTGGTAAGTTATATATATGCCTTTAAGAATGTAACTAAAATCATAAAAGTTTATCTTATTTCTTTTAATTAATTTAATGTTCAATAATTATATCCTTTGTTTTATAAGATTACAATTTCAACTTTCTTTTAATCTCATTTACAACTTAGCATTAAACTTCTTATTTCATTTTGAGTTTTCAATTATTGGTAAATTTCCATTTCACTACACTAATTAAAACTGTTAATTATCGGAAATTTAAGAACTAAATACCGGGTTAAATTTCAAATCATTTTAAAGTAATAGATAAATGTATACTTACAACTTATATATCCAATTATATTTAAAACAATTTAAAATTTATATTTGTTTATCAAAATAAATCTACAGTAAAACTACTATAGTGGCCTTCCCATTTCGAAACTCGAAAATGAATGTCGATGATGCGTGCACTCATCATTGAAATTATTTTCCAGCAATAGAGAGGGGAGTACAGAACTAATTTCTTTTCAAAGCTTCTTTAAAACAATTCTTTCAAATTATATTGAAATATTTATATCAGAAAATACTTCTAATAATATTATTATTATATTTGAAAATCATTCAAAAGAAATTTCAAAAACCGGAAACTTAAATTCTAAATTTCCAATTTTCATTTATTTTATTTTCAATCTTATTTCAACTATTATTTATAAATTTCATTACCTAACAGCCAATATATTGCAACCAAATATATATATCGTTTATAAAAAAATATTTTACATGCATAGAAAATATAACAGGCAAAATAATTCATTCACCTATATTCAAAACAAATATTGTGTCGGTCTGTCCTATTAAGTGTTTAGAAATCCCTATTGATGTCATAGCGTCTCATGCATCAACCATAATTTATAAACGCAAAATGGAACAAATTAACACAATATTAAAACCATTTATAACACTAACAAATACGCTCTCTCATATATATACACTCAGTGACTCATCATAGGGTATTACTACCCTATTAATGAAGAGTCAGACCCCACAAAGCTAAGGTTTATCACTAAACATGGCTCTGATACCAGATGTAACATCCCACCTTATCGTATGCTTTAAATCGACGATAAACCACACACATCAGACATAAACCATAGAGAAGGGCGGACTGTTATGGGGTAAATAAGAAAATGCAGAGAAAGAAAAAGAACAAAACAGAATCTTGCAGCGGAGCGATAAAATATAATAATCAAATATACAGTTCATGAAGCTGTTTTACAAAATATTCAATTATATTTATACAATACATATCATAGTTACACTTACCAGAGAATATTAATAATGCAGCGAAATACAATGGTGTAGTGGAATAATATAATAGATAATAATAAATCTTTGTCTTCGTCCTCCAGAATATAGTCTTTTAAATCCTGAAATGCTCAGGCTGACCCGAGCGAAATGAAAAGACAAAACACTAGAGTCGGAATTAAAAGATCTTATGTAAATTAAACTAATAAAAAAACAAATATAAGTGCAACGGCATCAGAGATGGTTACGGGTTTTTGACATCTCTTATCCAGTGTCAAACTTGAGTGCAGTAACTTAAGAGATGCTCGGGATTCACATCTCCTAAGGATCCATTAAACTATTTACTATGTAGTAATATTTCGCTATTATAATAATGTCTATTAGTAAAATAAACTTACTTTTAAATAGCATTAAGGCTTTACATTTTCCACCTTAACACGTACTAGTCCCAGTAGTCCATCTAGTATCAGCGCATATCCAGATCGGGAGACTACCCTAAATACTCCATGGGCTATGGGAGAAAACCAAAATCGTACAAGGCGCGATAGGGTAGGTGACACGGCACAACTAGGCAATGCCAGGGTAGATATACCAAATACGCTTCCGGGCAGGTGGTAATGCATAGTAGCTACTACCGCCCACCTCGAGCCACACCCGCAATGTAACAGCCCGCAAACCTGTACCCCTTAAGTCGACACTATTCTCCAACATATCAACTCAAAGTAAACGGGAATACTAACCATTAGGGTTAAAGAAGAAATAGGTAGAAGACGAAAATAAAACAACATCAGAATCTTACCAACGCGGCGGAATAAAATATAATAGATAACTACAAATCTTTACACAAAAGGAAATATATATGTTTATACATTACTTTATCAGAGTACAATAAACACATAACACACAACTGGATAGTAATCATAAACTGTCCTCACAATTCGAATACACAGCGGAACATTAATCATGTACGGGACTACGTCTCGCCATCCAGCTCGTCTCCTGAACTCCACAGCATTCTTTCCTATAATCTGTAATACTTGGTCTGACCCGAGCATTATAGTTAATAACACCTGAGTCAGTCTGGAATACCAGAGTGCAAAAATCACACTCAATTTGATTATTAAAGTTTTCAAAATCCTTTGAAATCAAAAGCATCTCGTATGACCACGCCATAAATAAACATGTCGGGTTTTTACCTTACGATAGCCAAAACACTTTTTATCAAAATCCTTTGATATTATAGTAGTGTCTATATACAAATACTTATTAAATAGATGAAATTGTTACATGATTAAATTTTAGCATACTAGCCACAAAGTGGGTTCTACAAACAAAAATCGTAAAGGCACGTAGGGAGAATGGATTTCCAATTAATGACTAGGCACTGGGGTACCACCTATCACAGTACTTTGTCTAGATCAGCGTACCGAGGATCCACCCTAAATCCCCTGCAACACAAGATCGGACTACCCCTTACTGGATAGTCCGAGTAAGATCACCCCACGGTTAGGATCAGCAACCTCCCACACAGCCGAAATAAAAAGGGACATCTAGACAGGGATGACCTTACCCTAATGGGCGCGCCCCACTTAGCCTTGCTGCATAACCCTTGATTTTCAGTCATTCCTGGTTGATGAGGCTCGAGGCGAAGCGTTACCTTTTTAGAACATATCACTTATAATGCTCATCACCCACCTGACGATGTTCTGAAAGCATTCATCGATACAAGTCCGTTACGGGTTCGAACGGAACCGAAGGCGCTACTCCTACTACAACAATTTTGGAATCACCTCAGGATTAGTAGCGACTAGCCCTTGCACTTCACCGCTCCACCTTCGGATCCAAACTCTTGTTTTCCACACGAAAACGTTCAAACTAGATCAAAGTGGTTTTCAGGAAATAAATCCCGATCCTGGTCTCTTCGAAACGATCTGCGCATTGGCCAATATTGATAGTCGGTTATTTAACTATCAATTAACATTCACAAACAACCAACAAACATAAATAATTTTCCAAATTATTTATTAACCTCAAAATATCTTCGCAAGATATATTTCCACTTTCACACTGTCACGATCCGAAATACAATGTTCAAAATTGACACTAAATACCTCACTTGTATTTGACTGCCAAAGATTCAAACATCGAACTACAGTCGGACGGAGCTTATAACAACATCAGATGAATATAAATAGCAGAAACAAAATGAATATTATATATCAACGCAGAAACAACATGATACAATATCCCATACAACATCGATCCTAAATATCAGAGTGCTACAAATATGATACAACAATAATACGACAACAGAAATTTCAACAAGTTCCCAACATACTTCAACTTCGACAAGGTCTTCAAAACTCCAACACTTCAAAAGATTTCCAAATCCAAAGCTTTCAGAAGGCTTCAAATCCAAGCAAGCTTCAAAACACGGATAATCTGCTTCTAGGCTGCCCGTGTGGAAAATGATGGGCACCAAGAGTTTAGGAAAGGAACAATAAACTCCGGATCAGTCATGTGACTGGTATGTGTAAACAAAAAAGTTGTTGAAATAAAATAGTTCATCATTATCAAAGCAAAACAAAAGAATTTGAAAGAAATCCGCAATGCTTTTTGAAAATGAAACTGCCATAAGGCCTCCCACCACACACACAATGCAAGCGCAATCCTTATGACAGTCAAGAATGCTTGATACGAGAAAACTCTTTTAAATATTATTATTAGTGCATAGTGTAGAAAACATTTCGAAAGTATAATATTAATTTTAGCCAGCATAGACATTTCATACTATGCCTATTATAGCTACCAACCAAACGGTGGTGACCACCATAAGTAAATGGCAGGTTATACAACTAAAACCGTAAAGAGCTCGTATTGGATGATTGGATTTCCAATAAATGGTCGGGCAAAGGAACTTCCCATATAAAACGGAATGCCTCTGGAGGTACGTCCCCTAGAACCTAACCGAATCTCTGCTACACAAGGCCGGGTTACCTCTGTGACTAGGTAACAACTGACACGAGTATGCGACCTCCCGGTCGTTACCAACCTTTATCCGAAGTGCTTCTCAACCTACAACCACAAAGCAATAAGTTTGCAGCAACCACAAAGTAAGTATCTGGGCTCCATACCATGATACCACTTATAATCCAGAAGGAAATAGACATACCCTCAGGAAGCGCTACCCGTAAATAACCTTGCTGCCACGATTCCTGTTTTGACCATAACCGGGTTATGAGGTTCGACGAAGTCTCGTCTACAAATCTACGCTTTTTCACAAATCCATTCTTCGATCAACAAATGATCATCAGCACTCAGCATGCCACACTACCAAACTGGGAGTATATCACTAATAACCTTCAACTACATAACCTCTGAGCTCGTACGTCTCAGAGAAGGGTGTTAAGCTAAGAGAATAAATTCTCCACCACTAACAGATATGTATTTGAAAGAAATCAGCTTTATATCTCAAGGTGTAGTGTCAGACATACAACCATACAAGTCTGTTTCGGGTTCGACCAGAGCCGAAGGCACTTTCGAAGAAACCCTTGCAATCTGGGCATCCACGATCCGGATCGGACTTCCCATCACTTAGGGAATCTCTATACCGTAGCTACTCGGTGCAGAGACAATCGATAGGTTATCCTATCATTTTCGAAGACGCCTGGTCTTCACCACCGTCTTCAATTACCATCCATTTCGTCGTATCACATATTTAGAATGGGTTATACTGCACATAGGTCCTCTCTCGGCTAAACCGAATAGCGAGCTTTCAATTTAAAAGCACGTGGATGTATCAATCACAAAGATTAACACGTTCGATGTGGGTTTTAGATAACCAACTAGAATCCGACTCCCTGTCGCATCGAAATTCAATTGCCGTTTTACGGGCCAATGGGTTTTTACAATCACACAGAAGTAAATTCATCACAGATATCACGGCTCAGCACAAAGCATTTAATATTACATAGCATCATATCACATAACAGAAATATCAATCCAACACACATCATTCAAGAACAATAAAACATCTTCAATTGAGATGAATAACTCATGTGGTTTTAAATTTATTAACCGCATAAGTACTTTCATTAGTAATCTTTAACCAATGATTAATTATCATTTATCACTATTGATTATGTCTTAATCACCTTCATTTATTAATCATTCCTTAATTAATTATCTTAATTAATTTCAGATTAATTAACCTTAATTATTAATTAATTAAATCTTAATTACTTTTATTAATTAATTACTCCTTAATTAATTAATAATTAATTACATGAGACGACCCGCAAATCCGTACCCCTTGAATCAACAATATACTACCCTAATTGACTCAAGTGGAACAGAAATACGAACCATTAAGGTTAAAAGAAAAAGAGATAGAAGAAGAAGAAACTAAACAATATCAGAATCTCACAGTCGCAGCGGAATAAAATATAATAGCAACTATATATCTTTACTCAAAAATGAAATCTAATCTGTTATATACAACATATCATCAGAGTAACTCATACATCAATCATCACATAACAGACATACCATACAACATAGCAGCGGATATATATATAGGTACATATAATACGTCTCGAACTCCAGCTCCTCTCCTGCTCCATAGCAACCTATCCTGAACATATAATACTCGGTCTGACCCGAGCATTATAACGAAATAACACCCGAGTCAGTCTGGAATACCAGCTGATAATAATGCACACAATTGATTATTAAAGTTTCAAAAATCCTTTTTGAAAACAAAAGCATCTCGTAAGACCACGCCACAAATAAACATGTCGGGTTTTTACCTTACGATAGCTAAAACACTTTTTATATAAATCCTCTTATATTATAATAGGGTCTATTTACAAATACTTATAAAATAGCCGAAATTGTTACATTATTAAATTCCAGCTACTAGCCACCGAAGTGGGTAATACAAACAAAACTCGTAAAAGGCTCGTAGGGAAAAATGGATTTCCAACAATGACTAGGCACTGGGGTACCACCTATCACAGTACGTGGTCTAGATCACAGTACCGAGGACTACTCCCTTCGTCCCCTGCAACACAAGACCGGAACCACCTATGGGCAATTCCGAATAAGATCACCCCGCGGTTGGGATCAGCAACCGCACCACTAAGCCGAAATAAAAAGGAACCTCTAGACAGGGATGACCTTACTCTCCAGTGGGGGCTACCCACGAAGCCTTGCTGCATATCCCCTGATTTTCAGTCATTCCCGGTTGATGAGGCTCGAGGCTAAACGTTACCTTTAGAACGTTTCACTTAGAATGCCCATCGTCTGCTGACGATGTCACGAAGCATTCGTCCATACAAGTCCGTCCCGGGTTCGAACGGAACCGAAGGCACTATTCCTACTACATCCATTTTGGAAATATCCTCAGGATTAGTAGCGACTAGCCCTTGCACTTCACTGCTCCATCTTCGACTCCGAAAAACGTTTATCGCACGAAAACGTACAAACCGGATCGAAGTGGTTTTCGAGAAATAAATCTCGATCCCGGTCTCTTCGAAACGATCAACGCAATTTGTCCAATATTGATAGTCGGTGATTTAACTATCAATCAATATTCATCACATCCATAGCATCCATCACACAATAAATAATTCCCAAATTATTTATTTATCTCAAATATCTTTAAAAGATATATTTCAAATTTCCAAAGCTCATTTGAAAACAATTTCCAAAGTTCTTCCTTTACAAGGTAAATCTTTTACCATAGATTTCCATTGAAAATATCCAAGTTCAAAACAGTTTAGATTTAAAAACAGTTAAAAACATTTTAATTTAAAATATACTTTAAAATAGGAAAATTAACTACTAATTATTTACTCAAAATATAATTTCAAAATATTTAAAACAAAACTATTGTATAAGATATAACTTGATTTAAAATAAGGTTTTAGTTATACTATAATTAAAAATTTAGAGTTTTTAAAAGAATTAATAAATTTCAAAACAACTTTATTCAAAAAACTAGCTTTAAGCAAAATCCATTTGTAAAAATAATTATTAAGATATTAATGAAATTTTACTATTGCTAATTTATAAATAATCACTTTAAAATAATAATTTTTAAAACATTCTTTAAAACTAGTTTAAGATTTTAAAACTTCCTTTGTATAAAATCAATTTAAAACTCGAACTTGGATTTTCCCTAGGAAATCTCATTTCTACTAAATCATCACAGAAATCCTTCTCACGATTTCTGTCCATTTATTAAATTAAGTTTTAGGGTTTTATAACATAAATTTATTTCCCAAAACTTCAACTAATAACATTTATCTTAATTATCATTCCAAATTTTAAAACTTCCAATTTACATTTTAAAATAGATTTCAGATTTTAATCCCTTTTAAATCCACTATTTAACAATACCTTTATTTCTCTAAATTCAATTTATCAAATATAATTAATTTTGGATTTATAATTTATCCAGTAATATTTCTATACAAATTTATTTCAGTTTTCCATCCAAATCAAGTTTCAAATATTTATATTCTTTTAATTTCTTATTTAACCATTTCTCAATTTCTTTGAAACCCAATTTAATTTCTTTATAATTAAAACTGAAATTTTCTTTATAACTAATATTCTGGGTTTATAGTTTAAACCGCAATATCACAATGCAATAAAATTCCAACTTATCAATCACAATATATAAACAGGCATAATCATCAATATAAAAATATTACTACTTTGTGAGGAATCCCGTTGGATCCCTCCAACCTGTTTTCCCTGCATCCACAAATATTAGCACAACGGTATATATATATCAATTCAATTTGATAATAACTAACATATTCAGCTAAACATCCAAACAAACAATCAATACTAGCTATCTACTTTACTAGTATCCAGATGTGAGTGAGAATAACTCACCTTGAGTTTCGGCGAGCGTTCGAAATTTAAATTAAACCGGACGGTATCCGATTTAACCTAAATTTTTACTTGCCCGGAATGACTCCGGATCTGTGCCATCACGTAGTACGTTCCTCTGCGATTCCGGCGCTACCAAGTTCATTAATTTCTGATACAATATGAATGAGTTACGAAATTTATAAGTTTCCAATTTGAAATTCAAACAAATTTCTTTGTTTTTTTTATTATTATACCAAAAAGAATGCGGCCCGCTCCTCTTCGTTCCTATATGCGAGCAACTCCAGGTCGGCCGAACCCATCACACGACCTCCTTGACCAAAATCGCACTCCACTACAAGCACCTAGGGTTCGATCAAAACCTACCACCGCGTCAAGCATCACGAACCTCGCCACCGGCCGGAGCACCATCAGGCTCGGTCGTCCACTCTGCCCTAAAACTGAGCACGAACCGGCCCCCTTTCGGTCACGATTCTGGCCAACATACACCGCTATACACGATCTCACCCGTAGGATATGTAGATCCCTTCATAATTTACAACTTTCATTTAGAAAGTTTTTGATTTTAAAGCTTGGATTGAGAGTTTTCTGAAGGAGAAACAAAATGAATATCGGCCATTGAAGGATGAAAGCCGGCGGCTCCTTGAAGCTAGGGTTTAGTGAATTAGAAATGTTAATATATATATATATATATATATATTATTTTTATTAATATATTCTCAATTTAACAACTTAAGCAAACGAACTCCAATTCTCACGATCCGACAGGCTATCCTGGGGTTTTTCCGCGTTCCGGACACAATGGAACAGGTTTCGTAAGCTAATTCGGTCGTATGCACGAGTTACGGAATTAAACGTTCAATTTGAAATTAAATCGATTAAAACGATTTCGACACGTTTCGAGCTGCCGGGGTCAAACGACAACTCCGATTGCTACGAAAATTGAAATCCGATAATAACTAACTATTACGGATCCAATGAAACTGGTTTCGTCGAATTCCGAGACTGTGCCCTGGAAGGCTATTTTAACTCGTCTATTTAATTAAGCGATTTTCGAAATTATCGAAATCACTCCAAATCTCCACTTTTAAAATTTTATTAACTTAACAGTAATTCATATAAAATTTATAAACACATTAAAAATCGTTCTGGTTCATTCTGGACTTAAATCGGATTAATTGCAATATTTAATAATATTAAATTCATTTTAAATTCATATAAAATTCCAAATAATAATCTATTAACTTTTAAATTCTTCAAAAAATCTAACAATATCATTTATAACCTATGGAACTTAAAAATGCATTTAAACATCAATTTTATAACAATTCCCATTCAATTTCCAATTTATTCTCAGTTCTAATAATTATTATTATTACTCCAATTCAAATGGAATCACCATATTTTGAAACTATAACTCATCTTATTAACTCAACCATAGTCTTCTATTATCAAGATTCAAATTAGAATCCATATCCAACATTTAAAATGAATTAAATGTTAAATTTTGGCGACCCAAAATTCCGGGTCGTTACATTCCTCCCCCCTTATAAAAATTTCGTCCCCGAAATTTGTATAAGGTAGAACATACACTTAAACCCATTTACTTATCCCATTAGCTTAGTTAAAAGCTTATATACACTTCACAAAATCCTTTTTGTTCAATTCCCAAACCTATTTGCTTTATTAATTCTAAAGCTTTAATTTTAACTTATAACTTCATAAGTTACTTAACTTTTCCCAAAACCCAAAAAATTTCTAACTCCCAAAATTTCCGGAAAATTTTGGCAGAGTCTCCCCTGTACGGAGGAGCTTCTGCGATATCGCAGGATACACAAATATATATACATCGGCCCACACGGCCGGAAACCAAAATATAACACAATATATATATCATTTTCCAATTTTATTTGCGTAGGCGTACCTTTTAGCAAAATTAATAGCAAGTAGCTAATATATAATGCATATACGCGCTTCAAACCCTCTCGAACGCCTCGCATTCCTGCACTTACTCAACATACTCATTAGTTACAAGATATGTGCATTTTAATCAACATTTTCCAATATAAAAGCAATCCAACATATCTATGGCATAATCCAAACCAAACAAATTTCAAAATTTACTAATATTAACCATCTTTTACCAACAATTCAAGATTTTAAATCATCTTTCCAATTATCTATTCAAGTCCAACATTATTTACTTTCACTTGAATGATTTATACTCAAATCAACCATATACAATTCATATTTATCTCAATAGGATTAACATATGCTTCACTAATAGCAATCTATTTCAGTACAATTCCTAATTGATTTACAAACCACCTTTATCTTCAGGGTAGAAGCATCTTCATTCTTATGCAAAATTACTTAATAACATTTCAATGCATTCCAATTAATTCAAAACCAAGTTCAGTGTTGAATACACTAAGACAACTCATTCATATTCACTTCAATATTATGAATAGGTGCTTTAATTCATTTATATGCAACATTATTTAATTTGATTTTCAATCAAATCCTTATTTCCAATTTGAAGCACTCACATTCCTTTATTAAAATTTCGCACATTTTAGTTTCCTCCAACTAACCTCATTTTACTTCACTTGAATGATTTACATTCAAGCTTTCTATACACCATTCATATTTCTTATAACCAATTTATTTCTATTTCAAAATAATTAACATATGCCTTGTTCACACTTTTTTTTTAACTTACCCTTCCAATTTGATTTGTAATCAAATTTTATTTTAACTTACATTCCCAAATTTGATTTTAAATCAAATTTTATTTAAACTTGAAACATTTGCAATTCTTTCATGATTTATTTCCATATATATGCAAACATTGCTTATTAAAATGTTAATTCATCCCAATTGATTCCAACTCAATTCCATTTGCAACTTGAAACCAATTTACTTGCATTCATTTACCAACTCTTTGAATTGGATCCTAATCCATATCAATTTATTCAAACATCAATTCAATTGCATAATATCTCAATTCTTTCTTGCATACCAAATTTAGTTTCATTTTAATTGGACTCCACTTAATCAAATTCCAATTTATCCAAAACCAATTTAGTTGTTGTTTTAAACAACTCAATTCTGAATATATTCAAATATTCAAGTCATTCAAGCAAAACAATTGCCACTTAAGCTTATAACCATTTAAAATTAATTCAACTTAAATTTATATTAGTTTTACTCCATTACAAGGTTCACAAACCAAACATTTTCTCTTTCCAATGCAATTGTTAAATTACATTTCCTTACATCTTATTTCATTAACCAATCCAAGTTTATATTAATATCATTCTACTTACAATCCAACTTTTTAAATAACATTCTTATTCACACCTTTCAAATTTTATTATTTATAAGTTTATATTCTTGCTTTTCATCTTTCAAATCTCATCCTTATATTTCCAATGCATTTCCATATCACAATATTATTAAAGCCATTCCACTTGCCAATTTAAATTTTACCCAAACAAAATTTATACAAGACAACATTATAAAGCTTAATCACAATTATTATTTAATTTGCTTAAATGCTTTCACAATATTTTCATTATCTTCTTATATCAGCTTTATTTTATTTCCATTTGATTCTCATTCTATCAAATTTTCAATTCATATACACATTTAATGCTCTTTGTTTAGTTATCCAATTCATATTAAACTTATTTTATTTACAAAGAGGCCATTTAAATTATTTTACTCATTTGAATTTTATTTACAATCCAAATCATCATAAATATATTCAAATTCCATTATTCATTCACACCTCTAATATTCATTTCCATAATTGAATCCCAATTCAAACTGGATTTTATTTACCTTCAAATTTTGACTGATTATCAAATTCTATCCATTACAATACAAATTTCATTAATTTGTAATTTAATTCAGTCAATAACATAATCCATATTAGTTTTCAATCCACTTTCTTAATTTACTCTGAATTCATTCATAATTTCACCATTTTCCAAATATTTCATTTGGCACATTTAAATTTTCTACCTTTCCTTTTTACTCCTATAAATAGAATCTAAATTTCTTTCAATATTATTTATTACTCAACTGAAATTCAATTTCAATTTCATTACCAAAACAAGTTTTATTCTCCCCATACATAAGTTCAAGACTTATTTGCCAACATAGGAATATCCACATTTATGTTCTCACTTTACATTTCATTTATGGACAAATTTTGAATTTTCCACACCATTCCACTCTTCCATTAAATAAATTTGCAACTTTACTTCCATTCAAGAGTTTAAAGTGCTTACTTAAGTCCATTCTCATTTTATAATCTCCAATTTAAATTACTTACTAACTTAAGAATGTGAATTCCTTAATGCAATTATAAGCAATTTACATTTCACCTTTATACCCAATCCAAATTAATTTCACTTCACTTAGATTTAATTCAAGTTCAAATTCTCAAATTTAGTTCTCCATATACAAGTTCAAAACTTGTTTACTAACTTAAGTTCATTCACTTCTTTATATCCCACCTTACCTTATCTCAATTCACAATTTCATTTGAGATTAAGTTTGAATTCACCATACCATTCAACTACTTCCATTTGTGATTATAATCTCACTTTCAATTTTTATAAGTTCACCAACTTATTTATTTTAAAAGCTTATATTGCTCATTTTACTCCACCATCATTTTATAATCACAATTCTAAATTCCATATGTATATATATACATCTGAATTCTTCAGGATACAAATTCCCTTAATTTATTTCTTTGCAAACTTCAAATCCACAACCTCAAACTATAAGTATAATACTTAATAGCTTATGGGTACAATCTATTACACAACAACCCAAATTTTCAAATCAACTTACTTTTGATTTAAACCCAAATCCATTTAATTCTGGGTCCAATATATTTAACTTGTCCATGTTAAATTTAAATTTCCATTCACTTCAATACCCTTCATTTACTTCAATACATTTTATTCACTTTCAATTACTCAAATTAAATTTTAATTCCATGATTAAAATTTCTCATTTCCTTCTTATTAGCATTAGCTCCACTTAACAAATTCAATAGTTGATTCATTTCAACTTTACTCATTATTTAATTAGAACTTTCCCAGAATTCAATTTACCCGGTTTTATCTCAAAACCATTTTGAAATATATCAAATATATATACCCATTTGGTATATCAAATCAAATTTCCATGTTTTCCAAACCAATTTGTTTGTACCCAAAACAATTTGTTCATATCCCAAACAAATTCCCATTTTTGAAATATCCAAAACAACTGTTATCCCCAACAAATCCAAACAATACCATAACCAATTACTAGGGAAGCAATCCATCACTTTAGAAACTCAAAAATGAATTCTAATGATGTGGCCAGCATCATCAGGATTATTTTCCAGCGACTGCAGTGAGTTCAATGCTTCTTAACTTTCCCAAATTCATTTCAAAACAGTTGCCATTCAAAAATATTTCCCAAAACAACATTCCATTATTGTCTCCAAACATATTGGAAAACATTCCCAAACTTCCCAGGATTTTAAATTCTGGTTAAATTCTGATTTTAATTTCACTTCTTATTTGCAACATATTTAATTAATTCTATTTGGTTATAACCATTTAAATTTTATAATCTTATTCACTTATCATTTCAAATTTGGTCAAATTCAAGATTCTTATTTGATTTTCAAAATTTGGCAACCAAACAGTCAAATATATATAATTTCCAAAAATTATTCTCTTTATATCAAAATATAATTTTGGATAAAATTATTTCATTTATCCACTTTAAAACAATACTATGTCGGTTTATCTTGTTTAAGAGTTTAGAAACCCCTATCGATACGGTTGTACTTCCCGCACCGACCGGAATTCATAAACACTCAACCGATAAGTCAACACAGTATAAAAACAATTTTATAAACACTAACAAGTACGCTCTCATATTTATTATTACGCTCAACTCATTATAGAGTACTATCGACTCTATTAAATGAGTAATTACCCCACCAAAGCCTAGGTTGTCGCCAACCTAAGCTCTGATACCAAGTGAGACGACCCGCAAATCCGTACCCCTTGAATCAACAATATACTACCCTAATTGACTCAAGTGGAACAGAAATACGAACCATTAAGGTTAAAAGAAAAAGAGATAGAAGAAGAAGAAACTAAACAATATCAGAATCTCACAGTCGCAGCGGAATAAAATATAATAGCAACTATATATCTTTACTCAAAAATGAAATCTAATCTGTTATATACAACATATCATCAGAGTAACTCATACATCAATCATCACATAACAGACATACCATACAACATAGCAGCGGATATATATATAGGTACATATAATACGTCTCGAACTCCAGCTCCTCTCCTGCTCCATAGCAACCTATCCTGAACATATAATACTCGGTCTGACCCGAGCATTATAACGAAATAACACCCGAGTCAGTCTGGAATACCAGCTGATAATAATGCACACAATTGATTATTAAAGTTTCAAAAATCCTTTTTGAAAACAAAAGCATCTCGTAAGACCACGCCACAAATAAACATGTCGGGTTTTTACCTTACGATAGCTAAAACACTTTTTATATAAATCCTCTTATATTATAATAGGGTCTATTTACAAATACTTATAAAATAGCCGAAATTGTTACATTATTAAATTCCAGCTACTAGCCACCGAAGTGGGTAATACAAACAAAACTCGTAAAAGGCTCGTAGGGAAAAATGGATTTCCAACAATGACTAGGCACTGGGGTACCACCTATCACAGTACGTGGTCTAGATCACAGTACCGAGGACTACTCCCTTCGTCCCCTGCAACACAAGACCGGAACCACCTATGGGCAATTCCGAATAAGATCACCCCGCGGTTGGGATCAGCAACCGCACCACTAAGCCGAAATAAAAAGGAACCTCTAGACAGGGATGACCTTACTCTCCAGTGGGGGCTACCCACGAAGCCTTGCTGCATATCCCCTGATTTTCAGTCATTCCCGGTTGATGAGGCTCGAGGCTAAACGTTACCTTTAGAACGTTTCACTTAGAATGCCCATCGTCTGCTGACGATGTCACGAAGCATTCGTCCATACAAGTCCGTCCCGGGTTCGAACGGAACCGAAGGCACTATTCCTACTACATCCATTTTGGAAATATCCTCAGGATTAGTAGCGACTAGCCCTTGCACTTCACTGCTCCATCTTCGACTCCGAAAAACGTTTATCGCACGAAAACGTACAAACCGGATCGAAGTGGTTTTCGAGAAATAAATCTCGATCCCGGTCTCTTCGAAACGATCAACGCAATTTGTCCAATATTGATAGTCGGTGATTTAACTATCAATCAATATTCATCACATCCATAGCATCCATCACACAATAAATAATTCCCAAATTATTTATTTATCTCAAATATCTTTAAAAGATATATTTCAAATTTCCAAAGCTCATTTGAAAACAATTTCCAAAGTTCTTCCTTTACAAGGTAAATCTTTTACCATAGATTTCCATTGAAAATATCCAAGTTCAAAACAGTTTAGATTTAAAAACAGTTAAAAACATTTTAATTTAAAATATACTTTAAAATAGGAAAATTAACTACTAATTATTTACTCAAAATATAATTTCAAAATATTTAAAACAAAACTATTGTATAAGATATAACTTGATTTAAAATAAGGTTTTAGTTATACTATAATTAAAAATTTAGAGTTTTTAAAAGAATTAATAAATTTCAAAACAACTTTATTCAAAAAACTAGCTTTAAGCAAAATCCATTTGTAAAAATAATTATTAAGATATTAATGAAATTTTACTATTGCTAATTTATAAATAATCACTTTAAAATAATAATTTTTAAAACATTCTTTAAAACTAGTTTAAGATTTTAAAACTTCCTTTGTATAAAATCAATTTAAAACTCGAACTTGGATTTTCCCTAGGAAATCTCATTTCTACTAAATCATCACAGAAATCCTTCTCACGATTTCTGTCCATTTATTAAATTAAGTTTTAGGGTTTTATAACATAAATTTATTTCCCAAAACTTCAACTAATAACATTTATCTTAATTATCATTCCAAATTTTAAAACTTCCAATTTACATTTTAAAATAGATTTCAGATTTTAATCCCTTTTAAATCCACTATTTAACAATACCTTTATTTCTCTAAATTCAATTTATCAAATATAATTAATTTTGGATTTATAATTTATCCAGTAATATTTCTATACAAATTTATTTCAGTTTTCCATCCAAATCAAGTTTCAAATATTTATATTCTTTTAATTTCTTATTTAACCATTTCTCAATTTCTTTGAAACCCAATTTAATTTCTTTATAATTAAAACTGAAATTTTCTTTATAACTAATATTCTGGGTTTATAGTTTAAACCGCAATATCACAATGCAATAAAATTCCAACTTATCAATCACAATATATAAACAGGCATAATCATCAATATAAAAATATTACTACTTTGTGAGGAATCCCGTTGGATCCCTCCAACCTGTTTTCCCTGCATCCACAAATATTAGCACAACGGTATATATATATCAATTCAATTTGATAATAACTAACATATTCAGCTAAACATCCAAACAAACAATCAATACTAGCTATCTACTTTACTAGTATCCAGATGTGAGTGAGAATAACTCACCTTGAGTTTCGGCGAGCGTTCGAAATTTAAATTAAACCGGACGGTATCCGATTTAACCTAAATTTTTACTTGCCCGGAATGACTCCGGATCTGTGCCATCACGTAGTACGTTCCTCTGCGATTCCGGCGCTACCAAGTTCATTAATTTCTGATACAATATGAATGAGTTACGAAATTTATAAGTTTCCAATTTGAAATTCAAACAAATTTCTTTTTTTTTTTTATTATTATACCAAAAAGAATGCGGCCCGCTCCTCTTCGTTCCTATATGCGAGCAACTCCAGGTCGGCCGAACCCATCACACGACCTCCTTGACCAAAATCGCACTCCACTACAAGCACCTAGGGTTCGATCAAAACCTACCACCGCGTCAAGCATCACGAACCTCGCCACCGGCCGGAGCACCATCAGGCTCGGTCGTCCACTCTGCCCTAAAACTGAGCACGAACCGGCCCCCTTTCGGTCACGATTCTGGCCAACATACACCGCTATACACGATCTCACCCGTAGGATATGTAGATCCCTTCATAATTTACAACTTTCATTTAGAAAGTTTTTGATTTTAAAGCTTGGATTGAGAGTTTTCTGAAGGAGAAACAAAATGAATATCGGCCATTGAAGGATGAAAGCCGGCGGCTCCTTGAAGCTAGGGTTTAGTGAATTAGAAATGTTAATATATATATATATATATATTATTTTTATTAATATATTCTCAATTTAACAACTTAAGCAAACGAACTCCAATTCTCACGATCCGACAGGCTATCCTGGGGTTTTTCCGCGTTCCGGACACAATGGAACAGGTTTCGTAAGCTAATTCGGTCGTATGCACGAGTTACGGAATTAAACGTTCAATTTGAAATTAAATCGATTAAAACGATTTCGACACGTTTCGAGCTGCCGGGGTCAAACGACAACTCCGATTGCTACGAAAATTGAAATCCGATAATAACTAACTATTACGGATCCAATGAAACTGGTTTCGTCGAATTCCGAGACTGTGCCCCGGAAGGCTATTTTAACTCGTCTATTTAATTAAGCGATTTTCGAAATTATCGAAATCACTCCAAATCTCCACTTTTAAAATTTTATTAACTTAACAGTAATTCATATAAAATTTATAAACACATTAAAAATCGTTCTGGTTCATTCTGGACTTAAATCGGATTAATTGCAATATTTAATAATATTAAATTCATTTTAAATTCATATAAAATTCCAAATAATAATCTATTAACTTTTAAATTCTTCAAAAAATCTAACAATATCATTTATAACCTATGGAACTTAAAAATGCATTTAAACATCAATTTTATAACAATTCCCATTCAATTTCCAATTTATTCTCAGTTCTAATAATTATTATTATTACTCCAATTCAAATGGAATCACCATATTTTGAAACTATAACTCATCTTATTAACTCAACCATAGTCTTCTATTATCAAGATTCAAATTAGAATCCATATCCAACATTTAAAATGAATTAAATGTTAAATTTTGGCGACCCAAAATTCCGGGTCGTTACATTACAAATTAATTAACCTTATTTATTTATTTAATAAATCTTAATATTAAGTAATTAATTAAGTAATCACCCTTTAAAATGATTATATTAACAAAATCATAAAATATTTAATAAAACAAAAGATAAATTAATTACTTTGATTATCTTTTCAAACCTTGTTTAAATCATTATCCTTATACATTGGTTGCTCTCGAAAGTTAGGATTAGTTTAAATAACATTCTATCTTAATTTCCTTTGAAATTACATTATTTATTTAATATAAATAACCGTAAAATATTGTATCAAAACTAAATAAACAAAATTTAATTTCTTTGAAAACATCTTACTAAAATCCTTGATTTATTCAAACTTAAGTCAAAGTCATAAATTTGAAAACATGTTTAAAATTGATTAAAGGTTTGAGAATTTTTAAAGTAAAAACTGCTCTACATATTGATCTCTAGACTCGCTTCGAGTCACGCGCGAGAGAATTTCTCGTTTTCTTCGGTTTTTATCAAAATCAACCCGAGTGGCAAAAAATTTCACTTAAATTTTTCCTAAGTATTTTAACCTGGCGCACAAGAATTTTTACTCGAGTTGATACTCGAGCTTCCAAACCTTTCTCCCCACGCTTGCTTCGAGTCCATATCCTTCTTCCCCAAACCAACTACCGGTACAACAATGTGTACCGTGCACATGCACAGTTGAGTTTTCCGCCGTTAGTTGAATCTCCAGCCACCCTCAAGTCGACAACCATCGACCTGAACCCCATGAGCACCCAGAAAACCCATCACGTCGACTAAATCAAAATTTTACTATCGAACCCAAACTGTAGCCAAAGCCGATCATCACTAAATTGCCTCGATCATCCACCTCAGGCCGTCAACAGTCGCGTGCTCACACTCGAAGCTTCCACGATGTCCAACGTTCATGCCGGCACTGGCGCGATCGACTCTGGTCGATCAACGGCGACGTAGCAGCTAAGTTTTTGACCCTCACAGAAAAATAAGTTTAAACCCTAGATTTCTGCCTTCGCCACAGTGCATCGTAAATTTGTTCGACATTTTCCGGTGATCTCAAACGCTCAAGTTAACGGTGACAATGAACTCGAGGCCCACAAACACTTGGATCATCAGAATTTGACAAAACTTCATTTTCTTGATCAACCCCAATTCCTCAGAGAATATTTCTCAAAAAATCTGATTTTGCTTTCAAAAATCATCAATTGTAAAAACGTTTTGATTAATATAATTGAAATCAAAAACTGTGATGATCAATTTTCCAACAAGTTCTGGTTTTTTCCTGTTAAATTCAAATTTTAAGAAAATTCTTGCATTGATTTTGCTTAGAATTATTTTTAAGTGTTGAATCATGTAAAAACTAAAAACTTCCCTTCAGATTCTATAGCCTGAAGTGAATCAGAGGAACTGAAGTTGATTGAATTTTTTTCTTGAACATGTTTAATACCTGTAAGTATGGAATAGAACCAAAGTTCATAGCTTCCAGACATGCACATAACACATTCACATACAAATATACACTTATTTGTACTCATGCAAACATTTTTGCATACATTCAGACATAACCTCAAACAACAAGTTTAAAATCCAAATTCAAAAAGTTTTACTCACCTGAAAGCAAATTTTGAAACAGAGAGCAACTTTTGTGTTTTAAAACCTGCAGTTGATCTTCTTTTTCTGTTTTGATCAGTTGAATGATTTTCTTAAGTTTGTAAAATAAGGTGATGTTTTACTTCTTTTTCATCCTGACTTTGCTATGTTTTTTTTCTTTGTTTGAACGAACTTTACTAATATAGATGTATATATAAAGTAGGTAGTTTATACATGGGAGGTGTTATCTGGTTAAGCCGGTTTTTTTTTTTGGTCAGAGACATTTTTTTCCATTTGGAGGCTGATATGATATTTGTATGTGCATAGAGATGATGGCATTAATTAAAATTGTCTTGTTTTGTTTTTTATCTTCTTTCATACACTTTGTTTTATTATTTTACATACGCTAAATTCACATGTATCAACTTGTCTGACGTATCCCTATTAACATATAACTTTAACATATATATATTTTATTTTATGGTTTAACGCCAATTCTTGTTTGTTACATTATTATTATTAATATTTATTTAAAGTTTGAGCTACCAAATACTTTATTTATATCATATATTTTTTAAGACTTAAGATTAATAATATTTTATTTTGTTTTGAAACTCTCTAAATTAAATTACAAAAGTTTAAATAAGTTAACAGATTTAAATTAAAAATTTTGGGATGTTACAAATATCCCCCCTTAAGAAAATTTCGTCCTCGAAATTTGGAAGAGAGAGAAAAGCAAACAAATAATATACGAATTCAGAAAAGAATAACGAAGTGGCTTACCAGTTTAAGCCGAGATATCCACTCTACAATTGGGATATGATTTCTGCATGCTATCTTCAGTTTCCCAAGTGCGGTCTTTTGGATCGCCACTCCACTGAACTTTGACCAGTTTTACAAGTTTGTTTCTCAATCGCTTTTCATCACAATCCACAATCTTTATCGGTTCTCTCTTTACTGCCAAGTCGGGACTGATCTCAAGATCCTGCTGAGCTGCCTCTTCAATAATACTATCTGGGTCGTGCATAAATTTTTGGAGGTTAGAAATGTGAATCACATTGTGCACGCCAGATAACCAGCTGGGTAGCTGCACTCGATATGCTAGAGGACCGATCCTCTCCAGAATAGGAAAAGGACCAATATAATGCGGTGCTAGCTTTCCAGTTTTCCCGAACCTCAATACACCCCGCATTGGAGACACTTCCATATATACAGAATCCCCAACTTGAAATTCCAAATCTCTTCTTTGGCGGTCATAATAACTCTTCTGACGACTTTGAGCAGTTATTAATTTCTTTTGAATAAAATTTACCTTCTTCGTGGCTTCTTTAATCATATCTGGTCCAAGGATGAGTCTATCACCTGATTCGATCCAGCATGCAGGTGATCGACACGGAAGACCATATAAAGCCTCATAAGGAGCCATTTCAATACTGGCTTGATAACTATTGATATAAGAGAACTCGACCAGATGCAAATGTTCCTCCCAAGAACCACCAAAATCAAGTATACAAGCACGCAATAGGCCTTTTAAAATTCGGTTAATCCTTTCAGTCTGCCCATCAGACTGTGGGTGATAAGCAGTGCTGAAATTCAGTTTTGTTCCCAATGCGGCTTGGAATGCCTCCCACAATCTACTAGTGAAGATCGGATCACGATCACTCACTATACTGCTGGGAATACCATGGAGACGAACAATTTCCTTTATATATAGCTCTGCTAAACTTGCTGCAGTCCGAGTGGATTTTACTGGAATGAAGTGAGAAGTTTTGGTTAGACGGTCCACTATAACCCAAATTTCTTCATTTCCCTTCTTGGTTCGTGGCAATCCGTCGATGAAATCCATCGATACCTGATCCCATTTCCACTTCGGTACTTCCAAAGGCTGAAGTAAACCGGCCACTTTCTTTTAATCGCTTTTAATTTGTTAACAAGTAGCACATCGACTCACATATATAGATATGTCCCTTTTCATTGTCTTCCACCAAAACGTTCTTTTGGTATCACGATACATTTTATTGACTCCTGGATGGATGCAAAGTTTGGACTTGTGGCATTCGTCCAAAACTTCACGTTTCAGCTACGGAATGTCAGGGACGCAAATTATTCCTTTCAATCTTATAACTTCTCTACTATCCATCTCAAAACTAGTATCTTCACCTTGGCATATTCTTTTATAAACTCCCCGAAGAAACTCATCTTCTTTCTGCTGTCTCGCAATCCTTTGGAGAAGAGTAGGAGCGATAACAAGATGAGCGAGAATGGCATGCTTTCTACTCAAAGCATCGGCAACTACATTGGCTTTTCCGGGTGTATACAGAATATCTAGGTCATAGGATGCCATAAATTCCAACCAACGTTGTTGTCATAGATTCAAATCCTTCTGAGTAAAGAGATACTTTAAAGATTTATGGTCGGTGAATAATTCGAATTTTTCACCCAGAAGATAATGTCGCCAGATTTTTAAGGCGAAAATAACAGCCAAAAGCTCCAAATCACGTGTTGGGTAGTTTCTCTCGTGCGGACGTAATTGTCTACTCGCGTAGGCAATTACCTTCCCATTCTACATTAATACTGCGCCTACCCCATCACCACGAGCGTCAGTATAGACAGATAAGCCTTGGTTTCAGTTAATGATAGCGAGAACAAGAGCAGTAGTTAATCTCTTTTTCAATTCCTGAAAAGCTTCATCACATTTTGGAGTCCAATTAAACTTGGCATTCTTCATTGCTAGCTTAGTCAATGGACTAGCAATCTTAGAAAAGTCCCGAACAAACTTCCGGTAATAGCCTACTAAACCCAGAAGACTTCGAACTTCTTTCGTAGTCGTGGGTCGCTTCTAGTCAAGAATAGCGTAAATTTTGCTTGGATCAACAGAAATCCCTTCTTCATTAACAATATGGCCAAGAAATCTGACTTCTTTAACCCAAAAGTGACATTTTGAAAATTTAGCGAATAAGTTGCTCCTTCTCAAAATCTCCAAAACAACTCTGAGATGTTCAGCATGCTCCTCTTCGGTTTGAAGTAGATTAGGATATCATCGATAAATACAAGAACAAATTTATTCACCACCTCTCGAAACACACGCGTCATCAAATCTACGAAGTACGCGGGGGCGTTAGTTAGTCCGAAAGGCATGACTAACCACTTGTAGAACACATCCGGACCCCGAAAAGCAGTTAGGTTAACACAATCTTCAGCAATTCGCAGCTGATGGAATCCCTGGGCTAGATCCATCTTAGAAAAGAATCGTGCACCATGAAGTTGATTGAATAAGTCATTGATCCTGGGTAAAGGAAACTTATTCTTGAGAGTTTGCTTATTAAGATCGCGATAGTCGACATACAATCTCAAAGACCCATCACATTTAGCCACAAATACAACCGCTGAACCCCATTTAGAAACACTAGGATGAATCAATCCATTTTTTAGCAAATCACTGGTTTGCTTGACTATTTCAATTCTTTCCCGCGGTGTCGTCCTGCGACTAGCATGAACGACGGGACGAGCATTCAGAATTAAGTCAATTCTGAATTCAATCTCTCTATGTGGAGGTAAAGATTCTACTTCTTTGAACACATCGGGAAAATGTTGGACAATAGGAATGGACTCCAGACTAGGTTCTAGATATCCCAAAGTATACATCAGCTTATCCCTTTTTGGACTAGGGTCTTCACAAGAAATATCAATGGAATCTCCAAGTTTAGTTTTGACTAGAATCGTTTGATTGCTGCAATCTAATTTGGCTTCGTATCTCGATAACCAATTCATCCTGAGTAGGATTTAAAATTCATTGAAGTCGAGAACATAAAGGTTAATAGGAAATTTATGGCCAGAATAAGAGATAGGCACTCTCCTGCAATATAGATAATGATTTGCAGGACCACCTGCTGGATTTTTCACACAAATAGGTTAATTGACAAACTTGATCTTAAGTTTTAATTCATCCACGATCTGTTGGGAGATGAAGCTACGTGAAGCTCCCGTGTCGAATAAAACTATAACAACTTTTTCACCAACAATATAGTTACCCTCCAAAATTCCCTTTCCTTCATTCGCCTTTGAAGTTGAGGGATTATCTTTTATTGCGCACACTTTCGCTATTTGTGCTTGTTTCTTTTTCGGGCAATTCTTAACTCCATGACCTGGCTGGTGACAATAATAGCATTCCTTGGATCTTCAATTTGTCTTTACAAGTTGATCTTTCTTAATTTGTTTCTTTAGCTTCTCACAATCATTTGCTAAATGGTCTTTCTCCTGACAGTTATAACAAGTGACATTTCGGGCTGAATTCTCTTGATCACTCCTTTTCTTCTCCTTGCCTTGAACCGGCCTCTTTCCTTCAAAGTTTCTTTTCTTCCAGTTCGAACTACTTGAACTCCCTTTCTCTTTTGGAACTTTCTGCATATCTAGAGTAGTACATCGATAACCCATATCGATCAAGTCTGAAAAAGATTCTTTAATGTGGGCTATCATACTCTAGTGATACTCCTTATTCATTCCCCGAATGAATCTTTCATTCTTCTTCAAGGGTGCACTCACTAGCTCCGGACCAAATCGAGAAAATTCATTGAATTTATTCAAGCACTCCTCAAATGATAGACTTCCTTGCTTCAAATCTGGAACTCCTGGTACATTCGAGAGATACCAGCAGATGGAACGTATCGCTGCTCAAACACTTCTTTAAATCGTCTCCAAGTAAACTTATCTTCTGACTCATCCACAATAACTATCTCCCACCAAGCTAATGCTTCCTCTTGGAGTTGCTAAGAAGCTATTAGTCTCTTTTGATCGTCTTCCAACTTCAATCCCCTGAAAATTCTTTCACAGGATTGGATCCAGGCTTGAACTTCTACAATAGATTCCTTGCCAGTAAACGGCTTTCCACCAAGTCTTGAGAAGCTCCTATACAGATCAGCCATATTCGGCTGAAGTTGAGTAGGCACAGTTGCAGTTACAGGGACTTGACCAGTTGCGGTGGTATTTCCTTGTTCCCTACCATGTCCCCTTCTTTCGCTCATTCTTACTATCTGTAAAAAGCAAGAAAACTTGATTTAGGCACATGGACAAGATATCTTAGGAAACATCAACAGTTAAAAGGAATGGATCAAGAAATTAGGGTTTCGGTCTTTTGGTTTATACTCATTCTAGTGTATACTTCACCCTATCTCTAATGAGCCATCTATTGTGTTATACTCCGTAGCTAAAGTTCTTACCCAACCTTCAGCTCTGATACCACTTTGTCATGATCCGAAATCCAATGTTCAAAAATTGACACTAAATACCTCACTTGTATTTGACTGCCAAAGATTCAAACATCGAACTCCTGTCGGATGGAGCTTATAACAACATTAGATGAATATAGACAGCGGAAACAAAATGAATATCATATATCAACACAGATACAACATGATACAATATCCCATACAACATCGATCCTAAATACCAGAGTGATACAAATATGATACGACAATAATACGACAACAGAAACTTCAACAAGTTCCCAACATACTTCAACTTCGACAAGGTCTTTAAAACTCCAACATTTCAAAAGATTTCCAAATCCAAAGCTTCCAAAAGGCTTCAAATCCAAGCTAGCTCCAAAACACGGATAATCTGCTTCTAGGCTGCCCGTGTGGAAAATGATGGGCACCCAGAGTTTAGGAAAGGAACAATAAACTCCGGGTCAGTCATGGGACTGGTATGAGTAAACAAAAATAGTTGTTGAAATAAAAGAATTCATCTTTATCAAAGAAAAACAAAAGAATTTGAAAGAAATCCGCAATGCTTTTTGAAAATGAAACTGCCATAAGGCCTCCCACCACACACATAATGCAAGCGCAAACTTGGAGGAGATTTCTCCTTATGACAGTCAAGAATGCTTGGTACGAGAAAACTCTTTTAAATTTTATTATTAGTGCATAGTGTAGAAAATATTTTGAAAGTGTAATATTAATCTTAGCCAGCATAGACATTTCGTACTATGCTTACTATAGAAACCATCCAAATAGTGGTGACCACCATAAGTAAATGGCAGGTTATACAACTAAAACCGTAAAGAGCTCGTATTGGATGATTGGATTTCCAACAAATTGCCGGGCAAAGGAACTTCCCATATAAATTGGAACGCCTCTGGAGGGACGTCCCCGAGAACCTTACCGGATCTCTGTTACACAAGGTCGGGTTACCTTTGTGACTAGGTAACAACTGACGCGAGTATGCCACCTCCCGGTCGTTACCAACCTTTATCCGAAGCGCTTCTCAACCGACAACCACAAAGCAATAAGTTTGCAGCAACCACAAAGTAAGTATCTGGGCTCCATACCATGATACCACTTATAATCCAGAAGGAAATGGACATACCCTCAAGAAGCGCTAACCCTAAATAACCTTACTGCCATGATTCTTGTTTTGACCATAACCTAGTTGTGAGGTTCGACGAAGTCTTGTCCACAAAGCTAAGTTTTTTCACAAAGCCATGCTTCGATCAACAAATGATCATCGGTGCTCAGCATGCCACACTACCAATTTGGGAGTATATCACTAATAACCTTCAACTACATAACCTCTGAGCTCGTACGTCTCAGAGAAGGGTGTTAAGCTAAGAGAATAAATTCTCCTCCACCAACAGATATGTATTTGAAAGAAATTAGCTTTATATCTCAAGGTGTAGTGTTAGACATACAACCATACAAGTCTGTTCCAGGTTCGAACAAAGCCGAAGGCACTTCCGAAGAAGCCCTTGCAATTCGGGCATCCACAATCCCGATCGGACTTCCCATCACTTAGAGAATATCTACATCGTAGCTACTCGGTGCAGAGACAATCGATAGGTTATCCTATCGTTTTCGAAGATGCTCGGTCTTCACCACCGTCCTCAATTACCATCCATTTCGTCGTATCACATATTCGGAATGGGTTATACGACACATAGGTCCTCTCCCGGCTAAACCGAATAGCGAGCGTTCAATTTAAAAGCACGTGGATGTATCCATCATAAAGATTCACACGTTCGGTGTGGGTTTCGAATAACCATTTGGAATCTGACTCCCTGTCGCATCGAAATTCAATTGTCGTTTTACGGGCCAATGGGTTTTTACAATCACACAGAAGTAAATTCATCACAGATATCACGGCTCAGCACAAAGCATTTAATATTACATAGCATCACATCACATAACAGAAATATCAATCCAACACACGACATTCAAGAACAATAAAACATCTTCAATTGAGATAAATAACTCATGTGGTTTTAAATTTATTAACCGCATAAGTACTTTCATTAGTAATCTTTAATCAATGATTAATTGTCATTTATCACTATTAATTACGTCATAATCACCTTCATTTATTAATCATTCCTTAACTAATTTCAAATTAATTAATCTCAATTATTAATTAATTAAATCTTAATTACTTTTATTAATTAAGTACTTTTTAATTAATTAATAATTAATTACAACATAACTAACCTTATTTATTTATTTAATAAATCTCAATATTAAGTAATTAATTAAGTAATCAAACTCCGGGTCAGTCATGGGACTGGTATAAGTAAACAAAAATAGTTGTTGAAATAAAACAATTCATCTTTATCAAAGAAAAACGAAAGAATTTGAAAGAAATCCACAATGCTTTTTGAAAATGAAACTACCATAAGGCCTCCCACCACACACATAATGCAAGCGCAAACTTGGAGGAGATTTCTCCTTATGACAGTCAAGAATGCTTGATACGAGAAAACTCTTTTAAATTTTATTATTAGTGCATAGTGTAGAAAACATTTTGAAAGTGTAATATTAATCTTAGCCAGCATAGACATTTCGTACTATGCTTACTATAGCTACCATCCAAATAGTGGTGACCACCATAAGTAAATGGCAGGTTATACAACTAAAACCGTAAAGAGCTCGTATTGGATGATTGGATTTCCAACAAATTGCCGGGCAAAGGAACTTCCCACATAAATTGGAACGCCTCTGGAGGGACGTCCCCGAGAACCTTACCGGATCTATGCTACACAAGGCCGGGTTACCTTTGTGACTAGGTAACAACTGACGCGAGTATGCCACCTCCCGGTCGTTACCAACCTTTATCCAAAGCGCTTCTCAACCGACAACCACAAAGCAATAAGTTTGCAGCAACCAAAAAGTAAGTATCTGGGCTCCATACCATCATACCACATATAATCCAAAAGGAAATGGACATACCCTCAAGGGGCGCTACCCCCAAATAACCTTACTGCCACGACTCCTGTTTTAACCATAACATGGTTGTGAGGTTCGACGAAGTCTCATCCACAAAGCTATGCTTTTTCACAAAGCCATGCTTCGATCAACAAATGATCATCGGTGCTCAGCATGCCACACTACCAATTTGGGAGTATATCACCAATAACCTTCAACTACATAACCTTTGAGCTCGTACGTCTCAGAGAAGGGTGTTAAGCTAAGAGAATTAATTCTCCGCCACCAACAGATATGTATTTGAAAAAAATTAGCTTTATATCTCAAGGTGTAGTGTCAGACATACAACCATACAAGTCTGTTCCAGGTTCGAACAGAGCCGAAGGCACTTCCGAAGAAGCCCTTGCAATTCGGGCATCCACAATCCCGATCGGACTTCCCATCACTTAGGGAATATCTACACCGTAGCTACTCGGTGCAGAGACAATCGATAGGTTATCCTATCGTTTTCAAAGATGCTCGGTCTTCACCACCGTCCTCAATTACCATCCATTTCGTCGTATCACATATTAGGAATGGGTTATACGACACATAAGTCCTCTCCCGGCTAAACCGAATAGTGAGCGTTCAATTTAAAAGCACATGGATGTATCCATCATAAAGATTCACACGTTCGATGTGGGTTTCGAATAACCAACTGGAATCCGACTCCCTGTCGCATCGAAATTCAATTGTCGTTTTACGGGCCAATGGGTTTTTACAATCACACAGAAGTAAATTCATCACAGATATCACGGCTCAGCACAAAGCATTTAATATTACATAGCATCACATCACATAACAGAAATATCAATCCAACACACGACATTCAAGAACAATAAAACATCTTCAATTGAGATAAATAACTCATGTGGTTTTAAATTTATTAACCGCATAAGTACTTTCATTAGTAATCTTTAATCAATGATTAATTGTCATTTATCACTATTAATTAAGTCATAATCACCTTCATTTATTAATCATTCCTTAATTAATTTCAAATTAATTAACCTCAATTATTAATTAATTAAATCTTAATTACTTTTATTAATTAAGTACTTTTTAATTAATTAATAATTAATTACAAATTAACTAACCTTATTTATTTATTTAATAAATCTTAATATTAAGTAATTAATTAAGTAATCACCCTTTAAAATGATTATATTAACAAAATCATAAATTATGTAATAAAACAACAGATAAATTAATTACTTTGATTATCCTTTCAAACCTTGTTTAAATCATTATCCTTATACATTGGTTGCTCTGGAAAGTTAGGAATAATTTAAATAACATTCTATCTTAATTTCCTTTGAAATTACATTATTTATTTAATATAAATAACTGTAAAATATTGTATCAAAACTAAATAAACAAAATTTAATTTTTTTGAAAACTTCTTACTTAAATCCTTGATTTATTCAAACATAAGTCAAAGTCATAAATTTGAAAACATGTTTAAAATTGTTTAAAGGTTTGAGAATTTTTAAAGTAAAAACTGCTCTACATATTGATCTCGAGACTCGCTTCGAGTCACGCTCGAGAGAATTTCTCGTTTGCTTCGGGTTTTATCAAAATCAACCCGATTGCCAAAAATTTTCACTTAAAATTTTCCTAAGTATTTTAACCTGGCGCAACAGAATTTTTACTCGAGTTGATACCCGAGCTTCCAAACGTTTCTCCCCATGCTTGCTTCGAGTCCATATCCTTCTTCCCCAAACCAACTACTGATACAACAATGTGTATTATGCACATGCACAGTTGAGTTCGCCACCGTTAGTTGAATCTCCAGCCACCCTCAAGTCGACAACCATCCACGTGAACCCCATGAGCACCCAGAAAACCCATCACGTCGACTAAATCAAAAAAATTCTATCGAACCCAAACTGTAGCCAAAGCCGATCATCACTAAATTGCCTCGATCATCCACCTCGGGCCGTCAACAGTCGCGTGCTCACACTCGAAGCTTCGATGATGTCTAACGTTCGTGCCGGCACTGGCGCGATCGACTCCTGTGGATCAACGACGACGCATCAGCTAAGTTTTTGACCCTCACAGAAAAATGAGTTTAAACCCTAGATCTCTGCCTACCCATCGCCACAGTGCATCGTAAATTTGTCGACATTTTTCTAGTGATCTCAAACACTCAAGTTAATGGTGACAACGAACTCAAGGCCCACAAACACTTGGATCATCAGAATTTGAAAAACTTCATTTTGTAACATTCCCGGATTTTAGCCAGAATAAATTTGACATTTTAATTTAATTTTTGAATTAAATTGTGGATTTATTTAAGTTTTCCTAAATAAAATAAGATGTTTGGTTGTTTGTTTTAATGTTTATAAAGAGATCTCAAATAGAATCTTAGTTTTGTAATTCAAAAGAAAATAAATATATTTTTAAATAAAATTGGGTTTGAAAGAAAAAACTTTATCTTTCAAATGTATAGAGATTTGTTTTCAAATATATAACATACATATGTAATATGTATTTTGAAAGTATATTTGAATTTAATATGGTAAATTTCTAAAAGCTATTTAAAATAAAAAAATAAAACCCAATATAAATGTATACATATTTATTTATTTATGTATATGGATGAATACTTGTTTAAAGGTATAATAGTTTGAAATATAAATAATTAAAGGATTTAAAATACAAATTGCAAATATAAATAACACAAGGTTTAAAAACAAAAATCTATAAATAATTCACATTAGGGACTTAAACATAAACTTCTTTGTTTTAAACAAATGTAAGCATCTTGTTATGAAAATTAAACAAGTGTGATGAATCAACATGGAAAAATTAACAAGTGGCAAGTTAAAATTTCCTTTTAATTCAAATTAGAAATATATAATAAAAGTTAGTAAGAAATCAGGCCCATTTTCTTTCAAACATTTGAAAACCTTGAAACACAAAAATCAAAATCCTGGAACAATCTAAGAAAACTGCAGATCAAAAAAGAAATCAAAACTCAAAACTACATTCAATTTGAAAACCTTGTAGAAACAAGTTCTCTGGGAAAAAAAAGGAAAGAAGTTGCAGGAAATTCAAAGAAAGTGAAAAACCTGAAGTCTGCAAGCTGGAAAATAAAGCAAATTTGAAGCTTTAAACAAATTCAAACCTATCTAATCTTCAAAAGATATTAAAGAAAAAAAATACAGGCTTGCTTCTCCTCTGTTTCTTCTCTGTTGCAAATACCCAGTGAGCAAAACTTCTAAAACTAAAAGATTGAATCTGTTTTGATGATGCTTGAAATGAAGTTATTGTGATATTGACGCAGCGGATAAACGAAAATGGATGAAATGTGAAAAGTTGAATCGATGGATCGAAAAAACCCAAGTGCCCAAATCTGTTGATCTCAAGAGATATCGGATTCTAGCTATCTCCAACACGTTGATCGCGCATGATACCGTATTAAAAGATTTACGATTCTTCTATGCTGATCTCGCGCACGAGATTCCATGAATTGGCTTCAAATCCGTTGATTCGAGTGCACTCGAATAACCGAAAATGGAGAAAGGAGATAACACTCAACTTCCAATTTTAAAGAGGCACAAAGCACTCAAACAAAAGTTTATTCAAAATCAACCACCTACAAGTTACGACCCACGACCTAAGTCTCACACGACTTAACAGATCACACAACCTACGCCTTACAAAGTTACAACCACACGACCTACGACTTATATACATCGAGTTACAACATAAAGGAAATTCAACACAAGCTACAACACATGACATAACAACATACAAACGACTTACGAGTTAAAATACATCATACATACGCGACTCAACAAAATATATCATCATGCGACTTAACAAAACATGCGACTTACGACCTATCTTCAGTAGCGACTTAAGAAATGCATGCGGCAGTAGCTTCAGCGACTTAAAGAACTGACGAAAATGTGGCATAGCGAAACAACCTAAGGAGATGCGACCTAAAAATGATGCTGCATAGGTAGTTAGGTAACGACCTAAGGAGATGCGACCTAAAAATGATGATGCATAGGTAGTTAGGTCGCGTAGTTAGGTCGCTGCCGACTTAAGGCTCTGTTGGCATCCTCATTAGGTCGCCCAGGTGAGATAACTTGCTTCCGCCATACTTGTTAGGTCGCGAGCGACATAAGGCAACCGAGCTATCATCCTGTGCTGCATCATCCTCCCCTGGTTTAAAA
Source organism: Allium cepa (assembly GCA_030765085.1). Classification (NCBI taxonomy): domain Eukaryota; kingdom Viridiplantae; phylum Streptophyta; class Magnoliopsida; order Asparagales; family Amaryllidaceae; genus Allium; species Allium cepa. The sequence goes on from CM060931.1 coordinate 474,063,153, forward strand.
GAATTTGACCCCGAATTCACGCTTTCTTCTTCTTCAATATGCTTATTCCCATGGTATGGAATCAAGTGTTTGACGTTGAAGACGTCAGCAGTATGGATATGATCCGGCAGTCTTAACTGGTAAGCAATATCATTGATCTTCTTCAAAATTTCTACTGGACCAATCTTTCGAGCTTTCAATTTTTTGTAAGTGCCAACTGGAAAACGATCTTTCGTCAATATTGCATACACAAAATCTCCCTCTTTGAAGTCCACACTCCTTCGCTTCTTATCCGCTAGTTGCTTATACTTCTCATTTGACCTAAGCAATCGCTCATGAACAATCCTGTGGCACTCCTGCAACTCATTCACGAAATCACAAGCTCGCTTAACAACCCCTTTCTGAAATGGAACTATCGACAAATCCAACGGTCCCTTCGGAATTGCTAAATATACTACTTGAAATGGACTGAATCCAGTGCTTCGATTAACTGCATGATTATGTGCGAATTCTGCCTGACACAATTTCACATCCCAGCTCTTCAAATTATCCTTCACAAGACATCTCAACAAGTTTCCCAAAGATCTGTTCACCACTTTCGTTTTCCCATCCGTTTGTGAATGATAGGCGCTACTAAAATTCAGCTTAGTCCCAACCATCTTCCATAGACTCAACCAAAAATGACTTAGAAATCGAGTATCCCGGTCAGAAACAATGGTCTCAGGTAGCCCATGTAGTCGATAAACCTCTTCAAAGAACAATTAAGCAACACGGACTAAATCGACGGTCTTTTTACAAGCTATGAAATGTGCCATCTTCGAAAATCTATCCACCACAACATATATAGAATCATTCCCTCATTGATTTCTTGGCAAACCCAAAACAAAGTCCATGCTAATATCAACCCATGGTCTAGTAGGCATGGGTAATGGCATATACAATCCTGCATTCGTAGCCGTCCCTTTGGAAACTTGACATATGTGACATCTCTGTACAAATCTTTCAACTTCTTTCCTCACGGAAGGCCAAAAATATGATTGAGAAATAAACTGCAAGGTACGATCTCTTCCCACATGACCGTCTTCATGCAATTCTTTCACAATCTTCATTCGAAAACTGCACTCTGGTATACACAACCGATTTTCTTTGAATAGAAAACCATCTACCAACACATATTCATCCGTCTTCCATTTCTTGACTTCATCTACAATCTTAGCAAAGTAAGGATCCTCAACAAACAATTCTGGAAATACATCAAACCCCGTCACTTCAACTTTCATCATGGTCAACAAATGATTCCTTCTACTCAATGCATCTACCACACAGTTTGTAACTCCCGACTTATGCTTTGCTACAAATGTAAACTTTTGCAAGTATGTGATCCATGAAGCATGCCTGCCTGTAATCTTATCCTGTCCCTGCAAATGTTTCAAGGCTTCATGATCAGTATACAACACAAACTCTTTATGAAACAAATAGTGTCTCCAATGTTTTATGGCTTGGACAATAGCATAGAATTCCACGTCATAAGTATTATATCTCATCTTTGCTCCCGTAAGCTTCTCATTGAAATAAGCAATTGGACGTCCCCTCTGACTTAATACCCCTCCAATTCCAACTTTAGATGCATCAGTATGTAATTCAAATAGCAACCGAAAATCCGGCAAAACTAGAATTGGTGCTGTTGTCAAAAGTTCCTTGATTCACTCAAAAGCAAATCCTGCTTCCTTCGACCATGAAAACTACTTGCCCTTCATACAATCAGTAACAGACGCCATCACGCTACTGAAATGTGGAATAAACCTTCGGTAGAATGATGCTAAACCATGAAAACTTCTCACTTCAGTTATAGTCATGGGTTGTGGCCAATTTTTGATTGCTTCAACTTTACTTTGATCCACCTGGATACCTTCCTTGGACAATACATACCCCAAAAACAAAACACTATGCGTCATGAACACGCATTTCTTTGTTGCAGCATAAAATTGCTCCCGACGAAGTATCATCACCACTTCACACAAGTGTTGTAGATGTTCTTCTGTGCTTCCACTGTATATCAGTATATCATCAAAGTATACCACCACGAACTTTCTAATAAACGGTCGAAAGATCTAATACATCACTCGCATAAAAGTACTAGGTGCATTCGAAAGACCAAATGGCATGACCAACCATTCATACAACCCTTTCCGCGTCTTGAATGTTGTCTTCCATTCATCCCCTGGTCGAATTCGAATATGATGATATCCACTCTTCAGATCAATCTTTGAAAAGATAGCAGCTCCGCTCAACTGATCTAACAAATCATCCAATCTAGACACCGAAAATCTATACCTCACTGTAATCTTGTTTAGTGCTCGACTATCTGTACACATTCTCCAAGTTTCATCCTTCTTCGGCACTAACAATGCTGGTACTGCACAAGGACTTAAACTTTCTTGTACGCGCCCTTGTTCAAGTAAGTCTTCCACCTGCCTTCTCAACTCTTCGTGCTCCTTTGGACTCATTCTATAATGTGGTCTATATGGTAACACTGCTCCCGGAACAAGATCAATCTGATGTTGTATGTCTCTCAACGGTGGTAACTCTGTTGGCAATTCTTCAAGAAATACATCTTCAAACTCCTTCAACACTGGCTTAACTTCCTCAGGAACTTCAATCGTTTCACTACTTTCACGTCCAATCAACAGAAATAATTCAGGCTCATCCTCTACTTCTTTGACAAACTCCTTCAACGATAAAAGAGTTTTTAGTTCCTCGATTTCCTCCAATTTATTTTCACCTTGTTGTCACTGTTTGGGAACCAAAGTGATTTTAGTGCCATTGAACATGAAACTGTAGCAGTTAGTCCTTCCATCGTGTTGCACGGCTCTATCGAATTACCATGGTCTCCCCAACAACAAATGACATACATCCATATTTACCACATCACACCAAATTTCATCCTTATACTTCTTTCCGATGGAAAATGTTACACAAGCTCTTCGACTAACTTTCACTTCTCCACCTTTCCTCAACCAAGCTAATTTATAGGGTTTGGGATGCTTTTCTGTCTTTAACGCCAACTTCTTTACAGCTCCTGTAGAGATTATGTTATCACAACTTCCTGCATCGATAACAAACTTGCAAACTCTTCCCAAAATAGTGCACGTTGACTGAAAAATGTTACTCCTCAACCAACTAGTCTCCTCTTCCTGCTTTGGTGTCAAGCAAGATCTCCTCATCATTAAAGAATATCCTTCGTCTCCCGCCAATAATTCTTCTTCCTCCTCAACTTATGGTGAATTTGAACATTCTATTTCTGCATCCTCATCCTCAACCTCAGCAACCATCGCTCGCTTCTTAGGCTTCCGACATTCATTGCTCTTATGACCAAACTCCTGACAGTTATAACACTTGAAATTGTTGTTGACCTTGGTCTTAGCAACTTCATTGACAACCGGTTTTCCAACAGCCTTGGAAACATTCGTATTGCTACTAGCCCCTTTCACTTGATTGTTAGAATTTGTAAACACACTACCTCCTCTTCTACCTTGCCTCTCCCAAGCTAGAGCCTTTTGGTGTGCTTCAGCAACGGATCTTGGATCAAACATATTCACCATATCCTGAATTTGCATTCTCAATCCTCCAACAAATCTAGCTGTCAACTGTTCCTCCTCTCCATGATATCATTTCTAGCAATCAGTTGATAAAACTCATCTGCATAATCATTTACCGACTTTGTCCCTTGTCTCAAATTCTGTAAGCGTTGATACATAAGAGACTGATAATTATAAGGTAAGAAAGTAGCCTTCATCAATTTCTTCATCTTCTCCCATGAAATAATTTTCGACTTTCTCATTCTCTCCCGTGTAAGTTTAGTTTGTTGCCACCATGCCATAGCTCTTCCCCTCAATCGTGTAGCAACCAACTTAACTCTACGATGCTCGGGTACTTCCTTGAAGTCAAAAATTTCTTCAACATTCGATAACCAATCTAGAAACTCTTCCCCTTTCATTCCTCCTTTGAATTCTGGAATCTCTATTTTCATCCACGACACCCATTTACGATCATTCTCTGAATCAATATATCGATTTCGCACTTGTCCTCGATCACGATCATGAATACTTCCTTTATCACCATATTCCTCAAAATCATATGTATGTCGACATCGATCTCGTCCATCTATGTATCTACGATCATGCATGTCCCTTCTATCATGTCTTTCGGCATCACGATACGGATCATCTTCAAATCCATGATAAGTTCTTCTCTCTTCACCTCGATACTCATGATGTTCTTGCCTCATAGAAACTGATGATTCTCTTCGATCTCGATGGGATTGTGGTGACACCCTCCTCGCTTCCACAGCCGATGGCGAAACCCTGTTTCCTCAATGGTTCGAGATTGGTGACCTTCTCCTTTGATTTTGATTCATATCATTCATCAATTTCTCTAACTTCCCAATACCTTCATCGAACTTTTCATTGATACGTTGTTCCATTTGCTTAGCTTCTTGTCTTCTATACACATCTTCAACATTTTGAAAACGATTAGCACGTCTTGGCGGCATGATTATCAAACAACAATCTCCAAACACACACTTCAACTAGCATAACTTCTATAACTCTCGGCCTGCACTTACTCTCGGCCTGCACTTAGCTCCAACTCTCGGCCTTGATCTACAAAAGTGATGCACGCCTCCAACTTATAGCTCTTGGCTTTGATCAAATCTGAACTTGACTTCACTCAGCTTTGCCTCAAACTTCAACACTTTAACTCGGCTCCCAATAGGCTCGGCTTAGCTATGATTGGCTAAGTCTATCTCTGATACCAATTGACGCAGCGGATAAACGAAAATGGATGAAACGGTGAAAAGTTGAATCGATGGATTGAAAATAGCCAAGTACCCAAATCCGTTGATCTCAAGAGATACCGGATTCTAGCTATCTCCAACACGTTGATCGCGCACGATACCGTGTTAAAAGATCTACGATTCTTCTACATTGATCTCGCGCATGAGATTCCGTGAATCAGCTTCAAATCCGTTGATTCGAGCGCACTCGAATAACCGAAAATGGAGAAAGGAGATAACACTCAATTTATTTTAAAGAGGCACAAAGCACTCAAACAAAAGTTTATTCAAAATCAACCATCTTACAAATGACCCACACTCCCCTATTTATAGGAAAATTTATAACACACAGTTCGACCGACCTAACTCGCTCAACGACCTATGAGTTACGACCCATGACCTAAGTCTCACACACCTTAACAGATCACACAACCTACGCCTTACAAAGTTACAACCACACGAACTACGACTTATATACAATCGAGTTACAACATAAAGGAAATTCAACACGAGCTATAACACATGACATAACAACATACAAACGAATTACGAGTTATAATACATCATGCATACGCGACTCAACAAAATATATCATCATGCGACTTAACAAAACATGCGACTTACGACCTATCTTAAGTAGCGACTTAAGAGATGCATGCGGTAGAAGCTTCGGCGACTTAAAGAACTGACGAAAACGCGACATAGCGAAACGACCTGAGGAGATGCGACCTAAAAATGATGCTGCATAGGTAGTTAGGTAACGACCTAAGGAGATGCGACCTAAAAATGATGCTACATAGGTAGTTAGGTTGCGTAGTTAGGTCGCTGCCGACTTAAGGCTCTGTTGGCATCCTCGTTAGGTCGCTCAGGTGACATAACTTGCTTCCGGCATACTTGTTAGGTCGCGAGCGACTTAAGGCAACCGAGCTATCATCATGTGCTGCATCAGATATGTTTGAGTGTTTTCTGGAATATGGTTGAATAGCTTTGGGTATATGAACGTAGATGTCTGTATGTGAATATACCTTGTCCTTGTTATAACTACAGTTCAAAAACAACAACAAAAAAATCCATATCTCTCAATTTAAACTATATTAACTATGATTTCTGAAGAGAAATTTCTTGAAACAAGGCAACATTAATTTTTAAAATAATATCAAGATTTTAAATTCAATGATTGTATCAAAATAGTAAATTACAGTAAGAAATCGATTTGAGTCCAAATTTGATGATCACGATTTCAAGTTTAGATCGTATCACTAGATTTGTAATGGGAAAATTTGAATTTTGATAATAAAATCAAAATTTTAAAAATTGTGAAAAGGGTGTGATTTCGGGTTGAATGGAATTGTGAAAAACATCAATTTCTCTCGATCAAAGAAAAATCAAGCTTTGAGTTTGAATCTGGAGGAGGACGAGGTGATGTAGATTTCAGGAAAAATGATCGAGAAATTTCTTGATCATTATAATAACGATAAGGCATGAATCTATGGTTTAAAGCCAAATTTTGTTAGCATCAGGAAATTGATCGTCGCGTCACCAGTATCTTATCGGACTCCATCACATGTGAGGGGAAGGTTTTGAGAGTTCGAGGCGCGTCTGCGGTCATGGTGGCAGGCCCTCTGGTGATGATGTTCGCCGACGGCAGAGATTTCTTCGATTGAGTCTTCGTTTTATGTTGAAGTGCTGAGCCTTTTTTTCGATTCGAGGGTGATTTCGTCAATCTGGGGGAACGAGATGGCCGGTGGGGTCAGGGATGACTTGTGGAGCATCGCGGTGATGGTGGCCGTCGGTCAGGTACAATGTGCATATGCACGGAGTTCGTCCTGTGCATTTGGAATTTGGGTTTGTGGAAGATGATTGTTGGCCGAGTTTTCCTTATGTTTGCCTCGCGTGCGACTCGAAGTCGTTGAGAAGGATGGTCGAGTGTGTGTGGATGTTGCTATTGTGGTTCGTTTAAAGGTTCAAATTAAACAAAGGTAAAAAAAGGGGTTTTGTCTCGGGGAAGATGGAGGAAAACTCGAAGCGATACTCGAGTAAAACCAGGGTTAGCTCGGGTTGTTTTCAGAAAAGGATTAAGTTGTACAGATTTAAATTTAAAAATGTTAAAACAAATTTTAGTGTTGACAAAGAACATAAGTGTTTAACGATTTAAGTTAAGAACTTATTTCTCAAGTTTTAATTACTTTAGAATGTTTTTAAAATCTTACTTAATGTTTTAATTAAATAATTTAAGTTAAATGTAAAAGTTAATTAACGTTAAAGTTTTTATAATTAATAATAATTTGTTTTCAAAGTTTAAAGAATATTTTTAAATGTTAATTAAGATAAATTATTATTATTAATTGTTTAATAAGGGTAAAAAAAATAATGGTTAATTAATCGAAAGTTGTAATTAACTAGGTGATTAGAGATTGATTAATTTGAAATTAAAGATCGGTTAGTTAATAATTAAGTGTTTGATTAATTTGAAATTAAGAATTGTAAACTAGATAATTAAAGTTAATTAATCGATAATTAGTAGTTAACTGAGTTAATTGATTAAAGAATAATCAATTAAAAACTTAATTAATTCCTCATTAAGAATAGTTAATCATTGATTTAGATAAATCAATAAAAATAGTTATGTGGTAAATTCTTTTGAGTCACCTTACCTTAAATTGAAAACGATTAACTATCATCAGATGTTCTCTATTGAATTGATATTTCTATTTATGATTGTGATACTGCGTGATGTGAGGTATTTTATGCTAAACTGTGATTTGTGATTTGTTTCTATATAAATGTGAAAACCTCTTTAACGGCATCTGAATATTGATGCGACAGTGAGTCGTATTCCAGTTGGTTATCCGAAACCCACATCGAATTGTAATGATGAATATTTGTGATTGATAAATTTATTTGATCCGTGATCTGTGAATGAATATATGCGTTATGAGTTATATCGCTTATCGATATTGATATATCTGTGATGATTGATGTTGTGCACTATTTGGTAAAACCCCTGGACCACACTTATACACACACAAATATGGATTGCACGTGGAAATTGGTTAAGTCACTGATTTTAAAATAATTTTGAATTTGAATTTTAAATCCAAACCGTTTTGGAAATGGAATTTGGTTAAAGTGAAAAGTTTTTAAAAAGGTGTTTTAGAAATGAAAGTTGTTTTGAATAACTTATATAAATGGAATCGGGTTTTTACGAAATAAAACTGTTGTTTCTAAATGATAAAATGCTTTCATATGAGAAATGAATTCCAATTTGTATTAAAGAGATTTCAAGTTTAAATTGAAATGGTTTTCCAAATTATGAATAAGTCTTTGGAAACGTGTTTTGAAAGCTATAAATCTTTAAATTTAAAGATTTAATGAGTTAATCCAATTGAAATGGAAATCGTTTTGGAATCTATGAATTGATCTTTGTGAAACTCGGTGAAACTTTGTGAAATAAATCTTTTTGTTTAAGGATTTAAAATGGCAATTTGTTTAACCATTTAAAAGAAAGTTTGGGTTATAAGTTGTGACTTAACTGTAATCCCATATCCATATGTTTTAAATATTGCGCAAACTATTCGGTTTAGCCGGGAGAGGACCATGTGTCATATAACCCATTCTGAATGATGATACGACGTTATGGATAGCATTTGAAGACCGGTGGTGAAGATCGTGTATTTGCGAGAACTATAGGATGACCTATCGATTGTCTCTGCACCGAGTAGCTATGGTATAGAGATTCCCTAAGTGATGGGAAGTCCGATCGGGATTGAGGATTCCCGGATTGCAAGGGCTTCCTTGGAAGTGCCTTCGGTTCTGTTCGAACCTGAAACAGACTTGAATTGATGTGTGTCTGACATTACACTTTGAGATGTAAAACCGATTTCTATCAAATACATTTCTGTTTGGTGGCGGCGATTTATTCTCTTAGCTTAACACCCTTCTCTAAGACGTACGAGCTCAGAGGTTATGTAATTGATGGTTACCAGTGATACATTCCCAATTTGGTAATGTGGCATACGAAGTGTCGCTAATCATTTGTTGATCAAAGCATGGCTTTTGTGAAAAGTGTAGCTTTGTGGACAAGACTTTGTCGAACCTCACAACCCGATTATGGTCAAAACGGGAATCTTAGCAGCAAAGTTATTTGAGGGTAGCGCCCTCTGAGGGTATGTCATTTCCTTCTGGATTATGAATGGTATCATGGTATGGAGCCCAGATACCTACTTCGTGGTTGCTACAAACTTATTGTTTTGTGGTTGTTGGTTGAGAGGTACCTCGGATAAAGGTCGCAAACGACCGGGGATGGCATGCTCGTGTCAGTAATTACCTAGTTACAGAGGTAACCCGGCCTTGTCTAGCAGAGATCCGGTTAGGTTCTCGAGGGTGTCCCTCCAGAGGCGTTCCATTTTATTTGGGAAGTTCCTTTGCCCGACCATTTGTTGGAAATCCAAACTAAACAATACGAGCCCTGTACGGTTTTAGTTGTAGAACCTGCCATTTAACATGGTAGTTATAGTAGGCATACTATAATGGTACGTATGCTGGCTAAGATTAATATTATACTTTTGAAATGTTTTTCCACTATGCACTTATAGTGATAATATCAAAGGATTTCACGTATCAAGCATTTTTGACTATCATAAGAAGAAATCTCCTCCAAGTCTGCGTTTGCATTGTGTGTGTGGTGGGAGGTCTTATGGTAGTTTCATTTTCCAAAAAGCGTTGCGGATTTACTTTAAAATCTTTTATTTGTTTGTTTTTAAAGGTAAACTGTTTTTGTTTGCTTATACAAGTCCTACGACTGACCCGAAGTTTATTGTTCCCTTCCTAAACTCTGGGTGCCCACTATTTTCCACACGGGCAGTCTAGAGTTGGGTTTTTCAGATAGTAGATAGTAAATATCGATTTGATACCCTGCAGCTTTCTCTTTGGAATTCTTTGGAGTCTTCGGATTCATGGACTGGACTTGCTTAGCTTGGTGCAACTTGATGCCGGTTCTCGCTTATTGGATTGGAGATCTTTGGAGTTTTGAGCCTTTGCATTTGGAGATGGGATGCTGTTGCAGTTTGATATTGGAGTTATCTCTTTTGCTATCTGTTTTCCGCTGTTGTTTATTGACTCTGTTATTCTTGTATCATTTTGATATCATTGTGGTATTGTAACGACCCGTAAATTTTGTGGATTTAATTTGGTTAAATTAATGAGTTTTGTAATTAATTTTAGTAGAAATAAAAACTTTATAAACAAATATTGTAATGAACGCTAAATTAAATTATATAAATGGTGACTTAAAACCTATTTACTAGCAATTTGAATAAATTTCAATTAATGAAATAGCGTAAGTATTATACCTGGATAAAATTTGAATATGGAAAATATAGGGTAGGCATTGAATTAGTTAATGTAAAGACACATTGTTACAGTAATTGATTTTAATTAAGGATACGTTATTGCAAGTAATAATTAATAAACTTGAATGAACATTTCAATGTAATAAATTAATTAAAATGTTATGGCTTAGTAAATGGAATACAATAATAAGAACAATTGCAATTATTGTATTTATGGGCGATATAATATGATAGGTAGTAGTTGTTTGTGAAGAAAATATACAAGTATATTTAAGAATATAATAGTTGGGTTACTAGTAAATTCACTCATTTACCAATAAAGATAATTAGATGTGCCTTAATTGTAATTAATAAAATAACGAAAGGAGTAAATGTATTTATTTAGAGTATTAATTACAATTGGATAGAGATTTTAAGTAACAATGTCAATGCAATGTAAGTAATGCTAATTTAAGTCAATAATAAGGAATTGGGATGAATTCAAAATTTGTAACATATGGCTTGTAACATATATTATAAATTACCTGCTTATTTGTTAATGGAATTAGAAATTGTAATGAGTGATAATAAAATAAATGAAGGTTACACTAATGGAAACTGAAATAACGTTCGTTTAAATATTGAGTAATTATAGGATCGTATTTATTATAAGCATTACTTTAATAATTATTTTTAATTGTGAAATTAATACGGGAAGATGTAAAGTAATAACTAGGGAAGAAATACGTTATAAATTAAATATGACCTAAACTTAAGTGTAAGTAAAAGGTTAAAATTGAATGCAATTCAATTAATTTGAAACTTATTGAAATAAATTGGATGTAAAGTGTAATTAAGGGATTATTTTAAGATATTAAAATAAATAATATAATTGGTGAAATAATTTACATTTTTTTAAATTTGAGATGCAAATTTGTTTAAGGAATTATAAATTTATGAGTAAATCAAGGTGATAAAATTTATGAATTATAGAATTTGAATTTTTATCGTGAGTTAATTTATTAAATTTATAATAGTTTGATTTATTGCAAATTAATGAAATCAAATTTTAATTATTAGATTAAATTAAAAATTAAGTTGAAAATTAGGAAATATTTATGTAACAATTTTAAATCCAATGGTAAACCCTCCTATTTGAAATATATGAATAGAATTATTAAAAAGTTAATTTATAATTTTGAATTTAATGAAATTGAGAATTAATATTGAAATTTATAAATGAATCGTCTAAATTTACATTTTTTAATTTGTTTAAAATCATTGTAAATGTTTGAGAATTTTAAAGGGATAAAGATTGCAAATTTCGTAATTTTAACGCGAAATTTGATTTAATTAATTTATTTAATTAATATAAAAATAGCCATTTTTGTCACGGACTCGGATTTCGACGAAACTAGTTTCATCGGATCCGTAACAGTGAATTATTGTAGGGTGTCCGGTTTCATAGCGATCGGACTTGTCGTTTGATCGTACGAACGCGAAACGCCTTGAAATCGATTTAATTGAAATCAATTTGAAATCAATTTGAAAATATTGATTTCAGCATAACTTCTACATACGATGGAATTTGGACGTGAAACTTTTTCCATCACGTTCAGAATATTTTAAAACACCTATTTTGATATATGGGTTTACCCAATTTCGTTCTGGGGTAAGAATGGGCTTTTTGGGCCAATTATCGTTAAGCACGTTTGTTTATCGGATCCATCTACTCTATTTCTAACCTACCTATATAAACCCATTTATAAACCCTAGCCCCATCTATACTCATTTGTTTGTGCGTTCATTTTCTCAGCTCCTCCTCTTCCCAATGGCTGCAAACCCTACATCTAAATTCAATTGCAAATCAAATCCAAAGCCTAAAGTTTAAAGTCCTCGGAAAAATTTCAAAAAAATATATGTTAATGCTCTCGACGAGCGAAATTCAGTGGTGTATTTCGTTTTTCAATTCGGGTTTCGGTTTGATCAGAAATTGGGCGTTTAGTTCCGGCCGTTCATTTTGGCTTTGTGATTCAACGGCGGATCGTCAACGGTTCGACGATCAGAGGGCATGGCTGCGAAGAGAGTGTCGAGGCAGGCCGATCCATACGGCTATTCCCTTCTATTAGCGTTTGGATTCGCAGCAATTTGGAGGGGAAGGGCATGGCGGCCGTGCGTTTCTGGTGACCTAGACAAGGCCGCGACTACAGGGAGGGGTCGGCCTGAGGTGACTAGAGCGGAGGTGAAGGTGGATCGATGTGGCATGGCTTGTGGTGGCGTAGAAAATTCACGAGAAAGGTGGCGGCGGCTTCGTGAAAGCTTCGTGAAAAATTAGGGTTGTTGGGTTTTACTGTGTACGCACGTGAGAGAAGCCGTTGATGACGTGGACGTTGTGTAATGGGTTAGTTTTATTTTATATTTATTTTTGTTTTCAAACGTTTTATTCGAATAACTTTTTCATACGAACTACATTTCACGCGAATTTTTTTTTGTTAGGATAGTAATAAAATTTCGGACGCTGTGCCGCTGGTTTGGACAGATTTGGAGACCGTTGAATTTTTGGGTTTAAATCGGATTTAAATTCGATTTAAATTCAAAAGGTGAGTGTTTTAACCCACTCACAACTTCTAAAATTTCTTATGTTTGTTAAATTAACTTGAGATACGAGTAGAAATTTATTTATGACTGTTTGGCATGTTTTATTCATCATCTTAGTTACATCGCATTTATTTAATTTAACTGTTAATTAATTTTATTTTTGCATATAAATTGACAGTTAAAGTTTATTTATTTGCGTATAAACTGCTAGTTAAACAGTTATTAAATTTATTATTGAATATAAACTGTTAGTTAATACCTGTTATTTATTACCTATTATATTTTATATGCTCTATATTGATGTTTGTTTAAATTGGATGATGATTTGTAATAAATGGTTGATGACTGATATTTGGATGAATTGATGTTTATTTATATTAACTACAAGTTGGTATGCATTTCATTTCATTCGGGATTGCGGTTTGAAAAGATATACAACCACATTTTTTTATTAAATTGCGGATTGAAATGATAAATATCCGTATCACTTGACCATAGGATAGAAAATTATATACAGGCACCACGGTATATGTATAAAATTATTTTTGAAATGATTTCAATGGTTTGGATAGGATGTGGTTTAATAAATATTAGTTTTGATCTTATATAAAATCTTATTTTATATATACATATATAGTTAAAGTATTGAATTTAAGCTATGTATGAATTTGTTAAATAAAATAAATAAGTTGAATAATGGAGTTTGATTATTTTATATTATATGGTTAAGTACATGTTAAGATATTGAAAATATATAGAATTTTAAATGATTTAAATCAATTAAGATTGGGAATTAAATTAAAAAATTTATTTGGAATTGAGCTTAATTAAGAATTTAAATTCATAAGTTGATCTAAAATTTATTAACTTGAAATTTTAAAAAGGGTATGATATTTATAACTGAAATTGTATTCAAGGTGAATTGAATGAATATTACTAGTATAAATAAATTGAAGGAAAATTTCTTTTATAAGTAATTTGAGTTTTACTTAAATGATTACGTGTTTATTATGCAATTATTTCAAACTAAATAATAGGACTTTAAATTGTTGAATAGAAATTTCCAACCTTAGTTCCAATTGTTTAATATTCAAAGTTTGAAATATATTGAAACTGAAGTGGTTATTGAAACTGAAAGCGATTTTGAAATCTATGGATTTTGACTTAATTTTAAATAAAATAAATTGTAAGTCACGGAAATAATTTTATTTTATAAAGAAATTTTAAGTGCAAACTATTTTATTCTATATACCGTTTGAATATCCAAACCATCCAAGTTTTAGAAGTTATGGGTTAAAGCTATGAATTTTCGAAGTATTATGGTTTGAAAGTTATAATTCAATGTTTGGTTTGCAATTTTTATAAATTTTAAAGCAATATGATTTTGGAAAAGAAACATATTTGAAATAGAATGATATTATATTTATTTGGGTTTTTATAAAAATAATATCAAACGAGTTTGTTTTGAAATGGAAAGGATATCTTATTTATATGGTTTTGAAATAGATTTTTATTCTGGTTTTGAAAGTATAATTATTTTTAAATGACCGCGGTGTTATAATAACGTTTGGTTGTTGAAGAGACCAGGATCGGAAGTTGTCATACTCTCTGCCAACTCTGAAAACCACTTTAACAACCGTGCACGCGGTGGAGATTCCAGAATGAAGTAGGTTGGTGTCGGCGTTTCCTGTAAGGTAAATACGTGGACCCAACTCCCGTGAGTTGGCATAAGGTCGCTAAAACAGGAGCGACTGACGGGTTAATAAGGTAGCACCTTTGATCGGACACATCCCTTCGATATTATACTTTGACTTTTGGATTGATTCGGTGGCCACTTTTGATTTCTTTGATTTGGGGGTATGGCTCGAGGTGGGCGGTAGCTGCGGCAATGCGTTACCACCGACCCGGAAGCGTAATTGGTATATCTACCCTGGCATTGCCTAGTTGTGCCTTGTCACCTACCCTAGCGCGCCTTATACGATTTTGGCTTTGTACCATACCTATAGAGTGCCCTCTGACGACGCCCAGTACGGGGGAGATTACGGTACTGTATAGACTATGGGAATATATTTCGTGTTAAGGGCTATATGGGTAACCCCTTAACGCTATTTAAAAGTAAGTTTATTTTATAAATAGACACTATTATAATAGCGTAATATACTACATAGTAAATAGTTTAACGGATCCTTAGGAGATGTACATCCTGAGCATCTCTTGAGTTACTACACTCATATTTATTTCTGTTAATTTAACTCACATAAGATCTTTTAGTTCTGACTCAAGTGTTTTTGTCTTTTCAAATTCGCTCGGGTCAGTCCGAGCGTTTCAGGATCGAAAGACTTTAGATCTGGAGGACGAAGACGAAGATTCGTATTATTATAGTATATTATTCCACTACACTATTTAATTCCACTGCATTGATTATGATTGGTATGTGAACTCTGATATTTATTGTATAAAGTAGAATCAAATGTTTGTAAACAGTTTGTGAACTGTGCATTTATTATTACATTTTATCCTTCCGCTGTAAGATTCTATTTTTTTTCTTTCCCTTTTTTTTTCTTATTTACCCCATAACAATCCACCCTTCCGTATGGTTTGAATTGGCACATGTGTCGATTTAAAGCGTGCGAAAAGGCGGGACGTTATATCTGGTATCAGAGCTTTGGTTTAGCGATAAACCTTAGCTTTGTGGGGTTTGACTCTTTATTAATACGGTAGTAATACCCTATAGGAGTCGCTGAGTGTATATATATGAGAGAGCGTATTTGTTAGTGTTATAAAAAGATTTTAATATTGTGTTAATCCGTTCCGCTTCGTATTTATAAATTCTAGTTGATGCATGGGACGCTGTGACATCAATAGAGATTTTTAAACACTTAATAGGACAGACCGACATAATATTTGTTTTATATAGGTGAATGAAATAAGTTTGCCTATTATATTTCTATATAAAATAATTTTTTTCAAATAATATCTATATTTGGCTGCAATAGATTGGTTGTTAGGTAATAAAGTGTATAATAATAATAGAATAAGATTGAAAAATAAAATAAATGAAATTTGGAAATTTAGAACTTAAGATCCGGGGTTTTGAAATTTCTCGAATAAATTTTTGGAATATAATAATATTGTTTATAAGCATTTTCAGATATTTATATTTAATATAATTCGGAAGAATTGTTTTAAAGAAGATTTTGGAAAAAGAATAAGTTTTGTACTTTCCTCTCTGTCGCTGGAAAATAATTTCGGTGATGGCGGCCGCATCATTGACTTTCATTTTCAAGTTTCGAAGGGGGAATGCCACTGTAGTAGTTCTACTGCAGATTCATTTTTGAAAAAATATATAAATTTTGAATTTTTTTCAAATATAATTAGAGATATATAAATTGTAAGAATATATTTATCTATTGTTTTAAAATAATTTGAAATTTAACCCGGTATTAAATTCTTAAATTTCCATTAATCAATTGTTCCAATTATTGTAGTGAAATGAAAGGTTAGTAATTAATAATTGGAACCTTTAATTAAAGTAAAAATTTAATATAATAGGGAGATAAGTAATGTAAATAGATGATTGTAAACCTTAGTAAATAAATTAATGAAATTCTTTATTTATAAGAATTGATGTTATAAAGTTATAAATTTAAGTGTAATTAAAATGTTACTATAATTAAAAACAATAGAATGTAAGCATTAAATAAATAAAAGGAATTAAAGGTAATCTGGAATTTGTAACTTATAAAACCATTAATTAATTAAAAGAATTGAGAAAAAAAAACTTGTATAACTTTCAATTACATTCTTTAAAGGCATATATATAACTTACCAAATATTAAAAGTTGAAATGTTAATAAGAAAATGTAATAGATATTGTACAAGTAATAAATTTGAGGTAATGGAAGTAATTAATGAAATTCCTTAATAAATAGGAATTTGATGTGTAGTATTATAATCTTAAGTGTAATTGAAAAGACTACTAGTTGAAATAGAAAGGTAGGTATTATAAATGGAAGAAAATAAATAAAATTAAGTAGTATATATGGAAGATAATAAACTTAAGTAAAGGATTGAAGCTATTTATTAATAAAATAAGAAGAAAGGATGAATGCAGTAAATATATACATGTAGACTTAAATAAATGTATTAATGTGCTAAGAAATTGATTTGCACATGAATACTATAAACAAATGAAGTTATGCAATATGAAATAAAAAGAGAAAAATGAATTTTATATATGTAGTATAAGTGCAAACAAGTGTAATAAACACTAATTAATGAATGGTGATAAAAGTTGTAAGAAATAAATGTAAAGTAATAAATGAAATTTATAAAAATGAGTTTGATTTATTATTTGGAATTGTTGCTTGTTTGGTTTATGGTTGTTGGGGTAAGATACTTTAAATTTGGATTTGGATGAATGAATAATCTATTTAGTTTTATCCAAGGCTGCTGAGTAAATAATGCATTTGATGGTTTATTCTTCATTCCGTACAATTTAAAAGTTTTAAACCCAAACAACTATTTGTTTGTTTGATTGAATGGTTGTTTTGTATTTGTTGTGTATGCTGTTTGTGAAATTGATGGTTGTTGTATTGATTTATTGTTAATGATTGAAACCAATTAAATATTTCACTTTATATAAATTGTAACCCTTTTAGATTTTATAAGTGAAATGCAGGTTATGGAAGCAATTGCTACTGCTTTTGGTTTCATAAATTAAGCATAAATTGCCCGACAAATAGGTACATTTCGGATTACGGTTTATAGCGCTATTTTATATATTTTACCAGGTTGGGATACAATATTTGGGATAATATTTGTAATATAATTGTTATATTTAATATTATATTTTCTCTCAAGCCTCTCCGTACAAAGGAGACTCTGCCAAATTTTTCCGTAAATTTTGAACTTAGAAATATTTTGAAAAGGTTTGCCAAACTTTAGTAATTTAAGTATAAAAAGATTTAATGGTTATAAATTGAGATATTTTAACTAAATTAATTAATTTTATAAATTTAATTGTTTACAAAGTTAATGTTTGAATAAGTATATTGATTTCTTAGTTCTTTGTTTCCCTTCTTTTCCTTTTCGGGGACGAAGAGTTTTGAGTGGGGGAGAGTGTAACGACCCGTAAATTTCGTGGATTTAATTTGGTTTAATTAATGAGTTTTGTAATTAAGTTTAGTAGAAATGAAAACTTTATAAACAAATATTGTAATGAACGCTAAAGTAAATTATATAAATGGTGACTTAAAACCTATTTACTAGCAATTTGAATAAATTTCAATTAATGAAAAAGCGTAAGTATTATACCTAGATAAAATTTGAATATGGAAAATATAGGGTAGGCATTGAATTAGTTAATGTAAAGACACATTGTTACAGTAATTGATTTTAATTAAGGATACGTTATTGCAAGTAATAATTAATAAACTTGAATGAACATTTCAATGTAATAAATTAATTAAAATGTTATGGCTTAGTAAATGGACTATAATAATAAGAATAATTGCAATTATTGTATTTATGGGCGATATAATATGATAGGTAGTAGTTGTTTGTGAAGAAAATATACAAGTATATTTAAGGATATAATAGTCGGGTTACTAGTAAATTCACTCATTTACCAATAAAGATAATTATATGTGCCTTAACTGTAATTAATAAAATAACGAAAGGAGTAAATGTATTTATTTAGAGTATTAATTACAATTGGATAGAGATTTTAAGTAACAATGTTAATGCAATGTAAGTAATGCTAATTTAAGTCAATAATAAGGAACTAGGATGAATTCAAAATTTGTAACATATGGCTTGTAACATATATTATGAATTACCTGCTTATTTGTTAATGGAAATAGAAATTGTAATGAGTGATAATAAAATAAATGAAGGTTACACTGATGGAAAATGAAATAACGTTCGTTTAAATGTTGAGTAATTATAGGATCGTATTTATTATAAGCGTTACTTTAATAATTATGTTTAATTGTGAAATTAATACGGGAAGATGTAAAGTAATAACTATGGAAGAAATAAGTTATAAATTAAATATGACCTAAACTTAAGTGTAAGTAAAAGGTTAAAATTGAATCTAATTCGATTAATTTGAAACTTATTGGAATAAATTGGATGCAAAGTGTAATTAAGGGATTATTTTAAGATATTAAAATAAATAATATAATTGGTGAAATAATTTGCATTTTTTTAAAATTTGAGATGGAAATTTGTTTAAGGAATTATAAATTTATGAGTAAATCAAGGTGATAAAATTTATGAATTATAGAATTTGAAATTTTATCGTGAGTTAATTTATTAAATTTATAATAGTTTGATTTATTGCAAATTAATGAAATCAAATTTTAATTATTACGTTAAATTAAAAATTAAGTTGAAAATTGGGAAATATTTATGTAATAATTTTAAATCCAATGGTAAACCCTCCTATTTGAAATATATGAATAGAATTATTAGAAAGTTAATTTTAAATTTTAAATTTAATGAAATTGAGAATTAATATTGAAATCTATAAATGAATCGTCTAAATTTACAATTTTAAATTTGTTTAAAATCATTGTAAATGTTTGAGAATTTTAAAGGGATAAAGATTGCAAATTTCGGAATTTTAACGCGAAATTTGGTTTAATTAATTTATTTTAATTTTATTTAATTAATATAAAAATAGCCATTTTTGTCACGGACTCGGATTTTGGCGAAACCAGTTTCATCGGATCCGTAACAGTGAATTATTGTAGGGTTTCCCGTTTCGTAGCAATCAGACTTGTCGTTTGATCGTACGAACGCGAAACGCCTTGAAATCGATTTAATTGAAATCAATTTGAAAATATTGATTTCAGCATAACTTCTGCATACGATGGAATTTGGACGTGAAACTTTTTCCATCACGTTCAGAATATTTTAAAACACCTATTTTGATATATGTGTTTATCCAATTTCGTTCCGGGGTCAGAACGAGCTTTTTGGGCCAATTATCGTTAAGCACGTTTGTTTATCGGATCCATCTACTCTATTTCTAACCTATCTATATAAACCCAGTTATAAACCCTAGCCCCATCTATCCTCATTTGTTTGTGCGTTCATTTCCTCAGCTCCTCCTCTTCCCAATGGCTGCAAACCCTAGATCTAAATTCAATTGTAAATCAAATCCAAGCCTAAAATTTAAATTCCTCAGAAAAATTCCAAAAAAACATATGATGCTCTCGACGAGCGAAATTCAATGGTGTATTTCGTTTTTCAATTCGGGTTTCGATTTGATCAGAAATTGGGCATTTAGTTCTGGCCGTTCGTTTTGGCTTTGTGATTCAACGGCGGATCGTTAACAGTTCGACGATCAGAGGGCATGGTTGCGAAGAGAGTGTCGAGGAAGGCCGATCCATATGGCTATTCCCTTCTATTAGCGTTTGGATTCGCGGCAATTTGGAGGGGAAGGGCACGGCGGCCGTGCATTTCTGGTGACCTAGACGAGGCCGCGACTATAGAGAGGGGTCGACCTGAGGTGACTAGAGCGAGGGTGAAGGTGGATCGACGTGGCATGGCTTGTGGTGGCATAGAAAATTCACGAGAAGGATGGCGGCGGCTTCGTGAAAGCTTCGTGAAAAATTAGGGTTGTCGGGTTTTACTGTGTACGCGCGTGAGAGAAGCCGTTGATGACGTGGACGTTGTGTAATGGGTTAGTTTTATTTTATATTTATTTTTGTTTTCAAACGTTTTTTCGAATAACTTTTTCATACGAACTACATTTCACGCGAATTTTTTTTTGTTAGGATCGTAATGAAATTTCGGACGCTTTGACACTGGTTTGAACAGATTTGGAGATCGTTGAATTTTTGGGTTTAAATCGGATTTAATTTCGATTTAAATTCAAAAGGTGAGTGTTTTAACCCACTCACAACTTCTAAAATTTCTTATGTTTGTTAAATTGACTTAAGATACGAGTAGAAATTTATTTATGACTGTTTGGCATGTTTTATTCATCATCTTAGTTACATTGCATTTATTTAATTTAACTGTTAATTAATTTTATTTTTGCAAATAAATTGACAGCTAAAATTTATTTATTTGCATATAAACTGCTAGTTAAACAGTTATTAAATTTATTATTGAATATAAACTGTTAGTTAATACCTGTTATTTATTACCTGTTATATTTTATGTGCTCTATATTGATGTTTGTTTAAATTGGATGATGATTTGTAATAAATGGTTGATGACTGATATTTGGATGAATGGATGTTTATTTATATTAACTACAAGTTGCTATGCATTTCATTTCATTCGGGATTGCGGCTTGAAATGATATACAACCGCATGTTTTTTATTAAATTGTTGATTGAAATGATAAATATCTGTATCACTTGACCAAAGGATAGAAAATTATATACAGGCACTGCGGTATATATATAAAATTATTTTTGAAATGATTTCTATGGTTTGGATAGGATGCGGTTTAATAAATATTAATTTTGATCTTATATAAAATCTTATTTTATATATACATATATAGTTAAAGTACTGAATTTAAGCTATGTATGAATTTGTTAAATAAAATAAATAAGTTGAATAATGGAGTTTGATTATTTTATATTATATGGTTAAGTACATGTTAAGATATTGAAAATATATGGAATTTTAAATGATTTAAATAAATTAAGATTGGGAGTTAAATTGAAAAATTTATTTGGAATTGAGCTTAATTAAGAATTTAACTTCATAAGTTGATGTAAAATTTATTAAGTTGAAATTTTAAAAAGGGTATGATATTTATAACTGAAATTGTATTCAAGGTGAATTAAATGAATATTACTAGTACAAATAAATTGAAGGAAATTTTCTTTTATAAGTAATTTGAGTTTTACTTAAATGATTACAGGTTTATTAGGAAATTATTTCAAACTAAATAATAGGACTTTAAATTATTGAATAGAAATTTCCAAACTTAGTTCCAATTGTTTAATATTCAAAGTTTGAAATATATTGAAACTGAAGTGGTTATTGAAACTGAAAGCAATTTTGAAATCTATGGATTTTGACTTAATTTTAAATAAAATAAATTGTAAGTCGCAGAAATTATTTTATTTTATAAAGAAATTTTAAATGCAAACTATTTTATTCTATATTCCGTTTGAATATCCAAACCATCCAAGTTTTAGAAGTTATGGGTTAAAGCTATGAATTTTCAATGTATTATGGTTTGAAAGTTATAATTCAATGTTTGGTTTCCAATTTTTATAAATTTTAAAGTAATATGATTTTGGAAAAGAAACATATTTGAAATAGAGTGATATTATATTTATTTGGGTTTTTATAAAAATAATATCAAACGAGTTTGTTTTGAAATGGAAAGGATATCGTATTTATATGGTTTTGAAATAGATATTTTATTCTGGTTTTGAAAGTATAATTATTTTTAAATGACCGCGGTGCTATAATAACGTTTGGTTGTTGAAGAGACCGGGATCAGAAGTTGTCATACACTCTGCCAACTCCGAAAACCACTTTAACAACCGTGTACGCGGTGGAGATTACAAAATGAAGTAGGTTGGAGGCGGCGTTTCCTGTAAGGTAAATACGTGGACCCAACTCTCGTGAGTTGGCATAAGGTGGCTAAAACAGGAGCGATTTACGGGTTAATAATGTAGCACCTTTGATCGGACACATCCCTTCGATATTATACTTTGACTTTTGGATTGATTCGGTGGCCACTTTTGATTTCTTTGATTTGGAGGTGTGGCTCGAGGTGGGCGGTAGCTGCGGCTATGCGTTACCACCGACCCGGAAGCGTAATTGGTATATCTACCCTGGCATTGCCTAGTTGTGCCATGTCACCTACCCTAGCGCGGCTTATACGATTTTGGCTTTGTACCATACCTATGAAGTGCCCTCCGACGACGCCTAGTATGGGGAAGATTATGGTACTGTATAGACTATGGGAATATATTTTGTGTTAAGGGCTATATGGGTAACCCCTTAACGCTATTTAAAAGTAAGTTTATTTTATAAATAGACACTATTATAATAGCGCAATATACTACATAGTAAATAGTTTAACGGATCCTTAGGAGATGTACATCCCGAGCATCTCTTGAGTTACTGCACTCATATTTATTTCTGTTAATTTAACTCACATAAGATCTTTTAGTTCTGACTCGAGGGTTTTTGTCTTTTCAAATTCGCTCGGGTCAGTCCGAGCGTTTCAGGATCGAAGACTTAAGATCTGGAGGACAAAGACGTAGATTCGTATTATTATAGTATATTATTCCACTACACTATTTAATTCCACTGCATTGATTATGATTGGTATATGAACTCTGATATTTATTGTATAAAGAAGAATCAAATGTTTGTAAACAGTTTATGAACTGTACATTTATTATTATATTTTATCCTTCCGCTGTGAGATTCTATTTTGTTTTTCTTTCCCTGTTTTTTCTTATTTACCCCATAACAATCCGCCCTTCCGTATGGTTTGAATAGGCACGTGTGTCGATTTAAAGCGTGCGAAAAGGCGGGACGTTACATGTATATCATTGGAAATTGTATTCATTGGAGTTGTATATGATATTCATTTCTTTTTCTTCTGCTGTGTTGTTATACTTGATGTGTTATAAGCTTCGGCGAACCAGATTCGACATTTGGAACTGTGGCATTTGAATACGAGTGTCGTATTCAGTGCCGATTTTCGAAGGTCGAGTCAGGGTCGTTACAATTGGTATCAGAGCTGAAGGTTTGAACTTTAGTTCAGGAGTATAATACATTAAGTGTTAACGCCGAGCGACTCAAGGAGCCTACGATCCATAATAGTTGCCGACTCATCAAGACTAGCGACTCAACTAGCCCACGACTCATCCAGTAAGTGCCGACTCATCAAGACTAGCGACTCAACTAGCCCACGACTCATCCAGTAAGTGCCGACTCATCAAGACTAGCGACTCAACTAGCCCACGACTCATCCAGTAAGTGCCGACTCATCAAGACTAGCGACTCAACTAGCCCACGACTCATCCAGTAAGTGCCGACTCATCAAGACTAGCGACTCAACTAGCCCACGACTCATCCTATAAGGCCGCTCAAAGGAGCGACTCACGACTTAAGGAGCCTAATAAGTTAAAGCGTCAGCGACTCAACATGTAGGGCAGTCAGCGACTCATTGGTGGCAACGACTCAGCGAGCTAGTGCTTTAAAGGTACAGTGTGGATTAACGACTCAGCAGGGTCTGCGACTCAAGGCCTAGACCAATTCAACGACTCAAGAGGCCGCTACGACTCAAAAGATGGGCCGACACCCGACACAAGACTCAGAGGCAAGTTCAAGATCATGCTGCAAAGAAGTGACTTGCAGACGACTCACGACTCATCATGAGTCGGTCACGACTCATGATGAGTCAACCACGACTCATGACTTTGCAATTTTAGCCTAGGAAGTTTGCCTATAAATACGTAGCCACTTCCAACGTTCAAAAGACCTTTTGGCTCATTCTCTTCAAGTGCCGTTACTCTGCCGAATTCCAGACGACTTCAAAGCTTTTTAGATCCAACAAACTTCTAAAGGAACTCCATGAAGGAATCATCCACATTCACCATGGATTTGAAGATGATTGTCAACATCAAAGCTTGAGCTACTTGTTTCACATACCCTATCACTTGAAGTGGGTTGTAATTGAAAGATCTTGTAAAGAATTGTAATCAAACTAGTGATAAAAAGATTAAAGTGGACGTAGGCTGGATTATAAGCCGAACCACTATAAATACTGTGTCTCTTACCGTTTTTCTACATACTTTCTGCTTATTTCTATTTCCCGTATAAACGGGTGGTGCTTTCACAATCACATCTTATACACCAGGGTGTTAGCGTTTAAATTTGAGCGTTAACATTTTGGTGCTTTCACTGAGAACTGAACTCAGGACATCTATCATCATTGTTTCAGAAAGATTTGTAGATAGAGTTTCTTTAAGAACCAGAAGTCTATCCGAAATCATGGCTCCTGGAAGGAAAAGTAAATCTGTGAGATCTGCAAACATTCGAGAGGGAACCTCCACTTCCCCAACACCAAATCAAGCCACTCCAGCTGTTGGAGTTTCAAAAGCGGAATTGGACGCTGCTATCTTTGGGTTGAATCAGCAAATAAATGCCCAGAACGCGCAATTGGAAGCTCAGAATGCTCAGAATGCTCTGATTCTGAATAGGTTAAACGATCTGCTCGGGGCAAACCGTCAACCTGCGAATAATGAAAGGAACTTTGTCGGTAATGTCCATGATGCTGAAACTAGAAACATTCCCGAAAGGGCTGCTAGCCCCTTTGAACAGACATTGCCTGAGGCTGGAGGATCCAGAAATAGGAATGACGAAGAATATCTTTCTGGTATGGTTCGACAGATTATGAAAGAAAGTATGCAAAGGGTCGAAGATGAGAAAGAGTGGGGTTTCGCTCCGAGCAAGACTCCGTTTACTGAAAAGATCCTAAAAGCTGAATTCCCAAGGAAGTTCGTCCCTCCGACCATTCCAGCTTACAAAGGGACAAGTGATCCAAATGAGTTCCTGTACAAATATGATTGGCACATGACAGGTGCCAGAGCTTCTGACGAGATAAAATGCCGCTATTTTCCTGTGTATTTGGAAGGGGTAGCTCTGCTTTGGTTCACAAAACTACCTGTCCGGTCCATCGATCAGTTTTCAGACCTAACCAGGAAATTTAAAGAGCAATTTAGGCTATATGCTTCAAAGGCAAAAGACATCATGTCGTTATCCGGTTTGGAACAGAATCCGGGGGAAACTATCAAGTCTTTTTTAAATCGCTTTAATATAGCGTTAGCTGAGGTGGATAATGCAGAACCCCGCATGGTCTTGACCTATTTGATGAGAGCTATTGATAAGTCAAGTGAATTCGGAAAGTGGCTGAACATGAAGGAGCCAAATTCTCTGGAAAAGTTCTACAAAAAGGCGGATGAATTCATGCGTTTGGAAAGCCGTCCTGTCCCGGCAAAGGCAACAGTAGAGAAAGCTGAAGACAACACTGCTGCGCCACGTAAGAATGGATCTGTGGGACAGAAAAGAGAAAATAATGATGGAAGGAAACAACACAATTCAAAGAAGCCTCGATCCTTCAAGCCATCAGAATATACTCCTTTGTTAGAGACACCAGAGCGCATCTACCTGGCTACAAAAGATTCTTTTGAGTATCCCAAACCTCCTGTTCTCAGAACCGGAAGAAAAGCTGTGCAAAGTGGGAAGTTCTGTCGCTTCCATAATCAGCCTGGTCATGACACAGACGACTGCCGTCAATTGAAAAATATAATCGAAGAATTGCTAAGAGAAAATAAGCTGCAGCAGTTTGTGAAGAAGAGTAGTAATGACCCTGCTTCGTCAAGTCAGGGGCAACAAGCTCTTGCTCATCAGCCCAGGACAAATGAGAAGGCCGCAGGACATGAATCTGGAAGGCCAGTTATTAATGTCATCACAGGAGGACCCCACCCAGCAGGCAGAAGCTGGGGTGAAATGGAGAGGTACACTCGAGCTCTGAAACATATGCCAACTGAAGAGAATGTCTTTGTTTTAGAGGACTCTACACCCCTGAAACAACAAAGGACTTTTAATGATGATATTGTGTTCAGGGCTAGAGATTCCACGGGCATTGAGGCCCCTACTTTGGACCCGTTAGTCATCTCGGCCGGTATTGGAC
The DNA here is from genome assembly GCA_030765085.1 of Allium cepa. Classification (NCBI taxonomy): domain Eukaryota; kingdom Viridiplantae; phylum Streptophyta; class Magnoliopsida; order Asparagales; family Amaryllidaceae; genus Allium; species Allium cepa. Next base: position 474,089,593 of record CM060931.1, read on the forward strand.
CGGCTATTGTCAGAAGAGTTCTTATTGATTGCGGCGCATCTTGCAACATCCTCTTCAAGAAAACGTTTGACCAGATGAGAATCCCGATGGCGGATGTGCAAGCCTCATCTCAGAAGATTGTTGGCTTCACTGGGGAGCCAAAGCAACCAGTAGGAACCATTGACTTGCTTGTGGAACTCGGAGAAGGAGAAAGAAAAGTAGTTCGCAAGCAGACTTTTGTGATAGTAGATGAATTTTCTGCTTATAATGCTTTCTTTGGTCGACCTATTCTTGCTGCATTCAAAGCTGTCCTTGCCCCATGGTGTCTTACTATTAAATTCCCTACAGACAATGGGGTAGGAGTTATTAAAGGAGACCAGAACGCTGGGCGAGAATGTTATATGACAGAGCTGCGAGAAACAAGGAAGAGAGAAATGGGGAAAGATGCGGCAACCCCAATCCGCATCAAAACACCAACCCTATAGCAACTACAGGGCGGACCCTGCACTGGCGAGCATAGCGGGGCACGAAAAGTGATGGATCCTAGAAAGGCCAGTGCGGGGGAGAGTAGGGTGGTACCAGCAGAAACAACGATACCGGTGCCCGTTGATCTGAAGGACCCAAACAAGGTGCTGAATGTGGGTTCACAACTTAATGTGTCAGTTCAGAATGCCTTGATATCTTTTTTGAAAGCAAACCTGGATGTTTTCGCTTGGACCCATGCCGATATGTGCGGAATATCCCCAGAAGTTGCGGTACATGCTCTGAATATTGACCCAAAGTTCACGCCAGTAAAGCAGAAAAGAAGAATCCAAGGTCTAGAAAGGTCGACAGCATTGAAAGAGGAAGTTGACCGGCTCATGGAGAATAATTTCATCAGAGAATCTACCTATCCAAATTGGGTTTCAAATCCAGTGCTAGTTAAGAAAGCCAATGGTAAATGGAGAGTGTGCATCGACTTTTCAGATCTAAACAAGGCCTGTCCCAAAGACTGCTTCCCATTACCCAGGATCGATCAACTGGTAGATGGAACAGCGGGTCATGAATTGTTGTCTTTTATGGATGCCTACTCCGGATATAATCAGATCATGATGCATGAGCCAGATCAGGAGGACACAAGCTTTATCACCGATGTCGGTCTTTACTGTTACAGAGTTATGCCCTTTGGGTTGAAGAATGCGGGGGCAACATACCAAAGACTGGTTAATGCTATGTTCAAACCGCAGTTGGGAAAGACTATGGAAGTTTACGTTGATGACATGCTAGTAAAATCTAAGAAAGCAGTGGATCACATCGAACACTTAGCAGAAATGTTCGCAATTCTCCGAAGATACGGAATGAAGCTTAACCCTTTAAAATGTTCTTTCGGGGTAGAATCTGGGAAGTTCTTGGGTTTCATCGTGAGCGCTAGGGGCATTGAAGCTAGTCCAGCTCAAATCACTGCTCTAAAAGAAGTCAAAGCTCCTAAAACAAAGAGGGAATTGCAAAGTCTCAATGGAAAAATTGCCGCCTTAAGTCGGTTCATATCCAAAGCTACTGATAAATGCATTCCATTCTTCGACGCTCTAAAGAAAGGAAAGAAAAACTTTGACTGGGCTCCCGAATGCCAGAAAGCTTTTGAAGAATTGATTCAACATATGGAAACGCCTCCAATACTTTCCAGGCCCAGCAATGGCGAGGATCTTCTTATATACTTGGCAGTTTCATCTCATGCTTTAAGTGCAGCGCTGGTACGGGAAGACAAAAGGATTCAACATCCAGTTTACTATATCAGCAAAAGACTCACTGGGGCAGAAATGAATTACTCCAAGTTGGAAAAACTCGCCTATTGTCTATTGATTGCCTCAAGAAAGTTGAGGCAATATTTCCAGGCTCATCCTATCAAAGTCCTCACTGATCAACCTTTAAAGCAAGTCTTGTTTCGCCCTGAGACTTCGGGCCGCCTTTTAAAGTGGAATATTGAATTGAGCCAATATGACATCACTTATCATCCTAGAAAAGCGATCAACGGACAAGCTTTGGCAGATTTTATTGCAGAATTTACAGACAAGGGTAACAGCGAGGAAGAAACAATCGAGAACTCCCCAACCCAATGGAAGTTGTTTGTAGATGGCGCAAGAAATGATTACTGTTCAGGTGCTGGAATTGTTCTTGAAACTCCTGAAGGCCGGTCATTATGCTATGCGCTAAGATTAGAATTTCCTTCAACAAACAATGAAGCAGAATATGAAGCTCTGATCGCTGGTTTGAAAATTGCTAAAGAACTAAACATTCGAGCGTTACAGATCTTCAGTGATTCTCAGCTTATAGTATGCCAAGTCAAGAAGGAGTTTCAAACGAAAGGAGGAAATCTGCCCGCTTATGTGTCAAAGGCTTGGGAACTTTTATGTGAATTCGACCATTACACGATAAGTCATATTCCTCGAGAAGAAAACATGAAAGCAGATTCTCTCGCAAAATACTCAAGTTCTGGCGAAGCCCAATCCTTAGGGTTAGTTCCAGTGGAAGTTTTGTCAAATCCGAGCATTGATGGAATGGATATCGATTGGGTTATGAGTATGTCGCAAGAGCAAGAATCATGGATGACTCCAATAACAAAGTATCTACTCAATGGCTCTTTACCAGAAAACTCTAAAGAACGACAAAAGCTACTGAGAAAAGCTTCTCGATATATAATCCAGGATGGTCAATTATACAGACGAGGATTCTCAATGCCATTGCTTCGATGTGTATCCCGGGAAGAGTCCAAAACAATCCTAACTGAAGTGCATGGAGGAGAATGCGGTGATCATTCAGGTGGTCAAACATTAGCAAAGAAAATTCTCCGATACGGATATTTTTGGCCAGAAATTAATCGAGATGCTGCAGATTACTCTCGAAAATGTGACAGATGTCAAAGATTTGCCAAAATTCCTAGAGCACCTTCTACTGAGCTCACACAAATGACCAGTCCGTGGCCGTTTGCGATTTGGGGAATAGATTTGATCGGACCTTTACCAACCGCCAAATCTGGAATCAAATATGCCATTGTTGCTGTAGATTATTTCACTAAATGGGCTGAAGCTGAACCATTGGCAACTATCACCTCCAAAAAGATGATAAATTTTGTGACTAAGAATATCATTTGCAGATACGGTGTGCCTCAGAAAATAATCACAGACAATGGTACTCAGTTTGAAAGCGAGGAATTCCAGGATTTTTGCAAGCGATTCAAAATCCAGAAAAGCTTTTCGGCAGTAGCTCATCCGCAGGCAAACGGGCAAGTGGAAGCAGTGAACAAGATCATCAAATCAACCATCAAAAAGCAACTCGAAAGAGCAAAAGGTGGTTGGGTCGATAAACTACCGCTTGCACTATGGGCATACAGAACTACTCACAAAACTGCAACTGGGCATACTCCTTTTTCGTTAGCATACGGATCGGAAGCAATGATCCCGGTTGAAACAGAGGTCCCTTCACACAGAAGAATCCATTTCAATCAAGCAGAAAATGAAAAGCTGCAACTTGAAGCGCTGGATCTCCTTGATGAAAAAAGAGATGAAGCTAACCTCAGAGTTGCAGCTCATCAGCAAAGGATAGCCAGACATTTCAATTCCAAAGTTCGTCAACGCAGCTTTGAAATTGGAGATCTAGTCCTAAAAAGAATTATGACAGCGACAGGTGTGTTTGGGCCAAATTGGGAAGGACCGTATGTGATAGGTCAGAAACTTCTTGACGGCACATTCAAGCTCACCACAGTTGATGGAGATCAAATTCCAAGGGCATGGAACAGCAATCACTTGCGTCCATACTTTACTTGAAAATTTTGTTGAAACATTGTAAAAAGAATTATGAATGTATGATTCCTGTAATTGAAAGCAATTGTGAAACTGATGCAAGTAAATAATGAAAGAATATAAAGTGGATGTAGGCCCAATTTCATGGCCGAACCACTATAAATCTTGTGTTCCTTATTATCATTATATGTTTGCTTTGTTTTCGATATAAAAATACACAAAATGTATTGCTGAAATATCGATTTAAATTTTTGCAGACAGTGGAGATAAAACTTGCGCATAATAAGACCGAGCGATTCTCACCATCATTCAACAAACAAATTTCAAGTCACAAAGACCCCGAATTCAAATCCTAGATAGGAAATGCTTCAATTGAACGGCTAATGATTTCGATAGGAACGAGCCCTTGCTGATAAATTGAGATTGTTTAAACAAACAAACATCCAATTAGGAAGCTAGTGCCCGTTCTCACGAGCTTGCCTGGCAATGAAGTACACTTCCTTGGATTAAACAAGCCACTTGTGAAAAAAAAAGGGGATCGCTGAAAAGGCATAAGCAAGTGAACAGAGGAACAACCAAAGCTACCATCAGCGCCACAAGTCCTCTTCGGAGGCACAACTCTTCGGATAATAAAAGACCTCTAATGGGTCATATGCCACAAAAAAGAAAGTTCTCTACTCAACAAAAAAGATTGGAGGAGTCATGACCCTCCAACCATGAGAGAGTAACTTCCAGGCGATGAAAGCCCTCTTCGGAGGCCCATTTCACCAGGAGTTGAAGTGTTATAACCGCTCTTCGGGATTTCACTTCACCAGAGTTGAAATGTAAACAAAATAAAAGCCCTCTTCGGAGGCCCATTTCACCAGGAGTTGAAGTGTTATAACCGCTCTTCGGGATTTCACTTCACCAGAGTTGAAATGTAAACAAAATAAAAGCCCTCTTCGGAGGCCCATTTCACCAGGAGTTGAAGTGTTATAACCGCTCTTCGGGATTTCACTTCACCAGAGTTGAAATGTAAACAAAATAAAAGCCCTCTCCGGAGGCCCATTTCGCCAGGAGTTGAAGTGTAGCAGCCGCTCTTCGGAATTTCACTTCACCAAAGTTGAAATGTAAAAACAAAGACCTTCTTGAAAGCACACGTTTCACCGAGATTGAAATAAAACTTCCAAGTGTTGAAACGTGAAAAGGCTTTCTTCAAAGGCACAACTCTTTGGGGGTACACGTTTCACCAAGATTGAAATAAAACTTCCAAGTGTTGGAACGTGAGAAATCCCTCCTCAGAGGTACAACCCCCTCCCGGGAACACAATTAAGAAAAAAGACCTCTTTGGAAACCCACGTTTCACCGAGATTGAAATAAAACTTCCAAGTGTTGAAACGTGAAAAGGATTTCTAAAGCATAACTCTTTGGAGGTACACGTTTCACCGAGATTGAAATAAAACTTCCAAGTGTTGAAACGTAAAAAAAAAAAAAAAAAAAAAAAAAAAAAAATCCCTCCTCAGAGGTACAACTTTCTATAAAAAAAAAATCCTCATCAAAAGCGTACTTTAACTTTCAAAGGAAAAGTAATTTGCCTACTGTGGGAAATGATCGTAAAAAGAAAAGAAGTTAAAGTACCCTTCAGAGGTCCGCTTTACCACATAGAGGAATTCACTTGATGAGATATGCACATAAGCAAAAGAAAAAAGTGATTTCTTCGAACGACCAAGCGTAAAAACTTATACGAAGGGAGTTGTACTCTATAAAATTTTCTTTAAAGAATAAAATAATTATTCTTTAGCAAATAAGAGTGTAAGTCCCCTCGAGGTATAGAATATTGCAGCATACTTATGGAATGGGGGCAATATAGTATAATTACACACAATATGGTATAACTAAACCAGCAAAAGGTAACGCTCAAGTAACATACCATAAGCTCGCTGCAATATCAAATAAACTCATGCCAAAACAAATAACAAATGTATTCTTTAATTCAAACAAAAGTTTGTACAAACGAGGAATCATTTTATTCAAGGAATCATTTTATTCAATTACAACGCAGGTACAGGTTTCAAAATAAAGAAAAGCGGGGGCCGGTACCCGCACAATTCTCGGCCAGTACATGCAAAACACAAAAAAACTAGAAACTGAAGATCTTCACTTCTTTTTGCTGCCTTTAGACCCTTTACCCGGCCGAATGATCAGCTTTTCAGGTCGACCAGTGGGTATAAGGGAGGAAGGAGAGGTAGGCGCAGCTGGCCCAACTTCTGGCTCCTCTTCAGTGGCAGTGATTATCTTCCCTCTCCTCCTTGATGCTCCTTGCTTCCTTCTCCTCTTTGAGGAAGACTCACTTCCTGGAGTGGCAAGTTTAGATAAAGTTATATCGTCAGAAGGAGTCCGCTCCGGAGATATGTCACCTCCCTCAAGTCCCTCATCTTTTTGCTCTTGCGAAGCAACGGGATCATCCAGGCCATGGAGAGCTTCTATTTGTTCTTCTTGTGACCCAGGTTGAGAAGCAGAGGGAGGCGCCACTTGAAGAGATGGAGGAAGGATCACCGGGGGAGAAGAAGCTTGAGTTTGACTCGGTGCTTTCTCTACAAAGGAGAAAAAACTTAAAGTATCAGTATCTTTCGAAAAGAGAGGGGATGACGGCTCGTCAAAAGTCGGGAATTCATTAACATTTGAGGAATAATCAAAAGTCGGGAATTCATTGACATTTGAAAAATAATCAAGAAGATCGTCAAGTTCACAAGGAGCGAACGAGCAGTTCACCACTTGGGCTGGTCCGGTGTCAAGTTTACCTGGGGTAGTTGGATCTCTGAGGCTGATTTCATATCGCTGTGCTTCGTTGCTTTCACCACCTTCATCCCCGCCTTGTGCACTTGTAGTTTCAGTTACTGTCTTAGTTGCAGGCGGAGTAGAGGAGCTAGAACCCGTGATGTCAACCACAGGAGAAACTGGAGGTTGGACAGAGGAAGTAAGCGTTAATTCCTTTCCAGAACGTTCCTCTTCCGCCATTCCAGTTCTCATCCTGGCAAGTTGTTCTCGCCCCTTCGCAAGAGCAGCGCGAGCTCCCTCATCCAGGTAACGCGCCTCAAAATCTTCATCGCCATACCCGGCGTCTTTAAACATGTTAAGAGCAGCTTCCCACACCTCGGCCAGGGTGATTTCATACTTAGGACCAAGAAAAGAGAGGCTGCCGCGTCCCAAGACACAATGTAAATAAAAATCGAATAAAGTCGAATTGATATCGTCTTCCATGGTCTGAGCAGTTTCTTCGGCTGCAATTTTGCCAGCCATGGCCTCATCTCGATCTTTTTCGGTCTGAGCAAGTTGGGCTTTTAGCGCTTCAATCTCCATGTCCCGGGCGCTCAGTTTATTCTGCAGCTGGGTGACATCAGTGCGGTGGTTCTCTACAGCTTGTTCCAACCTCTCAGCTTTAGCTTCAGCGTCCCTCTGGCTGGCGTGCGCATCTCGCACTTGTTTTTGCAATACCTCTTCTCTTTGGGTGTAAGTATTAGTAGAAGAGGCAAGATCATCTTTGAGCTGCTTTACTTCAGCTTCGAGTTTTTCATTGTATTCGGCTATCTCCTTCATCTCAGCGTTGTGTTGATCAAGAATCTTCTGCCATTCTGATTTGTCATTTTCCATGGTCAGCATTGCTTCGATGTTAGCCCGATTAACTCTTTGAAGTTCATCAACCAGCTTTTGCCATCCAGACATTCTATCGATATCAAGCTTGACAGCATCGAGATTTCTGTACATAGCTTCTTTGTCGATGGGGACCAAATCAAGGTCGAAGCGTACCCCCCTCAAACACCAGTTCGGGAATCGGCTCTGCAAAGTAGGGGGCCCCCTTTCAACGTGGTATGAAGGCCTGTTGAGAAGTGTTTGGATGGCACTTCCTTCAAGAGCAGGAGATTCGGAAGGGATGTCAATAGAAACTGAGGCACCAGGTCTCTCAGATGTCACGGGCACGTGCTCCTCGCCAAGTTTGGTCCGCTTTCTCGAATCCTCAATATGGCTCTTCCCCCTATCATCGTGCGTTTTACGTTTATGGGAGTCATCATCCCTTGGGAAGGATTCATGTCGCGTGCCCGCTCCCTCATGACGTTCTTCATACCTTCTCCTCTCTTCAGCTTTTCGCGCAGCTCTCTGCTCATTGGTTTCTCTGGGATCGGCATAGTATTGCTTGTAGTCATAGCTGCCACGCCCTCCATAGCGTCGAAAGTCCTTGTAATAAGAACCGCTGCCGCTGCGCCCCATAGAGAAATCTGAAAAGGCAAAAATAGCAAGTCTTAGAAACTCCCGAAGAAAAGAAGTTAAATATGAACAAATGCCGAAAATTCCTAAGTATTGTGTGATGTGCAAGCTACGCGCATTAAGCTACAAACCACTCATTGGTGTAGGGGTGATGATAGCTTGGGTATGAGGAGTTGGTGTTTGTGTTGGTGTTAGTCGAAGAAGGGACGTCGCCTCAATCATAGGAGAGATAGTTTTAGACACGTCATCTCTAAAAAGCTCCTGTGAGGTCACTATTATGTCGCTCAACCCATCATAAACATCGTCACCATCATGCTCGGTGAGACTTGTTTTCTCAGTTCCTACATCAGCTAATCCCCCGAGAGGCTGTGAAGGTTCTTCTTCTTCCTCAATCGGGGCAAGTGCCGTCTTACTAGATGACCCCATAATGTCGGTAGGGGTGGAACATTTCACCAATGAAGCTTCGATGTTAGACTCTTTTGATGAAGATTGTTCGATAGTAACGGGGGCATCCGATGCTTCAGTCGGGGAATCGGGAACTTCAGTCGGGGCTTCATGAGGCTGAGTATAGCGGGAAGAATGGAGAAGTCCGTATTGGTGTAAAAATTCATCGCTTAGCAGAAACTTTATGCTCCTTTCTTCTGCCGGCACAGCATTTAATCTTTCTAAAATTTGCTTAAAACTTGGGTCCCTGGTAGGGGGTGGAAGCGCTAAAACAGGAACAAAGAATGAAGTTAGCAACTAAAAGTTCGGATCTCAAAAATGGCTTCAAAACGGAAAGAATATAGACAGGAAATCTTACTTCCTACTCTCCAGATGGCATAAAACCCTGGAGGGCAACGAACGAAGAAAAACTGATTCAAAAATCCGTGAGCGCTTTCGGAGAGATCAGTAATAAGTTTGCGGTTTCGAGCGCTTCTTATAACCACAATGGAGGGATGGTCTTTAATTTTTGTAAATGAGCAGAAATAACAGATCTCCCCGAAGCTTGGTAGTCGATCCAAGGTTCTCCTAAATAGAACACATAACCCCATCAGAATAGCATAGCCATTGGGGTGTAATTGGAATGGAGAGATAGACAGCCGAAGCAAGAACTGTTGAAGAAAGTCGTTAAAAGGAGGAATAGCGCCATTTAAGCACATTTGGCGATTGACAGCAACAAAACCAAGAGGTGGCCTATCGGCAGTATCATTTGGCCCCGGTAGTAAGGCGTCAGCATCATCGATGCCAAACTGGACGCACAATTGATTAAACGTCCGTTGATTCAGAGTTGTTGGTATTCTCTCTGGAGGGTTATCCACAGGAATAGCTACCGGAAAGGTATCTTCAGTCTGACTCATCGGCTCTTCTTGATGAGAAGTCATTCTACACAAGCAACTGGATGTTCAAATGCGAAGGTGCGCGTTTCCTAAAAAGTGTGAAGTGTTGTGCAAGACTAGAAAAGTGACAAGTATATATAACTAGGATTACACTAATCGATGCTTGATCGATGGTAAACATTTCAGAACTTGTTAACTTAAAAGTTCAAACATAATATTAGTGCAAGCAAGTCGATTTCAATTGACTACTTCAGCATTGCTTTGATATTTTGTTTGAAATAGATATATTAAAGGCACTTCATATATGCAGTTCATTCAAGTTAATCATCTATCGTTAACTAATCTGTCATTCGGTGTGGGCAATCAATGACAGTATATTCGTCCCAATTTTCTGTAAACATTGTGTTAGACAGGTTATTAGCTTGCAAGAGTGACCTGTGGAAAAAATACGACAAAGTTCAACAGTTCAAAGTTCAAGCAAAATTTACAAGTGTTAAGTCGTCAACGACTCAATAATTCCTTGTATTGGTTAAGCTAAGTCATTGGTTATTTGGATGACTCGGTTACGGCCTAAAGGATATGCGGCGAGTTAAGTTAAGTTCTATGAGTTGTAATGTGCATGAAGGAAAAAGCCTCAAATCAGAACAATGCAAATTTCTTTAAATCCTGTCTCGGCCGCGACTCAAATCTAGGGAGGCATTTAGTTGAGTCGGTCATAGGTTCAAGCATGGAAAAGAGGCTCAAGTACTGAGTCGTTCAGGGCTTGTGGTTTGAGTCGTGTATAGTTTGAAAGGTTGAGTCATGGAAAGTAACCCAAGTGCTGAGTCGTTCACGGCTCATGGCTTGAGTCGTTCGCGACTTATAGTTTAAGTCATCTACGGTTTATGGCTAAAGCATTGAGTCGTATACGGCTGAGATTGCAAGGCTTTTCAAAATCAGTGATCGAAAGGCAAAACCTAATTCGCTAACTCTTGGAATTCCTCATCACGCCTCATCTCACAGCCCCCCTTTTTTTTTCCTGTCTCAATCCACTAACCCGGTAATGCTAAGGCAACAAGGATCTGTCACATTCCCAATGGAGCCCATCGTCCTTCCATGCCAACAAATCACCCGAGAAACAATCTGAAATGCTTCGCATCGATCTTAAATTCAATGCATTGCTGGACTCGCGTATCGAATAATGATCTAGAATCGATTACAACAATTCAAAGTGAAGCGCAGCACATGAAAACAAACTAAAGCCGAAAGATGAGAATTTGTGATTCAATGTTGATTATTATGGATTAAGATTGAATTTGCTTACGAAGTATGATGGTTGGGATGAATCGGAAAGTAGCAGGGTTGAATTCGCCTTCGGAAATGAGATTCAAAGATGCGTTAATGGCGTCACAAGATGATGAGACAGAGATCAAGTGAGGAAGAAGAACAACGCAATAGCTTATATACAAGGCAGGGGAGAATGAGAAAGGACTCACGAGTCATAGGCCGCCCTGAGTCGGTCACGACTCAAGAGGAAAGTCGAAGCACACGACTCATGATATAAGCGTGTACTTCGAGGGGCAATTGTTAACGCCGAGCGACTCAAGGAGCCTACGATCCATAATAGTTGCCGACTCATCAAGACTAGCGACTCAACTAGCCCACGACTCATCCAGTAAGTGCCGACTCATCAAGACTAGCGACTCAACTAGCCCACGACTCATCCAGTAAGTGCCGACTCATCAAGACTAGCGACTCAACTAGCCCACGACTCATCCAGTAAGTGCCGACTCATCAAGACTAGCGACTCAACTAGCCCACGACTCATCCAGTAAGTGCCGACTCATCAAGACTAGCGACTCAACTAGCCCACGACTCATCCTATAAGGCCGCTCAAAGGAGCGACTCACGACTTAAGGAGCCTAATAAGTTAAAGCGTCAGCGACTCAACATGTAGGGCAGTCAGCGACTCATTGGTGGCAACGACTCAGCGAGCTAGTGCTTTAAAGGTACAGTGTGGATTAACGACTCAGCAGGGTCTGCGACTCAAGGCCTAGACCAATTCAACGACTCAAGAGGCCGCTACGACTCAAAAGATGGGCCGACACCCGACACAAGACTCAGAGGCAAGTTCAAGATCATGCTGCAAAGAAGTGACTTGCAGACGACTCACGACTCATCATGAGTCGGTCACGACTCATGATGAGTCAACCACGACTCATGACTTTGCAATTTTAGCCTAGGAAGTTTGCCTATAAATACGTAGCCACTTCCAACGTTCAAAAGACCTTTTGGCTCATTCTCTTCAAGTGCCGTTACTCTGCCGAATTCCAGACGACTTCAAAGCTTTTTAGATCCAACAAACTTCTAAAGGAACTCCATGAAGGAATCATCCACATTCACCATGGATTTGAAGATGATTGTCAACATCAAAGCTTGAGCTACTTGTTTCACATACCCTATCACTTGAAGTGGGTTGTAATTGAAAGATCTTGTAAAGAATTGTAATCAAACTAGTGATAAAAAGATTAAAGTGGACGTAGGCTGGATTATAAGCCGAACCACTATAAATACTGTGTCTCTTACCGTTTTTCTACATACTTTCTGCTTATTTCTATTTCCCGTATAAACGGGTGGTGCTTTCACAATCACATCTTATACACCAGGGTGTTAGCGTTTAAATTTGAGCGTTAACATTAAGTAACTCATTAGAGATAAGGTGAAGTATACCCTAGAATGAGTAATCCCTAAGCTATCTGTTCGAATGCCTCAATAAATTCTCTTACTATCCACTGATAGTGAGTATGAGTGCAAGAAGAGGACGAGATAGGGGACAGGGGAGTACCACTACAAATGGTCAATACCCTATGATAGTGGAAACAACTTTCTCTATCAATCTCCTTTGATTCGTCTTTTCAATTCTTTGATGATTCCTGGCAGCTCCAGGAAGAAGCTTTGATATATTTGCATGGGTCATAAACTCCAAATGGATCAGAATTGTTTGTTTGGATGAATTGTTTGCTTTGGTTGTTATGGTTGATAGGTATATTTTGGTTATTTAAACTAAATTTTTTGGGATTGTATCCATATATCTTTCTATTCTTTGGGGTTCCAATTTATTCTACGAGTGGTTATTTATCCCTTCGAACTAACCAGCGCCACTGCATATTCGTAGATCTGGTGACCCGAATGTCTTGTATTGAATTAGTTCCTTCCCATAATTATTAGTGATATTCTGATTTGGTAAGCCAAATACAGGATAGATACCCAGTTTGATTTGGAAACTGTCTCTCTATCTTTGTGAATCCATTCTTTGTTGTCTCCCTACTTGCAAATTTCGAGGACGAAATTTTCTTAAGGGGGGAAATCTGTAACATTCCCGGATTTTAGCCAGAATAAATTTGACAATTTAATTTAATTTTTGAATTAAATTGTGGATTTATTTGAGTTCTCCCAAATAAAATAAGATGTTTGGTTGTTTGTTTAAATGTTTATAAAGAGATTTCAAATAGAATCTTAGTTTTGTAATTCAAAAGAAAATAAATATTTTTTTGAATAAAATTGGGTTTGAAAGAAAAAACTCAATCTTTGAAATGTATAGAGATTTGTTTTCAAATATATAACATACATATGTAATATGTATTTTGAAAGTATATTTGAATTTAATATGGTAAATTTCTAAAAGCTATTTAAAAAAACCCAATATATATGTATACATATTTATTTATTTATGTATATGGATGAGTACTTGTTTAAAGGTATGATAGTTTGAAATATAAATAATTAAAGGATTTAAAATACAAATTGCAAATATAAATAACAAAAGGTTTAAAAACAAAAATCTACAAATAATTCACATTAGGGACTTAAACATAAACTTCTTTGTTTTAAACAAATGTAAGCATCTTGTTATGAATATTAAACAAGTGTGATGAATCAACATGGAAAAATTAACAAGTGGCAAGTTAAAATTTCCTTTTAATTCAAATTAGAAATATATAATAAAAGTTAGTAAGAAATCAGGCATATTTTCTTTCAAACATTTGAAAACCTGGAAACACAAAAATCAAAATCCTGGAACAATCTCAGAAGACTGCAGATCAAAAAGGAAATCAAAACTCAAAACTACATTCAATTTGAAAACCTGGAAGAAAAAAGTTATCTGGAAAATAAAAAAGGGAATGAAGTCGCAGGAAATTCAAAGCAAGTGAAAAACCTAAAGTCTGCAAGCTGGAAAATAAAGCAAATTTGAAGCTTTAAACAAATTCAAACCTATCTAATCTTCAAAAGAAATTAAAGAAAAAAAATACAGGCTTGCTTCTCCTCTGTTTCTTCTTTGCTGCAAATACCCAGGTGAGAAAAACTTCTAAAACTAAAAGCTTGAATCTATTTTGATGATGCTTGAAATGAAGTTATTATGATATGTTTGAGTGTTTTCTGGAATATGATTGAATAGCTTTGGGTATATGAACGTAGATGTATGTATGTGAATATACCTTGTCCCTGTTATAACTACAGTTCAAAAAAACAAATAAAAAAAAATCCATATCTCTCAATTTAAACTATATTGAACTATGATTTTTGAAGAGAAATTGCTTGAAACAAGGCAACATTAATTTTTAAAATAATATCAAGATTTTAAATTCAGTGATTATATCAAAACTAGTAAATTACAGTAAGAAATCGATTTGAGTCCAAATTTCATGATCACGATTTGAAGTTTATATCGTATCACTAGATTTGTAATGGGAAAATATGAATTTTGATAATAAAAAAAAAATTTAAAAAATTGTGACAAGGGTGTAATTTCGGGTTGAATGGAATTGTGAAAAATATCAATTTCTCTCGATCAAAGAAAAATCAAACTTTGAGTTTGAATCTGAAGGAGGACGATGTGACGTAGATTTTAGGAAAAATGATCGAGATGTGACGATCCGGAATTTTAAAGCATTTCAAATCAGAATATTTAATTGATTTTAAATATTTAAAAGTAAATTATCGACTTAAATTACGAATATCATAATTAATTTGACAATTAAATTGTTGAATTAAATAATTTGAATTGGATGAAATATGAAACCTGAGATTTTAAGCCTGTTATAAATAATTTGAAGGCTAATAAAATTTATATTGATAACACTGAAGAAAATAGAAATTGTAAAATTGAAATTAGCAGTGGTTTGTTCAGTTTTGAAATTTTATCGTTTAAATTGAATTTAAAAATAGCCTTCCGATGCCTCGGAATTCGACGAAACCAGTTTCATTGGATCCGTAATATTGAATTATTATCGGATTTCGAGTCAGTGTGTGAGTGTATGATATAATAACGCGTTGAAAACTTAATTGATAATAATTTAATGAAATTTACTTAGTCAAGCTTCTCTTATCCGCCACTTCTTTTAACTTAAATCCGTGTTTCCCTTTCTCTTCTAAAAGGACAGGCAAGTTCAATTCCTTCTGAAAATCTAAATCGGTAAGTGAATAAATAAATAAAATAAAATATATAATACATAGATAAATAAAAAAAGGCTTCAAGGGGAAGCCGCCGCGTATATAAAAAAAAAGGAGGGGTATTACTCGAGTCTTCTTTCTGAAGGAAGCCAAGCCAATTTTTTTTATAAACCTTGTCGCTTTTATCTTCAACCAAAACCCCCATTCCCCTTTTCTTCATACGAATTCAATTCGTATAAAAAAAAGTTTAATGAAAGCAAATTTTGACCGCCCCTTTCCAGATCGATTGTCCCTCCACTCCTTTCAATTCGCGAATTCATTTGGAATCGCGACACCATCTCGGCTTCGTGAGATTCACGATCGAGTGGCGCAGGTTGCGGGGCGTTGGTCGCGGGGCGTGATGGAGGAGGGAAAGCGCGAGTGGTGGCGTGCGTTGACCTAGGGTTTGGGCTCGATTGCAGAGGCGACGAGCTAGGGTTTTCGCAAGGGATTAGGGTTGTGGTCGCGGCTTAGGCTTGTCGCAGAGGAGCTGCCGAGTGGTGAGAAGCAGTAGGGTATTTTCTTTTTATTTTGTTATCAATTCTATATTTATAGTTAAATAGATTAAGAACATATAATATCCCAACCCTCTGTTTTAGATTTAAATGGATTTGTAGAAATTTTTATAGGTTGGATTCATACAGTTATTTTGTATATGCTGTTACAGAAAAATAATAATTATAGTAAAGAAAAATTATGTTTTGTTTATTTATAAAGGAAGGTATAAATGTATTGTATACATATGTGTATATAGATTAGAAAAATTAGAACAAACAAAAGATATATATATTGTTAAAATAGAATTTTCTTTACAGTAGAATATATACAACAGTTCTATTTTAATACAAAACCTTGGGAAAAACAGAAAATTTATTTATAGAGATAAAGCTGGAAAAGAAACAGTAATCTTAAATGTTGAAGAATTATATAAGAAATTAGGTTTGGAATTTGGTTTCTATACTTATAGTTTCAAATAAATAAACAAATATACATCTACCTATTTCAACCTGCTAGTTATTTTAAATAATGGATTTGGGGGAAAGAAACGTTATCTTGGTTACTAAAAGATTTTTAAAAAAAGGAAATTTAGTTTATAATTTAAATTGTTTGTTTAAATTAAATCATTGGTTAAGTAATTGTAGAATGGGATAAATTGTTCGATTAGTTCAACTATTTATAAAGGTATAAAAATTTATACAAGGTTTAAATTAAAGGAACAAATCATAATAGAGTTGCTCGATCAATTCAAATATTAATAAATCATATAATATTTTATTCAAGGTCAAAGGTCGAGGAAACCATGGGAATATTGGAGTGAATGGCAAATGCAAAATCAAAGGTGAGTTAATCTCACTCAATTTAAATTTAAATTTAAAATGATTAAATTTAAATAATTGTTTGAATAGTTGAATGAATTGATGTGATATAGTATGATATTTTGGAATTGGTATATTATATTGTGCTGACGTTTGTGGATACATGGAAAAACAAGTTGGAGGGATCCAACTGGATCCCTCAATATTTATTTATTTAAATCATTTAAAACCCTCTGTTGTGTTTATTTGATATCCTATGATGATCTTTATTGCAGTATTGAATGCCATGGTTAGATTGAATATCATTGGGTATGATGAATTACCAAAAATATATAAATTGGATTTTTGTAAGATAATAAAAGAAGTGAAATTGTAAGTGAAATAATTATAGAAATTTGAATAAATTTTTAAATTAATTGGGAAGAAATAAAGTGACTTTAAAATTCTACTAAATAGATCCTGTTATGGAATGGAAATTTGAATAAACAGGAAGTTAATGAATTTTAATCTTCAATGATATTAATTAAAAGAATAAAACATTTATTTAAAATTTACGATTTAAATTTTTGAGAAAAAAATAAAGAAGAATTTGGGAAAAGCTGAAATTTGTATATTCCAGTTGAAATATTTAAAATCAAATGGAAAATAATAACAATAATAATTAAGTGAATAATTAATGAAATTTGAAATGAATCGAGTAATTAAAGAAACTTATTACGAATGGAATAAATTGGGAATCAATTTGGAAAATTGATTAAGTGATTGAAGTTGGAATTCTCCCTGGATAACTAAGTACGTTTCAAGTAAATTTTTAAATATAAGTTAATAGTTTTAAATTTTGTTTTAAAAGGTATGTTTTGAAAATTTTATTATTTCTTATATGTAAATCCTAAAGTAAGTATTTTCTCAAATCTATTATAGTAGTAATTATTGAAAAAGTGACTCAGTATTTTGTTTCAAATGTGGAAATCTAGTTTTATATTTCATTAAGTAATTTATTTTCAAATATTCATATAAGATGTATTTTTTTTTACAAATTATTAAAGTAGTTTTAATTTAAAAAAATTATATTATTTTAAAATCTAGTTTTGTGCTTGGTAATTTCAGAGGAGATGGAAAATAATTGGGAAGTTTATTCTGAAAAGAAAGATGGTTTTGGAACTGTTTTCAAAGGATTGAAAATAAATATATATTGTGAAGATATTTTGAGGTTAATAAATAATTTGGGAAATTATTTATTGTTGGATGGATGTTTGTGAATATTAATTGATAGTTAAATAACCGACTATCGATATTGGCCAAATGCGTTGATCGTTTCGAAGAGTCCGAGATCGAGATTTATTTCTCGAAAACCACTTCGATTCGGTTTGTACGTTTCGTGAAAACGATTTTGAATTCGGAGATGGAGCAGTGAAGTGCAAGGGCTAATCGCTACTAATCCTTAGGATATTTCCAAAATGGATGTAGTAGGAATAGTGCCTTCGGTTCCGTTCGAACCCGGGACGGACTTGTATGGATGAATGCTTGCGAAACATCGTCAGGTGCACGATGGGCATTCTAAGTGATATATTCTATAAAGGTAACGCTTAGCCTCAAGCCTCATCAAATGGGAATGACTGAAAATCAGGGGTTTTGCTGCAAGGCTATGTGGGTAGCACCCAAGCAGGGTGAGGTCATTCCAGTCTAGTTGTCCCTTTTTATTTCGGCTTAGTGGGCGGTTGCTGATCCCAACCGCGGGGTGATCTCACTCGGGATTATCCAGTAAGGGGTAGTCACGGCCTTGTGTTGCAGGGGAGCGGGCGTACTCCTCGGTACGGTGATCTAGGCCCCGTACTGTCGCAGGTGGTACCCCAGTGCCTAGTCATTGGTTGGAAATCCATTCTCCCTACGAGCCTTGTAAGAGTTTTGTTTGTATTACCCACTTTTGTGGCTAGTAGCTGGAATTTAATAGATGTAACAATTTTGGCTATTTTATATGTATTTGTAAATAGACCCTATTATAATATCAGAGGATTTCTATAAAAAGTGTTTTAGCTATCGTAAGGTAAAAATCCGACATGTTTATTTGTGGCGTGGTCTTACGAGATGCTTTTGTTTTCAAAGGATTTTTGAAACTTTAATAATCAATTGGGTGTGATTTTCCCACGCTGGTATTCCAGACTGACTCGGGTATTATTTAACTGTAATGCTCGGGTCAGACCGAGTATTATAGGATACAGGATTTGATGCTGTGGAGCTCAGAAGACGAGACATATTTCCGTATTTGTTTATGTATATATATTCCGCTGTGTTGAGTTGCTGTGTATCCATTTGTATGTTGTTGATGTTGAGCTGTGATTGATGTACTCTGATGATGTATATATATAAACAGCTATATTTGATTTTGAGTAAAGATAATTTATTATCTATTATATTTTACTCTGCTACGATGGTAAGATTCTATTGTTGTTTTCTGTTTTCTCTTCTTCTACCTCTTCTTCTTTAACCCAACGGTTCGTATTTCTGTACAACTTGAGTTGATTGTTGTAGAATAGTATTGACTCAAGGGGTACAGATTTGCGGGCTGTTACAGTTGGTATCAGAGCATAGGTTGGTGATAACCTTGGCTCTGGTGGGAATTACTCATAAAATAGAGTCTATAGTACTCTAGAATGAGTTTGAGCGTATTAATAGATATGAGCGCGTATTTGTTAGTGAATATAAATTGTTTTAATATTGTGTTGATTGATTTATTGAGTGGCATATGAACCTTCGTCGATACAGTCTACGCAACTGTATTGAAAGGGTTTCTAAACACTTGAATAGAACAATTGACACGGTATTGTTTTAAATGTGGGTAAATGAAATAATTTTACCCAAAATATATTTTGATATAAATAAAAGTTTTGTAAACTATTTAGCTAATATATGGTTGCTTGGATGTTAGGAATGATAATATTAAAGTATTATCATTTTTAAGTGAAAATTTAACTAGAAATTGAAAACGTAACGAAAGGTTAAGGAAATAAATCATTATAAAATGAAAGCTATAAATATGAATTATAAATGAAATTTATAAATTGAAATATAATCAAATAAGAATTTGTATGAGCATAAGCTATGCAAATGAATGATAGTAAAATTGATTTAAGCAGGATTTGGAAATTTAAATCTCGGGGATTTTGGAAGTGTTTGGAAGATAAATAATAGCACAATTGTTTTGGAGATATTTCTGAAAGGAAATTGTTTTAAAGGGATTTTGAAAGTGATATAGCATTGAAATCACTTGTATTATTGGAAAATAATTCTGATGATGACGGCCGCATCATTAGTATTCATTTTCGAATTTCTAAGTGATGGATTGCTGCCAAAAATTGATTTGTTCAGAAAGCTAGTTGTTTTTGGAAATTTCAAAAGGGAATTCGTTGAAAATAAAAGCCAGGATTGGATTAAATTTTGAGAAATGTGATTTGAGATGTTGAAATTTCAAAATGTTTTGAAACTAATAACCAGGTGTGTGAAAATCCTGATGAGATAGTTGTAAGCTTATAAATTGAGATGATTTTAAATCATGAAGGAAATATAAGCTTTGAATAATGGAGTTTAAATTTAAAAGGATACAATGAGGTTAACTTGGATTGGAAAATAAAAACTTAACTGGATTGAAATTAATTAATTAGGCTGAAAAATAATATACAGTTATATTTGAATTAAATTGAACTCGAATTGAATTAAATAAATTTGAGTTAAAATAAAATTGAATTGGAATAAAAGGATTCAATTGAGTTATTGAATGGAATTAGATTCTTACCTGAACAAATGAAAAATGAGATGGATAAGGATTGGATTGAAATAAATAATTTAGAATGACTTGTAAAAGAATAATAATCCATGGAAATAAAAATCTGCTTGGATTATAAATAGGTGTAAGACTCGAATTAAAAGTAAAAGATGAAAATATCCAAGCCTATAATGAATGGAATTGTGTAAATAATAAGTTATGGCTTATAAATTTATAAGTGGAAATGAAGCCCAAAATAAATATTATTGATGAATTGGAGAATAAAAGAAAATCCAAATTTGCATTATAAAATAAATTTGAACTTAAGAAAATTAAATGAAGGGATTTTGAGATAAAAAAATCAAGTGTTGAATTTTGACCAGGAAAGGAATTAATTAGATAATGAATTAGTTGATGAAGCTGAATTGTGAAATTATGATGAAGTTTGGTAATAAAACTCAAGTTATAAATTGAATTCGACTTGAATTGTCAGTAAAGTAAATGTAACTGAATTGTGAGTTCATAAAATTTGGTGGTAAATTTAAATTGGATGGTGGAATCAGAAATAAAATTTAACTAGAAATGTTAACAAATTAGATATAATTGAAATGTATCGAAAAAAAATGGAAATGGATTTAAATAGTAATGGTTTGGACTGAAAATAAAATCCAACTAAGTGGAAATAAATTGGAAATGGCCATGTAATAAATTGGATGAACTGAATCTAAAAGGTTAAATTTGATAATAACAAATCAAATGAAATTGTAAATTTTAAAAGGAGATTTAACTGAAATAGAATTAAATTGAATGGAAGAGAAAGATTTACTTGAAACGAAATGAGCTTAAGTATACAATTGAAGTGAATAAACTTAAACTAAAAGATGGAAAAGAGTTGAATTGAATTCAACTAAAAATGGAGTTTAATAATAGTGGATTGAATTTAAATCAAGTAAAAATAAATTTTAATTGAAATAAAATTCGGTGAGTTGCCGATAATATTTAATGGAATGAAAATGCTTAAATAAATAATTGTAAATCATTTAAATTATTAAGGGATTGAAATAACTTGAGACAATAAGGAAAATAGAATGTTTCGAGTTTATTAGAATGGTTTAAGTGAATGTGGATAAACTAATTATATTGAATAAATAAATGATGGAATAAATAAGTATCAAATGAAGTGTGGTTTAAATAAGTTGAGAAATGGTTATTGAATGAAATAGATTGGATTGTCTTCGAGCTAAATAAAATAGTTTGGAATAAACAAATATGGAATGAAATGTAAATAAATGGATTGTAAATGAAATTTGAATGGAATGTGACGAGCTAAATAATTGATTGTGAATGGATTAAAATAAAAAGGAAATTTAATTAGTAATGAAGATGAACCTAAGCTGTTAATAGTTTTGGATGAACTAGTTTGGTTAATAAAATGAAATGCAAGTGAATGTATTCAAATCTTAAATACAATGAAAACGAGAATATATGAAGTGTGAATAAAGAAAATGGAATAGAATTAAGTATAAATTGAGTTGAAATCCATTTAAATTGGTTATAAAGCATAAATACTGATTTATTCACATGGATCTCATCAAATTTCATAGAATAAATTGTCATTGGATGTAAATGGAAGTAATTAAGATCCTATGAATTCATAAATGTGAAATAGAATTGATTTTAAAATCAATTGAATTGAATATGAGTTTGTTTGGGGTTAAAATAAATTAATGGTAAGAAATGGTATTGTAAACCATTAAAATTAAATGAAATAGCGTGTGGATTGCTCGAAACAAGTGCATAAGTGTTAAAAACCATATAAGTTGCTTATAAACATTGTCTAGTTACATTGCTTTTAAATATTCATGTGTTGTAATTGTTTAAAAAGAGTGAAATGTTAATAAACTTTATATATATGGCACTTACGTGTTTAAATTGAGTAAGTACAGGTACCTGGAAGCCGTGTGGCTGGATTTTGGGCACGCTAACTGCTAAATAAATAAGTTGTTTGCTTAAAAATGCTAAATAAGGTACGCCTACGCAATAAAATAGGAAATATGAACTGTTTTTGGTTTTTCCGATCGTGTGGGTCGATGTATATATATTTATCTCTTTTGTCAAATTGCAAAAGCTCCTCCGTACAAAGGAGACTCTGCCAAAAAATTTCAGAAATTTTGGGAGTTAGAAAATTTTTGAACATTTTGGAAAATTTTGGTTAACGACAAAACGATTTCAAACTGGAAACTAAAATAAGTTAGTAAGTGAAACCAATTTAGCGTGATGACATGAATTAGTAATAAATGACAAGTAAAATTTATATATGCAGAGTTAAAGATACATTGAATTCATATGAAAATGAAAGAATCAATTTGAATAGAAATGATATAAACTGAAGTGGTCTGGTGAAAATGAATATAAAAAGCATATAAAATATTCAAACTAAATTTAAGAAAGGGGTGGTAAATTCTTAAATGAAAAATTGACATTACAAATATAATTTAAGACAATATTGGAATGAATAGATATTGTCATTTGGTGAGGAGATCGATAAAATGTTTTGGGATATTGTGATTAGATATCAGTACGAAGCAGGATATGCAGGTAATAAAAAGGAAAAAGAGAATTGGATTGATTTCAAGAGATAAATATGAAATGCTCGACAAAGAGGTATGTATTTAAATTTGGTATGAAATTTGATTGGGATTTGGATTGAGCCACTTGGTCGTTTTGTTTTCTTTTGGATTTGGGAGCCCGTAGAGGCCATTTTGTAGTTGTACCGAGTCAGCCGCGCAAAGGAGACGCTGGCGAAATTTTTCGGGAATTTAGGGAGTTAGAAAAATTTTGAGAAAATTGTGATAATTCAAAATTTGGATTTAAATTAAATTTGAATAGTTGAATAAGTAAAGTTATTTGAAAACTATGGGAGAGTTGAGAAATTAATAAGAATGATAATGGGTCTTTTATAAAAAGATAATTAGTAAGATGTTGAATTGTTTAGTTTTGGAGGTAAGTAAACGGGCATTGGACCATTCTTCCTAACTAGTAATTTCGGAGACGAAATTCTTTTAAGGGGGGAGGAATGTGACGACCCGAAATTTTAAAGCATTTAAAATCAGAATATTTAATTGATTTTAACTATTTAAAAGTTAATTATCGACTTAAATTACGAATATCACAATTTATTTGACAATTAAATTGTTGAATTAAATAATTTGAATTGGATGAAATATGAAACCTGAGATTTTAAGCCTTTTATAAATAATTTGAAGGCTTATAAAATTTATACTGATAACACTGAAGATAATAGAAATTGTAAAAATTGAAATTAGCAGTGGTTTGTTCAGTTTTGAAATTTTATCGTTCAAATTGAATTTAAAAATAGCCTTCCGAGGCACAACCTCGGAATTCGACGAAACCAGTTTCATTGGATCCGTAATATTGAATTATTATCGGATTTCGAGTCAGTGTGTGAGTGTACGATATAATAACATGCTGAAAACTAAATTGATAATAATTTAATGAAATTTACTTAGTCAAGCTTCTCTTATCCGCCACTTCTTTTAACTTAAATTCGTGTTTCCTTTCTCTTCTAAAAGGACAGGCAAGTTCAATTCCTTCTGAAAATCTAAATCGGTAAGTGAATAAATAAATAAAATAAAATATATAATACATAGATAAGTAAAAAAAAGCTTCAAGGGGAAGCCGCCGCGTATAAAAAAAGGAGGGGTATTACTCGAGTCTTCCTTCTGAAGGAAGCCAAGCCAATTTTTTTTATAAACCACGTTGCTTTTATCTTCAACCAAAACCCCCATTCCCCTTTTCTTCATACGAATTCAATTCATCTAATAAAAAAAAAGTTTAATGAAAGGAAATTTTGACCGCCCCTTTCCAGATCGATTGTCCCTCCACTCCTTTCAATTCGCGAATTCATTTGGAATCGCGACACCATCTCGGCTTCATGAGATTCACGATCGAGTGGCGCAGGTCGCGGGGCGTTGGTCGCGGGGCGTGATGGAGGGGGGAAAGCGCGAGTGGTGGCGTGCGTTGACCTAGGGTTTGGGCTCGATTGCAGAGGCGACGAGCTAGGGTTTTCGCAAGGGATTAGGGTTGTGGTTCGCGGCTTAGGCTTGTCGCAGAGGAGCTGCCGAGTGGTGAGAAGCAGTAGGGTATTTTCTTTTTATTTTGTTGTTAATTCTATATTTATAGTTAAATAGATTAAGAACATAAAATATCCCAACCCTCTGTTTTAGATTTAAATGGATTTGTAGAAATTTTTATAGGTTGGATTCATACAGTTATTTTGTATATGTTGTTACAGAAAAATAATAATTATAGTAAAGAAAAATTATGTTTTGTTTATTTATAAAGGAAGGTATAAATGTATTGTACACATATGTGTAAAGGAAGGTATAAATGTATTGTACACATATGTGTATATAGATTAGAAAAATTAGAACAGACAAAAGATATATATATTGTTAAAATAGAATTTTCTTTACAGTAGAATATATACAACAGTTCTATTTTAATACAAAACCTTGGAAAAACAGAAAATTTATTTATAGAGATAAAGCTGGAAAAGAAACAGTAATTTTAAATGTTGAAGAATTATATAAGAAATTAGGTTTGGAATTTGGTTTCTATAATTATAGTTTCAAATAAATAAACAAATATACATCTACCTATTTCAACCTGCTAGTTATTTTAAATAATGGATTTGGGGAAAGAAATTTTATCTTGGTTAATAAAAGATTTTTAAAAAAAGGAAATATAGTTTATAATTTAAATTGTTTGTTTAAATTAAATCATTGGTTAAGTAATTGTAGAATGGGATAAATTGTTCGATTAGTTCAACTATATATAAAGGTATAAAAATTTATACAAGGTTTAAATTAAAGGAACAAATCATAATAGAGTTGCTCGATCAATTCAAATATTAATAAATCATATAATATTTTATTCAAGGTCAAAGGTCGAGGAAACCATGGGAATATTGGAGTGAATGGAAAATGCAAAATCAAAGGTGAGTTAATCTCACTCAGTTTATATTTAAATTTAAAATGATTAAATTTCAATAATTGTTTGAATAGTTGAATGAATTGATTGATATAGTATGATATTTTGGAAGTGGTATATTATACTGTGCTGACGTTTGTGGATCCAGGGAAAAACAGGTTGGAGGGATCCAACTGGATCCCTCAATATTTATTTATTTAAATCATTTAAAACCCTCTGTTATGATTTATTTGATATCCTATGATGATTTTTATTGGAGTATTGAATGCCATGGTTATATTGAATATCATTGGGTATGATGAATTACCAAAAATATATAAATTGGATTTTTGTAAGATAATAAAAGAAGTGAAATTGTAAGTGAAATAATTATAGAAATTTGAATAATTTTTTAAATGAATTGGGAAGAAATAAAGTGACTTTAAAATTCTACTAAATAGATCCTGGTATGGAATGGAAATTTGAATAAACAGGAAGTTAATGAATTTTAATCTTCAATGATATTAATTAAAAGAATAAAACATTTATTTAAAATTTACGATTTAAATTTTTGAGAAAAAAATAAAGAAGAATTTGGGAAAAGCTGAAACTTGTATATTCCAGTTGAAAGATTTAAAATCAAATGGAAAATAATAACAATAATAATTAAGTGAATAATCAATGAAATTTGAAATGAATCGAGTAATTAAAGAAACTTATTACGAATGGAATAAATTGGGAATCAATTTGGAAAATTGATTAAGTGATTGAAGTTGGAATTCTCCCCGGATAACTAAGTACGTTTCAAGTAAATTTTTAAATATAAGTTAATATTTTTAAATTTTGTTTTAAAAGGTATGTTTTGAAAAATTTATTATTTCTAATATTTAAATCCTAAAGTAAGTATTTTCTCAAATCTATTATAGTAGTAATTATTTAAAAAGCGACTCAGTATTTTGTTTCAAATGTGGAAATCTAGTTTTATATTTCATTAAGTAACTTATTTTCAAATATTCATATAAGATGTATTTTTTTTACAAATTATTAAAGTAGTTTTAATTTAAAAAAAGTATATTATTTTAAAATCTAGTTTTGTGCTTGGTAATTTCAGAGGAGATAGAAAATAATTGGGAAGTTTATTCTGAAAAGAAAGACGGTTTTGGAACTATTTTCAAAGGATTGAAAATAAATATATCTTGTGAAGATATTTTGAGGTTAATAAATAATTTGGGAAATTATTTATTGTTGGATGGATGTTTGTGAATATTAATTGATAGTTAAATAACCGACTATTAATATTGGCCAAATGCGTCGATCGTTTCGAAGAGTCCGGGATCGAGATTTATTTCTCGAAAACCACTTCGATCCGGTTTGTACGTTTCGTGAAAATGATTTTGAATTCGAAGATGTAGAAGTGAAGTGCAAGGGCTAATCGCTACTAATCATGAGGATATTTCCAAAATGGATGTAGTAGGAATAGTGCCTTCGGTTCCGTTCGAACCCGGGACGGACTTGTATGGATGAATGCTTGCGAAACATCGTCAGGTGGACGATGGGAATTCTAAGGGATATATTCTATAAAGGTAACGCTTAGCCTCAAGCTTCATCAAATGGGAATGACTGAAAATCAGGGGTTATGCAGCAAGGCTAGGTGGGTAGCACCCATGTAGGGTGAGGTCATTCCAATCTAGATGTCCCTTTTTATTTCGGCTTAGTGGGCGGTTGCTGATCCCAACCGCGGGGTGATCTCACTCGGGATTATCCAGTAAGGGCTAGTCCCGGCCTTGTGTTGTAGGGGAGCGGGCGTACTCCTTGGTATGGTGATCTAGGCCCCGTACTGTGGCAGGTAGTACCCCAGTGCCTAGTCATTGGTTGGAAATCCATTCTCCCTACGAGCCTTGTACGAGTTTCGTTTGTATTACCCACTTTTGTGTATCCATTTGTATATTGTTGATGTTGAGCTGTGATTGATGTACTCTGATGATGTATATATATAAACAGCTATATTTGATTTTGAGTAAAGATAATTTATTATCTATTATATTTTACTCTGCTGCGATGGTAAGATTCTATTGTTATTTTCTGTTTTCTCTTCTTCTACCTCTTCTTCTTTAACCCAACGGTTCGTATTTCTGTACAACTAGAGTTGATTGTTGTAGAATAGTGTTGACTCAAAGGGTACGGATTTGTGGGCTGTTACACGAGAAATTTCTCGATCATTATAATAACGTTAAGGCATGAATCTAGGGTTTAAAGCCAAATTTTGTTAGCATCAGGAAATTGATCGCCGCATCACAAGTATCGTATCGGATAGCATCGCATGTGGGGGGAAGGTTTTGAGAGTTTGAGGCGCGTCTACGGTCATGGTGGCAGGCCCTCTGGTGATGATGTTCGCCGACGGCAGAGATTTCTTCGATCGAGTCTTCGTTTTATGTTGAAGTGCTGAGCTTTTTTTGCAATTCGAGGGTGATTTCGTCAATCTGGGGGAACGAGTTGGTTGGTGGGGTCAGGGACGACTTGTGGAGCATCGCGGTGATGGTCCCCATCGGTCAGGTATAGCGTGCACGTGCACGACATTTCGTCCTGTGCATCTGGAATTTGGGTTTGTGGAAGATGATTGTTGGCCGAGTTTTCCTCATGTTTGCCTCGCGTGCGACTCGAAGTCGTTGAGAAGGATGGTCGAGTGTGTGTGGATGTTGTTGTTGTCGTTTGTTTAAAGATTCAAATTAAACAAAGATAAAAAAAGGGTTTTGTCTCGGGGAAGATGGAGGAAAACTTGAAGCGATACTCGAGTAAAACCAGGGTTAGCTCGGGTTGTTTTCAGAAAGGGATTAAGTTGTACAAATTTAAAGTTAAATATGTTTAAACAAATTTTAGTGTTGACAAAGAACATAAGTGTTTAACGATTTAAGTTAAGAACTTATTTCAAGTTTTAATTACTTTAGAATGTTTTTAAAATGTTACTTAATGTTTTAATTAAGTAAATAATTTAAGCTAAATGTTAAAGTTAATTAACATTAAAGTTTTTATAATTAATAATAATTTGTTTTCAGAGTTTAAAGAAGATTTTTAAATGTTAATTAAGATAAATTATTATTATTGATTGTTTAAAAAGGGTAAATAAAAAATGGTTAATTAATTGAAAATTGTAATTAACTAGGTGATTAGAGATTGATTAATTTGAAATTAAAGATCGGTTAGTTAATAATTAAGTGTTTGATTAATTTGAAATTAAGAATTGTAAACTAGATAATTAAATTTAATTAATCGATTATTAGTAGTTAATTGAGTTAATTAATTAAAGAATAATCAATTAAAAATTTAATTAATTCATCATTAAGAATAGTTAATCATTGATTTAGATAAATCAATAAAAATAGTTATGTGGTAAATTCTTTTGAGTCACCTTACCTTAAATTGAAAACGATTAACTATCATCAGATGTTGTCTATTGAATTGATATTTCAATTTATGATTGTGATGCTGTGTGATGTGAGTTATTTTATGCTAAACTGTGGTTTGTGATTTGTTTCTATATAATTGTGAAAACCTCTTTAACGACATTTGAATTTCGATGCGACAGGGAGTCAGATTCCAGTTGGTTATCCGAACCCACATTGAATTGTAATGATGAATCTTTGTGATTGATAAATTTATTTGATCCGTGATCTGTGAATGAAGATAAGCGTATGAGTTATACCGCTTATCGATATTGATATATCTGTAATGATTGATGCTGTGCACTATTGGATAAAACCCCTGGACCACACTTATACACACACAAATATGGATTGCACGTGGAAATCGGTTAAGTCACAGATTTTTAAAATAATTTTGAATTTGAATTTTAAATCCAAACGGTTTTTGAAATGGAATTTGGTTAAAGTGAAAAGTTTTTAAAAAGGTGTTTTAGAAATGAAAGTTGTTTTGAATAACTTATATAAATGGAATCGGGTTTTTACGAAATAAAACTATTGTTTCTAAATGATGAAAGTTTTCATATGAGAAATGAATTCCAATTTGTATTAAAGAGATTTCAAGTTTGAATTGAAATGGTTTTCCAAATTATGAATAAATCTTTGGAAACGTGTTTTGAAAGCTATAAATCTTTAAATTTAAAGAATTAATGAGTTAATCCAATTGAAATGGAAATCATTTTGGAATCTATGAATTGATCTTTGTGAAACTGGGTGAAACTTTGTGAAATAAATCTTTTTTTTAAGGATTTAAAATGGTAATTTTTTTAACCATTTAAAAGAAAGTTTGGGTTATAAGTTGTGACTTAACTGTAATCCCATATCCATATGTTTTAAATATTGCGCTCACTATTCAATTTTGCCGGGAGAGGACCTTGTGTGATATAACCCATTCCGAATGATGATACGATTTTATGGATAGCATTTGAAGACCGGTGATGAAGACCGGGTATTTGCGAGAACGATAGGATGACCTATCGATTGTCTCTGCATCGAGTAATTACGTATAGAGATTCCTTAAGTGATGGGATGTCCGATAGGGATTGAGTATTCTCGAATTGCAAGGGCTTCTTTGGAAGTGCCTTCAGTTCTGTTCGAACCCGGAACAGACTTATATGGATGTGTGTCTGACATTACACTTTGAGATCTAAAACCGGTTTCTATCAAATACATTTCTGTTTGGTGGCAGAGATTTATTCTCTTAGCTTAACACCCTTCTCTGAGACGAACGAGCTCAGAGGTTATGTAATTGATAGTTACCAGTGATACATTCCCAATTTGGTAATGTGGCATACGAAGTGCTGCTGATCATTTGTTGATAAAAGAATGGCTTTTGTGAAAAGCGTAGCTTTGTGGATGAGACTTCGTCAAACCTCATAACCCGGTTATGGTCAAAACAGGAATCCTAGCAGCAAGGTTATTTGAGGGTAGCGCCCTCTGAGGGTAAGTCATTTCCTTCTGGATTATGAGTGGTATCATGGTATGGAGCCCAAATACTTACTTCGTGGTTACTACAAACTTATTGTTTTGTGGTTGTTGGTTGAGAGGTACCTCGGATAAAGGTCATGAACGACCGAGGGATGGCATGCTCGTGTCCGTAGTTACCTAGTTACAAAGGTAACCCGGCCTTGTCTAGTAGAGATCCGGTTAGGTTCTCGGGGGCGTCCCTCCAGAGGCGTTCCATTTTATTTGGAAAGTTCCTTTGCCCGACCATTTTTTGGAAATCAAAACAAAACAATACAAGCCCTGTACGGTTTTAGTTGTAGAACTTGCCATTTAACATGGTAACTATAGTAGGCATACTATAATGGTACGTATGCTGGCTAAGATTAATATTATACTTTCGAAATGTTTTTCCACTATGCACTTATAGTAATGATATCAAAGGATTTCACGTATCAAGCATTTTTGACTATCATAAGAAGAAATCTCCTCCAAGTCTGCGTTTGCATTGTGTGTATGGTGGGAGGTCTTATGGTAGTTTCATTTTCCAAAAAGCATTGCGGATTAACTTTAAAATCTTTTGTTTGTTTGTTTTTAAAGGTAAACTATTTTTGTTTGCTCATACCAGTCCTACGACTGACCCAGAGTTTATTGTTCCCTTCCTAAACTCTGGGTGCCCACTATTTTCCACACGGGCAGTCTAGAGTTGGGTTTTTCAGATAGTAGATAGTAGATATCGATTTGATACCTTTCAGCTTTCTCTTTGGAATTATTTGGAGTCTTCGGATTCATGGATTGGACTTGCTTAGCTTGGTACAACTTGATGTTGGTTCTCGCTTATTGGATTGGAGATCTTTGGAGTTTTGAGCCTTTGCATTTGGAGATGGGATGATGTTGCAGTTTGATATTGGAGTTATCTCTTTTGCATCTGTTTTCCGCTGTTGTTTATTGACTCTGTTATTCTTGTATCATTTTGATATCATTGTTGTATATCATTGGATATTGTATTCATTGGAGTTGTATATGATATTCATTTCGTTTTCTTCCGTTGTGTTGTTATACTTGATGTGTTATAAGCTCCGGCGAACCAGATTCGACGTTTAGATCTGCGGCATTTGAATACGAGTGTCGTATTCGGTGCCGAATTTCGAGGGTCGAGTCAGGCTCGTTACAATTGGTATCAGAGCTGAAGGTTTGAACTTTAGCTCACGAGTATAATACATTAAGTAACTCATTAGAGATAAGGTGAAGTATACCCTAGAATGAGTAATCCCTTAGATATCTGTTCGAATGCCTCAATAAATTCTCTTACTATCCACTGATAGTGAGTATGAGTGCAAGAAGAGGACGAGATAGGGGATAGGGGAGTACCACTACATATGGTCAATACCCTATGACACTGGAAACAACTTTCTCTATCAATCTCCTTTGATTCGTCTTTTCAATTCTTTGATGATTCTTGGCAACTCCAGGAAGAAGCTTTGATATATTTGCATGGGACATAAACTCCAAGTGGGTCAGAATTGTTTGTTTGGATGAATTGTTTGCTTTGGTTGTTATGGTTGATAGGTATATTTCGGTTGTTTAAACTAAAAATTTTGGGATTGTATCCATATATCTGTCTATTCTTTGGGGTTCCAATTTATTCTACGAGTGGTTATTTATCCCTTCGAACTAACCAGCGCCACTGCATATTCGTAGATCTGGTGACCCGAATGTCTTGTATTGAATTAGTTCCTTCCCATAATTATTAGTGATATTCTGATTTGGTAAGCCAAATACAGGATAGATACCCAGTTTGATTTGGAAACTGTCTCTCTATCTTTGTGAATCCATTCTTTGTTGTCTCCCTACTTGCAAATTTCGAGGACGAAATTTTCTTAAGGGGGGAAATCTGTAACATTCCCGGATTTTAGCCAGAATAAATTTGACAATTTAATTTAATTTTTGAATTAAATTGTGGATTTATTTGAGTTCTCCCAAATAAAATAAGATGTTTAGTTGTTTGTTTAAATGTTTATAAAGAGACTTAACTAGAATCTTAGTTTTGTAATTTAAAAGAAAATAAATATTTTTTTAAATAAAGTTGGGTTTGAAAGAAAAAACTTTATCTTTCAAATGTATAGAGATTTGTTTTCAAATATATAACATACATATGTAATATGTATTTTGAAAGTATATTTGAATTTAATATGGTAAATTTCTAAAAGCTATTTAAAAAAACCCATTATATATGTATACATATTTATTTATTTATGTATATGGATGAATACTTGTTTAAAGGTATGATAGTTTGAAATATAAATAATTAAAGGATTTAAAATACAAATTGCAAATATAAATAACACAAGGTTTAAAAACAAAAATCTACAAATAATTCACATTATGGACTTAAACTTAAACTTCTTTGTTTTAAACAAATGTAAGTATCTTGTTATGAAAATTAAATAAGTGTGATGAATCAACATGGAAAAATTAACAAGTGGCAAGTTAAAATTTCCTTTTAATTCAAATTAGAAATATACAATAAAAGTTAGTAAGAAATTAGGCATATTTTCTTTCAAACATTTGAAAACCTGGAAACACAAAAATCAAAATCCGGGAACAATCTCAGAAGACTGCAGATCAAAAAGGAAATCAAAACTCAAAACTACATTCAATTTGAAAATATGGAAGAAACAAGTTCTCTGGAAAATAAAAAAGGGAATGAAGTTGTAGGAAAATCAAAGCAAGTGAAAAACCTGAAGTCTGCAATCTGGAAAATAAAGAAAATTTGAAGCTTTAAACAAATTCAAACCTATCTAATCTTCAAAAGAAATTAAAGAAAAAAAATACAGGCTTGCTTCTCCTCTGTTTCTTCTTTGTTGCAAATACCCAGGTGAGCAAAACTTCTAAAACTAAAAGCTTGAATCTGTTTTGATGATGCATGAAATGAAGTTATTGTGATATGTTTGAGTGTTTTCTGGAATATGGTTGAATAGCTTTGGGTATATGGACGTAGATGTATGTATGTGAATATACCTTGTCCCTATTATAACTATAGTTCGAAAACAAAAAAAAACCATATCTCTCAATTTAAACTATATTAAACTATGATTTCTAAAGAGAAATTGCTTGAAACAAGGCAACATTAATTTTTAAAATAATATCAAGATTTTAAATTCAGTGATTATATCAAAAATAGTAAATTACAGTAAGAAATTGATTTGAGTCCAAATTTGATGATCACGATTTCAAGTTTAGATCGTATCACTAGATTTGTAATGGGAAAATATGAATTTTGATAATAAAATCAAAATTTTAAAAATTGTGATAAGGGTGTAATTTCGGGTTGAATGGAATTGTGAAAAACCTCAATTTCTCTCGATCAAAGAAAAATCAAGCTTTGAGTTTGAATCTGGAGGAGGACGAGGTGATGTAGATTTCAGGAAAAATGATCGAGAAATTTCTCGATCATTATAATAACGGTAAGGTATGAATCTAGGGTTTAAGCCAAATTTTGTTAGCATCGGGAAATTGATCGCCGCTTCACCAGTATCGTATCGGACTGCATCGCATGTGGGGGGAAGGTTTTGAGAGTTCGAGGCATGTCTTCGGTCATCGTGGCAGGCCCTCTGGTGATGATGTTCGCCGACGGCAGAGATTTCTTCTATCGAGTCTTCGTTTTATGTTGAACTGCTGAGCCTTTTTTTGGATTCGAGGGTGATTTCGTCAATCTGAGGGAACGAGTTGGTCGGTGGGGTCAGGACGACTTGTGGAGCATCGCGGTGATGGTCGCCTTTGGTTAGGTACAGCGTGCACGTGCACGGCGTTCGTCCTTTGCATCTGGAATTTGGGTTTGTGGAAGATGATTGTTGGCCGAGTTTTCCTTGTGTTTGCCTCGCGTGCGACTCGAAGTCATTGAGAAGGATGGTCGATTGTGTGTGGATGTTTTTGTTGTAGTTTGTTTAAAGGTTCAAATTAAATAAAGATAGAAAAAGGGTTTTGTCTCGGGGAAGATGGAGGAAAACTCAATGCGATACTCGAGTAAAACTAGGGTTAGCTCGGGTTGTTTTCAGAAAGGGATTAAGTTGTACAAATTTAAAATTTAAAATGTTAAAACAAATTTTATTGTTGACAAAGAACATAAGTGTTTAACGATTTAAGTTAAGAACTTATTTCAAGTTTTAATTACTTTAGAATGTTTTTTAAATCTTACTTAAATTTTTAATTAAGTAAATAATTTAAGTTAATTGTTAAAGTTAATTAACATTAAAGTTTTTATAATTAATAATAATTTGTTTTCAAAGTTTAAAGAAGATTTTTAAATGTTAATTAAGATAAATTATTACTATTGATTATTTAAAAAGGGTAAATAAAAAAATGGTTAATTAATTGAAAATTGTAATTAACTAGGTGATTCGAGATTGATTAATTTGAAATTAAAGATCGGTTAGTTAATAATTAAGTGTTTGATTAATTTGAAATTAAGAATTGTAAACTAGATAATTAAAGTTAATTAATTGATAATTAGTAGTTAATTGAGTTAATTGATTAAAGAATAATCAATTAAAAATTTAATTAATTCATCATTAAGAATAGTTAATCATTGATTTAGATAAATCAATAAAAATAGTTATGTGGTAAATTCTTTTGAGTCACCTTACCTTAAATTGAAAACGATTAACTATCATCAGATGTTGTCTATTGAATTGATATTTCAATTTATGATTGTGATACTGTGTGATGTGAGTTATTTTATGCTAAATTGTGATTTGTGATTTTTTTCTATATAAATGTGAAAACCTCTTTAGCGGCATTTGAATTTCGATGCGACAGGGAATCGGATTCCAGTTGGTTATCCGAAACCCACATCGAATTGTAATGATGATCTTTGTGATTGATAAATTTATTTGATCTGTGATCTGTGAATGAAGATAAGCGTTATGAGTTATACCGCTTATCGATATTGACATATCTGTGATGATTGATGCTTTACACTATTCGGTAAAACCCCTGGACCACACTTATACACACACAAATATGGATTGCACGTGGAAATCGGTTAAGTCACAGATTTTTAAAATAATTTTGAATTTGAATTTTAAATCTAAGCGGTTTTGGAAATGGAATTTGGTTAAAGTGAAAAGTTTTTGAAAAGGTGTTTTAGAAATGAAATTTGTTTTGAATAACTTATATAAATGTAATCTGGTTTTTACGAAATAAAACTGTTGTTTCTAAATGATAAAAGCTTTCATATGAGAAATGAATTCCAATTTGTATTAAAGAGATTTCAAGTTTGAATTGAAATGGTTTTCCAAATTATGACTAAATCTTTGGAAACGTGTTTTGAAAGCTATAAATCTTTAAATTAAAGATTTAATGAGTTAATCCAATTGAAATGGAAATCGTTTTGGAATCTATGAATTGATCTTTGTGAAACTGGGTGAAACTTTGTGAAATAAATCTTTTTGTTTAAGGATTTAAAATGGTAATTTTTTTAACCATTTAAAAGAAAGTTTGGGTTATAAGTTGTGACTTAACTGTAATCGCATATCCATATGTTTTAAATATTGCGCTCACTATCCGGTTTAGCCGGGAGAGGACCTTGTGTCATATAACCCATTCCGAATGATGATACGATGTTATGGATAGCATTTGAAGACCGGTGGTGAAGACCAGGTATTTGCGAGAACGATAGGATGACCTATCGATTGTCTTTGCACCGAGTAGCTACGGTATAGAGATTCTCTAAGTGATGGGATGTCCGATCGGGATTGAGGATTCCCGGATTGTAAGGGCTTCTTTGGAAGTGCCTTCAGTTCCGTTCGAACCCGGAACAGACTTATATGGATGTGTGTCTGGCATTACACTTTGAGATCTAAAACCGGTTTCTACCAAATACATTTCTGTTTGGTGGCGGAGATTTATTCTCTTAGCTTAACACCCTTTTCTAAGACGTACGAGCTCAAAGGTTATGTAATTGATAGTTACCAGTGATACATTCCTAATTTGGTAATGTGGCATACGAAGTGCTGCTGATCATTTGTTGATCAAAGGATGGCTTTTGTGAAAAACGTAGCTTTGTGGACGAGACTTCATCGAACCTCACAACCCGGTTATGGTCAAAACAGGAATCGTAGCAGCAAGGTTATTTGAGGGTAGCGCCCTCTGAGGGTATGTCATTTCCTTCTGGATTAAGAGTGGTATCATGGTATGGAGCCCGGATACTTACTTCGCGATTGCTACAAACTTATTGTTTTGTGGTTGTTGGTTGAGAGGTACCTCGGATAAAGGTCGCAAACGACCGGGGGATGGCATGCTCATGTCATTAGTTACCTAGTTACAAAGATAACCCGGCCTTGTCTAGAAGAGATCCGGTTAGGTTCTCGGGGGCATCACTTTAGAGGTGTTCCATTTTATTTGGGAAGTTCCTTTGCCCGACCATTTGTTGGAAATCCAAACAAAACAATATGAGCCCTGTACGGTTTTAGTTGTAGAACTTGCCATTTAACATGGTAGCTATAGTAGGCATACTATAATGGTACGTATGCTGGCTAAGATTAATACTATACTTTTGAAATGTTTTTCCACTATGCACTTATAATAATAATATCGAAGGATTTCACGTATCAAGCATTTTTGACTATCATAAGAAGAAACCTCCTCCAAGTCTGCGTTTGCATTGTGTGTGTGGTGGGAGGTCTTATGGTAGTTTCATTTTCCAAAAAGCATGGCGGATTTACTTTAAAATATTTTGTTTGTTTGTTTTTAAAGGTAACTGTTTTTGTTTGCTCATACCAGTCCCACGACTGACCTAGAGTTTATTGTTCCCTTCCTAAACTCTGGGTGCCCACTATTTTCCACACGGGCTGTCTAGAGTTGGGTTTTTCAGATAGTAGATAGTAGATATCGATTTGATACCCTTCCGCTTTCTCTTTGGAATTCTTTGGAGTCTTCGGATTTATGGACTGGACTTGCTTAGCTTGGTACAACTTGATGCTGGTTCTCGCTTATTGGATTGGCGATCTTTGGAGTTTTGAGCCTTTGCATTTGGAGATGGGATGCTATTGCAGTTTGATATTGGAGTTATCTCTTTTGCTATCTGTTTTCCGCTGTTGTTTATTGACTCTTTTATTCTTGTATCATTTTGATATCATTGTTGTATATCATTGGATATTGTAATCATTGGAGTTGTATACGATATTCATTTCTTTTTCTTCTGCTATGTTGTTATACTTGATGTGTTATAAGCTCCGGCGAACCAAATTCGACGTTTGGATCTACGGCATTTGAATACGAGTGTCGTATTCGGTGCCGATTATCGAAGGTCGAGTCAGGGTCGTTACATATTTTCTTGAGCAACCCCAATTCCTCAGAGAATATGTTCTTAAAAAATTTGATTTTGCTTTCAGAAATCATCAATTGTAAAGACATTTTGATTGATATAATTGAAATCAAAAATTGTGATGATCAATTTTCCAACAGGTACTGGTTTTTGCCTGTAAATTCAAATTTTCAGAAAATTCTTGCATTGATTTTGCTTAGAATTATTTTTAAGTGTTGAATCGTGTGAAAACTAACAACTTCCCTCCAGATTCTATAGCCTAAAGTGAATCAGAGGGACTGAAGTTGATTTTTTTTTTTTTCTGGAACAGGTTTAATACCTGTAAGTATGGAACAGAACCAAAGTTCATAGCTTCCAGACATGCACATAACAAATTCACATACAAATATACACTTATTTGTACTCATGCAAACATTTTTCCATACATTCGGACATAACCTCAAACAACAAGTTTAAAATCCAAATTCAAAAAGGTTTACTCACTTGAAAGCAAATTTTGAAACAAAAAGCAACTTTTGTGTTTTAAAACTTGCAGTTGATCTTCTTTTTCTGTTTTGATCAATTGAATGATTTGCTTAAGTTTGTAAAATAAGGTGATGTTTTACTTCTTTTTCTTCCTGACTTTGCTATGTTTTTTTTCTTTGTTTGAACGAACTTTACTAATATGGATGTATATATAAAGTAGATAGTTTGTACAAGGGAGGTGTTAACTGATTAAGCTTTTTTTTTTAAATTTGGTCAGAGAGATTTTTTTTCCATTTGGAGGCTGATATGATATTTGTATGTGCTTAGAGATGATGGCATTAATTAAAATTGTCTTGTTTTGTTTTTTTATCTTCTTTTATACACTTTGTTTTATTATTTTACATTCACAAAATTCACATGTATCAAATTGTCTGACGTATCCCTATTAACATATTACTTTAACGCACACACACACACACACACATATATATATTATTTTATGGTTTAACACCAATTTTTGTATGTTACATTATTATTATTATTTATTTAAAGCTTGAACTACCATATACTTTATTTATATCCATAAATTTTTGTAATACTTAATATTAATAATATTTTATTTTGTTTTGAAACTCTCCAAATTAAATTACAAAACTTTAAATAAGTTAACAAATTTAAATTAAAATTTTTAGGATGTTACACAAACCTTTTTGAAAACAGTTTTCAAACCATCTTAGTCTCACGGAATACATTTCCCAAATATTTTCTATTTCCACTGAAATCACCAAGTGCAAATACTTTAGATTTAAAATAATTTAAACACCATATCATAAAATATACTTTAAACATTTAAATTTAAAAACTACTTTAATACTTTATTTAAAAAATATATATATACTTTAAGAATATTTAAAATAAAGCTACTTCATAAAATATAAAACTAAATTCTTCTCTTTCTAAAACATAATACCAAGTCACCTTTAAATAATTACTACTAAGATAAATTTGAAAAATACTTACTTTAAAATTTAAACATTCAAAAATAATAAATTTTCTAAAACATGCTTTTAAAACTTTTAACTTATACTTAAAAATTTGCTTTGAAAACGTACTTGGCTATCCAGGGAAATACGCTTCTCTTTCACATCTTTTAAAAATAAATCACTATTTATTTTTAAACAAATTTACCTATTCCAT
The DNA here is from genome assembly GCA_030765085.1 of Allium cepa. NCBI lineage: Eukaryota > Viridiplantae > Streptophyta > Magnoliopsida > Asparagales > Amaryllidaceae > Allium > Allium cepa. Next base: position 474,128,354 of record CM060931.1, read on the forward strand.
TAATAAATTCCCACCGTGAATTTTTTCCTTCCAAATATCCCCTGATATATTACTTCACTTTTGTAAACTCAGTTTATAAATTTCTTAGTCTCATCCTCCTTTATAATTCCAATTTCAAACACTTAAATCAATTTCCAAATTGATTTCCAAATTACTTCATTTTGAAATAATTTACTTTACTTACTCATTTATCTCAAAACCCATTAACTTCAGATTTTTAATTCTTACTTATGATTTAAAATCTTTTAACTGAAAATACCAATTTCATAGTTCCCAAATTCCTTCTTTATCCTTTAAAATAAATTAAAACCGTAAATTTTAAAGTAAATTCTTTATTCCTTTAAATAATATCACTTAAGTTTTAAAATTCATTATTTTCCCTTTTAATTCAAATCTCCTTTCCTATACTTGGAATTTATTATTAGAAGTTAAAAATTCAACTTTCATCCTTTCTAATTTACCTTTTAATTTATCCAACTTTCAAAAATTATTTTTACTTAAGAATACTCTCTTTTTATTTTCTCATCAAAAATCCAATCTATATATTTTTGACAACTCAGTATACCCAAATATAATCAATCAAACACAGCATCCAATATTCCAATTAACAATATAATCCATCACAGAATATCAAATAATCATAACACAGAATTTTTAGAACAATCTAAATAATTTTGAGGAATCCAGTTGGATCCCTCCAACCTGTTTCCCTGCATCCACAGACGCTAGCACAATACCGATTCCACTTCGAGGTGGAATATCGCGGTATATGGGATTAATATAATATCATCCACTACTATGCGGCGCATATGTTCTCATCCGCTATAAAATGCGAGAAATCAAACACTCCAATATATACTATATATTACTATATAATATACCACATCCAATCAATTCAATCATTCAACCAAATATTTATATTAAACCATTTAAATTTAAATTAAACCCAGATGAGTGAGATTAACTCACCTTTTATTTTTAATTTGAAATCCGATCCACACCGGTTTGATTCTCCATGATTTCAGACCTTGTATCATATTATATAAATTTATAAACATTTGAATGATCGGACAATCAATTACCATTTGTTTATTTAATTAACTAAAAATTTAACCTTAAACAAGTTTTCCTTTAATAATTTGTTTTTAATGACTAAAATTAATTGAATATATTTATTAAACAAGTTAATCACCTATACAAAATAGTAAGCTTAAACATGTATCCTTATTTATTCATCTTTCCTTTGGGAACCCCACACACACACACACACATATATATAAATATATATTCTCTGCATATGTTTTACCTCATGTTTATATATTATAAATCCTAAAAGTAAGTTGATGTATTCTATATATTTTCAAATCTATATATATATAAAAAGAAAAAATCTATACCTTACTACCTTCGATCGTAACGCCAAACCCCCCTATATCGTTCACGCAAATTTCCAAACGAGCTAGCCTACGACCATCGCGAAGCAGCTGCATGCGACTTGAACGACGTCCCAAACCTTAGCTCGAGACACACTGCAACTTCAAAATCAATCGACTAAGCCACCACTTTCATCCAACAAGGCACGCTAACCCTAACCCTATACCGCAACACACGTGCTTCGCCTTGCCGCCATGCTTCTTTCCACTGCGATGTCGAAGTGGCGAACGAATGTCGAGCGAGATCCCTTCGACCTCATCCTTCTCTCTGACGCTTCTAGGCCTACACCGCAACAACGAATACAAACTCGCCCAAAGCCTCCCGCAGGTCAACTCGATCGGCTATAAAAATTATTCCTCCTCCTGAACGAGACTTCGATCTCTCTTCTCTGATCGATTTCGGTTTTGATTCGAAGGGAAGTGAATGTGGTAATTTTTTTTATTCTGAGAATTTGATTTGATAATTTCTAAAGGGAGTTAGAGGAAGAAAGGAGCATCCAGGAAGACAATTTTTGGTCGCCATAGATTTCCAGTTTCCACGATGAATATATTTTTATTTGAAATGCTTTTTTTGTGAGATTTATAAAAGGGAATTGGGGAGACAGGATTTGAACTCGAGGTGATGGGTTGCGTGAAGATTCTGGCTATAGTGATTTAAAGAATGACAGAATAACAACTTATGGGAGATAGATAATAGGCTGATGGGAATACAGATTTTAATGTTGAAAAATATATACATTTAAATTTAAATCGTCCCGAATTCACAACTCAAAATCTTGACCTCCTATCAAGGCATGCCGCTAGGCATTTATAATGTTATACCCTTATTCCGAACGCAATTGAAAAGGTTTCGAGTCCTAATTCGATCATATCGAGAAGATAGCTTTTGGACTCAGTTATTATATTAAATTTCCGATATGAACTTCAGCGTGTTTATATATCGTACGCTCACACAACAACTCCAATCACTACGAGAATTGATATTCGATAATAATACAATATTACGGATCCAATGGAACTGGTTTCGTCGAAATCCAAGACTGTGCCTCGGAAGGCTATTTAAATATCAATTTTAAACGATATATTTTTAAAGCCGAACGAATCACTTCCAATTTCAATTTAAAAGCTTTTATTATCTTCAGAACTATAAATATAAATTTTACAAGCCTTCAAATTATTTTTAACAGGTTTAAAACTCCAGATTCAACATTTTATCCAACTTCAAATTATTTAATTCAATAATTTAATTATCAAATAAATAAAGATATTTGAATTCAAGTTAAAAATTAACTTTTAAATATTTAATATCAATTAAATATACCGATTTCAAACATCCAAAAATTCTGGGTCGTCACATTCCCCCCCCCTTAAAAGAATTTTGTCCCCGAAATTATTAGTTAAGAAGAATGGTCCACAGCCCGTTAACTATTTTCCCTAAAACCATTCAGTTTCAAACACTTCCCAAAACAATCTTCTTATTGAAGACATATTATCACCCTTACTAACTTTCCAAACCCATCCATAGGTTACCAATAATATTATCCCCTTAATAATTTAAATAATTTAAACCAAATTTTAAACTATCAAAATTTTATTCAAAATTTTTCTAACTCCTCAAATTTTCGAAAAATTTCGCCAGCGTCTCCTTTGCGCGGTTAGCTCGGAACAACTACAAAATGCCTCTACGGGCTTCCAAATTCCAAAAGAAAACAAAACGCCAAGTGGCTATATCAAAAACACAATCAAATTTCATACAGAAATTTAAAAAAAATACTTTTTGTCGAGCAATTCAAATTTATCTTCTGAAATGAATGCAAATTTTCCTTTTCCTTTATAATACCTGTATATCCTACATAGCAATGATATCCAATCACAGCGTTCAAAAACATTTTATTGACTTCCTTACATAATTTCAATACCTATTCATTCAAGCCCGTACGACGTACATATATCATCCGTACACAATATCAAATTCGATCACTCGCTCGAACACACAATTTCACTTCCGTACTAGTATCGTCCCCCGACTTCCTAGTGCAGACTCAGATCTGGTTTCTTGATCAAAAACCGTCATTCTCCTTGCATAGCCACAAACTATGATAGAGAATTTCAGAACAAATTAAAAGTCCATATTCGGGGTTCGCCGTCGAAAATCGAGTGAAAAATCCTAACACGGATCGATATAACTATCTCGAAATTTTGTGCTCGAATCTGGATCAAATTGTTATGCGAATAAAATAGTATACGTACATCCTACGTATTTATCTCAATTGATTATCAACTATACAATTCTCTTTTATTCACATTATTTGATTTCTATCAACTCATCCACAATTATCTCATTTCACCAATTCAGTTAATCTCCTTCTATTCAAATTGGTTCTCCCATTTCCATATGAATTCAGTTTATCTTCAACTCTGAATATTGAATTTTATCTTCCATTCATAACTGGTTCATATCATTATTTTAAATTAGTTTCATCCATAAATTTTATTTCAATTTCCAATTCATCATATCTCGAAGAATACTTAATTAACCATTCTTTAAATTAGTTCCAACTATTAATTTATTTTTAAATCTCAAATAAAAGTTTATATGCAAATTTTTACATCCTTAGTTCCTTCGAACAAATTCTTTGATTTTCACTTTACCTTACATAATTTAAATTAAATTTCCATTTTCAGTTTTAATTCTATTTGCTCACCAATTTAAATTTAATTTAAATATTAAATTTCACTTCCAAGTTGAATTTTATTTATAACAAAAGTTTAACTCCAAAAAATCCATTTTTAACTCATAATTCAAATTGTAATCAACCAATCAGAATTCCATTAACATATTCACTTAACTAATTTATTCCGATTAGTTCATTTGATTTTTACCCTTCGAAAATCACTTTATTTAATTTTCTTGAGTTCAATCTATTTTATACATCAAGTTTTGGATTTTTATTCATTTCCCAAAATACAAACAATTTTATTTTGGCTTATTTATTCCACTTCTAAGTTTTATAAGTCACAACTTATTTATATCCTTACTTTCATCCATTACAATCAATCCTATTCACATTTTACCCTTTTAACTCGGGATTGTATATTTTATTTAGCCAAGAATATATTTTTATCCAATGGGTTTCCAATTCTTTTATACCCATCGAAATCTATTTATCCCCATTCAATCTTATTTAACTATACTCTAGTTAAATCGAACCCCATACTATTCTTTGACTTTACACAATTCATTTACATTTTATTAAGTAAGAGCTTAATTTCATTTAATGTATCCACCACGTGATACAATTCCATTTCAATTATATTTCAACTTTAATTCAAATCCAATCACAATCTATTATTAATCTTAGCTTATGTTCATTAAATTCAACTTACTCTTCTAACTTATTAACAGTTTTACAAGTTAATTTCATTCCAGGAAATTTTCAAACTTTATAAATTTCCAAACCTTTTTATAATCCATAACATTTTTAGTTAAACCTCTAGAGCTTAAGCCATTACTTAGACACTTAAAACATTTAAACACTTCCAGAGTCTTCAATAATCACTTAAGTATTTCAAAAATCATTTGAAATCAATTATATCCAAAATTCTTTAGTAAATTCAATTACCTCTTTGAATTTCAAAACCAGACCCAGTTTTTGCAAACAATTCCAATTTAAAACAATTTGGTAGCAATTCCTCCTTTGGAAACTCAAAAATTAACATCGATGATGCTGCAGTCATCACCGAAGTTATTTTCTAGCGACCAAAAGAGTTCAATGCTTTTATCTCTTTAAAAACATTTTCAAATATTCTTAATTTCAAGTCTCACCATACTTCAAATCCAATTCAAAATATTTCCGAATAACATTCCTATTATTCCTTCCCAAAATCTTTGAAAATCATTTTCAACCTAAAGGAATTAAACTTCCCCCAAAATTTCAAGTTCTAAATTCTTTCAATTCATATTCAAATATTATTCTGAAATCTTATTTCAATTTGTAAATCACATTTATAGTTTACATTTACAAATTCCATTTATTTATGAATTTATTTCTTAGCTTTTAGGTATGATTTCAATTTCTTATTCAATTTTTACACAATAATGATAATACTTTAATATTATCATTTTCTAACAACCAAGCAACCATATATAACCATAATAATTTACGGAAAATTATTTCTTTTATATACAAAAATAATTTGGGTAAAATTATTTCATTTACCCTATTTTAAGACAATACTGTGTCGAACTGTTCTGTACAAGTGTTTAGAGATCCCTATCAATAACGTTAATTACTCGTATTGACCAGAATCCAGAAGCCACTTAACAAACCAATCAACACACTATAAAATCATTTTATATTCACTAACAAATACGTGCTAATATCTATTGATATACTCACACTCGTTCTATAGTACCATGGAATCTATTTTAATGAGTGATCCCCACCAGAGTCACGGCTCACGCTTAACCTTCAGCTCTGATACCACTGTAACAGCCAGCAAACCCGTACCCCTTAAGTCGACACTATTCTCCAACATATCAACTCAAAGTGAACGGGAATACGAACCATTAGGGTTAAAGAAGATAGAGGTAGAAGAAGAAAATAGAACAACATCAGAATCTTACCAACGCGGCGGAATAAAATATAATAGATAAATACAGATCTTTACACAAAAGGAAATATATCTGTTTATACATTACATCATCAGAGTACAACAAACACATAACACACAACTGGACAGTAATCATAACCTGTCCTCACAATTCGAATACACAGCAGAATATTAATCATGTACGGTTTACGTCTCGCCATCCAGCTCATCTCCTGAACTCCACAGCATTCTTTCCTGTAATCTATAATACTCGGTGTGACCCAAGCATTATAGTTAATAACACCCGAATCAGTCTGGAATACCAGCGTGAGAAAATCACACTCAATTTGATTATTAAAGTTTTCAAAATCCTTCGATATCAAAAGCATCTCGTAAGACCACGCCACAAATAAACATGTAGGCTTTTTACCTTACAATAGCCAAAACACTTTTTGCCAAAATCCCCTGATATTATAGTAGTGTCTATATGCAAATATATTTAAAATAGCTGAAATTGTTACATGATTAAATTCCAGCATACTAGCCACAAACTGGTTTCTACAAACAAAAATCGTAAAGCCACATAGGGAGAATGGATTTCCAACTAATGACTAGCACTGGGGTACCACCTATCATAGTACCTGGTCTAGATCGGCGTACCGAGGATCCACCCTAAATCCCCCACAACACAAAACCGGACTACCCCTTACTTGATAGTCCGAGTAAGATCACCCCGCGGTTGGGATCAGCAACCGCACACATAACCAAAATAAAAAGGGACATCTAGACAGGGATTACCTCGCCCTAATGGGCGCGACCCACTTAGCCTTGCTGCATAACCCCTGATTTTCAGTTATTCCCGGTTGATGAGGCTCGAGGCTAAGCTTTACCTTTTTAGAACATGTCACTTAGAATGCTCATCGCCACCTGACGATGTTCTGAAAGCATTCATCCATACAAGTCCGTTCCTGGCTCGACGGAACCGAAGGCACTACTCCTACCACATCCATTTTGGAATCACCTCAGGATTAGTAATGACTAGCCCTTGCACTTCACTGCTCCATCTTCGGATCCAAACACTTGTTTTCCACACGAAAACGTTCAAACCGGATCGAAGTGGTTTTCAGGAAATAAATCCCAATACCGGTCTCTTCAAAACGATCAGCGCATTGGCCAATTTTGATAGTCGGTTATTTAACTATCAATTAACATTCACAAACAACCATCAAACATAAATAATTTTCCAAATTATTTATTAACCTCAAAATATCTTCGCAAGATATATTTCCACTTTCAAACCTTTTTCAAAACAGTTTTCAAACCATCTTCCTCTTACGGAATACATTTCCCAAATATTTTCTATTTCCACTGAAACCACCAAGTGCAAATATTTTAGATTTAAAATAATTTAAACACCATATCATAAAATATACTTTAAACATTTAAATTTAAAAACTACTTTAATACTTTATTTAAAAAAAATATACTTTAAGAATATTTAAAATAAAGCTACTTCATAAAATATAAAATTAAATTCTTCTCTTTTTAAAACATAATACCAAGTCACCTTTAAATAATTACTACTAAGATAAATTTGAAAAACACTTACTTTAAAATTTAAACATTCAAAAATAATAAATTTTCTAAAACTTTTTTTAAAACTTTTAACTTATACGTAAAAATTTGCTTTGAAAACGTACTTGGCTATCCAGGGAAATATGCTTCTCTTTCACATCTTTTCAAAATAAATCACTATTTATTTTTAAACAAATTTACCCATTCCTTTAATAAATTCCCACCGTGAATTTATCCTTCCAAATATCCCATGATATATTACTTCACTTTCGTAAACCCAGTTTATAAATTTCTTAGTCCCATCCTCCTTTACAATTCCAATTTCAAATACTTAAATCAATTTCCAAATTGACTTTCAAATCACTCCATTTTGAAATAATTTACTTTACTTACTCATTTATTTCAAAACCCATTAACATTAGATTTTTAATTCTTACTTATGATTTAAAATCTTTTAACTAAAAATACCAATTTCATATTTCCCAAATTCCTTCTTTATCCTTTAAAATAAATTAAAACCTTAAATTTTAAAGTAAATTTTTTATTCCTTAAAATAATATCACTTAAGTTTTAAAATTCATTATTTTCCTTTTTTATTCAAAATCTCCTTTCCTACACATGGAATTTATTATTAAAATTTAAAAATTCAACTTTCATCCTTTCTAATTACCTTTTTAATTTATCCAACTTTCAAAAATTATTTTTACTTAAGAATACTCTCATTTTATTTTCTCATCAAAAATCCAATCTATATATTTTTGACAACTCGGTATACCCAAATATAATCAATCAATCACAGCATCCAATATTACAATTATCAATATAATCCATCACAGAATATCAAATAATCATAACATAGAATTTTTAGAACAATCTAAATAATTTTGAGGAATCTAGTTGGATCCCTCCAACCTGCTTCCCTGAATCCACAGACGTTAGCACAATACCAATTCCACTTCGAGGTGGAATATCACGGTATATGGGATTAATATAATATCATCCGCTATTATGCGGCGCATAGGGTCTCATCCCCTATAAAATGCGGGAAATCAATCACTCCAATATATACTATATATTACTATATAATATACCACATCCAATAAATTCAATCATTCAACCAAATATTTAAATTAAACCATTTAAATTTAAATTAAACCTAGATGAGTGAGATTAACTCACCTTTGATTTTTAATTTGAAATCTGATCCACACCGGCTTGATTCTTCATGATTTCATACCTTGTATAATATTATATAAATTTATTAACATTTGAATGATCGGACAATCAATTACCATTTGTTTATTTGGTTAACTAAAAATTTAACCTTAAACAAGTTTTCCTTTAATAATTTTTTTAGTGACTAAAATTAATTGAATAAATTAATTAAACAAGTTAATCACCAATACAAAATAGTAAGTGATGTGCACGTAAATGTGCATATTTTTATCATCATATTTATTCTTTTTAAATTAAATAAGTGATCATATTGGGTATTTTAACTTGTTTAAACCAAAATTCATATTATTTGAAATTGTCACATATTCATCTTCATCCAAGGACAAAATGGTCATTTGTGTGTATATATTTCTTTGAGAAAAATTAATTGAAAATTTGTATATATTTTGTAGGAATTTAGCTTCTCATATTAGTGGGTTCATGAAGAAACATGCATGCACAAAATGGATATAAAGGAATGAAGATGGAAATAATTCAAAGTGAAGATCATGGAGGACCCCACCTACCCACTACCTAATGTACAAATTAAAGGCTAATGCACATGCTAAAAGACATTTAAAGCTTCATGTACATTTAAGTGGGGGGTTATTAAAGCTAATGATAACTTGGCCACCACACTTCCTCCAAGGGCATTTTGGTTACTCCCTAAAAATATGCATTAGGGTTTCTAACTTGTATAAATACCCCTTATGTTTCATGTAGCCATCTTCCTCTTAGTTAGTTTTAGTTTAGAAAATAAATCAAAGCTTTCTTTCTTTCCATGGCTACTTAGCCATTTTATTTCATGTAATTTTCTTTTCTTTTATGCAATGTTAATTCTCTTTTATTTACATGCTTCTTCTCTTCTTATGTAATAGTGTAGATCTACCTTTATGCAATTAGATTAGTTGTCTTTTCCATTAGCTTTCATTTTCCTTTCCTTTTGATTTCATGTTGCTTTCTACATTTGTTGATTTGATAACAAATATGAGAGCTTAATCCCTACAATTTAGGGGTAATGAAGCTCTCTAGTATGTAGATGCAACATTTTGATGTTTATGCTCTCTTTTTGTGCTTTAATGGAAACACTTGAAGTGGTTTAATGATGTTGTTTAGCTTTGAATTTGATAGTCTATGTTGTTCATAACAAATAAGCTATGCTTAAACAAACATAACACAAATTGCCTCTTCATCTAAAAATGATTATGGCAAAGAAGTGAATGTTGAAATTGAAATTTGATAGCCTATATTTCTAAACAATAGCTAATAGGCTATGCTTAAAATAGATTTTTATTTCAACTTTGTTGTCATATTTCATGAGAGTTAAATGTGTATTAGTGGTTGTGTTATAGTTTGATGGTTTATATTGAGCTAATTAATAGCACAAATATACCATACTTATGATAAGCACTTCAACTAATTCACTAATGACAAGAAAAGAGAGATCATAACTTCGTTTTGTTGATTTATATGATTTGGAGAGTGGATTTATCTCTAAATTATTCTTTTAACTCTCATATTTTTATCATTTTCTTTTGCTAGTTTTTGTTAGTTTCTTACATTTCTAGCTATTCATTCTCGACTTCGGTATAATTTGATTGAATAGAATTTTAAAATCATCAATTCCCTGTGGATCGACCCGTATTCACCGCGTGCTACATTCGTACACCGTGCGCTTGCGGTTATTTTTAATTCTAAATTCGTTCGACGGTTTTCTAAACCGATAGAAATTTCGTCGACGAACAAGTTTTTGGCGCCGTTGCCGGGGATTTGTCTTGGTTTTAATTTTCTATTCTTCGGATTATTTTTGATTGATTTTTGTGTATTTTATTTTGTGTGTTTGTTTGCAATTTAAAAAAAAAATTGTGTGTTTGTTGTTTACATTTGTTCTTGTGCATGTTATTGTAGCCTATTTGCATTTGCATTTGTATATTGAGAAAAAAAAAACAACACACAATTTTCTTGAAAAAAAAAATTTCATTTCCATTTCATACATTTTCATTTTCTTCTTTTACATTCAGAAAAAGAAAAATAAAAAATTCTTGTGCACATCTCTGTTCACACAGCCTGCATTCATCTCCCTGCACATACATCATACCCTTCCCTTCCTCTGCCATTGCTTTTCACATACATTTTCCTTACCTTTTCTATACATTTCACATTTTAGTTTTCTGTTTTTAGTTTAAAACTTCATTTGTGTGCATTTCTTTTCCTCTGTTTTCATTTTGTTGGATATTGTTGTGCTTCAGTTTCTGTTTTCATTTCTTTTCCTCTGTTCTCTGCACCCTGTCTTCTCCATCAACTACTTGCCCCAATTTCCAACTGCTGTCACATACAACAGTGAACCCCATCTCCAATCCACCATACAACACAACATCCTTCATATCAAAACTCCTTCATTTCAAACTTTTGCATCCACCATTTACATCACCCCTCCCTTATCATTCAACACGACAGAACCATAACACCCCACAATACTACTGCCTTACTCCTCTCTGTTCCAAAACAGTTGCATTAAAACATCACTCAAACACTAGCATCGTTCCACCATCATCTCACCCATCTACCTCTCTAACATCCCACAGCAGTACTTCAACCATACTTCAATCACAAACAAACATCCCTCCACATCACAATTCAAATTCCTGCCATCTCCAAGTTGTCCACAAACTCCTCTGCACATATTCCTCTACTACTACTGACCAAACATCTACAAGTTAACACATCACCACTTACCACATCTGCAAACTTCCCACTTTCATTTTCCTTAACACTTCACTCTCACCAGTCCCACATTTCCCTTTCAACACGCTGCTACTGCCTCACAAGCATATACTTGCCAAACAATCACCAAACACCACCTGCAACTACACTTCATAATATCACAATTTACATTCATAAACTCCTCATTTCCCATCATCATCAAAACTTTCCGAACCACTGTAAATATACACTTCAGTACCATCATCCAACCTTCCACAAACAATAGTGCATACAAATCACAGCAGCCACCGACTTCTGTTTCAACAACTACCATACATCACACAACAGTGCACACAGTGCACAGAACTACAGTGCACATCTCCCTGTCAGTACATAACCTGGTCCTTCTCCATACATCACCGAAACTCCAACAGACAATCCACCACTTATCAACCAAATTCGCCTCAAATTCATGCTAATTGAATCGAGAAACCCAAAGACAGCCTCGCCGCAATCCCCAGTCGCTACTTCCATAACTCCACCTCACCTCTCCGACCACTTCACTTCTCATTCACTTCATCAAGTTTTCAACCCACTTTCCCATTCACAATCATCGCAGTCACCACCTATTTCCACTTTACCTCCGACATCAAGTACAACCACGCCGAACCAAACCACTAACCACAACTGCCTGTTCGCTACCTTCTCCACCCGGTTGCAATAACCCTGCCACAAACTTCGACTGACTGAGTATACAAATTGCCAAAACTTCGACCTCATCAAACAGTGCCACCACCGCACCATAATTCACTAAACCACCTAATCCCTTTACAACCAAACCCACAAACCATGAAACCGCTTCCATCTACTCAAGCAATCGAACCAGATCCCCAAATCCTCCTTTCACCTCATCACCTTCGAACATTGAAACTCCAATCGCACAACCCACTACCAATTGATCCAACCTGTAACCCTCAACTCACGCAATTACTAACTTCGATTTCTCAGGATGACAGTGAAATTATAATTTCTAGGATTTCTAAACTTCGCATAAGTGTTTTGATTGTAATTTGGGGATCCTCGGTCTATTTAGAAATCATTGCTGGGTTTGCTGAAGTTAAAACGAAGAAAGTGATTTGTTAGGTTGAAATAGTAGAGTTAAAAGGAAAGTGCTTTGTTCAATAGTGGGCCGGGTTAAAAAGTTTGGGTGTGTTTTTTTTATTTTTTTTTATTTGCCTTTTGTTTTATTTTGTTTTCAAGTTGTTCCATTTTAATTTGTTTTAATTATCTTCAAAAAAAAAGGTTTTCAATCGTATATATTTGTTTTAACTTTAATTTGTTTGGTGTTATTTTCATTTATTTTGTTTTAAGTTGTTTGGCTTTAGTACTCAATCCAAAAAAATAACTTTTTTTTAAAGTAAAACCCTACTTTTAAGTTTCCTTTCAAAAAATAAGTTGTACATATTCTTGTTTTATATTTCAGGTTGCCAAAGCAGAATTTCAGAAGGAAGACTGCTGCCAAAAAAAAAAAATTGCTGGCTTGCAATAAAAAAACAATTTGCTGCTTTCATCTCTAGTTTTATTTGTATTGCATTGTTGATTGCTTACATTTGCATTTGTATATAAAAAAAATTCAAAAACCAAAAACAAAATCCATTCGTAGTTGCATTGTTAATACACGTTTATTTTCTGCTTTGCATTTCATTATAGAACTTGTTAATAATAACATTTAGAAATCAATAACACTTAATTGTATACTGACATTTTGTCTTCTTTGAACAATTTAATTTCTTGGTGTCTAGGCTACGGCAGAGTAATAACCATTTATAAATACTGCGGTGATTCGTAAATATTATAGTGGTTGTTCCTCTGAAGGCACTTAAACCTTCGGCTGCATTGCTACGGTGATTCGTGGTGCACCGATAACCCCTGCCCGTTACCTGGTTGAGAACTATCTTGTTTATCTAAGACAACATGTGAATATACAATTTTGTGTTAACTTAGGATAAATCATTTGTAATTAACCCTTGCATTCATTTAGTTGCATTAGTTCATGCATATTTATAAAAAACAAAAAAAATTTCAAAATCCAAAACTAAAAAAAATTGTTAATATTCCTTTTATTTTTCTTTGAAATTTTTAAATCCTTTCCTTTGAAATTTCAAAAATCCAAAAAAAAAGTTAAAAAAAAATCCAAAAAAAAAATATAAAATCTTTTCAAAAGCCAAAAAAATTTGAAAATCAAAAAACAAAACAAAAATCAATTTTCCATTTTGAAAAATAAATTCCATTTGTAAATATTTTTCTTTATAAAAAAAAACAACAAAAAATCTTGAAAATGTCCGAGTTTCCTCTCTCTTACTCACTTGAATTTAGTTGTGAAAATCAATATAATCCATATGAGCTCACTCCAAATTCATATGGATATTTTAACAACAACTATTCTTTAAACAATTCGGATTTTGAAAAACAAAGTTTTCAAAATTACGAGCAACCTTCAAATCTTGAAAATAGTATTTCATCTTTACTTGAAATCGCTACACAACAAAATCAAGAGATAAATGAGTGGTGCAATTCATATTTGTGCTATAACTCGAATCAAGGTTTTCAAAATAATCAAAATTTGAATTCACTTCAAAATTCAAATGACTTCGAGTGTAACCCATGCCAATTCAATTTCGAGTTTCAAGATGAATTTCAAAATAAAGACGAAAATGTAAATCAATTTTCAAATAATTTTGGCAATGGGAATTGTTTCAATAATGATACGATCGAAAACTTTGGTTATCAAAAAATTCAAAATGAAAGTTTTCAAATTAATAACCATGAATTTGATTTTGTTGACCAAATGGAAAAAGATAATGGGGATTTATTACTTGAAAAATACAAAAAAATTCGTGAAAATCATAATCAAATCTCAACTTGCGAAGAATCAAATAATAATCTACCGTTTATCGAAATTGACAATTCTTGTTCTCAACAATTCCAAATCGAAAATTTTCAAGTTAATAATTACAAATTTGACTTTGTTGAGAAAATGAACGAAATTTTTGATGATCACACAAATTTGTTGATTAAAACATTGGAAAATTTTCGTGAGAAACAAAATCAAATTTCAATGTGTGACAAGTCAAGCGATAATCCATCTTTTACCCAAATCGACGATTTTCAAATAACAAATTTTGAAATGGAAAATGATGATCTTAACGAAGTTGTTGAAAATTTGGTAGTTGAGTTGGATTTCAATTCTATTGAGGGTGAGAAAATCGATTTAAATTTCGATCTTCCTTTTTCTGAAAATTTGAATACAACAACTTTGAATTTTGAACTTGATTTATGTAATAAAGTTGTTGATAATCCAACAAAGGAAGATGAATTCAATGAACACGAATTTTTTGGAGTTTTGGATGACGAGTTGTTAAATTCCGATGGGGAAGATGAAAATCACCATTTCTATTTAGAAATCAATAACTCTGAAAATGTTTTCAATGATAAGCTTGAATTTCAAATTGGTGAACGTAAATGTGAATTTCAATCAATTGTTTTATCAACCCCAATAATCATTGAAAATAAAACAACTCGTACGATTTTTAATAAAACGACATCTTTTTTCCAAATCGACAATCAACTTCAAATTCTTTTACGATTTGGTTTTTCGTGCTTAAGCCGTGCCTTACACATTTGACGAAACAAATGAATTGGTCTTTGGAAGACCGTTTCATTTACTTTTTGACTATATACTTTCTCATCTCTTGTAAATAGTAACCTTTCATGTAAATATAGGATTTTTATTTTATTTTTCTCCTTCCATTTGGGTTGACTATGGGGACACAGTCAAAATCAAGTGTAGGGGGAACTCATCTTCATTTTTTTTCATGGTTTATTTTTGCTTTAAAATCAAAAAAAAAAAAAAAATCCAAAAAAAAAATTTTCTTTTGATTTATTTTTAAAAGAAACACTATAAGATAAATATATGGCTTTGGTTTATTAAATTGAAATTTTTGAAAATTTATTGGTCTTAACAAAAATAAAAATGAAGTTTGATTACAAATAATAATGGTTTAACTAGTATCTAGGAAGATTCATATGTGTTAATTATGAAGTACATCCTAATTGAAAATCTTTGTTTCAAAAAGTGGTTGATTTAAAGTAAAGGATATAACATTTTTTTGTCTTCTAAGTTAAATAGTGCTAAGATGATTTTGCAAAACTACCTCTCAAAAAAAATATAAAAATAAAAAATAATAACATCCAAGTATTCACTCTCATTTAAAAGTCCTCACGGTTATGCATGGGTGATTACTTGGAATTTTTGATTATGTGATTTCATACTCATTTAAAAGTCCTCACGGTTATGATGTATGGAACACATGTGAAAAAAAAAGACTTAATAAAAACCACCTACGGTCGATAGTGTATGCATGAAAGTGTGTGCACTCGCCATGCTCTGTACTCCCCTCACATAAGCCCGAAAGGCAGTGCATGGGTAGTATATCTGGCCTCGGTTTATCTGAGCTAGGTGAGTAATTTTTCTTGCAAATAATGTGAGAGCAAGCAATTGAAATCCTCGCACTATTTTTACTTATTTGA
The DNA here is from genome assembly GCA_030765085.1 of Allium cepa. NCBI lineage: Eukaryota > Viridiplantae > Streptophyta > Magnoliopsida > Asparagales > Amaryllidaceae > Allium > Allium cepa. The sequence goes on from CM060931.1 coordinate 474,144,463, forward strand.
TTTGATTTGTTATTGAAAAGAAATGAAAATACCACTTTGATAAACTTTGATAATCAACTAAGGATCCATTTTATAATTACATTTTGTTATCAACCAAAACAACAAGTTAAACTATTGTCTATTTGTTATGATAACTTGATTTTTGTTGGAAATTTTGACGAGTAAATGACATAAATTTTCAAGATAATTACCAAAACCTATATTTAACTTATTCGTGTCAATTTAAAAATAAATCCTTCATTTGTAAATATTTCAAAATCTTGCATTATTCTCTTTGTAAATAAATCTTACATTTTGTAAATATTTTCATCCTACATTTGGATTTTGTGGGTAGTATCCGCTGAAAACCCTCACGAGACAACACTCGTCCTACTGGGGACACCCAGAGGTTTAACGGCTTGTTGCATACGATCAATGCAATCGTGCTTCCTACGAAAACGGATTTATCTTAGTTTTCCTTTATTCGAGGACGAATAAAAAGATAAGTGTGGGGGTATTTGATGTGCACGTAAATGTGCATATTTTTATCATCATATTTATTCTTTTTAAATTAAATAAATGATCATATTGGGTATTTTAACTTGTTTAAACCAAAATTCATATTATTTGAAATTGTCACATATTCATCTTCATCCAAGGGCAAAATGGTCATTTGTGTGCATATATTTCTTTGAGAAAAATTAATTGAAAATTTGTATATATTTTGTAGGAATTTAGCTTCTCATATTAGTGGGTTCATGAAGAAACATGCATGCACAAAATGGATATAAATGAATGAAGATGGAAATAATTCAAAATGAAGATCATGGAGGACCCCACCTACCCACTACCTAATGTATAAATTAAAGGCTAATGCACATGCTAAAAGACATTTAAAGCTTCATGTACATTTAAGTGGGGGGTTATCAAAGCTAATGATAACTTGGCCACCACACTTCCTCCAAGGGCATTTTGGGTACTCCCCAAAAATATGCATTAGGGTTTCTAACTTGTATAAATACCCCTTATGTTTCATGTAGCCATCTTCCTCTTAGTTAGTTAGTTTTAGTTTAGAAAATAAATCAAAGCTCTCTTTCTTTCCATGGCTACTTAGCCATTTTATTTCATGTAATTTTCTTTTCTTTTATGCAATGTTAATTCTCTTTTATTTACATGCTTCTTCTCTTCTTATGTAATAGTGTAGATCTACCTTTATGCAATTAGATTAGTTGTCTTTTCCATTAGCTTTCATTTTCCTTTCTTTTTGATTTCATGTTGCTTTCTAAATTTGTTGATTTGATAACAAATATGAGAGCTTAATCCCTACAATTTATGGGTAATGAAGCTCTCTAGTATGTAGATGCAACATTTTGATGTTTATGCTCTCTTTTTGTGCTTTAATGGAAACACTTGAAGTGGTTTAATGATGTTGTTTAGCTTTGAATTTGATAGTCTATGTTGTTCATAACAAATAGGCTATGCTTAAACAAACATAACACAAATTGCCTCTTCATCTAAACATGATTATGGCAAAGAAGTGAATGTTGAAATTGAAATTTGATAGCCTATATTTCTAAACAATAGTTAATAGGCTATGCTTAAAATAGATTTTTATTTCAACTTTCTTGTCATATTTCATGAGTGTTAAATGTGTATTAGTAAGCTTAAACATGTATCCTTATTTATTCATCCTTCCTTTGGGAACCACACACACACATACATACACACACAGATATATATATATATATATATATATATATACATATACACACATACATATATATATTCTCTGCATATGTTTTACCGTATATTTTTATATGGATGCATTCATATTTATATATTTTAAATCCTAACAGTAAGTTTATGTATTCTATATATTTCCAAGTACATATATATATATATGTATATATATATCAAAAGAAGAAAAAAGAAAAAAACTATACCTTACTACCTTCAATGGTAACGCCAAACCTCCCTATCTCGTTCACGCAAATTCCCAACCGAGCTAGCCCACGACCATCGCGAAGCAGCTGCATGCGACTTGAATGATGTCCCAAATCCTAGCTCGAGACACACTACAACTTCAAAATCAATTGACCAAGCCATCGCTTTCATCCAACAAGGCATGCAAACCCTAACCCTACACCGCAACCCGCGCGCTTTGCCTTGCCGCCATGCTTCTTTCCACGGCGATGTCAAAGCGGCGAACGAATGTCGAGCGAGATCCCTTCGACCTCATCCTTCTCTCTGACGCTTCCAGGCCATCACCAGAACAAAGAATACAAACTCGCCCAAAGCCTCTCGCGGGTCAACTCGATCGGTTATAAAAATTATTCCTCCTCATGTACGAGACTTCGATCTCTCTTCTCTAATCAATTTCGGTTTTGATTCGAAGGGAAGTGAACGTGGTATTTTTTTTATTCTGAGAATTTGATTTGAGAATTTCTGAAGGGAGGTAGAGGAAGAAAGGAGCATCCAGGAAGACAATTTTTGGTTGCCATAGATTTCCAGTTTCCATGATGAATATATTTTTATTTGAAATGCTTTTTTGTGTGAGATTTATAAAAGGGAATTGGGGAGACAGGATTTGAACTCGAGGTGATGTGTTGCGGTAGAATTTGGCTATAGTGATTTGAAGAATGATAGAATAACAACTGATGGGAGATAGAAAATAGGCTGATGGGAATATAGATTTTAGTGTTGAAAAATATATACATTAAATCGTCACGAATTCGCAACTTAAAATCTTGACCTCCTATCGAGGCATGCCGCTAAGCGTTTATAATGTTATACCCTTATTATGAACGCAAAGGAAAATGTTTCGAGTCCTAATTCGATCGTATGGAGAAGATAGCTTTTGGACTCAGTTATTATATTAAATTTCCGATATGAACTTCAGCGCGTTTATATATCGTATGCTCACACAACAACTCCAATCAGTACGGGAATTGAAATCCGATAATAATACAATATTACGAATCCAATGGAACTGGCTTCGTCGAAATCCGAGACTATGCCTTGGAAGGCTATTTAAATATCAATTTTAAATGATATATTTTTAAAACCGAACGAATCACTTCCAAATTCAATTTAAAAGCATTCATTATCTTCAGAACTATCGATATAAATTTTACAAGCCTTCAAATTATTTTTAACAGGCTTAAAACTCCAGATTCAACATTTTACCCAACTTCAAATTATTTAATTCAATAATTTAATTATCAAATTAATAGTGATATTTGAAGTCAAGTTGAAAATTAATTTTTAAATATTTAAAACCAATTAAATATACCAATTTCAAACATCCAAAAATTCCGGGTCGTCACACCAAAATCAAAATCAAAAATGGCCACTGAATCAATCCAAAGTCAGAGTATAATATCGAAGCAATTTGTCCGATAAAGGTGCTACCGTCTTAACCCGTCAATCGTTCCAGTTTTAGCCACCATATGCCAACTCATGGGAGTCGGGTCCACGTATTTACCTTAAGGGATACGCTGCCACCATCCTACTTCATTCTGCAATCTCCACTGTGTACATGGTTGTTAAAGTGGTTTTCGGAGTTGGCAGAGAGTATAACAACTTCTGATCCCGGTCTCTTCAAAAACCAAACGTTATTATAACACCGCGGTCATTTTAAAATAATTATACTTCAAAACCAGAATAAAATATTCATTTCAAAACCATATAAATACGATATCATTTTCGTTTAAAAAACCAAATCAATATGATATCATTTATAAAACCCAAATCAGTATAATATCATTTTATTTCAAATATATCCTTTTCCCAAAATCATAGCATTTTCAAAGTTATAAAATTTTGAAACTAAAGACTTAAAACTATAACACTTCCAAAACGTAATACTTTGAGATTAATAACTTTGAAACATAACTTCCACCCATACATGGATTAAATATTAAAATATTTATAAAACAAACTAGCTTCTTAAATTTCACAAATCAATCCAAAAGAACTCGAATTTCCAAATTTTAAATTTAATATATTTCAAAGCTTAAATATTCGATATTTCAAAACTAAATTTTATAATTCATATATATGCCAATTTCACTTTTACTATTATTTAGTTTTGAAATATGTGCTTATTAAATCCAATATCCTTTAAATAAAACTTCAAATTCAATAACTAAATATACCTCAATCTATTCACTTAAATCACCTTAAACCCGAATTAAGTTATAAAACCATATTCTTTTAAAATTTCAATTTCAATAAGTTCTAAATGGATTCTTATTACATATAACTCTTAATTAAATAAAATCTCAAAAAAATTCAAAACTATCTTATCAACCTTGATTTATAAAAATCAATATAAACTCTATATTAAAATATAGTTTAAGTATTTACTTATTCATATTATATTTTAACAAAATCAAATTTTATTATTAAACTTATTTTATGCTTTAACAAATTTTATTCATAGCTTAAACCAATAATTTAACTCTATATAAAAGAACATTTATAAAATATCCAAATCAATATCTCATAAAATCATATATTTCTTTACAAAACCATAGAAATCATTTCAAAATATTTTTATATATAGACCGCGGTGTTTGTATATAATTTTCTGTCCTATGGTCAAGCGATACAGATGTTTATCATTTCTATCTGTAATTTAAAACGTAAATACAATTATATATCATTTCAAACCGCAATCCCGAAAAATAAAAATGCATAACAACTTGCAGTTTATTACAATGTAAATAAAACATCCATTAATCCAATATCAATCATCAAACGTTTATCACAATCATCATCCAATTTAAACAATAACATTAATATAGAACAAGTAATAATTAACAGGTAATTATTAGCAGTTTATATTCAATAATAAATAAATTTAACTGGCAGTTTATTTGCAATAATAAATTGAATAGAAATTTAATTCAATAAATTTAATTTAACAAGAATGATGATAAAAATATACCAAATAGCAATAAATAAATTTCTAATCACATCAAAAATTAATTTAACAAACATAAGAAATTTTAGAAGTTGTGAGTGGGTAGAAACACTCTCCTTTTGAGTTTAAATTGAATTTAAATCCAAGTTAAACCCAAAAATTTGACAGTCTTAGAATCTATCCAAACTAGGGCCAAAATGTCTGGAATTTTGGTACAATCCTAACGCAAAAAGCCACGCGTGAAGCGGACCTCGTATGCGAAAGTTACGCAAGTTAGAAAGACTGAAAATTAAATTAAAATAAACAAAAGAAACTAACCCACCCAGGTTGCCACATCATCACTCTTTCCATCTCCCTCATGTCGCAAGGTTCCAGGCACGAAACCCATTTCTGCCCTATGTCAATTCGTTCATTGCGCAACCATCTCGTACCACGCGCTTCCAGTGACCACGCCATACGCCACGCTGGCCTGGCTCCCACCCACGACGAACCACCTCGTCGCTAATCGCGACCCCAAATTGCCGCAACCGCCACCATCCTCAAACCCTAGGCGAAAATTTGCAAACGATCTAGCCGTCAATTCGCGAAACGAAGCATACCGATGAACTCCCCATCGTCCACTCTACAAAATCCAGAAATGGTTCATCGATCAGTCAATGTTTATCGACGTGCGATGAATGGCAGAAAATGGTTCTGCGATTTCTGGCTAAATAATGCATCAAATTGAAAAACGGATCACAGAATTGAGATGCACTCTTTGAGTGCTTTCCGACGATATAAAATTTGATATTGTTTGTGGTGTTTGAAATTTTGTCTATGGATTTGATTTGGAATTTCAACTGGATCTGGAATTTTATTGTCTTCCATTGAGGAGGAGGAATAGCTGAACTGTACGTACAGAAAAATGAGAAATAGAGAGGTTAGGGTTTATAACAGGGTATATATAGGCAAAGTTGAAATAGAATGGATCAGATCAATTGGATATACGCATTGAACGATAAAATGGCCCAAAAAGCCCGTTCTGACTCCGGAACGAAATTGTGTCAAACCATATATTGAAATAGATGTTTAAAAATATTTTAAACGCAATGAAAAAGGTTCAAGTCCAAATTCCATCATATGAAGAAGTAATGCTAAAATCAATATTTTTCAAATTGATTTCATTTTTATTGATTACTGGGCGTTTCAGGTCCGTGCGATCAAACGACAACTCTGATCGCTACGAAACTTGAAACCCTACAATAATTCACCGTTACGGATCCGATAAAACTAGTTTCATCGAAATCCAAGTCAGTGGCCAAAATGGCTATTTTAATTAATTAAATTAATAAATTAGGTAATTAAATCAAATTTCAAATTTCAATTCTTTAATTGACAAATTTCATCCTTTTTGATTTCCTAATCATTCATAATAATTTAAACAAGTTCAGATGTCAATTTAAAGTTGATTAATTTATAAATTTCAGTGTTAACTTCCAATTTCATTAAATTCAAAATTATAAATTAAATTTTCAATAATTCAATTTAATTTGCTTTCCATTTATTGTTCTATCAATTTCATCTTATGGTATAATTATCATGATTTATATCTTAGTGCCTTAAAAGTTTCCAATTTCATCTAATTTCAACTAACGTAGTAATTAATCTCATTAGATTGCAAAATTTGATTTCCAATTCTAGTTAATAGACTAAATAAATATGTAACACGAAATAATTGATACCATTAACTTTTTATTTCATTTATAAGTTTATTGCTTACAACGAATGCTACCATTAGTTTCATAACGCTAATTCATTCCATTTCCATTCATTATACATTATTTTATTAGTAAGTCAACATTTTAAATTATTAATTTACCTTTTATATCCCATTATAAATTAATGCACACATTAACTAAGATTTTAAATCAAATTAATCATTTCATCTTGGTCTCATTCTTTTATTACATCAACTATTACTTTATGAATAAAATTAGCATTTCTTATTCATTTTGTCACATTCACAGTCTCTGTTATTGTCTTAAACTTGCAATGCAACATTAAAGTTCATTTAATTCTAATTGATTCCCCATTTTAATTTAATAGACCAATTAAACAGGTAATTTATAAAAATCGTTATCATAACTTTTAATTACACATATGAATTCATTATTGACAAACAAATGTTACAATTCTTATATAATATTGATTTTATTCAATTACCATTAACTATCTATTATCTATTAATTAATTTATACTTACATCCACTTCCGTATACTAATTTTGTAACCAAGTTATAACATTACATTGTTTCACTTACTGGAATTTCATCCAAGTTATTAACAATTAACTTACATTTATACTGTTGCAATTCATTATAGTTATTATTTCATTAATATTATTTTCAATTTTATTTCTTTCAATATTAATTACACAATCATATTAAATTAACAAATTATAACGTTTCCACTATTTCTTTATTGGGATTTCATTCCAATTGTCAAAAATTAATTTTATTTACCATTGCAACATTTAATTTCTAATATTCTCTCCAATATAAATTATAAGATTTTCATTTTTTTCTATATTTAATTACAAATCTTATTATTTTAACCAATTTTAATCATTGAAATTTACGGTCGTTACAAGTTCCGATTTCAAAATATTATATATGAAAATTGCCAAGAAAATTGCTACGAATGCAATAGTGCAGGTTTCATAGCCAGAATCGAACGTTTGAAAATTTCCATTTTTCCCTTGTTATATTCAAATTTAATTCCTTTATTTAAATTTTCCGCTTAAGTTTTCGAGGTGTATAATAAAATTAATTAAAAGTCAATTAATAAAAATGTATACATGTATTGATATGTACACATAAACAAATTATAAATGTTATTGTAGATTAGCTACCTTAATTAGCTTAAGGCAAGTAATATAAAATTTCAAATTTTTTTATATAAAATAAAACAAGTTAATGAAATATTATTTAGTTAATAAGAATTAAAATTAATTAAATAAATTTAATTAAAAAGATACATGTAAATTTTATAAATAATATGATGCTCATATAACTATATATGTATAAAAATAAGTAGAGCTAGAAAGAAATTTAAATGAGATTTGAGGAATAAGTACATACATATAGTATATATACTATGATTTTAGATGTTTCTGATACTTGAATCATAAGTGTATTTCATAAGAAATATTTTATTCCTTAAATTAATATCACTCAATATATATATATATATATATATATATATATATATATATATATATTAAAGATTATGAATTCTTAATATATATAAGTTATCCTTTACCATTGATATATTAATAGATAACTTGCGTACACCTTAGTTGTTGAGCTTTCCTCAAGCTAGATATGTTGTATGTAGTACTATTAATATATTGGATAGATGAGTAAGATACATGCATGTATTTGTTGAGCTTTCCTCAAGGTACGTGTGTTATATTTAGGCCATCATGAACTGGTAGCTATGATTGAATAATACCTCTTAATTTGTTAAGCTTTCCTCAAGGTTAAGGTGAGATTAGAATATAGACCATGGGTTAGGAGTCGTACATGATTCAACAGATAAGGTGCATAGTTTGGGTGGCTATGATTAGTTGAGCTTTCCTCAAAGTTAGAATCTAAGAGCAAGAAAGTCCGAACGCCCATTAGAGAAATTGAAAGCTATTAATGTTTTTCTTAGGTTTTGAGAAACATAAAAATCTAGTGGGAAACTTATTAGAAAAATGAAATGGAATATTTAACTTTTCTAATATTGTAAGAATATATGCATAGGCTAAACTAATCTACTTAGATAATTGTTGCAACTATTATTATTGATAAAATGTTTATCGGTCTAAAATTACACATGAATAAAATTGAGATTGACATAGAAATATAAAATATACTGTGATGTCCCGGGAATTTAGGTAATATTTATTTAATAATTTCCATTAATAATTATTTCAAAATGCGTAATATTGATGAAATAAACTAATTATCTTTTAAAAAATAATAATAGTTGTTTAATTTGATAAATGATTATCTTTTCAAATTTTATAATGATAATAATTTAATTTAGAGATTTTATTCTTTTCAAAATCAATAACATATTTAATTGATAAAATTTACCTCTCTAAGCTAATTAGAAATATATTCTATTTATAATGTATATATGAGTGTATACATTGTGAATAGGAAGTTTGGGTTTAATTTAAATTTAAATAAAATTGTTTTTTTCAAATTTACAATATATCTATGTGTGTGTGTATATATATATATATATATTGAGAATTGAAAGATTGTGATTGAATTTAATATAGAAACTTTTCAATAGCTTATTTAAAAGTCTATCTTAATTTCTAAAGTAATTAAAGTAAATATTTATTTTGTTAAAATATAATAGCTTAAATAATATATTATTATAAAAGTCTAGTTTGTTTTCTTTAAAAATTGGCTTTTGGAATAAATATAGTTCATACACTAAAGTATAATAATTTAGTTTGAAACTTGGAAATAAGATTTAATTTAATATTCTTTTTGATTTAAATTTTCTTTCTTTTTAAATTTAGCTTGAAATTATATTTTTAAATTATATCAATGAACTAAGCATAGTTTATAATTAATAAAGATGATTTATATATTAACATTAAAGCTAAATTGAAATAAACATTTAAACATGTTAGTACAATTAAGAAATCAATTTAAAAACATTTATAAAAATAAGTAATTACTATAATATTAGGAATTGTAACATGTGTAAGGATATTAGTTCATACAAAAGCACTTGGAACCATTCTAATAACTTAAGATAACAAGTGGCATTTTCTAGATTATTTTTGACAATGTATTTTAGTTCAAACCTTTCTTCTCTTCTAAAAAAAGGAGGGGGCTGCTGAAACAGATTTTTTTTTAAAAAGAAGTTTCAAAACCCAAAATCAAAACCAGTTCAAAAACCTGTAAGGAAAATCTGTATAAAAAAAATTCAAAGTTGTAACAAAGTTTTACTTTCAATACAACCTGGAATCAAAAAATTTCTTCAGCGTTCAAATTTCCAGTTTTTAAAATTCAAACTTCATCTAGTTTTTTTCAAATCCTCAAGCCTGAACTCAAGAGATTCAACTCAGCTTTATCAACAACAAACAAGATTCAAGGGGCTGTTTCAAATCAAAAGGCTCTGTTTTCAATTTAACAGGTGAGTAAATTCTTATAATCGATACATCTTGAATTTTTATTAGATGATTCTTGAAGTATGATATGTGAGTAAACACTTAACTAAGTTTCTTAGGATAATAAATGATAATTCATGTGAAATTCTTGATGATGATGGTGTTGCATGTTTATGTATTTATGTATCTCTGTATATAAATATATGATTGTATTGTGTATTTAGGATATGCCTGTTTCTTCTCTCTGTTCTGCAACAGAATTGGAAATTTAACAAAAAGAATTCAATATATCTTCATTTAGGCACTAATAGGTTTAGAGTCTAAAACAAACAAGTGTGTTCGAACATAAGTCAAGACTTAAAATTTGTTTTAAGAAAGATAGTGATGAGTTGCTTCTAAAATTTAGTTTTACAAGAATTTTTTTAGCATATGTTAAAATTCTAATGTCATAAATTGTTAATTCAATTGTATAACTTGAATCATTAGAAAATAGGATGTTTAAGATGAAATTTGTGACTTTTAATTTGGTATGTAAAGAGCAGTTTACAGTTGAACAGAAAATGTGTTTTAATTAATTTCTGGCGACCGAAGTTACACTAGGTGTTGAGACTTGGCACGAAGCTAGCATGGATGATGGCGAAGTCAGGAAAAATGGTGGCAGGTGTTCTAGTTCGTCACAGCGTTGGCGATAAGAAGATTAAGTTTTAAACCCCAGCTTTTACTAGCCATGGGAATTTCGATGACGCGTGTTCCTCATTGTATCGAGTTCGACCGGATTTGAAGGGGGCGTGGCTGAGATGTGGAGGTAGGCGTAGGTGACGGCGTGACGACTCTGGTGGACGGGATGGCCATGTCGAAGTGGATTTTGGTGAGGGCGAGTGTTCCAGTTTTGACTGGAAGCTTCAATTTTCTTTAGTGCTTCATGACGTTGATTCGAATGTTGGAGTCGAACTTTTGGACGATTGTCGATGTGTGGAGCGGGTGGCCGGAAGTCGCGACGCCGTTGTTGACTTGTGCACGTGCACGAGACCTTTGTGTTTGTGTTCCAGAGTGATGTTGATGGAGGAGTTGTGTATTCTCGAGTTTTTGTTCGAAGTGGAAGATGCTTAACTCGAAGCGGGAGCGTGTAGTGTACTCGCGTGAACTCAGGTATAGCTAGGGTAAGTGTTGAGTTATGTTCGACTTTTACTTGATGTTTTTAGGTAGAGTCTCGGGGTTGTTGTTTTCAGGATTGAAGTATGGGTTGAGATATCTGATAAGCAAGATGAACCAAGCTTTTGACATATAGGTATAGACCAGGCTTTAAGGCAAATTTGTTTTTAAAAACAAGTTTTTGTTTATAGTTCTAAAAAATTTTAAGATTTTTTGTTCAAGGATAATTACTATAATAGGTTAATTTCTGAATTTTTTCAAAGGTGTTTTAAATAATGTAATTAAATCAAGGATAAATTATTTAGGAATGGTCAATTAGTTAATAAAATTGGTCAAGAGAGCAATTAATCAATTTATTTATTAAAGATTAATTAGTTTGTGTAATAAAATAATGGATTGATTTATAAATGTGATTTATTAATTAAGAAAATTAATTAAGGATTATAAATTTATTTAAACTAAATTACTTAATGTAATTAAGTGATAATAATTACTCAATGTAAATAATTTAAAGGATAAATTGTTAAGAATTAATAAATTCAATTAGTATTTAAAGGTTAATCACTCGACGATAATAATAAAGACAACTACTTAAAGCCATTAAAAAAGATAGGAAATTAATGGGTAATTACTAATGGTGACTTATTTAATGGTAATTACTTAAGGAAGAAATTAAGGGTTATTAATGTGATGAGTAAAGGCTATTTAATATGTAACAATTTAGTAAGAATTAATTACTTGTTGTAATTAAAGGATAATTAATCGGATGATTAATTAGGAGGGATAATTAGAAGGTGATTAAATTAATTAATTTAATTAATATTAAGTAAAGGTAATCCAAGGGATTAAAGATTTGCAATTAATTTAATTAGGGAAAATTAAATTAATTTTTAGAAGTGATAAATCTGGTTGTGAAATACCTTAAATTAGTTGATATCTCTGATATGAAATGTATTGTGATATGATTTGTTTGAGTAGACAGTAATAAATGTGGTTATCTATCAATGATGAATCGCTGTGATAAAAAGTAACACCATTTTAAGTTGAATTGATTTTTCATTTGGATAACTTGAGATAAGATGACATTGGGTTTAAAGAGACCGGAGTCGGGTACTTGTAAGTATCTGAAACCACTTCGAATTTCTATAGATTGATATGTGAAATCTATAGGCTAGAAGAAACTGAATTAAAGTAATTGGACTATTTAAATCTAAAACTTGGTACTTAGCAATTGGATGAGGAAATAGGTGATGTCTATAATAAATTGTAGCTTTGTGAATTGAAACAAGTTACACGGGTTTTACATGAGTTGTATGTTTTATAACTCTTGTTTGATGGGTTTACTCACGCTGGTTTCCAGCCTGACCCGGGTGTTACTTTGATGTAATGCTCGGGTCAGACCGTGTATTACAGCTTTTCAAGTAAGGACGTTCTGGAGTTAAAGAGGCGAGTTGGATGGTAGGAACGTAAGGAGTGCTTTCCGCTGTGTGTATTATTGCTGATTATTTGGGACATGTGGTTTTAAACTGTCCAATGTTGTGTAAGTGTGGTAACTCTGATGTATAAAAATATATGAGTACTGATACAGTTCTTCTTTGTAAAACTGTTATTTATGTGATATTATATTTTGATCCGTTGCGAATGTGAGGTTTCTGTGTCTTGATCTGTTTTCTTCTTCTTTCTCTTTTTTTCTTTTCCTAACTATCTGGAATTTTCTGGATGAAAATTTCCGGGTCGTTACATATACCTACCAATAAAATCTTTTGCATGTTTTCAATTAAAGACCCATGCAAGAGCCAATTTGTACAACCACTAAAAGGTTCGTGCCTTTGTCCTTAACAGTTTATTTGACAAGACCGTGTATTGTCTTATATAAGTTTCAAAATATTATAGCAATATAAAAATATCCATATTTGATCCATATTCAACCATATATAAATGTTATATAGGGAGTGGTCACATCCTTTTGTAATTATCTTCAATAGATCCTTTTACAAATTTCTGTTACCCATGAAATCCTTTCTGCATTAACCCAAACCCATTTACAAAACACTTATCAACCTCCGTACTCATTTATGAGACTCCTTATAAATATTCAAAATCTGGTTATATAAACTTCTTTATAAACTTTCAAACCTTGTATAAAACTTCCCTTTATAGACATCCAAATCATTTATAAAATCTTTTTATAAACATTCAAAACTATTTCTAAAACTCCTTTTATGAATACCCTAAAATTATTCACAAACTTCTTTATATAATATTCAAAACAATTGTCAAATCATTCTTCAAATATCTTGATCAAAATAGAATAACCTTGAAGACCATTTAAAAGAAAATGAAATATTAACTTTCCAAAAACAACGGGTATATTGTATGAAACTTGAATGAAACTAGTTTACTGGAAATAAGCAAATAAACCAAAATGCAAGATCATGTGTTCAATAAGATTGATCACAATAAGATTCTCCTTTGAATTGTTCGACCATTGTGGAAAGGAAAGAAAATTTACAAGAGTGGATGTAACTTAGGCACATATGGTATGAAAAGAGTTAACGATTACTTTTGGTTCGTAATGTGACATCAAAAAAATTTTGTAAAATACTAGAAGGCACTTAATATGGAGTAAGCAATGTGAGTTCTATTCCAATTGTGTTATAACATAGAAAATTGTTTTCTATAAAGGTCATTTCTACGAGTTTAAGATATTCGATCGAAAATACTCAATTGTAAACAAGTTATAGTAAAAAGATAGCCCTAATAAGTAGTTTAATAATGCTTCGTATTTTATATGCTGTTATAGTAATGGCAAAAATAATAAGAGCATGTCATAAAATACTTATCAGTATATATGTCAAGCTACAAAAATTATTTTCGTAACAATACCATATATTTTTTATCAAATAATAATTATCTTCGGTATTGAATGAAAATAAATATAGTTTTATTTTGTTACGAATATTCTTAATATTTATTATGAAATAAATCTATTAGAATAATATTATTTGTTGAATTATATACACAAAGGCAGAAGTATCTAGAATTTTAGCAGTTATTTAGCTCCAAACTTTCTTCTTATCTTATACTAGTAATTGTACGCAATTATCCAATAATTTATTCCCAAATATTATTTTATTCAAAGTTAATTGAATTAGGTCAATTTGATTTTTAAAGGGTGTATTCAAAGATTTATTTCTTTTTAACCTAGATCAATTTAAATTTATCATATAATAGAAAGTCTATAAAGTTATACGGGTGATTCTAATACAAGTTACCCTCTCTCCTCAAATTCCACAATTATATTATTAAATCATACCTAGGGTTCTCCAATTATTTTAATTCATATATATACATATATATAATTAAATATCATAATCTAAATTAAATAAATTTTATATTTATAAATAGATATATAACCGAAATTTAACACTTATCTACATTATAATCATTTTATAGTTAAAACCACACAACTTTGAGCGCTATTTGATAAAACCACTCCCTTAATTGGACTTGATTTGGTGTTCCTTCTCTTCTTAGCTTATAGTTATTGATTTGATTCTCTTTTTCCTCAATTTTATTTTCTACTCTAATTTAAGTTTGGATTTATATTTATATAAAGAGTTTGTCTTAGGGTTTGAGGAAGAAGAAAAAAGAATATGAATAATTAGAGAAGCAATGCCTACAAAGTGAAAGAGAATGAGAAATGAGATGAATTAAGGTAAGAAATATTTGACGGCTAAATCTCTATTGGATTAGAAAAATAGCTGAAAATTTAAAATTAAAATTAACCGCAAGCGCACGGCGTACAATTTTAGTACGTGACGAGTATGTGTTGATCCATAAGAAATCTATAGATTTTAAAATTTCTATTCAATCAAATTAAACCAAGATTTGAAGTTATGATTAGCTAAAAATGTAAAACAAAAGGATAGAACAAAAGTTTTGAAAATTTGAGATTAGAAAACAATTTAGAGGCAAATCCACTCTCATATGTTTACATAAATCAACACAAAAATAATCTATGATCCCTATTTTGACCTTAAGTGGAATTATTGATGTATTTATCATAAGTATGGTTTATTTATGTTATTGTAACATAACTTAAACCATCAAACTATAATACAACAACCAAGGACACTTATCAGTTCTCATTAAAATGAAGTCAAAACAAAAACTATTTTAAGTATGATCTATTTACTATTGCATTCAGTAACATAGATCATCAAAATTTGATTCTACTTTACTTTCATAATTACAAATCAATTAGTAAAATGATGATGTAAATTGTATTTATATTTGAATAAGAATAGCCTATTTGCAAATACAACTAGGCTATCAAATTCATTTTTATAAACTTACATCAACATTCCCTTTTCATGAAGCATAAAAGAGACCATAAATCAAAAAATATGTTGAATTTACGTAATTCGGTGAGCTTCATTGTTTGCACCAAAATTGGGCACAACACTCTTCGAAAGTTTTTGAAGAGATAATAAATGCAGAAATCAAATTGAAAATGAGGATTATCTAACAAAAACTCCAAGTCATAGAAAAGTAAATTGCACGGAAGACAGTAATTTAGAGTGGTTCGGCGTATCGCCTACGTCCACTATGAAGTTTTGTCACTTTATTGCTCGATCTTCGGGGAACGCAACTTTTTATGTCAAAATACAGCAGATAGTAAGTCAAAATTCGAAATCAATGGAAGTGATGATGATATGGAGTGACTATGGCAGCGTCAGGGCATACTTTTTCTCTAAAAATTCTCCGATCCCCTTTCTAAACGACCAGGGGATCTATTTATAGGCGTAGGAGGCTGGTATTTCGCTGAAAATCCGGGAGACCACTTCTGGCACCTGAGGGGGCACACATGCCCGGCCTCAGGAAATTTGGGCCCACTTTGGGATCGATTCGAACTCCATTCGAATCGATCAAAAAATCATCCAATCAAGATGAAATTTGGTGTGGACATTCTTCAACATGTAAGCAAGCTCCTGTGAAAATTTCATAGCATTTGGACTTATGGATCTTGAGATATGATCGATACGAAATGATGATCTTTATCGGGTTGCTTCGATCGAATCGATTCATTCGAATTGATAGCTTCGCATCGATGGTATCGCGTGCCTTCGTGATGACCGTGAGCGTAACTTGCGTATCGTTCTGCCTTTTTCTCCTATTTGATCGAGTGATCCCGGAGACTTTGCCGCCTTGACTCGGTGGCTTTGAAAGGCTTCAACCACCCCTGGATTCGAAGAAGCTCTCGTTTGTATCGATCCTGTCTCGTTTTAGTGGACCGATATGAGATGGCTATACTGGATGGATTCGAAGAGAAGTGTTTTGATGGATTTGAATGACTGTGAGTTTGATGGATTCGAACCAGATGGAGGCGAGGCTATCTTCCTTTCGACCGTTTTAAGTGTTATGGATTCGAAGGCTGATGTTACTGATGGACTCGAACATCACCCTTTTCATGGATACGAAGGAGGAAGCTCCGACGGGTACGAAGTAGTTCATCCGGACCGATTCGAATGAATGCTTGCTGATGGTTGCGAACTAGATGGAGTCGAACTGATGGATACGAACAGAATCTCTGCCTATGGATTCGAACTACGGTGTAACCTATGGATTCGAACAAGGGTTATCTCCTTCATCTTGAATCGATCATAGCTTGAGCATACGAACTCGGATTGGCTTGAAACTTGGAACATCGGCTTTCTTAGCTTTGCTTGTCACGTCATATCAATTGTAGCTCGATCCGGACTCGAACAAAATTCATCGATATCCATGACGAGTCAAACTTGGTTCTTGATCAATTCTTGGTATTCTGGCCTTGCCAAAAGGCGGGATAACATTTGCCCCCCAAAGTACGTCTTGTGGGAACATGACATGCTTTGAAAAACTGCAATCCTTATTCTAAACAGTAGTCGCTCTTTTATCGTAGGTTGTAGTCTTGTGTTGTCTTGACAAGCTGTTGTATGATAGTGCTTAGTGGTTTATCGCTGCAATCGGGATTGGATGAATGCTCAATTCTCTCCAATGCTGAAAATTTGATTTTAGTCTGGTATGAATGTGTTCTGACTTTTGCTAAGGTTGCATGCTAACAAGTCATTGTCCATTTTTCTTTCTGATATTGAGTTTCGCCTCGATCCTCTCCTGAACCGGTGCGAAATTTGAGTTGTAACAACGTTTGGCAGTTGTTTTATGGAGTTCCTTCGTATCGATCCTCTCCTGAATCGATATAGAAGGTTGAAAGATTGACTTTGCATTGATGGATTAGGAATTTGTTGGATGCAAAATGCCCATTCATATCGATGCTGGTGCTCGAGCTGTGGTGGATACAAAACCACTGGTGTTCGTATCGATAGACCTGTACTGCCCTGGGTCGATGGTTGCGAAGTGGACACTTCGAATCGATCCAGATTGTCTGGATTTGTATCGATGGATCTGGATTCGCATCGATGAATGTTGGCTCCTGGAGGCAAAAGATTTTTATGATTCAATCGGTACGATTTACTTTGGTAGCTTCGGGGTGGAGTCCAGTTGAGTAGCGGCTTCGAAACGATGAGGTCTGGAAGCAACTTCGCCTCGATGAAAGCCGAGCTTGATGGGTTCGAACGAGCCATTCGAATCGAGGCATGATTGGACTGGGTGTGGTCGGTCACATAGACCGGGAGGCGAATCGACCCGGTCGCCTACTAGGTTCCATATAAATACTGTGGGCTCAGTCATTTTTTACTTTTCTCACTTTTTACTACCGCCTCCATTTTTCCTATCAATTCCAAGCATCAGGGAAAATAAAACTGTACCACGCCATCGATTCGATCAGTTTCAAACTCACAACTCTTCGAATCCTTCCTTAAAATCAGGTAATCAACCACGAATTCAAGCAACAAAACTATCTCAGATCCATCCTTCCTTCGTTGATTATCCATTCTGGCCATTGGTAAAACCAGATCTGGTTTGGAGAAGAAGGGGTGGACAGAATAAAATCGAATCGATCTGGGGGTTCGATGTTCGAGTTGATGAAGGCGATAGTCCTTTTCATTGGGTTTCGCATCGATCTCTGGGATGCTCTAATGGAGAAGATGCAGTTCATACCGATGGCTATGGCGATGGATCGTATCGATTCGAAATGATCGATACGAAAAATGAGCTAATGGCCGGTTCGACGTCTTTAACTTTAGATCAATACGAGTCATATTTTTATGATCGATACGAAAGGTATCGACTCGAATGTAATTGATGTCAAGTTGAGGGCTTCCTGATCGGTACAAACTAGGCAACTAGAGATTGATTCGGAGACACCCTATTTGGATCGATACGAACTCGGCTCTCGGAACATCGATTCGAAATGTGCCCCCGGTATCGATTCGAATTGGGGCCTGGATGGATTCGAACGAACTGCCTGTGATCGATTCGAAACCTCCTATGATGGATACGAAACTTTTTTGACACCTTTTTAGCATAACTCCGACGAGCTTCACCTTTGCATATCTGGACTTGATAACTAAACTGCATATTTGACCCCCTTTCGAAGCTCGTCGATGAAACTATAACTACTTCTATCCGAATCAATTTCCGTCATACAAATAGTTTAGTGATGAGGTCGGCGATGACGGTCATTGCAACTGGATTCCGTAGCTTTGTCGTTTGTATATTTCTGTTAATTTTGCAAATCCCTTCAAGCAATACACAGCACCGCACAACACAACACATTCATACACTTCACACTGGGGAATGCATGGGATTTTTAGCATCTAATGATGATTTCTGATGAGTTAACCAGTTATGGAATCTCCGAGCTCCCAACAGCAAGAGGTACAGAGTTCGCCCCCTCCTGCGCTTGAAATTCCTGATATTCCTTCCGGAGTAATTGATCCGGCTCCGGATGAATTGCCGGATGCTTTATTTATCGAGAACCCTATTGACTCCGTCCAGTCCAATATCTCCGAATCTTTGCTAGGCCGGATATATCTGAAACATAACCTATCTCCGGATGATGTGTTGTTATAGGGTGCTGACGACAGACCTCATAACCCGCCCGAAGGGTACACTGCCTTCTACCGTCATGCTTGTGCGGCTGGAACTCTTCCTTCATTTAATCAGTACATCAAAGAGATCATGTCATTTTTAGGAATTGCTCCCTCACAACTTCATCCTAACGGACATGCGTTGCTGAATAGTGCCTTTATCATATTTATGGATTGTTTCTTTCGCTCGCCAAGGCCGTCTGAGATTAGATACATATTTAATTTCAAAAGTAGGGGTGATAGCCCATCTTTTACTTTTCTAGAAGCAGTCAGAAACATCCAGGTTGTGACCGGGGCTTGGACTAGACTTAGCTATTTTAAAGCCGAATGGTTTTTTGTTCGGTACCCCCCAGGGTTTGCTAGGCGATGGCTGTCTAGACGTAAGTGTCGCAAGTCTTTCTTGAATAGCTATTCTTAACACTTGTACTAATACTCTGTCCTTCTTATAGCCATCATTTCGAGGCTCGACGGTGGATATTATAGAGGCATCGTTCGGAGCTTACGAGAGGTCCCGAGCGACTTAAGGCATATCGACTCGATGTTAACTGACGACCACTTAAGTATACTGGGTTTAATCGAAATGAACCAGAGGATTGTTATTGAGGGGTTGGTGAAACCGGCTTCGAAGGAAAAGAAGAAAACTGTGAAAAGAAAACCCGACATAGTAATAAGAGAAGCGAGCGACGATGAAAGGACGCCCACAGATACTGAGCTAGCGGCTGATCTTTCCCGAATAGAAGAGAAGCGGAAAGGCAAGGCTGTTGTCCCTAAATATAAGAGACGGAAGTCTGTAGTTGTATCTTGTTCCATCCCCGACGTTACTATCTCTGACGCCGCTCCTTGTCAATCAGGAGATATTTTTAGAGGGATGGATGACATTCTCAACCCGGAGTACGTATCTCTCCACCACGAGTCTTGGTTGGAAGAACTTCGGGAAGCGTTAGAAATAAGCGAGCCTTTACCCATTAGTGCACTCGACACGTCTGGTTGGTCGGAGGTTTTGCACATTTGCATACACTTTCACAATACTACATGACTTCCGCATACATCGTAGTGCCTTCACTTGGTGATTAATTGAGTTGTTTCTCTTTTGTAGGTGCTATGTCTGGCCGTCCATATAAATTGGATAAACTCCAAAGAGTGCATCATCCTTCGTCCTACTATGAATCTCGTCGTGGGGATTCCGATCGCGATCGCGAACGGAGGTATTATGGGCAAGAATATCATGCGAGGGATTATTCCCGAAGCTACTCTAGTCAGGAACGCTTGGACAGAGATCA
Organism: Allium cepa; assembly: GCA_030765085.1. Lineage (NCBI taxonomy): Eukaryota > Viridiplantae > Streptophyta > Magnoliopsida > Asparagales > Amaryllidaceae > Allium > Allium cepa. The sequence continues at coordinate 474,164,991 of CM060931.1, forward strand.
GAGATACCGTTCTCCTTCTCATTCTCCTCCGCCACCCAGAAGTCATACACATGTATCTGAGCCTTTGCGACAACAGCTGCCTTCATAGATTTCGAGGCCTGAATCGCATCGTTCTAGGACTGAAATTGTTACGACCACAGCTGTGGAGGAGGCTCCTATTGAACCATCCGGTGAAGGGGCTATCAGAATCGCCCAACTGAAGAAAGACTTCCCAGAAATATTCTTTGATGCTTACATCTTCCCTCCTAACCTTAAAAGAATTCCTGAAGACGCTGTGAACACAGCACTCAGTTATACCCGCGACTTCTACGCCCGGTATAAGGAATGGTACAAGGCGGCCGTTAAAGCTTCAAATGCAGCCTTTGACCGAGCCAAAATCATTGAGAAACTGGAAGTTGACTTGGCCCAGAAGAATCGTATCATCGAGGTCCTTCAATCTGAGGCGGAATCCTCCCGCAGGGCTGAAGTTGAATTGCTAAAAAAAGGTCGATGAGACGCAAGTAGAGATGGAAAAAATGCAATAGGCGCATTGCACATTAGTAGAAGACTTGGGCCATCGATACAAAAATGTTGAAGTCGAGTGGGATGCGGAAGTTAGAGAACTGGAGGAGTTAAAGGCCAAGTTTGTCGACATAAGTAAGGAAAGGGATGATGCCAATACGGCCGCTCAAGAGGCATGTGAGCAAGCCGTGTCTTTTCGGGCTGAGCGCGATGCAGCGGTCGCAATGGTCAAGGTGATGGAAACGGAAGTGGAGGAGAAAATTCAGGCGGAGCGGTTCAAGATGGAGGCTGAGTTTGACGAACTCCTGGATGCATATAATGCTAATGTGTTAGAGCACAGAAATCTCGCCTGGCTAGGAGATTACTCTATGCTTCTTTACAGTGCCTGGAAAAAACTAGTGGAGAACAAGAAGATATCTTGTCTAGATGAAACACTGGACGAGTTTGAACTTGAATCATGTCTGCTCAGTGAGGAAGAGAAAAGAATTCTTCATGAAGCGATAATCTCCGTCGAGAAAGAAAAACTCGGTATTCAGCAGACGGAGATCGACGAGGGTTCGGGTGTTGCGCATCACGGCGAGAGTATTGAAATTTCTATCCCGACTTCGTTCGAAGTTACTGCCGCGATTGATCCGCAAATCGTTCCTGCCTACAATCCGGATCAACCGGGATTATCTCCCGCTAAGACTGTTGTCTCTGAACCTGTCCAAGCTCCGAGGCAAGGCAAGGAAGGTACTTCGAACATTTCCCTCGTGTCTTAAAATGACGATATTGGAGTAAATTTATTGGACTGACTATTTTTGATCTTCTTTGTTCAGGGACTGAAAGTGTTGCGCCTGTGCCACCAGTACCTCCGGTTCTATATCCAACACAGGGAGCTATCGTTACTGAAGCAATTATAACTGTTGCCATGGCTGGCGACATTGGAGAGGGGAGCTCGATGTCATTTAATACTCAAATGATTGAGGAGCTTCTTGGTCATTCTCTTGAACCTTTTCCTGATCCTTCATTCGTAATGAGCGGAGTTGCTCCAGCTTTTAGTTCTTTCATATCGACCACCAGTGTATCCAGCGTAGTTCGGTTGTCTCGAGAAGAAGAGATTTTTGCTGAGATAAGCGATGAGATGGCCGCGGTGACAACGGACGGTGGTTCTAGAAGCGGCACTGCCCCATCAAGCTTATCTTCTCTAATGGTAATTTCTCCTAGCAGCACGGTGACCATCTCAAGTGTTGCTGCCCAGACACCTGTCACAGCTCCTATGCCTTCAGTTCGCCCTTCCAAAAGAATCTCTGTCCCTTCCAGCTCCGAGGAAGATGTCGATATCATGCCGGATTCGGAGGATAAACCGAAGAAGGGCATGAAATCTCGAAGGAAATATGGTAGTGGGTCCAGTGGCTCGACTCCAAAGAAGAAGCCTCGGAAGAAGAAGGATTGAGCTTCTTGACTTGTAATGCAGTAGCAATTCTTTTACTTCTTCTTTCTTTCTTTTAGAGCCGTGTATAAGTGTGAATTCGGCCTCCACTTAATCGAATTTTTTTGGTTTTCCATGTAATCAAACTCCTTTTTGTTAGTTGATGGAATGGGAAATTGTTCTTTTCTTTTGCTTAAGTATTGCATTGACGGGCTCATGATCACATATGTCATAAGTCTTGAACACGCGTCTGCACTCCGGGGACTTAGAACTATTGGCTGCACTTTAGTTCGCGCTCTGGGAACTAAGAGTTGATAATTATACTCTGATTCATGCTCTGGGAATCTTGATTTAATGTTTATACTCCGATTCGCACTCTGGGAATTTGTAGTTAGTGGTTGCACTCCGGTTTGCACTTTGGGAACCAAGAGTTGATGTTTATACTTCCAATTCGCACTCTGGGAATTTGGAGTCCGTTCACGCTCTGGGAACGATCTATTTGATGTTTATACTCCAATTCGCACTCTGGGAATTTGGAGTTAGTGTTTATACTCCGGTTTGCACTCTGGGAACCAGGAGTTGGTGTTTATACTCCAATTCGCACTCTGGGAATTTTGAGTCCGTTCGCTCTCTGGGAAGGAGTTATTTGATGTTTATACTCCAATTCGTACTCTGGGAATTCAGAGTCCGTTCGCGCTCTGGGAACGAGTTATTTGATGATTATACTCCAATTCGCACTCTGGGAATTTGGAGTCCGTTCGCGCTCTGGGAACGATTTATTTGATGTTTATACTCCAATTCGCACTCTGGGAATTTGGAGTCCGTTCGCGCTCTAGGAACGATTTATTTGATGTTTGTACTCCAATTCGCACTCTGGGAATTTGAAGTTAGTGTTTATACTCCGGTTCGCAATCTGGGAACCAAGAGTTGATGTTTACACTCCAATTCATACTCTAGGAATTTGGAGTTAGAGGAAGGATTGTCGTGTATCAATCCTTGTAAATGCTGATGTAGTGTTCTGCCCCCGAGCTTGGGTTTCACTTAGTGAGTGACCGGTCGTATCACAGTCACTCCCTATTTGAATAAATCCCACCGCATGATGGAACTTAGCTCTCTGTGCATCGTGATATTGTACGTCACATTCAATGAATCACAGCTCTGGCTCGAAGAGATGGCATTTTATTGCTGAAATGAAAGAAGCATGGCAAAATTAGTTGCCTTATTACAAATTCAAACTTCGAAATGCAAAAATAAAATGCAAAGGAAGAAATTGACTAAAATAGATAAATAAAGCCGGTCCTGTGTAGCAGCGACGGAGACTTTCGCTATTTCTGGCTCTCGGCAAAGTAAGACCGTCAACTGTCGACAAATTGAACGTGCCATCTCCGAGCTTTTGTGAAATCACATACGGCCCTTCCCAATTTGGTTTCATGTGCGAAGGGACCGGATAAATTCTCTTGAGTACGAGATCGCCAAGTTCAAAGGTTCGCGGTCGGACCTTGGCATTGTATATTCGGGCGACTCGACCCCGATATGCGGCTGCCCTCAAATCAGCCTCTTCACGCTTCTCATCGAGTAGATCCAAAGATTCAGCAAGTAGTGTGGCATTCGTTTTCGGATCATAATATGTCACACGATGAGAGTGAACTTCCATTTCGACTGGAATAACGGCTTCAGAGCCATAAGATAGAGAAAATGGAGTGTGTCCGGTTGTAGTTTTGTGAGTCGTCCGGTAAGCCCATAAAGCCATAGGAAGTTCATAAACCACTTGCCCCCGGCCTTTTCCAGTCATTTCTTCAAAATAGATTTGATAACCTTATTAACAGCTTCAACTTGACCATTCGCTTGAGAGTGTGCTACTGCAGAGAATTTTTTATGGATGTGGAATCGTTGACAAAAATTCTTAAATTCAATACTGTCGAATTGGGCTCCATTATCCGTGATAATAATATGCAGGAGACCAAACCGGCAGACAATGTTGCGTACCACGAAGTTGATTACTTTCTTTGTCGTAATTGTTGCAAGAGGTTCAGCTTCAGCCCATTTGGTGAAGTAATCAACTGCGACGATGGCGTACTTCGCGCCGCCTTTAGCTAAAGGCAATGCACCAATTATATCAACCCCCCATATTTCAAATGGCTGAGGACTGACCATTTAGGTTATCTCAATAGGTGGGGCTCTAGGGATCCGAGCGTGTTTTTGGCATTTATCACATTTTTTAGCATAGTCCACAGCATCGCGATTAACAGTAGGCCAATAATATCCATATCGGAGTATTTTCTTGCAAGTGCTTGCCCCCCAGTGTGATCGCCACATTCTCCTTCGTGCATATCGTGTAACGCTCGTTTGACTTCGTCGTGCGCGATACACCGGAGAAGAGGAATAGAATACCCCCTTCGATACATGACTCCATTCTGAATGACAAATCATGAAGCTTTTCGTAGAACTTGTCCTTTCTCGCTTCGACGCTCAGGTAATATACCATGCTCAATGTAATCTCGATAGGGGGTCATCCACGACTCCCTACTGGAAGTAGCTTCAAATGTGAAATCATTCTCCATTCAATCAATGCTCGGAGAGGATAGAGTTTCAACAGGGACGAGTCCCAACTGTTGAGCTTCGCCCGTACTTGCCAACTTTGCCAACAAATCGGCTTTCTGATTGTGCTCTCGGGGTATGTAGAAAATGGTATAATAATCAAACTGATCAAGCATCTCTCAGATTCGGGTTATATAAGCAGCTAGTCTTCGATCTTTGGCGTGATATTCACCCCGAACCTGGCATACTCCCAACTGGGAATCACAGTAAATTTCCACAGCGATAATTCTTAGGTCATGGGCTAACTTCAACCCTGTAAGCAAAGCCTCATATTCAGCTTCATTGTTGGTTGCACGAAAATCGAACTTTAAAGCGTAGCATATGGATCGGCCCTCGGGGGTTTCAAGCACTACCCCTGCGCCCGAGCACCGATCATTGGATGCACCATCAGTGTACAACTTCCATATATATTCGGGAGATTTGCTAGTCTCGGGTAAGTCTTCAGGAACAGTGAATTTGGCAATGAAATCTGCTAGGACTTGACCGTGTATGGCCCTTCTCGGAGTATATGTGATGTCGAATTGACTCAGTTCAATGTTCCATTTTAGTAACCTGCCAGACGTCTCAGGCCGTGTGAGGACCCATCGTAACGGCTGATCGGTGTACACAGTGATGGGATGAGCCTGAAAATACGGACGGAGCTTCCTCGAGGTGATGACTGGGCAATATGCCAACTTTTCTAGCCTTGGATAATTTCTCTCGGCTCTGGTTAATCGTTTACTAACATAGTAGACCGGTTTCTGCACTCGGTCTTCCTCCCGAACTAACGTAGCACTGATTGCATTTTCAGATACCACCAGGTAGAGATATAACTGTTCATGGTCAACAGGTTTTGAAAGAATCGGCGGTGTGGAAAGATGTTGAACTAGTGATTGAAATGCGCCCTTGCATTTCGTAGTCCATTCGAAGTTTTATTTCCCTTTTCGGATCAGATCGAAGAAGGGTATGCATTTGTCAGTTGATTTCGAGATGAACCTGCTCAGTGCTGCAACCTTCCCATTAAGACTCTGAACCTGCTTTATGGTCCTTGGAGTTTGAAGATTCCTGATAGCCCAGATCTTTTCAGGGTTGCCTCTATCCCTCGGGCGCTGACGATGAACCCAAGGAATTTTCCGGATGCGACTCCAAAATGGCATTTTAGCGGATTAAGCGTCATCCCGTATCCCCAGAGGATATTGAACATTGACTCTAAGTCTTTGACGTGATTAGTGGAGTACCGCGATTTCACCAACATGTCATCTACATAAACTTCCATAGTCTTTCCGATCTGGTCGGCAAACATCCGGTTGACTAAGCATTGGTAAGTTGCTCCGACATTCTTTAATCCAAAAGGCATGACCTTGTAGCAGTATAGTCCCAGATCAGTTACAAAGCTCATATGCTCTTGGTTAGGCACATACATGGGTATCTGATTATAACCAGAGTAAGCATCCATGAAAGATAGTGATTCGTGTCCGACCGTTGAATCCACAAGTTGATCAATTCGAGGAAGTGGAAAGTTGTCTTTCGTACAAGCCTTATTTAAGTCAGAGTAATCAATGCACGTTCTCCATTTCCCATTTGGTTTTCGGATAAGTACAAGGTTGGATACCCACTCCGCGTACAGAGGATCCCGGATAAACCCATTCGCCTTTAGCTTATCAACTTCTTCTTTGAGGGCGGCAGATCTCTCTTGATCCATACCGCGTCTCTTTTGTTTGACCGGGATATACCATGGGTCAATATTCAAGGTGTGGTTCGCGATGTCCGATAAGATTCCACACATATCAGAGTGCGTCCAAGCGAATACATCTAGATTTGCTTAGAGAAATTCGACCAATTCCTGTTGTGCTTGTGGGTTTAGCTGAGACCCAATTTTTAACATTTTTGAATCATCATCATCACCGATTGGAACATCAATCGTCAGCTCGGCTGGGGAAGCTTGATTTTCTTTAGATTCATCATTATCTCCATTGTCTCTGGGGTCAAGATCCCTCTGGAATTGGTCGCGGTGCCCGGGCCAAGGCCTAGGCACTAATTGTCAATCGTCGGCGAAACGACGCAGAGAGATTCCTCCATGCCCTTTCCATTTTCCTTTCACTGCGCTTCTCGCAGCTCAGCAACATAGCTGGCTCTCCCAGTAGCCTGATCTCCCTAAATGACTCCAATCCCACGATCAGTGGGGAATTTCAAAGTTAAACACCATGGGGCAATCGCTGCCCTGAATTCGGCAGGGCCGTTCGGCCCAAAAAGGCATTATACGGAGCATGGTTATCTAAAACAACAAACTGTAATATTCGAACTCTTCGGTGTTCTCCGACTCCTAACTCCACTGGCAACTCTACCACTCCAGTGGGTATATTAGCACTTCCGTCGAAGCCATGGATTCTAGATTGACAAGGCTTTAAATCTTTGGCTTCCATCTTCATTTGATCATATGCTCTCTTAAACAAAATGTTTACCGAACTCCCACTGTCCACCAGGATCCTCTTCATCCAAGCAGGACCAACCTGGGCACATATGACTAGTGGGTCTATAGTTGGGGCTTCGACCCTATCAGCATCTCGGTTTCTAAATACGATGTCATCTGCCATCGTTCTCTGTTGTTTGGCCGGGGCCCCTTCATCAAGCGTACTGCAACTCTCGAAATCCACATGCCTGATCGAATTGGCATATGATTCCATTTCCCTCCAGCTTCGGTCCGTTGGATGGGGACCACCACTAACTGTATTAATAACCAATCTCCCGCCTGTACGAGCGGGCTCCTCCTGTCTCTCTTGGTTTTGCGCACGGATTTGGTTTGATGGGCCCACACCACCAGCCTGTGGCGCCCGCACGAATTGATCTAACTTCCTCTCCCTGATCAATTTTTCAATGAGGTCTTGAAAATGTCTACACTCATTGGTATTATGTCCGTAACTCTCATGGAATCTACAGAACTTTCCTGTTTTAATCTGTCTCTCCGACGATGGCTTCGGAGCAGGCTTTTTATACTGCATCGCATTACAAGTCTGTAGATACACGTTCTCCAGTGACGTGTTCAGTGGTGTATAGCTTTCAAACATTGGTGCCCTACGCCGTGGGCCACGATTCTGATCTTGCTTCTTATTTCTATTATCACCGTTCCTCGGCTGGATTTGCTTGTTTTGAATATTTAGTTGGACTTTTCTAGAGCTCTCCCCTGACTGTTTAACTGCCACATTGCTTTGAATCCCTTCATTGCTGGGTCTTGCATCGTCCTGTTTCCTAGATTGTTTCGCATCCTCACGCCTTAAGAATTGAGCGGCTTTGGAGTAGAGACGATCCAACGATGCGGGAGGCTTCCCAGCTAGCTAATTTCCAAATTCGAAATCGGGGTCAATCCCCTTAGTCAAGGCTATCAAGATTGAATTATCATTGGGGTTAGTGATCTCCGCACAAGCGGCATTGAACCTTTCCAAATATCGCTTGAGTGTCTCTCCAGGAGCTTGAGTGACACTAGATAAAGTATCAACGTCTTTAGGCCTGGCAATGTGCATACGAAACTGTTCAACAAATTTAGTACCCAACTGATCAAATGAAGAGATAGATCGTGGTGGTAATCATGTAAACCACATCGTCGCAATTCCCCCTAAAGAAATGGGAAAACTACGGCACTTTACTGCATCATCAGCTCTTGCAGCAGTCGTCGACCATTCGTATTTTAGAATATGTTGATTAGGGTCGGAACTTCCTTCATACATAGGCAGAGTCGGCATCCTGAATCGCCGAGGAGGTTTAGCATATAATATGTCATCAGTGAAAGGAGTATGACTTCGAGAGATTCCCCAATCGTCATTTGTTAAGCCCTGACTCTCGTGAATCATTTGGCGTACCATGGTTGAGAGGTCTGGTGTTGCTATATTCTGAGCGTGGTAAGCCAAAGTGTGGTCGGGTTCCACAGTGCGAGGTAGGATCGGGCGCTGTCGACGATCTGTATCTCGCCTCCTGTGCTCGATGTCTTCTGGGACATATGGTTCTGGAGCTTGTTCCTGCTGGCGGTAGTTCTAATTGGAGTGATTTCGGGTATCAACTCCTATGTCAACTGCAGTGGCGGTGGCATGGTTATCCGTGGTATACTGTGGAACAGTGCCTCCTCGGGAGGAGGGTCCTGTATGGAAACTGGCAGAAGGGCCAAGTCTTATCTGCCCAACAGTTAATGACTGTTGGTGACCATCAGCATGTGCATAACTTCCGTCTAGCCCGAGACGGGTAGATTTTCCGTTGTAATCAGACGAAGCAGAACTTTCATTAGAAGAATGAGGGGTGTGATCCCTCTGGATCTTCTACGCCTTTGGCGGTTTAGTTGATTAGTCAACTCAGCATCGGCGTGCAACTGTTCAGTCAGCTATTGCAGACTTTGGGTTAGTTCCTGGAGTAATGTCTGGAACTCTTGTCGAGTGACCGGGCCGTGTGAATCTGAAGGTCCAGCCATGTCTTGGTTGGCTGATGGCAACTGCACGGGATTCTGTCTGTCCCGGCCTTCTTGATCGCCAACGTTGGAAGTGGTTCTTGTGCTAACCATCTTAAGGTGTAGAATCCTTTCCTAGACTTTGGCAAATCTGAATAGAAGGGAAGGAACTTGGATTTGATGATCTGGATCTCTCTCTTAGATTTATTCAATCCGGTATCGATGACAGATCCAAAGAGCAGGAGAAAATATGGGTTTTCTCAGTGAAAGCACCAAAGTGTTTGCACCAAAATTGGGCACAACACTCTTCGGAAGTTTATGAAGAGATAATAAATGAAGAAATCAAATTGAAAATGAGGATTATCTTACAAAAACTCCAAGTCACAAAAAAGTAAATTGCATGGAAGACGGTAATTTAGAGTGGTTCGGCGTATCGCCTACGTCCACTATGAAGTTTTGTCACTTTATTGCTCGATATTCGGGGAATGCAACTTTTTATGTCAAAATACAGCAGATAGTAAGTCAAAATTTGAAATCAATGGAAGTGATGATGATATGGAGTGACTATGGCAGCGTCCGGGCGTACTTTTTCTCTAAAAAATTTCCGATCCCCTTTCTGAACGACTAGGGGCTCTATTTATAGGCGTAGGAGGCTGATATTTCGCTGAAAATCCGGGAGACCACTTCTGGCACGTGAGGGGGCCCACATGCCCGGCCTCAGGAAATTTGGGCCCACTTTGGGATCGATTCGAACTCCATTCGAATCGATCAAAAAATCAACCAATCAAGATGAAATTTGGTGTGGACATTCTTCAACATGTATGCAAGCTCCTGTGAAAATTTCATAGCATTTGGACTTATGGATCTCGAGATATGATCGATTTGAAATGATGATCTTTGTCGGGTTGCTTCGCTCGAATCAATTCATTCGAATCGATTGCTTCGCTTCAATGGTATCGCGTGCCTTCGTGATGACGTAGAGCATAACTTGCGTATCGTTCCGCCTTTTTCTCCTCTTTGATCAAGTCGTCCCGGAGACTTCGCCGCCTTGACTCGATGGCTTCGAAAGGCTTCAACCACCCCTGGATTCAAAGAAGCTCTCGTTTTTACCGATCCTGTCTCGTTTCAGTGGACCAATATGAGATGACTATACTGGATGGATTCGAAGAGAAGTGTTTTCATTGATTCGAATGACCGTGAGTTTGATGGATTCGAGCCAGATGGAGGCGAGGCTATCTTCCTTTCGACCGTTTTAAGTGTTATGGATTCGAAGGCTGATGTTACTGATGGACTCGAACATCACCCTTTTGATGGATACGAAGGAGGAAGCTCCGATGGGTACGAAGTAGTACATCCAGACCGATTCGAACGAATGCTTGCTGATGGTTGCGAACTAGATGGAGTCGAACCGATGGATACGAACAGAATCTCTGCCTATGGATTCAAACTAGGGTGTAACCTGTGGATTCGAACAAGGGCTATCTCCTTCATCTTGAATCGATCATAGCTTGAGCATACGAACTCGGATTGGCTTGAAACTTGGAACATCGGCTTTCTTAGCTTTGCTTGTCACGTCATATCAATTGTAGCTCGATTCGGACTCGAACAAAATTCATCGTATCCATGACGAGTCAAACTTGGTTCTTGATCAATTCTTGGTATTCTGGCCTTGCCAAAAGGCGGGATAACATTCATTACCCCTAAATTGAAGGGGTTTAGCTACTCATTTGTGTTATCATTTCAACACTTGTGATTTCAACAAGGAAAAGCAAGTAATGAAAGCTAAATAGAATAATAAGGAACTAAACTATTTGAAATGAAAGAGCACGTAAATAAAAATGAATAAGAAAATAAAATAAGAACAAGAAAGAAGTAAAAAACAAGAGGCTTAGGAAGCCATTTTATTTCTTTGAGGCTACAACTTGCATGCTATATCCTAAGTAATTAGAAGATCCATTACATGAACATAAGAGGGCTATTTATACATACACAAAACCCTAATCCATATTTTAGAAGGCTTCCCAAAATACCCTTAGGAAGTGTGGTCACCAAATTATCATTAGTCTCTTTAATCCATCATCAAGTATGCATGAAACTTTAGCCTCCACTTACTTGCGCATTAGCTCCTATTGTAGATTAAGGTAAGTGGTAGGTAGGGTCCTCCATGATGCATGAGTTTGAATTATTCCATCTTCATTCCTTTGTTTCCATCCTTGTGCATGCATATTGCCATGAGAATATCTTCATGTTTCCATCCAAAATTCCTATAATTAAAAAGAAAATGTGCAAACAAATATTCTCAAAATTAATTCTTGCAAAAAATTACTATTTACCCCCATATTGATGTATGAATGATGACTTGAAAGTATTATTGAAATTTGGTTTCAAACATGTAAAAATACCCAAATATGACATTTACTTAAATAAAAATATATATGGCTGCAATGGATCATTAAATTTAGGTTTACTTATCCAAGTTATATCATGGGTATTGCCTAACATCATATACGTAAGGGATTTACATATAATATACAATCAAACATAGGTAGATGTCCAAGTTACAAATATAGATACATCCATTATCAGTGAAAAACATACATGTAGTATTCTATATACTTAAGTTACCATGACCCGCTTATTGAAATTAACGTCCTTGTGTTTATCATGTTACCAATATGCAAAATTTGTGCTAAGAAAAGTCAACTTACTTTCCATAAAATGCGTCAACGTCTTATAACCACTACTTTAATTCATTTGGCTACTTAATGGTCCAGATAAGAGATCCTTTGGTTTGAAATCAATTAATATTAAGACGAAAATTGTTTTAACATATAATCAATTAAGTTTAATAATAGCTTTGAAAAGATTAAAGTTCAAGAGTAAGTCATAGTTAAACTTTAATTAACTTAATGAAATTGGTTAAATCCTAATTAACTTCCTAATGTATCTTATTTAAGGTTTAAACAATTAGTTATTAGTTAAATCCTGATTAAAAATTAATGAAATAAACACTTAATTAAATAATAGCTAATTAACCTGCTTAACTTAATTAAATAATAATTAACCATTAATTACTTCTTAACATCATAAATCACTACTTAAAAAATTTATTAATCACTAATTAATCATTAACCTTTCTCAAGTGTTACTTAAACCTTAATCACTTACTTAATTACTAATTAAGTACTAGTTGCTTTTAATTAATTTATTAAATAAATTATTAAATCATCTAAATTTAACTCTTTCTACGTTACTAATCATGTTTGGAAAAATTTTGCAAAACTTTCCAAAAGTAAACATTTTAAAATGAAAATCGACAATTTCCTCAAACTGCGTCCATAGTGACTATCGCAATGAGCGTAGTTCGCTTAAACTTACTTTAAGCGAAATACTTTTCTTATTCCTTGCTGTTATAAGTTCGAAACCTAATTTTTAAAGTTTTTGAAACTTAAAAACAATGATAAAAACTTTGAAACCATTTCCAAAATTTAGAACTAGAAAACTTAGTTTTTATTCCAAATCCGACCTCACATCCGTCGCAGCATGCAAAAGTGTAACTTTGTAATTCTTACACAATATACAACTAGTTTTAATCACAACCATCCCATTAACGTACCATACACCAACATCACATTCTTACAATCAAACATACTTTAAACATATGAACATGATGCTTAACATCCAAACACAATATTTAACATCCAAACTATGCTAACCACAAATCGCAAACGTATATCATTATCAAAGCATGATATTTTAACAACATGAACTACTGATTTCCACAACATATAATCTATGGAAATAAGTTTACTTCTTTCTAAAAATGAGATAGTTTTAGTCTTCGAAAATCTTTGAAACCTAAAATGCCTTAGATGCACAAAAATCAACCCAAAAATATGACATCTTCCATATGATTTTTGGACATATTACTCTTGGATTTTGAAAATTTGATCAAAAGAAAAAAAATTTAAAAATTATTTTCTCTATAAATTAAAAAACGAATCACTCAAATTCGATTTTTTTAAGAAAGATATGGTCAAAAGAAGTAGAGCTATTTTCAGACCTGAATTTCTGAGTTTAAAGTACACTGCAAAGAAATGGGATTTTGAACAAACCTAAGCCTGAAAATAGAAAAGGTAGCAAAAATAAAGTTGTAGCTACTGAAATTTTTTAATATTTTTTAAAAAATAAAATCTTGATTTAGTGTAAAATATAAGAAGTTATGGCTGAATAAAATGGAGGAAAAATGGAGAAGAAAGAGTTTTAAAACAAGTTTGCATCTTTAAAACAATTTTAATCTTCTGATTTAAAAAAAAAACTTAAGACTAACTTAGGAAGCCATAAAACATGAAATCTAGCTTAGAAAAAATAATGGTGAAGCTGTAAATAAGATTTTGTGTATGGGTTTGGGTATTTATAGACAAGAAAATCGATAAATGTCTAAACTACCCATTGCCTAAATTAATATAACATGTTATGATATTTTAGGTCGCATCACCATCCTCCATCCCACTCTAGTCACGCCCCCCCTCTAGTCACATCCCTTAGGCTCATGGTCAGACTATGATGATGGTACCAAAGAAATGACAAGAGATAGGTATGTAGTTTATATATGTATAAGTGTATATGCATATATATATATGTTATTGTTTTTAAATCCATGACTTGTCACATCACTTCCTAAACATAATTAACATAAGATAATATATTATTGGGTGTATTATTATATGGTTAATTATCTACTATAAATGTGTTTGTATAGTGCAAAAAGAGAACAACATTATCGACAACTTTCTGGTGTAGAAAAGTTGAAATTTCATAAAACGTTCTTCGGTCACATTTTCTATTTTCCTACGAACTATCTATTTTGGTAAACAAATTTTAAAAATTATTTTACCATCATTATTAAATAACTAAAATAGGTTTATTTATTAATAAAAAACTATTTATTTATTATTTAAAGTTAACTTGAATTTTTGAAGAAATATATGAAGCCGATGATATCAACGGTCGATGTCATAATTTTTTTTCTTTTCAAAAGATAAAATAAACCCTTTTTATTTCATAATATTATTTTAATACATATGTTAGTGTATGAATCAAGCTATGCACGATCAATTTATTTAAAAGTAGTTTTATTGATAAAACGATTTCCGGTTGTTTTATCGATAATTTACCTAGGACGATGTTTACAAATTATCAATATTTGTCCTCGGTTATTTGTCCGCAATTATTTTTCCTAAACGAAATAACTATTACTATTTACCACTTAAAACATAATTGTTTCTAACTTTTATACCTATATGTAAATATTTTTAAAATAAATATAATTTATCCAAGCGATAAATTTGCGGGTCATTATATTCTTCCCCCCTTAAAAGAATTTCGTCCCGGTAATTATAGCACAATCATATTCCCGGAAATACTTAAAACTGTGTATCAATCCATATGATGTACATACATCATTCCTATGTAAAAGTCTGGTTCGATCACTCACTTGAACACATAACTTTCCTTCTGAACTAGTATCACTCACTCGACTCCCTAGTGCAGACTTTGACCAGGCTTCTTAATTATAAACTTCTTTTCTCCTTGCATAGGCATAAACTACGATTGACAACCTTTGGTTCCACAAAATAACCCTCATCAACACTCGTTGTTAAAATCGGTTGATAAATCCCTATTCGAAATGGTGTGAAACACCTCGAGGCACTTGAATCTTGGATCGAGAACTATGTGAAAAGTAGAAATGATTTACGTTCAACCAACGTGTTAATCCCATTGGTTCCTACTTTCCAAGATCATAATTACCCTTTATAAAGAATCACCATTTTACTTAAGAATATTACTTAAGTTTATTGACATGATATAACTCAAATTAATTTTAGTATGATACTCCTCTATATCCAAAAGAGTATATTCAATTACAAATCTTAAATTGGTTTAACTTAACCTAGGATTTTCAATAAATTTAAAACTTTATTTAGTAACCCACTCTTAATCAAGACATCTTTTTATTTTGAAAACTATATTCTTTTAAGGGATTCGAGAACACAATACCTAGGTTTTATTTCAAAGAACCTTTTGAAAGCACACATATAGCCCGAGTAACTCCAAAATGATGCCACGGAACTGGATACTACCAAATAGTATTATATATCGCTTTTACCAAGTAGGGAATACTCAAGAGAAGTGTTTACCATTTGAACACATCTCTTTCCCATTTTTAGTCATTTCCAAGAAACTCGAACTAGTTAATCATAAAACTATTTCTTTGTTAATAAATTCCCTTTTGAAACAGTACTATTTATAGATAAATAGTTCTTTAATAAAATCATCCACTTGCTTTAAAATTTATTCAGATTCGAACTCGTTTCGATTATAAAGTGAAAAGAGGATAATTTACTAAGTGCATTATCATATCTGCCTAAGAAAACATTCGATTATCAAGATTATTCCAATTATCACAAAACAGGTAGAAACTCCTCCTCGAATTGTCTAAAGAAAACTTTACTTTCAAATCCATTTTGAAATATTTATATCTTAAAATCTCTAAGTACAATTACTACAACTGTCCAAAATCATTTAAATCCTTTTCAAAGCCACTGGGAGTTAACCCTACATCTCATCGATAACTATATACTTTTGAAAACCATTCCTTTATATGTAAAATATATCCTAGGTAAAATTATTTCATTTATCGTTTTAAAACAAAATTATGTCAACTGGACTTGTTCAAGTGTTTAAGAAATCCCTATCGATAATGTTGGCCAAATGCATCGACCAGAATTCTTAAGCCACTCAACAGATCAAACAACACAATATAAAACATTTTTACTCATTAACAAATATGCACTCATATTATAATACACTTAGGCTCATTCTAGGGTCTCACTTACTCTATTCTCACCGGGTTTACCCCGCTAGGACTAAAGTTCTTGCTTAACCTTTAGCTCTCATACCAAATGTAACAAACCAGATTTTCAACCCTAAAAATCGACACTAATACGTCCATTGTATTACATGTCGAACATTCAAGTGATAGAAATACCGATCTATTAGGGTGAAAGAAGAAGGATAGAGAAAACTAAACAACATAGAATCTCACAACACAGTGAATAATATATAATGCAACCATGATCTTTATAGAAAGGAAACATCTTTATTCATATACACAACATCAGGGTACATTAGACTTATCCTAAATTTTTAGACAGTTATAGAATCATGTCCTGACATTGACAAACATACAGACTCTATAATACAACGGAAGTAAAAACACATGAATATGTCTTTCCCATCCAGCTCTAAAAATCTTGCCAAACCTGGAGAAAACATGCTCGATCTGACCCGAACATTACATGAAATAACGCCCGCGTCAGTCTGGTAAACCAGCATGAGTAAAACTCGATAACAAGTAACAACCAAACTGATTTCTACCTTTGAAAACTTTTCAAACAAAGGGTATCTCGTAAGACCACATTGCACATAAAATCGAATGGTTTTTTACCCTACGATAACCAAAACATTTTATATCAAAATCCAGTGATATTATCTTAGAGTCTAGGATTAAAATAAATAGAAAAAATAGGTGAAATGCTTGCATATCACATTCCAACATACAAGGCCCTACAATAAAAAATGTGATAACCCAGATTTATGGACATCTGTAATTGATAAAATAATTTGGTTAATTAATAAAAATACTGAATTATAGATTGAACAAATGAATCTGATCAAATAAAAATTTATATTTGTAATTGTGTTATATATTTACAGATTTTAAATAAAAATTTTATATACAAATTAAATTGGTGTTTATTTATATATTCGTATATATCAAATTGATTTTACAAATTGGATCTGAAATTAAACTTGAATTTGATATTTAAATTTAAATCCAAAAGATATATATATATATATCTTAAATTATGCTCTAGTTTAAAAATGTATTTTTATTTGATTTTATTTAAAATATAAAATGTTTATATCATTTTCTTTTTAAAGGAATTTATTTATCTAAATTAAGATATGTATTTATAAATTAGGAAATCAATTCTAAAAGCTTTTAAAACATTTAAAAATCTAATTATGCATGGAAGTACATGTGTTAACTTATCATTATTCTTAAGAGCATGTGTTAGCAAACTAAATAAGGTAAATGACAAGTGTCATTTATTTAAATTATTTCTTAAAAAAATGAGATTATATGATATCTTTTTCTCCTCTCTATCATTTTCTTCCACCCTCACCTTTCAAAAACAAATAGCTTGTAAACAAAATCAAAGCTAGAAATTAAATCAAACAATTACAATTTCAACTATTTCATGATTAAAACAAAAGCTAAGATTTCAACCGAGCTTAGACAAGAAGGCAAGCTGTAGATCTTATTCAATGGAGCTCAAAACTGAAATCAGAAGGTTATCAGATCAAAGATCAAACCTATTTTCTAGATTTTCATTTTCTAATTTCAAAACTTCAGGCTTCTCTATTTTTATAAACAACATGTGAGTAACCTTATCTTTAAGCCCAATCTACCTATTTGTGAGAATGCATGAAGTAATCCTTGAAAATATGTTGAGAAGTTTGTTTGCCTGTTTGTTTAGGATGAAAACACACACACACACACACATATTTATGTATAATAATATTGCATGCATGTCTGTTAACAACCTGTTTCAACTCTGTTTATCAATATGTTGTGAGTAAATAATTCTTAATTAAAGTTTTAAAATCTGTTTAAAACCATGTCGAATGCAGTAAAACTTTAGATAAATTGTAAAAGTGTTTGTTGATTGTTGTATATGATTTCATATGTATATATTATAAAGATTTTTGGAGTGCATGTCAGTGTTTTCTCTGTTCTTCACTTCCAGATTTCAGATAGGGTACAAAATTAAATGCTCTTCATCTGATATTTGTTAGACTTCAATGTATAAACAAGAATTGGTTATTATAACAAGATTTCAATTTTAAAAATAGTTCCAAGCTAAATCTGAAAATATTTTGATTAATAAGAAGAAAGAACAGTAAAGATTCAAACCATATCAAAACATCGATCTTAATAATTTGGTGATTCAAGTATACGATGTAAATTGTTATCAAAAATAATGATTTTTAAAATTAAAATCATGAATTTTAGACTTAAGAATCAAGAGAAAGGGCATGTTGAATGGGAAGCAATTTTTCGATATTCTCTGATGATCGACGCAACTCGGGGTTTCGAAACTATGGTTGAATAGAGCCTGGGTGTTGGCGATTGCAAGAAAATTGATCGCTAAAATTTTAAGTTACTAAGGCGTCGGCAAGGGATGAATTTAGGGTTTTGTTCGAGTTTTTGGGTCGAGGTTGTTCTTGGCAATGGCGGCGACGTGATGGAATAGGGTGATTGCGCACCTGAGGGGAAAGACTGAGGAAGGTATGGCGAAGATTTCGATGAGATCTGGTGGGCGCTGGCCGTCAAAGGAGGCGCGACGAGGCGGGTTTTTAGATTTGGGTTGATGCCAATTTTCGGTTCAGGATCGAATTTTGGTAAGGAGGGTTTTCAGTTGGGTTTCAAGAAGATCGGAAGGTTAGGAGGATCGAGAGAAAGTTGTCGGTGCGATCGGCGTGAGGAACGTGTTGATAAGCGAAGATTTTGATCAATGACAATGTGCTTCAACAAACAAAAGAAGAGATATGTGCAAAGCTAAAGGAAGATCGATGAAGACCAAACAAACATAAGTATGATTTTTTATATAGGTCTTAGTCTAGATTTATTGTTAAAATCTTATCCTCAAAAGGTTTGCACGAACACTGGAACACATTTTATGAACTTTATTTTCATTTAAACTTTCACTGTGCATATTTTAGTAGTTCAGTCGACTGAACAGGAATGGCCAGTTGACTGAAACTGGTACAAAAATATATATATGCACAGTTTCAGTCGACAGAACTTCCTGCACAGTCGACTGAATTTGTTCTTGAAAATTTTACTTCATATTTTCAGTTGACTGAATTCCCTGCTCAGTCGACTGAATTTGAACCTGTGGATTTTCTCTGAAAAGACACCTTCTTCCTCCCAAGAGCTGCAACCATTCTCTAGTGGAAATGGAAGCATCTCTTGTTTGCAACCTTTGACAACAAATGAACCTCTTCTACAAGTATATACACATAATTCTAACATCATTCAATTTACCGAATTTTCTTGCTTTAATCTTACTATTTTCTTGATCATATTCTCTAGATATTCTCAAAGCAATCACCAATCTATTGCTTGAATCACTGTTTTGTTTATAACAATCTTTTGATTCATAGCAATTCACAATTCCTAAATCTTCACAAACACATTGCATACTCTCGAGGATAAGATTAAAGGAATATTGTACTACATTAGACTCATTAGTGTTAATAAGAACACAACAAGTCGAATATTGGTTTTTAGTAATTGAGTTGAAGTCCTCTTCGGTAGTTGAGGCAAGAAATCCCGTTCGGTTGTTCGGGTAAGTTGTAAACCTATTCCCCCGGGTTAAGTGAGGGTGTTAGTTAGTGAAATTCCTAAGTGAAGCTTAGGGACTGAACGTAGGGCTAGAGGTCCGAACCAGTATAAAATCCTAGTGTCTCCTTGTATTTACTTACTTTATCTACCTTGACTATTCCGTTATTCCATATTACGATCCTACCGCATAGCCCTCTCTTTTAATAGGTATCAGTGCAAGGCCGTCCTATAACCATAACACCGTTATCAGACATATTGATAATATGGAAAATAACGCAAGTACAAGCACAACATCTGCCTATAGTTCTACATTTGCGGAAGGACAATCTACCCAAAGACCCCCCTATTAAATGGACTAAACTACAACTATTGGGCTACAAGGATGAGGATTTATATGCAAGCAACAAGTTTCGAAACATGGAATGCTACTCAAGCAGAGTTTTTCGTACCCACGACTGATTATCCTACATGGATACAAACTCAGAAGAATGAAGCTAGTGCAAATGCCAAAGCTATGAATATGCTATTTTGCGCCCTGGATAGAAATGAATTCAACCGTGTTAGCATATGTACTACTACATATCAGATATGGGAAACACTTAAAGTCATACATGAAGGCACAAACAAAGTTAAACAAACAAAGATATCCATGCTGAAGAACTGATTCCAAAACTTTAGAATGCAACAAAATGAATCCATCAATGACATGTACTCGAGATTTCAAGACATTCATCATGCCTTAATAGGACTAGGAGAAAAATACATGGATTTTTACATTATGTCTAAAGTTCTAAATTCACTCACTGATGAATGGGAGAGAAAAGTACTAGCAATCGAGGAAGCAAATGATCTATCTACAATGAAACCAGAAGAATTGATTGGAAATCTTATGTCGTATGAAGTAAATATGCAAGCTAAGAAAGATCAAGCTCAAGAAAGAAAGAATGTTGCTTTTCATGCGGAAAAGGAAGAATCAGAGTATGAAGATGAGGATCTAGCATTTATAGCCAAAAATTTCAAGAAATTCTTAAAGTATAGAAAAGGAAACAAAAACGGATTCAAAAAGAATTTCTTGAACAAACCTTCATCCTCAAATATAGAATGCTTCAATTGTCACAAGAAAGGACACATGCAAAAATATTGTCAAGAACAAATGAAGGAAAATAAGAAAAGCTTCAACAACAAAAACAAGAAGGATAAATTCAAAAAGAAGGCATTTTCTGTAACATGGGACGATTCAGATTCATCTTCATCCGAAAATGATAGTGATAGCGACAATGAACAGGCAAATGTATGCTTCATGGCTCAAGATTCTGAGGTAAGTAATTTAACTTTCGATGATTTAATTGAAGTAAACACTGAACTTTTAAGCACAATAAAAATTCTTAAAAAGAAAATTAAGGAAATTCGTGAAAATCAAAATAAAGCTGAGTTTGAGAGAGATATGTTAAATTATGAAAAGAAAATTCTTGAAGAAGAACTTGAAAAAGTCCAAGAATCTTATTCAAATTCAGAAACTCAATTATCACTTTTAAGTCAAGAAATTGAAACTCGAAAGAATAAGAATGATGTACTTTTTTCTGAAAATCACGAGTTAAAAATTAAGAATAAACATGTTGAATTAGAAAATAATAGTCTTCAAGCTAAATTAGATGACATCACTAAAAATGTTTCTACCTTTAACAAAGGAAGAGAAAATTTATCTAAGATATTAGAAAATTCTCAAACATCTTCTAACAAACAAGGTTTAGGTTATAAAAAAGAGTCAAAAATTCCTAATAAGAAAAATATAAAACTTAGCAGGAATGTTGATTCAAAACAACAAATATTGCTAAAGAAACCTATTAAAACAAAAGTAGAAAACAAGGTAGTTAAAATTTGGGTACCAAAGACTAACAATGTATTACTAAAAAATAAATATATTAAAATATTTATGGATAATGTTCATCATAATGAAAACTATATTTATAAAAAGGATACTAAACCAAATTGGGTTTGGTTTCCTAAACTCTAACTTTTTAGGACCCTATTAAAAGGTGGGTACCAATAATTTCATATTTATTTTCAAGTCCGACTCAAAAAGAAGAAATGGATATTAGACAGTGGTTGTTCAAAACACATGACCGGAGACAAAGATATGCTTACGAACATCACATACTTTGATGGTGGCTCGGTTACCTTCGGAGACAATTCAAAAGGCTATATCATTGGCAAAGGAGATGTGGACAATTACGGTACATCAAATGTACCTTTTATAACAAATGTTTCATTAGTTGAAAATTTAAAACATAATCTACTTAGCATAAGTCAACTGTGTGACAAAGGTTTTAAAATAACTTTCTCGGATAATAAATGTAGTATTTTTGATCAAAACCAAAATCTTGTTTTTGAAGGAAATAGAGATAGAAATATTTATGTTCTAAATATGAATATTAATCATAATACAAGTATGTGTTTACTAGCCAAAGATAATGATCCTTGGTTATGGCACAAAAGATTTTGTCATATAAATTTTAAAACTATTAGAAAACTTTCTAAAAATGAATTAGTAAGAGGTTTACCCAAAATAAACTTTAAAATAAATAATCTTTGTGATGATTGTCAAAAAGGAAAATTAACGAAATCATCTTTCAAATCTAAGAAAAATATTTCGAATTTACAACCATTAGAGTTACTACATATGGATTTATTTGGACCAACACAAGTTCAATCCATTAATCATAATCGATATGTATTTGTAATAGTTGATGATTTTTCAAGATATACATGGACTATTTTTGTGAAAAATAAAAGTGACACTTTTGAGCATTTTAAAACATTTGTCAAAAGAATTCAAAACACTAAAGATTTGAAAATTAAAAATATTCGAAGCAATCATGGAGGCGAATTCGAAAATGAAGCTTTTGAAACTTTTTGTAAAAAGAAAGGAATAAATCATAACTTTTCATTTCCTAGAACTCCTCACCGAAATGGAGTTGTAGAAAGAAAGAATAGAACATTACAAGAATGCGCAAGAACATTATTAAATGGATGTTCTCTACCAAAACATTTTTGGGCAGAAGCCGTTGCTACTGCATGTTATGTATTAAATAGAATATCAATTATACCATTAACTAAAAGTACTTCTTATGAACTATTTAATAACAAAAGGCCAAATATATCTTATTTTAAAATATTTGGATCAAAATGTTTCATTTTAAATACAAAAGATCAACTAGGAAAATTCGATCCAAAAGCGGACGAAGGAATTTTCGTGGGATACTCAGAACGAAGTAAAGCATATCGAGTATTTAATAAACGAACAAACATAATTGAAGAAACTTTGCATCTATCTTTTGATGAAAATATTAATAAAAATTTAAATATAAAAGATGATGAAGAATTGATAAATATAGAAGAAACAAACCTTGAAAATAGTAATAATGAACTAAGATCTCCTCCTAGAATATTACGAGATCATACAACTCAAAATATAATAGGAGAAATAAATTCTCAAGTTAGGACAAGAAATCAACTAAATCAATTGGGTCATGTAGCTTTCATTTCATCAATAGAACCTAAAAATCCTAAAGAAGCATCAACAGATGATTATTGGATTATCGCAATGCAAGAAGAATTAAATCAATTTGAACGTAACGATGTTTGGGAATTAGTTCCCCGTCCTAATAATCAATCAGTAATAGGAACAAAATGGATTTACAAAAATAAAGTAGACGAACAAGGTAATATAACAAGGAATAAAGCAAGACTAGTAGCACAAGGGTATAATCAAGAAGAAGGTATTGATTTTGAAGAAACCTTTGCTTCCATTGCAAGACTTGAAGCAATACGTATATTATTAGCCTTTGCATGTTTTTACAATTTTAAACTTTATCAAATGGATGTTAAAAGTGCATTTTTAAATTGTTTTATTAAAGAAAATGTATATGTAGAACAACCTCCTTTATTTATACATGAAAAATATCGGATCATGTATTTAAATTAAAGAAAGCACTATAAGGTCTTAAACAAGCACCTCGTGCTTGGTATGAAAGACTTAAAAGTTATTTATTAAATTCGGGATTTAAAATTGGAAAAGTAGATCAAACGCTTTTTATTAAAAATACTACCAAAGATATTTTAATAATTCAAATATACGTAGACGATATTATTTTTGGTTCAACAAATGAAAATTTATGTAAAGAATTTTCAAATATAATGACTAATGAGTTCGAAATGTCTCATATGGGAGAATTATCATATTTTCTCGGACTTCAAATTAAACAATTATTAAATGGAATTTTTATAAACTAAGAAAAATATTTTGCTAATTTAATTAAACGATTCGGCATGGAAAACACTTCTGCTAAATCTACTCCTATGAGTACCACTACACATCTCGATCGAGATGAAAATGGCAAAAGTGTAGAACAAAAATTGTTTATAAGTATGATAGGTTCCTTACTTTACTTAACCGCTAGTAGACCTGATATAATGATGAGTGTTTGTTTATGTGCACGTTTTCAATCCAATCCTAAAGAATCACACTGAAGAGCGGTAAAACGAATTATGCGATATCTTAACAACACTAAAGATTTCGGTCTTTTCTATCCAAAGGAGTGTCCATTTGAGTTAGTGTCATTCAGTGATGCTGATTTTGGTGGATCTCGAACAGATAGAAAAAGTATAAGTGGTACTTGTCATTTCATTGGAAAATCACTTGTATCTTGGTTTAGTAAGAAACAAAATTGTGTCTCGCTTTCCACCTGCGAAGCAGAGTATATATTAGCTGCTTTAGTTTGCACTCAAGTTATATACATGCAACAAACACTTAAAGATTTTAATATAAATTTAACAAATTCTACAATATACTGTAATAATACAAGTACAATAAACTTATCTATACATCCGGTTAATCACTCTCGTACAAAACATATAGATATTCGTCACCATTTTCTACGTGACAATATCGAAAAAGGAATAATTAATTTAGAACATATTTCTACCGAAAATCAAATTGCCGATATATTTACTAAACCTCTATTAGAAAACTCCTTCATAAAATTACGATGAGAGTTAGGAATAATGTCTTTTAAAGATATTATATAAAGAAAGTTAGAAAAATCTACACAATTCAATCGACTAACACTATATACTCAGTCGACTAAATAAAGAAAAAAATGAGATTTTCAATTTATTTTTCGAGTATGTTACATAATATATTATAAAATAATAGTTATTCGTAAACCATACATTTTTAACTGAATTATGGTAACCATTAAATCATTAAGTGGATAAAAAACTTTAAAGAATTATAACCACTATATATTTAGAAAATCCCAACTATAAATATATCGTAAAAATATTTCTTTTTCACAACTCATTCTCACGAATAAAAACTTGAAAAATTCATTATAAAAAAATCGTCCAACAACTCTTTTTCCCCTATCAACATCACCTCTTCAGTCGATAACACTCTAACGTCTCCAAAACTACCCACTCCAACACCGACACATGAGCCAGTTTACAAATGGAACAGTTATCATACTGGCTACACACTAAAATCCAAGAAAGCGAAACGCGGACTCTTTATTTCTCCAGACACAAAAAGAAAGATTGATGAAATTCATCACTTTCAACAACAATAAAAATCTTCAACGAGAATTATACTTCGAACAAAAAGTTACGGCTAGACGATTAAGCTTCCTAGAGCAAATCGATTTACGCTTTTGTGGCTCAAAAAAGAAAGAAGTGGCTGAACCCCTACCTCGTCCCGTTAGTTCACTTGATCCGTCTTCATCTTACCGTACACCAGTCAATCCTGTGAATCCTTGGATGTCTCCTAAGACTCCTCAATATAGTCCAAATTCATGGGATATAAATTATATGAAGAATGAAGGGAAAAAGACTCCAAGTCCATCCCTTAAGAAATAGTTAGTTTTGAAATCTATTCATGGTATTACATATATATAATTGTAATTATTTCCTTGAATGAAGTGTTTACTTTCAAAATTAACAAAGAACAACGAAATACATGGGTCAGTCGACTGTAACCCCCTGCTCAGTCGACTGGACATAAGGCAGAAGGCAATTTTTTTTATAATTCAGTCAACTGAATCCACTGCACAGTCGACTGAAATACTAACAGAAACTTTCAGATAAAAATTCAATCGACTAAAACCCTGTTCAGTCGACTGAATTCAGCCCAGAAAATTTTCGGCCTTCAATTCAGTCGACTGAACAGTGTATCCAGTCGACTGAACGCCAATTCCCAAGCAACTTTCCCCTTTTAACCACTAATTTTTTACCTATCCATTCACTTTTTACTTTCCAAAACAGTTTTCTTCCCCAATTATTTTCGAAACCCTAGCCCCCAATTCCTTAAAATTCACTCAAATCTCACTCAAATGGCACCAAAGAGATCAAGAGCTTCCTCTTCTTCATCCTCCGAGCCAATTGATGCTCAAATAGCGCAATGGCTTTACGATGGAGTAGCTGTCACTAGATGGAATAAGATGAAGAATTCCCGTATTTTCGAGCATTCCTTCGTTGATTTCTAAAGCTTTCAAACCTACAACATCCAAGCGTTAACCGATCAAGCAGGTTTAACTTCTCTTTTGGATTTGAAAAGAAATGACCATGCCATAAATCATATAATGGTCAAAATTATTTTATGCTAACCTTAATCTTGGACAACAAACTTCAAGAAATCCAAACAATAGTGTTTGGAGTATGGTATGTGGAAAGAGAGTTTGGTTTTCCTTAGATAGAATAGCACACATTCTAGAATCACCAAATGTCGGGAGAAAGCTAGAAGAGATAGAATTCAATCCACATATTCGCGATAACATAAACCATCGATTTATGGATGATAATATCAACTTTGGAGATTTTAAGTCCACCTCTCTTCGACCTATGGCAAGAATCCCTCACAAAGCCCTAATGAGAACAATTACTCCTCGCACGGGATCGTACGAAATTGTCTACCCAAATAACTATCGAGCTCTATATGCTATTTTTGGCAATATACAAGTCAACTGGTTACAACTTATTCTTGATGAGTTTCTCACTTTTAATAATGGAAAAATGCGCACTATCTATCTTGGAGAATACATCATGCGACTTCTCCTCAATGTCGATACGCCATTACCCGAGTCAGAGAATACAATGGTCCATCAAATTAACCACCGGACCATAAGCCTAATGCAACTCCCATCTCGACCTCCTCGCATAATATCACTCGCCGAATAGGAAGCGAGGCATCAAGAACAACAACAGCAACCTCCTCAACCTCACCACGAAGAACATTTCGAGCAAGATGATGAAATTCGTCTTGTTGACCCAAGCTTTACTACCAACCAATCTTTGGGGATATTGTCAAGAAATCAACAAATTCTTGACACTCGTCTTAAAAAGGTAGATCACAAGCTTGACAAAATAAAAGGATTCTTCAACAAGCTATGGGATGCAATCTCGTGCTCAAGTACCACTACTGCTTCGACATCTCGTGGCAAACGTCCGGCACCTACGTTTACATGGACGTCATCCGAAGAGCAAACAAGTAGCAGCACAAGCGGAGAAAGTGGTGGCCAAGGAGGAAGAGCGTACAGACCACCAACAGGAGGACCCGTCATACGTGAACCAACAGGAAGAGAAGGTTCATATGACTGGGATAGAGATGAGTAATTTTAAGTATGGTTTGATGATTATTTAAAACTTTCTAATGGCTTGTATAAATAGCCATTTTGTGCTTATTCGTCGCAACATTTTTAACTTTTCGTTATTCAACAAGCCATGGTTATGAAAATTTTCTATTCTCTAAGCTTCATTGATTGTTTTGATAAAATATTTCTACTGTTAGTTCTTCCTTTTTGTCGATGACAAAGGGGGAGAAAATCTATGGTACTAACTTTGTTTTGTAAGAAAGATAGTGCATACATTCATGGGGAGAAAATAAGTAAATACATCTCTAGAATAAATCAGTATTGTCATCAATCAAAAAGGGAGAGAATGTTGATAAGCGAAGATTTTGATCAATGATAATGTGCTTCAACAAACAAAAGAAGAGATATGTGCAAAGCTAAAGGAAGATCGATGAAGACCAAACAAACATAAGTGTGATTTTTTATATAGGTCTTAGTCTAGATTTATTGTTAAAATCTTATCCTCAAAAGGTTTGCACGAACACTAGAACACATTTTATGAACTTTATTTTCATTTAAACTTTCACTGTGCATATTTTAGCAGTTCAGTCGACTGAACAGGAATGACCAGTCGACTGAAACTGGTACATATATATATATATATATATATATATATATATATATATGTATGTATGTATATATGCACAGTTTCAGTCGGCTGAACTTCCTGCACAGTCAACTGAATTTGTTCCTGAAAATTTTACTTCATATTTTCAGTTGACTGAATTCCCTGCTCAGTCGACTGAATTTGAACCTGCGAATTTTCCCTGAAAAGACACCTTCTTCCTCCCAAGAGTTGCAACCATTCTCCAATGGAAATGGAAGCATTTCTTGTTTGCAACCTTTGACAACAAATGCGCCTCTTCTACAAGTATATATACGTAATTCTAACATCATTCAATTTACCGAATTCTCTTGCTTTAATCTTACTATTTTCTTGATCATATTCTCTAGATATTCTCAAAGCAATCACCAATCTATTGCTTGAATCACTGTTTTGTTTATAACAATCTTTTGATTCATAGCAATTCACAATTCCTAAATCTTCACAAACACATTTCATACTCTCGAGGATAAGATTATAGGAATATTGTACTACATTAGACTCGTTAGTGTTGATAAGAACACAACAAGTCAAATATTTTTTTTTAGTAATTGAGTTGAAGTCCTCTTTGGTAGTTGAGGCAAGAAATCCCATTTGGTTGTTCGGGTAAGTTGTAAACCTATTCCTCCGGGTTAAGTGAGGGTGTTAGTTAGTGAAATTCCTAAGTGAAGCTTAGGGACTGGACGCAGGACTAGAGGTCCGAACCAGTATAGAATCCTGGTGTCTCCTTGTATTTACTTACTTTATCTACCTAGACTATTCTGTTATTCCATATTACACGATCCTACCGCATAGCCCTCTCTTTTAATGATAAGATTATAGGAATATTGTGCTACATTAGACTCATTAGTGTTGATAAGAACACAACAAGTCGAATATTGTTTTTTAGTAATTGAGTTGAAGTCCTCTTCGGTAGTTGAGGCAAGAAATCCCGTTCGGTTGTTCGGGTAAGTTGTAAACCTATTCCTCCGGGTTAAGTGAGGGTGTTAGTTAGTGAAATTTCTAAGTGAAGCTTAAGGACTGGACGTAGGACTAGAGGTCCGAACCAGTATAAAATCCTGGTGTCTCCTTGTATTTACTTACTTTATCTACCTAGACTATTCCGTTATTCCATATTACACGATCCTACCGCATAGCCCTCTCTTTTAGCACGATCACCGGAGGAAGCGTGCACGGATATGTGCATGACTTTGTGCACATCCTATAGCAGCTGATTGGTTTTGTATTGCCTGAAGGAAATAGGAGGATGAAGGAGAAGGGGGAATTCATTGTTTTTGTGGGCTTTGAGTTTGGTTGGGCCTGAGAGTAGCGGGCCGATTGTTTTAGAAGTAAATTTAGATAAAGAAATAAAGGATAAAAAAGGGTTCGAGATAGAAATGTTTTTAAAATACTTGGTGGTTAAATTGGAACCGAAGTTAGCTTGGATGTTTGGGATTAGACCCGAGTATTCTTGATATACCGATGAAGTTAAAGGTTCCAGAGTTTAATCTTATATGTTTTCAAATAAAATTTAATAATGATTAAATAGTTAATCAAAATAATGATTTATCTTAAATTTAATAAGGTCTTGATTTTGGTGGATAATTTATCAATATAATTAATTAGTAAATCATTATTTAATATAGGTAATAAAGGGTTCAATGATTAACTTAATTACTTAGGGACAATTAATTAAAATAATTAATTAAGGATAATCATTAATGGAATTGGTTAAGTATAATTACTTAAAGTATGTAATTAAAGGGATTAATTACTCAATGTAATTAATTAATTAATTAATGTGATTAGTTTAAGTTTATTAATTAGTTTAATTAATTTAAGATAATCACTTGATGATTTGATAGGTATAATTACTAAATGTAATTAATTAAGTGTAATTACTTAGTGAAGTAATTGATGGGTAATTACTGGGATGTAATTAATGAATGAATGGTAGTAGTTTTGAGTTTAATTACTTTGTGTAATTAATAAGAAGAATAATTACTTAGTGGAAGTAATTAAAGATTAATTACTTAGTGTAATTAATTTAAGAATTAATAAAGTTCTTTAAAAGCTAATCAATCAATGGTTAAGTAAGCAGAATTAAGGGTAATTGAAGTAATTAATTTAATTTGTTTAAATAAATTAGAAATGGTATGATTAATTTAACTTGCTTATGAATGATTGAATAATACTGCGTGCCTTAGAATTATTGATATCTCGGATATGTGATTTGTGATGCTATACGATATGATATGTTGGATTTAAACTGAGATAATGTGGTTATCTATCGATGATGAATTAATGCGTATAGGTGACATCTTGTATTTGAAGATTGAATTATGTTTCACTTGAATAATTTGGGATAAGGCGGTATTGAATTCGAAGAGACCGGAGTTGGGTATTGGTAAATACCCGAACCACTTCGATTTGTAATCCACAGTAATTCTTTAAAGATTGATATGTGAAATCAATAAACTGGAATGGAATGATTTAAGTGAATTGGACCATTTAATCTATGTTTGGTACTTAGAAATTGATGGGTGAAAGAAGTGATATCTTTAACAAATTGAGAATTTGTAAATCAATACGAGTTACCCCGGGTTTAATTAAATTTTACGTATTAGAGTTTCTTGATAGATGAGTTTACTCACGCTGGTTTCCGGCCTGAACCGGGTGTTACTTTGATGTAATGCTCGGGTTAGACCGAGTATTATAGTTTTTCAGGTAAGGATGTTCTGGAGTTCAGGAGGCGAGCTGGATGGCAGGAACGTATGGAGCATTTTCCGCTGTGTGTATTATTGTTGATTATCTGGGACATGTTGTTTTAAACTGTCCAATGTTGTGTAAATATTATAACTTCTATGTATAAAAAGATAAGAGTACTGATACAGTTTTTCTTTGTAAAACTGTTATTTATGTGATATTATATTTTGATCGACTGCGAATGTGAGGTTTCTGTATCTTGTTCTGTTTCTTCTTCTTTCTCTTTTCTTCTTTTCCTAACTATCTGGAATTTTCTGGATCGAAAATTTCTGGGTTGTTACATTTTGTATCAGAGCTAAAGTTTAAGAGAGAACCTTGGCTCAGGTAGGATACTCATTAAGGATAGGGTCAATAGTACCCTATAATGAGTTGTGTGTATAAATATAAGAGAGCGTACTTGTTATTTTCTTATATAAATGTTTTTAAATGGTTTCAAAAGTAAATGAATCTTATATAAGTTTATTAAGAAATAGATTATCTATTATATTAAGGAAAATGGTTGTTGTATTAATTAAATTATAAGTAATAGTATGAATTAAGTGGTAATAGGGATACAACCAAATTTAAATGGAATAAAGAACAAGTTTGAAATGGATTCAAACTGAAATTAAAATTTTGAGTTTGGAGAAGAATTTTTAGAATAAAGATAATAGTGAGCTGGATTCCAGTTGCAATAATCTTGGTCATTATCATAAATGGTTATTGTGTTTAATAAAGGGATTATTGTTTTCCAATAAACAATAGAATGTTTTAAGGAAGTAACTATTTAAAGAGAGTAACTTGTAAATTTGAAAGGATGTAAATTAAAGTGGGTTTCAAATTGTGAAGTACTGAATTCTAAATTTAAACATTTAAATTGGTTTCAAAATATTAAAGGAAATAATATTATTCAAACTATTTTGAATATGATCTTATTTTAAAATAAGAGATGTTATTTAATATATTTGAATGAAAGGGTCCTATTTCAAACAAGGGTTGTTTGAAATTTTAAAGGAATTTGTTTGAATTTAAAGCCAAAGGTGGTTTAAAATTTAAAATTAACCAGGTGTGTAAAAGAAATAATATGTATAAGGAGTACACATAATATCAAAGATGGTTTGATATTATCCTTGGAATGTGATGTGAAACCCAAAGTGAAGTAGGTTTTAAATTTAAGTGGGAAGGATTTTAGTCTGAAGTTTAAAATTTGAATGGGAATTCAAATTTTGTAAATTTGAATGGATTAAGTAAATTGAATTTAACTTGGAAGAAGTTAAATAAGTTTGAATGGACAACCTGATTTGGAAATTTCAAGATGAAATTAAAATTTAACTTGGAAAGTTAAATGATTGATTTGAATTGAGAGTTTGAGCGATCTCAAATTGGATTTGAGATTCGAAAATTGGAAATGGATGGATGTTTTAAAATAATTAGATGGTATTACCCTATTGTTATTAATAATCTTTAAACTGTGAATTGGATTTGTTTAAAGAAATGGGGTGTGGTAATATATCCATTATTAAGATAAAGTGGAATCATTTTGGACTTAAGATTTGAATGTTTAAGATAAAACTTCAAAGGTTTGGTTTC
Organism: Allium cepa; assembly: GCA_030765085.1. Lineage (NCBI taxonomy): Eukaryota > Viridiplantae > Streptophyta > Magnoliopsida > Asparagales > Amaryllidaceae > Allium > Allium cepa. The sequence continues at coordinate 474,196,986 of CM060931.1, forward strand.
AAAATTGAAATTTGATGATAAATTGAATTTAAAAGATTTTGTTGTTTAAAAAGATTTGAATTATTATTTGAACTTTGAAATAAGTTTGAAATGAAATTTGGATTCAGAATTAAATGGTTTAAAGATATAAGTTGATTTGATTTAAAGGATTAAATCAACATTTAAAAATTTAACTCGAATTTATATAATTCGGGATGGTTTAAGTTTGGAATTTGAATTAAATTAGTTCAAATTGAATTGATTTGAATTAATTCGAATTGTGATTGAAAATGGACAAGTTTAAAATTCAAATGAATTTTTTTGAATTGGATTAATTTGAAATGAAATTGAATGAGTTTAAATTCAAATGGGAATTGGGATTAATTCAAACTGGAATGGATATGAATTGAAATTGGTTCAATTTGAAATTTATTTGAATTAATTGAAATTGTGATTAAAGTTCAATGAGTAAATTCAAATGGAATTTGATTTGAATTTAGAAAAGGAATTGAGGATTAATTCAACTTGAATTTGGGTTAAGTCAATTTTAATGGAAATTGAAGTTATTTAATTTGGAATTGAGTCAAATTAAATGGAAGTGGAAATTTAAATTGATTGGAAATGGAGGTTGGAAATTTAACAGTTCAACTCTGGACTATTTTCAAAAATAAATTGTTTTAATACAAATCTTCTTTCCAAACTACTTACTATACAATCTCTCTTTTTAAATCTAAACTATCTTATACTTATTTTACAATTATTTTGGAACTATTTACAATTTTTTTCAACTGTTCTATAAACTAATTACTGTTTTATAACTTATTACTATTTTACAACTATTTTGCAATTATCTAACTATTTAATAACTATTTGATTATTTTTCAACTATTTTACAATTACTTAACTATTTCACAAAATAATAACTATTTTTCAACTACTTATCTTTTTTTTAAAATTTCCAAGCTATTTTCTAAAAATAAACTAGTCGGAGTTCAAATTGTTATTGATTAAATACCCAACCGAGGTAAAAATTGAAGTGATAATCTAAATAGGGATTAAAGCAATTGTGGATAAGTGGATAGAAATTTAAGTGAATGTGAATAGAAAGAGAATTGATTTGTTTAATAATCAATGAAGATAAATACGTAGGATGTATGTATATTATTCTATTCGCATAGTGATTTGATCTAGATTCGAGCACAGAATTTCGAAATAATTATATCGATCCGAGCTGGGATTTTGAACTCGATTTTCGATGGCGAACCTGGATATGGATTGTTGATTGGTTCTGGATATTCTCCATCATAGTTATGGCTATGCAAGGAGAATGACAGTTTTCAATCAAGAAACCAGATCTGAGTCCGCACTAGGAAGTCGGGTGGGCGATACTAGTTCGGAAATGAAATTGTGTGCTCGAATGAGCGATCAGATTGGTATAGCTTACGGATGATATGTGTACATCATACGGGTTTGAATAAAATTGATACTGGGAATATGTTGATAAGAAATGTGAAATAGTTTTTGAAGTAAAAATATATTTTGTGAAATATATGATGAAGTAAAGTGGAAATTAGAGATTTCTATGGTAAAAAATTACTTTATAGAAGTAAGTAATTTGGTAAGTGACTTTATAGAGTAATCAAATGTGAATACTTGATAAACAAAGTCATATATATATATGTGTGTGTGTGTGTATATTTGTTATGTAAGATAAATCTCCCCTTGTTGAATCTATTGCCGGAAGGAAAAGATTTTTGAAAGTGTTTGAAGTATAAAAATGGTTTTATACAAGTTTGAAATGATCCTAAGATTTTTCAAGGTTATATATATATATATATATATATATATATATATATATATATAGGATCTTGTGAGAATGATTTGAAAAAGGTTTTGGGAACCTATGAATTTGGAAAATGCTTTTTGATTTTTGGGTAAAATCAATTTTGGAATTTGGAAAATCCTAATTTGAGAATTATCGATTTTGGGATAATCGATTTTGAGAAAGGAGATTTATTTGAGATTCATACTAGGTGTATGATTTGGAAGATACTATATGTGTATAATATAAAGTGTTTTGAAAATGGCTTTGGAGAAAAAGGCGCTTCCTTGGGATGAACTTCTCAAGAGTAACATAGGTTGGTACTGCCTTGAGCCTCTAAGGCAACGGTTCTAAAGTCGATCCTGTGAGGAGTCCGGACAAACTAGTTCCTGAGGATTATTGGGTAGAGAAAGTCGAGGGCGCTGATGCCTACAGAGGCATTTGGGTTATGCTGTGACGACAGTGTAACTCGATGTCGTTGCGATCTACTGTGTGGGGACCATAGCGGAAATCGAGTGGAGGTGAGTGTCAATAATCTACGCTTGATTTTGCCGGGAAGGCAACGTAACATCGGTAGGCTGCGATCTTTGGTCAAGTGGAGTGGAGAAGTTTCATTCTTTTGGCAGCAAAATTCGAGGGCGCTGATGCCTAAAGTTATATGAGTTTTTGCTGTGATAGCAACGTAACCCCAGTTGTAGCTGCGATATGTAGCGGGTTCCATGGTGTAATCGAGGGGCGCGGAGGCCTACAGTTATCTATGGATTTTGTCGGGATGGCGACGTAACCATCGGGTTAACTGCGACCATGGATGGGGGTAATGATTTCCAGAGCATTCTCACCAACGATATTTCCTCTATTTTCAAAAATGTTTTCCATATTTTCAATAAAATTATTTTCCAAGTATTTTCACTGGATGTTGAAAACGGGTTTACCAAGTACTTATAGATTTTTAGTCGTACGCCTGATCAACGTATGACCGAATTTCGATAAGAACAAGGATGGACCGGTTGAAACATCAAGTTATAAAAAGTATTTTTATAAAAACTACATTATAATATTATGTATTTTTTTTAAAAAAAAATTAAAGGTGTTTTCAAAGAATTATTTTTTCTGATAATAATCATTATAATAAATTTTGGCTTCGTTCCTTTTCGAGGACGAAAAGATTCAAAGAGGGGAGAATGTGATAACCCGGATTTCTGGACATCTCTAATTGATAAAATAATTGGGTTAATTAATAAAAATACTGAATTATAGATTGAACAAATGAATCTGATCAAATAAATATTTGTATTTGTAATTGTGTTATATATATATATATATATATATATATATAGATTTTAAATAAAAAATTTACATATAAATTGAATTGGTATTTGTTTAAATATTCGTATATATCAAATTGATTTTTCAAATTGGATTTGAAATTGAACTTGAATTTGATATTAAAATTTTGAATCCAAAATATATATATATATATATATATATATATCTTAAATTATGCTCTGGTTTAAAAATGTATTTTCATTTGATTTTATTTAGAATATAAAATGTTTATATCATTTTCTTTTTAAAGGAATTTATTTATCTAAATTCAGATATGTATTTATAAATTAGGAAATCAATTCTAAAAGCTTTATAAAACATTTAAAAATCTAATTATGCATGAAAGTACATGTGTTAACTTATCATTATTCTTAAGAGCATGTGTTAGCAAACTAAATAAGGTACATGACAAGTGTCATTTATTTAAAATATTTCTAAAATAATAAAAAAAAAATGAGATTATATGATATCTTTTTCTCCTCTTTATCATTTTTTTCCACCCTCACCTTTCAAAAACAAATAGACTGAAAACAAAATCAAAGCTAGAAATTAAAACAAATAATTACAGTTTCAACTATTACATGATTAAAACAAAAGCTAAGTTTTCAACCGAGCTTAGACAAGAAGGCAAGCTGTAGATCTTATTCAATGGAGCTCAAAACTGAAATCAAAAGGTTACCAGATCAAAGATCAAACCTATTTTCCAGATTTTCATTTTCTGATTTCAAAACTTCAGGCTTCTCTGTTTTATAAACAACAGGTGAGTAACCTTATCTTTAAGCCTAATCTGCCTATTTGTGTGAATGCGTGAAGTAATCCTTGAAAATATGTTGAGAAGTTTGTTTGCCTGTTTGTTTAGGATGAAAACACACACACACACACACATATATATATATGTATGTATGTATATGTATATGTATAATAATATTGCATGCATGTCTGTTAACAACCTGTTTCAACTCTGTTTATCAATATGTTGTGAGTAAACAATTCTTAATTAAAGTTTTAAAATCTATTTAAAACCATGTCGCATGCAGTAAAACTGTAGATAAATTGTAAAAGTGTTTGTTGATTGTTGTATGTGATTTCGTATGTATATATTATAAAGATTTTTGGAGTGCATGTCAGTGTAGGCTCTGTTCTTCACTTCCAGATTTCAGATAGGGTACAAAATTAAATGCTCTTCATCTGATATTTTTTAGACTTCAATGTATAAACAAGAATTGGTTATTATAACAAGATATCAATTTTAAAAATAGTTCCAAGCTAAATCTGAAACTATTTTGAATAATAAGAAGAAAGAACAGTAAAGATCCAAACCATATCAAAAAATCGATCTTAATAATTTGGTGATTCAAGTATACGATGTAAATTGTTATAAAAAATAATGATTTTTAAAATTAAAATCATGAATTTTAGACTTAAGAATCAAGAGAAGGGCATGTTGAATGGGAAGAAAGTTTTTGCTATTCTCTGATGATCGACGCAACTCGGGGTTTCGAAACTATGGCTGAATAGAGCCTGGGTGTTGGCGATTGCGAGAAAATTGATCCCTAAAATTTTAAGTTACTAAGGCGTCGGGAAGGGGTGAATTTAGGGTTTTATTCGAGTTTTTGGGTCGAGGTTGTTCTTGGCAATGGCGGCGACTTGATGGAATAGGATGATTGCGCACTTGATGGGAAAGACTGAGGAAGGTATGGCGAAGATTTCGATGAGATCTGGTGGGCGCTGGATGTCAGAGGAGGCGCGACGAGGCGGGTTTTCAGATTTGGGTTAATGCCAATTTTTGGTTCAGGATCGAATTTTGGTAAGGAGGGTTTAAGGTTGGGTTTCAAGAAGATAGGAAGGTCAGGAGGATTGAGAGAAAGTTGTCGGTGCGATCGGCGGCGAGGCACGATCACCGGAGGAAACGTGCACGGATATGTGCACGACTTTGTGCACATCCTATAGTAGCTGATTGGTTTTGTATTGCCTGAAGGAAATAGGAGGATGAAGGAGAAGGGGGAATTCATTGTTTTTATGGGCTTTGAGTTTGGTTGGGCCTGAGAGTAGCGGGCCGATTGTTTTAGAAGTAAATTAAGATGTAGAAATAAAGGATAAAAAAGGGTTCGAGATGGAAATGTTTTCAAAATACTTGGTGGTTAAATTGGAACTGAAGTTAGCTCGGGGGTTTGGGATTAGACCTGAGTATTCTTGATATACCGATGAAGTTAAAGGTTCCAAAGTTTAATCTTATATGTTTTCAAATAAAATTTAATAATGATTAAATAGCTAATTAAAATAGTGATTTATCTTAAATTAAATAAGGTCTTGATTTTGGTGGATAATTTATCAATATAATTAATTATTCAATCATTATTTATTATAGGTAATAAAGGGTTCAATAATTAACTTAATTACTTAGGGACAATTAATTAAATTAATTAATTAAGGATAATCAATAATGGAATTGGTTAAGTATAATTATTAAAGTAATTAGTTAAGGATAATCATTAATGGAATTGGTTAAGTATAATTACTTAAAGTACGTAATTAAAGGGATTAATCACTCAATGTAATTAATTAATTAATGTGATTAGTTTAAGTTAATTAATTAGTTTAATTAATTTAAGATAATCACTTGATGATTTGATAAGTATAATTGCTAAATGTAATTAATTAAGTGTAATTACTTAGTGAAGTAATTGATGGGTAATTACTGGGATGTAATTAATGAATGAATGGTAGTAGTTTTGAGTTTAATTAATTTGTGTAATTAATAAGAAGAATAATTACTTAGTGGAAGTAATTAAAAATTAATTACTTAGTGTAATTAATTAAAAATTAATAAAATTCTTTAAAAGCTAATCAATCAATGGTTAAGTAAGCAGAATTAAGGGTAATTGAAGTAATTAATTTAATTTGTTTAAATAAATTAGAAATGGTGTGATTAATTTAACTTGCTTATGAATGATTGAATAATATTGCATGCCTTAGATTGATTGGTATCTCGGATATGTGATTTGTGATGCTATACGATATGATATGTTGGATTTAAACTGAGATAATGTGGTTATCTATCGATGATGAATTAATGTGTATAGGTGACATTTTGTATTTGAAGATTGAATTATGTTTCACTTGAATAATTTGGGATAAGAGGGTATTGAATTCGAAGAGACCAGAGTTGGGTATTGGTAAATACCCAAACCACTTCGATTTGTAATCCATAGTAATTCTTTAAAGATTGATATGTGAAATCAATAAACTGGAATGGAATGATTTAAGTGAATTGGACCATTTAATCTAAGTTTGGTACTTTGAAATTGATGGGTGAAATAAGTGATGTCTTTAACAAATTGAGAATTTGTAAATCAATACGAGTTACCCCGGGTTTAATTAAATTTTATGTATTGGAGTTTCTTGATAGATGAGTTTACTCATGCTGGTTTCCAGCCTGACCCAAGTGTTACTTTGATGTAATGCTCGGGTCAGACAGAGTATTACAGCTTTTCAGGTAAGGACGTTCTTGAGTTCAGGAGGTGAGCTGGATAGCAGGAATGTATGGAGCGTTTTCCGCTGTGTGCATTATTGATGATTATCTGGGACATGTTGTTTTAAACTGTCCAATGTTGTGTAAATGTTGTAACTCTGATGTATAAAAATATAAGAGTACTGATACAGTTCTTCTTTGTAAAACTGTTATTTATGTGATATTATATTTTGATCCGCTGCGAATGTGTGGTTTTTATGTCTTGTTCTGTTTCTTCTTCTTTCTCTTTTCATCTTTTCCTAACTATCTAGAATTTTTTGGATCGAAAATTTCCAGGTCGTTACAAAAAACAAAAGGCATGTATTGGAGATTGGATTCAAACTAATGACTGGGCTACCGGGGTACTGTCGCCACAGTACACCTGTCGAAAAATATACCGAGTTCGTACCTAACGACCCTTGCCAACACAGGGCCGACCTACCCCTTTCTGGATAGTACCGAATATGTCATCATTATGGTTGCTTTGCAACCTTTAATCGAACACTCTCACGTACACGAATTCATTGATGATTATGCATATATCTAGAAGGGTGATGATATACCCTAATGGGTGCGACCCACATAGGCCTGCTGCATATCCCATGTTTTAGTCATTCTCAATTGATGAAGCTTGAGGCTACGTTTACCTTTTTGAATAGCAATCCATCTTGGAATGCTGATAATTCCCTCTAGGCATCAATGCAATGCCAGCATATCCATACAAATTTGTTCTGGGTCTAAACGAAACCGAATGCACTAACTCTATTACATCAATTTTGGAAACACCGTTAAAATTAGTAGCAGTAGCCCTTGCACTTCAAAGAGCACCATCTTTAAACATCATTAAGATGTCTTCCACTTGAACGTACAAGTTGGTTCATAGTGATTTTCGGATACATAAATTTTATTTCAGCCTCTCCATACCAACAACCAATAATTTCTGGTTGATCATTCTCCGCGCTTTTTGAAGTAAGTATTCGAGTCTTTGTCAAAAACTCAAATTTTACATTCATACTTCTTAAGTCAAATTAGGCCAAATTTGATAGTCGATTATTTAACTATCAAATAAAAACAAAAAAATCTAGAGATTTAGTTACCCAAAGTAATCATTATGCCCCAAAATTATTTTCATTTATAAATCTCCTTTCCAAAACGTTTATCAACATTCATATAAAAATCTCCTTTACATAAAAATTTATAAGAATTCCCATTTCCAAATCTCTTAAACGGATTTAACTACATTATTTAACTTAAGAAAAGGATATCTTTAAGCACCATTCCTTCGGCGTTAAGTGTGGAACGGATATTCCATACCACCATTTATTAAAAGTCAACCTCGAGAAACCCAAACGAGGAATTCCTATTGTAATTATCTCTAATAAATCCTTTTATAACCTTACCAATGAATTCCTTTTTTCTTTAACCCAAACCAACTTACAAAACATTTATCAACCTTCATACTCATTTGTGAGACTATTTATAAGTATTCAAACCCGATTATATAAACTTCTTTATAAACTTTCAAACCTTGTATAAAACTTCCCTTTATAGACATCCAAATATCTTGTTTACGAATACCCCAAAACTATTCATAAACTTCTTTAGATAATATTCAAAATAATTGTCAAATCATTCTTCAAATATCTTGTTCAAAATAGAATGACCTTGATCACCATTTTAAAAGAAAATGAAATATTAACTTTCCAAAATGAAATGAAGGCTTAATGACTACAATGGATCATTAAATTTGGGTTTACTTATCCAGGTTATATCATATGTATTGCCTAATATCAGATATGTAAGTGTAGCGACCTAGATTTTTAGCCCTCTAATTTTAGGATAACTAAGAGATTTTAATTATTGAAATATTAATTTTTATATGTTAAATAAACTAATTTTGTAATAGTGGACATGTCTGAATGTATAAATTGTTAAAACTATAACTAATTTTAAAATATAGATTTCTAGATACGATAAGTTTTATAGATATATATATTTAAACTCAACCATTTAAAATCTAATATGGAATATCCATATATGTATATATATAAGTATATACAAGTTTATGATGTTTAAACATATATAAGTATATATGTGTGTATGTTTCTAAAAATATTGTATATGTAAAAACACACACACACACACACACAGATATATATATATATGCATGAATGTATAAACTTCATATTGGCAAAAATTTCAAACTTTTGACTGTGTGTGTGTGTTTATATATATATTGGTATATGTTGTAGTGTAGATGCATATAAAGTTATGTATGTGAAAATATGCATATATATATATATATATGTAAATATAATAGAATAAATACGTATATGTATGCGTATGTACACACACACACACACACATATATATATATATATATATTTGTATTTATGGTAAAAAAAAGTGTATATCAAATTATATATAGACATACATATGTACAAGCTTCATGATGATAAACTCCTAGCTATTGATTAAAATGCATATATATGTAATACAAGATTAAATATCTATATGTATATAAATATACAAAGTATGACGAAAGAAGTATAAAAATAAATACATATAAGTAGATATATTTGTGTGTGCATGTTAAATTTAGTGTATAGGTAAGAACATGTGCATATGGTCAAAAAAAGGAAATATATATAAATATATATATATATATATATATATGAAGTATATATATACATAAGGGGACATCACGACGGAAAAATATCAAGTCAAGCATAAAATAAATCAAATCACTCAAACATTAAATCAACTTATAAATTCAAATTAAAACATGAAATCATATCAGCTCATATATAATCAAATAAAAAAAATAGTGAGAAGCTTGTACAATGCACAGCCACCTTATTGCTTACTCTATATACCTTCTTTTCTCTGTTTATATGTAACCGTGCCTTATACATACCGGTACAAAAAAAATCAAACAAAAGAAGAATGATGCCATTAAAAAAAACAGAATCTGCAATTAAGTGATAAAGTGAAGATCAGTTAAAACTTGAAGCAAGAACAAAACTACAGTGGCTCATCATTTTTAACTGTGAGTAAAACATAATATTTTACTCACTGTAAATCATGTATGTTTCCATATGTTTGTAGATGTGAATGAATTCTTTTATTAATCAAGCATTTATGTGTTACTAAGTTTGCTATGCTGTTTATATTTATGTTTTAATCATATTAATGAAACCTATAAAAAAATTAGATTACAAAAGGAAGCATGTACAACCTCTATTCTTAAAAAATATAGTCTTCCCAACTTCAAAAATCATTACCTCTCAATCCAGTTGATTTTAGATCATGGCCCCGGAAGCAAAGTCGATTGTTTTTTGTGTAGTTAATGCTAAAATTCATTTCGTTCGTTATCATTGAGTACAGAGGGAGAAAAGTTAAGTTTACAGTAATTGACTTATAAATGATTGAAATTCAAATATCATATTTTCATCAATTGATTATGTGAGTGTGTTTGTTACTGAAAATCATGATTTTTGGTGGTGGTTTGGAGGTTTTTAATTGGGTATTGAATGAGATAAGGGGAGTTGATCAAGAAATGGGTTTGGGCCGATTTCAGGCGGCCGAGGCGATGGGATGACTTAGTGTTAGCTGTGGAGGAGGCTTGGGTGATGGGAAAGCTAGGACAAAATGATATGGCATTTAATAGTAGTGTAGGTTGTCGAGTGGTGATCGATTTAGTGTTTAGGGGCTCTTTTTCTTATGGTTCATTTTTGGGTGAACTGTGGCGGCGAGGGGTAAAGGATGGAGTGTGATATAGGGGAAAAGGTAGGGGAGGACGTGATGGTCCTAGTGGCAAGATTTGGCGGTGATCGGTGATGTGTGGTGGCTAGGCGAAGAAGTAGAGTGGTGATAGGCGTGGGTTCCAGTTTGATCTGGTGGTCCTTTTTTCCAACGTGGGTATATCATGGACTTCTGAGTGGAGGAACAAGATGTTGGGGTCGGTGGCAACTCGTGGGGATGATCGACGGGTAGATGTGATAGCTAAGGGTGGCGCGTACACGCACACGTTCATGTACGGTGTATTGGAGAGAAAGGAAAAAAAAGACAAGAGAGGAGAACGGAAAAACTGGAGGGAGAAGAAGAAAGGGAAAGGAAAATGAGGATGGGACTTTTTTTCTTCTTTGGGCCGATTTTGATTATGTATGGGCAGTTTTCTTATTTAACAAATTAAAATTTATTTTTATTTTAATAATATTTAAATTTAAAACATTGTTTTATCAATTTATTTTGTTAGCACCAAAATTTGTCACTAACACCCTTAGAGAGTTTGTGTAGAGAGATTAATGAAGAAGATAGATAATACAAATTAAAATACGGGAGATGAGAACACAGAATTTATAGTGGTTCGGCGTTGTAGCCTACGTCCACTTTGAAGTTGATCCTTTTATTTCTTCACTTTAATCTTGATTACAGATACAATCCGCTTTTGAGTATTCAAATACAATTGTGAAATAAAAGTAGAGGTCTTGGATGAGGTTAGAAAATGGCAGAGTCTCCTCGGTGTTCTTCCCCCCAAAAATCCCCTTTTCTTCTGTGCCCCTGCCCCTCTATATATAGACGAATGTGGACTGGACTTCCCTGGTGGGCCAGATGGCTAGACAGCTTGGTCCAAATAGGACACGCTCTGTGTGCCGAGTAGATCATGCCGACTGATAGGAATGCCAACTGATAGTAATGCCGAACGACAGGTGTGCCGAGCCCTCCTAATGCCGAATGATCTCCTTGTTGAATGGAGGAGGTGGGCCAAATGACCACTTCGGCCGAGTGGGAGGAGGCCGAGCATACTGACTTCCTTAGGGAGCACTTGTGCCGAGTGAACTAAGCCGAACGATCTTCTGGAGGCCGAACGTTCCACAAATTGCCGAGCAGTGTACTAGTGCCGAACAATAGTTGGATGCCGAGTACTATGGGATGCCGAACGCTTTTGTATGCCGAACGTCTATAGGTGCCGGGCGTCACTTGTATGCCGAACGTTCCCAGAGGCTGAGTGCTCCTTTATGCCGAGCGTCCTCCTACGCCGAGTATAACTCTGTACGGCCGAACAACCCCTGATGCCGAGTACAACTCTGCACCGCCGAGCGTCCATTTATGCCGAATACAAATCTGCACCGCCGAGTGTCCACTTATGCCGAATACAATTCTGCATGCCGAGTGTCCACTTATGCCGAGTACAACCCTGCATGCCGAGTGTCCACTTATGCCGAATACAATTCTGTATGCCAAGTGTCAACTTATGCCGAGTACAACCCTGCGTGCCGAGTGTCCACTTATGCCGAGTACTGTGATTGCCTGGTCGATTTTCTAGGTAACATTTTGCCCCCCAAAGTACACCGTGTGTTCGAACAGGGTGTGCTTTGAACTACTGGATCAGGGCATTGTCACCGGGTGCTAAGGATGCCGAACGATACGAGTGCCGAGTGAAACCGGTTCGTTCGGTAGAGCCGGTCAAAGTCTCTTCGACTTCTCCTCCTTCCTTATAAAAACCACCTCCTTCTTCTTCCTTTCTTTACTTTTACTCCTGCAATTCCGAATTCTCGAACCATCCTTGCAATCAAAATCCAAGGACTTCTCAAACCTTTCTAAAGCTTGATCCACGAACTAGGTACAATCCCTTTACCTAACTCCTTTCCCTGGTGAGTTTCCACCAATTCGCACAGAATCATCTTCGAACGGGGCTGTGTAGATGGAGAACCCGAATTTCGATTGGGGTATCTCCAAGGCCGAGCGACGCGAGGTAGGGATAGATGGTTAGGGATAGGAATGCTTCGTAGGGTTTGTTTAGTCGTTTGAGTGGGATGTTGTGGTTCGGCACAGCGCCTAAGTTTCATATGGGGTTATGGGAGAGAGTTAGGTGGAAAGGATGGAGGTTGTGCCGAGCATTAGGGCTCGGCATAATCTTGAATCGGCATTGCACATTGTTGGCCGGACGATGGGTTAGAAGGCTAGGGAGGAAGTGTGAGTCAGTGGGTAGGCCGAATGTTGTTTCGACCGAATAGTATTTTGGCCGAACGTTCTTTGCCGAACAGCAATGTAGCCGAACAGACATTAGTGCCGAGCATACTTATACACCGAACATAGTTAGCCCGCCGGTCAAGTATAAATGATAATGACGTGCCGAATAGACTCAGGCCGGACAAACAGGGGCCTTGCCAAATTATATAACCGAGCATGCCGAACAAACCAGACAAACGTATCCATATGCCGAACAACATAAATGCTGAACATACTTATATGCCGAACAAACAGTAAATGCCGAACATACTCTATGCCGAACAAACCGGACAAACGTATCCATATGCCGAACAACATAAATGCCGAACATACTTATATGCCGAACAAACAGTAAATGCCGAACATACTTTACTTGCCCAATTTCATAACTGGTCTTTACTTGGCATAATCGGACAATTACCTCTAGTGTCTTACTGCGGTCGTTATTCAGAAGGCTTTTGGAAACGGTCAGCGATGACGGTTTTCGGAAGCGATGTTTTTAGGCTTGACGTTATATTAAATGCTTATGCACGATTGATTGCACTAGTTCACACACCACACGGGGGGGGGGGGGGGGGTGGTGGGTTATCTGCGTTGTTAATTCTAACGTTTTTTCGAGTATAGTTCACACAGGTGCTTGGCCAGGTCTGCTATTTATTCAAGATGTCCAAAAGATCCAGTTCTGCTACACTTTCCGACAAACCTGGGCCATCTTCTAAGCGAACGGCCCCCGACACAACTGACCCATCAGTTTCTCCCGCTCATGACTGGGCTCCCGATACTTTGGAATCATCGATTTTACTGGATGACCCAGTCGACTCACAGGCTTCGAGAGTCACTGAGGCCGCTCTTAAGCGGATATGTTCTATTCATGGCATTCCGTTTGCTGACGTGCGCGTTCCGTCGGGGCATGACCGCCCACATCTTCCCCCAGTGGGATATACGGCATGTAGCAAGTTCATGTGCTGGGTTGGTAGCGTGCCACCTTTCAATTTATTCCTTCGCGACGTGCTGCAGTATCTGGACGTTTCCCCGTTTCAACTTCACCCAAATGGTCATGCTTTCATTTATGGCACGTACATGCTTTTCATGGCCGTCTTCTCTAGGCCTCCAACCCCTGGCGATATAAGGTACATATACATGACCAAGAAACGGGGAGACAGCCCCTCTTACATGTTCCTTGAGCCACATCGAAAGTACCAACTTTTCACTAGCGCGTGGAGTAGCAAATTCGCCCTGTACAAACAGGAGTAGTTTTACGTGCGTTGCTCCCAGGGCTTTGCGAGGCGATGGATTGAAGGAAGTAAGTCCTTTCTCTGAGTTGATGTCCGTTCACGATTCAGGTTGAACTTCTCCTAACTCATTGTTCTATTTTTCCAGATCTCGTCCCCCGTCCCGAGGACCGGGGTTACTCCGATGCTGTCGATGCCATTAGAGCTCTTCCTGCTGAAGAGCGAGACATCCGAGCCCTCATTTCCAATGATTCACTATCAAGGTTCGGTTTGCTAGCCCCTGGCCGCCGGGTTACTCTTCCAGAGGGCGCCTCGCTTCCCAAGCCCGTACATGTCAGAGGGAAAAAGCTGCCTGAATCATCCGTTCGCCCTTCTCTTGAAGCTCCGGAAGAAGGGGAAATTCCAGCCGAGTCACCCGAAAAGCAAGGTGAGGATTTGGGCTCTGCAGCCGAAGTTCATGATTTTGAAACGTCATCTTCCCCTTCGAAGGGGAAAAAGGAGCTGGCGTGCAAGTCGAGGAAGGAGAAAGTTGGTGGGACTTCCAAAGTTACGCCTATTCAGCCAGAGAAAGAGGCTTCTCCACAGCGCGTTGAAAGTTCTCTGAAGGGCTTATCGAATCTCTCCATTCCCGAAGACTTGCTCAACTATGATTTCAACGATCCGAAGCTGTTTAAGTTTCGCTCGCCCGTCAGGGGCGATGCGGGTGTCCTGGCCCCGATCCAAGGGGAAAAGACTCCCGTTAGCAAAGCCACTGGTCCGTCGGGGGGTAGCACTAGGACACACACAGGCACATCCATTTCACTTTGCATCTACCCTTCTTTCACCATTCTGCCCTTTCGCTAATTCGCTATTGTTCGATTGCAGGTGACATGGGGCGCTCTTATGGATACGACTGCCTTCGCGGCTCATCGACTTTACGCCGGTCTGGTCGGGACTCGGGCCTCGGGCCTCGGGAAACGCCGAGATAGAGACAGCGACGGGACCGAGATTATCATGCCCGGGACTCGTCATCCCAGACGAAAACTTATTATCAGCCCGAACACCGCCAGTAGACCTCTTCTCATCAGGAGCGAAGCAAAGAAAAACGTGGCCACGAGAGGTCGCATTCTGATGCTCCCCGGGACCAACACTCTGACTCTTCTTCTACCCGGCACTCCCGAGATTCTCATAGGAAGGGCGAACTCTCAAAGCCGCCTCCTCCCGCTCCTGTAACAGACCCGACAGTGCCGGAGAGATTGAACGAACTTAAGGCTAAGTTTCCGAAGATTTGTTTTGATGGGTTAGAGTTCCTCCCGGCGATCCATCCTATTCCCGGAGATGTTAAACAAAATGTTATTGCCTGTACCAACGACGTCTACGTGCAACATGACGCGTTCGTTCACCTGGCTGAGAAACTTTCTGAAGTCTCTATGGAACGCCAACATGAAATTGACCGCCTAAAGCTTGAAGCTATTCATGACAGGGATATCATTAAGGCACAGGATGAAGAAATTGCTGCCTCTAAGTCCGAGCTTGAAGCTACTCGTCAGAGCGCTAAGGACACCGCCGAGGCTGTTTCCCGCCTCGAATTAACTCATAAGAAAGAGCTCGATGAAGCGGTGCAACGGTGTAGGGCATTAGCTTTGGAGAAAGACTCCATTCAGAAGGAGCGGGACACACTTAGTTATCGGGTCAAGGAACTCGAGGAGCAACTTCTCATGGAGAGGAAAGAGAAAGTGGCTGCCCAGGTTGAGGCACAACATTATTGCGATGAGATTGTCGCCACCCGACTCCTAGAGGAGAAACTAAAGGACGATCTCTCCAAAGTTGAGGCCCTAAAACATGAACCCCATGAGGAGGGTAAAAAGATAGCAACTGCCGATATCGACTCTCGTCTAGAGGCAGCTAGGGAAGAAGGTAGGGAGGAAATTAAGACTGAATTCGACCCGCTGATCGCCGAGTTCAATGCCCGAGTACTCATGCATAGGGATTTAACTTTTCTGGGCGACGGTTACCTCGAGTCTCTGATCGAGGCATGGGAGACTTTGATTCAAATCAAGAAGGTCGAGAGCGGTGCCGAAGAAGTCGATGAGGAAGCTTTAATTAAAGAGTTCTTGAAGGGAAAAGAACCCTCAGACCTATCAGTGGCCAAGGCCCTTTACAGCAAAGATTTTCCTTCGAGGAAAGGAAAGGAAGTGATTTCAGGTCCATCCGGTGCTATGCCCCCAGTTCATATGCCTACCCAGCCGGCTAGCCGGCCGACGCTTGATCCCTTCGAGCGACATCTTGGCTACGACCCGGATGCCCCCGGGCTTGGCGTTCATGTCCTATCTCCCATCCCGGAGGGTGAGACCCCTCTGACAACCGAGATTCAACCAGCGCCCGGTAAGCGATCTCTTTTTTTTATAGGGTTCCTGTGTTTCTATAGAAGCTGTCGCGCCCTAACACTTGTTCTCTTGTCGCTTTGTGCAGGCCGCTCTGACCCCGAGCCTTCTCCGAGGAGCGATGCCGCGAAGGAGGTGGAGACAAAGGCGAGTGAGGCCACTCAAGTCGGCGAAGATCCTGGTCCAGATGCTCAAGTAATCGGGGCGCTGGATGAAGGCAAATCTGACTCTTCCTCGGAGAGTTTCGAAGTAGACATCACAGGCACCTCTAAGCACACATCCGACTTGAGCATGAAGGAACGGCTCGAGAAAGAGAAAAGAGATACGATCTCAGTCAAGGTCGAGCCGCGTGAAGTGGACCTAGGTGATCCTCTGAACAAACCATTGAAGGTCATTCTTCCTGGCAAGTCCCAGCCCATGGATGTTCCCCTTACGTCTTCGGTCGTCACCCCTCCGTCAGGGAAGGATTCCAAGAGTAAGCGCTCTGGGAAGGAACCGTCCGGGAAGAAGTCGAAGAAACACAAGAAGTGACCGTCGTCCCCGTTCAACGAGAACTAGCTTAAGTCATGTACTAATTTTTATAGACTGTGCAAATAGGCTGTTGGCTCTGGACTTCGGAGCGCTTTTGTAACGGGAAGCTCTTTTTTTTTCTTTTTCTTTTGTGAATAAAATTTGATCTTCACTTGTGTCTTCTCAAAAGACTTTTATTATTCAGTTTCTTTTATGGTTGTGATTGAAATCTGAATTATTGTGGGTAAGTTGGACTTCTCGGTTTGCCTTTACATGGCTTGGGAGCTTCCCTGGATTTGATCAATCCCCACTTGGTGCTTCAAGCACTTGGAATATTTCATAGCCCGTATGTTGGGGACTTGACGTATCCAAGTTACTTGTGTCGTAGTTCTTATTCAAGGAACTCGGAGGTCTGAACTACTTGTAATTAAGTCTATATACTGGACTTCGAGTACTCCAGCCCGTGCCCCGGGGACTTGGAGATTTCAAATCGTTTATACTCGAGTCCGCACTCTGGGGACTTAGAGTACTCCAGTCCGCACTCCGGGGACTTGGACATTGTTAATCGTTTATACTCGAGTCCGCGCTCCGGGGACTTAGAGTACTCCAGTCCGCACTCCGGGGACTTGGAGATTTTTAATCGTTTATACTCGAGTCCACGCTCCGGGGACTTAGAGTACTCCAGTCCGCACTCCGGGGACTTGGAGATTTTTAATCGTTTATACTCGAGTTCGCACTCCGGGGATTTAGAGTACTCCAGTCCGCACTCCGGGGACTTGGAGATTTTTAATCGTTTATACTCGAGTCCGCGCTTCGGGGACTTAGAGTACTCCAGTCCGCACTCCGGGGACTTGGAGATTTTTAATCGTTTATACTCGAGTCCGCACTCCGGGGACTTAGAGTACTCCAGTCCGCACTCCGGGGACTTGGAGATTTTTAGTCGTTTATACTCGAGTCCGCGCTCCGGGGACTAAGAGTACTCCAGTCCGCACTCCGGGGACTTGGAGATTTTTAATCGTTTATACTCGAGTCCGCGCTCCGAGGACTTAGAGTACTCTCGTCCGCACTCCGGGGACTTGGAGATTTTTAATCGTTTATACTCGAGTCCGCACTCCGGGGACTTAGAGTACTCCAGTCTGCACTCCGGGGACTTGGAGATTTTTAATCGTTTATACTCGAGTCCGCGCTCCGGGGACTTAGAGTACTCCAGTCCGCACTCCGGGGACTTGGAGATTTTTAATCGTTTATTATAAGCGTTCGTACGCCAGCCAGGATATCATAATCTTTAATTGCGTGTCATAGGAATATCATACGAAGAGACATTGGTCATTCATGGAAAAGATGGCTTCAAGCCTTTATTGATGAAAACAAGCTAGATTATCTAATTACATTGGAAATAAATGCAACTATCGCATAAAGGAAATAGACTAAGTGTAATAACGCCGCAAATGCTCGTTGTTCCATGCTCGAGGGAGTGTCGCACCATCGACGGTCGTTAGCTTGAAAGTTCCTTCTCCAAGCCTCCGTTCGTTGACGTATGGACCTTCCCATGCGGGATTCATGTGCGAAGAGGTTGGAAAGATTCGTTTCAAAACGAGATCTCCCACACTAAAGGTTCTTGGTTGGACTTTTCCATTATAATATTTAATGACTCGGTGTCTGTATGAGACTGCTCTCAAATCAGCTTCTTCGCGTTTCTCATCGATGAAGTCTAATGATTCCAATAGGAGATCTCGGTTTGACGCAGTATCGTAATAGGTTACCCGGTGTGACAGAACTTTAAGCTCTACGGGTATGACGGCTTCCGTGCCGTACGCCAGTGCGAATGGTGTGTGGCCAGTCGCAGTCTTG
The DNA here is from genome assembly GCA_030765085.1 of Allium cepa. Taxonomy (NCBI): domain Eukaryota; kingdom Viridiplantae; phylum Streptophyta; class Magnoliopsida; order Asparagales; family Amaryllidaceae; genus Allium; species Allium cepa. The sequence continues at coordinate 474,215,595 of CM060931.1, forward strand.
TGGGTTGTTCTATAGGCCCAAAGCGCTGTTGGGAGTTCGTCCACCCATTTGCCTCTAGCCTTTTCCAAACGCTTCTTCAATATGGACTTGATGATTTTATTGACGGCTTCTACCTGCCCATTCGCCTTCGGGTGAGCAACCGCCACGAACCTTTTCTCAATGCCATACCTCTGACAGAACTCTTTGAATTCATTGCTTTCGAATTGAGTTCCGTTATCCGTTATGATGGTCCGCGGGAGGCCAAAACGACATATGATATTTCGTACAACGAAATTAATGACTTTCTTGGTGGTGATTGTGGCCATTGGCTCTGCTTCCGCCCACTTGGTGAAATAATTGACTGCCACTATTGCATATTTCGCGCCTCCTTTGGCTATGGGCAGAGATCCAATTAGGTCGATTCCCCACATTGCAAATGGCCAGGGACTAACCATTTGTGTGAGTTACGTTGGCAAAGCTCTTGGAATCTTTGCATATATCTGGCATTTATCACATCTTCTTGCATAGTCTGCTGCATCCCGTTTTATAGTCGGCCAGTAGTATCCATAGCAGAGGATTTTCTTTGCTAATGTTTGCCCCCCAGTATGGCCGCCGCATTCTCCTTCATGAACTTCCGCCAAGATTCGCTTTATTTCGTCGTGTGCTACACATCGAAGCAAGGGGGTTGAGAATCCCCTTCGATACATTATTCCATCTTGTATCACATAACGCGAGGCCTTACGAATGACTTGGCGTCTTTCGCTTCTTTTCTCAGGTAAGTCCCCGTATAGCAAGTATTGTTTGATTGGGGTCAGCCATGATCCCCTCTCGAGTTCGGTCTCCAAGACGAGATCTATCTCCATTATGCCAATACTTGGAGCAAGCAGAGTCTCGACAGGGAACAATCCTATCTGCTGTGCATCGCCAGTACTCGCGAATTTAGCTAACGAGTCGGCCTCCCTGTTCTGTTCGCGCGGGACATGCGAGATGTCATAATATTCCAGGTTTACCAGTAGTTCTCGGACCCGAGCAAGGTAAGGAGCCAGCCTCTGTCCTTTCGCTTGGTAGTCTCCCCGTACCTGATATACCACAAGCTGTGAGTCGTAGAAGATTTCGATGGACTTCACCCTTAGTTCATTGGCAAGTCTTAAGCCGGCAATCAGTGCTTCGTATTCAGCTTCGTTATTTGTCGCTGCAAATTCGAGCTTCAAAGCGTAGCAAATCGATCGGTTTTCGGGAGTTATCAGAACTATCCAAGCTCCCGACTAACGGTCGTTAGATGCCCCGTCAGTGAACATCTTCCATCAGACAGGAGGGATTTCTTTGTGATTTTCACCCGGTTCATCCGGAATGGTGAACTCAGCAACGAAGTCAGCTAATGCTTGCCCTTGGATGGTCCTTCGCGGCAGGTAGGTGATATCAAACTGGCTTAGCTCGATATTCCACTTTAGCATCCTACCGGAGGTTTCTGGTCGTTGGAGTACCTGTCGCAAGGGTTGGTCAGTGTAAACACTGATTGAGTGCGCCTGAAAGTAGGGACGAAGCTTGTGTGATGCAATCACCAGGCAATAGGCAAGTTTCTCGATCTTTGGATAATTCTTTTCTGCCCCCGTCAGTCGCTTACTAACATAGTACACCGGCCATTGGACCTTGTCTTCTTCGCAAACCAGGGCTGTACTGATAGCATGCCGGGACACAGCCAAATATACGTACAACGTCTCGTGGTCTACTGGTTTTGACAACACCGGAGGACTTTCCAAGTGTCTTACCAGGGATCTGAATGCTTCCTCGCAGTCAGTCGTCCATTCGGAGTTTCTCTTTCCTTTCTTTATGACATCAAAGAAAGGAAAAAACTTATCTGTGGATCTGGATATGAATCGACTGAGCGCAGCTACTTTTCCGTTCAGGCTCTGTACCTGTTTTACGGTTCTAGGTGCCTGTATATCTCGGATGGCCTGGATCTTTTCCGGGTTAGCTTCAATTCCTCGTGCATTTACAATGAATCCCAAGAACTTCCCTGATGCCACACCGAATGAACACTTTGAAGGATTGATCTTCATCCCATAGTGCCTTAGTACACCGAACATTTCCGCCAGGTCTCGGATGTGGTCGTCTGACCGTCGTGACTTCACGAGCATGTCATCCACATAGACTTCCGTTGTTCTACCAATCTGATCTTTGAACATCAGATTTACCAGACGCTGGTAAGTTGCTCCGGCGTTCTTCGGTCCGAAGGGCATCACTACATAGCAGTATAGCCCGACATTCGTGACAAAGCTGGTGTGTTCTTGGCCTGGGATGTGCATCGGAATTTGGTTGTATCCAGAGTATGCATCCATAAATGACAATAACTCATGCCCTGCAGTTGAATCGACCAGTTGATCAATTCGTGGTAGCGGGAAGCTATCCTTCGGGCATGGTTTGTTTAAATCAGAATAGTCAACGCAGGTTCTCCATTTCCCGTTTGCTTTCTTTACCAACACAGGGTTGGACACCCATTCCGGGTAGAGGGCGTCGCGGACAAACCCATTGGCTTTGAGTTTATCCACCTCCTCTTTGAGAGCCGTAGACCTCTCCGGGTCCATGCCTCTCCTTTTTTGCTTCACGGGTATGTGTTTCGGGTCTATATTCAACATATGGCTCGCAATTGCAGGGGAAATCCCACGCATATCAGAGTGCGTCCAGGAGAAGACATCAAGATTCGCTCGGAGGAAATCAGATAAATTCTCCGCCATTAGGGGATCGAGCTGCGACCCAATTTTAAAAACTCGTGTTGGGTCGCTGTGGCTAACTGGAATATCGGTTGTTAGTTCGGCCGGTGCTGCGTCTGGTTCCCTGGGTTCCCCTTTGTCATCTCTCGGATCTATGTCTCCAACGATCCGAGAATGTCGCCCGACCCAGGGCTCGGGCGCTAGTTGTCAATCATCAGAACTCGGGATGCGGACGATGTTGTCCGCAGTCTTCCCCTTTTCTCTGCGCTGGGCCTCTCTTAGCTCGGCCACGTAGCATGCACGTCCGGTTGCTTGGTCGCCGTGCACTACGCCAACTCCTTTGTCCGTCGGGAATTTCAGTGTAAGACACCACGGGGCCAAGGCCGCCCTGAAATCTGCGAGGGCCGGTCGCCCTAAAAGCACGTTGTATGGTGAATCAACATCCAGCACTATGAATGGTAGGATTCGCACTCTCCTGCGTTCACCTTGTCCTAGTTCAACTGGTAACTCCACACATCCTACTGCGTCTGTGGCTGCGCCGTTAAAGCCATGGATTCGGGCTTTAGATGGCTTCAAATCCTTAGTTTCCAGCTTCGTTTGGTCATACGCTTTCTTGAAGATGATGGTAACGGAGCTACCGCAATCAACTAGGATTCTCCTTACGAATGTCGGTCCGATGGTTGCGGATATGACCAATGGATCGATGGTGGGAGCTTCCACTTTATCCACGTCTCTATTCCTAAATACAATATCGTCGTGCATCGTGCGCTACTGCTTTGTGGGAGTTCCATCCTCCACATTTGAACAGCACTCACACTCTGTATGTCTCAAGGAATTAGCATATCGCTCCATTTCCTGCCAATTTTTATCCGCAAGATGAGGTCCACCAGCAATTGTGTTAATAATCAATCTTCCCACAGTTCGAGTAGGGTGCTCTGGTTGGTGTAGAGCCGGGCCATGTCCGGGGTCTAAAGTCTCTTGTCTTCCTTCCGGTGTATCTTTGACGAATTCCTGCAGCTTCTTCTGCCTAATCAATTTTTCAATAGCGTCATGGAGATGCCTGCATTCGTCTGTGTTGTGCCCATAAGTCTCGTGAAAGCGGCAATACTTTCCAGTCCTCTTTTGCTCCTCTATTGATTCCTTAGGGCGTGGTTTTCTGTATTGAAAAGTGTTGCAGGTCGATAAGTAGATGTTTTCAAGAGACGCATTCAATGGAGTGTATTCGTTGTAGGTTGGGATCCTTGATTTCCATTTCCCCGTTTCCGTCTTCTTTCCAGGGTTTCCACTTCCAGCTCCCTTAGGCTGCCCGGGCTTATTTTGGACGTTGGCCTGAGTTTTTCCAGGGTTATCGCCGGTTGCTTTCATGGCGGTATTGCCCTTTACAGACTCCTGAACGGACCCTGGCGCCTTGTCTTTCCTTATCCACCGAGCTTCTTCCCTCCTCATGAATTGGTGGGCTTTCGAGTAGAAACGTTCCAACGTAGCTGGTGGCTTTCCTGCCAACCAGTCCCCAAACTCAGAATCTGGATTCACTCCGCGCATTACCGCCATCAAAATTGCGTGGTCGTTTGGATTGCTCACTTCAGCAGTGGCAACATGAAATCTCTGCAAGTATGCTTTCAGTGACTCTCCAGGAGCTTGGGTCACGCTTGATAAGGACATCACATCCTTGGGTCGAGTGGCGTGTATCCTGAATTGTTCTATGAATTTCCTTGCTAATTCGTCGAAGTTTGAGACTGACCGTGGAGGAAGCCGAGTGAACCACATGGTGGCAATTCCGGACAGAGTTATTGGAAAGCACCTGCACTTAGTTGCGTCATTGGCCCTTGCTGAATCCATCATCCATCCATACCTCAGTACATGTTGTCTAGGGTCAGTTTTTCCTTCATAGGCGGGCATGGTGGGCATGTTAAACTTCCTTGGGTATTCAGCCTGTAGAATGGTATCTGCGAAGGGAGTATGACTATTAGACATTCCCCAATCTTCATTAGTCAAACCTTGATTCTCTCTCATCAACTGCCTGACCATAGCTGTCAAATCCGGGGTTTGTATGGTAGGAGGAAGGTTGGGTTCCGCTCCACGGGCTTGATTTCTAGTAGAGCGGTCAGTGACACCCGCTTGGTCATCTTCATCCTTGCGGCGTCTACGCTTGGGAGGTTCATCAGCTGAAGTTGAGCTATCATCTTCGGAGTAGGGGACAGGGCTACCTCCGGCATTCTGATGCTGCTGTTGGGCAAGTCGGGTCATGAGGTCAGCATTAACTTGCATTTGCTCAGCGAGTTGCCTTCTTCTTTCCGTAAGCTCCTTTATCAAGTCATTCAATTCTGCTCGTGAAACAGCTTCCGCTTGGTTTTGGCTGGAGGGCCCCGTGCCTCGAATAGCTTGTTGATCGTTAGGTCCAAGTTGTTGAACACTAGCGGTTTCACGGGCATCTACATTTTGGGAGGTCGATCTTGTTCAAGGTCTTCCCATGGTAGAGTCGTGGGTGGTAAATCTTAGTAGAATCAATAGATGCCTTATGAATAATTACGGATCTTCTTCGGGGGATTTATGTAATCCAGTAGCTACAAAGTAGATCCTCACAACTTGAGTTCAATTCTCAGTGAAAGCACCAAAATGTTAGCACCAAAATTGGTCACTAACACCCTTAGAGAGTTTGTGTAGAGAGATTAATGAAGAAGATAGATAATACAAATTAAAATACGGGAGACGAGAACACGGAATTTATAGTGGTTCGGCGTTGTAGCCTACGTCCACTTTGAAGTTGATCCTTTTATTTCTTCACTTTAATCTTGATTACAGATACAATCCGCTTTTGAGTATTCAAATACAATTGTGAAATAAAAGTAGAGGTCTTGGATGAGGTTAGAAAATGGCAGAGTCTCCTCAGTGTTCTTCGCCCCAAAAATCCCCTTTTCTTCTGTGCCCCTGCCCCTCTATATATAGACGAATGTGGACTGGACTTCCCTGGTGGGCCAGATGGCTAGACAGCTTGGTCCAAATAGGGCACGCTCTGTGTGCCGAGTAGATCATGCCGACTGATAGGAACGCCAACTGATAGTAATGCCGAACGACAGGTGTGCCGAGCCCTCCTAATGCCGAATGATCTCCTTGTTGAATGGAGGAGGTGGGCCAAATGACCACTTCGGCCGAGTGAGAGGAGGTCGAGCATACTGACTTCCTTAGGGAGCACTTGTGCCGAGTGAACTAAGCCGAACGATCTTCTAGAGGCCGAACGTTCCACACATTGCCGAGCAGTGTGCTAGTGCCAAACAATAGTTGGATGCCGAGTACTATGGGATGCCGAACGCTTTTGTATGCCGAACGTCTATAGGTGTCGGGCGTCACTTGCATGCCGAACGTTCCCAAAGGCCGAGTGCTCCTTTATGCCGAGCGTCCTCCTACGCCGAGTATAACTCTGTACGGCCGAACAACCCCTGATGCCGAGTACAACTCTGCACCGCCGAGCGTCCATTTATGCCGAATACAAATCTGCACCGCCGAGTGTCCACTTATGCCGAATACAATGCTGCATGCCGAGTGTCCACTTATGCCGAGTACAACCCTGCATGCCGAGTGTCCACTTATGCCGAATACAATTCTGCATGCCGAGTGTCCACTTATGCCGAGTACAACCCTGCATGCCGAGTGTCCACTTATGCCGAGTACTGTGATTGCCTGGTCGATTTTCCAGGTAACATATTTAAAGCCCATTCAACGTGAAAGTTTTTGTGTTGTGATCATATCGCCTAGTTTTATAATCTAAGTTATTTGTTAATTTGCGGTTATATAAAACTAGGTTATTTATAATAATTTAAGATAATAAATAATTAAATTCTTAATTGATTTAATCTTATATTAATTGTTAAATGGATTGTTTGATTTTAAATTTACTAATAACAAATCGATTTACAATTTCTTTAATTTAATATTAATTTGGATTAAAAATATAAATAGATTCAGTTTAATTTAAGTTGATTAAATTCTGATTGTGAATTGTTTTAATATGGTTGTTAATTTTTAAATTTGCTAATGATCTATGCTTTGGATTACTGCTCTTAAAGATTTATTTTAATTGTCCTTGTCAATGCCATTTAGTAGCCAAACCTGTTGAAATGTTAGAATAAACGTTGGCATGTTAATTGAGCAACGTTTGTTGAAAGTAATCATATGTAGTGAATTCCCATATGTTAATATTAACATTCGGAATATAAATTGTTTATTTTAAACAATTTGGCCCTTTTAAAATTTATCATTTTCAGTTCAAAGTGACTGGGACCGGATATCAGTGTTATCCGAAACTACTTTTATCAAATGAACACTATAAACCTTTACGGTTTTGATTTTAAAGCCCATTATGCTGGAATTTAGTTAATGTAACAAATTCAGCTATTTTAAATAAGTATGGTACTTAGCACTATTATAATATCTTTGGATTTTCTATAAAGTGTTTTGGTTATCGTAAGATAAAAACCCGTCGTGTTTATATGTGACGCGGTCTTATGAGCTACCTTTGTGACCGAAAGGATTTTGATAACTTAAGTAATATAAATTAAGTGCGTTTACTCATGCTGGTTTCCAGCTTGACTTGGGTGTTACTTTATTGTAATGCTTGGGTCGGACCGAGCTTTATAGAATTCAAGTTAGGATGCTTTGGAGCTCAAGAGACAAGCTGGATGGCAAAGACGTGTTGTACGTATTTGATTACATTCAACTGTGTATTGTAGGCTATATATTCAGCATTTTGAGGACAAATTATAATAACTATCTAGATTTATATGTTGATGACTCTGATAATTTGTATGTATATTAATAGTTTTTCTTTTATATAAAAAGCTGTTATTGTATATTATATTTGTTCCGCGACGATTGTGAGATTATGTGATTATGTTATTTATGTTTCTTCTTCTATCTCTTTTTTTCTTAAACCCTAACAATCTGGTATTTCCAGCACTCGATTACTCGGCACTCTTTTTAGTGAATGTATTAGTGTCGATTTTCGAGGGTCAAAAATCACCCGATCGTTACAGTAAGGGGTTCACACATAACATACAATCAATCTTAGATAGATGTCCAAGTTACAAATTTAGATACATCCATTATCGGTGAAAAATGTACATATAGAAGTATATTCTATATGCTTAACCTACCACGATTTGTTTATTGAAATTAACTTCCTTGTGTTTATCATGTTACAAATATTCAACATTTGTGCTAACACAAGTCAACTTTCTTTCCATACAACATGTCAATGTTTTATAATCACTACTTTAATTCATTTGGCTACTTAATGGTCCAGATGAGAGATTCTTTGATTTGAAGTCAATTAAACTTGAAAAGAAAATTGATTTAAAACGTAACCGATTAAGTTTAAAATTAGCTTTGAAAAGATTAAAGTATTATAATTTGCTTAAACCCTAGTTGCATCTTAATTAAATCAAGATGAATCCATAATTAAACTTAATTAACAAAATGAACTTGGTTAAGTCCTAATTAACTTCCTAATGTGTCTTAGTTAAGGTATAAACAATTAATTATTAGTTAAACCCAACTAATTAAAAATTAATTAAATTATCACTTAATTATATATAATTAATCAACCTACTTAACTTAATTAAATAATAATTAACTATTTAATTACTTCATTACTTCATAAATCACTAACTAAAAATTTATTAATCACTAATTAATCATTAACCTTCCTTAAGTGTTACTTAAACCTTAGTCCCTTACTTAATTACTAATTACTTTTAATTAATTTATTAAATAAATAAATTATTAAATTACCTAAACTTAACTCTTTTTATGTTACTAATCAAGTTTGGATAACATTTGCAAAATATTCCAAAAGAAAACATTTTAAAATGAAAATCGACAATTTTTTCGAACTCCATCCATAACGACTATCGCTATGAGCCCAGTTCGCTTAAACTTACTTTAAGTGAAATACTTTGCTTATTCCTTGCTATTGCAAGTTTGAAAACCTACAATTGAAAGATTTTGAAACTTAAAAAAAAAGATAAAAACTTTGAAACTATTTCCAGAATTTAAAACTAGAAAACTTAGTTTTGATTTCAAACGGACACCACTGCCATCGCAACATACAAAGGTGTAAACTTTGTACTTCTTACACAACATACAACTAGTTTTGATCACAACCATACTATCATCATAGCATACACAACCATCACATTCTTACAACCAAATATACCACTTTAAACATCCAAACATGATGCTTAACATCCAAACACAATATTTAATATCCAAACTATGCTAACCACAGATCGCAAAAGTATATCATTATCATAGCAAGATATTTTTAAAACATGAACTATAGATTTCCACAACATATAATCTATGTAAATATGGTCAGTTTTTTTTAAAATGAGATAGTTTTACTAAACAAAAACCTTTGAAACCTGAAATGCCTTAGATGCAAAAAAACATTCCAAAATTATGTCATCTTCCACGTGATTTTTGGACATACTACTCTCGGATTACGAAAAAGTGATATGAAGAAAAGTTTTAGAAAATCATTTTCTCTACAAATTAAAAAAAAGCATCACTCAAATTAGATTATGTTCGAGGTAGATATGGTCAAAAGAAAGAGAGCTATTTTCAGACCTTAGTTTCTGAGTTTAAAAGTACACTAAATAAATGAGATTTTGATGAACCAAAGCTTGAAATTAGAAAAATGTTAAAAAGGAAAGTTGCAACTAGTGAATTTTTATATGATTTAAAAAACCTTGATTTGTGTAAAATATAAGAATTTATGGCCGAATAAAGTGGAGGAAAAATGAAGAAGAAACATTTTAAATCAAGTTTGCATCATTAAGACAATTTAAATCCTTCGATTTTGAAAAATAACTTAAAACAAAGAAGCCATGAAATATGAAATAGAGCTTAGGAAAAAGAATGATGAAGATGTAAATGAGAATTAGTGTATGAGTATGTGTATTTATGGAAAAGAAAATGGGTAAATGTCTAAACTACCCTTTGCATAAAATAATATAAAATGTCATGATATGTTATTTCGCATCACCATCCTCTCCCCCTCTCTAGTCACGTCCTCCTCTCTCTCGTCACATCTCCTAGGCTCATGCATGGATGATGATGATGGCACCAAAGAAGTGACAAGGGATATGTACAAATTTTGTATACGCATAAGTGTATATGTATATATATGTTATTATTTTTAAAACCATAACTTGTTACATCTCTTTCAAAACATAATTAACATAAGATAATATATTATTAAGTGTTTTATTATATGGTTAATTATCTACCATATATGTGTATATATAGTGCATAAAGGCAAACAACGTTCCCGACAAATTTCTAATGTAGAAATGTCAAAATTCTAGAAAACGTTCTTCGGTCACATTTTCTATTTTCCCACGAACTATCTATTTTGGTAAACAAATTTTAAAAACTATTTTACCATCATTATTGAATAATCAAAATAGGTTTATTTATTAATATAAATCTATTTATTTATTGTTTAAACTTAACTTGAATTTTCGAAGAAATATATAAAACCGATGATATCAACGGTCGATGTCATAAATATATTTTATTTAAAAAATATTTTATTTCATAATCTTGTTTGAATACATATATAGTGTATAAATCAAGTGCCATGCACGATCGTTATTGTTTAAAAGCAGTTTTTTTGATAAAATTATTTTCAGCTATTTTATCGATATTTTACCTAGGACGATATTTACAAAATATCAATATTTTACCTCCGTAATTAGTCCGTAAATATTTTTCTCAAAAATAACTATTATTATTTTCCACTTAAAACTTGAATATTTCTTACTTTTAAATCTATATCTAAATATTTTAAAAATAAATATAATTTATCCGAGTGATAAATTTGCAGGTCGTTACAATTATAATAATGATTAATTAATTTTAAATCATCATTATTAAAGTCATTAGTTAACCTTAAACCCTCATTATAAAATGATTAATTAAGCTTAAATAATCATTATTAACGTAATTAGTTAACCCTAAACCATCATTATAAAAATGATAAATTTATGTTTAATCGTCTTTATTAAAGCAATTAATCAACCTTGAAAAAACCCAAGCACAAGTTTTTAAACCAAAGATTCCAAAGGAGATGTTGTATTCAAAATTGTCGATATAGCGATAGTCATTATACGAACACTTCCGCAAACGCCTACCACATGTCATTTATTTATCTAAGCATCAAATAGTATAGCATGAGCATATAAACAACAGCAACTTATACAACATACAAATCAACACTTGTAAACAAGAACATCACTTTCTAACTAATCATCAAGATGTCGACTTTTCAAGGTGGTTAACTAGCCAACATTTCCAACAAATTTAGCACATACACACATAAAAAAATTCCATGTATTTCCATTAATATAGTAAAGGCAAGAACTTTATTTAAAAAGGTGAGAATATGCTCACCAAAAAGCAACCAAACTAAGTCAAACCGTCACTGAATTCTTGATCGACGCCGAATCAAAGCTTTAACTTGTAAAAGATGGAATTTAGAGCCTTATAGGTGCCTATGTGGTTCAGCCATGAAGGAAATGGGCTCGGCCATGGTTGTTTTAAGGGAGTATAGGACTTTTTTAGATTAGTGAGGATGCGTAGAAGAGAATGAAATGATTTTAGTCATTTTACTTAGGAAAGAAGTGAAATAAGAATAAGAATATATTTTTGAAATTGAAAACTTAAGAAACTATTAAAAGATTTTCAAAAGCTTAAGGAAAGAGATGAGCTTTTGAAAGTAAGAAAATGAAATTATAAAATGAGAAAGAAAATTAAGAGAATCATTTTTTGAAAGAACCCTTCTGATGTCTTCTACTAGAAGGCACTACCTACGCTTCACCAAAAAGGCTTTACCAAGCCTTCTTCAAGAACGAACTATTATGTCTTCTTCAAAAAGGCACCACTAAGTCTGCTTCAAGGAGGTATTTGTATCAATTTGCATAGGATTTTAGAAGATTCAAAAACTTGTAATTGTTTCTATATGCTACCATACAAGTGTACAATAATTCAAACAACTTTTATTTAACACAAAGTTGATTTTTAACAAAACGTTTTTCGGTCATATTTTCGGTGTTTCTTCCAAGTATATATTTTTGTAAACACAAACAAGTTTACTAACTTTATTAAATAAAAGGTAGTTATTTAAGCTTTTAAAATTTGTTAATTAGATATTTTAGAATTAATTAAATATTTACAAATCAAAGCGATAAAATTTTGGGTCGTTATAATGACCTTATATAGGCTTCAAATAACTAGCTTATCCCCCCATTACCGTCTTATTTCTCGTTAAGAAGGCTCATCACCAACACCCATGTGACTCCATGTGCATGTTCGTCCACCTCGTAATGCTTAGAAATTTTTTCCTTCCACTCAAACCTTCTGGAAGCTTCTAAAACTTCCCAAAAATGTTTTAGTGCAAAATATTTGTATTTCTAATTAATGATTTCATAAGTTATTTAGTTTATGTTACTTACATCGAATAAAAAACTATTTATCGATAAAATAATTTTTGATCATATTATCGATATTTCTTCAAAATATATATTTTTGTAAGCAAGTTTCAAAAATGATTTTCTTACCATTATTAAAAGGAGTTTAAAAAGGTTATAAATCACATTTATACAATCAACCATATTTCAAAAGTTACAATATTCAAAGACGGTGTGCCTAAAATTATGGGTCGCAAGTTCATATGTATTTTAATTACTTGATTAAATAATTTTACTAATTAATTAACTCAAGATATAACAAAATCTTAATATTAATTTAATGCAACTTTGAATTTAAATGCTCAATTAGGACATTTATAATTATAAATATATGTATATTTGTACCAATTATAACATTTATAATCCATGTATATTTAATCATAAAAAATAATGATTTTATTATACACGTATTCACATGAGCACAATTTATCCATAATAATTTATATTGTAATTAACTAACACAATACACGTATCTTATTAATTAATAAAATCTAGTTAATCTTTAATTATTAATTTAATTGATAAATTAATTAAATTTCATTTTAAATTTGAACATTTTAAATTATTTCTTAAACATATTGAAGAAATATCATATAGCTATAACATTAATAGTCATATGTATATGTATATATCTATTAATCAATTGATAGATTAATTACTTATTTATTTTAATTGGCTAATTTAACTAAACTTTAGTTTAAATTTCAAAATTTGAAATTCCAACTAAATTTCAAATTTCAAATTTAAGTTAAAATTCGAAATTTCCAAAACGATTTAGGAAATTTGTATATTATACCCATTTAAATTTAAATAATTTTTAAATTTAATACATACATATATTGTATATGCATATTGTAAACTTTATAACGCAAATGTGTAAATTTAAAGTTTAAATCATTTTAAATTTAGGAAGTTTCATATTTTAAATTAAAAATATTTTAAAATGTTCAATTATGCTTATTTGGATTAGCCTACAGCATAAAATGATTTAGTCCTTGCACTTGGTCCAACATTGAAAACTTTTACTATCCATTAGGCTAGGTTTGAAGCTAATGAGGGAAGGACACTGGTTGCTCCAACCTCAATCTTTAGACACTCTATCCTAGTCGTCCATTAGAGAGTAAAGCCTAGTAGTTGGCCTAATTCTTACTAATTATTCATATAAGCCAGTTGGGCTCTGATATCATTGTTGTGTCAGGTTCGTTCTATAGTAGTTGAAATAAGGTAGATTCCAGAAAATATTCCCTAGGTGGATCTTAATGAGCATATATGAATAACTAGTTAGCATTCAGAGTTTAATTTTATAATAAATCAGTTCAAGTACATAAATTATATTTAACTAATTATTGATTTAATAATAATACGAAAAATTTATAAACATGAGTTATCATCATATATTGGATTTAGGAATCCTGAAATCAAGTAAAATATAATGCTAACCAATTTTGTAATCTTGCTACTTATCATACCTTGATTTGTGTATGTCTCTTAGGAATATGATTCCACCTTCTTGATCTTGCAAGGATAAAAAAACTATTAGCATTAAAAGAGTATAGGCTTTGGGCTAGCCATAGATGGGGAGTTCTGGGTTGAAAAACATTTTTTGTCAAATTAAAGAATGTAGGAGTTTGAGATGCTATTTATAGAAGAGTTACAATGAGAGTTAACTACCACTAAAGACTCTTAAATTTCAAAGCATAAGAAACCCCCTTCATCTTCATAATATGGCCCACCCTCTCATTTTCTCCTATCTCTTTTTTATTTGTTTCCATATTTAAACATGTATTAGGATCATATATTAATACGTGCATGTATAATGTTTATACACATATCCAAATAACTACTAAAGGCATCCGAAAAATTTCTTGGAGCAACCAAAATTACTAATGGTACTCCAACTACTATAAATACTCATAGTTAATATATCTTATATATTAATTAATTTATAACCAATGATAAATTATTAACTTGGATGATATTCCAGAGATAGTACATATTCATTTATGCATCTCACTTGTGTGAATTCATTGGTATGGTACGATTATTTGGCCGAATTCATTTCTTAATAACCATTTTTGATAAAATGATATTTTAGATTGATTTAAGAAGCATTGTGATGACCCGGGATTTTTGGCAATATTGATTTGATAATCTTCTTATATAATTATTTAAATGGGAAAATTTATCTTTTCAAAACAAATAAAAAAATGTTTTCTAATTTTAATATATATATATATATATATATATTTATATATATATATATTGTGAATAGGAAGCTATGGTTTGAATGCAATATAATAATTCTCAAGGATATTTAAAGTTAAATTGAATATTTTTAAAATACTAAAGATAAATATTTATTAATTAAAAATATAATAGCTTAAGCTTAAAATAAGATTTAATAATGGTTTAATATACTTTATTTAAGTTATACATAAGATAAATATAATTAGTAAAAGTATAAATATAAAAATATAAAGCATAAATAAATATAAAACCTATAGAAAATATAATATAAAAACATATTAAAACATAAATGCATGCAAGTTAACAAGTGTAAGCTAAGTTCAACATGTAGATTACAAGTGTCATATTTAATTAATTTCTTCATTTTAAAAAAGAAAAAGAAAATAAGGCTATACATATATCTCTACTCCTATCTCTTTTCATCTTTCATTTTATCGAACTAAAACCTGAAGAAAAAAAAATCAAACAACTACTTTAAGTTTTCAATCTGAAGCAACAAAGTGTTAATTCAAGTTTAATCAAGTAAAATCTAGATCAAATTATAGTTTCATATTCAAGCTTGCTCTTTCAAAGATCGAAATCAAATTTCCAGATTTTCAAAAAAAAAAATGGCTTCTCTGTTCAAACTTTTGCAGATGAGTAAACTAACTTTTAAAACCTTAATCTATTTATAATTTGATGCATGTGATAAATTTTCAAAGTAATGTTGTGGAAAATGTTTGCATGAATGTAAATATGCTTGCATGTATATATGTATGAAGATTATTTGTGTGCATGTCTATACATATATACATACGTCTCTGTTTTGGTATTAGCACGCTAAAAGAAGTTCAAATTTCAAATTCTCTTCGCCAAATCTCTTATAGGTAATGACATATAAAAAAAATTGTCTAAATTAACAAGATCTTAATTTTAATAATATTTTTAAGTATAATCATAAAATAGTTTAACTGCGAAGAAGTAAATACAGTAAAACTCAAAAGCATGTCAAAAATTTGAATACCAAGATTTCTTGTTTCACCTACATCATCTAATTATTTTTCGAAAACTATGATTTTTAAAAATAATTTCTGGATTTTTGGTTTTGTATTTGGGGATAATTATCAGGTTAAACGGAATCGTGTGTTTGCTAAATATTTGGAGATCGGCAAATGATGGAGTCTCGTGATCATCGCTAGAGGTAGCTTGAGGGTAGGGGGTCTTGGCAAAAATGGTGACTGGGTTTATCGATCGTCATGGTGGCTTGGAGATGGCGTTTTAGGGTTTAAGGCCATGTTCGAGTCGGCGAGGTTTGCGAGGCGACTGCGGTGTCATGGGCGCATCCGGATAGACTGGGGGGGGGGAGAATGGAAGTGTGGTTGAGCGATGAAGGTTTGGACGGGGTGTCAAAGCCTTTGGTAATCTGAGGTGGTGAGATGTGGAGGTTCTTGGTGATCATATTATGTTTCCAGTGGGGTTTGTTGTAGCTCGTTTCCGATTTCGAGTTCGATTCGAAGTTATGGCGGTCGGAATCGAAGGAGAGGGCCGTGGTCGACTTGCTGGCAATGGCATCGATGACCGAAGCATCGGCGTTCGTCTGTGCATGTGCACGTGTATTTGTGTGTCTGGGTTGGTTGCTGTAGGATTTGAGTAGTCGGAAGAAGAAGAGATAGTCTCGGGCGAGAGCTCGGGTTTGCTTTCGACTGTGTATGTGAGTGTTAACCCGTTGTAACGGGTTTTAAAAAGTTAAACAAAACAAATGTTTAAAAAAAAGAAGTAGAGGAGTTGGCTTAGGTTTGAACATGGGTTTTTCACTAGGTTACTCTTGGGTTTGTACTAGGGTATTAACAAAGATTTCAAAATAAAAACAAAATCAAGTTATAAACAATTTTCTTATCCAATCTCTTTAAATGATAGTGTTTTATTTAAATGCTAGATTGTTAAGGTGATATAATAATATCTTTAAATTAAACTAATTAAGTTTGGAATATTTTATTGTATGCCTATTATTTAAATTAATTCTTAAAATTATTAAATTAAAATGTAATAGTGTGATTTAATAGTTGATTTAAGAAGGTGAAATATTTTTAACTATTAATTAACTTAAAGGTCTTAAGTTATTTCATGGGTTAATAATAAATTAATTCCAAAGGTTTATTAAATAAAACTTAAATGATAACTAAGTAAAATGATAAAGATAAATGGTTTAACTTATAACTAATTAAGTGGTTTATCTTTAATTAATTTAAGGTCTTAAGTAATTAAAGGATAATTGATTAATGTCAATAATTAATTAAAGTAATAATAAGTGAAGTGTAATTAATTAATGTTAATTAAGCAGAATTTAAAAGTAATTTATTTATTTGTGTTAATTAAATTAATTAGAAATGGTGTGGCCAAATTATCTTGCTTATGGATGATTAAATTGTATCGAATGCTTGGATTGATTAATATCTCTAGTCTGATAATTTGTGATGTTCTGTGATATGAAATGACTGGATTAATCTGTTAATAAATGTGAATCATTTATTTAATTAGATATCTGTAATGAATTTCTTTGTGCATATCACATTCGGAAGTAAATTAAATTATTGAAACTTAAACAACTTGGCTTAAGGGATGGCATTGGATTCGAAGAGATCGGGGTCGGATATCAGCAATATTCAGAACCACTTCAATTGCTAATCTATAATTCTTTTTATATTTGGTTCTAGAACCAAATAGGCTGGAATGGAATGAATTAGGTAAACTTATCCATTTAAACTAAGTAACGGTACTTAGATATTGTTTTGTGAAATAAATGTTTGGTTATAGCGATATAAAACTCGCAGTAATGAACGAGTTACCTTGGTTTTCAAGAAGTTTTACAACTTTAAGTATTTCATATTAAATGGGTTTACTCACGCTGGTTTCCAGCCTGACTCGGGTGCTACTTTAATGTAATGCTCGAGTCAGACTAAGTATTACAATTTTTCAGATTGGAATGTTCTGGAGCTAAAGAGGCGAACTGGATGGCAAGAACGTATGGAGTATATTCTGATGTGTATTTGAGGTTGTATTGATAGTAGTCAAGGACAAGTTGTTACAACTGTTCAGTTTCTTTGTGAATGATTGTACTCTGATATATTGTATGTAAATTGTCAATTACAGCTTTTCTTAGTATTAATATTGTTATTTGATATTATATTTTGATTCACTGCGATTTTGAGATTCTGTGAGGTTGTTTTCTGTTTGTTCTTCTGCCTCTTTTTGTTCATTACCCTAATGATTTGGAATTTCCGGCATTCGATTGCTCGGAACTTCTATAGTGAACTATTAGCATCGAATTTTTGGAGTCGAAGATTTCGGGTCGTTACATTTGGTATCAGAGCTGAAGGTTAAGCGAGAACCTTGGCTCTAGTGGGTTACTCATTAGAGATAGGGTCAGTGAAACCGTAGAATGAGTTGAGTGTATTATATGAGGGCGTACTTGTTATTTTCCTCTATAATAAAAACGGTTTTAAAAGTAGTTTTTATGTAGCTTATATTTTGATATAAAAAGCAATAATTTTTCTAATTATTGTATATATTAAGATAATTGGTTGTTGATTATTGAAATAGAATAAGATCATAAGAATTTAAGTGGTAATATATATAACCAAATAGGAAATAGGTAATATGAACTATACAAATAAGATAAGTTAGAAATGGATTCAAACCAGAAAATAAAATCTTGAAATTTGTAGAAGTGTTTTCAGAATGTTGAATTAAGTTACCCTGATTTTATCTTCCCAACAAATTATGAGATAATATATAGTGAATTGGTTTCCAGATATGATAATCTTGGTTCTTATCATAAAATGTTTGTTGTATCTTAATAAAGGGATGTTTATTTTTAAAATAAACAATGATAAAGCAAAATGGAATGTTTTAAGGAAGTAACAACTTAGATAAGTATGGCTTATAAATTGAAAAAGATTTAAATTGTGAAGTTTTAAAAATCTAAGTCCAAAAAATTTGAAATTGTTTCAAAGGGTTAAAAGATATAATAAATAATAATTTTCAGAATAATTTTCAAGTGTAGGAATCATATTTTAAAAACAGAGTTGTTCTAAACAATTTAAAGGGAAAACCAAGAATGGTTTAAAATTGGAAGTATGACTTGGTGTGCATATGAAATAAATATGTATATATAAGTAGATATACATAATATCAAGATTGATTGGAAGTAAACACTGAGTATTGAATTCTGAATATCCCTAAATTAAGAGTATAATCGAAAGTGAAATAAGTTTTTGAACTTATAAATAGGAAAGGTTATCGATAAGAAGTTTAAAATTTGAAAAATGAAGGATTCAATTTGGTAAGGTTGACTTGATTAAATGAATTGGATTTAACTTATGGGAAGTCAAATAAATTTAACAAACAAACTGATTTGGAAATTTCAAGATGAAATTAAGATTTAACTTAGGGAAGTTAAATGGGTTGAATTAAAAGGGAGTTATGTGTAATCCCAAACCGGGTTCGAGTTCTGGAAATTGGTAATGGATGCTACTGATGGATGTTTATTTACTGTGACATATCCTGCTATCATCCTGTTGTTATTAATAATCTATGAAACTAGGAATTGGATTGTTTTAAATGAATTAGAGGTGGATTGAGATAATATACATCCATTGTGGAAATAAAATGGAAATAAACCTTATTTTAAAACTATTTTGATTTTTGAAGTAAAATTGTAATTATAAAAATGGAATCACTTTGAACTTAAGATTTGAATGTTGAAATTGCAAACTTAAATTGTTAAGAATTGGTTTCAAAATTAGAAGTTAAAATTGGGTAACAAATTTTTCGAAGATTAAATTGTTTAAAAAGTTTTGAACTCTTACTTAAACCTTGAAATAAGTTAAGTAAAAGTATTTAAATGGAATTTTGAAATTTAGACTCAGAATTAAATTGTTTAAAGATTTAGGTTGTTAATTTAAAAGTAAAGGTTAAATTGATTTAAGTGATTAAATCAACATTTTGAAAATTGAACTCGAATTTATATAATTCGAGATGGTTTAAAATTGTGATTGGAATTGAAATTAATTCAAATGGAAAATTGAATTGAATTAAGTGGAAGTGAGATTGAAGTTGAATAAGCTTAAATTCAAATGGAAATTGATTTGAATTTAGGAAAGGAATTGAAGTTAATTCAAATTTAATTTAAACTGAATCAATTAAAATGGAAGTGGAAATTGAAAATTGACTGGAAATGGAGATTGGGAAATTGAACCAATTTGACTCTCAAACTATTTTCAAATAAATTATTTTAATATAAACTACTTTAAATCTATTTTCCTAGCTATTTACTATATAACCTTTCGTATTAAAACCCAAACTATCTTATACATATTTTACAACTATTTTGAAAACTAATTGCTATTTTATATCTGTTTTACAAACTAATTAATATTTTACAACTATTTTGCTACTATTTTGCTATTCTACAACTATTTTATAACTAATTACTAATTTACAACTATTTTATAACTACTTGACTATTTACAACTAATTGCTGTTTTACAACTACTTATCCATTTTAAACTTTTCTAAGATATTTTCTATATTCAAGCTAGTCAGAGTGCAAATTGTTTATAATTAAAGTGATAACCCAAATGGAAATTGAAGCAATTGTGAATAAGTGAATAGAAACGAATGTGGATAAAAAGAAAATTGATTTAACTGATAATCAATGAAGGTAAATACGTAGGATGTACGTATATTATTCTATTAGCATAGAAAATTGATCTAGATTCGAGCATAGAATTTCGAGATAGTATATCGATCCGAGTTGGGATTTTCCACTCGATTTTCCACGGCGAACCCTAGATATGAATTTTTGATTGGTTTTGGGAATTCTCTATCATAGTTTTGGCTATGCAAGGAGAATGATGGTTTCTGATCAAGAAACCAGATCTGAATCCGCACTAGGAAGTCGGATGAACGATACTAGTTCGAAAGTGAAATTGTGTGATCGAGTGAGCGATCGGATTTGATATTGCGTAGGGATGATATATGTACATCGTATGTGCTTGAATAAAATAGAAATTGAAGATTTTAAAAAAGAAATGTGAAAATAATTTTTGAAAGGGAAAAGTATATTTTGAGAATTATATGGTAAACTCTCCTTGTGGAATTTTTAGCCAGAAGAAAAGATTTTTGAAAAATATTTGAAGTATACAAAAGGAATTTATATTAGTAGGAAGTGATCCAAAAATATTTTGTTCTAGACAAAAGAATATACTTACATATATAATGATTTTATGGAATTGGGAAAAAGGTTTTGGAACTCACTGATTTTGAAAGGCTTTTGATTTGGGAAAATCAATTTTGGGAATTTTGAAAGCCAAGTTTGGAACTATCCATTTGAGATATCGATTTGTGTAAATGGGATTTATAGTGATCATGTAAGAGTATGATTTGAATGATACTATATGTGTATAGTATAAAATATTTTGAAAATGCTATGGAGAAAAAGTGCTTCCATTTAGAGTTGAAATTTAGTAGGAGATCCACGGGGTGGTTCTGCCTTGAGCCCTAAGGAGGGTTCTAAATTTGATCCTAAGAGGATGTCCGGACAAACTGAAGTTCCTGAGGATTGTGATAGGGGTAGCGAAAGTCAAGGGCGTTGATGCCTATAGAGACATTGGATTATGCTGTGACGATAGTGTAACTCAGTGTAACTACGATCTATTGCCATGATGGCAACGTAACCCTAGGTGTAGCTGCGATTTGTGGCGGTTCTATGGTGTAATCGAGGGGCGCAGATGCCTACAATTTTCTATGGTTTTACCGGGATGGCGACGTAATCATCGGGCTAACTGCGACCACGGAGGGGGTGATGATTTCCAGAGCATTCTCACAAAATGTTTTCTATATTTCACAAAAGTTTTCTAAGTATTTGCACATTGTGTTAAAAACTGGTCTACTAAGTACTTCAGTCCTACGTCCAATCAATGTATGACCGAATTTCTGTGAGAACAAGGATGGACGTGTTGAGACATCGAGTTATGAAAAGTATTTTTATAAAATTATTTTGATAATATTATTTATATTTTTTAAAGTGTTTTAAAATTTTAGAATAAAAGAGTTAAAAGTTAATTTGTTTAAAGGATAATTTAATTGATAATTCATATTTTAATTCTTGCTTCGTTCCTTTTCGGGGACGAAAAGATTTTAATGGGGAGGATTGTGATGACCCGGGGTTTTTGGAAATATTGATTTGATAATCTCCTTATATAAGTTTTTAAATTGGCAAATTTATCTTTTCAAAACAAATAAAAAATATGTTTAATGCATATATATATATATATATATATATTGTGAATAGGAAGGTATGGTTCGAATTTAATATAATAATTCTCAAAGGATATTTAAAGTTAAATTGAATATTTTTAAAAATACTAAAAATAAATATTTATTAATTAAATATATAATAGCTTAAGCTTAAAATAAGATTTAATAAAGGTTTAATATACTTTCTTTAAGTTATACATAAGACAAATATAATTTGTAAAAGTATAAATATAAATACATAAAACATAAGTAAATATAAAACCTATGGAAAATATAATATAAAAACATATTAAAACATAAATGCATGCAATTTAACAAATGTAAGCTAAGTTTAACATGCAAATTACAAGTGTCATATTAATTGTTTTCTACATTTAAAAAAATAAAAAAATAAAAAAATAAAACAAGGTTGTACATATATCTCTACTCCTATCTCTTTTCATCTTTCATTTTATCAAACTAAAACAAGAAAAAAAAATCAAACAACTACTTTAAGTTTTCAATCTGAAGCAATAAAGAGTTAATTCAAGTTCAACCAAGTAATATCTAGATCAAATTATAGTTTCAAATTCATGCTTGCCATTTCAACGATTAAAATCAAATTTCTAGATTTTTCAAAAAAATGCTTCTTTGTTCAAACATTTGCAGGTGAGTAAACTAACTTTTAAAACCTTAATTTGTTTATAATTTGATGCATGTGATAAATTTTTGAAGTAATTTTGTGGAAAATGTTTGCATGAATGTAAATATGCTTGCATGTATATATGTATGAAGATTATTTGTGTGCATGTCTGTACATATATATATGTCTCTGTTTTGGTACTAACAGGCTAAAACAATTTCAAATTTCAAATTCTCTTCTCCAAATCTCTTATAGGTTATGATGTATAAACAAAATATGTTTGAATTAACAAGATCTTAATTTTAAAAATATTTTTAAGTATAATTCGAAAATAGTTTAACTGGGAAGAAGGAAATACAGTAAAACTCAAAAGCATGTTAAAAATTTGAATACCATGATTTCTTGTTTCACCTACATCATCTAATTCGTTTTCGAAAACTATGATTTTTAAAAATAATTTCAAGATTTTTTGTTTTGTGTTTGGGGAGAATAATCGAGTTGAACGGAATCGAGTGTCTGCTCGATATCAAGCGATCGACGAATGGTTGAGTCTCGTGATCATCGCTGGAGGTAACTTGAGGGTAGGGGGTCTCGATAAAAATGGTGACTGGATTTATCGATCGTCGTGGTGGCTTGGCGATGGCGTTTTAGGGTTTAAGGCCCTGTTCGAGTCGACGAGGTTTGCTAGGCGATTGCGACGTCGGGGGCGCGTCGGGATAGACAGGAGTAGGGGGAATGGAAGTATGGTTGAGCGGCGAAGGTTTGGACGGGATGTCGAAGCCTCTGGTAAGTTGAGGCGGCGGGATGTGGAGGTTCTTGGTGATCAGGTTATGTTTCTAGTGGGGTTCATTGTAGCGCGTGTTTGATTTCGAGTTCGATTCAAGTTATGGTGGTCAGAATCGAAGGAGAGGGTCGTGGTAGACTTGCTAGCGATGACATTGGTGACCGGAGCACCGACGTTCGTCTGTGCATGTGCACGTGTATCTGTGTGTCTGAGTTAGTTGTTATAGGATTTGAGTAGTAGGAAGAAGAAGGGACAGTCTCGGTTGAGAGCTCGGGTTTGCGGGTGAGAGCTCGGGTTTGCTTTCGGGTGTGCACGCGTGTGTCTACCTGTTGTAACGTGTTTTAAAAAGTTAAACAAAACAAATTTTAAAAAAAAAGAAGTAGAGGAGTTGGCTTGGGTTTGAACATGGGTTTGCACCGAGTTAGTCTCGGGTTTGTACTAGGGTATTAACAAAGTTTTTAAAAGTAAAAACAAATTCAAGTTATAAACAACTTTCTTATCCAATCCCTTTAAATGATAATGTTTTATTTAAATGTTAGATTGTTAAGGTGATATAATAATATCTTTAACTTAAACTAATTAAGTTTGGAATGTTTTATTATACGCCTATTATTTAAATTAATTCTTAAATTTATTAAATTAAAATGTAAGAGTGTGATTTAATAGTTGATTTAAGAAAGTGAAATGTTTTTAACTATTAATTAACTTAATGTTCTTAAGTTATTTCATAGGTTAATAATAAATAAATTCCAAAGGTTTACTAAATAAAACTTAAATGATAACTAAGTAAAATGATTAAGATAAATGGTTTAACTTATAATTAATTAAGTGGTTTATCTTTAATTAAGTTAAGGTCTTAAGTAATTAAAGGATAATTGGTTAATGTCAATAATTAATTAAAGTAATAATAAGTGGTGTGTAATTAATTAATGTTAAGTAAGAAGGACTTAAAAGTAATTAATTTATTTGTGTTTATCAAATTAACTAGAAATGGTGTGGCCAAGTTTTCTTGCTTATGGATGATTAAATTGTATCGAATGCTTGGATTGATTAGTATCTCTGGTCTGATAGTTTGTGATGTTCTATGATGTGAAATGACTGGATTGATCTGTTAATAACTGTGAATCATTTATTTAATTAGATATCTGTGATGAATTTCTGTGTGCATATGACATTCTGAAGTAAATTGAACTGTTGAAACTTAAACAGCTTGGCTTAAGGGACGGTGTTGGATTCAAAGAGATCGGGGTCGGATATCAGCAATATCCGAAACCACTTCGATTAGTAATCTATAATTCATTTTATATTTGATTCTAGAACCAAATAGGCTGGAATGGAATGAATTAGGTAAACTTGTCCATTTGAACTAAGTAACGGTACTTAGATATTGTTTTGTGAAATAAATGCTTGGTTATAGCGAGATAAAACTCGCAGTAATGAACGAGTTACCTAGGTTTTCAAGAAGTTTTACAACTTTAAGTATTTCATATTAAATGGGTTTACTCATGCTGGTTTCCATCCTGACTCGGGTGTTACTTTAATGTAATGCTCGGGTCAGACCGAGTATTACAAATTTTCAGGTTGGGACGTTCTGGAGCTCAGGAGGCAAGCTGGATGGCAGGAACGTATGAAGTATATTTTGCTGCGTATTTGAAATTGTATTGATAGTAGCCAAGGACAAGTTGTTTCAACTGTCCAGTTTATTTATGAATGATTGTACTCTGATATATTGTATGTAAATTGACAATTATAGCTTTTCATAGTATAAATACTGTTATTTAATATTATATTTTGATGCGCTGCAATTGCGAGATTCTGTGCTGTTATTTTCTGTTTCTTCTTCTATCGCTTTTTCTTCCTTACAATAATGATTTGGAATTTTTGGCATTCGATTGCTCCGCACTTCTACATTGAACGTATTAGTGTCGAATTTCCAGAATCAAAATTTTCAGGTTGTTACAAGCATCCTTAGGAAAGGATATGTTATATGCACATTCTCTTAATAACTAACATATTGTAACGACCCAGAATTTCTATAAATTAAAATTCGTATATTCAATTAATTTTTAATATTAATAAGTGAAATTTATAAGTCAAATAAATTTTATTTCGAATATCTAGATTTAATTTGGTAATTAAATCGATAATTTAATAGTTGAAATTACAGAAAATAATTGGAAATTGGGTTTAACATGATTGAAAATGATTTGTAAAATTTTATTTTATCATATTGGAGTTATAACCATGATATAGAACTTTTAAAATCGAATTAAAAGTTAATTTGTGAAATTTGAATATTTTAATATTTAATTAACGATTTAAAATAGCCATTTTTCAAACAGTCTCGGATTTTGACGAAACTAGTTTCATCGGATCCATAAAGTGATATTATTGCAAGATTTCAAATTTCGTGTCAATCGGATTTATCATTTGTCCGGGGCAAGCCAAAACACCTAGAAAATCGTTTAATCGGTTTAATTTAAAATCGATCGTTTATTGCCGTAACTCGCACAAATGATCGAATTAGCTTCCGAAACCTATTCCATTGTGTCCGGAACGCGGGTTAAACCCTAAAAATGCTGGTCACTGCGCTAGATTTGGAGTTCGAAAAATCGGATGAATAGTAAATTGGAAATATTTTCTATAAAAGCACGATATTAATCACAAATTGCAAAATAAAACCACCCTAGGTTTTTAAAACGCAGTCGCCTCCATTTTGATTAATGGCTGAAACACTCCCTCACTTTTCATCACTTATCTCTGTAACGACCCAGAATTTTAATTAATTAAAATTTGAATATTTAATTAATTTTAAATATTAATAAGTGAATTTATAAGTCGAATAAATTTTATTTCGAATAATTGGATTTAATTGAATAATTAAATCGATAATTTAATATGTGAAAATACAGAGATAATTGAAAATTGGGTTAAATATGATTGAAAATGATTTGTAAATTTTATTATATCATATTGGAGTTATAATGATGTTATAGAACTTTTAAAATCGAATTAAAAGTTTATCTATGAAAATTGAATATTTCAATATTTAATCGACTAATGAAATTAGCCATTTTTCGAACAGACTCAGAAGTGGGCGAAACTAGTTCCATTGGATCCGTAATAGTTAGTTATTATCGGATTTCAATTTCCGTAGCAATCGGAGTTAGCGTTTGATCGTGGCAGCTCGAAACGCATCGAAATTGTTTTTAATATTAATCTGGCGAGTTAAAATAGCCATTTTTCAAACAGTCTCGGATTTCGACGAAACCAGTTTCATCGGATCCATAATGTGATATTATTGTGAGGTTTCAAATTTTGTGTCAATTGGATTTATCGTTTGTCCGGTGCAAGCTAAAACGCCTAGAAAATCGTTTAATCGGTTTAATTTTAAATCGAACGTTTATTGCCATAACTCGCATAGATGATCGAATTAGCTCCCGAAACACGTTCCATTGTGTTCGAAACATGGGGTAAACCTTAGAAACGCCAACCGGCACGCTTCGTTTGGAGTTCGAAAAATCCAGGATGAATAGTGTCGTTGAAATTTTCTATATAAACCCCCATAAAATTCACTTTTGTAAAATTAAAAGAACCGTAGGGTTTTGAAACTGCAGCCGCCTCCAATAGCAATGAATGGCCGAAATCTTCTCTACTTCTCCCTCCATTTTCTCCAAATCCATACATCGAATCGAGAAAGTTTCAACTGCAAAAGTGGAGAGCACATCACGAGCTACGACTTCAACGGCTGAGATCGAAAATGAGTTAGCGGATCGACCACGATTTGGATTTGAAGGCAGCGACTTAGGACACGAATTCTGAGGCCAGGTGATAGCCGAGCTCGAAGTCCTTCCAGCCAAAGATGGAGCAAGCTATGGCGCGCGAGGTGGCGTTTCCTGATCGATGTGAAGTTGTGTATTTTACTAGCGATATTTAACCCTAATTTTGAAATATGGGTTCGGCATTTACTGGGTTGTGTCGCGTTTGTTACATGAGAAGGAGGAAGGAGAAAGTGGACGGCCTGATGGATGGGATGCAAATCCAACGGCCTTGATTCAACTAGGGTATAAAAAAAGAGAATAAAAGTTGTAATTTTTATATATAAATTCGTGTAAACTTTGAAAAATCGTATCTTTTTCATACGAGGTCGAAAACACGCGAAACCAGTTGCGTTGGAATCGTATGGACGAGCACTACGCTACGGAATTGGATTGGAGTTGTTTGGAGTTTGTGAGAATTTCGGGTAAAATTAAACGCACGTTTAATTTTACTCGAAATAAATCGCTAAAACGAAATTGAAATCAAGATGAAAACTTCTCACTCAATCGAATCGGTTTCGATTTTAATTTTAAATAGTTATATTTAAAATACTTGAATGCATGTTTGAATGATGATTGTTATCTATTGATTGTTAAAATAGACATTATGCGCCGTTAGTAAGCGGAGGTTATTTATTAAAAACATATACCGCGAATATTTCATAAACAGTGAAATTGGTATTATTTATGTACTTGGAGTTGATTTCCCGTAGTATATAGCGGATGAGACCCTATTGCGCCTTCTATTAAGCGGCTTTGGATGCAGAAAAACAGGTTGGAGGGATCCAACTGGATTCCTCAATAGTATTTATTTGATTATGGATATATTGATATTCGTTGATGATCATATCGATATATGATATCGTTATTGTCGTGATTGACTATTTGGTGCATAGCATCATTGGACCAAATTTTGGAATTTCAAAAGGATTTTAAAGTGATTTTTTGAAAGTATACGTTTATAATATTTTTGGAATTGATCCATTATAAATAAATAACGTATAAATTTTAATGTTATAAAAATTATGATTTTTGAGAAATATAGTTAAAAATTGATTTTTGAAAATATGGGTTAATGATTTTATAAAATAGTTTAAATCATGATTTTTGAATTTATTGTAAAAAGTTTAAATATAGGATTTATAAAATTTGATTATTTTATAAATCAAAATGGTGAAATTATAAAGGAGTTTAAAGATGTTTTTAAAATAATAATATAAATTGATTTATATAAAAGAATTATAAGATGGATATTTATAAATCAAAATATTGGAATTATAAAACGAGTTTTTATAAGTGTTAGAATGAATTGTGAATGAATTTCATAAATGAATGAAATTTATAGGATTATAAACGGTGAAGTTATAAATGGAATTTTATAAGCAGTAGGTTTATAAAATTTATAAGGTTATTAAAGGAATAGATTTGAGTAAATAAATGAATCTTATAAGTTATAAGATTTATAATTTGAGAAGCCTTAAAAAGAACGATTTGGTAAAATAATCGTTTTATAAGCATTTAACTTATAATATGAACCTTTGGTTTATAATTGAGTTATAAATTGAATAGGTTAATAAAGGAGATTTATAGAAGGGAGTTGATATAAAATAAATAGAAATGGAATTTATAAACGTTGTTTTATAAATCCGCAAACGACTTATTTTGATAAGTAAATTGTTATAACTTATTAATGGAGTTATATTCACGTTTTAGACAGCGAATAATCCTTTAAGATAAAATGTATAGAAGTGATGAAATTGGTTAACGAAGTATATTCATATTTTTGACTAGTGAATAATGTGTTAAAGAAAATGTTTTGGATGTGTTATTTTAAATAGAATTAAAACGATCTAACGATGTTTTTAAAATGTGTTAAGATTTAAAACCATAGATTTCAACATTCATTGTTGAAATAGATGATTTCGAGAAATAGAAGGAAATGGTGGACTATAACACTGTTGTTATAGTAAATGATTTTCGAAAGGAAATGTTTTTGTATAGTATTGGGATTTATATATCTATTTTAATTTCGAATCCATATACTAGTGATTTTGGGTTGTCGTAACGATGTTTACGCAACATTAGTTTTGGCCCAAATAAATATGTTTAAGAGAATGATTTCCTTAAAGAATGAAATATATACTAAATTTCGATTTAAGTATATTGAATATTTTCCAAGTATAGAAAATAAAAAGACTTGTGAATTACTTATAAATAAATAAGTATGGAAATGTTTCTCCAATGTGAAATGAAACGTTTTGAGAATTTATCTTTTTGAAGATAAATTGAAAATGAATAATTGAAATCGTTTATTCATAAATATTTTGAAATATAAATTCACTATGGAATTTATAAAAGAAAGGGGAATTTGTTTAAAAATTAATATTGATTTATTTTTGAAGTGTGAAAATTTTATATCTTGTAAAGATAATTTTGGGAAATAAATAATTTGGAAAATTATTTGGAATCTAGTGATGTTGTGCATATCCATCGATAGTTCAATAACCGACTATCAATATTTACCTTTGAATAGGTATTTGTTGTGATTTGCTTGGATTTGAATGCCATACTTATTTTTAAATTATTGCGCTCGTTATTCGGATTACCCATCCCGAATAGTGATACGACGTAATGGATAGCATTGATGACCGGTGTTGAAGACCGGATATTTTTGAAAGCGAAAGGACAACTCGTCGAATGTCTTTGCATCGAATGGTCCCCGGTATAGAGACTCCATATGCGATGGGAAGTCCGGTCGTGATTAGTGAATATCCGGATTGCAAGGACTTCTTTGTAAGTGCCTTCGGTTCTGTTCGATCCCGGAACAGACTTGTATGGATTGTATGGCTGACATTACAATTGAGATATAAAGCTGATTTCTTTCAAATATATTTCTGTTGGTGGCGGAGAATTTATTCTCTTAGCTTAACACCCTTCTCTGAGACGTACGAGCTCAGAGGTTATGTAGTTGAAGGTTATCAGCGATATATTCCCAATTTTGTAATGTGACATGCTGAGTGTGGCTGTGAAATGATCATTGTTTGATCATTTGTGATATGATCATTTGTTTGATCACCTATCTTTATGATCATTTCTATGATCATTTGTTGACCCAAAGCACAGCTTTTGTATAAAGCGTGGCTTTGTGGACGAGACTTCGTCGAGCCTCACACCCCGAAATGGTCAAAACAGGAAAGATGCAGCAAGGTCATGAGGGGTAGCTCCCATTAGGGTATGTGCATTTCCTTCTGGAAAAGGGTGGTATCATGGTATGGAGCCCAGATAGTTGCTCATGTTGAAACACTTTATTTATGATTGTGTGATGATGGTTACGAGCGCTCGGTTAAAGGTCCCAAAGGACCGGGGGATGGCATACTCGTGTCAGTTGTTACCTAGTTTGAAAGGTAACCCAGCCTTGTGTTAGCAGAGATCCGGTTAGGTTCTCGGGGACGTCCTTGCAGAGGCGTTCTCATGTGGCAATGGGAAGTTCCTTGGCCT
Source organism: Allium cepa (assembly GCA_030765085.1). Taxonomy (NCBI): domain Eukaryota; kingdom Viridiplantae; phylum Streptophyta; class Magnoliopsida; order Asparagales; family Amaryllidaceae; genus Allium; species Allium cepa. Next base: position 474,246,080 of record CM060931.1, read on the forward strand.
GACCATTTGTTGGAAATCCAAAGAAACAATACGATCCTTGTACGGTTTTAGTTGTATAACCTGCTATCGAATGTGGCGGTAACCTGCTATTGAACATAGTAGCTATAGTAGGCATACGATAATGGTCGTTTGTTGGCTAAGATTTATATTCTACTTTCAAAATTGTTTTATACACTATGCACTAGTAATTATATCAAATGTTCTTTTTAATGCGTATCAAGCGTCTTTGACTATCATAAGGAGAAATCTCCTCCGATTCTGCGTTTGCATGTGTGTGTGTGCGGGAGGCCTTATGGTAGTCTCATTTTTAAAAGCATTGCGAATTGACTTTAAAAATATTCCTCTATTTTGATTTTAAAGATAAATAAACTGTTTTGAGTTCTCACACCAGTCTTGCTTAGCTTAGGGCTATGTGATGGGGGGTTCTCGCTTCGCAGTTTGGTGGCGAACGGGAGACTCTTGCCCCCAAACGTCCTCTTTACGGTGTTGGTTAGGCATAAGCTGAGACAGTCGAGGGGCTGGCTGTGAAAGCAAGTTTGGGATACCATTTGTAGCCATGGTGGGGCTGGGATGGTTGAAAAGCCTACCGGTTGTGACTGCTGTCGACGGTTGAAAAGCCTAAATCTTACAACGTGGTATCAGAGCATATGGTTAAGCGACAACCCAGCTCTGTTGGGTATTACTCATTAGAGATAAAGTCAGTAGTACTCTAGAATGAGTTGAGTGTAATAATAGATACGAGAGCGTATTTGTTAGTGAATATAAAAATTGTTTTATATTGTGATGATTGGTTTATTGAGTGGCATATGAACCTTCGTCAGCACGGTATGCACAACTATGCCGAAGGGGTTTATAAACACTTGAATAGAACAATTCGGCACAATATTGTTTTAAATTGGGTAAATGAAATAATTTTACCTTGATTATATTTTATATATAAAGGAATAATTTTTCAGAATTATTAAAGTGTATATAAGTTGATTGTTTGGTTGTTGAATGTATGTTTGAATAATCTAAATAAAAGAATAATTGTATAAGTAAAAAAAAAATTATAAGAATTGAATTATAATTAAAGTGATTTACAATTGCGAAATAAACTTATATATATAAGAAATGAAACTATATGAATATATTTATGAATATGAGTTGTAAATAAAAATGAATTTAAAGTTAAATAAAAATTTACTTTAGAATTAGAATCTGAATTGATTTATAAGTAGGAATTTAAGTTATGTAAAACCAAGTGATGTTTGTAAAATGGAAGTATAACTTAAGTAATGTTGAATGAAGTTTATTTTGGTATCGAAGCAAATTAATCAAGTTAAGTGATGAATGTGAACTTGAGTTATATAAATGAATTGGAAATTGAATTGAATGAATGGATTAAATGTTAATCGATTGAATGTTAAATAATTGATATGAAATAATGGATGTAAGTGTTAATTCATTAAAATCTAATGTTATTGGAAGTTGAATAATTGAATGAAACTCAATTTAATTGAACCAATTGAAAGTAATGGTGTTAAACCAAATTAAATGAATATAAGCAAAGGAATTTGGTTGTAATTAATATACATTGGTTGTTATATGATTGTTAGTTGATTGTATATAATTCATTAAGTATTAATGAAATTAATTTAATGAAATTGAAAGCTAAAGTAATTGAAATTCAATTGGAAGTTAAATGAATCTTAAGTAGATTTGAATTTGATTTGGAAGTGAACTAACTTGAATATGAATTAGTGAATATTAACTAATTGAAAATGAATGTTAGTAAAAAAATCCACTGTTAATGAATCAAATGTGATTAAATTGAAAACCATTTCATTGAATATTAATGAGAATATGAATGAATATTTATTGGTTATGAATTTGTTGGATGATAGTTGGTTGATGGTTGAATATATATTGCTTTTACTGCATTTTCTATGTTGGCATATATAGTTATTATGTTGCTATATGTTGTATATCGATACTATTGTCTATATACATGTTTTTCATCTGTTTGTTGAGTGTTTAGTAGGTGCGGATCGCGTTTGCTTCGCATTTGGAGCTCGCTTTCACGCTGTATTAGCCGTATATGCTCGCTAATAATATATAAGGTACATATCTCGGATTAAATATCGTACTTTTACACTTTTTTCCCTGCGGGATGCCTCATCACTTGATGAGATGTATATTTGTGATATATATACTGTCATTTTTTTTTCCGGATCGAGCCGCGCAAAGGAGACTATGGCGAATTTTTCCGAAAATTTAAGGCGTTAGAATATTTTTGAGAAAAATTGGAAAATTTTGAAAACTTTAATTTTGATTTGGAGCTGAAAGCTAAACAATAGTAGTTGTTTTTGAAAAGATAACTAAGTATGATTTGAAAACTTAGTAAAGATTTTGTAAGAAGTTTAACTATGAATTTTGGGAAAGTTAATAAATTATGTAACTTTTCTTACTTGGTAATTTCGAGGACGAAATTCTTTTAAGGGGGGAAGTCTGTAATGACCCAGAATTTTAATTAATTAAAATTTGAATATTTAATTAATTTTAAATATTAATAAGTGAATTTATAAGTCGAATAAATTTTATTTCGAATAATTGGATTTAATTGAATAATTAAATCGATAATTTAATATGTGAAAATACAGAGATAATTGAAAATTGGGTTAAATATGATTGAAAATGATTTGTAAAATTTTATTATATCATATTGGAGTTATAACGATGTTATACAACTTTTAAAATCGAATTAAAAGTTTATCTGTGAAAATTGAATATTTCAATATTTAATCGACTAGTGAAATTAGCCATTTTTCGAACAGTCTCAGAATTGGACGAAACTAGTTCCATTGGATCCATAATAGTTAGTTATTATCGTATTTCAATTTTTGTAGCAATCGGAGTTATCGTTTGATCGTGGCAGCTCGAAACGCATCGAAATTGTTTTTAATATTAATTTGGCGAGTTAAAATAGCCATTTTTCAAACAGTCTCGGATTTCGACGAAACCAGTTTCATCGGATCCGTAATGTGATATTATTGTAAGGTTTCAAATTTCGTGTCAGTTGGATTTATCGTTTGTCCGGTGCAAGCTAAAACGCCTAGAAAATCGTTTAATTTTAAATCGAACGTTTATTGCCATAACTCGCATAGATGATTGAATTAGCTCCCGAAATACATTCCATTGTGTTCGGAACGTGGGGTAAACCTTAGAAACGCCAACCGGCATGCTTCGTTTGGAGTTCGGAAAATCCGGGATGAATAGTGTCGTTGAAATTTTCTATATAAACTCCCATAAAATTCACTTTTGCAAAATTAAAAGAACCCTAGGGTTTTGAAACTGCAGCCGCCTCCAATAGCAATGAATGGCCGAAATCTTCTCTACTTCTCCCTCCATTTTCTCCAAATCCATACATCGAATCGAGAAAGTGTCAACTGCAAAAGTGGAGAGCACATCACGAGCTACGACTTCAACGGCTGAGATCGAAAATGAGTTAGCGGATCGACCACGATTTGGATTTGAAGGCAGCGACTTAGGGCACGAATTCCGAGGCCAGGTGATAGCCGAGCTCGAAGTCCTTCCAGCCGAAGATGGATCAAGCTATGGCGCGCGAGGTGGTGTTTCCTGATCGACGTGAAGTTGTGTATTTTACTCGCGATATTTAACCCTAATTTTGAAATATGGGTTCGGCATTTACTGGGTTGTGTCGCGTTTGTTACGTGAGAAGGAGGAAGGAGAAAGTGGATGGCCTGATGGATGGGATGCAGATCCAACGGCCTTGATTCAACTAGGGTATAAAATAAGAGAATAAAAGTTGTAATTTTTATATATAAATTCGTGTAAACTTTGAAAAATCATATCTTTTTCATACGAGGTCGAAAACGCGCGAAACCAGTTGCGTTGGAATCGTATGGACGAGCACTACGCTATGGAATTGGATTGGAGTCGTTTGGAGTTTGTGAGAATTTTGGGTAAAATTAAACGCACGTTTAATTTTATTCGAAATAAATCGCTAAAACGAAATTGAAATCAAGGTGAGAACTTCTCACACAATCGAATCGGTTTCGATTTTAATTTTAAATAGTTATATTTAAAATACTTGAATGCATGTTTGAATGATGATTGTTATCTATTGATTGTTAAAATAGACATTATGCGCCGTGAGTAAGCGGAGGTTATTTATTAAAAACATATACCGCGAATATTTCATAAACAGTGAAATTGGTATTATTTATGTACTTGGAGTTGATTTCCCGCAGTATATAGCAGATGAGACCCTATTGCGTCGTCTATTAAGCAGATAATATTTTAAATCCCATATACCGTGATAATTTCGTACTGGAACGGAATTGGTATTGTGCTAACATCTTTGGATGCAGGAAAACAGGTTGGAAGGATCCAACTGAATTCCTCAACAGTATTTATTTGATTATGGATATTTTGATATTCGTTGATGATCATATCGATATATGATATCGTTATTGTCGTGATTGACTATTTGTTGTGTAGCATACATTGGACCAAATTTTGGAATTTGAAAAGGATTTTAAAGTGATTTTTTGAAAGTATACGTTTATAATATTTTTGGAATTGATCCATTATAAATAAATAACGTATAAATTTTAATGTTATAAAAATTATGATTTTTGAGAAGTATAGTTAAAAATTGATTTTTGAAAATATGGGTTAATGATTTTATAAAATAGTTTAAATCATGATTTTTGAATTTATTGTAAAAAGTTTAAATATAGGATTTATAAAATTTGATTATTTTATAAATCAAAATGGTGAAATTATAAAGGAGTTTAAAGATGTTTTTAAAATAATAATATAAATTGATTTATATAAAAGAATTATAAGATGGATATTTATAAATCAAAATATTGGAATTATAAAACGAGTTTTTATAAGTGTTAGAATGAATTGTGAATGAATTTCATAAATGAATGAAATTTATAGGATTATAAACGGTGAAGTTATAAATGGAATTTTATAAGCAGTAGGTTTATAAAATTTATAAGGTTATTAAAGGAATAGATTTGAGTAAATAAATGAATCTTATAAGTTATAAGATTTATAATTTGAGAAGCCTTAAAATGAACGATTTGGAAAAATAATCGTTTTATAAGCATATAACTTATAATATGAACCTTTGGTTTATAATTGAGTTATAAATTGAATAGGTTAATAAAGGAGATTTATAGAAGGGAGTTGATATAAAATAAATAAAAATGGAATTTATAAACGTTGTTTTATAAATCCACAAACGACTTATTTTGATGAGTAAATTGTTATAACTTATTAATGGAGTTATATTCACGTTTTAGACAGTGAATAATCCTTTAAGATAAAATGTATAAAAGTGATGAAATTGGTTAATGAAGTATATTCACGTTTTTGAATAGTGAATAATGTGTTAAAGAAAATGTTTTGGATGTGATGTTTTAAATAGAATTAAAACGATCTAACGATGTTTTTAAAATGTGTTAAGATTTGAAACCATAGATTTCAACATTCATTGTTGAAATAGACGTTTTCGAGAAATAGATGGAAATGGTGGACTATAACACTGTTGTTATAGTAAATGATTTCCGAAAGGAAATGTTTTGTATAGTATTAGGATTTATATATCTATTTTAATTTCGAATCCCTATACTAGTGATTTTGGGTTGTCGTAACGATGTTTGCGCAACATTCGTTTTGGCCCAAATAAATATGTTTAAGAGAATGATTTCCTTAAAGATTGAAATATATACTAAATTTTGATTTAAGTATATTGAATATTTTCCAAGTATAGAAAATAAAAAGACTTGTGAATTACTTATAAATAAATAAGTATGGAAATATTTCTCCAATGTGAAATGAAACGTTTTGAGAAGTTATCTTTTTGAAGATAAATTGAAAATGAATGATTGAAATCGTTTATTCATAAATATTTTGAAATATAAATTCACTATGGAATTTATAAAAGAAAGGGGAATTTGTTTAAAAATAAATATTGATTTATTTTTGAAGTGTGAAAATTTTATATCTTGTAAAGATAATTTTGGGAAATAAATAATTTGGAAAATTATTTGGAATCTAGTGATGTTGTGCATATCCATTGATAGTTCAATAACCGACTATAAATATTTACCTTTGAATAGGTATTTGTTGTGATTTGCTTAGATTTGAATGCCAAACTTATTTTTAAATTATTGCGCTCGTTATTCGGATTACCCATCCCGAATAGTGGTACGACGTAATGGATAGCATTGATGACCGGTGTTGAAGATCGGATATTTTTGAAAGCGAAAGGACAACCCGTCGAATGTCTTTGCATCGAATGGTCCCCGGTATATAGACTCCATATGTGATGGGAAGTCCGATCGTGATTAGTGAATATCCGGATTGCAAGGACTTCTTTGTAAGTGCCTTCGGTTCTGTTCGATCCCGGAACAGACTTGTATGGATTGTATGTCTGACATTACAATTGAGATATAAAGCTGATTTCTTTCCAAATATATTTCTGTAGGTGGCGGAGAATTTATTCTCTTAGCATAACACCCTTCTCTGAGACGTACGAACTCAGAGGTTATGTAGTTGAAGGTTATCAGCGATATATTCCCAATTTGGTAATGTGACATGCTGAGTGTTGCTGTGAAATGATCATTGTTTGATCATTTGTGATATGATCATTTGTTTGATCACTTATCTTTATGATCATTTCTATGATCATTTGTTGACCCAAAGCACAGCTTTTGTATAAAGCGTGGCTTTGTAGACGAGACTTCATCGAGCCTCACACCCCGAAATGGTCAAAACAGGAAAGATGCAGCAAGGTTATGAGGGGTAGCTCCCTTTAGGGTATGTGCATTTCCTTCTGGAAAAGGGTGGTATCATGGTATGGAGCCCAGATACTTACTCATGTTGAAACACTTTATTTATGATTGTGTGATGATGGTTACGAGCGCTCAGTTAAAGGTCCCAAAGGACCGAGGGATGGCATACTCGTGTCAGTTGTTACCTAGTTTGAAAGGTAACCCGGCCTTGTGTTGGCAGAGATCCGGTTAGGTTCTCGGGGACGTCCTTCCAGAGGCGTTCTCATGTGGCAATGGGAAGTTCCTTGGCCTGACCATTTGTTGGAAATCCAAAGAAACAATACGATCCTTGTACGGTTTTAGTTGTATAACCTGCTATGGAATGTGGCGGTAACCTGCTATTGAACATAGTAGCTATAGTAGGCATACGATAATGGTCGTATGTTGGCTAAGATTTATATTCTACTTTCGAAATTGTTTTATACACTATGCACTAGTAATAATATCAAATGCTCTTTTTAATGCATATCAAGCATCTTTGACTATCATAAGGAGAAATCTCCTCCGATTCTGCATTTGCATGTGTGTGTGTGCGGGAGGCCTTATAGTAGTCTCATTTTTAAAAGCATTGCGAATTGACTTTAAAAATATTCCTCTATTTTGATTTTAAAGATAAATAAACTGTTTTGAGTTCTCACACCAGTCACATGACTGACTCGGAGTTTATTGTTTTCCTTCCTAAACTCTGGGTGCCCACCAATTTCCACACGGGCAGTCAAGAGACAGGTTTATCAAGATATTCTGGAATTCAGGAGTTGCTGGAGGCAAGATGGATGGCATGGTGTGTTATTAGTATATAGTATTTCTTTTCCGCTGTTTGTTGTTGTATGATCTTGTACACTCTGATGATGTAATGAAATGTGATGTAATGTAATAACTGATATAGTTCTTTGTTTAAAGATTATTTATTTATCTATTATATGTTATTCCGCTGCGAATTGTAAAATTCTGATATTGTTCTAATGTTTTCTTTCTGTTCTATCTTTTCTCTCTTCTTCTACCTCTTTCTTTTTCTTCTTCTTTTCTTAAAACCCTAAGTGTTCGGTTTTCTGGCATTCGATTTCTCGGCAGTTGATATAGTGGACGTATTGATGTCGGTTTTCGAAAGTCGAAGAATCGGGTCCTTACAATCTCTCCATCCAGTCGATAATTTTCAAAACTTCCAACCACGAGATGAAGAGCTCGTCATGCTCTTCAAAATCAACGGCTATGATCGGGTTTCGTGGTGTGGATCGACATGAATCTCAAAGCAAAGGGCGCGCGTTCGAGGGCCAATTGCACAGCCTAGGGTCGACCGGAATTCATGGCATTTGGCACGGAAGTCGAGATGGAGTGGGGCTTCGAAACGGCAGCCTCTGATCGTCGTCATGAGGCTTGGATGGGTCGCGTGCCTTAGGGATTTAAGGCGGCTAGTGGGTTTGTTGTCTCGTGAAAACCTGGGAGGGAACGAACGCATGAAGGGGAGGGGGAGATAGCGTGCAACGACCAGATCTGGGAATTGAGGAATCTACGGCTCTGATTTGTCGAGGGTGAAATAATAAAAGAAATGTAAATAAATTTATACAAAAATTTGTATAAACTTTGAAATGCTATAACTTTTTGCTACGAGGTCGGATTTCGACGAAACGAATTGCGTTGGCTTCGTTTTGTCGAGCACTACGCAATGGAGCTGGATTGGAGTCGTTTGGAGCTAGTGAAAATTTCAGGTAAAATTAAACGTCCGTTTAACTTTATTCGAAATAGAACGCTACAAATTGCTATCGGAAAAATCAAGGTGAGAACTTCTCACTCAATCGAATTAGTTTCAATTTAAATTTTAAATAGTTAGATTTAAAATTGCTTGATTGTGCTGATTTGCATGATTGGATGATAACTTGCTATCTATTGTTTTGAAATAGACATTATACGCCGTTATTAAGCGGAGGTTATTTATTAAAAACAAATACCGCAATATTTCACCTTGAAGTGCAATTGGCATTATATATGTACTTGGAATTGATTTTCCCGCATTATATAGCGGATGAGACCTTATTGCGCTGCATAATAGCGGATAGTATTTTATAAATCTCATATACCGCGATATTCCATCTTGAAGCGGAATTGGTATTGTGCTAACATCTGTGGATGCAGGGAAACATGTTTGAGGGATCCAACTGGATTCCTCAAATGATTGAATTGGTTTCAATGTTGTGTGTTGATCTATTTATAATCTTTGTGATTATCTTTGTGGTTGAGATCGTTAAAGGCTAAAATTTAGCCGAATATATTTTTGGTATCGTTAAATGCCGAAAATAAATAAAATTAGATTTTTGAAAATTTAAGTTGAGAATTCATAATAAAATTTAATTTTGGAATAGATTCATTTTAAATAAATAAACATTATAATTTTAATGCTATAAAGATTATGATTTTTGTGAAATATAACCGAAATGTGATTTTTGAAATAAATAGTTGATAAATTTGTAAAATGGTTTAAATTGGGATTTTTGAATTATTATAAACGGTTTATATAAAAGGTTTATGAAATTGATATTTATAAATTAAAAATATTGGAATTATAAAACGAGTTTTATAAGTGTTAAAATGAAGTATAAACGGATTTCACAAGTGAATGAAATTTATAGATTTATAAATTGTGAAGTTATAAAATGAATAGATTTTGTAAAATAAAAGATTTATAAGTAATTCACTTATAAATTAGATTTTGGCATTTAAATGAGATAAAAATAGAATTTTTTCATTAAGGGATTTTATAAGTGGAAGTTTTTATAAAGTAAATATAAGTGGAATTTATAAACGTTGTTTTATAAATCCGAAATCGACTTATTTTGATAAGTTAATTATTATAGATTATTAAAGGAGAATATTCACGATTTTGGACAGTGGATAATCCTTTAGAAAAAATGTGTAAAAAATGTTGAATTTGGTTAACGAAGTATATTCACGATTTTGGACAGTGAATATATATTAAAGAAATGTTTTGGGGAAGTGATGTTTTAAATAGATTTAAAACGATTTGAAGGTGTTTTAAAATGCATTAAATATCGAACACATAGATTTCAGCATTCATTGTTGATATAGACGTTTTCGAGAAATAAGGAAATGGTGGACTATAACATTGTTGTTGTAGTAAATAATTTCTGAAAGAAAATGTTTTATATAGTATTGGGATTTATATATCTATTTTAAGTTCGAATTCTTGTACTAGTGGTTTTGGGTTGTCGTAACAATGTTTTACGCAACATTCGTTTTGACCCAAATAAATGTGTTAATAGAACGTTTTCCTTAAAGAATAAAATATATACTTAATTGTGATTTAAGTATATTGAATATTTTCCAAGTGTTGAAAATAAGTGGAATTTGAGAATTACTTATTATTAAATATGTATGGAAATGTTTTTTCCAATATGAAGTGAATGTTTTGAGATTTTATCTTTTAAAGATAAATTGATAATGAATATTAGAAATCGATTTGAAAATCGTATATTCATAGATATTTTGAAAACGTAAATTCACTATGGAATTTAAAAAAAAGGGAAATTTGTTTAAAAAAATAAACATTGATTTATTTTTGAAGTGTGGAAATAAATTTATGGATTTGGAACGTAAGTTTAAAATAAATCGGTAAGGATTTATTTTATTGATTTAAATGAACCATTTTAAGTTTAAAATGGATAAATATTTGGAAGTGTTTCCGTTTAAGGAAATTGATTTGAAATTTGTTTTCAAAGATTGGAAGGTGAAAAAATTATTTGAAATTTGTTTTCAAATGGTTGAAGTGTGGAAAATATATCTTGTAAAGATGTTTTGAAAAATAAATAATTTGGGAAGATTATTTATAATCGGGTGATGTTGTGAATATTGATTGATATTTAAATAACCGACTATCAATATTGACCTTTAAATAGGTATTTGTTGTGAACTGGTTGAAATTGAATGCTACACTTATTTTTAAATTATTGCGCTCGATATTCGGATTACCCATTCCGAATAGTTATACGACGTAATGGATAGCATTGAAGACCGGATACTTTTAAAAACGAAAGGATTATTGTCGAATGTCTCTACATCGGCTGATCTCCGATATAGAGATTTATTACCCTTTGTGATGGGAATCCGGACGTGATTAGTGAATATCCGGATTGCAAGGGCTTCTTTGGAAGTGCCTTCGGTTCCGTTCGATCCCGGAACGGACTTGTGTGGTTACGTGTCTGACATTACATTTTGACATATAAAGCAGATTTCTTTCAAATACATCTCTGTTGATGGCGGAGAATTTATTCTCTTAGCTTAATACCCTTCTCTGAGACGTACGAGCTCAGAGGTTTTGTAGTTGAAGGTTATCAGCGATATATTCCCAATTTGGTAATGTGGCATGCTGAGTGTTGCTGTGTGATGATTATTTATTGATCATTTGTTGATCAAAGCATTGCTTTGTGAAAAAAGCGTAGCTTTGTGGACGAGTCTTCGTCGAGCCTCACAACCCGAAAATGGTCGAAACAGGAATGTTGCGGCAAGGTTTTTTAAGGTATGTCCATTTTCTTCTGGATAGAGGTTGTATCATGGTATGGAGCCCAGATATTTAACCTATGTGGTTGCTGAAAATTTATTACTTTGTGGTTGTTGGTATTGAGGATACTCGGATAAAGGTCGGTAACGACCGGGGGATGGCATACTTTTTTGTGGGAGTTATCAAGTTACAGCTTTATTGCACCCAGAAGCGTGTGGTAACTCGGCCTTGTGTCAGCAGAGATCCGGTTAGGTTCTCGGGGCGTCTTTCTAGAGGCGTATCCATTTCGGTGTAGGAAGTTCCTTTGCCTGACCATTTGTTGGAAATCCAAAGAAACAATACGAACCCTGTACGGTTTTAGTTGTATAACCTGCCATGGAATGTGGCGGTAACCTGCTATTGAACATGGTAGCTATAGTAGGCATACGATAATGGTCGTATGTTGGCTAAGATTTATATTATACTTTTGAAATGTTTTCTACACTATGCACTAATAATAATAAAAATCAAATGATTTTGCATAGTAAGCATCTTTGACTATCATAAGGAGAAATCTCCTCCAATTCTACGTTTGCATTGTGTGTGTGGCGGGTGGCCTTATGGTAGTTTCATTTTCCAAAAGCATTGCGCACTGACTTTTAAATTATCCTCTGTTGTCTTTTAAAGATAAACTGTTTTAAGTTCTCACACCAGTCCCATGACTGACCTAGAGTTTATTGTTTCCTTCCTAAACTCTGGGTGCCCACCAATTTCCACAAGCGTAGTCTAGAGTTAGGTTATCAGGTCATTCTGGATTCGGGACTTGCTGTTGAAATCTGGAGGCATGATGGATGGCGTAGTATATTATTAGTATATAGTATTTCTTTTCCGCTGTTTGCTGTTGTACACTCTGATGATGTAATGTAATGTGATGTGATGTGATGTGATGTAATAACTGATATAGTCCTTTTGTTTAATGATATACATTTATCTATTATATGTTGTTCCGCTGCGATTGTGAGATTCTGATATTGGTTTTCTTTCTTTCTTTCATCTTCTACCTCTTCTTCTTAAACCATAATGGTTCGTATTTCCGTTCATCTTGAGTTAATCAATGGAGATTAGCGTCTATTCAAGGAGTACGGATTTGCGGATCCTTACAACGTGGTATCAGAGCATATTGTTAAGCGGCAACCTTGGCTCTGTTGGGAATTACTCATTAGAGATAGAGTCAGTAGTACTCTAGAATGAGTGTGAGTGTAATAATAGATACGAGCGCGTATTTGTTAGTGAATATAAATTGTTTTATATTGTGATGATTGGTTTGTTGAGTGGTATATGGATTCTGGTCAATACGAGTAATTAAAGTTATTGATAGGGATCTCTAAACACTTGTACAGAACAATTCAGCACGATATTGTTTTAAAGCGGGTAAATGAAATAATTTTTGCCCGAAAATTTTATTTTGATATAAAAGGGATAATTTTATGAATATATTATATATCTTTAGATGTTTGGTTGTTAATGAAATAATCAAATATAAGAACCTATAGTTTGGAAGGGTTTATAACCAAATAAAATTCTATAAGTATGATTTATCCAAAGGAAGAATAACTAAATTTGGTTTAAACCAGAATTTAAATCCCGGGAAATTTGAAAGTGTTTTAAATGTAATGAAAACAAAGGTTTGGGGATTTTGTACTTAAAGAAATATTCCGTTGTATAAATTTGATACATTGTATAAACTCTGATATTTGTAAAAAAATTCATTTTTGCGAAATATTATTATTCTATGATTCTGTGGCTGATTCTGTTTAAACTTTATAAACTAAATAACAATTCGCCATTTTGAGCATTTCAAGTTGATTAAATTACCGACTAGGGGCGGTCAAAAGAGGCGGGATGTTTTCTAAATTAAGGATATTGGAAAGCACCTTCCATTGAAAATTTGTGAAGGTGTTGGAACTCGGTATGTGTAACAACCCATAATTTCTGTTAATTAAAAATTATATATTTAATTGATTTTAAATATAAATAAGTGAAATTTATAAGTCGAATAAATTTTATTTCGAATAATTGGATTTACTTGGATAATTAAATCGATAAGTTATTATTTCAAATTACAGAAATAATTGAAAATTGGGTTAAATATGATTAAAATTGATTTTTAAAATTTTATTATATCATGTTGGAGTTATAATGATGTTATAGAACTTTTAAAATCGAAATAAAAGTTAATTTGTGAAAATTGAATATTTTAATATTTAATTGACGAGTTAAAATAGCCATTTTTCAAGCAGTCTCGGATTTTGACGAAACTAGTTTCATCGGATCTGTAATGTGATATTATTGTATGGTTTCAAATTTCGATTTACCGTTTGTCCGGAGCAAGTTAAAACGCACAGAAATTTAGTTAATCGATTTAATTTGAAATCGATCATTTATTGTTGTAACTCGCACAGGTGATCGAATTGGCTTCCGATACCTATTCCATTATGTCCGGAACATGGGTTAAACCCTAGAAACGCCGGTCACCGCGCATAAATCGGAGTTCGGAAAACCCGGGATGAATAGTGTTTCGATAATTTTCTATAAAAGCACCTTTAAAAATTTCATTTTCAAAAGAAAATTTAAAACCCTAATTCCTATGGCCAGCCGCCACTTTCATCTTGAACGGACGAAATTTAGTTTTCTTCCTCCCTCAATTTCTTCGAATCCAAGCAAGAATTCCAGAAACTTTCAACATGAAACTTCTAGAACTCGTCGAGGGCTATCCATCTATATGGAGATGATGGGGTTTCGAGTTATATACGAGGATAAATCGGGGCGCGTTCGTCATCGCTTCGTGCACGAATTTCGAGACCTGGGTGAGGCCGAGCTCGCCATCCTTCTGGCCGTGGGTAGGGGCGACGTGGGGGGTTGTAATGGTGATAGTTGATCGAGCTAAAAGTCGACGTGGAGGTCGCGTGAATTAGGGTTGATAGGCGGTCGGTTGGGTTTACTGCGTTCGAACGCAATGGGGAAGAAGGAGAAAAAAAAAGGTGGCCCAGATCTGTAGCTTGAGAGATCAACGGTCAAGAATGGATGAAGGTTTAAAAATTAAAAGAAATGTAAATTAATTTATATTAAAATTTGTGTAAACTTTAAACTATTATATCTTTTTCATACGAGATCGAAAAATTACGAAACTTTTTGCGTTGGGTTCGTATGGACGAGCACTATGCTATGGAACTGGATTGGAGTCGAATGGAGTCAGTGAAAATTTTGGGTAAAATTATTCGAAATAAAACGCTACAAATTGCTATCGGAAATTCAAGGTGAGAACTTCTCACTCAATCGAATAGTTTCGATTTAAATTTTAAATAGTTAGATTTAAAATTTGTTGATTACATGCCAGAATGATAAATTATTATCTATTATTGATTGAAATAGACATTATGCGCTGTTAGTAAGCGGATGTTATTTATTAAAAACATATACCGCGATAATTTCACCGAAAAGTGAAATTGGTATTATTTATGTACTTGGAGTTGATTTCCCGCATTATATAGCGGATGAGACCCTATTGCGCTGCCTATTAAGCGGATAATATTTTATAGATCCCATATACCGCGATATTCCGTATTAGAACGGAATTGGTATTGTGCTAACATCTTTGGATGCAGGGAAACATGTTGGAGGGATCCAACTGGATTCCTCAACTGTATTGATTTATTTACAGATATTGTGATATTTGTTGATTATCATATCGATATATGATATTTGGATGTCGTGATTGACTATTTGGTGTTGTTGCATCATCGGATCCATTTTTAAAGTTTAAAAATAATGATTTTGATTTTTAAAGGATTTTTAAAATGATTTTTCAAAGTATACGTTTTATTAAATTTTTGAATTGATTCATTTTAAATAATTAAAACGTTATAAATTTTTATGTTATAAAAATTAAGATTTTTATGAAATATAATCAAAAGGTGATTTTTTTTTTAAATAAATAGATTTATAAAATAGTTTAAATTTGGATTTTTGAATTATTATAAAGGATGTATATAAAAGATTTTTAACATTGATGTTTATAATAAATATATATATATATAATATTGGAATTATAAAACCAGTTTATTAAGTGTTAAAATGAAGTATAAAATGGATTTCAAAAAAAATTTTATAGATTTATAAATTGTGAAGATTATAAAATGAATAGATGTTGTAAAATAAAAGATTTATAAGTAATTAACTTATAAACTGGATTTTGGGCATTTATATGGGATATTAATAGAAATTGTTAATAAAGAGATTTTATAAGTTGAAGTTTTTATAAAATATAAATGAATCTTATAAGTAATAGAAGTTTAAAAAAAACGATTTTGTAAATAAATTAATTATAAGTATTTAACTTATAATATGGATTTTTGGTATAGATTTGAGATATATAAATTGAATTGGATTAATAAAGGAGATTTATAGATCGAAGTTTATAAATAGAAATAGAATTTATAAACATTGTTTATAAATTCGAAATCAATGGAATTTGATAAATTGAATATAGAAATTTATTAAAGGAAGTATATTCGCGACTTTGGATAGCGAATTATTCTTTATGTAAAATGCATAGAAATGTTGAAATTGGTTAATGAAGTATATTCACGATTTTGGACCGTGAATATATTATTAAATAAAATGGTTACGTTTTGGGAAAGCGATATTATAAAATGAAGTTAATTATTTTAAAAAGATGTTTTAAAATGTATTATGAATCAAATACATAGATTTCAACATTCATTGTTGAAATAGACGTTTTCGAGAAATAAGAAAATGGTGGACTATAACACTGTTGTTATAGTAAATGATTTCCGAAAGCAAATGTTTTGTATAGTATTGGGATTTATATATCTATTTTAGTTTCGAATCCCTATACTAGTGATTTTGGGTCGTCGCAACGATGTTTTACGCAACATTCGTTTTGACTCAAATGAATGTGTTTAAGAGAACGTTTTCCTAAAAAAAAAAGAAATATATACTTAATATTGATTTAAGTATAGTGAATATTTTCCAAATGTTGAAAATAAATAGATTTGTGAATTACTTATTAATAAATAAGTCTGGAAATGTTTTTCCAATGTAAAATGAAACATTTTGGGAATTTATCTTTTTGAAGATAAATTGAAAATGAATAATGGAAATCGTATATTCATAAATATTTTGGAATGTAAATTCACTATGGAATTTATAAATGAAAAGGGGAATTTGTTTAAAAATAAATGTTGATTTATTTTTGAAGTGTGGGAACTAATTTACGGATTTGGAACGTAAATATAAAGTAGTTTGTTAAGGATTTATTTAATTGGTTTAAATGAACCATTTTGAAAATGAAAGTATTTCCGCGTAAGGAAAATGATTGAAATTTGTTTTCAAAAGTTGTAAAGGTGAAAAGTGATTTGAAAATTTTGTTTTCAAATGGTTGAAGTGTGGAAAATTATATATCTAGTAAAGATATTTTGGAAAGTAAATAATTTGGAAAATTATTTGGAATCTGGTGATGTTAAGCATACCTATTGATAGTTAAATAATCCGACTATCAATATTTACCTTTAAATAGGTATTTGTTATGATTGCTTGAAATTGAATGCCACATTTATTTTTAAATAAGTGCTCACTATTCGGGTTGGCCGAGAAAGGACCTTGTGGTCGTCTAACCCATTCTGAATATGTGATACGTCGTTATGGATTACATTTGATGACCGACGTTGAAGACCGGATATTTATGAAAACGGAAGGATTACCGTCGAATGTTTCTGCATCGGCTGATCCCCGGTATAGAAATTTATTACCCTTTGTGATGGGAAGTCCGGTCGTAATTAGTGAATATCCGGTTGCAAGGACTTCTTTGTAAGTGCCATCAGTTCCGTTCGATCCTGGAACGGACTTGTATGGATGTGTGTCTGACGTTACAATTTGAGATGTAAAGCTGGTTTCTATCAAATATATTTCCGTTGGTGGCGGAGAATTTATTCTCTTAGCTTAACACTCTTAGAGGTATGTAGTTGATGGTTACTAGTGATACATTCCCAAATTGGTAATGTGGCATACGAAGTGCTGTTGAGCATTTGTTGAACAAAGCACAGCTTTTGTATAAAGCGTGGCTTTGTGGACGAGACTTCGTCAGACGTCACACCCCGGAAATGGTCAAAACAGAAAGGATGCGGCAAGGTTATTAGGGGGTAACGCCCCTTTAGTGTATGTCATTCCTTCTGGATAGAGGTGGTATCATGGTATGGAGCCCAGATACTTAACCTATGTTGTTGCTGCAAATTTATTGCTTTGTGGTTGTTAGAAATCGAGGATCCTCGGATATAGATCGTTTACGATCGGGGAATGACATATTCGTGTTAGTAGTTACCCAATTAGGGGTAACCCGGCCTTGTGTTGGCAGAGATCCGGTTAGGTTCTCGGGGCGTCTTTCCAGAGGCGTTTCCATGTGGCAATGGGAAGTTCCTTGGCCTGACCATTTGTTGGAAATCCAAAGAAACAATACGATCTTGTACAGTTTTAGTTGTAGAACCTATCATTCACGTATGGTGGTCAACACTGTTTGGATGGTAGCTATAGTAGGCATAAGTGCGAAATGCCTATGCTGGCTAAGATTTATATCTTTACTTTCGACATGATTTTTTCTACACTATGCACTAGTAATAATATCAAATGTTTCTTTTTAATGCGTATCAAGCATCTCTGACTATCATAAGGAGAAATCTCCTCCGATTCTGCGTTTGCATTATGTGTGTGTGCGGGAGGCCTTATGGTAGTCTCATTTTCTAAAAAGCATTGCGAATCTATTTTAAAATTATCATGTTCTATGTTTTAAAAATAAACTATTTTAGTTCTCACACCAGTCACATGACTGACTCGGAGTTTATTGTTTTGCTTCCTAAACTCTGGGTGCCCACCAATTTCCACATGGGCAGTCTAGAGTCAGTTTATCAGGATATTCTGGAATTCAGGAGTTGCAGGAGGAAAGCTGGATGGCATGGCGTATTCACTAGTATATAGTATTTCTTTTCCGCTGTTTGTTGTTGTTTGTTGTTGTACACTCTGATGAAGTAATGTAATGTAATGTGATGTAATGTAATAACTGATATAGTTCTTTGTTTAAACATTATTCATTTATCTATTATATGTTGTTCCGCTGCGATATGTGAGATTGTGATATTGTTCTTTTGTTTCCTTCTGTTCTGTTCTATCTTTTTCTCTCTTCTTCTATCTTTTTCTTCTTCTTTAACCATAACGGTACGGTTTTTCGGCATTCGATTTCTCGGCAGTTGATACAGTGGACGTATTGATGTCAGTTTTCGAGCGTCGAAAAGTCGCGTCGTCACATTTGGTATCAGAGCTTATGGTTAAGCGACAACCATGGCTCTGTTGGGAATTACTCATTAGAGATAGAGTCAGTATTACTCTAGAATGAGTGTGAGTGTAATAATTGCTATGAGCGCGTATTTGTTAGTGAATATAAATTATTTTGTATTGTGTTGACTTATCGGTTGATTGTTTATGAATTCTGGTCGGTGCGGGAAGTACAACCGTGATCGATAGGGGTTTCTAAACTCTTAAACAAGATAAACTGACACAGTATTGTTTTGAAATTGGGTAGATGAAATAATTTTACCTTGGTTATGCTTTATATATAAAGGAATATTTTTTTAGAATTATTAAAGTGTATATGAATTGATTGTTTGGTTGTTGAATAAGTTAAATAAAACCAACAGCTGTAAAAGAATGAGTTGTATAAACAATTGAATTATAAGTATGGAAGTTATAATTAAAATGATTTACACTTGTGAAATAATCTTATATAGAAGGAGTGAAATTATATAAGTAAAAGGTTTGTAAATGTGCTTTATAATCTAAAAACAAAATTCCAGAGAAGTGTTTTGAAAGGAATTGATACTTTGGAAAATTATTTTGGAGAATTAAAGCTCTAAACTCTTTTTGGTCGGTGGAAAATAATTCCGATGATGATTGCAACATCATTGGTGTTCATTTTCGGGTTTCCAAAAGAGGGATTGCTGCCAAATTGTTTTAAATGAAAGTTGTTTGGAAAAATTTGAGTTTGGGTTTTGAAATTCAAAGGATAATTTGAATTGATTTCAAAAATGGTTTTGAAGGGTTGAAAAGACTCTGGAAATCCTATTTAAAATATTTATAGGAAATGATAAATGAGTTGATAACTTATACAATTTGAATTTTGATAGAATAAATTAACTTAAAGGATGGAGCTAAATTAAAGGAAGTATAAGTGAATCAATAAAAAAAATCCAAGTGGTAATTGTTGAATATAAGTTGTATAACTTATAAAATGAGAAAATGTAAGTGAAACCAATTATTAAAATAGTTAAAGGATTTGTTAAGCGAAATAAATTTGAATAAGTGATGAAAAATTGACTTTGGTAAAAGTTAAATAGAATTGGAATCTGAATTTATAAGTGGAAATTAAAGTTAAACTAAACAAATGGTGTTTGAAATGGAATATAACTTAAGTGAAGTTGAATAAAGTTGATTTTGGTGTCAAAGTAAATTAATAAGTGAATTAATGAAGTGAAGTCATTAAGAATTTGAACTTGAGTTATATAAATGAAATTCAACCTTATTTTTAAAGGAATTAGCAATTGAATTGATAAATGGATGAAATATTAATCAATTGAATGTAAAATAAATTGAAATGAAACAATGAATATAAGTGTTAATTCATTAAAAGCCAATGTAATTGGAAGTTGAATAATTGAATGAAAATCAATTTAATATAAACCAATTGAAAGTAAAAAAAAGTGTTGAACCGAATTGAATGTAAATTTAATAATTTGGTTATGTTGAATCTACATTCGTTGTTATATGATTATAAATTGATTATATGTATGATTCATTAAGTGATTAATGAAATTGAATTAGCGAAATTAAAAGCTATGTAATTGAATCCAAATTGGAAGTAAATGAATATGAACTGAATTTGATTCAATTTGGAAGTAAACTAATGTGAATGTAAATTAGTGAATGCAAACTAATTGAAATTGAATATGAATGAATGTTGGTAAAATTCCAATGTTAATGAATCAAATGTGATTAAAAGGAAAACCAATTCAATGAATATTAATGAGAAGTGAATTTATATTGATTTGGTTATGAATTTGTTGGATGATAGTTAGATAATAGTTGATTGATGGTTGCATTTGTTGCTTTTGTTGCATTTGCTAAGTTGGCACATGTAGTTGTTATGTTGCTATATGCTATATATTGATTTTTTTTCCATATATGCATGTTTCTCATAGTTTGTTGAGTGTTTAGTAGGTGCGGATTGCGCATTGCTTCGCATTTGGAGCTCGCTTTCGCGCTATATTAGCCGTATATTCTCGCTAATAAAATGTAAGGTACATATCTCGGATTAAATATCGTACTTTTACACTTTTTCCCTACGGGATGCCTCATCACTTGATGAGATGTATATTTGTGATATATATACTGTCATTTTTTTTCGGATCGAGCCACGCAAAGGAGGCTCTGGCGAATTTTTTCGAAAATTTAAGGCGTTAGAATATTTTTGAGAAAATTGGGAAATTTTTGAAAACTAAGTTTAGATTTGGAAACTTAGTAAAGATTTTGTAAGAAGTTTAACTATGAATTTTGGGAAAGTTAAACACTTAAGAGATTTTAAAAATCAAATTTGAATGGTTTGTTTTGGAAAGTCAATGGATTCTGTAACTTTTCTTACTTTGTAATTTCGAGGACGAAATTCTTTTAAGGGGAAATTTGTAACGACCCAGAATTTCTGTTAATTAAAAATTATATATTTAATTGATTTTAAATATAAATAAGTGAAATTTATAAGTCGAATAAATTATATTTCGAATAATTAGATTTAATTGGATAATTAAATCGATAAGTTAATATTTCAAATTACAGAAATAATTGAAAACTGGGTTAAATATGATTTGTAAAATTTTATTATATCATGTTGGAGTTAGAATGAAGTTATAGAACTTTTAAAATCGAATTAAAAGTTAATTTGTGAAAATTGAATATTTTAATATTTAATTGACGAGTTAAAATGGCCATTTTTCAAGCAGTCTCGGATTTTGACGAAACCTATTTCATTGGATCCATAATGTGATATTATTGTATGGTTTCAAATTTCGTGTCAATCGGATTTACCGTTTGTCCGGGGCAAGTTAAAACGTACAGAAATTTAGTTAATCGATTTAATTTGAAATCGATCGTTTATTGCTGTAACTTGCACAGATGATCGAATTGGCTTCCGAAACCTATTCCATTGTGTCTGGAACGTGGGTTAAACCCTAGGAACGCTGGTCACCGCGCGTAAATCGGAGGTCGGAAAACCCGAGATGAATAGTGTTTCGATAATTTTCTATAAAAGCACCCTTAAAAAATTCATTTGCAAAAGAAAATTTAAAACTCTAATTCCTATGGCCAGCCGCCACTTTCATCTTGAACGACCAAAATATAGTTTTCTTCCTCCCTCAATTTCTTCGAATCCAAGCAACAATTCCAGAAACTTTCAACATGAAACTTCTAGAACTCGTCGAGGGCTATCCATCTATATGGAGATGATGGGGTTTCGAGTTATATACGAGGATAAATCGAGGCGCGTTCGTCACCGCTTCGTGCATGCATTTCGAGACCTGGGTGAGGCCGAGCTCGCCATCCTTCTGGCCGTGGGTAGGGGCGACGTGGGGGGTTGGAATGGTGATAGTTGATCGAGCTAAAAGTCGACGTGGAGGTCGCGTGAATCAGGGTTGATAGGCGGCCGGTTGGGTTTACTGCATTCGAACGCAACAGGGAAGAAGGAGAAAAAAAAAGCGGCCCAGATCTGTAGCTTGAGAGATCAACGGTCCAGAGTGGATGAAGGTTTAAAAATTAAAAGAAATGTAAATTAATTTATATTAAAATCTATGTAAACTTTAAACTATTATATCTTTTACATACGAGATCGAAAAATTACGAAACTTTTTGCGTTGGGTTCGTATGGACGAGCACTACGCTATGGAACTTGATTGGAGTCGATTGGAGTCAGTGAAAATTTTGGGTAAAATTATTCGAAATAAAACGCTACAAATTGCTATCGGAAATTCAAGGTGAGAACTTCTCACTCAGTCGAATAGTTTCGATTTAAATTTTAAATAGTTAGATTTAAAATTTGTTGATTGTATGCCCGAATGATAAATTATTATCTATTATTGATTGAAATAGACATTATGCGCCGTTAGTAAGCGGATGTTATTTATTAAAAACATATACCGCGATAATTTCACTGAAAAGTGAAATTGGTATTATTTATGTACATGGAGTTGATTTCCCGCATTATATAGCGGATGAGACCCTATTGCGCCGCCTATTAAGCGGATAATATTTTATAAATCTCATATACCGCGATATTCCGTATTGGAACGGAATTGGTATTGTTCTAACATTTTTGGATGCAGGGAAACAGGTTGGAGGGATCCAACTGGATTCCTCAACTGTATTGATTTATTTACAGATATTGTGATATTCGTTGATTATCATATCGATATATGATATTTGGATGTCGTGATTGACTATTTGGTGCTGTTGCATCATCGGATCTATTTTTAAAGTTTAAAAATAACGATTTTGATTTTTAAAGGATTTTTAAAATGATTTTTCAAAGTATACGTTTTATTAAATTTTTGAATTGATTCATTTTAAATAATTAAAACATTATAAATTTTTATGTTATAAAAATTAAGATTTTTGTGAAATATAATCAAAAGATGATTTTTTTAAAATAAATAGATTTATAAAATAGTTTAAATTTGGATTTTTGAATTATTATGAAGGATGTATATAAAAGATTTTTAACATTAATGTTTATAATATATATATATATATATATATATATATAATATTTGAATTATAAAACCAGTTTATTAAGTGTTAAAATGAAGTATAAAATGGATTTCAAATTTTTTTTTATAGATTTATAAATTGTTAAGATTATAAAATGAATAGATGTTGTAAAATATAAGATTTATAAGTAATTAACTTATAAACTGGATTTTGGGCATTTAAATAGGATATTAATAGAAATTGTTAATAAAGGGGATTTTATAAGTTGAAGTTGTTATAAAATATAAATGAATCTTATAAGTAATAGAAGTTTAAAAAAAACGATTTTGTAAATAAATGAATTATAAGTATTTAACTTATAATATGGATTTTTGGTATATATTTGAGATATATAAATTGAATTGGATTAATAAAGGAGATTATAAATCGAAGTTTATAAATAAAAATAGAATTTATAAACACTGTTTATAAATTCGAAATCAATGGAATTTGATAAATTGAATATAGAAATTTATTAAAGGAAGTATATTCATGACTTTGGATAGCGAATTATTCTTTATGTAAAATGCATAGAAATGTTGAAATTGGTTAATGAAGTATATTCACGATTTTGGACCGTGAATATATTATTAAATAAAATGGTTACGTTTTGGGAAAGCGATATTATAAAATGAAGTTAATTATTTTAAAAAGATGTTTTAAAATGTATTATGAATCGAATACATAGATTTCAACATTCATTGTTGAAATAGACGTTTTCGAGAAATAAGGAAATGGTGGACTATAACACTGTTGTTATAGTAAATGATTTCCGAAAGGAAATGTTTAGTATAGTATTGAGATTTATATATCTATTTTGATTTCGAATCCCTATACTAGTGATTTTGGGTCGTTGTAACGATGTTTTATGCAACATTCGTTTTGACTCAAATGAATGTGTTTAAGAGAACGTTTTCCTAAAAAAATGAAATATATACTTAATATTGATTTAAGTATAGTGAATATTTTCCAAATGTTGAAAATAAATAGATTTGTGAATTACTTATTAATAAATAAGTATGGAAATGTTTTTCCAATGTGAAATGAAACGTTTTGAGAATTTAACTTTTTGAAGATAAATTGAAAATGAATAATGGAAATCATATATTCATAAATATTTTGGAATGTAAATTCACTATGGAATTTATAAATGAAAAGGGGAATTTGTTTAAAAATAAACATTGATTTATTTTTGAAGTGTGGGAATTAATTTACGGATTTGGAACGTAAATATAAAGTAAATCGTTAAGGATTTATTTAATTGGTTTAAATGAACCATTTTGAAAATGAAAGTATTTCCGCGTAAGGAAAATGATTGAAATTTGTTTTCAAAAGTTGTAAAGGTGAAAAGTGATTTGAAAATTTTGTTTTCAAATGGTTGAAGTGTGGAAAATTATATATCTAGTAAAGATATTTTGGAAAGTAAATAATTTGGGAAATTATTTGGAATCTGGTGATGTTGAGCATACCTATTGATAGTTAAATAATCCGACTATCGATATTTACCTTTAAATAGGTATTTGTTGTGATTGCTTGAAATTGAATGCCACACTTATTTTTAAATAAGCGCTCACTATTCGGGATAGCCGGGAAAGGACCTTGGGGTCGTATAACCCATTCTGAATATGTGATACGTCGTTTATGGATTGCATTTGATGACCAGCGTTGAAGACCGGATATTTGTGAAAACGGAAGGATTACCGTCGAATGTTTCTGTATCGGCTGATCCCCGATATAGAAATTTATTACCCTTTGTGATGGGAAGTCCGGTCGTGATTAGTGAATATCCGGATTGCAAGGACTTCTTTGTGGGTGCCTTCGGTTCCGTTCGATCCTGGAACGGACTTGTATGGATGTGTGTCTGACGTTACAATTTGCGATGTAAAGCTGGTTTCTATCAAATATATTTCCGTTGGTGGCGGAGAATTTATTCTCTTAGCTTAACACCCTTAGAGGTTATGTAGTTGATGGTTACTAGTGATACATTCCCAAATTGGTAATGTGGCATACGAAGTGCTATTGAGCATTTGTTGAACAAATCACAGCTTTGGTATAAAGCGTGGC
The DNA here is from genome assembly GCA_030765085.1 of Allium cepa. NCBI lineage: Eukaryota > Viridiplantae > Streptophyta > Magnoliopsida > Asparagales > Amaryllidaceae > Allium > Allium cepa. The sequence goes on from CM060931.1 coordinate 474,271,403, forward strand.
TTTGTGGACGAGACTTCGTCGGACCTCACACCCCGAAAATGGTCAAAACAGGAAGGATGCGGCAAGGTTATTAGGGGGTAGCGCCCCTTTAGTGTATGTCATTTCTTCTGGATAGAGATGGTATCATGGTATAGAGCCCAGATACTTAACCTATGTTGTTGCTGCAAATTTATTGCTTTGTGGTTGTTGGAAATCGAGGATCCTTGGATATAGATCGGTTACGATCGGGGAATGACATATTCGTGTCAGTAGTTACCCAGTTAGGGGTAACCCGGCCTTGTGTTGGCAGAGATCCGGTTAGGTTCTCGGGGCGTCTTTCCAGAGGCGTTTCCATGTGGCAATGGGAAGTTCCTTGGCCTGACCATTTATTGGAAATCCAAAGAAACAATACGTTCTTGTACGGTTTTAGTTGTAGAACCTATCATTCACTTATGTTGGTCACCACTGTTTGGATGGTAGCTATAGTAGGCAAAGTGCAAAATGCCTATGCTGGCTAAGATTTATATCTTTACTTTTGAAATGATTTTTTCTACACTATGCACTAGTAATAATATCAAATGTTTCTTTTTAATGCGTATCAAGCATCTTTGACTATCATAAGGAGAAATCTCCTCTGATTCTGCGTTTGCATTATGTGTGTGTGCGGGAGGCCTTATGGTAGTCTCATTTTCTTGCGAATCTATTTTAAAATTATCCTGTTTTATGTTTTAAAAATAAACTGTTTTAGTTCTCACACCAGTCACATGACTGACTCGGAGTTTATTGTTTTGCTTCCTAAACTCTAGGTGCCCACCAATTTCCACACGGGCAGTCTAGAGTCAGTTTATCAGGATATTCTGGAATTCAGGAGTTGCAGGAGGAAAGCTGGATGGCATGGCGTATTCACTAGTATATAGTATTTATTTTCCGCTGTTTGTTGTTGTTTGTTGTTGTACACTCTGATGATGTAATGAAATGTGATGTAATGTGATAACTGATATAGTTCTTTGTTTAAAGATTATTCATTTATCTATTATATGTTGTTCCGTTGCGATATGTGAGATTCTGATATTGTTCTTTTGTTTCCTTCTGTTCTGTTCTATCTTTTTCTCTCTTCTTCTATCCTTTTCTTCTTCTTTAACCATAACGGTACGGTTTTCCGGCATTCGATTGCTCGGTTGTTGATACAGTGGACGTATTGATGTCGGTTTTCGAGCGTCGAAAAGTCGCGTCGTCACGGTATGAGTGTCCATTTGAATTGGAATCCCGTGTGATGGGGTCATGTTGATTGATCATGATGTATACTAGCGTAATTCGAGGGGTGTGATGCCTGCAGTTACAAGTGATTCCACTGGGATAGTGGCGCAACCGCTGTGTAAACTGCGATCTAGATGCCATAGCGAAATTCGAGGGGCGAGATGCCTACGGTTACAAGCGATTCCACTGGGATAGTGGCGTAACCGCCGTGTGAACTACGATCTATGGCAACAACCATGGCGAAATTCAAGAGATGTGAAATCTACAGATTACAAGCGATTCTACTGGGATAGTAGCGTAACCGTCGAGTAACTATGATCCATGGGGGAACGTGCTTTCCATATCCATTTTTAAAAGGATTTTTAAGTATTTTCACTGGGAGTTGAAGCAAATATATTTAGTACTTGGAGATTTTTAGTCCTGCGCCTGGCCAGCATATGCCTAAAAATATATTTGAAATGGAATATAACTTAAGTAAAGTTGAACGAAGTTGATTTTGGCGTCGAAGTAAATTAATAAGTGAATTAATGAAATGAAGTCATTAAGGATATGAACTTGAGTTATATAAATGAAATTCAACTTGAAATGTAAAATGAATTAGCAATTGAATTAATAAACGGATTGAATATTAATCAATCTAATATGAATGAATTGAATGTAAATCAATTGAATGTGAATAAATTGATATGAAATAGTGGATGTAAATGTTAATTCATTAAAGCTAATTAAATGTGTTAAACCAAATTGAAGGAAAATAAAGTGAATATGAATGTTGAATGTAAATTTAATAATTTGGTTATGTTGATTATGATTTGGTTGTTATATGATTGCTAATTGATTGTATGTAAATTCATTAAGTGTTGATGAAATTGAATTAGTGAAATTGAAAGCTAAAGTAATTAAATCCAAACTGAAAGTGTAAATTGAATTCGAATGAAATTCATAATGCAATCTAGAATGAAAATGGATATATAACTTCAATAGTAAAGTAAAAACGGTATAAGAAGTATATATTGAAAATTTTGTAAAGGAATGTGCAAAATAAATTTGAAAGTTGCAATTGGATATTATGGCTAGCAGGATATACAGGTGTATTAAAGGAAATGGAATTCGGATTTTGATTACGAAGATAAAAAATTGAATTGCTCGACAAAAAGGTACGTATTTGGATATCAGTATGAAATTTGATGATCTTCTTGTCTAGCCGCTTGGCTTTTTCTTTTCTTTTTGAAATCTGGGGGCCGCGGTGCCATTTTGTAGTCGTACCGAGCTAGCCGCGCAAGGAGGTTATGGCGAAATTTTCCGAAAATTTAAGGCGTTGGAATATTTTTGAGAAAATTGGAAATTTTTTGAAAACTATAACTTTGATTTGAAGTTAAAAGTTAAATGATGTAGTTGGGTTTGGAAAGATAACTAAGTTGGATTTGAAAACTTAGTAAAGATTTTGTAAGAATTTTAACTATTGGACTTTGGAAAAGTTAAACGCTTAAGTGGATTTGAAATCTAATATGAATGGATGTTTGGAAAGTTAATGGATTTCAAGACTTTTTCTTACTTGGTAATTTCGAGGACGAAATTCTTTTAAGGGGGAAGTTTGTAACGACCTAGAATTTCTATAAATTAAAATTTGTATATTTAATTAATTTTTAATATTAATAAGTGAAATTTATAAGTCGAATAAATTTTATTTCGAATATCTGGATTTAATTTGGTAATTAAATCGATAATTTAATAGTTGAAATTACAAAAAATAATTGGAAATTGGGTTTAATATGATTGAAAATGATTTGTAAAATTTTATTTTATCATATTGGAGTTATAACAATGATATAGAACTTTTAAAATCGAATTAAAAGTTAATTTGTGAAATTTGAATATTTTAATATTTAATTAACGAGTTAAAATAGTCATTTTTCAAACAGTCTCGGATTTCGACGAAACTAGTTTTATCGGATCCGTAATGTGATATTATTGTAAGATTTCAAATTTCGTGTCAATCGAATTTATTGTTTGTCCGGGGCAAGCCAAAACGCCTAGAAAATCGTTTAATCGGTTTAATTTAAAATCGATCGTTTATTACCATAAATCACACAGATGATCAAATCAGCTTTCGAAACCTATTCCATTGTGTCCGAAACATGGGTTAAACCCTAGAAACGCTGGTCACTGTGCTAGATTTGGAGTTCGGAAAATCGGATGAATAGTAAATTGGAAATATTTTCTATAAAAGCACGATATTATTCACAAATTGCAAAATAAAACCACCCTAGGGTTTTAAAATGCAGCCGCCTCCATTTTGATTAATGGCTGAAACACTCCCTCACTTTTCATCACTTATCTCTCCATCCAGTCGATAATTTTCAAAACTTCCAACCACGGAAATGAAGGGCTCGTCATGCTCTTCAAAATCAACGGCTATGATCGGGTTTCGTGGCATGGATCGACATGAATCTCAAGGCAAAGGGAGCGTGTTCGAGGGCCAATTGCACAGTCTAGGGTCAACCGAAATTCATGGCATTTGGCATGGAAGTCGAGATGGAGTGGGGCTTCGGCACGACAGCCTCTGATCGTCGTCAGGAGGCTTGGATGGGTCGCATGCCTTAGGGTTTTAATGCGGCTAGTGGGTTTGTTGTCTCGTGAAAACCTGCGAGGGAACGAACGCGTGAAGGGGAGAGGGAGATAACGTGCAACGGCTAGATCTGGGAATTGAGGAATCTACGGCTCTGATTTGTTGAGGGTGAAATAATAAAAGAAATGTAAATAAATTTATATAAAAATTTGTATAAATTTTGAAATGCTATAACCTTTTGCTACGAGATAAGATTTCAACGAAACGAATTGCGTTGGCTTCGTTTTGTCGAGCACTACGCAATGGAGCTGGATTGGAGTCGTTTGGAGCTAGTGAAAATTTCGAGTAAAATTAAACGTCCGTTTAATTTTATTCGAAATAGAACGCTACAAATTACTATTGGAAAAATCAAGGTGAGAACTTCTCACTCAATCGAATTAGTTTCGATTTAAATTTTAAATAGTTAGATTTAAAATTGCTTGATTGTGCTGATTTGCATGCTTGGATGATAAATTGCTATCTATTGTTTTGAAATAGACATTATACGCCGTTATTAAGCGGAGGTTATTTATTAAAAACATATACCGCGATATTTCACCTTGAAGTGGAATTGGTATGATATATGTACTTGGAGTTGATTTTCCCGCATTATATAGCGGATGAGACCCTATTGCGCCGCATAATAGCGGATAGTATTTTATAAGTCCCATATACAGCGATATTCCGTCTTGAAGCGGAATTGATATTGTACTAACATCTGTGGATGCAGGGAAACAGGTTAGAGGGATCCAACTGGATTCCTCAAATGATTGAATTGGTTTCAATGTTGTGTGTTGATCTATTTGTAATCTTTGTGATTATCTTTGTGGTTGAGATCGTTAAAGGCTAAAATTTAGCCGAATATATTTTTTGGTATCGTTAGATGCCGAAAATAAATAAAATTAGATTTTTGAAAATTTAAGTTGAGAATTCATAATAAAATTTAATTTTGGAATTGATTCATTTTAAATAAATAAATGTTATAATTTTAATGTTATAAAGATTATGATTTTTGTGAAAAACAACCGAAATATGATTTTTGAAATAAGTAGTTGATAAATTTTTAAAATGGTTTAAATTGGGATTTTTGGATTATTATAAACGGTTTACATAAAAGGTTTATGAAATTGATATTTATAAATTAAAAATATTGGAATTATAAAACGAGTTTTATAAGTGTTAAAATGAAGTATAAACGGATTTCACAAGTGAATGAAATTTATAGATTTATAAATTGTGAAGTTATAAAATGAATAGATTTTGTAAAATAAAAGATTTATAAGTAATTCACTTATAAATTAGATTTTGGCATTTAAATGAGATATAAATAGAATTTGTCCATTAAGGGATTTTATAAGTGGAAGTTTTTATAAAATAAATATAAGTGGAATTTATAAACGTTGTTTTATAAATCCGAAATCGACTTATTTTGATAGGTTAATTATTATAGATTATTAAAGGAGAATATTCACGATTTTGGACAGTGGATAATCCTTTAGATAAAATGTGTAGAAAATGTTGAATTTTGTTAACGAAGTATATTCATGATTTTGGACAGTGAATATATATTAAAGAAATGTTTTGGGGAAGTGATGTTTTAAATAGATTTAAAACGATTTGAAGGTGTTTTAAAATGCATTAATATCGAACACATAGATTTCAACATTCATTGTTGAAATAGACGTTTTCGAGAATAAGGAAATGGTGGAATATAACATCGTTGTTATAGTAAATAATTTCCAAAAGAAAATGTTTTATATAGTATTGGGATTTATATATCTATTTTAATTTTGAATCCCTATACTAGTGGTTTTGGGTTGTCGTAACAATGTTTTACGCAACATTCGTTTTGACCTAAACAAATGTGTTAAGAGAACATTTTCCTTAAAGAATAAAATATATACTTAATTGTGATTTAAGTATATTGAATATTTTCCAAGTGTTGAAAATAAGTGGAATTTGAGAATTACTTATTATTATATATGTATGGAAATGTTTTTTCCAATATGAAGTGAATGTTTTGAGATTTTATCTTTTAAAGATAAATTGATAATGAATATTAGAAATCGATTTGAAAATCGTATATTCATAGATATTTTGAAAATGTAAATTCACTATGGAATTTAGAAAAAAAAGGGAAATTTGTTTAAAAAAATAAACATTAATTTATTTTTGAAGTGTGGAAATAAATTTACAGATTTGGAGCGTAAGTTTAAAATAAATCGGTAAGGATTTATTTGACTGATTTAAATGAACCATTTTAAGTTTAAAAGGAATAAATATTTGGAAGTGTTTTCGTTTAAGGAAATTGATTTGAAATTTGTTTTAAAAGATTGGAAGGTGAAAAAATGATTTGAAATTTGTTTTAAAATGGTTGAAGTATGGAAAATATATCTTGTAAAGATGTTTTGAAAAATAAATAATTTGGGAAGATTATTTATAATCGGGTGATGTTGTGAATATTGATTGATAGTTAAATAACCGACTATCAATATTGACCTTTAAATAGGTATTTGTTGTGAATTGGTTGAAATTGAATGCTACACTTATTTTTAAATTATTGCGCTCGTTATTTGGATTACCTATTCCGAATAGTTATACGACATAATGGATAGCATTGAAGACCGGTGTTGAAGACCGGATATTTTTGAAAACGGAAGGATTACCGTCGAATGTCTCTGCATCGGCTGATCTCCGATATAGAGATTTATTACCCTTTGTGATGGGAATTCGGACGTGATTAGTGAATATCCGGATTGCAAAGGCTTCTTTGGAAGTGCCTTTGGTTCCGTTCGATCCCGGAACGGACTTGTATGGTTACATGTCTGACATTACATTTTGAAATATAAAGCAGATTTCTTTCAAATACATCTCTGTTGGTGGTAGAGAATCTATTCTCTTAGCTTAACACCCTTCTCTGAGATGTACGAGATGTAACAACCCGGTATTTTTCAGCCATTCGCATCCGCACATGTCGGACTTGAATTGCTCAAAATACCGCGTTGTAAATAAATTTGGAGCAAATGAAATACAATCACAGAATCACAGACACAGAAATATCAGAATAACTCGCAGCGGAAATAAAAATACCATAGTAGTTCATGAAGCTACTATAACAAACTCTCAAAACATAATACATAATATTAGTCTGAAACATATACAATAGAAATCTCAAATACATAGAAGTTTATAAATACCAGAGCTGAAATAGAACAACGAAAACTGAAAGGAAATAGATAACTAGACAAGTAGAATCTCCAACGATTCCTAGCTCCAGAAAAGAAATCCAAAGCTAAGCTGTAAATACTCAGGCTGACCCGAGCGTAAAGTAAAACACAAAACACTCGAGTCAGGACAATATATACTTATATAATGTAAACCAACTCAAGTGAACTGTAGTAGAAATGCACAATAACTTAAAGGATGCTTGGGATCGCCCATCCTTTAAGAATCAGTTAAACTATAAATTAATTACATCCCGTGGTTAAAATTTCAAAATGGTATTTTATACTTCAAAATCAAATATAATTTCAAAATTCAATATCATTCAAAATATCATATCTTCCAAACCACATTCATTTTTATTTAATTTAAATACCATTACAAAACACATTTCAAAATAGTTTATATTTCGAAATAAATTACTTCATTTTAAATCATAAAGTGAAGTTATTATATTTAATAATTAAATTATTAAATTTACAAAATTTTAGTCTTTCAAAATCCATTTATCCACTTAATTTATTAAAACAGATGAAAATTCAAGTTTCGTAGCATTTAGAAATTGCTACGGAAAGTTACATTCAAAACAGTTCAATTTAATAAAAGATAGCATTTAAAAAGGTTGTAATAGGGTTACATTAGTTTCAAATAAAACTTAGTCAAATTCAATAATTATAGCATTTACAAAAATGCTATAATAACCTTTAATTAAACTTAGCCATTTGGTTCATTATTATCAACTACAGCATTTACAAATGCTGTATTATCATTTACATTAGAATTAATAGCATTTCAGAAATGCAGTTAATTAACTTCAAGTATTCAATATCATTTCACAAACAATTATATTTTTATTTAAATCATTTTTAGCTTATAAAGTCATATAATTTCACTTTTAAAACAATCATTCAAATACCCTTATATTCATGATTTTATAAAGTTAAATCTCCATTCAAAAAAATCAAAATTTAATAATAATTCACTTATTAAATTCCAACATTAATTTTTAAATTCATTAAATTAAATTTAACTTAACATTTAAGTTTAAAACTTTCAAATATAACTTAATTTCATTTTTATTTACTTAACTTAAAATTCACTTTTAAGCCAAATTCACAAATTTCCAATTTTAGTTATATTTCCAAATTTCAACCTAAATATTCATTCATTTCACATTTTAACTTTATTTAAAAATCATTAATACATTATAAAAATCATTTTTAATTCATTTAATTCAAAATATCATAAATTTATCATATTTTAATATTTAATTTAAATTCTATTTATCACCAAATTATAATTTCCAAAATAACTTACATTTCAGATTTCATAACTTTACCATTTATTTATTTCACTTATAAATTTTCAGAAAATCAATAATGCTTTACAAAAATCATTTTTAATCAAATTTAAATCAAAATATTATAATATTTACATTTCTAAAATAATTAAAATTTTTAGAAAAACATATTTTAACAACGGGTCTGTATTTCATTTTCTAGCCTAGGTAAAGCGATACGGGTAATATATCATTTCAACCCGTAATTTACAAAGAAAACCAGGTTTGATCATTTCAAACCCGCAATCCCAAGTAAAAGAAAATAATTGAAAATCATTCAGGCCGATCATTTCAGCCCATAACGATTTTCTCCTATTCTAAATTCCGTTCGGGTATGTATCATTTCAACCCATAGTGATTCTAGTCTACAGGGAACTTGCAGTGTGATAAATTGATGAAAATAACAGAATAGCATGAAATAACAGTAACATATGGTATAACAAGTGTAAATATAGGTGTGAACTTCATATGAATGTAATATAGCAGTTATAACAGGATGATATGCATTTACAGATTCAGGTGATGTCAATTTATCACTACATAAGTACATATTAGTCTGGTGAGATTTACTCACTGTTTTGAGCTGATGACACAACGACGAATTGCACAAAGGGATCTACACAAGCACAAAAGCACGATACAGATACAAAATGGAGGAGCCAAGGATTAATTCCCTTGAATACAAATCAAACAAACAATATAATAATTATAAGGTTTCAGACCAAAAATACGATAAACGATGCTAGAAATTAAGGAACAACAATTAATCAAACACTTGCACTTGCTTCCACCATCACTATGCTCAGCCTATAGGGTGATAAGGTACTGCCATGGGGTGTATTTGGTCAGGTATGGGTCATATATGGTCGGCCTAGCAAGGGTAGTGAAGGTATGGAAGTTGCTATGTATGAAAATACAAGTACAAGGCAAACAAGTGGATTTTTGTGCAATTTCAAGCATCGGGCAAGGTAACAAATGGCATGGCCAGACTTGCTGGAGGCTAGGAGATGGTGTGGCAGTGGTTTTGGTTCAGGTATGAGCTGGAGAAGGTGGTGCAAAGGGCGGCTAAGAGTGTGGTGAAGTGGTGGAAGTTACAAGGTGTGAATACAAAGGGTTTAAGGCAAATAAATACGTATTTATTTGTGAAAAAAACGTAGCTTTGTGGACGAGACTTCGTCGAGCCTCACAACCCGAAAATGGTCGAAACAGGAATGTAGCGGCAAGGTTTTTTAGGGGTCGCGCCCCTAAGGTATGTCCATTTTCTTCTGGATAGAGGTTGTATCATGGTATGGAGCCCAGATATTAAACCTATGTGGTTGCTACAAATTTATTACTTTATGGTTGTTGGTATTGAGGATCCTCGGATAAAGGTCGGTAACGACCGGGGGATGGCATACTTTTTTGTGGGAGTTATCAAGTTACAGCTTCATTGCACCCAGAAGCGTGTGGTAACTCAGCCTTGTGTCAGCAGAGATCTGGTTAGGTTCTCGTGGCATCTTTCCAGAGGCGTATCCATTTTAGTGTAGGAAGTTACTTTGCCTGACCATTTGTTGGAAATCTAAAGAAACAATACGAACCCTGTATGGTTTTAGTTGTATAACCTGCCGTGAAATGTGGCGGTAACTTGCTATTGAACATGGTAGCTATAGTAGGCATACGATTATGGTCGTATGTTGGCTAAGATTTATATTATACTTTAGAAATGTTTTCTACACTATGCACTAATAATAATAAAAATCAAATGATTTTGCGTAGTAAGCATCTTTGACAATCATAAGGAGAAATCTCCTCCAATTCTGCGTTTGCATTGTGTGTGTGGCGGGATGCCTTATGGTAGTTTCATTTTCCAAAAGCATTGCGAATTGACTTTGAAATTATCCTCTGTTGTCTTTTAAAGATAAACTGTTTTAAGTTCTCACACCAGTCCCATGACTGGCCTGGAATTTATTATTTCCTTCCTAAACTCTGGGTGCCCACCAATTTCCACACGGGCAGTCTAGAGTTAGGTTATCAGGTCATTCTGGATTCGGGAGTTGCTGTAGAAATATGGAGGCAAGCTGGATGGCGTAGTATATTACTAGTATATAATATTTCTTTTTCGCTGTTTGCTGTTGTACACTCTAATGATGTAATGTGATGTAATGTAATAACTGATATAGTCCTTTTGTTTAATGATATACATTTATCTATTATATGTTGTTCCGCTGCGATTGTGAGATTCTGATATTGCTTTTCTTTCTTTCTTCTTCTACCTCTTCTTCTTAAACCATAATGGTTCGTATTTTCGTTCATCTTGAGTTAATCAATGGAGATTAGTGTCTATTCAAGGAGTACGGATTTGCGGATCCTTACACATATGAATTATGATATTTGGGTTTTGGTAAAAACTCCACAATATCTACATATAATTATTTAGTCCATCTCTAAAGTCCTTGGTTTAGTAATAACATTTATTAATAACTGACATGCCCTGGTAGGAGATTTCTAACTTTAAATTAACCACAGTTAACCATGATACTAACCTGTCACTACAGAGGGAACAAATTCTCTATTGAATAGTGTTTCACTTCCTACGCTTCTACTCATACCTAACTATAGTCATTCAATGGTCCTCATATAATGATTTAACTATAATTATAGTGGAGTATTCACATCAAATTATTATGGTATTCTCAAGTTAAAAAACTGCAAAACATTGTCACATTGAGTTTTTTATTTTAACCTTAGTTGTTATTAACCAATAGGAAACTCCCAGTTGATTCATTATGTGGTATCTAATAATTACAAGCAGGCTCTTGGTGCCTCTATAGCCATGTGTAATACACTCCCAATAATCGAAAAGGTTTACAAACTATGTAGGGCTGTCAACGGATGCTTTCGGATACGGATAGTTCCATATCCGTATCTGTATCCGAAATCATTTTCGGATATCGGATATCCGTAACCGTTTAATTTTCGGATATCGGATATCCGTATCCGCTTAATTTTTGGATACGGACGGATATCGGATATTTATCCGCTCCGCCAATAATTGATAAATTTAAAGGTATAAACGAAAAAGTTTAGATCAACATAAAACATTTTTTATACTATTGTTTATAAAAAAACAAAGAAATAAAAAATATGGTGATAAAACATTGTTTTATACTAATATATGTATGTGTATCCAAAAACATTCAAAAGTTAAATACTCATAGCCCTATTTTCCTATTTTAAATTATATAAAAGGGTTTTTAGGCTCAAGGAAAAAGTTAGAGAAAAATTTAGTCTCAAGGACAAGAAGTTTGTTTTTAGGCTGAAAGACACTTTTTAGTGTAAATCACAGAATGATAGTTGTAACTATCATTTTCAATTTACACTAAAAAGTGTCCTACAGACTAAAAAACGAACTTGTCGTCCCTGAGACTAATTTTTTTTGCAACTTCTTCCTTGTGCCTATTTAGCTGTTATATAAATATGCATCAGTTAATCGGACGGATATTTTTCGGATACGGATACCACAATAACCATATCCGTATCCGAAAAGCTTTTCGGATATCGGATATCCATATCCGCTTTTCGGATAACGGATATTTTTCATATTTTCGGATACGGATTTGGACGGATATCGGATTTTTCGGGTATCCATTGACAGCCCTAGTACTATGGTCTCAGCAGATATATAGATATCATTTTTCACGAAACATCTTTGACAAGGAATATTGAAAATAAAATGTTTCTGATTTACGTTTCAATACTCATGGTCCAACATTTGTAATTGCAATTATATAATACTTTATTTAATAATTTTCTATATATATATATATATATATATATATTAAAAAATGGTTTAACCATTCATCTATATAACAATAAAATGTTATATACAATAGAAAAAACACCAAAAACCTACTTTATTTCGAACAAGGTTTATTTCATAACTAAGATATGTAACAAATTACTTAATTGCCATTAAGGCGTACATCCTTAAATTTCAATTTTACCTTTAGTTCAATATATTGATGTTCTCTTCTTGATATTTACGATAAGTAACTAAGAATTTGAGTTCCACCCTTAAATTTTCACTAAGAAGATCGGGCTCTGGTGCCATCATTGCAACAGCTCTTGGTATATTATAGCAACTCATCATATGAGCTCTTATATTTAACTTGGATAAATTTCTATATAAGCATCTTGGTGAGTGCTCTGTGTCATTCAATAAAAAGCACACAGTTAACTCTTGGTGTCTCTACATCAATGGTCATGATTAATTCATTTTTTTCCTTTTCATAAAGCATTACACACACTATTCGATTCAGTGTATCAGTATTCCCTTTTTGATAATTGGGAATTAAAATTCATGTTTGATGTCTAATACAATATTTAGGATTACAAACCCTTGTAATTGCAATCAATAAGGTTATAATTAGCCTGTAGGGACCAAATAGACAGAAGATGTAAGAATTTGGGCATGTGCGATCATGGGGGTTAAAATCATTGATAAATCTATTGAGCTCCAAAATGAAAATCAAATACAAACTTCAATGATTTTAGCGATATGTAACAATGTTTTGCATAGTTTTCATTACATATAAATGTAACATATCGATAAATAAAAATCGAATACCTTATTAGTATATTGAAATGAGTAGTGTCAGTTGATAAAATTACATAATTACCCCAAAATATGTATCCATGACTCAACCATATGGTAGTTTAGTGAAATTTAGATTACCACCGTTTTTAGAAAACTTACCAAATTGCATGCCAAGTACAATTCACATGTATATTAACATAATACAACTATTTTAATAAAATACAGCTATGTGAGTTTCAATGACCAATATTGATTTACAATACGAAATGTATTAGATTCTTCTAGCCTATTAATTTTAAAAAAGGATGCACTACAAAAGTCATTTTGAAAGAATACATATTTAGTTGAATGAAACACACAAAGACAAAAATATGTAGTTCTATAAGCATTAATTTAGGCTTATGGATGTAGATAATATCAAATCCACATCTTCATCTGAAATTATTTTCAAATACCAAATGCTGGCACCCATAGATATAATGATAATCAGATTGTATGTTATTCACTTACAATTAATACATTTTAAGCATAAGTAGAAATTTCTCGGTTTGACATAGCATTTTTTGTACATAATGCTTGTAAAAATATAAGTAAAAAAATATGATAATAAAATATATTCGAGTGGCGTATATTCATTTATAAACACAGGATATAAAGTATTATGTTGATAAAAGAGTAAATATTAATCATTAAATGTAATGAAAAACATGTAATATGAGTTACCATCTTTATAGAACCGAATGCCTAATTCTTGAATGTGGATATCATCATATCTACGTCCATATCATTTTTTCAGATTTCATATATCTTTTCATTTTATGAATATGGACTACAACGACCCATAATTTTCGATAATTAAATTTATTAATTAAATAAGTTTTGTAAATTAATGTTGTGAAAAATTAAAATTTACGTTTATCAATGAGAAAAATAACCGGAATGAAATGTAATAATGTTAATATAAGGTAATGAGTAACTACTTTTAATGCAATTTCAATTAATTGAAACGATTGTAAAGTTGTAATTGGTTATAAAGTGTAAATAAGTAAATAAACCAAAGGTTGTATATAAATGGTAAAGTTTTATGTAATTAATTGAAATTGGTTAATATTGAATAATTAATTAGTATGTGAATTTATTAACTTGGTTTGTAAACAATAAACATAGAAATGTGTTTGAATTGGTAAGTTGCAACAATAGTTCAATTATAAATTCACTATTTAATCCGTTGAAATAAATTGAGAATCAATTGTAATTAATCCAATTAAATATTGCAGTTAATGTGAGTTAAGATGATAACTGGAAACGTGAATGTAATAAAAAGTAAAGTAATGTCAAATACATTCATAAGGCAATAATTGGTTGAATAATAAGATGAAAAATCAAATAAATGGGTTTATTGGAATTTAAAATAATAATCAATTGAATTTTTTGCTATTTAAATTGAACACCATCATCAGTGCAATATTTAACATTGGTTTAGACTTGGAAATTTACTTTAAAAGATTACAAATTACTATGTAATCAGAAACTATGAAATTTGTTAAATATAAAATTTGAATTTAAAAAGTGATTTAATCAATTTAATAATAATTTATTTAATTAACGTGAAATTAGCCATTTTGGCTACTGTCTCGGATTTGGATGAAACTAATTTCATCGGATTTGTAACAGTGAATTATTGTACGGTTTCAAATTTTGTAGCGATCGGACTTGTCGTTTGATCGTATGGGCTTGAAAAGCGCAGTAATCAATTTAATGAAATTAATTTGAAGCAAGCTGATTTTAAGGGCTAACTTTTTCATACAATGAAATTACGATTTGAACCTATTCCATTAAATTTAAAAATATCGAAAATATCTATTTTGATATATTGGATGACCCGCTTTCGTTTCGAAAGCGAAACGGGCTTTTCGAGTCGTTATTGTCATTTCAAACTGACTCAATATGATCGTGCTTTCTTATCGAGTTTTGCCTATATATATAATTTCTTCTAAACCCTAGCAGCCTTTCAATTTCTTATTCTATATGTACATCAATTTATGTCTGTTCCTTTCTTCAACCTCAAAAACCAAAATCAAATTGCAAACCTTAAATTCAAATCAAAATCAATTTCAAATTTCAAACTCTCAAAACCATAACATATTATATATCATTGGAAAGCTCTCGACGAGCGCAATCTACTGCAGTAGTTTGTTTTTCAATTTGGTTCATTGTTTGGCCTAAAATTGAGGATGAACCTTAGCCGTCGAAATTAGGTTTTTGATTTTTAACGGTGGATCTCCATCCAGGGGTCGATCTGATGGCATTGGCTTGTTGTGGTCATCGAGTAGCATGCATTAATGGTACTCGCTCATGTCAAGGTGATTAGAGTTTGCCAATTTTGGTGTAAATAAGGCGGCGGCGCGCTAGCCCATGGGAAGGCCATAGAGAGTCGTACGGCCTAGGTTGGCGCGGCGAGGGAGTAGAGGTCAATGGCGAGTCTTGATTTGGTGGTTGGTCACCACGGTGGCAGCAATAAGTGCCCAAAGGCCGGTGGCAACAGGTTCGAGGTCGAGAATAGAGCTGCACGTACTGAAATAGGTTTTTTTTTTTTGAAATCGAGTTGTAACGACTCAGAATTTCAGTCATTTGTAATTCGTATATTTAATTGATTTTAAATATTCACAAGTAAATTTTATAAGATGAATAAATTATATTTCGAATATAAGGATTTAATTGGATAATTAAATTGTTAATTTAATGTTTGAAATTGTGTAAATAATTAAAATTTGAATTTAATGTGAATAAAAATGATTTATAAAGTTGAATTAAATTCAATTGAAATTAGAATGATGATAGAGAACTTTTAAAATTGAATTAAAAGTTAAATTACAGAAATTGAATATTTTAATATTTAAGTGACGAGTAAAAATAGCCATTTTTCACACAGTCTCGGATTTGGACGAAACTAGTTTCATTGGATTCGTAATATATATTATTATAGGAATTCAAATTTTGTGTCAATCGAATTTACGGTTTGTCCGGGGCAACCTAAAACGCGTAGAAATTCGTTTAAGTAAAATCTAAATTTAAGTAAGTCGATTCGAAAACTATCTTCCAAATACGAATTGGTTCCCGATATATATTCCATTGTGTTCGGAATAGGGTAAAACATTATAAGTGCCAGGTGGCACGCTTCGTTTGGGGTTCGAAAAATTACGGACGAAAAGTGTCGCGAATTTTCTATAAAAGGACACTAATTTTTCATTTTTTCACTAAAACCCTAACAACTCTAGGGCTAGCCACCGTTTAGCTTTTCAATGGCCATAAATTCGTTACTTTTTCCCTTCGATTTCTTCAAATTCGTTAATCGATTCAAAAAGTTTTCAACTACAAAAACGTAGTGGACGACGAGATCTTACGATCCAACGGCTACGATGTGATATGGCGAGGTGGATCGATGGCGATTGGCGTTCGAAGTCATGCATTTCTTGCATGATTTTCCACACAAGGGAGGAGCCGAGTTCGTCAATGTAAGGTGGAGATGGAGCTCGCGAAGGCCATTAGCATGGTGGTCATTGATCGTTGCAAAGGCGAACGTAGATGGCACGAAAATTGATGATATAATGGCGGCTGATTGGGTTTGTTGCATGCATTTGAAATGATGGTGAAAAAGGTAAAAGCAGTGGCCGTAATTTCGTCAAGTTGGATCTACCGGCTGAGATTTTGCATAGGTTTTAAATTAAAAAGAAAATTGTAAATTATATATATTTAAATTCGTACAATCTTTAAAATGTTGTAACTTTGTCATACGAGATCCCTTTTTGAAGAAACAAGTTGCGTTGGGTTTGTATTGACGAGCACAACATTTTAGAGCTAGTTTGAAGTTGATTGAAGCTAGTGTAAATTTTGTGTAAAATTAAACGACTGTTTAATTTTATTCATAATAAAATACTGCAACTGCTATTGGAACCAATGTGAGTTCAACTCACTCTTTCTGACTCACTGATACTTTTATATAAGTGAGAAATAGTTTATTATATGATGATTGATGATTGTTTGGATAAAATATGATATATTATCTATATATTGATTGGTATTTGCATATATTTCTGCCTATTGGAGCAGACGAGACCCTATACATTCCCATGTATGAGCAGATGATCCTTTGTATGCACGTCTGCCTCAAAGCGGACATTGTACACATATTATAATACGTATATTTGTTGCAGGTGATAGGTTGGATGTAACAACCCTGTAATTTGTGATTATTTTAATTGTATATTTTAATTATTTTAATTGAATTTTTGATTTAAAAACTTATTTTATTTATTTTGAATGATAAACTTTAGTTTTGATATGAATTATCATTCCAAAGCATGACTAAAAAGAATATTTTCCAAAAAGTGAATTTTTGGTCAAAATAGTCAAACTTTGACTTTTATTTTAAAATTTTAAAAGTTTGAAAATTTAAATTTTTTTCCTTTTATTTTGAAAGAACATAAAATTTTAAGAACATTGCTTTTTGTTTCGTTGGAAACGGATTTAAATTATGAAAGTTATGTATATTTCAATATTGAGTGCAATTTGTTTATTCTGCAATCTTGTTATTTTAAATAGTATAAATTTTATTTTTCTTTGTCATATTTTATTGTAATATGTATTGATATGTTATTTTATGTATGTTTTTGTCTTTTAATATTTTTGGAGTGATGTAGGAATTTTTCTAGAGCTAGTAGTATTTTTCTTGTAATTTCCATGCCCTGTTTTCAATTTTTAAACATTTTCTTTAGTTCTTTTCTATTTTTCTCCAATTTAATTATTTATTTTATTTTAGAAATGATAAATAAATTATTTTACTTCAAAATTTTGCTTTATAATATTTTTAAAATGAAGTAGATATTTTTCCAAAGCCATTGATGTTTTAATTGTAATTTTTGAACCCTGTTTTCAATTTTTAAGCAATTTCCTTAATTTTTTTATGTTTTCTTTAAATTTAATTATATATTTTTATTTTATTTCACTTTTTTTCAGTTTTTAGATGTACTTGTTGAAGTTTATTTTGTTTTACTTGATTTAAAAGAAAAGGAAGTATGGAAGGTTTTAAAAGCTAAGAAACGTAAAGTCGTTTCACCGTTTCTTTTACCGTTTCTTTTTCAATCAATATATCAATTTATTTTGGCCGTGCTTAACCTCCTTGTAGCCGTTCATTTTCTTTTGCTTATTCACATGAAAGTTTTTCATTCGATCAATAATACACATCCATTTCAGATCTGAGCAAAGAAAAATAAGCAATGGCCTCTCTTCCTCCTCTCATTTTTCTACTTCTTCTTCTTTATTTTGCTTGATTTTTGCCATGACCGCTCATAGCTTTGCTCGGCCCCACATCACCACCACCACCAACCACACCATCTTCCCCTCCTCTGACCAAGATCTGACCATGGACTCCCTATGATGCAAACTTGTAAAGCAATCCTTGAAACAATGCCTTGACCACATAACTTACCTATATCCTTCTTCTATCACCTTGGCCACCTCCCCTTGCTCCACCACCACCATAACCTGATCTCTGGCCATCACTTGACCTCTGTCCAGATCTGGAGCAAGCATGGCCAAGCCCAAACAATGACTAGGCCGAGCCTAGTGTGCACCAAAAACCACTCCTTTTGGCCTTGACTCTTTGTCTACTTCATGTTTAACTCCTACCTCTTCACATCCCATCGTTTTGCCTTCGTTTTGCTGACCATTGGATGAGCATTTCAGGTCTAGACCTGATCATGGCTGAGCCAAATGATGTCATGGCCAAGCATTTGAATGGTTAATGAAAGTTTGAATCATTTTGTCCTTTGTTAATTTCAAATTTCCAATTTTTTTCTATATTGTTTTGGTTGAATATTCATAAGTTATATTATCTTGTTTTGGGGTTGTTTACAAGATGATATCTTGGCTATTTCTCTCCACTCAAAATCAAAGGTCGTGCCTTCTGGATCCGTTGTGTCATTCAAATAAATATCTCTAGCATAAAAATGTGAGTAAATCTCACCAAATGTTTATACTTATACAAATGTGAATTGACACCCTGTGAATCTGTAGAACTATATTATCATGTTATATATGCTTATATTATTATCATATGATGTTCACCCATGCTTAAACACCGGTTATAACATCTGTTACTGTTATATTATGTTGTTCTGCTATTTTATCAGTTTATCATACTGCAAGTTCCCTTTAGATTAGAATCACTATGGGTTGAAATGATACATACCCGAACGGACTTTAGAATAGGGGAAAATCGTTATGGGCTGAAATGATAGGCCTGAGCGATTTTCAATTTATTTTTATTTACTTAGGACTGCGGGTTTGAAATGATAAAACCCGGATTTTCTTTGTAAATTACAGGTTGAAACGATATATTACCCGTATCACTTTACCTAGCAAAGAAAATTATATACAGGCCCGTAGTTAAAATAAGTTTTTCTAAAAAATTTAAAATATTTTAGAAATTTAATTATTATAATATCTTGATTAAAAATTAAATAAAAATATAAAATTTTGTAAATTATTATTTATTTTCTGGAAATCTATAAGTTAAATAAATTATGGTAAAGTTAGAAAATGTGAATGTAAGTTATTTTGGAAATTTTGATTTAATTTTTAATGGAATTTAAATTAACTTTGAAAATATGATAAATTCATGATAATTTGAATTTAAATTAATTTAAAGTGATTTTATATCATATTAGTGATTTTTAATAAAATTGAAATGTGAAATGAATGTATATTTAAGTTGAAATTTTGAAATATAACTAAAATTGGAAATTTATGAAATTAACTTAAAAGTGAACTTTTAGTTAAGCAAATAAAAATAAAACTAAGTTATATTTGAGAATTTGAACTTAAGTGTTAAGTTGAAATTTAATGCAATGAATTTAAAATTGAACATTGCAATTTAATTAGTGAATTATTATTAAATCTTGATTTTTGAATGGAAATTTAACTTTATAAAATCATGAACTTGAGGAAAATTAAATGATGTTTATAATTGTGAAAATGTATGATTTTATGAGTTAAAAATGTTTTAAAAAAAATATAATTGGTTGAGAAATTATATTGAATATTTGAAGTTAATTGACTGCATTTTTGAAATGCTATTAATTACAATGTAAATGATATTACAATATTTGTAAATGCTGTAGTTGATGATAATGAACTAAAAAGCTAAATTGAATTAAAAACTATTATAGCATTTTTTGTAAGTGCTATAAAATTTTGAATTTAACTAAGTTTATTTGGAATTTAAGTAAACCCTATTACAACATTTTAAAATGTTGTCTTTTGTTAAATTGAACTGTTTTAAATGTAACTTTCCGTAGCGTTTTCTAAATGCTGCGAAAAGTGAAATTTCACAGTTTTGATAAACGTAAGTGAATAAATGAACTTTGAAAGTTGAAAATTTTGGAAATTTAATAATTTAATTATTAACATAATAACTTCATTTTTATGATTAAAAATGATTTTTTTTGGAATATAAACTGTTTTGAAATATGAATTAAAATGGTATTTTAAATTGAATAAAACGAATAATGATTTGAAATGTGGTTTCGAAAAGATATGATATTTTGATATATTAAAATGATTTGAAATGTGGTACTGAAAGATATGATATTTTGATATATTAAAATGATTTGAAACGAAGTTTTGAAAGATATGACATTTTGATATTAACATGATTTGAAAGGAAGTTCTGAAGGATATGATATTTTGGAAATGAAGCTTTGAAAGGTTATGATATTTTGATGTATTAAAATGATTTGAAAGGAAGTTTTTAAAAGATATGATAATTTAATATATTGAAATGGTTAGAAATGACTTGATATTTATTTTGATAAATATTTGAATTGCAAAATATGGTATGATGATATATTGAAATGGTTTGGAAATGATTTAATCTTTATTTTGACAAAGATTTGGGTTGAAATGATATTTTATTTTGAAGTATAAAATATTGTTTTAAAGTTATAACTACGGATTATAATAACGATTGGTTGTTAAAGAGACCGGGATCGGATATTGTCTTATAGCCGGCCAATACGGAAAACCACTTTAACAACTGTGTACGCGGTGGAGATTCTAGAATGAAGTAGGATAGTGGCGACGTTCTCGAGGTATATTACGTGGACCTAACTCCCGTGAGTTGGCATAAATGACTAATACATGAGCTATACCGGGATACACAAAGGGTCGCACCCTTTCATCGAGCATGCTCCATCGGAAACCATTCTATTACTTTTGTGATTCGATACGTGGCGCCACTTTGATTCGGGGTATTGTTCGAGGTGGGCGGAAGCTGCTGGCTTGCCGTCACCACCGGTCCGGGAGTGCAAACGGTGTATCCACCCTGGCATTGCCTCGCGTTCCGTGTCATCTCCTTATATCGAGCCCACTACGATTTTGGTTTTAAAGATCCGACCGCGTTAAGGTTCACCATCCCCTTAACGCTATTTTCTATATGATTATACTTTACTGATTAGACATTACTGTATATAGCGCAATATACTACATAGTAAATAGTTTAACGGATCCTTAGAGGATGGGCGGTCCCAAGCATCTTCTAAGTTACTTGTACCTTTACTACAGTTCACTTGAGTTGGTTTACATTGTGTAGGTATGTATGTCCTGACTCGAGTGTTTGTATTTTTATTTACGCTCGGGTCAGCTTGGGTATTCACAGATTTGGATCTCCACTTTCTGGAGATTGGAATCGCTGGAGATTATCTGCTTTTCTAGTTCTATCTTTTCAGTCTGTTGGTCCTTTCCAGCTTTTGTATCAGTAGATTGCTATGTATTGAGACTTCTTCTATACTTTATTTCTTCTGTTGTATCTTATGTAACTCTGATATATTTATATAGTAGCTTCATGAACTACTATCTCTTTTATTTCCGCTGCATTATTATTACTCTGTGTCTGTGATCTGTGATTTTTATTTACTGTATATTCTGAGTTTTGCCAAATTTTTATTTACAACGTGGTATTTTGAGATATTCAATTCCGGCATGAGTTTCTACCTATACACTTATAATGGATGCGAATGGTTGAAAATATCGGGTCGTTACAGTTGGTATCAGAGCTTTGGCAGCTCTAGGCAAATCTTAGCATATGGAGTGAATGTATTTACAGAATCACTTTCATTCGAGTTTGAATCTCTTCCCTTTTGACTTGATTCCTTTGAATTTTGGAACGTTCCCTACGGTTCCAAAATCCATTCGTGTCCTTCACTATTCATCTTCTTTTGACTCTGGAGTATTCCATAACTCCGCTTCGAATGATCTTTTTAGTGAGTCGACGGTCACGCCAATTTCAAATTGAATTGAAAAAAAAGGGAAACTCATTTACAATTAGCATCGATTCACTAGAGATTTATATCTATCCTTGGTTTAGATGCTAATATCTTTTGTTATTCCAAACTCTAACTCTTGAGATCGAATGTAGATTTACCCTAAAAAAAATCCACATTGATCTTATTCTTTAAGTCACGGTTGACCCGGTTAAGGTTGCCTGCGATTTATTTTAGCTTACCCATCTCCCTACTCTGTTATTTAATCATCTTGTCTTTTGTTTCCAATCTATTCTTCCAAACATTTTGAATTGTACTTGTATATCTATGTTTCGTTTTATATATTGTGTTGTTTGGGTTGTTGATGTTGATTTGGGTTTTCGATCGATTCGCCTGATCAACGCTATCGATAGGATTTCTAAAACACTTTGACAGAACAAACTGACACAATATTATTTTAAAACTTGGTTAATGAAATAAATTTTGATATATAAGTAAATTTATGAAACTTAATAAACTGATTTAAATTGATTATTTGAAGTGATAATACTTAATTTATCATTTATAGTTCTATAAATGAATTTATAAATAGTTGTCTATAAATTGATTTGGGAACTGAAATGAATTTAGAACAAGAAATTTGAGAATTAAATTTTCGATGGTTTCAAACCTTTTGTTTAAAAAGTTTTAAAAGAGATATATTATTTAA
This sequence comes from Allium cepa, assembly GCA_030765085.1. Classification (NCBI taxonomy): domain Eukaryota; kingdom Viridiplantae; phylum Streptophyta; class Magnoliopsida; order Asparagales; family Amaryllidaceae; genus Allium; species Allium cepa. The sequence goes on from CM060931.1 coordinate 474,294,413, forward strand.
AGTATTTTCAAATAGAAATTTGTTTCCAAAGGATTTTAAAGTTTAAAAATTAGTGCTCTTCTCTTTGTCGCTGGAAAATAATTTCGGTGGTGACTGCAGCATCATTGACATTCATTTTCGAGTTTCGAAGTGAAGAGACCGCTCTGTAGTCTTGCTACAGCTTTGTTTTGGGAAATCAAATTGATTTGAATTTCTAAAATATGACTTGATCTATAATATATATAGACATATGATTTAAATTTGATTTGATAAACTATGTACATACCTTTAGTTATCTCTAAATGGTTTGAAGAAATCGAAAATTTAATTATTAAATTTTGTTTTAAAGAATAATTTCAATTATAAAAAGAAAATAAATTTTTTGGATGAATATTCAAGCGTGAAATGATTTAATTATATAATACAATTGCATTCAATATAACTTACCTTAATTTTTCAAAAGTTAACAATGTAATTGGATAATATACAATATGAAAAGATTTTATAAATAAAATTTGAGTAGTTATAATAAATGTTATACACTTACATTTTAAAACGATTAACAGAGGTAAATATAATAAAGGGTAATTGAATAACTTACAATAAATTAATGTTAGAAGAACTAAGAATAAAATAAAGCAGTTATAATAAGTGTAAGCATATTTAACATGAGTGATAAATATATTGAGAGGAATAAATTTAATTTTAATTAGAAATAAAGAAGAATTAAATTTATTAAGTACATTAAGAGTATATTAAATGATTATTTTTCAAAACCCATGGTTTTAAAATTTGTTAATTTAAGGTGATTGGATTATAAGATAATGAAATTTGAGATAGTTAAGATTTATTTAACTTGTGTAAAGATTTATTCTCTATTTAAGTTGAAATTTCCATGCTTTCAAATTTATTTCCTTATTTTGTTTTTCAAACTATCTTTTGGTTGACCTTATTATCCTTATCTTGCTATAGACTGGTATATGCATCTTTCTATAATCTTCCTGTTTAGAAATCTTTCTATAATCTTTCATAATCTTTGGTACTCATTTTGAATCTATTTTTGCGTGCTTGTGTTCTTGATTTTGGAGAATCTTGGAAAGATCATCTCCACCTTGTTAAACTTACCTATAACAACAATTATCAGGTATAATTTCAATTTTCTTGTCAACTTGTCTTAATCTTATTTATTTCTATTTCTTTCTGTGCTTTCCCATACCTCATTCCTTTTCGGGGACGAAAAGTTTTGAGTGGGGGAGAGTGTAACAACCCTGTATTTTGCGATTATTTTTAATTGTATATTTTAATTATTTTAATTGAATTTTTGATTAAACTTATTTTATTTATTTTGAATGATAAACTTTAGTTTTGATATGAATTATCATTCCAAAGCATGACTAAAAGGAATATTTCCCAAAAAGTGAATTTTTGGTCAAAATAGTCAAACTTTGACTTTTATTTTAAAATTTTAAAAGTTTGAAAATTTAAATTTTTTTCTTTTATTTTGAAAGTACATAAAATTTTAAGAACGCTGCTTTTTGTTTCGTTGGAAACGGATTTAAATTGTGAAAGTTGTGTATATTTCAATATTGAGTGCAATTTGTTTATTCTGCAATCTTGTTATTTTAAATAGTATAAATTTTATTTTTATTTTTCATATTTTAGTGTAATATGTATTGATATGTTATTTTATGTATGTTTTTGTCTTTTAAAATTTTTGGAGTGAGGTAGGAATTTTTCTACAGCTAGTAGTATTTTTCTTGTAATTTCCATGCCCTGTTTACAATTTTTAAATATTTTCTTTAGTTCTTTTTTATTTTTCTCCAATTTAATTATTTATTTTATTTTATAAATGATAAATAAATTATTTTATTTCAAAATTTTTCTTTAGAATATTTTGAAAATGTAGTAGATATTTTTCCAAAGCCATTGATGTTTTAATTGTAATTTTTGAACCCTGTTTTCAATTTTTAAGCAATTTCCTTAATTCTTTCTATATTTTCTTTAAATTTAATTATATATTTTTATTTTATTTCACTTTTTTTTGGTTTTTAGATGTACTTGCTGAAGTTTATTTTGTTTTACTTGATTTAAAAGAAAAGGAAGTATGGAAGGTTTTAAAAGCTAAGAAACGTAAAGTCGTTTCACCGTTTCTTTTACCGTTTCTTTTTCAATCAATACATCAATTTATTTTGGCCGTGCTGAAAGTTTCTCATTCCATCAATAATACACATCCATTTCAGATCTGAGCAAAGAAAAATAAGCAATGGCCTCTCTTCCTCCTCTCATTTTTCTACTTCTTCTTCTTTATTTTGCTTGATTTTTGCCATGACCTCTCATAGCTTTGCTCGGCCCCACATCTCCACCACCACCTCCGACCACACCACCACCATATACAGCAGCACCACCTTCCCCTCCTCTGACAAAGATTTGACCATGGCCTCCCTATGATGCAAACTTGTAAAGCAATCATTGAAACAATGCGTAGACCACATAACTTCACCTATATCCTTCTTCTATCACCTTGGCCACCTCCCCTTGCTCCACCACCACCAAAACCTGATCTCTGGCCATCACTTGACCTCTGTCCAGATCTGGAGAAAGCATGGCCAAGCCCAACCAATGACTAGGCCGAGCCTAGTGTGCACCAAAAACCATTCCTTTTGGCCTTGACTCTTTGTCTGCTTCATGTTTAACTCCTACCTCTTCACATCCCATCGTTTTGCCTTCTTTTTGCTGACCATTGGATGAGCATTTCAGGTCTAGACCTGATCATGGCTGAGCCAAATGATGTCATGGCCAAGCACTTGAATGGTTAATGAAAGGTTGAATCATTTTTGTCCTTTGTTAATTTCAAATTTCCAATTTTTTTCTATATTGTTTTGGTTGAATATTCATAAGTTATATTGTCTTGTTTTGGGGTTGTTTACAAGATGACATCTGGGCTATTTCTCTCCACTCAAAATCAAAGGTCGTGCCTTCTGGATCCGTTGTGTCATTCAAATAAATATCTCCAGCATAAAAATGTGAGTAAATCTCACCAGATGTTTATACTTATACAAATGTGAATTGACACCCTGTGAATCTGTAGAACTATATTATCATGTTATATATGCTTATATTATTATCATATGATGTTCACCCATGCTTAAACACCTGTTATAACATCTGTTACTGTTATATTATGTTGTTCTGCTATTTTATCAGTTTATCATACTGCAAGTTCCCTTTAGATAGAATCACTATGGGTTGAAATGATACATACCTGAACGGACTTTAGAATAGGGGAAAATCGTCATGGGCTGAAATGACAGGCCTGAGCAATTTTCAATTTATTTTAATTTACTTGGGACTGTGGGTTTGAAATGATTAAACCCGGATTTTCTTTGTAAATTATGGGTTGAAACGATATATTAGCCGTATCACTTTACCTAGCGTAGAAAATTATATACAGGCCCGTAGTTAAAATAAGTTTTTCTAAAATATTTAAAATATTTTAGAAATTTAATTATTATAATATCTTGATTAAAAATTAAATAAAAATATAAAATTTTGTAAAGTATTGTTTATTTTCTGGAAATCTATAAGTTAAATAAATTATGGAAAAAGTTAGAAAATGCGAATGTAAGTTATTTTGGAAATTTTGATTTAATTTTTAATGGAATTTAAATTAACTTTGAAAATATGATAAATTCATGATAATTTGAATTTAAATTAATTTAAAGTGATTTTATATCATATTAGTGATTTTTAATAAAGTTGAAATGTGAAATGAATGAATATTTAAGTTGAAATTTTGAAATATAACTAAAATTGGAAATTTATGAAATTGACTTAAAAGTGAACTTTTAGTTAAGCAAATAAAAATAAAACTAAGTTATATTTGAGAATTTGAACTTAAGTGTTAAGTTGAAATTTAATGCAATGAATTTAAAATTGAACATTGCAATTTAATTAGTGAATTATTATTAAATCTTGATTTTTGAATGGAAATTTAACTTTATAAAATCATGAACTTGAGGAAAATTAAATGACGTTTATAATTGTGAAAATGTATTATTTTATGAGTTAAAAATGTTTTTTAAAAAATATAATTGGTTGAGAAATTATATTGAATATTTGAAGTTAATTGACTGCATTTTTGAAATGCTATTAATTACAATGTAAATGATATTACAATATTTGTAAATGCTATAGTTGATGATAATGAACTAAAAAGCTAAATTGAATTAAAAACTGTTATAGCAATTTTTGTAAGTGCTATAAAATTTTGAATTTAAATAAGTTTATTTGTAATTTAAGTAAACCCTATTACAACATTTTAAAATGTTGTCTTTTGTTAAATTGAACTGTTTTGAATGTAACTTTCCGTAGCGTTTTCTAAATGCTGCGAAAAGTGAAATTTCACTGTTTTGATAAACGTCGGTGAATAAATAAACTTTGGAAGTTGAAATTTTGGAAATTTAATAATTTAATTATTAACATAATAATTTCATTTTTATGATTAAAAATGATTTTTTTTGGAATATAAACTGTTTTGAAATATGAGTTGAAATGGTATTTTAAATTGAATAAAAGGAATAATGATTTGAAATGTGGTTTCGAAAATATATGATATTTTGATATATTAAAATGATTTGAAATGTGGTACTGAAAGATATGATATTTTGATATATTAAAATGATTTGAAATGAAGTTTTGAAAGATATGACATTTTGATATTAACATGATTTAAAAGGAAGTTCTTAAGGATATGATATTTTGGAAATGAAGCTTTGAAAGGTTATGATATTTTGATGTATTAAAATGATTTGAAAGGAAGTTTTTAAAAGATATGATAATTTAATAAATTGAAATGGTTAGAAATGACTTGATATTTATTTTGATAAATATTTGAATTGCAAAATATGGTATGATGATATATTGAAATGGTTTGGAAATGATTTAATCTTTATTTTGATAAAGATTTGGGTTGAAATGATATTTTATTTTGAAGTATAAAATATTGTTTTAAAGTTATAACTACGGGTTATAATAATGATTGGTTGTTAAAGAGACCGCGATCGGATATTGTCTTATAGCCGGCCAATACCGAAAACCACTTTAACAACTGTGTACGCGGTGGAGATTCTAGAATGAAGTAGGATGGTGGCGACGTTCTCGAGGTATATTACATGGACCCAACTCCCGTGAGTTGGCATAAATGACTACTACATGAGCTATACCGGGCTACACAAAGGGTCGCACCCTTTCATCGAGCATGCTCCATCGGAAACCATTCTATTACTTTTTTGATTCGATACATGGCGCCACTTTGATTCGGGGTATTGTTCGAAGTGGGCGGAAGCTGCTGGCTTGCCGTCACCAATGGTCCAGGAATGCAAACGGTGCATCCACCCTGGCATTGCCTCGCGTGCTGTGTCATCTCCTTGTATCGAGCCCACTACGATTTTGGTTTTAAAGATCCGACCGCGTTAAGGTTCACCATCCCCTTAATGCTATTTTCTATATGATTATACTTTACTGATTAGACACTACTGTATATAGCGCAATATACTACATAGTAAATAGTTTAACGGATCCTTAGAGGATGAGCGGTCCCAAGCATCTTCTAAGTTACTTGTACCTTACTACAGTTCACTTGAGTTGGTTTACATTGTATAAGTATGTATGTCCTGACTAGAGTGTTTGTATTTTTATTTACGCTTGGGTCAGCCTGGGTATTCACAGATTTGGATTTCCACTTTCTGGAGATTGGAATCGCTGGAGATTATCTGCTTGTCTAGTTCTATCTTTTCAGTCTGTTGGTCCTTTCCAGCTCTTGTATCTGTAGATTTCTATGTATTGAGACTACTTCTGTACTTTATTTCTTCTGTTGTATCTTATGTAACTCTGATATATTTATATAGTAGCTTCATGAACTACTATCTCTTTTATTTCCGCTGCATTATTATTACTCTGTGTCTGTGATCTGTGATTTTTATTTACTGTATATTCTGAGTTTTGCCAAATTTTTACTTACAACGCGGTATTTTGAACAATTCAATTCCGGCATGAGTGTCTACCTATACACTTATAATGGATGCGAATGGTTGAAAATATCGGGTCGTTACATTGGAGGGATCTAACTGGATTCATCACTGATATTGATTTTATTTACAGATATTGTGATATATGCTGTTATCATATGATATATGATGTTTTGGATGCCGGGATTGATGTATTTGGTGCTGTTGCAGAAGTAGGCCTATTTTTGATAATTTAAAAATATTAAAGTGATGATTTCAATTTAAAAAGGATTTTCAAGTGATTTTGAAAATAGATGTTCTGTTAAATAAGGAAATTGATGCTCGGTCTCGTGTAAGCCAAGCCCCCAATTAATATACTGGCGACATGAATCCGATTCGTGAACAACTTACGCTATTTGCAGTTTAATTATTAAGGAATGGATTTATTTTAAATAAATAAATGTGATAATTTTTATGTTATAAAAATTATGATTTTTGTGAAATAAATCAGAATGTGGTTTTTGAAAAATGTAGCTATTTTTTTTATAAAATAACTTAAATTTAGATTTTTGACTTATTATAAATGGTTTATATATAGGTTTATAAAATTGAATTTTTATAAATCAGAATAATGGAATTATAAAGGAGTTTTGTAAATGTTTAAAATGAAGTCATAAATGGATTTTATAAGTAAATGAGATTTATAAATTTGTGAACTTATAAATGAATTAATTTGTAAATAAGTGATTTATACGTAATTAACTTATAATTTGGATTTTTGGCATATAAATGAAATAAGTGGAATTGGTCAATAAAGGTGATTTATAAATAGAAGTTTTTATAAAATATGAATGTGATTGTTTTATAATTTCGAAATCAATTGAATTGGATAAGTTAAATATAGATGTTTATTAAAGGAGATATCCATGATTTTGGATAGTGGATAATCCTTTAACGAATATATAGAAGCAATGAATTTGATAAAAAGGATTATATTCACGATTTTGGACGTTGGATAATCCTTTAGTAAATGTGCAGAAATATTGGATTTAGTAAATGAATTATATTCATGATTTTAGACAGTGAATAATATATTAAATAAAATGGAATGATTTGGGAAGTGATATTGTAAATGGAGTTAAATGGTTTGAAGATATTTTAAAATGTGTTAAATACCGAAACCATAGATTTCAACATTCATTGTTGAAATAGACATTTTCGAGAAATAAGGAAATGATGGACTATAACAGTGTTGTTATAGTAGATGATTCCCCAAAGGAAATATTTTGTATAGTATGTGTGATTTATATATCTATCTTACTTTTGAATCCATATACTAGTGATTTTGGGTTGTCGTAACGATGTTTTACTCAACATTCGTTTTGACCCGAATAAATGTGTTTTAAGAGAATGTTTTCCTTAAACTATAAAATATATAATTAATCGTGATTTTAGTATATATAATACTTTCTAAATGATGAAAATAAAGAGGATTGTGAATGACTTATTATTAAATAAGTATATGGAAATGTTTTCCAATGTTGAAATGGTTTTGAGAATATACCTTTTTAAAGATAATTTGAAGTGTATTTGGCAAATGATTTAATTGATAAAAGATTAATTAAAAAGGGCCTAGTGATTGTCTATGGTGGTGAATATTTGTTTTTTTGCTTTTATGGTTAAATAACCGACTATCAAATTTGGCCATTTTAGTTCCTCGACTTGATATGGGAACTGTTTAGGCCTACATATAGTGCGTAGCCTTCTGTGTAGGCTTGATTATCGTTTGTGTTGAGGATGTTGATTCGCATAGTGTGGAGTTTACTTCAATCTATTGAGCTTCCTTCTTGGCATGAAGGATAGGAATTTGAAAGTTGGAGACGTGATAAGTCTACAAGACTTAGTTTCCGTGTGAGGTAGAGAAACGCTTTTGCGTTGTTGGTGCGAAGAGACTGAGATCGGTTTATCCGAAAACCACTTCAGACCAACATATATGCGACGATTGTGCAGGTTGCTTTGTGATGATATTGATATTCTAGATTTTCATAGTGGGGGCTGCTTGTTGATCGTTTGGGGTAAAAATCCCAATATACATATAGTAGCAGCGGTCTCTTCATTATGAAATATCCAATGCAAGGATTATTCGCTACTAATCCTAAGGATTTTTCGACAGGATGTGGTAGGAAAGTATCTTCGGTTTGTCCTGTTCCTGGACAACTTGTATGGATGTTTGTCTGACATTGCATTTCTATAGATTGTGTACATCGGTTTTGTTTGATTGTGTTCGGCATGACGGGGGTTCTCACTTCTTATTAGGTAGCGAACGGATGAATCTTACCCCTACATGTCCCTAGTGCGAAAGGGTTGGTTGTAGTCGAGAGGTTGGCCGTAATAGCAAAATGCGAGGCATCAATGTGAGCTACGGTGGAGTTAACCGCTATCTGTGGACCGTCACATTTGGTATCAGAGCTTAGATTTTGTGTATTCCTAAGCTTTGATGTGTACTCAGTATAGATAGGGACAGTAGCACCCTAGATTGAGTTTGAGTGTATTATATATATGAGAGCGTATTTGTTAGTGATATAAATTAATTTTTTGGTTGTTTGAAAATGTAACGACCCGAAAATTTAGACGATTTAATTTAGTTATTTAATAGAATTTTGTAATAAAAAATATAGTAGTAATGATTAAGAGTGATAAATTTATATGGTAATGAACGCTAATTTACCAATGGTAATTTAAGCCTTTGATTGTAATATGAATAAATCTTTCAATAAATACAATGGTGTAGGTATTGGACCTGAAATCAAATTTGTAGACATTTGCAATAATAAGTGAATAAATAAATAACCATAAGAGATAACATTAACATATATATTTGGTTAGAACAAATTTGAACGTGGAGGAATAAATGTGAAGCATTTAATATTAATTTATATTGATAACGTTATTTGGGGGATTTAAGGAATAAGTTGAAATTTGGTAATTAAGATATTTATACGTAAAGTATATAAAGAAAGATATATTGATTCCATTAAAATAAATTTGAGATCTAGTATTAAATATTTTCTTAATGTAAATTTAGGTAAGTTTTGATATTTAATGCTAACTCCATTCAGAATATGACCATGGGTGTAATATTTTGAATGGTAAGCAATAGTTATAAGTTACATGTTTAATTGGCTGATGAAATTTAAATTGAAATAAATGTTGATACACTAAATAAAAGTTACATTTAATATGAGAAGTAATGCCATGTTAGAAGTTGTCAAATTTAGGGTGTTAAGATTTATAAATGAAAATCAATGCATTAAATTAGGTGTAACTGAATGCATGTAAATAATTTTGTAAGAATAAGTTAATAAACAATTTATTTGTGCATACCCGATTTAATTGAAATAACAGAAAAGACAAGAACTTGATTTGCCTAGGTATATATATATTTATAAACTATAACTAAATAGAAAGTTTGGTAGTAAATAGGATATAAGAAGACAAAGGCAACTAATAAATTAATAAATGAATTCAAAATAATAAGTAGTAATTAATGCATATATATTTGGCATTAGTGATAATTACAAAATTTTACCCATTCATCTAATTATTTAATTAAATCTAAATCTATGGCAACATTGTTGTAATAATGGTTGTAAGTGAATTTGAATGTAAAAGGGTAACAATTATTTAGATTAACCATTTTGAGTATGTTAAGTTAAGAATGGCAATCGATTGAAATAAATCTAGATTAATTATTTTGTTTTGGTTAATGTGTTCTAGTTAATAAAGGGGAGTTTATAAGAAATGAAGCATGCACTAATGACATGTGTTATAATTCAAATGCTATTTATACCCATAAAATGTCTATTTACTGAATAGAAAGATTTTAAATCAATAAGTGAATTTATTGAGGTTCCAATTTATAATTTATAACATTTAATGTAGACTCAATTACAATTAATTGACTTAAATCGTGCAGTTAGCGTAGATTTGTTTTGTAATTGGAGTAGTTAATTCTATAAGATGAAGTTAATGCTAATTCTATATATAATTGGACCATTTGTTGATATAGATTATAGAAAGAAGGATGTATAAATTTAATTAAAGTATCAACATTCAACAATTGTAATTATTGAAAATTAAAATGGAATTTGAGGATAATAAGGTGAAACCAAGAACAAATGTTAGTGCATCCTTATTTCTGGTAAAAGACGAGTATAATAAAAGATTGAAAATCAAAAATAGGTTTTTGAAAACATAATTTATAATTTCTAAATATAAGGAAGTGGAGAAATTAACAACACTGCAATGGATAGACTTATCAACTTTTAATTTACATCTAAATTTGTTTAGATCAATTTGGAAATTTATAAAATTGTGGACATATTATGAAACGTAAACGAAACGTCTAGATTTACATTTGTAAATACGTTTAAAATAAAATGCAAATGATAAGGAATTTATTTATTTCCTAAATCCGTAACGTGTATAATTAATATTATTTTTCTTTTGGGACCACTTCCGTTTGCACGTTAAAATTCGTGCACACCTATTCTTTTGCGATCTATCTATAAATAGACTGGGATAAACCCTAGCCTCCATCTTCTATCGTTTGTCTGTACCTTCTTTTCTTCAACTCCTTCTCCTCCTCAAATGGATGCAAATTTCAGATCTAATTTCAAACCAAATCAAAAGCTAAAAATTTAAAGTCTCCAGAAAAATTCACAAAAATTATATATTATAGATTTCATCGATACGAATCTGCTGGTACTGTTCGTTTTTCAATTGGAGTTTCTGTATGATCAGATCGGGGCCAATTAGTTTCGGCCATTCATCACGTCGTCACAAAAGTTCGTTGGATCGGAAATTGCTTTCTGGGTTTTGGAGAGGAAGCTGAGTGGAATAGATCCATATGGTTTGTGGGTCGAATCGACGGTTGGATCGTCGCGTAATCGTGATTAGGGTTTCGAAGCTTCGGTTTTTGGTGGCGGCCGGAGGAATCGATGGAGGACCGGTTGTGGGGGGCTGGGTGCGCCTCGCCTGGAAGAAGAGAGTGGTGGTGGTGACGAGTTCAACGGAGGCCGGAGGTGGCAGGAATGCATGGTCAAAGGGGGGGTCAACGGGCTGAGATTGGGTTCGGTTCCTTTACGCGATTTTCGGTTGTTAGCCTGGCGGCGTGAATTTGGGGAGAGACGATAGTGACGTGGAAAAATTTAATTTTTGGTAAGTTTTGGTTTAATTTAATTTTGTTTTCAAAACGTTTAAATCACATAACTTTCTCATACGACCTCGTTTTTACGCGAGATTTTTTTTTATTAGGATCGTAATAAAATTCCAGACGCGTTGAAGCTAGTTTGGACAGATTTGGAGGCCGTCAAATTTTTGGGTTTAAATCGGATTTAAATTCGATTTAAATTCAAATGGTGAGTGTTTTAACCCACTCACAATTTCTAAAATTTCTTGTGTTTGTTAAATTAATTTTAGATATGGGTAGAATTTTTTTTATGACTGTTTGGCATGTTTTATTCACTATTTCTGTTTAAACGCATTTATTTAATATAACTGTAAATTTATTTATTTATTGCAAATAAATTTGACAGTTAGAATTTATTTATTTCATATTAACTGCCAGGCATAGTTATGTTAAATTTTATTTCATATTAACTGCCAGTTAAATTTACATTTATTTTTGCATATAAACTGCCAATTAATAGTTATTAAATTTATTTTGAGTATAAACTGATAATTGATACCATTATTTATCACCTGTTATGTATTGATGATTGTTTGAAATTGGATGATGACTGTGATAAATGGATGTATGATTTGATGGATGAATGGATGATTAATTTTATTAATTGCAAGTTGTTATGCATTTCATTCATTCGGGATTGCGGTTTGAAATGATATATAACCGCATTTTTTTCATTTTTAAATTGCGGATTGAAATGATGAACATCCGTATCACTTGACCATAGGGTAGAAAATTTTATACAGGCACCGCGGTATATATATAAAATTATTTTTGAAATGTTTTCTATGGTTTGTAAAGCTATATATATATGGTTTATGGGTTTTGATTTGGTTATTAATAAAGGTTATTTATATATAGTAGATTCCAGGTTTTAAACTTTGTATAAAATGGATTTGAAGTATAAAATAAAGTTTGATTTTTTTTGAGATCAAGCATTTATTTGAAATTTAAATTCTAGAGTTTTAAATGACTTAAAAGAGAATAAGGTTGAAGATGAATATTAAGTTAAATTGGAATTTAATAAAAAGTTAGAATTTTTAAAGGATACGATTTACAACTTGATTTTGTGTAGAGTGATTTAAATGAATATCAGGTTGATTTAAATGAATATATAATAAATTGAAAGAATATCCAGTTATGTGAAGATAAAGGTTTTATTTAGATTATATTGAATTCATTGAGTAAACATTTCAAGTCTAAATAATAAGTAATTGAATTTGATATATATAGGCTTGTCAAATGAGTTGTTTTTGAAATGGTGAAATATTTAAAGCTTTGAAACATAAAAATTAAAATGGTATTTGGAAGTTTAAATCGATATTTGGAATTGATTTGTAAAATGTAAAGAAGCTATTTTGTTTTATAAAAGTAATCTAATATTTGACCATTTGAGAGATGGAAACTTGTTTCAAAGTTATGATTTTCAAGGTAGTATAATTTGAAATTTTATGTTCAAGAGTTTTGACCTCTAAATATTTACTTTGAAAACTCTATGATAAAATGATATCGTATTAATTCGGGTTTTAAAAGGAAATGATATCATATTTATATGGTTTTGAAATGGATATTTTATTCTGGTTTTAAAGTATAATTATTTTAAAAGACCGCGGTGTTATAATAACGTTTGGTTGTTGAAGAGACCGGGATCGGAAGTTGTCATACTCTCTGCCAACCCCGAAAACCACTTTAACAACTGTGTACGCGGTGGAGATTCCAGAATGAAGTAGGATGGTGGTGGCGTTTCCTTTAAGGTAAATACGTGGACCCGACTCCCGTGAGTTGGCATAAGGTGGCTAAAACAGAAGCGATTGACGGGTTAATAACGTAGCACCTTTGATCGGACACATCCCTTCGATATTATTTAAGCTCCTCGAATTCTGACTCAAGACTCTCTCGTTCCTCATTGAGACGGGTCTCCATGCGAAGAAGGCGCTTCTCCACATACTCCAGGCCAAAGCTCCAGTAATTTAGCGGGCCCCCGTCAATTCCTTTGAGTTTCATTCTTGCGAACGTACTCCCCAGGCGGGATACTTAACGCGTTAGCTACAGCACTGCACGGGTCGATACGCGCAGCGCCTAGTATCCATCGTTTACGGCTAGGACTACTGGGGTATCTAATCCCATTTGCTCCCCTAAGTTTTTATTAAAAAAAAAAGAAGAAGACCTTCGTCGTATTGAATATGAATAATAGGTAATAATAGCATGGCACTTCGAGTTCGATATGGGGTATTTCAATCGAAATACCAAAAGAGGGTATTAGTTCTTTCTCTCCTTCTGGATTATATTGTAATGGAATGCTAAATCTATTTCTTCGCCTTTTCGCCAATAAATCAGAATTCTCTTGGAGAATCGAAATATGGACAGAAAGCAATCGGCCGGGATCATTCAATACGACATACTTTGACTTTTGGATTGATTCAGTGGCCACTTTTGATTTCTTTGATTTGGGGGTGTGGCTCGAGGTGGGCGGTAGCTGCGGCTATGCGTTACCACCGACCTGGAAGCGTAATTGGTATATCTACCCTGGCATTGCCTAGTTGTGCCGTGTCACCTACCCTATCGCGCCTTATACGATTTTGGTTTTGTACCATACCTATGGAGTGCCCTCTGACGACGCCCAGTACGGGAGAGATTACGGTACTGTATAGACTATGGGAATATATTCTGTGTTAAGGGCTATATGGGTAACCCCTTAACGCTATTTAAAAGTAAGTTTATTTTACAATTAGACACTATTATAATAGCACAATATACTACATAGTAAATAGTTTAACGGATCCTTAGGAGATGTAAATCCCGAGCATCTCTTGAGTTACTGCACTCATATTTATTTCTGTTAATGTAACTCACATAAGATCTTTTAGTTCTGACTCGAGTGTTTTTGTCTTTCCAAATTCGCTCGGGTCAGTCCGAGCGATTTAGGATTTGAAGTTTTAGCTCTGGTGGACGAAGACGAAGATTTGTTGTACTATTATCTACTATTATTCCACTACACTATTTAATTCCGCTGCATTATTATTGGTAAGTGTAACTCTGATATGTATTATATAAATAAAATCAATGTTTTTGTAAACAGCTTTCTAAACTGTGTATTTGATTATTATATTTTATCCTTCCGCTGTGAGATTCTGTTTTGTTTTATTTCTTTCCTATTTTTCTTATTTACCCCTTAAAAATCCGCTATTCCGTATGGTTTGAATTGGCACGTGTGTCGATTTAAAGCATGCGAAAAGGCGGGACGTTACATCTGGTATCAGAGCTTTGGTTTAGCGATAAACCTTAGCTTTGTGGGGTTTGACTCTTTACTAAATCGGGTAGTAATACCCTATGGGAGTCGCTGAGTGTATATATATGAGAGAGCGTATTTGTTAGTGTTATAAAAAGATTTTGATATTGTGTTAATCTGTTCCGTTTTGTATTTATAAATTCTGATTGGTGAATGGGACGCTATGACATCAATAGGGATTTCTAAACACTTAATAGGACAGACCGACATAATATTTGTTTTTAATATAGGTGAATGAAATAATTTTGCCTATTATATTTTCTATATATAAAATAAAAAATTTCAAATGATATCTATATTTGGTTGCGATAGATTGGTTGTTAGGAATAAATAAAAATAAGAATGAAATTAACATCAATGGAATTTGGAAATTTTAGAACTTAAGTCCGGGATTTTTGAAAATTTGCTTTCAAAGGATTTATGAAATATAATAATTGTTATAAGTATTTTCTTATATAAATATTTAGTATAATTCGGAAGAATTGTTTTAAAGAAGATTTTGGAGAAAATAAGTTATGTACTTTCCTCTCTGTCGCTGGAAAATAATTTCGGTGATGGTGGCCGCATCATCGACTTCTATTTTCGAGTTTCGAAGGGGAAAGGCCACTGTAGTAAATTCTACTGCAGATTTATTTTGAAAATATCTAAATTTTAATTGTTTTAAATAAAACTAGAGGTATATAAGTTATAAGAAAATATTTATCTATTATTTCAAAATAATTTGAAATTTAACCCGGTATTTAATCCTTAAATTTCCATTAATTAATTGTTTAAATTATTGTAGTGAAAAAAAAAGGTAAGTGATTAATAAATTGAAACCTCTAATTTATAACATATGAGACAAAGAGTAATATTGTTGAACGTTAAATTTAATTAAAAGATGAGATAAAACTTGTATAAATTCATTTGCATTTTCTTTAACATATATAACTTACCTAATATAAAAAGTTGAAATGTTTAATAAAGAATGTAATAGGAATTATACAGGTAAAGGTAGGTAATGAGGTATTCAATGAATTGCTATTATAAATAAGAATTTAATGGTAATAAATAAGTAGAAATGGAAACAACCATTGAATGAGAAATAAAATTTTGAAGTCGTTAGATATAAATGTAAATTATAAAAGGATAAATTTATGTGGTATGAATTGTAAACTTAAGAAAAAGGGTTTTAAGAAAATAAATGAAAATAAAAGATAAACTGTTATATGAACGAAAAGATCAAATAGCTAATGTATGAAATAAAAATTTATAATGAGTAAATTGATTTATTGGTTGAATTTTTATTGTTTGATTTATGGTTTGGTTGGGGAAGGAAATTTGAAGTAGTTGGATGAATAAATAATCTATTCTGTCCCATCTAAGACTGTTGAGTAAATGATGCACTGGATAGTTATTTTCATTCCGTACTATTTCAAGTTTTGAACTTGAACAACTATTTGCTTGTTTGATCGAATGGTTGTTTTGTTGTGTATGCTGTTTGTTGAAATTGATGATTGTTGTATGTTTGTTGTTAGTAGTTGAACCATGTAAATATTTCACTGTATATAAATAGTTGACCTTTTTAGATTATATAAGTGAAATGCAAGTATGGAAGCAATTGCTACTGCTTTTGGTTCCATAAATTAAGCGTAATTTGCCCAACAAATAGGTACGTTTCCGGATTACGTTTTGTAGCACTATTTTTATATACTTTCCCGTGTTGGGATATACTATTTTGAATATTTTATATGATATTTTGTGATATTTTAATATTATATTTTCTTCCGAACCTCTCCGTACAAGGGAGACTCTGCGAAAATTTTCCATAAATTTTGAACTTAGAATGATTTTGAAATGTTTTCAAAAATTTAGAAATTTAAGTATAAAAGATTTAGTGGTTATAAATTGAGATACCTTATATAAATTAATTTATTAATTGTTATAAAGTTAATATTTGCATAAGGTATATTGATTTCTTACTCTTCCGTTTCCCTTCCTTTTCCTTTTCGGGGACGAAAAGTTTTGAGTGGGGGAGAGTGTAACGACCCGAAAATTTAGACGATTTAATTTAGTTATTTAATAGAATTTTGTAATAAAAAATATAGTAGTAATGATTAAGAGTGATAAATTTATATGGAAATGAACGCTAATTTACCAATGGTAATTTAAGCCTTTGATTGTAATATGAATAAATCTTTCAATAAATACAATGGTGTAGGTATTGGACCTGAAATCAAATTTGTAGACATTTGCAATAATAAGTGAATAAATAAATAACCATAAGGGATAACATTAATATATATATTTGGTTAGAACAAATTTGAACGTGGAGGAATAAATGTGAAGCATTTAATATTAATTTACGTTGATAACGTTATTTGGGGGATTTAAGGAATAGGTTGAAATTTGGTAATTAAGATATTTATACGTAAAGTATATAAAGAAAGATATATTGATTCCATTAAAATAAATTTGAGATCTAGTATTAAATATTTTCTTAATGTAAATTTAGGTAAGTTTTGACATTTAATGCTAACTCCATTCAGAATATGACCATGGGTGTAATATTTTGAATGGTAAGCAATAGTTATAAGTTACATGTTTAATTGGCTGATGGAATTTAAATTGAAATAAATGTTGATACACTAAATAAAAGTTACATTTAATATGAGAAGTAATGCCATGTTAGAAGTTGTCAAATTTAGGGTGTTAAGATTTATAAATGAAAATCAATGCATTAAATTAGGTGTAACTGAATGCATGTAAATAATTTTGTAAGAATAAGTTAATAAATAATTTATTTGTGCATACCCGATTTAATTGAAATAACAGAAAAGACAAGAACTTGATTTGCCTAGGTATATATATATTTATAAACTATAACTAAATAGAAAGTTTGGTAGTAAATAGGATATAAGAAGACAAAGGCAACTAGTAAATTAATAAATGAATTCAAAATAATAAGTAGTAATTAATGCATATATATTTGGCATTAGTGATAATTATAAAATTTTACCCATTCATCTAATTATTTAATTAAATCTAAATCTATGGCAACATTGTTGTAATGATGGTTGTAAGTGAATTTGAATGTAAAAGGGTAACAATTATTTAGGTTAACCATTTTGAGTATGTTAAGTTAAGAATGGCAATCGATTGAAATAAATCTAGATTAATTATTTTGTTTTGGTTAATGTGTTCTAGTTAATAAAGGGGAGTTTATAAGAAATGAAGCATGCACTAATGACATGTGTTATAATTCAAATGTTATTTATACCCATAAAATGTCTATTTATTGAATAGAAAGATTTTAAATCAATAAGCGAATTTATTGAGGTTCCAATTTATAAGTTATAACATTTAATGTAGACTCAATTACAATTAATTGACTTAAATCATGCAGTTAGCGTAGATTTGTTTTGTAATTGGATTACTTAATTCTATAAGATGAAGTTAATGCTAATTCTATTTATAATTGGACCATTTGTCGATATAGATTATAGAAAGAAAGATGTATAAATTTAATTAAAGTATCAACATTCAACAATTGTAATTATTGAAAATTAAAATGGAATTTGAGGATAATAAGGTGAAACCATGAACAAATGTTAGTGCATCCTTATTTCTGGTAAAAGATGAGTATATAAAAGATTGAAAATCAAAAATAGGTTTTTGAAAACTTAATTTATAATTTCTAAATATAAGGAAGTGGAGAAATTAACAACACTGCAATGGATAGACTTGTCAGCTTTTAATTTACATCTAAATTGTTTAGATCAATTTGGAAATTTATAAAATTGTGGATATATTTTGAAACGTAAATGAAACGTCTAGTTTTACATTTGTAAATACGTTTAAAATAAAATGTAAATGATAAGGAATTTATTTATTTCCTAAATCCATAACGTGTATAATTAATATTATTTTTCTTTTGGGACCACTTCCGTTTGCACGTTAAAATTCGTACACACCTATTCTTTTGCGATCTATCTATAAATAAACTGGGATAAACCCTAGCCTCCATCTTCTATCATTTGTCTGTACGTTCTTTTCTTCAACTCCTTCTCCTCCTCAAATGGATGCAAATTTCAGATCTAATTTCAAACCAAATCAAAAGCTAAAAATTTAAAGTCTCTAGAAAAATTCACAAAAATTATATATTATAGATTTCATCGATACGAATCTGCTGGTACCGTTCGTTTTTCGATTGGAGTTTCTGTGTGTTCAGATCGGGGCCAATTAGTTTCGGCCGTTCATCACATCGTCATAAAAGTTCGTTGGATCGGAAATTGCTTTCTGGGTTTTGGAGAGGAAGCTGAGTGGAATACATCCATATGGTTTGTGGGTCGAATCGACGGTTGGATCGTCGTGTAATCGTGATTAGGGTTTCGAAGCTTCGGTTTTTGGTGGCGGCCGGAGGAATCGATGGAGGACCGATAGTGGGGGGCTGGGTGCGCCTCGCCTGGACGAAGAGAGTGGTGGTGGTGACGAGTTCAACGGAGGCCGAAGGTGGCAGGAATACGTGGTCAAAGGGGGGGTCAACGGGCTGAGATTGGGTTCGGTTCCTTTACGCGATTTTCGGTTGTTAGCCTGGCCGCGTGAATTTGGGGAGAGACGATAGTGACGTGGAAAAATTTAATTTTTGGTAAGTTTTGGTTTAATTTAATTTTGTTTTCAAAACGTTTAAATCGCATAACTTTCTCATACGACCTCGTTTTTACGCGAGATTTTTTTTGTTAGGATCTTAATAAAATTCCAGATGCGTTGACGTTAGTTTGGACAGATTTGGAGACCGTCAAATTTTTGGGTTTAAATCGGATTTAAATTCGATTAAAATTCAAAAGATGAGTGTTTTAACCCACTCACAATTTCTAAAATTTCTTGTGTTTGTTAAATTAATTTTAGATATGGGTAGAAATTTTTTTATGACTGTTTGGCATGTTTTATTCACTATTTCTGTTTAAACGCATTTATTTAATATAACTGTAAATTTATTTATTTATTGCATATAAATTTAACAGTTAGAATTTAATTATTTCATATTAACTGCCAGGCATAGTTATGTTAAATTTTATTTCATATTAACTGCTAGTTAAATTTACGTTTATTTTTGCATATAAACTGCCAATTAACAGTTATTAAATTTATTTTGAGTATAAACTGATAATTGATACCATTATTTATCACCTGTTATGTATTGATGATTGTTTCAAATTGGATGATGACTGTGATAAATGGATGTATGATTTGATGGATGAATGGATGATTAGTTTTATTAATTGCAAGTTGCTATGCATTTCATTCATTCGGGATTGCGGTTTGAAATGATATATAACCGCATTTTTTTTCATTTTTAAATTGCGGATTGAAATGATAAACATCCGTATCACTTGACCATAGGGTAGAAAATTTTATACAGGCACCGCGGTATATATATAAAATTATTTTTGAAATGTTTTCTATGGTTTGTAAAGCTATATATATATGGTTTATGGGTTTTGATTTGGCTATTAATAAAGGTTATTTATATATAGTAGATTCCAGGTTTTAAACTTTGTATAAAATGGATTTGAAGTATAAAATAAAGTTTGATTTTTTTTGAGATCAAGCATTTATTTGAAATTTAAATTCTAGAGTTTTAAATGACTAAAAAGAGAATAAGGTTGAAGATGAATATTAAGTAAATTGGAATTTAATAAAAAGTTAGAATTTTTAAAGGATACGATTTACAACTTGATTTTGTATAGAGTGATTTAAATGAATATCAGGTTGATTTAAATGAATATATAATAAATTGAAAGAATATCCAGTTATGTGAAGATAAAGGTTTTACTTAGATTATATTGAATTCATTAAGTAAACATTTCAAGTCTAAATAATAAGTAATTGAATTTGATATATATAGGCTTGTCAAATGAGTTGTTTTTGAAATGGTGAAATATTTAAAGCTTTGAAACAGAAAAATTAAAATGGTATTTGGAAGTTTAAATCGATATTTGGAATTGATTTGTAAAATGTAAAGAAGCTATTTTGTTTTATAAAAGTAATCTAATATTTGACCATTTGAGAGATGGAAACTTGTTTCAAAGTTATGATTTTCAAGGTAGTATAATTTGAAATGTTATGTTCAAGAGTTTTGACCTCTAAATATTTACTTTGAAAACTCTATAATAAAATGATATCGTATTAATTCGGGTTTTAAAAGGAAATGATATCATATTTATATGGTTTTGAAATGGATATTTTATTCTGGTTTTAAAGTATAATTATTTTAAATGACCGCGGTGTTATAATAACGTTTGGTTGTTGAAGAGACTGGGATCGAAAGTTGTCATACTCTCTGCCAACCCCGAAAACCACTTTAACAACTGTGTACGCGGTGGAGATTCCAGAATGAAGTAGGATGGTGGCGGCGTTTCCTTTAAGGTAAATACGTGGACCCGACTCCCGTGAGTTGGCATAAGGTGGCTAAAACAGTAGCGATTGACGGGTTAATAAGGTAGCACCTTTGATCAGACACATCCCTTCGATATTATACTTTGACTTTTGGATTGATTCAGTGGCCAATTTTGATTTCTTTGATTTGGGGGTGTGGCTCGAGGTGGGCGGTAGCTGCGGCTATGCGTTACCACCGACCCGGAAGCGTAATTGGTATATCTACCCTGGCATTGCCTAGTTGTGCCGTGTCACCTACCCTATCGCGCCTTATACGATTTTGGTTTTGTACCATACCTATGGAGTGCCCTCTGACGACGCCCAGTACGGGAGAGATTACGGTACTGTATAGACTATGGGAATATATTCTGTGTTAAGGGCTATATAGGTAACCCCTTAACGCTATTTAAAAGTAAGTTTATTTTACAATTAGACACTATTATAATAGCGCAATATACTACATAGTAAATAGTTTAACGGATCCTTAGGAGATGTAAATCCCGAGCATCTCTTGAGTTACTGCACTCATATTTATTTCTGTTAATGTAACTCACATAAGATCTTTTAGTTCTGACTCGAGTGTTTTTGTCTTTCCAAATTCGCTTGGGTCAGTCCGAGCGTTTCAGGATTTGAAGTTTTAGCTCTGGTGGATGAAGACGAAGATTTGTTGTACTATTATCTACTATTATTCCACGACACTATTTAATTCCGCTGCATTGTTATTGGTAAGTGTAACTCTGATATGTATTACATAAATAAAATCAATGTTTTTGTAAATAGCTTTCTAAACTGTGTATTTGATTATTATATTTTATCCTTCCGCTGTGAGATTTTGTTTTGTTTTATTTCTTTCCTATTTTTCTTATTTACCCCCTAAAAACCCACCATTCCGTATGGTTTGAATTGGCACGTGTGTCGATTTAAAGCATGCGAAAAGGCGGGACGTTGCAGAAAATGTGAATATATATAAGTTAATAAAAGTTGTATGAATAATCCAAATAAAAACAACAATTGTAAAAGAATAAATTATATAAGCAAAAGAATTTTAAGTATGGAACTATAATTAAAATGATTTACAATTGTGAAATGATCTTATATATATATATATAAGAAATAGAACAGCATGAGTATATTTATAAACACGAGTTGTAAATAAAAATGAATTTAAACTAAGAATTTGAAATTTTGAATCCTGTTGATTTTGAAAGTTGTTTTTCCAAGTTAAAGGAATTATATTATTATAAATATAAGTAAGATAAATTAATTAGAATGGATCCTATATAAGTAAAGTGAAATAGTGAAATTATATAAGTAAAAAGAATTTATAAATGTGATTTATAAATAAAAGGATTTTTAAAAGAATAAAAAGCACTGAATCACTACTGTCGCATGGAAATAATAAGGGTGATAACTACAGCATCATCAGTATCATTTTTGAGTTTCCATGTGATGGATTCGCTACCGTATTAAATTGAAATGTTATGTTTTGTTGTGATAAACAAATTTGAAATTTAAAATCCAAGTTGAAATTGATAAATATAAGTCAAACGAATTTGGACTTATAATATGAAATAAAGATTTTAACTTTGGTAAAATTAAAATGAATTTGAGTTAGCATTATAAAATGTATGATTTGAAATTTAACTAAAGGAAGGTTAAATAATTTGTACTGGATTAGACAAGCTATTGAAGTGGAAATTTAAACTTAAATTGGTAAGTGATTATATAATATGAATTGGGAAGTTTAAATAAATAAGATATATAATTTATTAAAATGAGAAAAGGTATGTAAAACCAACTACTAAAATGGTTAAACAATTTTGTTTAGTAAAACAAAATATGAATTTGAATAGTGAGATGAAATTTAAATTAAGTTAAACAAATGATGTTTGAAACAAAATTTAACTTAAGTCAAATAGAACGGGATATTGTGAAGAAATTTAACTTAAGTAATGTTGAATCAAGTTGATTTTGATAAATAAAATGAATATGCAAAGTAAAGTTGGATAATAAGAAGTTAATGAAATAAAGTAGTTAAATGAATATGAATTTGATTTATATAATGAAATTCAACTTTAGTTTTAGAATGAATCAGCAATTCATTCAATGAATGAATTGGACTAATGAAATAAATTAGTAAAGAAAATATGGATTGAATATTAATCAATCGAATGAAAGTGAGTTGATATGGAATTAGTGGATTTTGGTGTTAATTCATTTAAAGCTAATTGAATATGTTAAGCCAAATTGAATGTAAAGTAAAGTAAATTAATTTGGTAATGTCGGTTATACATTGGTTGTTAGTTGATTGTATAGGAATTCATTAAATGTTAATGAAATTGAATTAACTAAATTGGAAGCTGTAAATAATTGAATTCAAATTGGTAGAAAGTGAATCAAAATAGAATTGAATTTTATTTAAATTGAAAGTGAACCAACTTGAATGTGAATTAGTGAATGTAAACTAATTGAATATGAATAAAAGAATGATTCGTAAAATCCAATGTAAACGAATCAAATGTGATTTAAAGTGAAAACCAATCCAATGAATATTAATAAGAAGCGAATTTATATTGATTTGGTTATGGTTTGACTTGATAGAGATTGATTTTTCAAATGTTAGTTGGATGATAGTTGTTTGATGGTTGGATTTGTTGCTTTTGGTTTCATTTGCTATATTGGCGTTTATAGTTGTTGTATTGGTATATGTTGTATATTGATATTACTTTCATATATACATGTGTTTCTCATTTGTTTATTGAGTGTTTAGTAGGTGCGGATGGCGTATGCTTCGCATTTGGAGCTCGCTTTCGTGCTATATTAGCTGTGTATGCTCGCTAATAATATATAAGGTACATATCTCGGATTACATATCGTCTTTTTATATTTTTTTCCCCTATGTGATGCCTCATCCTCGAAGATGAGATGTATATTTGTGATATATATATATATATATATATATATATATATATGTATATGTATATGTATATGTTGTGATCCTACTATGACTGAACCGCGCAAAGGAGATGCTGGCGAATTTTTTGAAAATTAAAGCGTTAGAAATATTTTGAGATTTTGGAAAATTTTGATAACTAAATTTTTGATTTCGAGTTAAAAGGTAAACGATATTAGTTGTTTTTGAAAAGATAGCTATAAATGAATTTGATATCTAATTTGAACGAGTTGTTTAGAAAAATTAATGAATTTTGTGACTTTTTCTTACTCAGTAATTTTGTAACGACCTAATATTTTCAACCATTAGCAGACACACATATCGGACTTGAATTGCTCAAAATATCAGATTGTTAATTTAAATTAGGCAAAACTTAACATATACAGTAAATAAATCAATCACAGAATCACAGACATAGAGTAATACAATAATACGCAGCGGAATCAATAAATAGTAGTTCATGAAGCAACTATATAATCATCAGAGTTAGAAATAAAATACAGCAGAATGTCTCAAATACAGTGAAGTCTCCAATGCAACAGATGACTTCTCTGAACAAATCAACTGGAAGAGCTGAAAGCTAAAATGATGGTTGGGTCACCAAGCGAAGCTCCAAACTCCAAAGGTGGGTCTTAAATGCTATATCACTCAGTCTGACCCGAGCGTAAAGAAAAACACAAAACAGTCAAGTCAGGATTTACATTCTTATATCAATAAATCCAACTCAAGTGAAATAACAACTGAAATATAGGTAACTCAAAGGATGTTTGGGATAACTGTGAAGACCCGCAAATCCATACTCCTTGAATATACACTAATCTCCATAGATTAATTCAAGATGAACAGAAATACGAATTCTCAATGTTTAAGAAAAAGAAAAAGACAGAAGAGGAGAGAAAAAGATAGAATGTTTAAGAAGAAGAAAATAGAACGGAACAGAAAGAAAACAACAGAACAATAACAGAATCTCACAATTCGCAGCGGAACAACATATAATACATAAATGAATAATCTTTAAACAAAGAACTATATCAGTTATTACATTACATTACATTTCATTACATCAGAGTGTACAACAACAACAATCAACAACAAACAATGCAGCGGAAAAAGAAATACTATATACTAGTAATACGCCATGCCATCCAGCTCGCCTCCAGCAACTCCAGAATATCCAGAATATCCTGATAAACCTTAACTCTTTTATAAAATCATTAATCCCATATTTTCAAAAATCAACCTTTGACTATAATTCTAAAAAATCATAATTTTTATAACATTAAAAATTATAACGTTTATTTATTTAAAATGAATCAATTCCAAAAATATAGTATATTTTCAAAAATCACTTTAAAAAATCATTTTAAAGTTCCAAAATTTGGTCCAATGATGCTACACACCAAATAGTCAATCACGACAACAACAACATCATATATCGATATGATAATCCATCAAATATCAAAATATCTGAATTCAAATAAATACTGTTGAGGAATCCAGTTGGATCCCTCCAACCTGTTTTCCTGCATCCACAAACATTAGCACAATACCAATTCCGCTCCAGTACGGAATTATCGCGGTATATGGGATTTAAAATATTATCCGCTTAATAGACGGCGCAATAGGGTCTCATCCGCTATAAAATGCGGGAAATCAATAACTCCAATATATACATATGCCAATATATATATATATATATATATATATTGCTATTATATATAATACCAATTTCACTGTTTATGAAATATTCGCGGTATATGTTTTTAATAAATAACATCCGCTTACTAACGGCGCATAATGTCTATTTTAACAATCAATAGATAACAATCATCATTCAAACATGCATTCAAATATTTTAAATATAACTATTTAAAATAAAATCGAAACTGATTCGATTGAGTGAGAAGTTCTCACCTTGATTTCAATTTCGTTTTAGCGATTTATTTCGAATAAAATTAAACGGACGTTTAATTTTACCCAAAATTCTCACTAACTCCAAACGACTTCAATCCAACTCCATAGCGTAGTACTCGTCCATACGATTCCAATTATTCATTTCAATTTATCTTCAAAAAGATAAATTCTCAAAATATTCACTTTATATTTGGAAAACATTTCCATACTTACTTATTAAGTAATTCTCAAATCCATCTATTTTCAACACTTGGAAAATGTTCAATATACTTAAATCGAGATTAAGTATATATTTCATTCTTTAAGGAAATCATTCTCTTAAACATATTTATTTGGGCCAAAACGAATGTTGCGTAAAACATCGTTACGACAACCCAAAATCACTAGTATAGGGATTCGAAATTAAAATAGATATATAAATCCCAATACTATACAAAACATTTCCTTTCGGAAATCATTTACTATAACAACAGTGTTATAGTCCACCATTTCCTTCTATTTCTCGAAAACGTCTATTTCAACAATGAATGTTGAAATCTATGATTTCAAATCTTAACACATTTTAAAACATCGTTAGATCATTTTAATTTTGTTTAAAATATCATACCCTAAACATTTTCTTTAGCATATTATTCACTATTTAAAAACGTGAATATACTACGTTAACAACTTTCATCACTTCTATTCATTTTATTTCAAAGGATTATTCACAGTCAAAAATGTGAATATAACTCCATTAATAGGTTTCAACAATTTACTTATCAAAATAAGTCGTCTGCGAATTTATAAAACAACGTTTATAAATTCCATTTCTATTTATTTTATAACTACTTCCTTTTATAAATTCCTTTATTAACCTATCTCAATTCATATCTCAATGATATACTAAAAGTTCATATTATAAGTGAAATACTTATAATTTATTTGCTTGCAAAAATCGTTCCTTTGAACTTCATAATTATAAATCTTATAACTTATAAGATTCAATTATTTATCCAAAACCATTCTTTTAATAACTTTATAAATTTTATAAACCTACTGCTTATAAAATTCCATTTATAACTCCGTTTATAATTCTATAAATTTCATTCATTTATGAAATTCATTCACAATTCATTCTAACACTTATAAAAACTCGTTTTATAATTCCAACGTTTTAATTTATAAATATCCATTTATAAATCTCTTATATAAATCAATTTATATTATTATTTCAAAACGTCTTCAAAGTCCTTATAATTTCATCATTTTGATTTATAAAATAATCAAATTTTATAAATCCTATATTTAAACTATTTTACAATAAATTCAAAAATCCCAATTTTAAACTATTTCTATAATTTCACATATTAAATTATCGATTTAATTATCCAATTAAATCCGATATTCGAAATAAAATTTATTCGACTTATAAATTCACTTATTAATATTTAAAATTAATTAAATATTCAAATTTTAATTACTAAAAATCCTGGGTCGCTACAATAACCATCCTCTAAGGATCCGTGGAACTAACGACAATGTAGAAATATACATTATACACCGTGGTCATTTCAAATTAATTTAAAACTTCAAAACCAGAGTATCATTTCCTTTTTTATATATATTTCCAAATTTTATCATTTTCAAAGTTACGATTCAAATCAACTCAATTTCCAAATTCAAATTAACTAAATCTCAATTCAACAAATTTCAATTCAATTCAGTTCCTAATAAACAATTACAAATTATATCGATTTCCAATGCAGAAATAAATCTCAAAATAAACCATTTAAATTCCAATATATTTCAAAGCTTTAATATTCACATTTTCAAAGCTAAATTTAATAGTTTCGTATATCCAGATTTAACTTTATTATTATTTAGTCTTGAAATATTCCCTCATTAAAATTCAACATCATTTAAGTAACCTTAAATTACATCTTACTAAGTATCTCCTTTAATTTATTTTAACATGGAATATTCATTAAGTCACTTAAATCCAAAAATCCAGTTAAAATCATATCTTTAAATTTCAATTTCCATAATTCCAAATCGATGTTTATTTACTAAAATTCTGAATTACATACAATTTCAAATACATTTAAATTTATCTTCCCAGCATTAACTTATTCAAATTATTACCAAAATCTATAAATTTAAATAAGTACTTGAGCATATTATATGTATTAAAACAATCTCCATTTAATTAAATATTATTATTAAATCTATATATTATATTTCCATTTATATATAATATTTAAGAATCAATATTTATTAAAACCTTATTTTTCTTTCCAAAATCATAGAAATTATTTTCAAAATATTTATATATGGACCAACGGTGTCTGTATATAATTTCTTTTCCTATGGTCAAGTGATACGGATATTTATTATTTCAATCCGTAATATATATATATACACACACACACACATACATACGGGTAGATATCCTTTCTACCCGAAATCCCAATTTCAATTCAATGAAAATCGCTTGGGTCTATCATTTCAACCCATAACGAAATTATCCTATTGTAAAGTCTGTTCGGGTATGTATCATTTCAACCCATAGTAAATTTTATACTAACAGGAAACTTGCAGAGTGATAACAGATATGACAATAATAATAACAGGCATATATCATCAATAACAATATAATATAAACAACAGGATATGGTGTCATATCCCATAGGTGAACAATTACATATAAATGCATATCATACATATAACGATTTAAACAATTAACAGTTAAATTTTAGCAACATATTTCAATTGTCGTTCCAATTGAAATCAATTTTAATAAATAAAAGAACGTAAATCGTGAGTGATTGCTCACCTTTCGAGTCCAAAGAGAATATACAGTATAATGAGTTACGGATCCAAGCACGAATTTCAAAGCAAAGCACGATGGACTTGACTTCGACGGACAAGCTGATAAATAGGGTAGACGAAATCAAATCAGAAATGGATCGATGAAGATAATGGTATAAGTGAACACGCATATATACCGATATATAGCTATGTATAAAAATTATATTCTTAATTCAAACACATACCAAAATCTTTAAAATATATATATGAATATCAATATCAAGTTAAACATATATACACATCTCCAGATCAAAAATCTATGTGTATTAAAATCAAAATACATACATATATAGGTTATAATATAAAATCTATAAGAAAATTTGAAATTAAACTGCCAATAATAATATATAACAAAATGCATATATTGGTAGACATGCAATTTCTTTCATAGTACGCATTATATATATTTATATGCAACGCCAAATGCAAATATGCTAATAATCTATACTTTTGTAACCTAGGGAATATAGTATATAATGTATATGCAATTACGTAAGCGTTAATATTATAAGCATATTATTAATATATACTTTTCAAAATCCCCCTCTTTTTTTTAATTTGTAAAACCAATACTCACATTCAAAGATTTTCAAATATTAACATCACTATTCCTCAGACAATACCAAATATCAACAAAATTTCTTACGAAATATATGTAATCAGTTATATCTAACGTATGAAGTGCAAGTTGTAGTGTATTTATATAATAAAACAAAAAAGAACTGCATACTTACTACTCCTTCCTATCAGTTAAATATACATATACAAAAATAAATATATTTTCATTAATTTAAATAAATAGAAAAGAGTATGTATACTATACGAAACACCAACTATGAATGTTAATGAAATCAATAGTGAAAACTAGTATTTTACACGCATACAAATATATAAAACAACTCAAAAATAAAACTATATATATATATATATCTATATATTTCTGCCATAATATAACTTGTATTATATACGTGTATACACCTTTATATGAAGTCACGTGTATTAAATTCCTATCTACATTTTTAAACCCATATGCGAATATATATACTACAGTAGACAAAACGTAAACAGTGACAACACCTCCTCTAAAATATAAATCATGTTATGCTCATACACTTAAAAAATTGAAATCAAATACATAGATATGAAGTAATTTATAAACTTTTAATGTAAATATATATTTGTTTAAAACTAAGTATATTCACGTATTTGCACCTAGATATCAAATGCGAAAATCGGCTGCTATGGTGAGCCAACAAACGAGCGGCTTCAGGAAAACAAGGCTTTGTATAAAAACTACTGCTCTATATATATATATATATATATATATATATATATATGAATATTTACTTGCAAATTGCAAAAGCGGAACGAGTTGCTGCTACGAAATAAGGTAGAGGCAGTTGAGGAGAATGTGGGCGGTGGCGACGGAGATTGAGCGGCAATGGTGCTCAACGCTTGTTTGAGAGCAGGGGCATGAGCAGGCTACGGTAGAGGTGGAAGATGAACACGCATCTTCTTCTATACGTATTTATATAAATATGCAAAAGATAGGGAAGGATAACCATGAACAGAAAACCTTTATACTTGAAAAGAAATGAAACTGGACAGTGGATTTTATAAATGCGAATGAATGTGAACGGTTATTAAAGCAAATTCGAACAGTTTCGAGATAATGAATAATTTGCTGCAATGAAATAACAACGGTTAGAAGCATTGATTCAGGAAAGATTATTAAAGTAATAAATTTGATTGGACATGAAGTTTTTGAATTTTTTTAAACGGAAGGAAATTGAAGAGTCAAAATAAATGCATCAGGTAAGAGAAAAGAGAAATCATAGAAACGCACGCGAAAATTAAGCAGGTGGAATAATACACAAAGAAGGCAACGTATATTTCTTTCCGAAAGCAACAGAGAACTTGAAATATATGCACAAAATAATGGTAACGGTTCAATCCCCTTGATTGATGCGTTTGTTGAAGCCAATAGTATATATAAATCAAGGAATGAAAAAGGCAACAGGGAAAAGAACGGAACAAATAGAATTGGAACACATCAATTTAAATATGAGCAGTTTTAGAAACAACGGTCACCCATTGATTTAGCTGACAAATATTAAAGCAAAAAGGAAGTGAAATAAATTTTCCCCCGTAAATGGCAAGCACTGTCAAAAGTTTCTTCCAAAAATCGCGGCTACTGATTTGTTTTCAGTAGCTAAGGTATGAAATAGATGCAGAATTTTAATTAAAACGTATGCTCAAATAATTAACAAAAGTAACATGATTAGAAATTATTCGTTTCTTATTTATTTATTTCATATATAGTTAGTACAATATACGCTAAATTTATAACAAAAGTAACGTATCTAAATTTATACGTTACTTATTTATTCTCTACCTGTTTTTAGCAGAATATATGTTTTAAAGAATATTCATTAGCTACGTACCCTTTATATGCTAACTAAATAAATCAAAACGGATATAACGTTCAAATTAAAAAATGTATTTTAAATAGCCTATTTATACTTTATTAACTTTAAATTTATTACTTAATTAACTTTTAATTTGTTTACATTGGTTTGATTTACTTAACATTTAACAAATAACTGATGTATATACGTAAAAAGAATACGTAAAATTTATTTCTTATATGTTATTCAATTTAAAATTTTATTTATTAATCAATTAACTAAGAACAAATGTGTATACGTATAAAGTTTACTTCTTTTACAGAATATTAATTACTTGATTTAAAGGTGTATAATCAATTTTTAAAAGAACAAAAGTGGAAATAAATGTTGTTACCAATATATTCAGTTAAATTAAAAGATTTGGAAGTTAGAATTTAAAAGATTTAAATTCCAATAAATGTTAAACACCAAGAATAAGAGTGATAGAATTGGCTTATATTAATAAAATTTTGGTGACTATTTATAATTAAATTTAAAAAAATTCAACTTTTTTGTAAATTAAAATCCCAAAGTTTATAAATAAAAGAATAATATACTTGTTAGAATTTTTGGGTTGTTACACTCTCTCCCACTCAGAACTTTTCGTCCTCGAAAAGGAACAAAGTAGGAGAATAGAAACAACCAGATGAAAAATTAGACTTTGGAAAACAAATTAAACAATTTATTTAAAACCATATAATTTTTTTTAAATTAATTAATATTTAATAGTTTGGTTAAACTCATTTTATTAAATCCATTCAATTATTTATGAGATCAATTATTTATATAAAACACTAAAAAAAATTACTGTTAAACCAGGTAGTATATAAATAAAAAATATTTTAAAGGCTATATTCAAATGAAGGAAAGAAGGAAAGAAGATAGATTCGGAAAACAAAATATAGGTGAATACATAAAGCTGGGCAGATAAGGTAGATTCAAAAGAATAGTATCGGGCTCGAATAGTTAAATCAAACCATAAAATTTTAATCCCAGATATTAATACAAAATTTCATTTTTGGAAATACCTTTATAATAAAATACCTTTATAATAAAATATTTTATATCGAAACCAATTTTCCTTTCGAAAATACTTCTATAACTTGATGTTTCAACAAGTTTATCCTCGTTCTTGCAGACTCTGGCCATGCGTTGATCAGGCGCAAAGCTAGAATTCTTCAAGTATTTAGTAAACCCGTTTCAACACCTAGTGAAAATACTTGAAAAACCTTTAAAACCGATATGGGAAGTATGATCCAAATAAATCACCTAGATCGCAGGATACATAACAATGGTTACGCCTGGATCCCCCAGGAAACATCCATATCCTTTATGCATTCACTGTCTTGCGACTTACGCCATGATAACCAAAACTCGTGGACCGCAAGATACATAACAATGGTTACGCCTGGATCCCCCAGGAAACATCCATATCCTTTAAGAAAACTTTGTCTTGCGGATTACGCCACGACAACAAAACCGGTAGACCGCAGGATACATAAAAATGGTTACGCCTGGATCCTCCAGGAAACATCCATATCCTTTAAGTAATCTCTTCCTTGCGGATTACGCTACCCAAAAAAAATGACCGTGGGTTACGCCACGGTAGGACACTCGAGTATCACATCCAGAAAACCAAAAATCAGAGAGAATAATATCGATAGAATGAATCCACAATGTGGCCACAAAGCGGATATCAAGCAGAAGGCACTTTCCATATCATTACTTCGAAAATATATATCATATAGTACCTTTCAAATCCATTTCAAATATCGTACGTATATAAAGTCCATTATATATAAGATTTCATTTCAAAATTGAATACTTTCCAATCAATAGTACATCAAATCACACTTATATACACTTCGATAGTATAAGATTTCACTTTTCAAATTGAGTGACTTTCCAAATCAACTACATACTTATACAAATCAATTTTATATAAGTTTGATAACTCTCAAATCAAGTATTTAGTAAAACAAGGTTCTCAATTTCAATTCGTTTCAATATCAGTTCAGTTTCAAAATCATATACGATTTCACCAAATTTTCTTTCAAATTTAATATCTTCAGTCTCAAAATTTCCAAAATAATAGGTTTAGAAAATAATGCTAGTTTTCAAATCAACATAATTTAGGTAAATCAAATTCATTTCCAAAATCATCATATAAATACTGGGTTTTAAATTCCAGTCTTTTTTCAAAAACCAAATATTTTTCAATATCAATTATACCCCAAAATGGTTTTCAAAATTTTAACTATCCCTTTAAAACCTTAAACTATTTATTTCAATTCAAAAGATCCACTTTTCCTTTTGAAAATTATTATCCTACATATATATGGTTATATAAAAGATGTTCCAAAGTCAAACTTATAGAACTAAATTTTATTCGAATAATCTTGAAACAAAATTTCAAATTAATACAATTCAAAATAGTCTTATTCATTTACCTAACAAAACAGTTTCAAAATTATTTAAATCATACTAAAACATACAAAACTAAACTTGCATACTTTATCAAATACCTTATACTTTTCAAAATTACTTAGCTTGGAAAAATTAACCTTGATTTGGAAGTGTTCGAACTTTCAAATATAGTCAAAGAAATCATATTTTCAATCCAAGAATTGGAAATTAGCAACAAATTAGTAAATCTATTTTTATAAATAGAGTTATACTAAATCAAATCGAAAACTCGAGGATTGAACACTGAGCTCACTTCAAATCATTTCAAATATAGATACATCCATCTTTCGAAAATCAAATCATACTTCAAAATCTGAAATCAAAATTGGTTTCACATAATCACTCGCATAGTAAAGCTACCAGTGTGGCCTCTCCCCCACTCCGAAACTCGAAAATCAATGTCGATGATGCGTGCACTCATCACCGAAATTATTTTCCAGCGATAAAGTGAGTTCGGGACTTCTATTTTCTTGAAAACTTCATTGAAATTTCTTCTAAATCATTGGAATTCATTTGAACTCTTTTGAAATATTTCTTATCCGAAAAATACTTTTAAATGGTATTATTATTATATATTTACAAAATCTTAAAACCGATTCCAAAGAACCGGAATTCAACTCCTCGATGTTCCAATTTAAAAATTCTTCAGTTATAAATCATTTTATATAATCGAATTCCTTATAAATTTTCAAAATTTCACACCCTTTCATATTTCAGACTTTCATTTTTAAAAGATATATAATCCTTATCGAAAATATTTCACTTTTGTATATAGAATAAAATCATAGTTATCAAAATAATAATTTCGGTATAAAATTTTTCTAAAATACCACCAAAACTCGATTTTCAAAGGATGATTTAAGAATAGATTTCCAAACAAAGATAGAGATACAAATTAGAGGGACTCTAATCAAATAGAATTCTGATTCGAAGATAGGCTCGATCGACGATTAGGTAATTAAATTATAGAAATAGAAGATGGGTATACTTATATAAATCGTGGGCGACCTTAACCGAGTGTACCATGACTTCAAGAATATGATCGATGCGGAATTGTAAGGCAAATCGACATTCGATCGCTAGATATAGAATTCGACATAACCAAAGGTAGTAGCATCTAAACCGAGGATATATAAATCTTCGGTGAATCGATGCTATTCTAAAGGAGTTTTCACCCCTTTACAAATCATTCAGTGGAGTTATGGGATACTTCAGAATCAAACGAATATAAATAGGGAGAGATAAGAATGAATTTCGGAACCGAGGGACATTCCAAAATTCAAAGGAACTTCCAATCAAGAGAAAGGAGTTCAAGTCGAAACGAAAGTGATTCCGTTATTAAATTTACCATACATGCTAAATTTGCCTAGAGCCAAAGCTTTGATACCAACTATAACGACCTGATATTTTCAACCATTAGCAGACACACATGTCGGACTTGAATTGCTCAAAATATCAGATTGTTAATTTAAATTTGGCAAAACTTAACATATACAGTAAATAAATCAATCATAGAATCACAGATATAGAGGAATACAATAATATGCAGCGGAATCAATAAATTGTAGTTCATGAAGCTACTATATAATCATCAGAGTTAGAAATAAAATACAGCAGAATGTCTCAAATACAGTGAAGTCTCAAATACAGTGAAGTCTCCAATGCAACAGATGACTTCTCTGAACAAATCAACTGGAAGAGCTGAAAGCTAAAATGATAGTTGGGTCTCCAAGTGAAGCTCCAAACTCCGAAGGTGAGTCTCAAATGCTGTATCACTCAGTCTGACCCGAGCATAAAGCAAAACACAAAACACTCGAGTCAGGATTTACATTCTTATATCAATAAATCCAACTCAAGTGAAATAACAAATGAAATGGTAACATGTCCTATTTCTCGACGCCCGAAAGTCGACATCAATACGTCCACTGTATCGAATGCCTCACAGTCGAATGCCGGAAAACTGAACCGTTAGGGTTTAACGATGAAGAAGAGAGAAGAAGAAACAGAAACAATAAATAGAATCTCACATATCACAGTGACCAACATATAATAGATAAATAAATATCTTTAAACAGAATCACTATATCAGTTATTACATTACATCACATTACCTTATCAAAGTGTACACAACAAACAACGGAAAGAAATATTGCATATACTAGTGATACGCTTCGCCGTCCAGCTTGCTCCTGATCTTCACAGCATCTCTTTTCCGATTTTTGCTCCCGAATAATGCTAACCTGACTCTAGGCTGCCCGTGTGGAAAATTGTGGGCACCTAGAGTTTAGAAGGGGAACAATAAACTCCAGGTCAGTCGTGGGACTGGTGTGAGATCTAAAAAATAGTTATTTTCACAAAGAAAAGAAAAGAAATCCGCTATGCTTTTTAGGAAATGAAACTACCATAAGGCCTCCCGCCACACACACGATGCAAACGCAGAATTGGAGGAGATTTCTCCTTATGATAGTCAAACATGCATAGTACGCAAAATCTTTTAGATATTATCATTAGTGCATAGTGCAGAAAACTTTTCGAAAATATAATATTAATCTTAGCCAGCATAGACATTTCGTACTATGCATACTATAGCTACCATCTAAATAGTGGTGACCACCATAAGTAAATGGCAGGTTATACAACTAAAACCGTAAAGAGCTTGTATTGGATGATTGGATTTCCAACAAATGGTCAGGCAAAGGAACTTCCCACATAAAATGGAACGCCTATGGAGGGACATCCCGAGAACCTAACCGGATCTCTGCTACACAAGGCCGAGTTACCTCTGTAACTAGGTAACAACTAACACGAGTATGCCATCCCCGGCCATTACCGACCTTTATCCGAGGGCCCCCAATCCAACAACCACGCAGTAAAGTATCCAGGCTCCATAACATGATACCACTTTCAAAAAAAATCAACATAAGTAAATATCTGGGCTCCATACCATGATATCACTTCTTATCCAGAAGGAAATGGTCACACCCTCAGGAGGAGCTACCTCCAAATAACCTTGCTGCCACGATTCTTGTTTCGACCATTACCGGGTTGTGAGGCTCGACGAAGTCTCGTCAACAAAGCTACGCTTTTTCACAAATCCATGCTTCGATCACAAATGATCAACAAATGATCATCAACACACAGCGACACTTAGCATGCCACATTACCAAATTGGAATGTATCACTAATAACCATCAACTACATAACCCCTGATCTCGTACGTCTCAGAGAAGGGTGTTAAGCTAAGAGAATAAATCTCTGGCACCAACAAAAATGTATTTGATAGAAACCAGCTTTACACCTCAAAGTGTAGTGTCAGACACACATACATACAAGTCTATTCCGGGCTCGAACAGAACCGAAGGCACTTCCATATGAGCCCTTGGAAATTCGGGTATTCACAATCCCGATCGGACTTCACATCACTTAGGGAATGTCTAAACCGGTGCGACTCAGTGCAAAGACAATCGACGGGTTACCCTTTCGTTCTCGAAAATACCCGGTCTTCACCACCGGTCTTCAAATGCTATCCATATCGACGAATCATTATTCGGAATGGGTTATATGACACAAAGTCCTCTCCCGGCTAAACCGAATAATGAGCGTAATCTTAAAAATATTTGGGTATGGAATTTCAATTAAGTCACAACTTAATATCCAAAACTTTTCTTTCAATGGTTTAAATTACCATTTCAAATCTTTTAAATAAAAGATTTATTTCACAAAGTTCACCCAGTTTCACAAAGATCCATTCACAGATTTCAAAACAAATTCCATTTCAAATTAGATTAGCTCATCCAATCTTCCAGTTTAAGATTAAATTCATAACTTTCAAACCCTTTCCAATTCAAATCTTGTATATGGAAAATATACTATTTAAAATCTTCTTAGATTTCGAAACAAGATTTAATCGTCTTCATAAATGTTAATTCATAGTTTTTCAAACTATTTACAATTTCATTTCAAACTTGAAATCTTCCGACACGAATTGGAAGTCCTTTCTTTTTATGAAAGATATTTTTATTTGAAACAAATAGTTTTCGTTTTGGGAAAAATTGATTACAAATTACATAAGTTAAACCATTCAACTATAAAACTTGGATTTAAATAACCATACTTTTTAAATGGTTAAAAACCTATATAAACATCCTTATAACTTGTATAATCTTTTTAGAGAATAATTTCCAAATCATTCCTAACTTGGAAAACCATTTCCAATTCAACTTGAACTTCCTTTAATACCAATTGGAAATTCATTTCTTATATGAAAGCTTATATCGTTCGAAAACAAGTTTTTTTTATTTCAAAAAAATCCAATTTCATTTATATAAGTTAAAATCTTTGGGTTAATTTAAATTCGCAAAACAACACTTTATAAAATGGTTCTAGTTCATGTAAACCTATATAATCTTTTTGAAATCATAAGCTTACAACATAGAATTAAATTTCAAATTTTTATCCAATTTTAAAACAAATTTATAACTAAATTAAGTTATTCAAAAACAACTTTTATTTTGAAATTCCTTTTCAAAAGTTTATTTGCACTTTAAATCCAATTTATTTCCAAAATAATTTGGATTCAAAAATTCAATTCTAAAATTATTTCAAAAACCCGTGACTTAACCAATTTCCACGTGCACTCCATATTCGTGTGTGTATGGTGTAGTCCAGGGGTTCAACACAATAGGGTACAACATCAACCATCACAGATTCAATCATATTAACATTGATAAGCGGTATAACCCATAACGCTTATCTATATACACAGATTCATAGATAATTTTTTTTATCAATGAGGTATATCACAGAATATAAATAAAATTACTATTTATGAGGAATCCAGTTGGATCCCTCCAACCTTTTTCCCTACATCCACAGACGTTAGCACAACAATTAAATACCAATTCCACTTCGAGGTGGAATATCGCGGTATATGGGATTTATAAAAATATCATCCGCTATTATGCGGCGCAATAGGGTATTATCCGCTATAATGCGGGAAATCAATCACCCAATATATACTATGTACTACTATATATATATAATATCATCCAGTGAATAATTATTTTAATTCAATCCACAAAGCACATAAACAATAAATTTTAAATCTAACTATTTAAAATTTAAATTAAAACGATATTGATTGAGTGAGAAGATCTCACCTTTGCTTTTATTAGCAATCCATTTCCATCTTGACTTGATTTTCTCGATTTAAGACCTTGCATAACAATTATATGATTTTATAAATATTCGAACAAATCAAACTATCAAATTCCATTTGATAATTTAATTAACCCGTGATTTTATTTTAACTAACAAATTCCTTTTAACAAATTTATTTAACCAGTGATTTTATTTTAGACTAATATTATTTAACCATTTCTAAAACAAGTAAATTAAACAAATTTTATATTCCTTTTGAAAATACCCATATATATTTATTGAACCTAAACAGAATCCTTTTACCGTGCTGTATTATTATTTCTTTAATTTAGCAACTTTCAAGATTTACAGTATGCTAAATATTTGTGTGTGCATATATCCATATATTTTTATAAACATTTATACTTCACCGCAAATATTAACAAATTTGTAAATTTCAAATTCACATGCGTAATTATTAAATTCAAAATAAATTTGAAAAAATAAAAATCGAATTCACCTTACTGCCAACCCAGAAAACGCACAGCCACCGTACCGTGAACACGCCTTCATCAACTCCAGCTCGAAGCCTCTGCCATCAGCACGACTTCACCCCTGGCCTTCCCAAACACTCAGCGCGACACGATCGATCCACAGAGGAGTCATCGCCACCTCGTTGTCGATGCAACCCTAGAACCCTAAAACTCAAGTTTCAACTTTGCCCATCTCCACTTGTCGCGCCTCCCATGAATTTCCACGGAGCTCTCATCGTTCGCGATCCATCAGTTCAATGCCGCGGCCTTCCAGTTGCTCATATGCCTTCGAATCGCCATCGCAAGAACTAAGTCGACATTGCTACTCTTGAATCGCCGATCTCGCCCAAACTCCCCTGCCTCATGCGCGCGACAGCCTCTTCTCTTTTTTTATATTGATTTCGACTGACTTAATCTGGGGGAGGAAAGTAAATCTCGATTCGATCTTGTCTAAGAAAACGAGGTGGCCATTGATTTTGAAATTTCGGACTCGATTTGAAAGAAACAGCGACGACCATGATTTCTGTTTGAACGAATTCTTTTGAATTCATTCGGATTTTTTTTTCTTTGAACGAGAATAATGGGTTGCGTGATTTAAATGAGAAAAGGAGACAGGGTCGATTCCTAGGATGGCTTATTTCAGAGGAGGTCGGCTGAAATGAAAAGCTGATGGGAAAGAATTTTAACTGTGTTGACTTAGGGTATAAATATATCTTAATTTAAATTCAAATTCAAAACGTCCAATAAATGCAACTTAAAAACTTGACCTCCTATCGAGGCATGCCGCTAGGCGTTTATAATGTTAAACCCCTATTTCGAATACAATGGAACATGTTTCGGAGGCTAATTCGATCATATACGCAAGTTACGGAAGTAAACGATCAATTTTAAATTGAATCGATTAAAATAGTTTCTATGTGTTTTAAGCTGCCAGGGTTAAGTGACAACTCCGATTGCTACGAAAATTAAAATCCGATAATAATACAATATTATGGATCCAATGGAAATTGTTTCATCGAATTCCGAGACTGTGCCTCGGAAGGCTATTTTTAAATATCGATTTAAACGATAAAATTTCAAAACTGAACAAAACATTTCCGAATTCAATTCTAAGGCTTCCATTGTCTTTAGTATTATAAATATAAATTTTTTAAGCCTTTGAAATATTTTTAATCAGCTTAAAACTGAAGATTCAAATTTTTATCTAATTTCAATAATTTAAATTCAATAATCAAATTGCCAAATTCGTAGTTAATTCTGAAATTCAAGTCAAATCAACTTCCAAATATTAAAAATTCAATCCAATATTTTAATTTCAAATGTCAAATTTTCTGGGTCATCACATCCTTCCCTCCTTAAAAGAATTTCGTCCCGAAATTACTAGTTAAGAAAATCGATCCTTAATCCATTTAATATTTTCCAACCCAGACAGTTTTATCAATTTAACAATCCAATTTTTTTTATTAAAGATTTATTTCGACTAACTTTCCAAAATCTTCCATAGTTTCCAAACAATATTGTTTACTTCACAACTCAAATTTAAATTTAAATTTCAAACTTTCAAAATTTTCTCAAAATTTTTCTAACTCCCAAAATTTTCGAAAAATTACGCCAGCTTCTCCTTTGCACGGCTAGCTCAGTACGACTACAAAATGGCACCACAGGCCCTCAGATTCCAAAAAGAAAACAAAAAACCAAGTGGCTAGACAAGAAAATCACCAAATTTCATACTGAAATTTAAATACATACCTTTTTGTCGAGCAATTCAATTTTATCTTCAGAATCAAATCCAATTTTTCCCACTTGCTTTATAATACCTGTATGTCCAATTTAACCATATCGAACTACAGATTCCAAAATCATTTTATACATTTTCTTACAGAAGTTTCATATATACTTCTATTCAAATTATTTTTCCCATTACCATATGAATTCAATTTATCTTCAACTCTAAATATTGAATTTTGTTTTCCATTTATAACGATTCATACCATTATTTTAATTCAGTTTCATTCACTAATTTACTTCAATTTCAATTTGAAATCATTTGTCGCTAGCAAATTCTTTTCAAAAAATTTCCGACTCCTAAAATTTTTAGAAAATTTTGACAGAGTCTCCATTGTACGAAGGGGCTTTTGCAATTTGACAAAAGATATAAATATATATACATTGACCCACTCGGTCGAAAAAGCAAAAACAGTTCATATTTCCTATTTTATTGTGTAGGCGTACCTTATTTAGCATTTTTAAGCAAACGACTTATTATTAGCATTTTAGCGCGACCAAATCTAGCCAAACGGCCCATGTACCTGTACTTACCCAATTTAAACACATAAGTGACATATATAGGAAATTCATTTACATTTCACTTATTTTCAATAGTGAACACAAAGTTTTCATAAGAAATGCACTCAAAATAATTCCCATAAGCAATTTATAAGGTTTCAATACAAATTTAATTGCTTACAACTAAATCACACATCATTTCCATTCAATTTCAATGGTTTACAACACACTTTCTTTCATTCAATTCATTTTTAAATGAAACGAACTCATATCCATTTCAATTGGTTCGAAAATCAATTTTATTGGCTTTCATTAACTCATAGAATTTTATGCAATCTTGTTTGCGTCAAACGACAACCATTTCTATGCAAATTCGATGATATTCACTTAATAGAATATCCAATCCAGTTTATAACTAACTTAAATTGATACAAACTCAATTTACTCTTATTATATTTCAATTCAAAACTCAAATTTATTTCTCCTTGTAACACTTCCAAATTTAAATCCTTGATTTGATTTTCATTTATCAAATCCATTCCATCTACTAATTCAATTAAATTAGTTTTATTCACTTATCCATTTTAAATTTCAAATTTCCTTTCTCAATTCATCTCGAATTTATTTTATCAATAACAAGGAAATTTTCAATTTATTCCTACTTACTTGAATTTATCTACAAATTCAAACCATTTTTTATTTAACTCACAATTCAAGTTTTAATTTAACTAATTCAACTTTCCTATTTCATGAATTAATTAATTATCATATTAGTTTACTTGGATTCAATCCATTTTATTTTTCTTCCCAAGTTTGGATTTTTATTTTCTTAGCTTTTGGTTTTGATTTCAATCCCTCATACAACGATAATAATAATTTAATATTATCTCTTCCTAGCAACCAAGCAATCATTTCTTTTATATACAGAAAATCAAAATGGTTTAAAATGGTTTAAATCCTCATATCATTTTTTAATGGCGAACTTCTGTTCGCTCTTGAATCATACGTCATGCCCTCCATAGCTTTTGTTCGTGCTCTATCCTTCTGATCCCGCTTCGTCCTCCCTACGTTATGCCTTTCTCTCCCTTACTTCCATCCCTCCGCGTTGCCCCATCTTCTTCGCCCTCGTCTACTCGATCTGGTAGGTGTTTTAGGAATCCAACGCCCTTGTGTTCCTTGCCGCCGAAGCTATCTATCTCCGAGTTTCCACCTTTGCCATCCGTCAACACTTCAGTTCGTGCTGATGTTGATTGCTCTTCTGAGCGTTATGTGTTATTGAGTTCTGAGGTTGGTAATGTTAGTCGATCAGGTTGTGGTACTGTGGCTAAGTTTGTGAATGATGACGTTGTCTCTGGTGCGTCTGGTGAGGATATTGGTGTGTTTCGTAGTGAGCTTCGCTCTGTTGCTGCTGAAAATAGGAATTTTGCATGATGCACTTCAGGTGTTTGTCCAAATAGTTATGAGAATGAAATTCCCAATTCCTGTGTATTAAGCTCTGCTAATTATTTGCTTGCGGCCTCCTCCCCTGCTGGCTCCAATCTTATGCTTGCGGCCTTTGTTGGTGTTCCCATTGTGGAGGAGATCCCTCCTACTGCGCCTACCCCTGTTGTTCCCAAAACATGGTCTTCGCTCTTCACATCTCCGCCCCATAATGCGGGTGTATATGAACCAATGGAATTTGATATTGTTGAGGAAAATGGCGTGATGTACCCTCCGACGAATTTTATGCAAGCCGATAAGGACTTTTGGTCAGAATATTTGGTTGGGTTCTTTTTGGACCCAAAACAACCCTTTATGATGCATCTTCAGTTTGTCGTAGGGCTTGAAGGCTACGTGGGAATCTTCGTGTTAAGCTCGTTGACACAATGTATTTCCTGTTGTTCTCCTCCTCCGAGGATCGTAGTCGAGTTCTTGAGGCTGAGCCTTATTTTTTTGATGGGAAACAATTTATTATTACTCCCTGGTCTCCTACGGTAGCAAGTGCTCGTGAACAAGTACGTTCTATCCCTGTTTGGGTTTATTTTTCTCAAATTCCTTCTGCTTTACAACCGCTGCTTGGTTTGAATTGGCTTGTTTGCAATGTTGGAAAATTGAAATGTTTTCACGCTAATACTGTTGCACGTGATAAGCTGGTGTACGCTAAGGCTCTGATTGAGATTTCCCCCTGCAAGCCTCTCCCTACCTCTATTCCTGTTCAGCTAGCTGTTGGCCATGTGGTGGAAGTCCGTGTTCGATATGGTTGGGTCCCGGACATTTGTTCCTCCTGTCTCTCATTTGGCCACTTAGTTTCTGCTTGCACGCATTCTGCTATTTCCGCTGTTGTGCCTAAGATTCCACTCCCTCGGCCTCTGCTCAGGAAATGGGTTCCCAAAGTATCTCTGGGTGCTCCTCCTCCTGATCCTCCATTACATGTTCCTTGTCCGACTTCTTCTCTTGCTTGGCCTGCATCTCCATCTGTATCCATTGTCCCTGGTGATGTTTCTATGGATTCCACTGCTGTTCAGGATCTTGCTCCGTCTCAGTTGCCTGTTGTTTAGATTGAATCTGAGAGATGTTGGGTTGATCGCCAGTCTGATTTGCGATTTAACCCTGTGGATGATTCATATTTTAGATTTGTATCCGAAGATCTAATGGACCTACGATGCCTTTTTATCGAACTTCTAGTGATTCCTTGGTTCTTGACTTGGATGGTACGTATGCTGAGGTTAATTCTATCATGCTTGCTGATACTACCTGGGATCGATCTTTTATTTACTCTTCTGATGCAGAGATTTATGATCAGTCTATTGCTCTACTGTTTCGCCCCTATTTTGGTCTTCTTGGGAACGCTACTTTGGTTTCTTCCCAGATTGGAGATGATGTTTGTCTTGCTATCTCTTCGAAGGAGTCTTAGTTTGATAGTTGT
Source organism: Allium cepa (assembly GCA_030765085.1). Taxonomy (NCBI): domain Eukaryota; kingdom Viridiplantae; phylum Streptophyta; class Magnoliopsida; order Asparagales; family Amaryllidaceae; genus Allium; species Allium cepa. The sequence goes on from CM060931.1 coordinate 474,338,844, forward strand.
TAGCTGTAGCTGTGATATGTCTGTCACACTCCTGTGTTGTATTTTCTTATTTATTTGTAGTTAAGGTGCCTCCACCTTACTCCTGTACTTCTTGTTTTTATTACGTTCGTAATAAAAAATGGACGGTCCACAATAAAACCGGCTTGCCTTGCAAAAAAATAAATAAATAAATAAATAAATAAAAATAGTTTTGGGTAAAATTATTTCATTTACCCTAATTTAAAACAATATGGTGTCAATTTATCTTGTTTAAGAGTTTAGAAACCCCTATCGATACAGTTGGCCAAACTGCACCGACAAGAATCTATAAACAATCAACCGATAAGTCAACACAGTATAAAACAATTTTATATTCACTAACAAATACGCCCTCATATCTATTATTACACTCACACTCTGTAACGACCCGTAAAAATTCGATGTTTAAAATGAATTAAATTGATAAGATTCTAATTTAAATTTAGAAAGAAATAAAAATCTTATTAATTTATATGGGAGCAAATATAGAAATTAGATGTATCAATGGTTATTAAAATTTACAATTTAAATTTTATATTGCAATTAATTGAAATAGTGTAAATTTGTTGATTTGGGTACAAAATTAAAATATAAGTAAATAAAAGTAGGCATTAAATTTACCGATGGAATAATACGTTGATTAATGGTAACTGTATGTAAATTTAGGTATTTATGTTAAAGGAAGTTGATGAATAACCAATTTAATGCAATTCAAATGAATTGAAACGACCGTTTAGGTTATAATTGATTGTAAATATGAATATTTGGAAATAAATTGAATATATGAATTAATTAATGTGTGCATTAATTTATAATGGGATAAAACGTAAATTAATGTAATAAGGATGATGCAGGTTGATGATAAACGTTACTTTAATGATTGTAATATGAAATAACGGAAGTGTGAATGGAAATTAATAGAAACGTAAACTTATTTTAAGGTTAACTAAGGTAATTATTTATAAATCAAATGAAATGCAAATCAATGTCAACAATTGTTTTTAATGATAGCTTGTAAGTGAAACTGAATGTTAAATGGTAACGATTTTTTTTGGTTAACTATTTATTTAGTCTATTAAATAAAATTTGGAAATCAATTTGCAATCAAAAAGAAATTTAGTAGCACGTTAATTGGAAATAAATTAATAAATACATTAATGAAATGTAATATAATTCAATGTTAATTATACCCATAAAATGTCAATTTATTGATTAGCAAGATTGTAAATCAATAAACGAATTTATTGAGATTTCAATTTATAATTAATAACATTTAATGTGAAATCAATTACAATAAATTGACTTAAATTGTGTAGTTAGGGTAGATGTGATTTGTCATTGAAAAGGGTTAACTTTATAAGAAGTAATTAATGCTAAGCCTATTTATTTTATGAAAATTGATTGATTTAAAGAATGGAAAGCAAGATTTATAAAATTGATTGAAGTGTAAAATTCAATAATTGAATTTATTGCAAATAAATGAAATTCAACATTTAATATTACGTTAATTGAAACAAGATGGAATGTGAGGATATTAGAATAATAGATTTTGAATCCAATGTTGATTCCACCCGGTGTAATAATGAATTGAATAATATGAATGAAAAATCAATTCAATGGAATTAATGGAAATTTAATTTATAATTTCTGAATTTGAATGGAATTGAGGAAAATACTGAAATCGGTAAGTTAATCAACTTTAAATTGACTTTTAATTTGTTTAAAACATTGTAATTTATTTAGAAATATAAAAGTGATAAAATTGGTCAATTTTAAGATCGAAATTTAAAATCAGATTTTATTAATTAATTATCTGGTATCTAATAAGTTTTTCTAGCCATCTTTTTTTTTTGTTGTATCATCTAGAATTGATTGTATTCAATTGGCAGAATCAAAATATGGTATATAATAAAGAACCTCTAAAGAACTTCTTTTTCTTATTTTTATGTGTGTTTTTTTTACTAGTAGGAAATAACCTTAACAGCCTCTACTCGTGTCCGAGCTCGTCTGAGAGCTAGATTCGCCTCAATTGCTTGTCTCTTTCCCTGAGCTCCACTCAAGTTAGCTTCAGCTATTTCAAGAGCTTGTTGAGCCTCTTGCGGATCAATGTCAGTACTCATCTCCGCATCATTTCCTAAAATCATGATCTCATTATTACTTATTCTAGCGAAACCACCCATCAAGGCTACCATTAACCATTGGTCGTTGAGAAAATTATTTAATTTTTGGAAAAATAGCCATTTTCGCCACTAAGTCGGATTTTGACGAAACTAGTTCATCGGATCCGTATTGGTGAATTATTGTAGGGTTTCAAGTTTCGTAGCGATCGGACTTGTCGTTTGATCATACAGACTCGAAATGCCTTGAAATTTATGAAATTGAAATCAATTTGAAAAATATTGATTTGAGCATAACTTCTTCATACGATGCAATTTGAACCTGAAACCTTTTCCATTGCATTTAAAATATTTTTAAATGTCTATTTTCATATATGGGTTGATCCAATTTCATTCTGGAGTCGAAACGGGCTTTTTGGGCCACTTTATCGTTAGCGCATATTCAACCCGATCCATTTATCCTATTCCAACTTTCTCTATAAATATCCTGCTATAAACCCTAGCCTTCCTAATTTTCATTTTTCTACACGCAATTCATTTTATTCCTTCTCTTCCTCAGTGGAAGACAAAATTCTTTATTTCCAGATCCAATTGCAAATCAAATCCAGCGCATAAATTTCAAAGTCCTCAGAAAAAACTGGAAAAAATATATGTTGAAGCTCTCGAAGTGCATAATCTTCTGGTAAAATTTGTTTTTCAATTTGGATTTTCGTTTGACCGGTAAAAATCGAAGAAGTCTCGGCCGTCCATCACGCGTCGGTGAAAGTTGTCGGATCGTCAATTCCTTTCTGGGTTTTAAAGAGAGGACCGAAGGGACTTCATCCATGTAGTTTTTTTGGCGAATCAACGGTTTGATCAATGGCAAAATTCGATTAGGTCATCATTTCTTAGTGGCGGCGGCTGCGTGTTTTGCGTCGATCGGTGGGACGAGTGAGCACCGGAGGTGACGGCGGCCATGCTAATGAGGGCGCGACTGTCGAGGCTGGCAGTGGTGGACGCGCGAGTATGGTTCGTGGCGGCTATTGCGTATCAAATTGGGTTCGGCTTCAAATCTTTCCCGACCTGTAGCTAGCGTATGTTCCTAATGCAAGAGAAGGTGACGTGGCTAGGTGAATTTGTGTTCTTTTTTCTTTAATTTTTAAAATTGAAATTCGATCGCAATTTTCGCTATATCTTTCGCATACTATATCCGATTTATGCGCGGTTTCTTTTGTTAGGATCGTATTAAAATTCCGAACTTGATGACGTAGGTTTGGACGAATTCTGAGACGGTCAAATTTTTGGGTTTAAATTGGATTTAAATTCAATTTAAATTCAAAAGGTGAGTGTTTTAACCCACTCACAACTTCTAAGATTTTTTTATGTTTGTTAAATTAAATTTTGATGTGATTTATAATTTATCTATAACTGTTTTGGCATTTATTTAATCATCATCTCAGTTAGATTGCATTTATTTAAATTAAATTGTTATTTAATTTATTTTTGCATATAAACTGCCAGTTAAATTTTTATTTGTTTATTTTTGCATATAAATTGCCAATTAAATAGTTCTAATTTATTATTGAATATAAATTGCTAGTTAATACCTGTTGTTTATTTTCCGTTCTAAATTGATGCTATTGTTGAATTGGATGATGATTGTAATAAATAGTTGATAGTTGATATTGGATGAATGGATGCTGTATTTTATATTGAATAAACTGCAAGTTATCATGCATTTTCATTTCATTCAGGATTGCGGTTTGAAATGATATATAACCGTAAATTTTATTTTTAAATTGCGGATTGAAATGGTAAATATCCGTATCACTTGACCATACGATAGAAAATTTTATACAGACACCGTGGTATATATATAAAAACATTTTGAAATGATTTTCTATGTTTTGTAAAGAAATATATATATGATTTTATTAGATATTGATTTTGGATATTTGATAAAGGTTATTTTATATATAGTTAAATTCTTGGTTTTATGCTATGTATAAAATTGTTTAAAGTATGAAGTAAGTTTAATAATAAAGTTGGTTCTATTAAAATATATTATGGATAAATATTTACTTAAATTATATTCCAATATAGAGTTAATATTGATTTTTATAAATCAAAGTTGAGAAGATAGTTTTGAAATTGATTTGAGATTTTATTTAATTAAGATCTTATTGAAATTTAGCTTTTAAAAGAATATGGTGTTATAACTAAACTCGGGTTTAAGATGATTTAAGTGAACATATGAGTCTAAATAAATTGAGGAATATTCAATTGTTGAATTTGAAAGTTTTATTTAAAGGATACTGGATTTATTAAGTAAGTATTTCAAAAACTAAATAATAGTAAAGTGAATTTGGCATATATATATATATATATATATATATATATATATATATATGAATTTAAAGTTTAGTTTTGAAATGGTGGAATATTTAAAACTTTGAAATATATGGAAATTTAAATGGTTTATCTGGGAATTCAAATCTGTATTTGGAATTGATTTGAGAAATTAAAAAGCTAATTTACTTTATAAAGTAATTTATTATTAAACCATTTAAGTATTGGAAATTTTGTTTCAAAGCTATGGGGTTTAAGATATATATTTGAAAATATTATGATTTGGGAAAAGGGATATATTTAAAATAAAAACGATATCATATTGATTTGGGGTTTTAAAAATATAAATTATATCGTATTTATATGGTTTTGAATGGGATATTATATTTTGGTTTTAAAGTATAAATTATTTTGAAATAACCACAGTGTTATAATAACGGTTGGTTGTTAAAGAGACCGGGATCGGAAGTTGTCATACTCTCTGCCAACCCCGAAAACCATTTTAACAACCGTGTACGCGGTGGAGATTCTAGAATGAAGTAGGATGGTGGCGGCGTTCCTTTGAGGTAAATACGTGGACCCGACTCCTGTGAGCTGGCATAAGGTGGCTAAAACAGGAGCGATTCTCGGGCCAATGAGGCCATTCCTCTGATCGGACGCACTCCTTCGATATTATACTCTGACATTTGGTTTGATTCGGTGGCCACTTTTGATTTTTGATTTTGGGGGTGTTGTTCGAGGTGGGCGGTAGTAGCTGTTATGCATTACCACTAGTCCGGATAGCAATTGGTATATCTACCATGGCATTGCCTAGTTATGCCGTGTCACGTACACTAGCGCACCTTATACGATTTTGGTTTTGTACCATACCTATGGAGTGCCCTCTAACGACGCCCAGTACGGAGGAGATTACGGTACTGTATAGACTATGGGAATATATAAATGTGTTAAGGTGGAAAATGTAAAGCCTTAACGCTATTTAAAAGTAAGTTTATTTTACAAGTAGACACTATTATAATAGCAAAATATACTACATAGTAAATAGTTTAATGGATCCTTAAGAGATGTAAATCCCGAGCATCTCTTGAGTTACTGCACTCATATTTATTTCTGTTGATTTAACTTACATAAGATCTTTTGTTTCTGACTCGAGTGTTTTGTCTTTTCAATTCACTCGGGTCAGTCCGAGCGTTTTAGCATTTGAAGATTTTATTCTGGAGGACGAAGACGAATATTTGTAATACTATTATCTACTATATTATTCCACCACACCATTTAATTCCGTGGCATTAATTATTATCATCTGGTATGTGTACTTTGATATTGTATTGTGTAAGTAAAGAAAATTGAATATTTTTGTAAAGCAATTTCATGAACTGTATATTTGATTATTATATTTTATCCTTCCGCTGTGAGATTCTGTTTTCTTTTATTTCTTTCTCGTTTTTCTTATTTGCCCCATAACAATCCGCCCTTCCATATGGTTTGAATTGGCACGTGAGTCGATTTAAAGCGTGAGAAAAGTCGGGTTGTTACATCTGGTATCAGAGCTTTGGTTTAGCGATAAATCTTAGCTTTGTGGGGTTTGACTCTTTATTAATAGGGTAGTAATACCCTATGATGAGTTTCTGAGTGTATATATGAGAGAGCGTATTTATTAGTGTTATAAAAAGGTTTTAATATTGTGTTAATTTGTTCCGTTTTGTATTTATAAATTATGGTTGGTGCATAGGATGCTATGACATCAATAGGGATTTCTAAACACTTAATAGGACAGACCGACATAATATTTGTTTTTAATATAGGTAAATGAAAAATTTTTGCCTATTATATTTTCGATATATATATAAAATAATTTTTTTACAAAGGTTATATTTGATTGTAATATATTGGTTGTTAGGTAATGAAATTTATAAATAATAGTTGAAATAAGAATGAAAATAAAATAAATGGAAGTTGGGAATTTAGAGCTTAAGTTTCGGGGTTTTGAAAATTTCTTTTGAATGATTTTGGAATATAATAATAATATTATTTAGAAGTATTTTTTGGTAAATATTTCAATATAATTTGGACGAATTGTTTTAAAGTAGATTTTGAAAAAATAAGATGTACTTCCCTCTCTATCGCTGGAAAATAATTTCGGTGATGAGTGCACGCATCATCGACAATCATTTTCGAATTTCGAAGTGGGAAGGCCACTGTAGTAGTTTTACTGCAGATTTGTTTTGATAAACAAATATAAATTTTAAACTGTTTTAAATATAACTAGATATATAAAGTGTAAGTATATACATTTATCTGTTATTTTAAAATGATTTTGAAATAAAACCCAGTAATTAGTTCTTAAGTTTCCATTAATTAATAGTTTTAATTACTATAATGAATTGGAACGTAGGTAACTAATAAATTGAAACCTCTAAAGGAAATAAGAGATTTAATGCTAGGTTATAAATGGTATTAAATGAAATTTGAAATTGTAACCTATGAAATAAAGGATATAATTATTGAACACTAAATTAATTAAAAGAAACGAGAAACTTGTATAACTTTCAATTTCATTCTTTAGAAGCATATATATAACTTACCAAATATTAAAAGTTGAGATGTTTAATAAGAAATGGAATGGAAATTGTACAAGTAAAGGTATGAAATGAAAGTGTTCAATCAATTGCTTTTATTTATAAGAATTGATGTTATAGAATTATAAACTTAAGTTATAATGGAATTCTTACTATAATAAGAATTTGGGGTTAGAGTGGTTATGAACATAAGTATAATTGTAAGGCTATTAATTAAAATAGAAAGGTAAGCATTATAAATGGAATTTAGTACTAAATGAAAGTAAATAAATGAAACTAAGTAGTATATATGAAAGATAATAAACTTAAGTAAATGATTGAAGCTATTTATTAATAAAATAAGCAGAAAGATGAATACTGCAAATAAATGAAAAAAAAGATAAACCATTATATGTACAAAACGAAGTCAAACAATAATAGTATGAAATGAAACTGACAAGAATAAACTTAGTTTATTGTTTGGATTTGTTGTTTGTTTGGTTTATGGTTGTTTGGGTAAGGATACTTTAAAATTGTTTGGATGAATGAATAATCTATTTAGTTTCACCTAAGACTGTTGAGTGAAGGGTACACTTAGTAGTTATTTTTCATTCCATACAGTTTAAAGTTTTGAGCCCGAACAACTATTTGTTTTGTTTGATATGAATGAATGATTGATGGGTGAGTAAATGATTGATGTGTGTTGATGAGATGGTTGTTTATTGATGGTTGTTTGTATTGAATTGTTTGTTTATGGTTGAAACCACTTCAAATATTTCATTTTATATAATTGTTAACCTTTTTGGATTATATAAGTGAAATACAGGTTATGGAAGCAATTGCTACTGCTTTTGGTTTCATAATATAAGCGAAATTGCCCGACAAATAGGTACATTTTCGGATTACGTTTTATAGCGCTATTATATTGTTTTCCCGTGTTAGGATATATATTATTTTGGAAAATATATGTTGTATATTGTTATTTTGATATTATATTTTCTCCAGAGCCTTTCCGTACAAAGGAGACTCTGCCAAAATTTTCCGTAAATTTTTCGACTTAGAAAATATTTTGAAAATGTCTTCCACACTTTATTAGTTTGAAGTATAAAAAGATTTAATGGTTATAAATTGGTATATTTTATCTTAAATTATTTTATTTTGTAAATATATTTGTTTGTTTATAAATTTAATATTTTAAAATAAGATATATTGATTTCTTAATCTTTCTTCTCCCATCTTTTTCCTTTTCGGGGACGAAAATTTTTGAGTGGGAGAGAGTGTAACGACCCGCAAAAATTCGATGTTTAAAATGAATTAAATTAATAAGATTTTAATTTAAATTTAGAAAGAAATAAAAATCTTATAAATTTATATGGGAGCAAATATAGAAATTAGATGTATCAATGGTTATTAAAATTTACAATTTAAATTTTATATTGCAATTAATTGAAATAGTGTAAATTTGTTGATTTAGGTATAAAATTACAATATAAGTAAATAAAAGTAGGCATTAAATCTACCGATGGAAAAATACGTTGATTAATGGTAACTGTATGTAAATTTAGGTATTTATGTTAAAGGCAGTTGATGAATAACCAGTTTAATGCAATTCAAATTAATTGAAACGAACGTTTAGGTTATAATTGATTGTAAATAGGAATATTTGGAAATAAATTGAATATATGAATTAATTAATTTGCGTGTTAATTTATAATGGGATAAAACGTAAATTAATGTAATAAGGATGATGCAGGTTGATGATAAACGTTACTTTAATGATTGTAATATGAAATAACGGAAGTGTGAATGGAAATTAATAGAAACGTAAACTTATTTTAAGGTTAACTAATGTAATTATTTATAAATCAAATGAAATGCAAATCAATGGCAACAATTGTTGTTAATGATAGCTTGTAAGTTAAATTGAATGTTAAATGGTAACGATTTTTTTTTGGTTAACTATTTATTTAGTCTATTAAATAAAATTTGGAAATCAATTTGCAATCAAAGGAAATTAAGTAGCACGTTAATTGAAAATAAATTAATAAATACATTAATGAAATGTAATATAATTCAATGTTAATTATACCCATAAAATGTCAATTTATTGATTAGCAAGATTGTAAATCAATAAAGAATTTATTGAGATTTCAATTTATAATTAATAACATTTAATGTGAAATCAATTACAATAAATTGACTTAATTTGTGCAGTTAGGGTAGATGTGATTTGTCATTGAAAAGGGTTAATTTTATAAGAAGTAATTAATGCTAAGCCTATTTATTTTATGAAAATTGATTGATTTAAAGAATAGAAAGCAAGATTTATTGTGACGAAACGGATTTTGCCCGCTCGAAAATCGACATCCATACTTTACATCGTACTCGAATGCCGTAGATTCGACCGTTCAAATCCGATTCGCCGGAGCTTATAACAACATTCAGTAAATAACACAGCGGAATAAAAGAATAATAAATTGATATACAGCTTTGATACAATATCTGTTACAACAGATGATCCAATAGATATCAATATACATCAGAGATATGATACAATAAATAGCAGCGGAAAAGAAAATAGATGATAACATCTAGCAGCGGAACAATATAACTCTAAGATAGTCTTCAAAAGAGAACTCCGAGAACTGCAACTCCATTTCCAAGAATCAATCCAGCAATAGCTCGAACCCCCAATAACGATGCACCAAGCTCAGCAAGACTGGTGTGATCCAAAGACTGAACAAACTCCAGATAATCTACTAAACCTAGCTATCTGAAAAACCCAACTCTAGACTGCTCGTGTAGAAAATAATGAGCACCCAGAGTTTAGGAAAGAAAACAATAAACTCCGGATCAGTCGTGGGACTGGTGTGAGCAACAAAAACAGTTTATCTTTTAAAAACATTCAACAAAAGATTTTCAAAGTCAATTCGCAATGCTTTTTAAAAATGAGACTACCATAAGGCCTCCCACACACAAACACAATGCAAACGCAGAATCGGAGGAGATTTCTCCTTATGATAGTCAAAGATGCTTGATACGCATTAAAAAGAAACATTTGATATTATTACTAGTGCATAGTGTAGAGAAAATCATTTCGAAAATAAAGATATAAATCTTAGCCACCATACGACCATTATCGTATGCCTACTATAGCTACCATCTAAACAGTGGTGACCACCATAAGTAAATGGCAGGTTCTACAACTAAAACCGTACAGGGTTTCGTATTGGGAATTGGATTTCCAACGAATGATCAGGCCAAGGAACTTCCCATTGCCACACGAGAATGCCTCTGGAAGGACATCCCCGAGAACCAAACTGGATCTCTGCCAACACAAGGCCGGGTTACCCCTAACTGGGTAACAACTGACACGAGTATGCCATCCCCCGGTCCTTTGGGACCTTTAACCGAGCGCTCGTCACCATCATCACACAATCATAAATAAAGTGTTTCAACATGAGTAAGTATCTGGGCTCCATACCATGATACCACCCTTTTCCAGAAGGAAATGCACATACCCTAAAGGGAGCTACCCCTCATAAACTTGCCGCATCTTTCATGTTTTGACCATTCCGAGGTGTGAGGCTCGACGAAGTCACGTCCACAAAGACACACTTTATACAAAAGCCGTGCTTTGGGTCAACAAATGATCATAGAAATGATCACAAAGATAAACGATCAAACAAATGATCCTATCACAAATGATCAACACAATGATCATTTCACAGCAACACTCAGCATGTCACATTACCAAACTGGGAATATATTGCTGATAACCATCAACTACATAACCTCTGAGCTCGTACGTCTCAGAGAAGGGTGTTAAGCCAAAAGAATAAATTCTCCGCCACCAACAGAAATATATTTGAAAGAAATCAGCTTTATATCTCAATTTGTAATGTCAGACACACAATCCATACAAGTCTGTTCCGGGCTCGAACAGAACCGAAGGAACTTACAAAAAAGTCCTTGCAATCCGGATATTCACTAATCACGTTCGGACTTCCCATCACATATGGAGTCTCCGTACCGGGGACCAGTCGATGCAAAGACATTCGACGAGTTGTCCTTTCGCTTTCAAAAATATCCGATCTTCAACACTGGTCTTCAAATGATATCCATAACGACATATCACATATTCGGAATGGGATATATGACACAAAGGTCCTGTCCCGGCTAAACCGAACAGTGAGCGCAGTATTTCAAAAACATATGGATATTGGGATTTCAATTAAGTCTCAACTTATTACCCAAAACTTTTCTTCAAATGGTTTTAAACAAATTACCATTTCTAATCTTTTAAACAAAAAGATTCATTTCATAAAGTTCAATTCATAAATTTCCAAAACAATTTCATTTCGATAGGATTAACTCGTTAAATCTTTAAATCAAAGATTTAACCTATAATTTCAAACCGTTTTCATAATTTGGAAATCATTTTCATTTTAACTAGAAATCTTTTTTAACCCAAATTGGACGTTCATTTACTAGGTGAAAGCTTTTACTATGTGAAAACAAACAGTTTTCGTTTTGGAAAAATCCAATTATATTTGCTCGAGTTAAAGCCCTTGAATTATATTCACATTCCTAAATCAATACTTTTAAAATAGTTTAACCCATATATAACTGGTATAACATTTTTAATCCCTAGTTTCAAATCATAGTATTCAGTTTCAAATTTTTAATTTAAGTTTAAATCAAATTATTTAAATTCCAAAATTTAATCAAGTTATTCCAAAAATAAATTTCATCTTTGAAATTCTATTTTCCAAAGCTTTTCACTTTAAACCCAATCTTATTTTCCATTTCAAACTATTTTAATTTAAAATTTTAAATTCAAAACTATTTTCAAAAATCTATGACTTAATCGATTTCCTCGTGAAATCCATATTTGTGTGTGTATGGTGTGGTTCAGGGGTTTAACACAATAGTGCAACATCATTCAATCATAACAGATTAACAGATAATATACAGATGTATCATCCATAAATGAATAAATTATACATACCACAATCTACAGAACAAAATATCACAAATCAGATAGGACAATCAATTCAAGGCATCTCATACAATACAATCATTCATAGGTAAGGTCAAGCATTTAATAATCATTTATAAACAGGATTAATAAATTGTTTAATTCTAATTTATTCAAGTTATTTCCAATTTAATTAATTACTTATGAATTTATTATCCAATTCTGATTTATTAATTCCAAATCATTTGATATAAATTAATTTATCAACACTTTAATTAATTAAATTATTCTTAATCAATCATATTAATTAAATTAACTTTTGATCCCATTTATATAATTAATTAACTTCTTAATTAATTATTTCAAGAAATTTACTTTTTAATTACTTACCATAAAGTAATTATACTTACACAATATTAAAAATAGTTATCATTAATAAATTGATCTAATTAATTGTTAAATTTAATCACATTAATTAATTTTTGAAATAATCTTAGTTAATGACCCTAATTAACTATTAATAATTCTTTTTAATTACCATTCTTAAGAAATAAATCTTAGATAAATTATTATTAGTTAAAATCAATTTATCTTTAATAATCCATTGATTTATCTCTACTTATGAATTAACCTAAATTATTAATTTATAAATTAAATAAATAAGTCATTCCCTTTAAATTCACATATTAAAAGAATATTTAATCATTTAACTTATCTAACATTAAATTTATAAAACTTAATTTTATTTCAAAATCTAGAATTTCAATATCTAAAATTCCAAGGTATATTATACACTACTATATATAATATATTAACTTTAATTAATTTTCTTTAAAAGTCTTAATTACCAATTAATTAAACACTTACTTATTTATTACTCAATCTTAAATTACTAATTTATAAATCTCAATCCACTTAGCTAATTTCAATTATCAATTTGTTGACATTCTTAATTACCTTGCAATATCATTTAACTTTAAAAATCATTTATCTTTCATTTTGAAAGTCTTCCTCCATAACTATAAATTAATTAGTTACCAACTTAAAGCTAAATGTAAATTAAAGTCAAACCAATTAATATACTAATTAAGCCTAATACTTAACTGTTAAATTTACAAATACTCAGACTAGTTGTAAAATAATTTAAAAACTAAATTTGATTTGGCTTAACAACTTAAACCCAACCCGAGAAAACCCACTGAGAAACAACCCACACAAACAAGACAGGTTATCAACCTGTAGCCAACCAAACAAGCCCAAACCCGAGTGCATTATCTTCTTCCCAAACTCCTCACCGATACACGTTGATAGGTGTGCATATGCACCAGCGTTCGCCACCTCTCCGACCATCACCATTCCCACTCGCAAGTCTTCGCCGACCACCTCGACCAAATCGACCACCCAGAGACCACATCGAACCCCAAAATCAAAAACGAGGATTTGACGAACCCTATCTGGAATAACTCGATCGCCAAACCTATCTCGTCCAGGCACTTCAGACCACCGGCACTTCTGAAACTCCAGCCTTGTCTTCATCTACTCGACAGCCACCATTACCCCAAAACTCGAGCAGCTCGATGCTCGATCGAAGACGAATGAATCGAAAAACAACCCCACGTTAAAACTAGGTTAAAAAATTTCAAAACCCTACCGCCGCTTCCACGTCGAACTGGAGCAACTCCAGCTATTTTTCCCAACACCTCCGGAGGCTCCTTCACCCCCACGCGAAACCCCGAGCATGCCGGTCCACTTGATCACCCAAGAAACGACCATAACCCATTTTTGTTCAACTCAAAATTTCTCATTCAATACTTAACAAAAAAATGTGAATTTAGTTTTAAAAATCCTAATTTCAGATGAGAATTCAAGTTATAAACCTGAATTTATATTTTTAAGATGTTCGAAATCATCACTTATTTTCAACCCTTAACTGTTCTTAAGTTTTAGGGCAGACTCTAATTCATTTAACTTAAAATTCAAGTTTAAAATTTTACTTTATAATCAAACAAACATAACTTGTTAAGATACTAAGTCCTAATTTCCAATGGATAAAGCAGAAAAGGTTTTCTTTGAGTAAATCCTGAGCTTGAAATTGAAACAGAGGTGTTCTACAGGTCTTGTTTTCAGCATGCATTCAATCATACAGGTATCTCTTCCATATATATACACTCATATCAAACATAAATCAAGCAATCAGTTATATATAAAAAAAAACTTAAGCTTTTTAACATGAAGTTACTCACACAAGTCTGAGAAGAAGAACAGAGACAGGCATTTTATTTTCTTTGATAGTTTTGAATTTGTTGAAGCTTCAAACAGGCTGCAGACTTCAATCCACATCTGCTTTTCAAGTTGAAGTTGTCTCAGGCTCGATTTTTTTTTGATTTGGGTTCTCAGTTTTGAAATTCTTTTTACTGGCTTGCTTAAGTTTTGTTTTGAACAAACAACTACTAATATGGATGTATCTAAATATGTGGAAACAGTTTTGTACAATAGGTGATGTTTGTATTCTTTCTTTTCCAGGCTTGCTAAGTAAATAAACGAACTGGTATAGAGGATGTATATATAAAAGAGAAATAGTATTGAATAGGGAATGTTATCTTTGCATTAATTGCTCCATGCCTGGTTTACAGCCTACATACTTGAATATATTATATTTTTCTCCTTTAGTACTTGTTGCTTTGTACTTAGATACTTTTATTTGCTTGCCTTACATATTTTATTCTTGCTGTGTTCTTGCTTGTCTCGGCTATGATGATAGCAGTATGGTGAGCTGCAGCTTTGTCTTGACAAAATGCTTTTGTTTGCTTTATTCTTTCTTTTGCAAGCTTAACAATACTTTGTTTTTCACAGAAACATATCAGAATGTACTTTTGTTCCTTGCTTTGTATACTTAATTTTATTTGCCCATTTAAATTTGTTTGTATGCAATGTGTCTGCACTGTCTTGTGGCTTCATAGATATGTTTACTTGTTGTTATTATTTTTACTTCATGTACAAATATATTTTCTTCTTGTATTTGTTTGTACTTGTTTCATACTTTACATTTTGTATTTCAATTTCAAGAATCCAAAGTCAAATTCAAATTTTATTCCAAAATTTTACATTAACTATCAATTTAAATTAAATTCAAAATTGGGGTCGTTACAGACTTCCCCCCTTAAAAGAATTTCGTCCTCGAAATTCGCCAGAGAGAGATAACGAAGATAGATAAAAGATAGAGAAATATCTTTTCAGATCAAACTGGATATCAGTTCTTCATTTGGCAAGCCAAATCAGAATATCAACAATAGATACAAGAACGAATCTATTCTACACTTCACATGATACTCGGGTTATTTAGATCTACGAAAGATACAAGTTCGAAAGATAACTAACCGTTCGTAGAATATATCGAGACCCAAGAAATTACAATAGAATTCCAAATTTGGTTTTAAACGAAATCATTTTATCGATTCAATTCGATTTATTCTTCATATTCTATTAATCAATTTAACTCAAATTAAAATTTCAAATTTATTCAAAATTCCTAATTTCAAATTTCAAATTCGTGTTCATTCGGGTTTAAATCCAAAACTGTTAAGAAACCGATGATATACGAAGTAAGAATTGTAACGACCCGTATTTTTACGGATCGATATATCGTAGAATTATTAGGTCGTTGGTATTGTTTATGTCATCCATAGCTTAAGTCGTATGGAAGCTAGCTCGTGTGGTGTTTAAGTCGTGGGAAGCTTGGGTCGTGTGACCGAGTTAAGGTAGTGACCGACCTATAGTTATAGTGCTTGACCGACTTAAGGTGGTTGCACGAGTTAAGGGGTAGCGACCTAGTAGTATTACGAGATAACGTGTTAAGTGATAGGTCGTGTACGAGTTACGAGTTAATGGGTTACGACCTAAAATGTTGCAGCGACCTTAAGGAGTTAGGTCGTAGGCGAGTTATGGCCTGATAGTTAAGTCGTAACGTTTTAGGTCGTAGCAATGTTATGTCACATGAGTTTTAAGTCGGCAGTGTCCTTAGGTCGTTGGATGAGATGAGTCGTAGGTCGTAACTCGTGTGTAGCCGTTAGATCGTAGAAGAGCTTATGTGTTAGGTCGTAAGCTTTTAGGTCGGCACATCTGCGAAGTCGTACGAAGGCCTGAGTGTTAGGTCGGGTACGTGATGAGTCGTGAGTTGTTATGAGGCATAGGTTGTTAGGTCGTAAACGACCTAGTTAAGTCGCGGCATGTTGATCTGTTTTGTGTTAGGTCGGTAGGTTAGGCCGCTTGTAGTTAGGTCGTGTGTAATCGTTAGGTCGTTGGGTAGATAGGTCGGCAGCGACCTAAGTTAGGTCGGGGAAGATTTTTAGGTTGGAAACGACCTAAGACCGAGCGTGAGTTAAAATGCATGGACGACCTAAGGGGCGATTCGGCCTATAAATACGCGACCACTTGTGCAGTTTTTGGCACCGGATTTTGAAGCGACGAAGTGCTGCCATTTTGAGAGCTTGACTACTACATTTCTTCTTTTCTCTACTTTGATCTAGTGTTTACATCCATCCAAGATCGAAGATCAAGATCGAAGATCCAAGAGCTAAAGTTGAAGATCTTCATCCAACGAAGCTAGATTTCATCGTTCGAAGCGGAATTTCACCGGATCAAGCTTGCGTCTTTGCTGTCCAGATCTGAAGTGTGTTGCTTTTGGGTTGTTTTGGATATTCGGTGAGTGGTAGTTATCTCTCACGCGGACCCAAAGGAGTATATTGGATCGGTGGCTTGTTTACGTGTTAAAGATAGTGATTTCTTGCATTTTCCCTAAGTCTGCATGTAGATCTATCATCTATGAAGTTTTGACATCTATTTTACTACATGATTCACTTATGCAAGTTCATTCATCAAGTTGTAGAGATATTGTTCATAATTCATGCTTGTTAGAATGCATGTTAGACTTGAACTCTTTATTTACGAAATTGCCATTATTGTTGTAATTGTTTATTTAGATCTTGTTTGAATGATTGATTTCTTGGATTAATGTTGATTTGATTGATTAGTTGATCGATAACTTGATTTGGGCAAGTTGGTCGAAGATGATTCAAAAGCTAAGTGGAAAGGCTCTTGAATGGTGAAAGCTGCTTGTGGCATATGAAGCGGATGTGGAAGCTCATATGGATAGATTTGTTGAGATGAGACTTGGCTATGATGCGTTGAAGCAAAGCATGATGTGTGAGAGCCTTGGTTTAATCCAGACGGGATCATCCCAAGCATGTTGATAACTCGGTGATGCGGTTCGGGTTTGTGGATAATGGTGGGCTCGAGAGGCGCTTGAGCTAGTGTGAGAATAGTCATCGAGGAGGATGACTAGGAGGCTTGGATCTTATCGTTATTGAAGGTTCTAGCATGCTCAAAGCAAGAGTACGTTGGAACGGGTCACGATGACGTTCCAAACACGGGTCATGATGACGTGTTAGCACTCTGGGCAGATGCGATAGTCCTAGGCACGGGTCATGATGACGTGCGGAGTTATGTCTAGAACCGGGGTTGCCATTAGCCCTTGACGGACGACTGAAAGAAGGTGCCGGTCATTCAATTAACGGTGATAGCGAGGCAATGATAACAGTGATAGCCAGAGTCATGGATGTTTGGTTGTATCATCATTCGGACTCAAGAGCGATGTTTTTGGAGTGCTTATCTGATCTTGGTTTAGGCCTTGGGGGTTTGTACTTGGAAAACATCAACCTTGACTCGAGTGATAATTACTTTGCTTTAAATGTCTGCTTTGTTATGCTTGTTTCTCCTTAGTGAGTCTGGGGGCTATCACTGTAGAATGAGGTGGAGTGGGATGGTTGAGTTCCTATTCCTTTTATCCTTTATGCTCTTTTGGTATGTTTGATAGTTAATTTACTGCTCACTAAGACTGTTGTCTGACTCAAGGTTTTATGTTCAACTCTTATTACCTTGGGCTGTTCATCCATGTTGGGATGGGCAGACTAGGTAGCAGGTGACAGGTGCTGTTCTTGGCTACCAACGCTATTGATGACGAAGACGAGTTGGAGGCTAGCATATTAGTTTTCTTTCTATATGTACTGGATGTTCCGCTGCTTGTATATGTTTGAGTGTTATGTAGTGAGGCTTGATGTATTAATTGTTTAGATGCTTGTATCAAACCTTTATGAAGTCTATATGATGATATTCTGTTATGAGCTTCACTATATACATATATTTCTCTATTGTATTTTGTCCATGCGCTGTGAGTTGTACGATAGATTCTGCGATGTTTATTCTACCCTTGACGGTCACCCATGGCTGCCTGGCACACTTCAGCGCACTATTCCCTTGTTTCCGTGCGGGATCATGGGCGGTCGTCACATTTGGTATCAGAGCTTTGGTTAATCGATTTTAGCCAACGCTCGCTGACGTAACTACGTAAGAGAGACGTAATTGTATTTTGATGGATGATTACTATATATAATATAGTAGTTTAGAAGGATTTGAACTCCTTATGTAGTTGTTTCTCAAGGTGTTCTAATCATTCCTTTTTGTAGATATTAAGGATGATTCGAAGAGGGAGACCAGCTGCTAGAGAAAACCGTGCTACTGGGGAAGCTACTGATTATGGAGCTATGTTTGAAGCTATGATGACTTCTATCATGAGAAGGATACCAGCTCCAGGGGCATCAGTGGATGTTGGAGTTCAAGTTCAAGCTCCAAGACCGGTGGATTTTGCTAAGTTGTGTAAGGACTATACTGCTCTTGGAGGGAAGGTTTTCTTAGGGATAGAGTCAACCATTGAAGTCCAAAGATGGATAGATGCTCGTAGAAGGATCTTTGGTGACTTGGGAATTGATGTGCAACAAAGAGGAAGCTTGCATCGAGACAGCTTCAAGGAAGAGCTTCGGATTGGTGGAACTCTATCACCATTGATACTCCGGAAGAAATTACTTGGGTACAGTTCCAAGCTAGATTTGAAGCTAAGTTTATTTCTACGGCTCAGAAGTCTGTCTTGTTCAAGAGGTTTGTGGAGCTCAAGCAAGGTGGAAGATCAGTTCTTGAGTATGTTTCTGAGTTTGAAGCTTTGTCCAAGTATGCTCGGTCATATATTGAATCTCCCTATCAGAAGGATGAGAAGTTTGTGACAGGCTTGGACAGTTATCTTGGGAGACAGTTGGTGGATCATCTGGACGATCCATTTGAGAAGCTTGTGGTGAAAGCTCTCAGGCACGAGAGTTTGTTTCCTAAGGAAGGGTCTGTTGTTGCTGTGACCAAGGAAGAGTCCAAACCACAGCAGGGTGGAACCAAGAAAAGGAAGCAGCAGCAACAGAAGGGTAAGGATGGCCAGAAGAAGCCAAAGGGTGAAGTGACCTGCTACAATTGTCGGCAGAAGGGCCATTTCTCTAGGGATTTCAAGAATCCAAAGGTGCAATTGAAGTGCCACAACTGTGATAAGCTGGGACATATCAAGAAGGACTGTCCAGAACCGAGGAAAGATAAGCAGATTGTGCAAGCTTATGCTTTGGGAGCTGTTCCATCGTCTTCGAAAGCTCCTACTGTTGATGAGAAAGGAAAGAGTGTGGTGGCTCAAGGTACTCTTTCCATTTGTGGTGTTCCAGTTAGAGTGTTGTTTGATACTGGAGCGTCGCATTCGTTTGTTTGTGATGATCTTGTAGGCCGGTTGGGTTTGGAACCGGAAATTGTTGATAGACCATTGGTTGTGACTAATCCAGTTGGGGGTTCGTCTTGTTTGTGTATGGTATGCCGTGGTCTAGTTGTATTGAGTCATGATTGCTCTTTTGTTTGTGATTGTTTTGTTCTGAACTTTGCGGGGTTCGGAATTATTCGGGGTATGGACTGGCTTAGGAAGTATGCGGCAAAGGTTGATTGTGAGAAACTGGAGGTGACAGTCGGGAATGTGGAAGGGCGAAAGGTTGTGATACGATGTAAGCATGAAGAAGGCGTCTTCATGGGCTTCATGTATTCGCTGGTTGTTCCACAGGATGGACTGTCATCGATGCCGGTTGTGAATGGATTTGAGGACGTCTTTGACGAGGTCAAAGGGTTACCGCCGCATAGGGAGATCGAGTTTCGTATCGATCTAGTTGAGGGAGCCAGACCTGTTGTGATGCCTCTTAGACGGATGGCGCCTAGAGAACAACAAGAGCTGAAGGTGCAGGTTGATGACCTTTTTCGGAAAGGATTCATTCGGCGTAGTGTGTCCGAATGGGGTGCACCAGTTGTGTTCGCAACCAAAGCGGATGGATCGTTAAGGTTGTGTGTGGATTATCGTGAGCTGAATAAGGTGACTAAGAAGAACAAGTATCTATTGCCGAGAATAGATGATTTGTTTGATCAGCTTCACGAGGCTAAGGTGTTTTCTCAGATGGATTTGGCAACGGGATTTCACCAGTTGAGAGTGGCTAAGGATAGTGTGCCGAAGACTGCTTTTAGGACACCGTCCGGTTTTTATGAGTGGCTGGTAATGCTGTTTGGATTGACTAACGCACCAGCATATTTTGTGGATCTTATGAATAGAGTGTTCAGAGATCAGTTGAACAAGTTTGTACTTATGTTCGTGGATGATATTCTGATTTATTCCAGAACTGAGGAAGAGCACAAGACACACTTGCGTATTGTTTTGGAAATCTTGCGGAAACATCAGCTGAAGGCTAAGTTTTCGAAATGTCACTTCTGGAAGAGTGAAGTGAGGTTCTTAGGCCATGTTATCTCTGGAAATGGAATAGCGGTTGATCCCGCTAAGGTGGCAGCAATCCAAGATTGGGTTAGACCTAAGAATGCATCTGATGTGAGAAGTTTTCTTGGATTAGCAGGATATTATCGTCGGTTTATCAAAGACTTTTCCAAGATAGCTGCACCGTTAACAGGATTGACGAAAAAGAACCAAGTGTTCAGATGGGATGATAAGTGTGAGCAAGCTTTCGTAATCCTGAAAGAGCGACTGACAAGTGCTCCTGTTTTGACTATTCCAAGTGGGAATGATGAGATGGTGGTTTACACCGATGCATGTGGTACTGGACTTGGAGCAATGCTAATGCAAAAGGATAAAGTTGTTGCATATGTAAGTCGACAACTGAAGCCGCATGAAAGGAATTACCCGACTCATGATTTGGAGTTAGCGGCGATTGTTTTTGCTCTGAAGATGTGGAGACATTATCTATTGGGAGTTCGATTTGAGTTGTTTACGGATCATAAGTCGTTGAAGTATCTGTTCTCCCAAAAGGATTTGAATCTTCAGCAGCAAAGTTGGCTAGAGTTTTTGGCGTCATATGATTTTGATATAGCCTATACTCCGGGAAAAGGTAACGCAGTGGCCGATGCGTTAAGTCGAAGACATGCAGGATTGGGAGCCATGTTTTCGGAATGGAAGAGTCTCGAGTATTTGGCTGGATTTGACTTCAGGCCTAGATGTGAATTGGAACCTGAAATGTTGGCAAACTTATCTATAAGACCCACTTTAGTGGAAAGAATTGGCAAGAGCCAAAAGCGAGACGATAAGCTTGTCAAGATTATCCGTGATTTGAAATCTGGATTGGACCCAGAGAAGGATAAAGGATTCGAGGTCGATCGAGAGGGTTGGCTTCAGAAACAAGGACGACTAGTTGTTCCCGATATAGATGAATTGAGAGATGAAGTTCTGAGGGAAAGTCATCACTCGAAGTTGACAATTCATCCAGGTGGAAATAAGATGTATCGGGACATGAAGAGAACCTATTACTGGGAAGGTATGAAGAAGGATATTGGAAATTTTATTTCCAAATGCCTGAACTGTCAGTTGGTAAAAGCTGAACAGAAGAAGCCAAGTGGATTGCTTCAGCCATTAGAAGTTCCTACGTGGAAGTGGGAGCAAATATCGATGGATTTTATCGATGGTTTACCTAGAACCAGAACGGGAAATGAAGGGATTTGGGTCATTGTAGATCGATTGACCAAGAGTGCAAGATTCATTCCTGTTTGATCAACTAGGACTGCATCGAAGTTGGCTGAATTGTATGTTAAGTGGATAGTTCGATTCCATGGTATTCCGAAGAGTATAGTGAGCGATCGAGACTCATTGTTCACTAGTGGATTTTGGAAGAGCTTCCAGGAAGTTTTGGGAACCGAGTTGTGTTTGAGTACAGCTTATCATCCTCAAACAGATGGTCAGACTAAGAGAGTCAACCGAGTTTTGGAAGATCTCCTCAGAGCATGTGTTTTGGATTTCGGAGGATCGTGGGAAGATCATCTTCATTTGGTGGAGTTTGCGTACAATAACAGTTACCAGTCAAGCATTGGAATGGCACCATATGAAGCATTGTATGGAAGGCCGTGTAACTCTCCGACATGTTGGTTGGAAACCGGAGAAAAACTGATACTTGGGCCAGAGATGATTCGTCAGACTTCGGATTGTATAGAGATCATTCGACAACGAATGAAGGCAGCCCAGGACCGTCAGAAAAGTTATGCTGATAAGCGTCGTAAGGATTTGGAATTCAACGTAGGTGATATGGTTTTTGTGAAGATTTCTCCTTTGAAAAATGTTATTCGATTCGGGAAGAAAGGGAAGTTGACTCCGAGATTTGTTGGACCATTCCCGATCATCGAGCGAATTGGAAAGCTCGCTTATAGATTGGAGTTACCGGAAAAGATGGCGGGTGTGCATAATGTTTTTCATGTATCATATCTACGGAAGTATGTGCACGACTCGAATACAGTGGTTTCTGCTGATAGCTGTGAAGATTTGGAGGTTGATCCAGTTGTTAGAAGACCTCATAAGCCGCTTCGTGTTGTTGAAACCGACACGACACAGCTTAGGAGGAAGACGATTACGTTGCTCAAGGTACAATGGAGTGATGATGTTAACGACTGTACATGGGAGGAGGAAGAGAGGATGAAGGCAGCTCATCCTGAACTCTTTGAGGTATGGCCCTAAGGTGTCGTGACATCTCAAGAATTTGTAGCTTGTTCTAATTTTAGAATTCTGCATGCTAGGCTAGTAATTGGATGCATGGTTTGTTGATTGCTATGGATGGTAGGCATGCAGAATAGTTTTGGTTTCTCTTGTTTGTTTGGAATTTCGGGGGCGAAATTCCTAAGGGCGAGAGAATGTAACGACCCGTATTTTTACGGATCGATATATCGTAGAATTATTAGGTCGTTGGTATTGTTTATGTCATCCATAGCTTAAGTCGTATGGAAGCTAGCCCGTGTGGTGTTTAAGTCGTGGGAAGCTTGGGTCGTGTGACCGAGTTAAGGTAGTGACCGACCTATAGTTATAGTGCTTGACCGACTTAAGGTGGTTGCACGAGTTAAGGGGTAGCGACCTAGTAGTATTACGAGATAACGTGTTAAGTGATAGGTAGTGTACGAGTTATGAGTTAATGGGTTACGACCTAAAATGTTGCAGCGACCTTAAGGAGTTAGGTCGTAGGCGAGTTATGGCCTGATAGTTAAGTCGTAACGTTTTAGGTCGTAGCAATGTTATGTCGCATGAGTTTTAAGTCGGCAGTGTCCTTAGGTCGTTGGATGAGATGAGTCATAGGTCGTAACTCGTGTGTAGACGTTAGATCGTAGAAGAGCTTATGTGTTAGGTCGTAAGCTTTTAGGTCGGCACATCTGCTAAGTCGTACGAAGGCCTGAGTGTTAGGTCGGGTACCTGATGAGTCGTGAGTCGTTATGAGGCATAGGTTGTTAGGTCGTAAACGACCTAGTTAAGTCGCGGCATGTTGATTTGTTTTGTGTTAGGTCGGTAGGTTAGGCCGCTTGTAGTTAGGTCGTGTGTAATCGTTAGGTCGTTGGGTAGATAGGTCGGCAGCGACCTAAGTTAGGTCGGGGAAGATTTTTAGGTCGGCAACGACCTAAGACCGAGCGTGAGTTAAAATGCATGGACGACCTAAGGGGCGATTCGGCCTATAAATACGCGACCACTTGTGCACTTTTTGGCACCGGATTTTGAAGCGACGAAGTGCTGCCATTTTGAGAGATCGACTACTACATTTCTTCTTTTCTCTACTTTGATCTAGTGCTTACATCCATCCAAGATCGAAGATCAAGATCGAAGATCCAAGACCTAAAGTTGAAGATCTTCATCCAACGAAGCTAGATTTCATCGTTCGAAGCGGAATTTCACCGGATCAAGCTTGCGTCTTTGCTGTCCAGATCTGAAATGTGTTGCTTTTGGGTTGTTTTGGATATTCGGTGAGTGGTAGTTATCTCTCACGCGGACCCAAAGGAGTATATTAGATCGGTGGCTTGTTTACGTGTTAAAGATAGTGATTTCTTGCATTTTCCCTAAGTCTGCATGTAGATCTATCATCTATGAAGTTTTGACATCTATTTTACTACATGATTCACTTATGCAAGTTCATTCATCAAGTTGTAGAGATATTGTTCATAATTCATGCTTGTTAGAATGCATGTTAGACTTGAACTCTTTATTTACGAAATTGCCATTATTGTTGTAATTGTTTATTTAGATCTTGTTTGAATGATTGATTTCTTGGATTAATGTTGATTTGATTGATTAGTTGATCGATAACTTGATTTGGGCAAGTTGGTCGAAGATGATTCAAAAGCTAAGTGGAAAGGCTCTTGAATGGTGAAAGCTGCTTGTGGCATATGAAGCGGATGTGGAAGCTCATATGGATAGATTTGTTGAGATGAGACTTTGCTATGATGCGTTGAAGCAAAGCATGATGTGTGAGAGCCTTGGTTTAATCCAGACGGGATCATCCCAAGCACGTTGATAACTCGGTGATGTAGTCCGGGTTTGTGGATAATGGTGGGCTCGAGAGGCGCTTGAGCTAGTGTGAGAATAGTCGTCGAGGAGGATGACTAGGAGGCTTGGATCTTATCGTTATTGAAGGTTCTAGCATGCTCAAAGCAAGAGTACGTTGGAACGGGTCACGATGACATTCCAGACACGGGTCATGATGACGTGTTAGTACTCTGGGCAGATGCGATAGTCCTAGGCACGGGTCATGATGACGTGCGGAGTTATGTCTAGAACCGGAGTTGCCATTAGCCCTTGACGGACGGCTGAAAGAAGGTGCCGGTCATTCAATTAACGGTGATATCGAGGCAATGATAACAGTGATAGCCAGAGTCATGGATGTTTGGTTGTATCATCATTCGGACTCAAGAGCGGTGTTTTTGGAGTGCTTATCTGATCTTGGTTTAGGCCTTGGGGGTTTGTACTTGGAAAACATCGACCTTGACTCGAGTGATAATTACTTTGCTTTAAATGTATGTTTTGTTATGCTTGTTTCTCCTTAGTGAGTCTGGGGGCTATCACTGTAGAATGAGGTGGAGTGGGATGGTTGAGTTCCTATTCCTTTTATCCTTTATGCTCTTTTGGTATGTTTGATAGTTAATTTACTGCTCACTAAGACTGTTGTCTGACTCAAGGTTTTATTTTCAACTCTTATTACCTTGGGTTGTTCATCCATGTTGGGATGGGCAGACTAGGTAGCAGGTGACAGGTGCTGTTCTTGGCTACCAACGTTGTTGATGACGAAGACGAGATGGAGGCTAGCATATTAGTTTTCTTTCTATATGTATTGGATGTTCTGCTGCTTGTATATGTTTGAGTGTTATGTAGTGAGGCTTGATGTATTAATTGTTTAGATGCTTGTATCAAACCTTTATGAAGTCTATATGATGATATTCTGTTATGAGCTTCACTATATACATATATTTCTCTATTGTATTTTGTCCATGCGCTGTGAGTAGTACGATAGATTCTGCGATGTTTATTCTACCCTTGACGGTCACCCATGGCTGCCTGGCACACCTTCAGCGCACTATTCCCTTGTTTCCGTGCAGGAGTCATGGGCGGTCGTCACAAGAATCTTCTACAATGATTCGTAGAGCATCAACGCACCGAACTTCTTTCTGTAGCTGTCACCAAGCAATCAAAAGAAATTTGGAAACGAATCAAAAAGAGATTGAGAAGAAAGTTGTTTCCAGTGTTGTTATAGAGTATCGACCAATTATAGTCGTATTTCCCTGTCCCCTATCTCGTCCTCTTCTTGCACTCATACTTACTATCAATGGATAGTAAGAGAATTTACTAAGACATTCGAACGGATATCTTAGGGATATACTCATTCTAGGGATACTTCACCCAATCTCTAATGAGCTACTTTACGTGTTATACTCCTGAGCTAAAGTTTCACCTAGCTCTGATACCAAATGTGACGAAACGCATACAGCGGCGACCGGTAGGCTTTGCAACCATCCCAGACCCACCGTGGCTCACACTGGCACCCGAAACTTGCTTTTACGGCCAGACTCTCGACTGTCACGGCTTACGCCTAACCAACCCCGTAAAGAGGCCGTGTGGGGGTAAGAGTCTCCCGTTCGCCACCAAACCGCGAAGCGAGAACCCCCCATCACATTTCACTAAGACAAGCAAGTCTCGTCCACAAAGACACACTTTATACAAAAGCCGTGCTTTGGGTCAACAAATGATCATAGAAATGATCACAAAGATAAACGATCAAACAAATGATCCTATCACAAATGATCAACACAATGATCATTTCACAGCAACACTCAGCATGTCACATTACCAAACTGGGAATATATTGCTGATAACCATCAACTACATAACATCTGAGATGTGGAAATTCCCTCCCCTCTCCTTTTTGAAAATTTTAATGGCGTCTTCTTCGTCCTCTTTTTCTTTTGATTCTGCTTCTTTCCCTCCTCTCTCTTCTTCGTCTTCATCCTTCCCGTCTTCTTCTTCTACTCCTATTTTCTCGTCCAGTCTTCCTTCTGCTTCTTGTCAGTCTGTGTCCTTTTCATCTTCTTCTTTTAAGTCGTCTTCTCCTGTTTCGAACTGGTCTTCTCTTTTCAAGTCTTTACCTAAGAATGCTGGCTCTTATAAGCCTATTGATTTTGATATTTGTAGGGATAAAGCGTCCGCTACTCTGCCTGATCTTGTTCGAGAAGAGGGTTTGAAATATTGGGAAAATCATTTGGTCGGCTTTTTCTTGGATGGTACTCTTTCGTTCTTGACAGTTGTTTCTACTCTGAAAAGATTTTGGAAGCTTAAAGGTGATGTGGATTTTAAATCTGATGGTTATAATTTCTATTTTAAATTTTCAAATCAAGAGGATAGGGATTATGTTCTTAAGTTGGATCCTATTTTCATTAGAGGTAGAATGTTTATTATTACTAAATGGGATCCTTCGGTTGGAATTTCACAAGCTCAAATCAAGAAAGTTCCTGTATGGATTCACTTTCACAGAATTCCAATTATTCTTTGGACTTTGATTGGGATTAATTGGTTGGCTTGTCATGTTGGTAGGCTTATTTGTTTTGATAATAGCACTGAGAAACTTCAGAGATTTAAGTATGCTAAAGCGCTAGTTGAGATTTCTCCTGAGTTTGATTTACCTGATACTATTTCTATTCCTCAATTGGGTAGCAACTGTCCAGATGTTAAGCTTTCTTATGATTGGAAACCTAAGATTTGTACTCATTGTAAAATTTTTGGTCATGATACTGCTTATTGTGAATTTCTTAATAAGGATGAAAGGAAAGTAATAGGAAAGGGGCAAGATGGTGAGAAGTGTGTGGATAAAACTCAGCCTGATATTGTTGCTAATACTGGTAATATAGTTCATAATGAGAAAGATTGGAAGAATGTTAAGAGGAAGAATAAAAGTATCTGGAAAAAGAAAGAACAAGTAGTTGTTGATAGTGTTGTGAAAGTTGATGGTGGTGTTGTGAACGAGAATGGAGTCTCTTTTTCTTCTTGTCCTAATACATCTAATTCTCTTGACAAATCTTTGCATTCTTCTCTTCATTCTAATTCTTTAGCTTTAGATTCTTCTTGTTCAAATCTTTCAACTTCATTTGTTGCTTCTATTTCTCATATTGGTAATAGTTCTTCTTCTGTTAATGTCTCTAACTCTTCTTCTGTTGACTCTACTCTTACATCCTCTTGCTGTTCTCAATTTAGTAATCAATCTCCTTCCAATTTATCTTCCAGCTCTCCATATTTGCATTTGTCTCCACCCAGTCATATTATTCTGCCTCCCCCTTCTTCTTCTTGTCTTGATGCTGGTGCTAAGATTGTCCATGACCTGAATAAGGGCAAGGATTTTAAATCTCATGAAGTTCTTCCATGTTCCTCCTCTAAGGAAAATTCTCATACTAGACATACTAGGAAAAATCCTTCACCTTTATTACCTCCTTTACCTTTTAAATGAATAATATTGCATTCTGGAATATTAGGGGTGCCAATTCACCCTCTAAACAATTTGAGATTAGGAATCTTTTAAAAGAAAAGGATATTCAATTAATATGTATTTCTGAAACTAAGCTTGATATTCAATCTTCAGTCAAAGCTGTAGCAATTATAGCTCCTTCCTGGTCTTCTGATCATAATTTTCTTGAAGCTAAATATGGTAGATTGTTGACTTTATGGAATCCTAGTGTTTTTAATCTTTCTAGAATCTGTGCTTCAGATCAATTCATTCACTATCAATGCACTCATTTACCTTCTGGTTTGAATTTTCTCCTTACCTCTGTATATGCTCATAATTCTTTGTCTTTAAGACAGATCTTTTTGGATCATCTTCCATCATTAAATCCTCTATCTTTTCCTTGGCTTGTTGGTGGTGATTTTAACTGCATGTTTGCTTGTGATCAGAAATTTGGTGGTTGTTCTTTATCACTCAAGGATATATCTCCTCTTAATAGTGCTATTTGTCAAGCAAATTTATTTTCTCTCAAATTCTTTGGGTCTGTTTACACTTGGTCTAATTGTAGTAGGAATGGTAATGTAACCCTTTGCAAACTTGATCATATTTTTATAAATCTGCCTTTTCTTCAATTTTGGCCTAATTCTTTCTATCATATTCATCAACCTTCTCTTTCAGATCACTGTCCTTTAATATTTCAAAATGGAGCTGATAAATTTGGTGGAGGGAAACATACTTTTAAATTTTTTAATTTTTGGACTAAGCATGTTGATTATTTTGTTATTCTCAGACAAGTTTGGAGTATGCAATTTGGCAAAGACCCTCTTGCAAATATTATTCTTAAGATGAAGGTGCTAAAGTTTCATCTTAAAGTGTGGTCAGCAGAACATTTTGGTAATGATTCTAAACTCTCAACTCAAATTAGAAATGACCTTATTAAGATTCAGGAAGCACTGTGTATTAGACCCTGTGATACTTTATTAAAACAAGCTGAATTGCATTTAAGGAATGAACTTGAGAAGGTAATTGATAGAGAAGTGTCAACTCTTAAGCAGAAACTTCATGTGAAAATGGAAAAGGAGGCAGACAGAAATACTAAGTATTATCATAACTTTCTTAAAGTTAAAAGAAGTCGTGATAGCATTTTTCAAGTTAAGGATATGAATGGGTTGTTGGTGAACACTTTTGATGGTATTAATCAGGCTTTTGTCCAATATTTTTCTTCTGTCTTAGCACCATCCACTTCTTTCATTCCTGATTTAAATCCCCTCTTTAATATTACTCTTCCCTCTTTATCAGACACTCTATCATGTTCTCTGATTAGTGTAATTACTGAAGAGGAAATTAGGAATGCAGTTTTCAGTTTGGATAGTAATAGTTGTGGAGGACCTGATGGCTTTAATGCTTATTTTATTCAACATAGTTGGAGTATTATTGGATCAGATATTGTTATTGCAATCAAATACTTTTTTCTACATAATAAGCTTCCTGCTGGTTTATCTGCTACTGCTATAGCTTTGATTCCTAAAATTGTTAATCCAACATCTGTCACTGATTTTAGGCCTATCTCTTGTTGTAATATCATCTATAAGATCATCTCAAAGATTTTAGCTAACAGACTTCAACTTGTACTGCCATCTATTATAAGCATTAACCAAGCTGCCTACATCAAAGGTAGATCTATTAGTGATAATATTTTACTGACTCAAGAATTGTTATTTGGATATGAAAGAAAAACTATTTCTCCAAGGTGTATGTTAAAATTGGATATTAGGAAGGCTTTTGACTCGGTGCATTGGAATTCTATTTTAGCAGTTATGTCCAAAATGAATTTTCCAAAACCATTTTTAGCTTGGATTTACACTTGTATCTCTTCTCCTATGTATTCTATTTTGAGAGATGGTGGTCTATATGGTTATTTTAAGGGTATACATGGAGTTAGGCAAGGTGATCCTATTTCAGCCTATCTGTTTATTATTGTCATGGAGCTTCTTAATTCTTTGTTCAAGGAACTTGTTATTAATGGAGTTTTACATTTGCATCCGAAATGTAAGCATCCACAAATTACTCATCTCCTTTTTGCTGATGATTTGGTTGTCTTTACAAAGCCCACCATAGATAACATACAATGCATTCTTTCAACTCTGAAGATTTTTCATTCTATAACAGGACTTCAAATTAATCTGGCTAAATCTAATATTTTAGTTGCTGGTTTAAGTCCATTGGAAATGAAAGACATTATTAATTTTTCTGGTCTTCAGGAACTGCCTAGAAATTCTTTCTATTTGGGTCTGCCTTTGATTACATCTAGACTTTCTAAGCAAGATTGCATGCCACTGTTTGAAAAGATCATTGAAAAGCTACACTTATGGCCAGATGGTAAACTTTCACAAGCTGGTAGATTAACCATTGTTCAGTCAATAGCTGTAGCCATGACTACATATTGGACAAGGCACTATATTCTTCCAGCTAAGCTTATTAATATGATTACTAGTGCTCTTAATAAATTTTTATGGCATGGTGATCCATTTTCTAAGAAGTTAATTCCAATCTCTTTCAATAAACTTTTTGATTCAAAGAAACATGGTGGTCTTGGAATAACTAATATCTGTCAATGGAACAGAGCTGCAATATCTGTTTATTACAATAAAATTTTTACAACTGACAACAATCTCTGGTCACAATGGGTTAATCATAATCTTATTGGTAGGAAAAACTTTTGGACTATGTCAATTCCTCAAAGTTGTAGTTGGAGTTGGAGATGTATTTTGAAGCTTAGAGAAACTTTTATTCCTTTAATTCAATGTAATCATGATCTGATTAAGGATTTGTCTTTTTGGCACTCTCCCTGGTCTAAACAAGGCTTAATCTTAAGTTCAATTGTTGATTACAATTTGAGAAATATCTCTGGTATAGCTGAACAAGCTAAAGTTGTTGATTTTATTCATGATGGCAGTTTGGTTTTGCCCTATACAAGCTCTTTTCAATTAAGACAATTATGGAACATCATTTCAAGTTATCCTACAATGAGTTCTGATAATGTGCTAGTATGGTCTGGGAAGACTTTTTCAATCAATCTTGTTTACAAATCTCTCTGTGATAATGGTTTTCTTTTTCCATGGTATACAAGAATTTGGAAAATAGGTGGCAGTGCTAAGGAAAATTTGTTATTATGGAAAGTGATGGCTAATGCATTAAATACCAAGGATAAACTCTGTAGGATTGGAATTATCTCAGACAATATGTGTGTTTTTTGTAAGTCTGAAACAGAATGTAACACACATTTATTCTTTGAGTGCTCTTTTGTCTTTCAAATCTGGTATAGATTACTATTATCTTATGGTTTCTATAAACCTTCAGCTGTAAGTTCTATTGAATGGTTCAATATTTTCAAGGCTACTAGATGGAAATCATGTCAGACAAGGCTTCTGCTTAAAATGTTAAAAAGATTGGTTTATGAAGTTTGGCAAGAGAGAAATAATAGAATATTTGGTAGCAGTATCAGGAGCTCCTCACAATTGTTTGATCAGATACACAGGAATATTCTTTGGTTTCTAAGATCTGACTCTTGTTAAGATTAATTCTTGTTTACTGTTTCTTTTTTAAGTTTGGCAACAGAGGTTTCTGGATGCATTGACAATGAGAAGCTTTCACTGGTAATGCTGTTGTTCATATGGGTGTTGCTTGTTATGTCTGTTTGATGAAGCATTTACAGAGTGAAGAATTTTCAGAGTGAAGCATTTACAGAGTGAAGCTTTTACAGGGTGAAACCTTTTATGCTGATGATTATATATGTTTTGGTGGCCTAGATTGTTAGTTTTCTTCTTCCTGATGCCATCTCTGATTTTTTGGTTCAAAGCTGCTGCCATGTTTTCCATTATTTGTTATGTAGTTGTTGTTTGATGTTTGTAATTTGGTCAGGGTTGTAAGTCAATTCTCTAATTGTATTATGGTCATAGTTGTTAATCTGGTCATAGTGTGGTCATGGGTATATCCTGGTTTTGAATTTTATTCTTGGTCATGGGTGTAATTGGGCTTGCTAGTTGGTTACTTTTCTTTGGTTGTAATTTTTCATTAGTTAATAAAGTGAGCTTTTTGCTCTTGCTTTTCAAAAAAAAATACATAACATCTGAGCTCGTACGTCTCAGAGAAGGGTGTTAAGCTAAAAGAATAAATTCTCCGCCACCAACATAAATATATTTGAAAGAAATCAGCTTTATATCTCAATTTGTAATGTCAGACACACAATCCATACAAGTCTGTTCCGGGCTCGAACAGAACCGAAGGCACTTACAAAGAAGTCCTTGCAATCCGGATATTCACTAATCACGTTCGGACTTCCCATCACATATGGAGTCTCCATACCGGGGACCAGTCGATGCAAAGACATTCGACGAGTTGTCCTTTCGCTTTCAAAAATATCCGGTCTTCAACACCGGTCTTCAAATGCTATCCATAACGACATATCACATATTCGGAATGGGATATATGACACAAAGGTCCTCTCCCGGCTAAACCGAATAGTGAGCACAGTATTTCAAAAACATATGGATATTGGGATTTCAATTAAATCTCAACTTATTACCCAAAACTTTTCTTCAAATGGTTTTAAACAAATTACCATTTCTAATCTTTTAAACAAAAAGATTCTTTTCATAAAGTTCAATTCATAAATTTCCAAAACAATTTCATTTCGATAGGATTAACTCGTTAAATCTTTAAATCAAAGATTTAACCTATAATTTCAAACTGTTTTCATAATTTGGAAATCATTTTCATTTAACTAGAAATCTTTTTTAACACAAATTGGACGTTCATTTACTAGGTGAAAGCTTTTAATATGTGAAAACAAACAGTTTTCGTTTTGGAAAAATCCAATTATATTTGCTCGAGTTAAAGCCCTTGAATTATGTTCACATTCCTAAATCAATACTTTTAAAATAGTTTAACCCATATATACTGGTATAACATTTTTAATCCCTAGTTTCAAATCATAGTATTCAGTTTCAAATTTTTAATTTAAGTTTAAATCAAATTATTTAAATTCCAAAATTTAATCAAGTTATCCAAAAATAAATTTCATCTTTGAAATTCTATTTTCCAAAGCTTTTCACTTTAAACCCAATCTTATTTTCCATTTCAAACTATTTGAATTTAAAAATTTAAATTCAAAACTATTTTCAAAAATCTGTGACTTAATCGATTTCCTCGTGAAATCCATATTTGTGTGTGTATGGTGTGGTCCAGGGGTTTAACACAATAGTGCAACATCATTCAATCATAACAGATTAACAGATAATATACAGATGTATCATCCATAAATGAATAAATTATACATACCACAATCTACAGAACAAAATATCACAAATCAGATAGGACAATCAATTCAAGGCATCTCATACAATACAATCATTCATAGGTAAGGTCAAGCATTTAATAATCATTTATAAACAGGATTAATAAATTGTTTAATCCTAATTTATTCAAGTTATTTCCAATTTAATTAATTACTTATGAATTTATTATCCAATTCTGATTTATTAATTCCAAATCATTTGATATAAATTAATTTATCAACACTTTAATTAATTAAATTATTCTTAATCAATCATATTAATTAAATTAACTTTTGAACCCATTTATATAATTAATTAACTTCTTAATTAATTATTTCAAGAAATTTACTTTTTAATTACTTACCATAAAGTAATTACACTTACACAATTTTAAAAATGGTTATCATTAATAAATTGATCTAATTAATTGTTAAATTTAATCACATTAATTAATTATTGAAATAATCTTAGTTAATGACCCTTATTAACTATTAATCATTCTTTTTAATTACCATTCTTAAGAAATAAATCTTAGATAAATTATTATTAGTTAAAATCAATTTATCTTTAATAATCCATTGATTTATCTCTACTTATGAATTAACCTAAATTATTAATTTATAAATTAAATAAATAAGTCATTCCTTTTAAATTCACATATTAAAAGAATATTTAATCATTTAACTTATCTAACATTAAATTTATAAAACTTAATTTTATTTCAAAATCTAGAATTTCAATTTCTCGAATTCCAAGGTATATTATACACTACTATATATAATATATTAACTTTAATTAATTTTCTTTAAAATTCTTAATTACCAATTAATTAAACACTTACTTATTTATTACTCAATCTTAAATTACTAATTTATAAATCTCAATCCACTTAGCTAATTTCAATTATCAATTTGTTGACATTCTTAATTACCTTGCAATATCATTTATCTTTAAAAATCATGTATCTTTCATTTTGAAAGTCTTCCTCCATAACTATATATTAATTAGTTACCAACTTAAAGCTAAATGTAAATTAAAGTCAAACCAATTAAAATACTAATTAAGCCTAATACTTAACTGTTAAATTTACAAATACTCAGACTAGTTGTAAAATAATTTAAAAACTAAATTTGATTTGGCTTAACAACTTAAACCCAACCCGAGAAAACCCACTGAGAAACAACCCACACAAACAAGACAGGTTATCAACCTGTAGCCAACCAAACAAGCCCAAACCCGAGTGCATTATCTTCTTCCCAAACTCCTCACTGATACACGTTCATACGTGTGCATATGCACCAGCGTTCGCCACCTCTCCGACCATCACCGTTGCCACTCGCAAGTCTTCGCCGACCACCTCGACCAAATCGACCACCCAGAGACCACATCGAACCCCAAAATCAAAAACGAGGATTTGACGAACCCTATCTGGAATAACTCGATCGCCAAACCTATCTCGTCCAGGCACTTCAGAACACCGGCACTTTTGAAACTCCAGCCTTGTCTTCATCAACTCGACAGCCACCATTACCCCAAAACTCGAGCAGCTCGATGCTCGATCGAAGACGAATGAATCGAAAAACAACCCCACGTTAAAAATAGGTTAAAAAATTTCAAAACCCTACCGCCGCTTCCACGTCGAACTGGAGCAACTCCAGCTATTTTTCCCAACACCTCCGGAGGCTCCTTCACCCCCACGCGAAACCCCGAGCATGCCGGTCCACTTGATCACCCAAGAAACGACCATAACCCATTTTTGTTCAACTCAAAATTTCTCATTCAATACTTAACAAAAAAATGTGAATTTAGTTTTAAAAATCCTAATTTCAGATGAGAATTCAAGTTATAAACCTGAATTTATATTTTTAAGATGTTCGAAATCATCACTTATTTTCAACCCTTAACTGTTCTTAAGTTTTAGGGCAGACTCTAATTCATTTAACTTAAAATTCAAGTTTAAAATTTTACTTTATAATCAAACAAACATAACTTGTTAAGATACTAAGTCCTAATTTCCAATGGATAAAGCAGAAAAGGTTTTCTTTGAGTAAATCCTGAGCTTGAAATTGAAACAGAGGTGTTCTACAGGTCTTGTTTTCAGCATGCATTCAATCATACAGGTATCTCTTCCATATATATACACTCATATCAAACATAAATCAAGCAATCAGTTATATATAAAAAAAAACTTAAGCTTTTTAACATGATGTTACTCACACAAGTCTGAGAAGAAGAACAGAGACAGGCATTTTATTTTCTTTGATAGTTTTGAATTTGTTGAAGCTTCAAACAGGCTGCAGACTTCAATCCACATCTGCTTTTCAAGTTGAAGTTGTCTCAGGCTCGATTTTTTTTTTTGCTTTGGGTTCTCAGTTTTGAAATTCTTTTTACTGGCTTGCTTAAGTTTTGTTTTGAACAAACAACTACTAATATGGATGTATCTAAATATGTGGAAACAGTTTTGTACAATAGGTGATGTTTGTATTCTTTCTTTTCCAGGCTTGCTAAGTAAATAAACGAACTGGTATAGAGGATGTATATATAAAAGAGAAATAGTATTGAATAGGGAATGTTATCTTTGCATTAATTGCTCCATGCCTGGTTTACAGCCTACATACTTGAATATATTATATTTTTCTCCTTTAGTACTTGTTGCTTTGTACTTAGATACTTTTATTTGCTTGCCTTACATATTTTATTCTTGCTTTGTTCTTGCTTGTCTCGGCTATGATGATAGCAGTATGGTGAGCTGCAGCTTTGTCTTGACAAAATGCTTTTGTTTGCTTTGTTCTTTCTTTTGCAAGCTTAACAATACTTTGTTTTTCACAGAAACATATCAGAATGTACTTTTGTTCCTTGCTTTGTATACTTAATTTTATTTGCTCATTTAAATTTGTTTGTATGCAATGTGTCTGCACTGTCTTGTGGCTTCATAGATATGTTTACTTGTTGTTATTATTTTTACTTCATGTACAAATATATTTTCTTCTTGTATTTGTTTGTACTTGTTTCATACTTTACATTTTGTATTTCAATTTCAAGAATCCAAAGTCAAATTCAAATTTTATTCCAAAATTTTACATTAACTATCAAATTAAATTAAATTCAAAATTGGGGTCGTTACATTTATAAAATTGATTGAAGTGTAAAATTCAATAATTGAATTTATTGCAAATAAATGAAATTCAACATTTAATATTACGTTAATTAAAACAAGATGGAATGTGAGGATATTAGAATAATAGATTTTGAATCCAATGTTGATTCCATCCGGTGTAATAATGAATTGAATAATATGAATGAAAATTTAATTCAATGGAATTATTGGAAATTTAATTTATAACTTCTGAATTTGAATGGAATTAAGGAAAATACTGAAATCGATATGTTAATCAATTTTAAATTGACTTTTAATTTGTTTAAAACATTGTAATTGATTTAGAAATATAAAAGTGATAAAATTGGTCAATTTTAAGATTGAAATTTAAAATCCGATTTTATTAATTAATTATTAAATTATTTAATTTATGGAAAAATAGCCATTTTGGCCACTGACTCGGATTTCGACGAAACTAGTTTCATCGAATCCGTATCGGTGAATTATTGTAGGGTTTCAAGTATCTTAGCGATCGGACTTGTCGTTTGATCATACAGACTCGAAACGCCTTGAAATTTATGAAATTGAAATCAATTTGAAAAATATTGATTTGAGCATAACTTCTTCATACGATGCAATTTGAACCTGAAACCTTTTCAGTTGCGTTTAAAATATTTTTAAACATCTATTTTGATATATGGGTTGACTCAATTTTATTCCGGAGTCGAAACGGGCTTTTTGGGCCACTTTATTGTTAGCGCGTATTCAACCCGATCCATTTATCCTATTCCAACTTTCTCTATAAATATCCTGCTACAAACCCTAGCCTCCCTAATTCTCATTTGTCTATACGCAACTCATTCTATTCCTCCCCTTCCTCAATGGCAGACAAAATTCTATATTTCCAGATCCAATTGCAAATCAAATCTAAAGCATAAATTTCAAAGTCCTCAGAAAAATCGAGAAAAAAATATATGTTGAAGCTCTCGAAGTGCGTAATCTTCTGGTGAAAATCGTTTTTTGTTTTGGATTGTCGTTTGACCAGTAAAAATCGAAGAAGTCTCAGCCGTCCATCACGCATCGGTGCAAGTAGTCGGATCGTCAATTCCTTTCTAGGTTTTAAAGAGAGGACCGAGGGGACTTCATCCATGTAGTTTTTTTGGCGAATCAATGGTCTGATCGACGGCAAAATTCGATTAGGTCATCATTTCTTAGTGGCGGAGGCTGCGTATTTTGCGTCGATCGGTGGGGCAAGTGAGCACCGGAGGTGATGGCGGCCATGCTAGTGAGGGCGGGACTGTCGAGGCTGGCCGTGGTGGACGCGCAAGTATGGTTCATGGCGGCTACGTGCATATCAACTAGGGTTCGGCTTCAAATCTTGCGCGACCTGTAGCTAGCGTGTGTTCCTGATGCAAGAGAAGGTGACGTGGCTAGATGAATTTGTGTTATTTTTTCTTTATTTTTTAAAATTGAAATTCAATCATAATTTTCGCTATATTATTCACATACGATATCCGATTTACGTGTGGTTTCTTTTGTTGGGATCGTATTAAAATTCCGGACTTAATGATGCTTGTTTGGACGAATTCTGAGACGGTCAAATTTTTGGGTTTAAATTAGATTTAAATTCAATTTAAATTCAAAAGGTGAGTGTTTTAACCTATTCACAACTTCTATGATTTCTTATGTTTGTTAAACTAAATTTTGATGTGATTTATAATTTATCTATGACTGTTTTAGCATTTATTTAATCATCATCTCAGTTAGATTGCATTTATTTAAATTAAATTGTTATTTAATTTATTTTTGCATATAAACTGCCAGTTAAATTTTTATTTGTTTATTTTTGCATATAAACTGCCAGTTAAACAGTTCTAATTTATTATTGAATATAAACTGGTAGTTAATACATGTTGTTTATTTTCCTTTCTAAATTGATGCTATTGTTGAATTGGATGATGATTGTGATAAATGGTTGATAGTTGATATTGGATGAATGGATGCTGTATTTTATATTGAATAAACTGCAAATTATCATGCATTTTTATTTCATTCGGGATTGCGGTTTGAAATGATATATAACCGTAAATTTTATTTTTAAATTACGGATTGAAATGATAAATATCCGTATAACTTGACCATAGGATAGAAAATTTTATACAGACACCACGATATATATATAAAAACATTTTGAAATGATTTTCTATGTTTTGTAAAGAAATATATATATGGTTTTATGAGATATTGATTTCAGATATTTGATAAAGGTTATTTTATATGTAGTTAAATTCTTGGTTTTAAGCTATGTATAAAATTGTTTAAAGTATGAAGTAAGTTTAATAATAAAGTTGATTCTATTAAAATATATTATGGATAAGTATTTACTTAAATTATACTCCAATATAGAGTTTATATTGATTTTTATGAATCAAAGTTGAGAAGATAGTTTTGAAATTGATTTGAGATTTTATTTAATTAAAATCTTATTGAAATTTAGCTTTAAAAAGAATATGGTGTTATAACCAAACTCAGTTTTAAGATGATTTAAGTGAACATATCTAGTCTAAATAAATTAAGGAATATTCGATTATTGAATTTGAAAGTTTTATTTAATGGATACTGGATTTATTAAGTAAGTATTTCAAAAACTAAATAATAGTAAAGTGAATTTGGCATATATATATATATATATATGAATTAAAAATTTAGTTTTGAAATGGTGGAATATTTCAAACTTTGAAATATATGGAAATTTAAATGGTTTATCTGGGAATTCAAATCTGTATTTGGAATTGATTTGATAAATTAAAAAGCTAATTTACTTTACAAAGCAATTTATTATTAAACCATTTAAGTATTGGAAATTTTATTTCAAAGCTATGGGGTTTAAGATATATATATATATATATATATATATACATACATACATACATACATATATATATATATATATATTTGAAAATATTATGATTTAGGAAAAGGGATATATTTAAAATAAAAATGATATCATATTGATTTGGGGTTTTAAAAATATAAATGATATCGTATTTATATGGTTTTGAAAGGGATATTATATTCTGGCTTTAAAGTATAAATTATTTTGAAATAAGCGGTGTTATAATAACGGTTGGTTGCTAAAGAGACCGGGATCGGAAGTTGTCATACTATCTGCCAACCCCGAAAACCACTTTAACAACCGTGTACGCGATGGAGATTCCAGAATGAAGTAGGATGGTGGGGGCGTTCCTTTGAGGTAAATACATGGACCCGACTCCCGTGAGTTGGCATAAGGTGGCTAAATAGGAGCGATTCTCGGGCCAATGAGGTCATTCCTCTGATCGGACACACTCCTTCGATATTATACTCTGACATTTGGTTTGATTCGGTGGCCACTTTTTTTTTATTTTGGGGGTGTTGTTTGAGGTAGGCGGTAGTAGCTGCTATGCGTTACCACCAGTCCGGATAGCAATTGGTATATCTACCCTGGCATTGCCTAGTTGTGTCGTGTCACCTACCGTAGCGCGCCTTATACGATTTTGGTTTTGTACGATACCTATGGAGTGCTTTCTGACGACGCCCAGTACGAGGGAGATTACGGTACTGTATAGACTATGGGAATATATAAATGTGTTAAGGTGGAAAATGTAAAGCCTTAACACTATTTAAAAGTAAGTTTATTTTACAAGTAGACACTATTATAATAGCGAAATATACTACATAGTAAATAGTTTAACGGATCCTTAAGAGATGTAAATCCCGAGCGTCTCTTGAGTTACTGCACTCATTTTTATTTCTGTTGATTTAACTTACATAAGATCTTTTGTTTCTGACTCGAGTGTTTTGCCTTTTCAATTCGCTCGGGTCAGTCCGAGCGTTTCAGGATTTGAAGATTTTATTCTGGAGGACAAAGACGAAGATTTGTAATACTATTATCTACTATATTATTCCACCACACCATTTAATTCCGCTGCATTAATTATTATTATCTGGTATGTGTAGTCTGATATTGTACTGTATAAGTAAAGAAAATTGAATATTTTGTAAAGCAATTTCATGAACTGTATATTTGATTATTATATATTACCCTTCCACTGTGAGATTTAGTTTTCTTTTATTTCTTTCTCGTTTTTCTTATTTACCCCATAACAATCCGCCCTTCCGTATGGTTTGAATTGGCAGGTGAGTCGATTTAAAGCGTGCGAAATGGTGGGTTGTAACCTCTGTAACTAGGTAACAACTGACACGAGTATGCCATCCCCCGATCATTACCGACCTTTATCCGAGGGCCCCCAATCTAACAACCACACAGTAAAGTATCTGGGCTCCATACCATGATACCACTTTCAAAAAAAATCAACACAAGTAAATATATGAGCTCCATACCATGATATCACTTCTTATCCAGAAGGAAATGGTCAGACCCTCAGGAGGAGCTACCTCCAAATAACCTTGCTGCCACGATTCCTGTTTCGACCATTACCGGGTTGTGAGACTCGACGAAGTCTCGTCCACAAAGCTACGTTTTTTCACAAAACCATGCTTCGATCACAAATGATCAACAAATGATCATCAACACACAGCAACACTTAGCATGCCACATTACCAAATTGGGAATGTATTACTAGTAACCATCAACTACATAACCTCTAAGCTCGTACGTCTCAGAGAAGGGTGTTAAGCTAGGATAATAAATCTCCACCACCAACAGAAATGTATTTGATAGAAACCATCTTTACATCTCAAAGTGTAATGTCAGATACACATCCATACAAGTCTGTTCTGGGTTCGAACAGAACCAAAGGCACTTCCGCAGAATCCCTTGCAAATCCGGGTATTCACAATCCCGATCGGACTTCCCATCACTTAGGAAATATCTAAACTGGCGCGACTCAGTGCAGAGACAATCGACGGGTTACCCTTTCGTTCTCGAAAATACCCGGTCTTCACCGCCGGTCTTCAAATGTTATCCATATCGACGAATCATTATTCGGAATGGGTTATATGACACAAAGTCCTCTCCCGGCTAAACCGAATAATGAGCGTAAACATAAAAATATATGGATATGGAATTTCAATTAAGTCACAACTTAATATCCAAAACTTTCTTTTCAGTGGTTTAAATTACCATTTCAAATCTTTTAAATAAAAGATTTGTTTCACAAAGTTCACCCAGTTTCACAAAGATCCATTCACGGATTTCAAAAAAAATTCCATTTCAAATTTGACTAACTCATCCAATCTTCCAGTTTAAGATTAAATTCATAACTTTCAAACCCTTTCCAATTCAAATCTTGTATATGGAAAATATACTATTTAAAATCTTCTTAGATTTCAAAACAATATTTAATCGTCTTCACGAAGGTTAATTCATGGTTTTCAAACTATTTACAATTCATTTCAAACTTGAAATCTTCCGACACGAATTGGAAATCCTTTCTTTTTATGAAAGCTATTTTTATTTCAAACAAATAGTTTTCGTATTGGGAAAAACCGATTACAAATTACATAAGTTAAACCATTTAACTATAAAACTTGGATTTAAATTTAAATTTCCAAAACCATACTTTTTAAATGGTTAAAAACCTATATAAACATCCTTATAACTTGTATGATCTTTTTAGACTATAATTTCCAAATCATTCCTAACTTGGAAAACCATTTCCAATTCAACTTGAACTTCCTTTAATACCAATTGGAAATTCATTTCTTATATGAAAGCTTATATCGTTCGAAAACAAGTTTTTTTTTATTTCGAAAAATCCGATTTCATTTATATAAGTTATAATCTTTAGGTTAATTTAAATTCCCAAAACACCAATTTATAAAATGGTTCAAGTTCATGTAAACCTATATAATCTTTTTGAAATCATAAGCTTACAACATAGAATTAAATTTTAATTTTTTATTCAATTTTAAAACAAATTTAAAACTAAATTAAGTTATTCAAAAACAACTTTTATTTTGAAATTCCTTTTCAAAAGTTTATTTCCACTTTAAATCCGATTTATTTCCAAAACAATTTGGATTCAAAAATTCAATTCTAAAATTATTTCAAAAACCTATGACTTAACCAATTTCCACGTGCACTCCATATTCGTGTGTGTATGGTGTAGTCCAAGGGTTCAACACAATAGTGCACAACATCAACCATCACAGATTCAATCATATTAACATCGATAAGCGGTATAACCCATAACGCTTATCTATATACACAGATTCATAGATAAATTTTTTTATCAATGAGGTATATCATAGAATATAAATAAAATTACTATTTATGAGGAATCCAGTTGGATCCCTCCAACCTGTTTCCCTACATCCACAGACGTTAGCACAACAATTAAATACCAATTCCACTTCGAGGTGGAATATCGCGGTATATGGGATTTATAAAAATATCATCCGCTATAATGTGGGAAATCAACCACCCAATATATACTATATACTACTATATATATATATATATATATATATATATATATATAATATCATCCAGTGAATAATTATTTTAATTCAATCATCCAAGCACACAAACATTAAATTTTAAATCTAACTATTTAAAATTTAAATTAAAACGATATTGATTGAGAAGATCTCACCTTTGCTTTTATTAGCAATCCATTTCCATCTTGACTCTATTTTCTCGATTTAAAACCTTGCATAACAATTATATGATTTTATAAATATTTGAACAAATCAAACTATTAAATTCCATTTGATAATTTA
The DNA here is from genome assembly GCA_030765085.1 of Allium cepa. NCBI lineage: Eukaryota > Viridiplantae > Streptophyta > Magnoliopsida > Asparagales > Amaryllidaceae > Allium > Allium cepa. The sequence continues at coordinate 474,382,186 of CM060931.1, forward strand.
ATTAACCCGTGATTTTATTTTAACTAACAAATTCCTTTTAACAAATTTATTTAACCAGTGATTTTATTTTAGACTAATATTCTTTAACCATTTCTAAAACAAGTAAATTAAACAAATTTTATATTCCTTTTGAAAATACACATATATATTTATTCAACCTAAGCAGAATCCTTTTATCGTGCTGTATTATTATTTCTGTAATTTAGCAACTTTCAAGATTTACAGTAAGCTAAATATTAGTGTTTATAATTATCTGTATATTTTTATAAATATTTATACTTCAGTGCAAATATTAACAAATTTGTAAATTTCAAATTTACATGCGTAATTATTAAATTGAAAATAAATTTGAAAAATTAAAAATCAAATTCACCTTACTACCAACCCAGAAAACGCACAGCCACCGTACTGTGAACACGCCTTCATCAACTCGAGCTCGAAGCCTATGCCATCAGAACGACTTCACCCTTGGCCTTCCCAAACCCTCAGCGTGACACAATAGACCCACAGAGGAGCCATCGCCACCTCGTTGCCGATGCAACCCCAGAACCCTAAAACTCACGTTTCAACTTTGCCCAGCTCCACTTGCCGCGCCTCCCATCGATTCCCGTGGAGCTCTCGTCGTTCGCGATCCGTCAGTTCAATGTCGCGGCCTTCCAGTTGCTCAGATGCCTTCGAATCGCCATCGCGAGAACCAAGTCGACATCGCTACTCTCGAATTGCCGATCTCGCCAAAACTCCCCTGCCTCGTGCGCGCGACAGCGTCTTCTCTTTTTTTTTTATTGATTTCGACTGATTTAATTTGAGGGAGGGAAGTAAATCTCGATTCGGTCTTGTCTAAGAAAACGAGGTGGCCATTGATTTTGAAATTTCAGACTCGATTTGAAAGAAACAGCGACGACCATGATTTCTGTTTGAACGAATTCTTTTGAATTCATTCAGATTTTTTTTCTTTGAACGAGAATAATGGGTTGCGTGATTTAAACGAGAAAAGGAGACAGGATCGATTCCTAGAGTGGCTTATTTCAGAGGAGGTCGGCTGAAACGAAAAGCTGATGGGAAAGAATTTTAACTGTGTTGACTTAGGGTATAAATATATTTTAATTCAAATTCAAAACGTCGGATAAATGCAACTTAAAAACTTGACCTCCTATCAAAACGTGCTGCTAGGCGTTTATAATGTTAAACCCCTATTCCGAATACAATGGAATGTGTTTCAGAGGCTAATTCAATCATATACGCAAGTTGTGGAAGTAAACGATCAATTTTAAATTGAATCGATTAAAATAGTTTCTATGCGTTTTAAGCTGCCAGGGTTAAGCGACAACTCCGATTGCTATGAAAATTGAGATCCGATAATTATACAATATTACGGATCCAATGGAACTGGTTTCGTCGAATTCCGCGACTGTGCCTCGGAAGACTATTTTTAAATATTGATTTAAACGATAAAATTTCAAAACTGAACAAAATATTTCAAAATTCAATTCTGAAGCTTCCATTGTCTTCAGTATTATAAATATAAATTTTCTAAGCCTTTGAAATAGTTTTAATCAGCTTAAAACTGAAGATTCAAATTTTTATCCAACTTCAATAACTTAAATTCAATAATTTAATTGCCAAATTCATAGTTAATTTTGAAATTCAAGTTAAATTAACTTCCAAATATTAAAAATTCAACCTAGTATTTTAATTTCAAATGTCAAATTTTCTGGGTCGTCACAGAAATACAGGTAACTCAAAGGATGTTTGGGATAACCATCCTCTAAGGATCCGTGGAACTAACGACAATGTAGAAATATAAACTATACACCGTGGTCATTTCAAATTAATTTAAAACTTCAAACCAGAGTGTCATTTCCATTTTTTCTATATATTGCCAAATTTTATCATTTTCAAAGTTACGATTCAAATCAACTCAATTTCCAAATTCAAATTTAACTAAATCTCAATTCAAATAATTTCAATTCAATTCAGTTCCTAATAAACAATTGCAAATTATATCGATTTCCAATGTAGAAATAAATCTCAAAATAAACCATTTAAATTCCAATATATTTCAAAGCTTTAATATTCACATTTTCAAAGTTAAATTTAATAGTTTCATATATCCTTATTTAACTTTTTTATTATTTAGTCTTGAAATATTCCCTCATTAAAATTCAATATCATTTAAGTAACCTTAAATTACATCTTACTAAGTATCTCCTTTAATTTATTTTAACATGTAATATTCATTAAGTCACTTAAATCCAAAAATCTAGTTAAAATCATATCTTTAAATTTCAATTTCCATAATTCCAATTCGATGTTTATTTACTAAAATTCTTAATTACATACAATTTCAAATACATTGAAATATAACTTCCCAGCATTAAATTATTCAAACCATTACCAAAATCTATAAATTTAAACAAGTACTTGAGCATATTATATGTATTAAATCAATCTCCATTTAATTAAATATTATTATTAAATCTACATATTATATTTTCATTTATATACAATATTTAAGAATCAATATTTATTAAAACCTTATATTTCTTTCCAAAACCACAGAATTTATTTTCAAAATATTTATATATGGACCAACAGTGTCTGTATATAATTTCTTATCCGATGGTCAAGTGATACGGATATTTATCATTTCAATACATAATAAATATATATATATACACACGGGTAGATATCCTTTCTACCCGAAATCCCAATTTCAATTCAATGAAAATCGCTTGGGTGTATCATTTCAACCGATAACGAAATTCTCCTATTCTAAAGTCCGTTCGGGTATGTATCATTTCAACCCATAGTAAATTTTATACTAACAGGGAACTTGCAGAGTTATAACAGATATGACAATAATAATAACAGGCATACATCATCAATAACAATATAATATAAACAACAGGATATGGTGTCATATCCCATAGGTGAACAATTACATATAAATGCATATCATACATATAACGATTTAAACAATTAACAGTTAAATTTTAGCAACATATTTCAATTGTCGTTCCAATTGAAATCAATTTTAATAAATAAAAGAACGTAAATCGTGAGTGATTGCTCACCTTTCGAGTCTAAAGAGAATATACAATATAATGAGTTACGGATCCAAGCACGAATTTCAAAGCAATGCACAATGGACTTGAGTTCGACGGACAAGCTGATAAATAGGGTAGACGAAATCAAATCAGAAATGGATCGATGAAGAGAATGGTATAAGTGAACACGTATATATACCGATATATTACTATGTATAAAAATTGTATTCTTAATTCAAACACATACCAAAATCTTTAGAATATATATATATATATATATATATATATATATATATGAACATCAATATCAAGTTAAACATATATACACATCTCCAAATCAAAAATCTATATGTATTAAAATCAAAATACATACATATATAGGCTATAATATAAAATCTATAGGAAAATTTGAAATCAAACTGCCAATAATAATATATAACAAAACGCATCTATTTATAGACATGCAATTTCTTTAATAGTACGCATTATATATAACGCCAAATGCAAATATGCTAATAACCTATACTTATGTAACCCAGGAAATATAGTATATACTGTATATGCAATTACATAAGCGTTAATATTATAAACATATTATTAATATATACTTTTCAAAATCCCCCTTTTTTGTTTAATTTATAAAACCAATATTCCCATTCAAAAGATTTTCAAATATTAACATCACTATTCCTCAGACAATACCAAATATCAACAAAATTTCATACGAAATATATGTAATCGGTTATATCTAACGTATCAAGTGCAAGTTGTAGTGTATGTATATAATAAAACAACAAAGAACTGCATACTTACTACTCCTTCCTATCAGTTAAATATACATATCCAAAAATAAATATATTTTCATTAATTAAATAATAGAAAAGAGTATGTATACTATACGAAGCACCAACTATGAATATTAATGAAATCAATAGTTAAAACTAGTATTTTACACTCATACAAATATATAAAACAACTCAAAAATAAAACAATATATATATATATACACAAATATATATATATATATATATATATATATATATATATTTGCCATAATATAACTTATATTATATACGTGTATACACCTTTATATGAAGTCATGTGTATTAAAATTCCTATCTACGTTTTTAAACCCATATGCGAATATATATACTACAGTAGACAAAACGTAAACAGTGATAACACCTCCTCTAAAATATAAAACATGTTATGCTCATACACTTAAAAAATAAAATCAAATACATAGATATGAAGTAAATTATAAACTTTTAATGTAAATATATATATTTGTTTAAAACCAAGTATATACACATATTTGCTCTTAAATGGGAAAATCAGCTGCTATGGTGAGCCAACAAACGAGCGGCTTCAGGAAAACAAGGCTTTGTATAAAAATTGCTGCTCTATATATATATATATATATATATATATATATATATATATATATATGAGTATTTACTTACAAATTGCAAAAGAGGAACGAGTTGCTGCTGCGAAATAAGGTAGAGGCAGTTGAGGAGAATGTGTGCAGTGGCGACGGAGATTGAGCGGCAATGGTGGTCAGCGCTTGTTTGAGAGCAGGGGCGTGAGCAGGCTACTATGGAGGTTTAAGATGAACACGCGTCTTCTTCTATACGTATTTATATAAATTTGCAAAAGATAGGTAAGGATAACCATGAACAGAAAAACTTTATACTTGAAAAGAAATGAAACTGGACAATGGATTTTATAAATGCGAATGAATGTGAACGGTTATTAAAGCAAATACGAACAGTTTCGAGATAATGAATAATTTGCTGCAATGAAATAGCAACGGTTAGAAGCATTGATTTAGGAAAGATTATTAAAGTAATAAATTTGATTGGACAGGAAGTTTTTGAATTTTTTTAAACGGAAGGAGATTGAAGAGTCAAAATAAATGCTTTAGGTAAGAGAAAAGAGAAATAATAGAAATGCACGCGAAAATTAAACAGGTGGAATAATACACAAAGAAGGCAACGTATATTTCTTTCCGAAAGCAACAGAAAACTTGAAATATATACACAAAATAATGGTAACAGTTCAATCCCCTTAATTGATGCGTTTGTTGAAGCCAATAATATATATAAATCAAGAAATGAAAAAGGCAACAGGGAAAAGAATGGAACAAATAGAAATGAAACGTATCAATTTAAATATGAGCAGTTTTAGAAGCAACGGTCATCCATTGATTTAGCTGACAAATATTAAAGCAAAAAGGAAGTGAAATAAATTTTCCCCCGCGAATAGCAAGCACTGTTAAAAATTTTCTTCCAAAACTCGCGGCTACTGATTTGTTTTCAGTAGCTAAGGTATGAAATAGATGCAATTTTAATTAAAATGTACGCTCAAATAATTAACAAAAGTAACGTGGTTAGAAACTATTCGTTTCCTCTTTATTTATTTCATATATAGTTAGTACAACATGCGCTAAATTTATAATAAAAGTAACGTATCTAAATTTATACGTTACTTATTTATTCTCTACCTATTTTTAGCAGAATATATGTTTTAAAGAATATTCATTAGCTATGTACCCTTTATATGCTAACTAAATAAATCAAAATGGATATAACGTTCAAATTAAAACGTGTATTTTAAATACCCTATTTATACTCTATTAACTTTAAAATTTATTACTTAATTAACTTTTGATTTGTTTACATTGGTTTGATTTACTTAACATTTAACAAATAACTTATGTATATACGTAAAAAGAAAACGTAAAATTTATTTCCTATATATTATTCAATTTAAAATTTTATTTATTAATCAATTAACTAAGAACAAATATGTATAGGTATAAAGTTTATTTCTTTTACAGAATATTAATTACTTGATTTAAAGGTGTATAATCAATTTTTAAAAGAACAAAAGTGGAAATAAATGTTGTTACCAATATATTCAGTTAAATTAAAAGATTTGGAAGTTAGAATTTAAAAGTTTTAAATTCCAATAAATGTTAGACTTTAACCAAAAATAAGAGTTATAGAATTGGCTTGTATTAATAAAATTTTGGTGACTATTTATAGTTAAATTTAAAAAAATTCAACTTTTTCGTAAATTTAAACCCCAAAGTTTATAAATAAAATAATAAAATACTTGTTAGAATTTTTAGGTTGTTACAAATTTCAGGGACGAAATTCTTTTAAGTAGGGGAGAATGTAACGACTCAGAATTTCAGTCATTTGAAATTCGTATATTTAATTGATTTTAAATATTCACAAGTAAATTTTATAAGCTGAATTAATTATATTTCGAACATAAGGATTTAATTGGATAATTAAATTGTTAATTTAATATTTGAAATTGTGTAAATAATTGAAATTTGAATTTAATGTGAATAAAAATGATTTATAAAGTTGAATTAAATTCTATTTGAAATAAAATGATGATAGAGAACTTTTAAAATTGAATTAAAAGTTAAATTACAGAAATTGAATATTTTAATATTTAATTGACGAGTAAAAATAGCGATTTTTGACACAGTCTTGGATTTCGACAAAACTAGTTTCATTGGATCCGTAATGTTATATTATTGTAGGATTTCAAATTTTGTATCAATCGGATTTACGGTTTGTCCGAGGAAAGCTAAAATGCGTAGAAATTCGTTTAAGCAAAATCTAAATTTAAACAAGTCGGTTTGAAAGTATATCTTCCAATACGATCGAATTGGCTCCCGATAAATATTCCATAGCATTCGGAATAGGTGTAAAACATTATAAACACTATGCGGCATGCTCCGTTTGGAGTTCGAAAATTTTCTGGATGAATAGTGTTGAGAATTTCTATAAAAGGACATTAATTTTTCAATTTTTCACTAAAATTCTAACAGCTCTAGGGCAAGCCGCCGTTTAGCTTTTCAATGGCCATAAAATCATTTCTTTGGCCCTTCGATTTCTTCAAATCCATCAATCGATTCGAAAAGTTTTCAACTATAGAAACATAGAGGACGACGAGATCTTACGATCCAACGGCTACGATGTGATATGGCTAGGTGGATCGACGGGGATTGGCGTTCGAAGTCGTGCATTTCGTGCACGATTTTCCACACAAGGGACCAGCTGAGTTCGTCAATGTTCAAGGTGGATATGGAGCTCGCAAAGGGCTTTAGCACGGTGGTCGTTTATTGTTGCAAAGGCGAACGTAGATGGCGTGAAAATTAATGATATAATGGCGGCCGATTTGGTTTGTTACATGCGTTTAAAATGATGGGGAAGAAGGTAAAAGCAGCGGCCGTGATTTCATCAAGTTGGACCTTACGACTGAGATTTTACAGAGGTTTAAAATAAGAAAGAAAATTGTAAATTATATATATTTAAGTTCGTACAAACTTCAAAATGCTATAACTTTGTCATACGAAGTCCGTTTTTGACGAAACAAGTTGCATTGGGTTCGTCTTAACGAGCACTAAATTTTAGAGCTGGTTTGGAGTTGATTGGAGCTAGTGTAAATTTTAGGTAAAATTAAACGGCTATTTAATTTTATACAGAATAAAACACTACAGCTGCTATTGGAACCAATGTGAGTACAACTCACTCTTTCTGACTCACTGATATTTTTATATAAGTGAGAAATAATTTATTATATGATGATTGATGATTGTTTGGATGATATATGATATATTATGTAACGACCCAGGATTTTAAGTAATTAAAATTTGAATATTTAATTAATTTTAAATATTTATAAGTGAATTTATAAGTCAAATAAATTTTGATTTGAATAATTGGATTTAATTGAATAATTAAATCGATAATTTAATATGTTAAATTATGGAAATAATTGAAAATTGGGTTAAATATGATTGAAAATGATTTGTAAAATTTTATTTTATCATATTGAAGTTAGAATGATATTTTAGAACTTTTAAAATCAAATTAAAAGTTAATTTGTGAAAACTGAATATTTTAATATTTAATCGACTAGTGAAAATAGTCAATTTTTGAACAGTCTCAGAATTGGACGAAACTAGTTCCATTGGATCCGTAATAGTTAGTTATTACCAGATTTCAATTTTCGTATCAATCGGAGTTATCGTTTGATCGTGGCAGCTCGAAATGCATCGAATTATTTTTAATTTTAATTTGGCGAGTTAAAATAGCCATTTTTCAAAAAGTCTCGGATTTCGACGAAACCAGTTTCATCGGATCCGTAATGTGATATTATTGTAAGGTTTCAAATTTCAAGTCAATTGGATTTACCGTTTGTCCGGTACAAATTAAAACGCCTAGAAAATCGTTTAAATCGGTTTAATTTAAATTGAACGTTTATTACCATAACTCGCACAGATATCCGAATTAGCTTTCGAAACCTGTTCCATTGTGTCCGGAACGCGGGGTAAACCCCAGAAACGCTGGTTACGGTGCGTAAATCGGAGTTCGGAATTTCCGGGATGAATAGTGTTCGTTCGTTCTTCTATAAATAGCACCCTTCTCTTTAGAAATAAAAAAAAAAAAAAAAACCTAATTTTCTAAACCCTAGCCGCCACATTATAAACCAAAGGCCAGAATTCAATCTCCTTCTTCTCTTAATCTCTCCCAATCCACAAACATTCACACGAAATGATCAACTACAAAATTGAAGAGTGAGAAGAGATCTTCAAATCCATACGGAGTTGATGGGTTTTGGAGCATCGTAGTGGGAGCTACAGGGCCGCGTTCGGCAGTTGTTGCGCATGCAAATTGAGATGATGTAGGGGGCCGAGCCTGGCCGTGCTGGGGGCGAAGGTGGCTCTCGTCGAAGGCTACAATATGGCACTTGCTGATCGTGTTTTCGTCGAGCGAGGAGATGGTGGTATCAAAACCTAATTTTGATGGTATGGGTTCGGCCTTGCTTCGTGTTTTACTGGAGATGGAACGAGAGAGAGGGAGAAGGAGGGTGCGGCTGTGATGAAGAGGTCATGGATCTAACGGCTAGGGATTAGTGTAGGTTTAAAATTAGTTAATTATATGTTGTAATTTATATAATAAAAAAAATCGTGTAACTTTGAAATTGCATAACTTTTTCATACGAGGTCGAAAACGCGCGAAACCAGTTGCGTTGGAATCGTATGGACGAGCACTACGCGATGGAATTGGATTGGAGTCGTTTGGTGTTAGTGAGAATTTCGGGTAAAATTAAACGTCCGTTTAATTTTATTCGAAATAAATCGCTAAAGCGAAATTAAAAATCAAGGTGAGAACTTCTCACTCAATCGAATCAGTTTCGATTCTTATTTTAAATAGTTAGATTTAAAATATTTGAATGCATGTTTGAATGATGATTGTTATCTATTGATTGTTAAAATAGACATTATGCGCCGTTAGTAAGCGGATGTTATTTATTAAAAACATATACCGCGAATATTTCATAAACAGTGAAATTGGTATTATATATAATATCAATATATATATATATTGGCATATGTATATATTGGAGTTATTGATTTCCCGCATTTGTATAGCGAATGACACCCTATTGCGCCGTCTATTAAGCGGATAATATTTTAAATCCCATATACCGCGATAATTTCGTACTGGAGCGAAATTGGTATTGTGCTAATGTTTGTGGATGCAGGAAACAGGTTGGAGGGATCCAACTGGATTCCTCAACAGTATTTATTTGATTTCAGATATTTTGATATTTGATGGACTATCATATACGATATGTGATGTCGTTGTTGTCGTGATTGACTATTTGGTGTGTAGCATCATTGGACCAAGTTTTGGAACTTTAAAATGATTTTTAAAGTGATTTTTGAAAATATACTATATGTTTGGAATTGATCCATTTTAAATAAATAAACGATATAATTTTAATGTTATAAAAATTATGATTTTGAGAAATACGATTAAAGATTTATTTTTGAAAATATGAGGTTGATGGTTTTATAAAATAGTTAAATTGGGATTTTAGAATTTATTGTGAAAAGTTTAAATATAGGATTTATAAAATTTAATTATTTTATGAATCAAAATGGTGAAATAATAAAGGAGATTAAAGATGTTTTAAAGAATAATATAAATTGATTTATATTAAGAGATTTAAAAATGGATATTTATAAATTGAAATATTGACATTATAAAACGAGTTTTTATAAGTGTTTGAATGAAGTGAAAATGAATTTTGTAAATGAATGGAATTTATAAAATTATAAATGGTGAAGTTATAAATGAAATTTATAAATAGTAAGATTTATAAATTTTGTGAAATTATTAAAGAATATACTTAGATGAATAATTGAATCTTATAAGTTATAAGATTTATAATTATGAAGTTCAAAGAAACGATTTTGTAAAATAATCGTTTTATAAGTATTTAACTTATAATGTGAACTTTTGGTTTATAATTGAGCTATAAATCGAATAGGTTAATAAAGGAGATGTATAAAAGGAAGTGTTATAGAATAAATAGAAATGGAGTTTATAAACGTTGTTTTATAAATTCGCAAATGACTTATTTTGATAAGAAAATTGTTATAACTTATTTATGGAGTTATATTCACATTTTTGACTGTGAATAATCCTTTAAAATAAAATGTATAAAAGGATGAAAATTGTTAACGTAGTTTATTCACGTTTTTGAATAGTGAATAATATGTTAAAGAAAATTGTTTTGAATGAGATGTTTAAATTGAATTAAAACGATCTAACGATGTTTTAAATATGTTAAGATTCGAAACCATAGATTTCAACATTCATTGTTGAAATAGACGTTTTCGAGAAATAAAAGGAAATAGTGGACTATAACACTGTTGTTATAGTAAATGATTTCCGAAAGGAAATGTTTTGTATAGTATTGGGATTTATATATCTATTTTAATTTCAAATCCTTATACTAGTGATTTTGGTTGTCGTAACGATGTTTTACGTAACATTCGTTTTGGCCCAAATAAATATGTTTAAGAGAATGATTTCCTTAAAGAATGAAATGTATACTTAATCTCGATTTAAGTATATTGAGTATTTTCCAAGTGTTGAAAATAAATAAAATTTGTGAAATTACTTATGAATAAATAAGTATGGAAATGTTTTTCCAATATAAAGTGAATATTAGAGAATTTATCTTTTTGAAGATAAATTGAAATGAATAAATTGAAATGAATAAATTGAAATGAATAATTGAAATCGAATATTCATAGATATTTTGGATTATAAATTCACTATGGAATTTATAAAAGAAAGTGGAATTCGTTTAAAAATAAATATTGATTTATTTTTGAGATATTGAAAATATATATCTAGTAAAGATATGAAATTTGGGAAATAAATAATTTGGAAAATTATTTGGAATCTGGTGATGTTGTGCATATCCATTGATAGTTCAATAACCGACTATCAATATTTACCTTTGAAAGGTATTTGTTGTGATTTGCTGAATTTGAATGCACACTTATTTTAAAATTATTGCGCTCGTTATTCGGATTACCCATTCCGAATAGTGATACGACGTAATGGATAGCATTGAAGATCGGTGTTGAAGACCCGGTATTTGCGAGCGATAGGATGACCTGTCGATTGACTCTGCACCGAGTAGCTACGGTATTGAGTTCCCCATATGTGATGGTGAATCCGATCAGGATTGTGAATATCCGGATTGCAAGGACTTCTTTGTAAGTGCCTTCGGTTCTGTTCGAGCCCGGAACAGACTTGTATGGATTGTATGTCTGACACTACAAGTTGAGATATAAAGCCGATTTCTTTCAAATATATTTCTGTTGGTGGCGGAGAATTTATTCTTTTAGCTTAAACACCCTTCTCTGAGACGTACGAGCTCAGAGGTTATGTAGTTGAATGTTATCAGCGATATATTCCCAATTTGGTAATGTGACATGCTGAGTGTTGCTGTAAATGATCATTGTGTTGATTATTTGTGATATGATCGTTTATTTGATCGTCTATCCTGGTGATCATTTCTATGATCATTTGTTGACCCAAAGCATGGCTTTTGTATAAAGTATGTTTTTGTGGACGTGACTTCATCGAGCCTCACACCCCGTGAATGGTCAAAACAGGAAAGAAGCAGCAAGGTTATGAGGGGTAGCGCCCTTTAGGATGTGTGTATTTCCTTCTGGAAAAGGGTGGTATCATGGTATGGAGCCCAGATACTTACTCATGTTGAAAACACTTTGTTATGATTGTGTGAATTGATTACGAGCGCTCGGTTGAAAAGGTCCCAAAGGACCGGGGGATGGCATATTCGGTCGGTTGTTACTCAGTTAGGGGTAACCCGGCCTTGTGTTGGTAGAGATCCGGTTTGGTTCTCGGGGATGTCCATCCAGAGGCATTCTCATGTGGCAATCGGAAGTTCCTTGGCCTGATCATTCGTTGGAAATCCAAAGAAACAATACGAGACTTGTACGGTTTTAGTTGTATAACCTGCTATGGAATGTGGCGGTAACCTGCTATTGAACATAGTTAGCTATAGTAGGCATACGATAATGGTCGTATGTTGGCTAAGATTTATATTCTACTTTCGAAATGAATTTTTCCTACACTATACACTAGTAATAATATCAAATGTTCTTTTAATGCGTATCAAGCATCTTTGACTATCATAAGGAGAAATCTCCTACGATTCTGCGTTTGCATGTGTGTGTGTGCGGGAGGCCTTATGGTAGTCTCATTTTTAAAAGCATTGCGAATTGACTTTAAAAATATTCCTCTATTTTGATTTTAAAGATAAATAAACTGTTTTGAGTTCTCACACCAGTCACATGACTGACTCGGAGTTTATTGTTTTCCTTCCTAAACTCTGGGTACCCACCAATTTCCACACCGGCAGTCAAGAGTTAAGGTTTATCAGGATATTCTGGATATTCTGGAATTGCTGGAGGCAAGCTGGATGGCATGGCGTATTACTAGTTTATATAGTATTTCTTTTTCCGCTGCACTGTTTGATGTTGTTGTTGTTGTTGTACACTCTGATGATATGATGTAATGAAATGTAATGTATAAAATGTAATAACTGATATAGTTCTTTGTTTAAAGATTATTCCTTTATTTATTATATGTTGTTCCGCTGCGAATTGTGAGATTCTGATGTTGTTCTGTTGTTTTCTATTCCGTTCTATTTCTATTTTCTTTCTGTTCTATTTTCTATTTTTTTTCTCTCTTCTTCTAACCTCTTTTCTTTTCTTAAACCATAACATTTCGGGTTTCCGGCTGTAACAACCCTGTATTTTGCATCAATTATAATCGACAATTTAAACGATTAATATTGACGCAAATTTCCATTTGAAGTTTTTAAATTTGAATTAAAATTCTTTTATAAATTTTTAGAAGGAATTTTGGGCTTCGAAATTTAATAGTGGTCCATGTTTTTTTTTATTGGGCCGTGTTAATTCTCAAAACAAATAACCCATCCCCCTTTTTATTTTTATTCATTTTTCTTATTTGTTCGTTTGCAAACCTAAAACCACCGAAAGGAAAATAATTGTGGCCTCCTCTTCGTCACTCATAGATTAGGGCTTTTCGAAATTGAAGATTCCGACGTTGATGGTTTCGAACGTCTTCGTGAGGACCATGGCTTCGTCTCCCCTCGGCTGCCTCGTTTTACAAAGGTGAGTGATGCAATTATTCACTCACATCTAATTTAAACTCTAGCTAGTTAAATCTTGTGCTTTTGTGAGTTTACTCACATCTAATTCGACTTTAGTGGTATGTTCCTACAGTTCGATTTTTGTGTTGACGTGAATTTAAACTGTCGTTTTTTCGTGGAAAATTTATTTTGATGTTGCTGATTTCTTGGTTGCTGATTATCACGGCAGTGCTTTATCTCGTGACCACCACGACTCTACTTCCATCTGACTTCGGTCACGTGGTTGTGTGAGTGCGATTCCATGACTTTGTCTTATCGTCAGTCATCACCACTGCTTTGATATTTTTTTTTTCTGATCAGTTCAATGGAACTTAATACTTCTGTTTATAGAAAGTGGTTTTTGATATTTAGCCTCTGTCTCGCTTGATTTGAAATTCTGGAGGCTCACCGTGGCATTTGAATTGGTCCAATATTGATTTTCTTGCATATTAAACATGACTTTTTTATAACTATCAACTAGGGATGCTTGTTGGTCTAATTGTTGTTCCTCCAAAACAGTTTGCATTTGAATTTGATATCTTGTTGAGTTCACTTGAGATTGCACTCGGTTTTATTATTTGATCAATGAATGGTCTGTGACATTTTACTCCACTAGTGCATGTATCTGTACTCATGATGCATTGCTTTGGATTGAAATTGTGTCGATTGTTGCTTCATGTTACTGCAGCTTCATTATAGCTGTTGGGACCATATGCGACAGTATGGAAATTTGTTTCATGGGTTTTTGTAGCCTGCGTGCTAAATTGTGTTGTACCTTGTTGCTACCTTCAGGTGCCTTTATGTGCTTTGTCTTCATCACTAACTTTTGCTTTCTTAAGTTTTCAGTTGATAACTGGAATCTGTACTAGATTACTTTTTGTTGCCTTTGCCCTGCTGTTCAATGGCATCAACATTGATCTTTTATTGTGGTGTGCTGTGGTGCCATCTCTATGGTGCTCTCACCTTCATACTGCTGTGTTCATGTAGTTGTATCCTTATTGTTAGCGATGCTTGAGATTCTTTTGCACTTTGATATGGTGTAGCCAGCCTGGATTATATATGTTGACTTGTGCCTTTTTGTTGTTTTACTGTAACTTTGGTTTGCATACTTGATGTGCAGATACACTTGAGCATTTATGTTTGCAAATTGGTCATTTTATAAACTGTGTTTGCATAATTAATATACAGATACACTTGACCATTTGTAGCTGAAGTTTGCATTAACTCATGTCTTCATTCAAGTTAACTGTGCATTCCAGTAGTCTTCAAGTATGCTTGTTCTCATATTCATGTTGCTGGTATCACGTTTCATTTGTCTTGGGTATTGTTGCATCCATTCTTCACTTTTGATAATTGCAGTCTTCATTTTTAAAGCCACTTTTGATGCATGTTTAGAACTGGACTGACCATTTGTACATTTTTGAAATACTGCATTCAAATTGACTCCTACTGCATTCATGGTCAGTGGTGCATAATCACTTGTTTCATTTATGTGCTTGTTGATATCTCTTCATCAAGTCACTTGATTCATTGTCATCTTGCTGGAATGACTTCGGCATTGGCTTTTGTAGTCTGGTTTTATTTGGTATCATTTGCCTATCTGCATCACTAACACAGTCTTGCTGCCTTATCAACTTTAAAAACCAAACAGTTCAAACAAAACATCCCCTCCATATTGCTATTTCAGTTTGATTTGGTGCTTGAGTATCACTGAGCTCTGGCATTGGGTCAGTTGCCTTTGTGTCTTTGGTATTGTGCATTTGATCTGGATGTTTATGTTGTATTTGTCATCTTCACTGTGTTGCACATTTGTGGTCTGTTCACCCATTACTACACTTGCATTGCTTTTTGGTCTGAACTTGTTGTTGTACAGTTACTTATGCATTCCATTTATATTGCCTTGTGTTGAACCCAGTTTTAAAACTTGGGTTTGACCTTGTGCTTGTTTCATGATTTTAAATATATTTCACTTGTGTTGAACCCGTCCTTTTATTTTGGGTTTGACCTTGTGTGCCCGGTTATGTACATAGTTACTGTTGTGGCAAGGCAGTGCACGCAAGCGTGAACTGCAGCCACACGGAATTGAGTTTTTTTTGGGTACATTATCACCATAGTGGCAAGGCAGTGCACGCAAGCGTGAACTGCAGCCACACGGTATGGCGTGTATGATATTCTATTTGTTTTG
This sequence comes from Allium cepa, assembly GCA_030765085.1. Classification (NCBI taxonomy): domain Eukaryota; kingdom Viridiplantae; phylum Streptophyta; class Magnoliopsida; order Asparagales; family Amaryllidaceae; genus Allium; species Allium cepa. The sequence goes on from CM060931.1 coordinate 474,397,996, forward strand.
ACTTATGGATCTTTTTGCGTATTCCATATTCCGTAGTGGCTAGGCAGTGCACGCGTGCGTGTACTGCAGCCCTACTCAAAGTAATATTCTAATTGATATTTCTATGGTTTGAACTGTTCTGTTTATTTCAATTCAATATTCTGAATTGCATTCTGATTTGGTTTAATTACTGTCGTCTATTCATTATTTGATTATTATTGCTTCTTTGCACTAATAACTGAGTTTGAATTAGACTGACCCGAGTATTATTTTCTTTTGAATCTAATACTCGGGTCAGACCGAGTATTTCAGGTAGTAGATATTCTGCTTTGGGTTGCTGCTAGAGCTATGAAGTTCTTTCATATCTTTTGGAGTAGTCGTCGTCATTTGTAGTAGTCTGTATAATTATATAGGAAGATATGTATTCATGTATATTATATACGTTAATGTACTTGTACATGTAACTTCCTGAGTCGACTGTGGTAGTTGTATCATATGTACTGTGTCATATGTATTGTATCAAATGTATTGTAACTGACATCAGTTATTGTATATATGAGACTTTCTCTTTGATTTGTGTTCCGCATTATATTATCTGTGTAATATTTTATATTTACTGTTCTAAACTATTATGAACCGTCGTAGTTCGTTTTATACTGGAATTGGGGAATTTCGATGGGAGAAAATAAATCAGAGATGAAAAAATGAAAGAATATATATTTATATACCACTCCTATCGAAATAACCAATACTAGTATAAGGCCTAACTATTGATGGCCGCTCCTCAACAGCCTTATTCTCCGTGTTAGTTGACAGCACTACACCGTAGTGTTCTTGGCTAGCGTGGGTATAGAGGTGGGGCGTCACAGCTTGGTATCAGAGCCTGGGGTTTAGAACAAATATAAAACATGACTTAGATAGTACATGTGTTACAACTGTTTATCGACGTTTTATCTCTCATATTTGCATATGATTATCTTTGATTGTTAGGTATGAATTCCTAACGCTTATTCATATGCATTTAATTTTTATTCTTGTGTTTTCGGCTTTGATTTGATTTAGCCGATGATTGATTTTGTTCGAATCTCAGCGATTCCGAACTTGATATTTTATGTTTTCCTCTGCTTGATTTCCATTCGACTTCGGTCACTTTGTTTTGAGAAATTTCTAAATTCGTGATTTCCAAGACTCTGACTTGGTTTGCCGTTGAGTCCTTTGATGATGATGTTGAATCGTTTTGTACTCTATTATGGCCATTAATTGTTGACTTCGGCATTGACTTGATTTTTATTTTTGTTGAAGTCATTTATGCATTTATGCTCGTTTTGTTTCGTTATTCCATTTGTCAATCGATTCTTCTTTTCCGATTAGTTGTTGTCATCTTTGTCGACTTTGAAAACTTCTATTTTAGGAATTTTTGGGTATTCCTACTTTGATGGATTTAGCATCGAATTCTTTGGATTTTATTCACGTCTTCGAATGTGAATTTTAGTGAATTGATTTGGTTTCCAAATTTAATCGATTTTTGATTATTTCCCGATTTGTTGCTATCATTTATTAGCAACTTTGATGACCATTTCTTCGGGAATTTTTGTGAACATACCTTTCGACGAATTCGGTATCGATTTCTTTGGATTCTATTCACGTCTTCGTATGTGAATTCTTGTGATTGTTTTTTTTTACAATCATTTTTGTGATTTGTCACTTTAAAAAAATATATAAACGTTTTAATACTAGTAGTAAATATCAAAACTCTTTTATCAAAATGTTTTCAACTCTATTTTCAATATCAAAATCTTTTCCTAAACCGTTTTCCGATCTATTAGTATATACAAACCTTTATTTCACTCGTATGAGAAATCTAATTAAACGGCTTAGCAAAACAAGTGGTATGAAACGCTTGCGTTTACTTCGTCGGTTAATTTTTGGACTTGTTCGATTGAACCACTTGTGACATTTTTCTAGTGAAGATCTACAATTTGTTCGTAAATATTTTAGTTAAGCTAGTGGTTATGGGACATGAAGCTAAACTTTTATATTCACTAGCTTAGTGTAATTGACACTTCTCGTTGATCTTGATGATCGCTTTATGAATTAGACTAGCAATTGCGCGATGTCTCTTTCATTGCAAGGTTAGACTAGACACCACTTGTGTGATTCCACTCACGCATACTTTTTTTGCTTTTTGGTTAGTCTTGACCTCAATCTGCGTGATTCCATTCACACATGCTTAGTGTAATTGACACTCCTCGTTGATCATGATGATCGTTCTGATGGTCAGACTAGACACCACTTGTGTGATTCCATTCACACATACCTTTCTGCTTTTTGGTTAGTCTTGACCTCAATCTGTGTGATTTCATTCACACATGCGGGGTAGCTCCCCTTGGTCTTCGGACCGTCATGTGATAGGCCTCTTTCCCTTTTTCTGTGATTTCTAGATTCCTTATGTTGATTTCTGGAAATTTTATGCTTCACCTATTTTTGTGCATTGGTGAATTCATATGTTATTGATTTGTCATGAGTACAAATTTGGGGTATGATACCTCTTTGGATCTTTGAGAAGATTCTTGTGATATTGATTATCTCTTATCGGTTGATCTCCTGTTGATTATTATTTGCATACTTGTAGTTGTATGTCAGTATGGATATTTCATATTTATGTCATACCTCTTATCGGTTGATCTCCTGTTGATCATTATTTACATACTTATAGTAGTATGTCATTATGGATATTTTACGTTATGCCATATCTTTTATTCTATGTCATACTCCCATTCGAGTTTCCGTACTCTCATTCGAGTTTCCATACTCCCATTTGAGTTTCCGTACTCTCATTTTGTGATATCTGGATTTCTTGTGTAGATTTCTAGAATTTGTGTTTTCTGGATTTCTTATGATGATTTCTAGAATTTGTGCTTCACCCATTTTCGTGATTTCTATTGATAAGTTTTATCAATTTTTGTGCATTGGTGAATTCGCGTGTTATTGACTTGTTATGAATACAAGTTTAGGGTATGATACCCCTTCCTATCTTTGAGAGGATTCTTGTGACATTTTTTATGAATGAAAATTCATTGGTATTATATTTTGATGCCAATAATTTCGATGAAATTTTGACGTATGTCGAAGTTGCTACGGATGTTGCTGCTTTAATCACGTGTTTTGAAAATTATTTTAAAATATAAATCAAAATTGTTTTCAAAATTTTTACGATTTGCGCTTTCAAAAGAATGAGGAAGCAAGTTAAACGTTTCAGTAAAATCGAGGACTATGACCCCTTTCTTTTACTGATTCGCTTAATTCCGGACTTGTCCGTTTGAGAATGTAAAATGTTATTTTTAAAATACACCATTAAGCACTTTCAAGAAAACGATGAAGTGAATTAAACGATTTAGTAGAACTCGTGGTTATGGGTCATGTGCGTTTGCTATTTCGGTTAATTCCGAACTCGTTAATTGAATAATTTGTGATTTCTGATTATCGTTTCGATAATCGGATGTTGGTGATTTCTGATTTATCATTTTTGATAATCAGATATTTATTGTTTCTGATTATCGCTTGTGATAATTAGATATTTGAGATTTAATTATCGTTTGTGATAATTAAATATTTGTGATTTAAGATTTGATTATCGTTTTGATAATTGAATATTTGCTGATTTGAAATTTGATTACCGTTGTGGTAATTCCTGATTATCGTTTTTGATAGTTAGATATTTGTGTTTTCTAATTATCTTTGTTAATAATTAGATTTGCTGATTTTGCTGTTTTCTAATTATCGAATCGGTGCTTAGTTTTTGCTGTTTTGTGATTTCTGAATTCTGATTATCTATTTGATAGTGAAATTTTGTTGAGAATTTGTGAACTTCTTTTATGAAATTAAAAGATTTCCTTGGTATTTATATAGTACTACGCCGGTGTACCGGTTCAATTTTCTGCTATTCATGACGTTTTCTACGTCCTCCAATTACGGAGATGCCTTAAGGGTTTCCGATCCTTATTCTTGAGCAACCTTCTATTCACATCATTGCTTCGGGGGTGCAACACCCTCGAAATAAAGATGTTTTTCTCGTGAAAGCTCAGTGGTTCTCAAATCCTATGGATTTCACTTTGGAATCCAAAGAATTCATCGAGCAAACACGTTTTGGCTTTCTCTTTCATGCTTTATATGGTGAACTTCTTATTTTCAAATTTCATCATTTTATGATGACATGCTTTTATGGTTGTTACTATTTGTCTATTTATTCCTTAATATTGCGAGGACGCAATTTCTTTAAGGAGGGGAGTCTGTAAAAACCCTGTATTTTGCATCAATTATAATCGACAATTTAAACGATTAATATTGACGCAAATTTCCATTTGAAGTTTTTAAATTTGAATTAAAATTCTTTTATAAATTTTTAGAAGGAATTTTGGGCTTCGAAATTTAATAGTGGTCCATGTTTTTTTTTATTGGGCCGTGTTAATTCTCAAAACAAATAACCCATCCTCCTTTTCATTTTTATTCATTTTTCTTATTTGTTCGTTTGCAAACCTAAAACCACCGAAAGGAAAATAATGGCGGCCTCCTCTTCGTCACTCATAGATTAGGGCTTTTCGAAATTGAAGATGCCGACGTTGATGGTTTCGAACGTCTTCGTGAGGACCATGGCTTCGTCTCCCCTCGGCTGCCTCGTTTTACAAAGGTGAGTGATGCAATTATTCGCTCACATCTAATTTAAACTCTAGCTAGTTAAATCTTGTGCTTTTGTGAGTTTACTCACATCTAATTCGACTTTAGTGGTATGTTCCTACAGTTCGATTTTTGTGTTGACGTGAATTTAAACTGTCGTTTTTTCGTGGAAAATTTATTTTGATGTTGCTGATTTCTTGGTTGCTGATTATCACGGCAGTGCTTTATCTCGTGACCACCACGACTCTACTTCCATCTGACTTCGGTCACGTGGTTGTGTGAGTGCGATTCCATGACTTTGTCTTATCGTCAGTCATCACCACTGCTTTGATATATTTTTTTTCTGATCATTTCAATGGAACTTAATACTTCTGTTTATAGAAAGTGGTTTTTGATATTTAGCCTCTGTCTCGCTTGATTTGAAATTCTGGAGGCTCACCGTGGCATTTGAATTGGTCCAATATTGATTTTCTTGCATATTAAACATGACTTTGTTATAACTATCAACTAGGGATGCTTGTTGGTCTAATTGTTGTTCCTCCAAAACAGTTTGCATTTGAATTTGATATCTTGTTGAGTTCACTTGAGATTGCACTCGGTTTTATTATTTGATCAATGAATGGTCTGTGACATTTTACTCCACTAGTGCATGTATCTGTACTCATGATGCATTGCTTTGGATTGAAATTGTGTCGATTGTTGCTTCATGTTACTGCAGCTTCATTATAGCTGTTGGGACCATATGCGACAGTATGGAAATTTGTTTCATGGGTTTTTGTAGCCTGCGTGCTAAATTGTGTTGTACCTTGTTGCTACCTTCAGGTGCCTTTATGTGCTTTGTCTTCATCACTAACTTTTGCTTTCTTAAGTTTTCAGTTGATAACTGGAATCTGTACTAGATTACTTTTTGTTGCCTTTGCCCTGCTGTTCAATGGCATCAACATTGATCTTTTATTGTGGTGTGCTGTGGTGCCATCTCTATGGTGCTCTCACCTTCATACTGCTATGTTCATGTAGTTGTATCCTTATTGTTGGCGATGCTTGAGATTCTGTTGCACTTTGATATGGTGTAGCCAGCCTGGATTATATATGTTGACTTGTGCCTTTTTGTTGTTTTACTGTAACTTTGGTTTGCATACTTGATGTGCAGATACACTTGAGCATTTATGTTTGCAAATTGGTCATTTTATAAACTGTGTTTGCATAATTAATATACAGATACACTTGACCATTTGTAGCTGAAGTTTGCATTAACTCATGTCTTCATTCAAGTTAACTGTGCATTCCAGTAGTCTTCAAGTATGCTTGTTCTCATATTCATGTTGCTGGTATCACGTTTCATTTGTCTTGGGTATTGTTGCATCCATTCTTCACTTTTGATAATTGCAGTCTTCATTTTTAAAGCCACTTTTGATGCATGTTTAGAACTGGACTGACCATTTGTACATTTTTGAAATACTTGCATTCAAATTGACTCCTACTGCATTCATGGTCAGTGGTGCATAATCACTTGTTTCATTTATGTGCTTGTTGATATCTCTTCATCAAGTCACTTGATTCATTGTCATCTTGCTGGAATGACTTCGGCATTGGCTTTTGTAGTCTGGTTTTATTTGGTATCATTTGCCTATCTGCATCACTAACACAGTCTTGTTGCCTCATCAACTTTAAAAACCAAACAGTTCAAACAAAACATCCCCTCCATATTGCTATTTCAGTTTGATTTGGTGCTTGAGTATCACTGAGCTCTGGCATTGGGTCAGTTGCCTTTGTGTCTTTGGTATTGTGCATTTGATCTGGATGTTTATGTTGTATTTGTCATCTTCACTGTGTTGCACATTTGTGGTCTGTTCACCCATTACTACACTTGCATTGCTTTTTGGTTTGAACTTGTTGTTGTACAGTTACTTATGCATTCCGTTTATATTGCCTTGTGTTGAACCCAGTTTTAAAACTTGGGTTTGACCTTGTGCTTGTGTCATGATTTTAAATATATTTCACTTGTGTTGAACCCGTCTTTTTATTTTGGGTTTGACCTTGTGTGCCCGGTTATGTACATAGTTACTGTTGTGGCAAGGCAGTGCACGCAAGCGTGAACTGCAGCCACACGGAATTGAGTTTTTTTTGGGTACATTATCACCATAGTGGCAAGGCAGTGCACGCAAGCGTGAACTGCAGCCACACGGTATGGCGTGTATGATATTCTATTTGTTTTGACTTATGGATCTTTTTGCATATTCCATATTCCGTAGTGGCGAGGCAGTGCACGCGTGCGTGTACTGCAGCCCTACTCAAAGTAACATTCTAATTGATATTTCTATGGTTTGAACTGTTCTGTTTATTTCAATTCAATATTCTGAATTGCATTCTGATTTGGTTTAATTACTGTCGTCTATTCATTATTTGATTATTATTGCTTCTGTGCACTAATAACTGAGTTTGAATTAGACTGACCCGAGTATTATTTTCTTTTGAATCTAATACTCGGGTCAGATCGAGTATTCAGGTAGTAGATATTCTGCTTTGGGTTGCTGCTAGAGCTATGAAGTTCTTTCATATCTTTTGGAGTAGTCGTCGTCATTTGTAGTAGTCTGTATAATTATATAGGAAGATATGTATTCATGTATATTATATACGTTAATGTACTTGTACATGTAACTTCCTGAGTCGACTGTGGTAGTTGTATCATATGTACTGTGTCATATGTATTGTATCAAATGTATTGTAACTGACATCGGTTATTGTATATATGAGACTTTCTCTTTGATTTGTGTTCCGCATTATATTATCTGTGTAATATTTTATATTTACTGTTCTAAACTATTATGAACCGTCGTAGTTCGTTTTATACTGGAATTGGGGAATTTCGATGGGAGAAAATAAATCAAAGATGAAAAAATGAAAGAATATATATTTATATACCACTCCTATCGAAATAACCAATACTAGTATAAGGCCCAACTATTGATGGCCGCTCCTCAACAGCCTTATTCTCCGTGTTAGTTGACAGCACTACACCGTAGTGTTCTTGGCTAGCGTGGGTATAGAGGTGGGGCGTCACACCGGCCTTCGATTTCTCGGCAGTCGATAAAGTGAGTATCGATGTTGAATTTTCGAAAGTCGAAAATTTCCGGGGCTTTACATATTATCTACACATTTATTGGTATTTTGATATAGTCCTGCCTATTGGAGCAGTGAGACCCTATATGTTCCCGTGTATGAGCGGATGACCCTTTGTACGCGCGTTTGCCTTGAAGCGGACATTATACACATATTCTAATATGTATGTTTGTTGCAGGTGACAGGTTGGAGGGACCCAACTAGATTCCTCACCGGTTTGATTTTATTTACAGATATTATGATATTTGATATATGATGTTCTAGATGTCGTGATTGATGTATTTGGTGTTGTTGCAGAATTGGGCCTATTTTTGATAATTTAAAAATATTAAAGTGATGATTTCAATTTAAAAAGGATTTTCAAGTGATTTTGAAAATAGATGTTCTATTAAATTTTTAATTATTAAGGAATGGATTTATTTTAAATAAATAAATGTGATAATTTTTATGTTATAAAAATTATGATTTTTGTGAAATAAATCAAAATGTGGTTGTTGAAATATTGAGTTAAATATTTTATAAAATAAGTTAAATTGAGATTTTGACTTATTATAAATGGTTTATATATATAAGATTAATAAAATTGAATTTTTATAAAGCAAAATAATGGAATTATAAAGGAGTTTTATAAATGTTTAAAATGAAGTTACAAATGGATTTTATAAGTAAATGAGATTTACAAATTTGTGAAATTATAAAAGAATGAATTTGTAAATAAGTAATTTATAAGTAATTAATTTATAATTTGGATTTTTGACATATAAATGAAATAAATGGAATTGGTTAATAAAGGAGATTTATAAATATAAGTTTTTATAAAATATAAACGTGATTGTTTTATAATTTCGAAATTAATTAAATTGGATAAGTTAAATATAGAAGTTTATTAAAGGAGATATCCACGATTTTGGATAGTGGATAATCCTTTAATGAATATATAGAAGCAATGAATTTGGTAAAAGGATTATATTCACGATTTTGGATAGTGGATTATCCTTTAATAAATCTATAGAAATATTGGATTTGGTAAATGAATTATATTCACGGTTTTGGACGGTGAATTATATATTAAATAAAATGGAATGATTTGGGAAGTGATATTGTAAATGGAGTTAAATGGTTTGAAGATATTTTAAAATGTGTTAAATATCGAAACCATAGATTTCAACATTCATTGTTGAAATAGATGTTTTCGAGAAATAAGGAAATGATGGACTATAACAGGGTTAGATGTAGCATGGCTAAGTGGGTCGCTCCCACGTAGGGTATGATCATCCTCTTCTAGATATATCTTTACATGCTATGACATCATGTATCTAATCATTGTGGTTTGTATGCTATGAGGCCCTCGGTAAAGGTCGTAACAACCGGAGGATGACATATTTGCTACCATCTAGTGTGGTTATAGAGGTGGGTCGATCTTGTGTTGGTAGAGGGCAGATGTTCTATGCCTTGGGACATCCATCTAGAGATGTACCCATTCAGAAAGTAGTCCCTTCACCTAGTCATTTATACAGAAATCCAAACTCCACCACGTACCTACCATTTTATTTGTAGAGCCTAGTATGCTGGAATTTAATAATGGTAACAATTTCGGTTTTTTGAATATTATTTGAGCAATAGACACTATTATAATATAAGACGGTTTGATATGAAATGATTTAGTTATCGTAAGGTAAAAACATGTCCGCGTTTATATGTGGACTTCTCTTACATGATACTTTTTTTTGATAAAGGAAAAATTTGGTAATTTAATAAATTTAGTTGTGTGTGTTTCTCACGCTAGTTTACCAGACTGGTCCGGGCGTTCCTTCCTTTCAATGCTTGGGTCAGACTGAGTTTATTTACAGGTTTATATTGGTACTTTTGTAGCTTCAGTAGAAGAGCTGGAGATCTTCATTTTCATATACATGTATCTGTTATGATTATTTATTATCCACTGCATTTCTTAGTTGTTTATTATCAGCATTTGTGAGGACAGGTTATTATAACTGTCCATGCTGATAACTATTGTTTGATTGTTGAAATATGATTGATGTATGTATGTACAGTTTCTATTTTGTAAAGATAATTGGTATGATATTACATGTTTTTCGCTGCGATGTGAGATTTTGTATTATTTTGTTTGGTTCTATCTTCTCCCTTTCTTCTCTTCTCTTCTTCTCTCTTCTTTTCTTTCTCTTGAATTTCCGTCTGTAACGACCCTCTATTTTGGACTATTCGCACCTGCACATGTCGGACTTTAATAATTCAAAATACCGAATTGTTAATTTAAATTTGGCAAAACTGAACATATGCAGTAAATAAATAATCACAGAGTTAAATAAGTTACAACAGAAGTCTCGAATACAATAGTCAAATACAAGAATCAGAATATGACACTCTAATCAACTGAATATCTGAAAGCTGGGCAGATAGCTGTATCTCCAAACGAAGCTCCAACTCCAAAAGTGAGTCTCGAAAGCTGAACCACTCAGTCTGACCCGAGCGTAAAGAAAAACACAAAACACTCGAGTCAAGATTGACATTCTTATATCAATAAACCCAAGTCAAGCGAAATAACAACTGAATACAAGTAACTCAAAGGACGTTGGAATAACCGTCCTCTAAGGATCCGTTAAACTATCTACTATGTAGTAATATACGCTAAATAGATAATGTATGTCAGTAATATAAAGTATCAAAATAGTGTTAAGGTGTTACCATTACCCCTCTTAACACATTTTTATATAAGCATTATAGTCTATACAGCACTGTAAACCAGTGGGATATCAGGGAGTACTCCATAGGTATAACACAAAACAAATTCGTAGTGGTCATGTATATAGGGATACAAGTATGACAAGGCACATGAGGCAATACCCAAGGTAGTGAAACTACCGTTTGCCTGATCCGGACTGGTGAGAACACACCGCCGCAATGATCACAACACCGCGAAACAACACTCCCAAATTTACGAGAGTGCACCAATCAATAACAAGTAATGAGTAATTTACGAAGTAGTGTGTTCGCTCGAGGTGGCTAACGCCATTTGGCCCGGCACGGCTCCTGTTTTAGTCATTTCCAATTTGACACAAGTGTCAAGGCTATCCGTTATCGTTCTCTTTCTTCAATAATCACGTACATCATTCCAACCACTTCATTCTGGATCACACTCCGCGTATAGTTATTAAAGTGGTTTTCAGTTTAAACAGAGAGTATGTCCATAACCAATTCCGGTCTCTTTAATAACTTTCGTAATTATTAAACCGATTGGTCGTTTAATAAATTTCAAACCAAATCAAATTCAATTTTAATTAGAATTTGTAAATCAACATTTCATTTGTCTTCCTAAATCGGTTTCCATGATTTTCGTTTCAAACTTTCAAATTACCATTTCAAAATCTTATAATTCAATTTCAATTTTTATTTAAACAATTCAAATATTGATTAAAGTTCGTATATACGTTTCATCCTATAATCATTTAAATAAATTCAATTTGACATTCAAATAAATTTTAAATTCATTTATCGATTACATTCAATATTCGTTAAGCAAATTTATCATTCAAAACAATTTCTATTAAATTGCTAATTCATTAAATCAATTACTTAAGTTCAACTTCATTAACAAAGCTTACAAATTTAATTAAATTGGATTTGACAAATCAAATTCAATAAATTAGAAGTCTTACATTAATTTCAATAAATTACATTTTATTTCTTGTTAAGGAAATTCAATTTCACTTATTTATTTACTTAGTTATAAATTTCAAAACTCAATTAATAAAGAAACTATATTTCACATATTTAAGAAGTTCAATTTCACTTATTAACTTACGTAAATAATTTTCCAAAACATAATAAATAAAGAAACCCGATTTCATTTATTAACGAAGTTCAAATTCACTTAATCAAAGGTTCAATTTCTCTTATCAAAGAATTCAACTTTTTATTTAATTCTCAAATAATTCATCTTTATTTAATTATTAAATAATTTTAAAACTTAATTAATAATTTCAAAATTTAATTATCAAATAAATTCCAATATTAATTATTAAATAATTCAAAACATAATTATTAAATAATTTCAAAACTTAATTATTAAATAATTTCATAACTTAATTCAATCATTTCTTAAATTAAACAACGTTCTTTCATCAATTACTTTATTAATATTTTGTTTCAGATTTTTAAATATTAACATTTTCCTTTCATTAAAATTCAAATTCCAACTTCATTTCAAACCGATTCAAATAAAGTCTTTATTGTATTTTTAATTTCAAATCATTATTGACCAATCAGGTTTTATTTAATTCTCTATCATGAGTCAAGTTTTATTTGGGTATTTAACATTTCAACCCGATCCCAATTCAATTCAAAAAAAAATCAAAGCATAGCAAAGGGAACTTGCAATGTGATAACTGGGATGGTGTCGAAGTATATAAACAAGTAATAACAACAATCCAATAAATAATTCAAATAATTCCGAAACAATCGTATTAATTTACATTGTTGTTTATGCAAATTAATGTAATTATTTCTAGAACTTACACTATCATTTCATGTAGATTAAGGATTACTACATTAATACTCTATGCAATTCTACACTTGACATCAATTATTCAATTTCATACTTCATCAATTAATACAACATGAATTCACATCGTTCTAGGGTAATTAACTATTTTTCTACGTGTCAAATAATTAAACACTTGAGGGGTCATATTATACAAATTTAACTAATCAAATTCAATACATATGTCATTTCAAATTTTTTAACTACCCTACGTAAAATTCAATTGCATAATATTTATCCTGTATACATTAAAATTTAATATCCAATATAAACAACATACAGTCAATCAATTATCGATCAAATGGGATTATCATCGTATAATTAACAGATAATGGTGTCAGATGTCATAGGTGAATTGGTACAGGTAATTGCGTATATATAACAGTGTAAATAACTAACAGCAGCATATTTCAATTGTCGTTTCAATTGAAATCAAATTTAATAAATAAAAGAACATTAATCGTGAGTGATTGCTCACCTTTCGAGGCTAAAGAGATAGACCATAAAATTGAGCTATAAAATCTGGCACGAATTTCAAAGGAAAGTTAAATTTGCCCGACTTCGACGGATAGAGCTGAGAAATAGAGATTGACGAAATCAAATCAAACTGGATTGATGAAGATAAACTCGAAACAAAATATATTATATTATTATTATTCTTATACCGATATCCAATTTAGATTATATATTATATTCCAAATCATGATCCATACCCAAATCACTTAATATTTTAATTTAATTTTTTTATTAAAAAAACATATACTTAGATAAATCTTTGTACAAATTTTAAAATCAATACATAACTTAAAATATCATAACCAAAATCTTTTACATATTCATAAAGTATATAAAGTATATATGTAGACCTTACATATGACACACATGGAACTAACATACCTAACATGTGCACCAAACAATCAAAACAAAATATATAACTTTCTTGACAACATATATATAAATCTTCATTTATTAAACAATAGGCACCTCATGTATGACATATACTAACTCAAATATAACCTGTACACAAATGTGTACAGATTTATGCCTACTCTTATACAAATTTTACTTATAAAATTTTATAATATAAATAAAACTTACTACATACATATAAGCTAGTACTCTGATTATACTCAATAGATTTAAACATACTATATCACCTTTCAATATCCCACATCAAAACCAATATAACTTTATGACATACTAAAATTTTAACTAGCATACATCTATACTTTGAATTTACATACTGTGTATTTGTTTACTGACATATATACTACTAACTATAAAGTGTAAAAAAATTACTTTACAGACATAGACATAGATTTAAGTAACTAGTTTAAACATCCTATATCTCTAAATATGTATACTTTCAACAGAATATAATTTTTTCTTTTTTTAGTCTAATATAATAACCGAACATAATCATATCTACACCTAATACTAATATGCATAATAACTTGTAGTATTTCCTTTAAACAAAACATATTTATAACTTCCTATACATACATATATATATATATATATATATATATATATATGCACCTACCACATACAACAGAGAAGACTTGTAGCCGACGTTTGCATGCATGGGTGATCGGTGCAGAAGCTCGCTCTTCAAGGCAGAGGAAGCAAAGCTGCCTATGTGAAATGAGGCGTTGTGCCTTGGATTTCCATGCTCGGGAAGGGGTGAAGAGGAGGGAAGGCAGGTCTAGGGTGGTTTGGTGCGTTAGCTAGCTGCGTGGAGGTCGTATGGTGGAGCGGGCCATGGTGGAAGGCGAAGGCAGGTCGAGAAGATGACGGTTGGGAAGAAGTGGATGATGTGGACCAGAGGTGGAGGGTTGCGCTGTCATTTCTTTGTGCGGTAATGGTTGTGACGGGTGGTGAGCTCGGGAGTGATAGGCGAAGGTGGCTTGCGATGGAAGAGAGGGGAAAGGTGGTAGGTGGTGCATGGCAAGAGCTAGTGTGGGTTTTTGTGAGAAGGCTGAGGGGAAGGAAGAGAGAGTGAGAGAGGAGGGGAGATGAAGAAAAGTTTGGAAAAAATGAAGCTGCAGGCAAAAAATAGAATGAAGGCATAAGTGGGAATGGAAGAAAGTGGAGTTGTGGTGGGACATAATGAAAATGACGGAGAATAATGGAACCGAAAGATAGTGTGAAGTCCCAAAAATTTCTTGAAAAGGAAAATAAAAATTTAATGATAGTAAAGCAAAAGCATGAATTCAAGGCTATCAATAATCACAAAAGCGGATGGCCGTTGAATTTGAGAATTTAAATGGTCATGGAACACAGAGAAATTCGAACGGATACCGATACGGTGAACAGTTCTGTGGTTTCGCCGCGGACCGGACACTGAAACACAGAAGTGAGTATACCACAGAGATTGGTACGACGAGACGAACAAAACAGTACACAGATATCAGTGATACGATTTAATTATAAAAATTTCAATTTTCTACTAGCGGAAAATGCAGCAAAATCGCAGAAAAATAAGATCGACGGAGCTAAAGAAGTGCGAATTTGGAAAAACGAAAAATGACGCCTTGCTCAGAAGATGATTTAGAATTTTTCTGTTAAAAAATATTTAGGTTTTGAAAACGTTCTATTTTCATCGATTTTTAACTGATTTAATTGAAATAATTTTACGCACGAAAATAAACTTCATATTTTCGGACGAAATTTTACCGGTTGCTATGTTAAACTGGACGCATTCCAAATATCAAATTTATATTTCAAAATTTTATTGTTTAAAATTTCACAAAAATTCAATTAGTAACGTTATTAAAACTGGTTAAATCTACGGGTTGTTACACTCTCCCCCACTCAAAACTTTTCGTCTTCGAAAAGAAGGGAAGAAGGAGAATAGAAACAACCAAAAGAAAATAGACTTGAATTACAAATAACACAATTAATTTAAACCATATAAATTTCAATTTTAAATCATTCATATTCAACAATTTATTTTTAAATTCAGGGTATTTCATTAAGTTGATTTTTTTTATAATACAAAAGGTTTCTTTCAAATAAAATTTTATTTAGTTTATCCGATTTACTATTCAATCAGCTTATTATTCTATTTATCCCTATTAACCTTTTATAATTAAAATATAAGCGTATAACAATTATTATACCCACTCAAATTTCATTTATAAAATCATTTTATATTATCCAATTATCCTAAATTAACAATTTCTAAAATCAAAATTTGAATAATCATTTATTATAATCATATTTTATTCGACAAATTTTATTTTCTTTATTCCAAATTATTATTAAATTTAGTCCCCTTAATATATCTTATTACATATATTATGTATATTTACTCTTATTATAACTACTCAGATTTATTTAAAAATTCTTTTGATATCAATTTTCTACTCTATATTATTCAATTACATAGTTAACTTTTTGAAAATTTAGGTAAGTTATATATATAATGTAATTTAGTATTATCCAAATAAAATTTTACAATTCATTTATCTCAAGTTGAGTATTTATATAAAAAGAATTTTGCTTCATTTATAATTGAAAATCGTCCTTAAATTTAAATCATCATTCAAGTTAAATCTGAATTAATTGAATATAATTGCCATTTAATTTAATATTAGATTTTAATTTGCCAGTTTATACCTATTAATGATAATCAGTTAATTGTTGATGTTTATTGGTCGATTTGAATGATGATTGTGATGGATGTTTAATTTTTGATATTGGAAGACTGGATGTTATGTTATTTTATATATATTGATATCACAATATAGTTCCCTTAGTTTATTGTTAGAAAAATCCATATGGGTTGAAATAATACATAACCTAACGATCTGATAGATTAGAAGAAATCATTATGGATTGAAATGATAGACTCGAGTGATTTCATAGATTTGAAGTTAAATTCGAGATTGTGGGTTGAAATGATATATACCTGTAAAATTTAAAATTATTGCGGGTTGAAATGATATATATCCATATCACTTGACCATAGGGTAGAAAATTATATACGGACGCCGGATTGGTTAAATTAAATGATTTTAAAACCTTAAATTTTGAATTCAATTAAATGATATTTGGAGATAAAAAATTTGATTTATATAAACTGGATTATTTTCTAAAATCCAAGCTTTAAATGTTGAATTAGGAATTGGTTTAAATTAATCGTTTAAAGAATCTAAAATGAAATTTTAAAGTTGGATTGAAGTATACATGAAACATATCGGAAGAGAGTTATTGAAATATTTGAATATTTAAACTTTGAAACCTATTAAATTTGAAATAGTTTAAATTTTACCGTTTGAATATGGATTTAAAATCGATATTCATTAAATGGTTTTAAAGGAGAATCTAAATTGAAAGACAAAATTGAGTTTGTTGACTTGAAAGCTAGACATGGTCCACATGTGTTAAAATGAAAGAATAGTTTAATTTGATATTAATTTCAAATTAATTATTTTATTATAAACTATAAAAAAGTATTATCTAAAATTTTAATTTATTTAGATTTTCGAAATATTTACTATATAAACCATTTCAATAACCAAACCTTTATATTAAATTAATAAAATTATGATTAGTCTATTTTAAACTACTTAAACCCATTTAATCTATTTTAGACTATTTTAAACTATTTTAAATTATTTTAATCCATTTTAACTGTTTTAACCTATTCTAAACTATTTTAACAATTTAAACCATTTTAATTTAGTTCAAGTTATTTGATATAATTCAAACTATTTTAAATCGCTTAAATTGTTTTAAAGTATTTTAAACTATTTTAGCTATTTTAAAACTATTTATGACTATCTAAACTATACTTCTAAATTTCTAACGGTGCAAGGTTGAATTATTTATATTTAAATCCTCGATTTAAAAGGGAATATGGTTAAATGATGTTATGACCTATGTTGGGATTTGAAATGATAATTTCTACTGAAATGACATATTTGAGTAAATATAATGATTTTGAAATGAGGGTTTAACCTATTTTGAAATATGATTTCGAAAGTGATATGATTTTGGGAAGATATCAATATGAAATGGTTTTGGAAACATAAATGAACCATCCGGTATGAAATAAGCATTTTGTTGTTAAAGAGATCGGGATCAGTATTGTCATACTCTCTGCCAATATCAAAAACCAATTTAATAACCATGTACATGGTGAAGATTCCAGAATGAAGTAAGATGGTTTGGCGAACGATTCTTATGAGGTATTTACGTGGCCCTAACTCTCGCAAGTCAGCTTGACGTGACTAAAATAGGAGCTATATCTAAGCCAAGTGAGGTCGCACCTTCGATTGGACATGCTTCTTCGATACCATATTATGACTATGTAAATGATTTGGTGGCCACCCCTCGATTTGATTATAGGAGTGTGTTCCGAAGTGGGCGGTAGTAGCTCTTATGCACTACTACCAGCCAGGTTCTGCAAACTGTAGAATCCGACCCTGGCATTGCCTCGCATGCCTAGTCACATGCCTTATCGCACCTTATAAGAGTTTGGTTTGTACCATACCTATCGAGTGCCCTCTGATAGCCCTTCAGTTTACGGATGAATTACAATACTATATAGACTACAGGAATATATAAAAATGTGTTAATGGGGATATGATTAATGCCTTAATGCTATTTTAATACTTTACTTTACTGTAGATGCTATTATAATAGCGTATTGTAATATATATGTAGATAGTTTATTGGATCTTTGTGAGATGGAGACCCGAACATCTCTTAAGTTATTGCACTCACGTTAGACACCGGATAGGAGATGTCAAACCATATAAACATCTTTGACACTGTACACTCATATTTATCTACTGTTCATTTAACTTACATAAGATCTTTTAGTTCTAACTCGAGTGTTTTGCCTTTTCATTTCGCTCAGTCAGTCTGAGCTTTTCAGTGTATAGAAGATGGCATTTCTGGAGGAAGAAGACGAAGATTTAGTACTGTTATTATTTACAATATTATTTCCACTTCATCATGTTGTTCCACTGCATTTATTATTTATTCCAATTGTATGATCTTATTGTAAAAGTGTAATCAAATGTTATTTGTAAAATAGCTTCATGAACTGTTTATTTGATTATTATATTTTGTCATTCCGCTGTGAGATTCCATGTTTTTTTCTTTCTTTCTCTGTTTTTCCCCTAACAATCCTCCTTTTTGAATGGTTTGAGTTTGACACGTGTGGTTTATTATTGATTTAAACCATTGAAAAAGGTAGGTCGTTACATTTGGTATCAGAGCTTTGGTTTAGCGATAACCTTTGCTTTGTGGGGTCTGACTCATTAGAAATAGGGTAGTAATACCCTAGAATGTGAGTCTGTCTGAGAGCATATATATAAGAGAGCGTACTTGTTAGCGTTATAAAAATGTTTTATATTGTGTTAATTTGTTCTATTAAATATTTGTAAATTTCGGTCGGTACATAGGATGTTATGTCATCGATAGGGACATCTAAACACTTAATATGGCAGACCGACACAATATTGTTTTTGAAATATGGTTAAAAGAAATAATTTTGCTTAGTATTATATTTTGTATATAAAAGAATAATCTTTATAAATGTATATAATTGTATGTGATATGTTTATTTGTTTGTTAGGAAGTGAAAATTTATAAATATTGGTTCCATAACATAATTTAAAAAAAATTGGAAATTTGAGAAGGTAAGTTCGAGTTTTGAAATATGTTTGCAAAAGATTTTGAAATATAATATTAGTATTATCTGGAAGTTCAATGTAATTTGAGATAAATATTTTAAAAAGAATTTTTAAAAGGAAATACATTATGTACTCCCCTCTCTGTCGTTGAAAAATAATTTCGATGATGAGTGCACGCATCATCAACATTCATTTTCGATTTCTAAGTGGGAAGACTACTGTAGTAGTTTTACTATGCATCTGTTTTGATGAATAAATCTTAATTTTGAACTTCTAAATATGATTTGATCCATAAAGGATATATATACATACATATATGTATGTATGTATGTATTATTTTTAAAATTACTGAAATGAATCTGGGATTTAGTTCTTAAAAGTTTCTGATAATTAGTAGTTTTCAATTATTGTAATGAATGAATCTTAACTATTTCCATAGTGGGAAACTTATAAAAGGAAAAATAAGAAATTGGATGCTAAGTGATTAAAGGAATATATAAGAAATTGAGAATTTGTAACTTGTAGTTATTAGAAAAATAAGAAAATGTAACTAATGGACATTTTGTTAACTAAAATGAATAAAATAAACTCGGGTAATATTCAATTTATAACAACTCTAAATTTTAATTTGTTAATTAATTAAATAGTAAAATAACTTTGTGAAATTAATAAGAATCAAGCTACAAAGTCGCACCATTGTATCCTTGGTAATTTTCTGGTCAATTTACATATATAGAACGTAAAAAACCGAGCTAATATGATCAAGTTACAAAACAATCAAAATAAGCAGAAATATATATATATATATATATATATATATATATATATATATACACACAGGTCGCTCTCTCGATCCACCTGGGCAAGGGGGAGGTCGACCGCCCGGTCGACCCGCCTTTCCTATTGGCAAGCAAACGAACGTTCGTTCGAAAGATTCGGTGATGAGTGAATGCATCTTTTTCAACGGTTAAACCGATCTGGTCCCTTCGTTTCTACATCCGATGGCCCCAATTCAGCCTATAACGTGGTTGTATCCTATTCAATATACAAATCCAATGGTCCGAGATCCACTTCCGCACCTATAAGTAGACACCTAAACCTAACACTTTTTCTCATTCTAGGTTTTCTCTAATTGGGTTCACCTTTCTAGGAAGGACCATAAATGGAATAATTTTTCCAAAGGAATAAATCATTATAAATTAAATTATTTTACAAATCCAAGTGGATCCGGGAAGATCAAAGAAAAAGCTTGGGACCGGAGGTGAATGATTGTAATTATTTTAAGATTTCTTTAAGTAATTTAAAATAATAGGGTTTCCAATAGTTGTTGTTTTACTACGGTTTTTGGAATATCCTTTTCAGTAATTTATTTACAGTTTTTAAATTTATTTCAGTCTATTTCCTTTTAGCTATTCTTTTCAGTAATTTTGGTTTAGTTCTATAAAGCATAGCTTTTTATTGATTTACAGTATTTAAGTTCATTTACTGTTATTAACATCATTTTTCGACATTTTTAATTTTATGCAAGCATCTATTCTCTTCATTCCCCTTTTTCTTCACGTATGGATTAGAATTAATTAAAAGCGAATATGGATTTTATAATAAGAATATTGAATAAAGAAAATGAGATGTAAATTATAAAGACTACAATAAATAATGGGATTAGACTGTAATAAATAATGGAACCAGACTGAAAATGCGCTTGATTATAATTAGAATCGGACTAATTAAAGATAAATTGCATAGTTATAACTTAGAATTATAATTAAATAGAGTAAAAGATGAAGGAAGCTTATTTTCACACTTAGACCTTGGGCAAAGTAATAAGCATGATTATAATGTAGGTTGTAATAAGAAATGGAACAGAATGAGGCTTATTTTAAGACTTAGGATAAATTAACAAGCAAAGATAGCAGGGATAAATTGTAAAGGCTTATTTAAAATAATTTATCTAAGTTAATAAGTAAAGATAAATGTTGGACCTGTACCAAATAGCATTCTCTTGGGCACGCTTATGCTAAGAATGGTAGTAATTGGTCAAATACTAGTCCAAATCACAGGTGATTTGGCCAAGGGGCGCAACTAGATATTGTTTGGATGAAGGGCCAGTACCAAGAGAATTTCCCCTATAGATTCTATGGACATACGGTGATCTTACGTTAGCTTGAAGTGGGATGAGGGGCATGCTTATGCTGGATGTTGAGGTAATAAGAAGACCCAATAGGTGGAGCAAAAGGTAGCATGTGCATGGTGGCATTAATGCGTGCGACTTCCATTCTGGTGCTCAGTAATAGCTATGAGTTCCAAGTGCTTAGTATGAGTGTCTTTCGTAGACATCATTGCCTTCTTTGTAGGGAGCTATATATGTCGTCTGGATCCACAATAGCTGCTCTCTATGCAGATACCATTGGCTGCTGTGTAGCGAGTTATATAGCGGCTGGTCCGCAGTAAGGTCTATGGGTTAGCAGGCCGATCAAAAAGGGTAGAATTAGGGCCACATCCTAATTACAGGATTAGGAATTCAGCCCAATTAAAGCAGAAATCAAGGATAAGTGCAAGCAATCAAAGTTAACATATATTATAAATTGAACAGCATTTAATTGTACTTATTTTCAGTTTATTTCCTTATTACCCTTATTTATGCTAGATCTGTTGTAGAGTCTATTACTTTATCTTGCTTAAAGACTCTAGTAATTACTATCATTCACTAGAATTTTAGTGCGACCCTCTTCTCTATTTTCCCCTTCCCCCTTAGGTAATAAAGGGAGAAGTCAGTAGATTGCTTCAGCTTGGAGTTCTCTTGGAGGAGATTTCTTCTATGTATTTCTTTTATTTCAGCTTTTGTTCTTTCTATGTACTGGCTTATTTTATGGGATATTATGTACTCTGATTTCGAGACTATGTGTTTTATGTATAAGACATGATGGGTTTTGAGATATGGATGTTGTATTTGACTTATTTATGAAGTAATTATGAAGCTTTGTTTTAATTAAGTTATTATTTTAGTTTCCGCTGTTTTTACCTATTTTTGTCTTGTGAATCTTAGTCTCTGTTATTTTCAGTTATACCTACAACGCACCACGCCATTTAATGTGTCCTTTTGGATATATTAAGGGGTGTATGGTGTTTCATTTGGTATGAGAGCCTAAGGTTACAGGTTCCAAAAAAAAAATTAAAAAAAAGGTAAAGTATTTTCTTCAAAATAACTTGTTTTAAAGGTATTTTCAGGAAAGAACTTTTAGGAATGATTTTTAAGTATAAAAGAATTTTTATAAAAATCCCCTTATAAGTCCATTCAATTTCCCTTTAACTCTTTCCTAAACTACCTTTTTCTTTTCGTAGATTGGCTGAAGCCCAGACCCTTCTCGCGGGCATTCCAGTCTTAACCCGGTAACGTAGGTACTTACAAGCCATGACTTCGGATGTGCACGGGCCTACGCCAAATCCTGCACTAGTAGGTGGGAATCCCATCGACCCACCTACCGCCATCAATTTCTTTAAGCTCTGTAAAGATTTTACGAGTTTGTGCAGGTAGACTTTTTCCAGCAAGGAGACTTTTGTGGAGGCAAGAGCATGGCTTAGGGACATAGAGAGGATTTTTGGTCTTTTGGGATTGGATGGACAATAGCGAGCTCAGTTGGTCGCTTGGCAGCTGAAGGAGGAGGCATCTTATTGGTGGGAGGTGATCGAGTTGGAGGGAAGGAAAATTACTTGGGATGGATTTAGGGAATGATTCGATAGGAATTTCCTATCTCGGGAAGAAGAGAGTGTTCAGTTGGAGAGGTTTATTAACTTGAAGCAAGGGAGTTTGTCTATTAAGGAATACATCAATCAATTCAATAAGCTGTCGCAGTTTGGTATGGATTTGGTGAACACACAGCAGTAAGAAAGCTATGAAGTTTACGAAAGGATTGAACCAACCCCTTCAGGTATTATTGCTGACTTATATACCGATGGGAGCTATTTATGAGTCTTTGGTCCACATGTCGCTTATGTTAGATACTGTCAAGAAGAGAAAGTATAAAGAGGAGGTTAAGTCTGAAGGTCGAAAGAAGAAGTGGTGGGAAAAGAATAAGAAGAAGAAGAAAGGCGATGGTCCTTAGAAGTAGATTAAGAAGGGAATAAAGTGCCATGGTTGTGGGAAGGTTGGACATATGGTCAAGGATTGCTGGAAGGAGAAGATGAAGGGTAAGTTCTATACTTGCGGGCAACCCGCTAATACGAGTTGGAGTTGTCTCCAGGGAGCGAGTGCACCAGCTCCGCAGATTCAGGCATTAGACACACACCTTTCGGTAGCATTCCAAATAGAGGTAGGAAAGTCACAGTTGAAGTTTTGATTTCTATATCTGAGTTTCCATTCGGACTTTGTTATATTTTGGAACATCACACTATTTTATCTCTAGCACTCTAGTAGATTGTTTGCACTTAGACATTTCATTAGCAGACCCCATTATTGTATCAAAACCCATAGGGATTGGCACACTTATCTATGATTTGTAAGGGTTTGAAAATCTTATCCTAGACGTAGAGTTCGACTGCGACACCCATGTTTTGGGATTCTGGGGGTATGGGATAATCTTAGGGATGTTTGGCTATCCACATACAGAGCTATCTTAGACATAAGGGGAGAGTCATTAGACATGAGACTCGCAGTGGTATAACTCTAAAGGTATCTTGCGACCTGCAAGGATCAATCGTGTTGAGTTTTCTCTATTCCCTCGATTTATCAACATTAGAGTTGCTTCGATTCCTATCGTCAGAAATTTTGCAAATGCCTTTGAGGAGGTTAGGGGACTACCCCCCAAATAAGAGATTGACTTCAGAATTTATTTGACCGAGAATACTAAGCCAGTAGCATAACCTATGAGGCACATGGCACCTAGGGAGAGGAAAGAATTGAGCAAGCAGATTCGTGAGCTTTTGGAGAAGGGATTCATAAGAAGGAGCATATCGGAGTGTGGAGCGCCAGTCTTCTTCACCACTAAAGGTGGATGGTTCTCTCCGACTTTGCGTGGATTGTAGATAATTAAATAAGCTTACCAAGAAGTGAAAGAGACGTTGCAGCAAGATCGTATGGAATAGAAATATGTAGATAGCAGAGTATCAGTAATAAATAAATGTGACACCAGTGATTTATACTGGTTCGGACCACTGTCCTACGTCAAGTCCCTAAGCTCCTCTTAGGAATTTCACTAACAAAATCAACCGTCACTTTACCCGGACGAATAGGTTTATAACTACCCGAACAACCGAACGGGATTTCTTGCCTCGACTGCTGAAGAGGACTTTCATAATACAAAAGAGTTTGTTGACTACTTGTGTTCTTAATAACACGGATATGTCAAATAAATGTACACCCTTCCTATAATCTTTCCTTGATGATAATAGTGTAGTTCGTGAAAGAACATGGAAGATTTGAGAAGATTTTTTATCTTTGAAATATGAAAATAGAGAACTTTTGTGAATATGAATGCTATAGATAAGATAGAAAGAATTAGAGTAAGATTCAATGATTAAAACATTTGGTTAAGCCTCTCTTTATAGTATACAAATAGTTGCAATTATTCACGAAGAGATTCGATGATTAGATGTGAAACAAGAGTCGTGTCTCTTTGCTGAATAGTTGCATCTATTCGTTTTCAGAAGTTTGAAATAAAATTTCAGAAGTCTGTTTATAGTCAAAAATTTATACAGCAAGAAAATAGGCAAATGTGGCCTATATTCAGACGTCTGAATATTTAGGAACAGACGTCTGAATATTATGCTGAATCAATTTTTGTTTTAGTAGACAGACGTTTGAAATAAAAATTTCAGACGTCTGTTTCCTATATCTCGTGCATGTTTTTCAATTGTGCATGTATGTGTGTCATCAAGGAAGATTTTAACAAATACTAATGCATAGACTCTTTAACTAAACCCTTGAAATTTTCCTGTTGTATAGTTTCTTCCTGCAAAACAAGGTTAATTGATACTAATATATATATATATATATATATATATATATATATATTTGTCATAATTAAAATCGCTATAAGGCGAGATTCAACATTCTCCCCCTTTTGATAATGACAACTATATATGTAACTCCCCCTGTCGATATGCACATATTTTCTCCCCCTTTGTCATTGACAAAAAGGAGATAGATAAGTGAAGATAAATATGCACAATAAAATTTATAACGTACAATAACATACACAATATGCACATATATATGAATTTACTAACAAAGCAGACACATAGTAGAGTTTTGTGCCAAATAAAGCGGAGTGCCAAAAAATATTACAAACCATGGTAGAGTTTTAGTTAAAAAATATTATAAAGATCATACCGAGATTACCAACTTTCCGTGACCGTCAAGCTAGGGTCAATACTTACATCACCTCCTTTAGATCCATCTTGTCCAGAGCTTGAATCTGGTGCTTCGTCATTGTTAGAACTCGAAGGCCACTGGAATGGAGCCGGATCATAAGCTTGAGAAGATTGAGGTCCATTGCATGAAATTTTATCCCAAATTTTGTTAAGAAAGTTTCTTAAAGAATCAAACTTTTTATTGGTCTTATGCTCAAAACGCTTCAAATCTTTGTGAATTTTTGACTGATTGCGAGAGAGTACAGCCAATGCTTGCTTAGGCGGAAGATCGGCAGAAACAACTTGAATATCTTCTTTCTCTTCTTCTTCTTGAACAAAATGACAACGACAAGAAGATGATTCCGCTATTGGAGTTTCTGACTGTGATGCGATATGTTCTAATGTTGATGGGTTCGGGTCAATATCCATAAGCTTCAATGTTTTTGGTCCAGTCTCTTTGACACTTAAGGTAGAAGTGTCCAGTATATCAATTTGACATTCAAAAGGAATATGTGTAATGTAAGCACCATAATGAATTGTCTTATACTTCCGCTTATATGTAATATCCGCCCATTCGTCAAGTATGATCTTAGCCCAATTGACTTGCGCATTAGAATAAATAGCATATAAAGCTTGAAAATCCCGTTTATATACTTTTTCATAACTTCTTTTCCTTGGTTGAATTGTTCGGACTAAGATGCGATTTAGGGGACGTGCTTGTGGACGTAGATGTGTGGAGGTAAGATTTTTCAAGTTAACTAAATTGTCGGACAAAAACTTATGAGAAACTTCATTACGTTCTTCCATGTTAACTTCCATAGTGTCAATATCTTGACATTGCCACACGCAACGCAAAATTTACCCTAGACGTTGAATCGGAAGAAAAATACGCTTACCGCAAACTATAGACCATACGCAATCAGTTGTATTCCTTGGTGTATGATGATCCAAGTTCAGATTAGCCAAGAAAAGTTTGACAAGCAAAGGGTAAATTTTGACATTGTTCATATTAAAATCTACTAAAGATTTGAAATTGAAGTGCCTAGCATATTGTTGTAGATGATATTTGTGAAAAGCATCAAATTTTACAGAAGCTCCTTCAAAGAATTTCGAATTTTTCATAGCTTTATACCTTTCCTTTGCAATGTCATTCCATAGCCATCTTTGGATTTGATCTTCGGATGGAAGCTCGGATTCTTGTTGTCTTGAACGTTTTGGTCTATTTGCCATTGATTTTGGTTTGTTTGAAGTGTTGATTTTTGAAATTTAAGAATAATGGAGGTTAGGTTTTTGTGTGGTAAAAAGGGGAAAGTAAAAAAAATGAGTGGAGGAGATGAAGTGGTGGGTAAAAAAGAGGACGTGCCTTTTTAAAAAATTGACTCTGAGAAAATCAAATGTCTGAAAATATAAAACAGACGTCTGTTTTTATCAAATTTTAAACCCGAGAGAAATTAGTTCATTTTTCCATTTTTCAGACGTCTGTTTTAGGGAAACCATATGTTTGAATCTTCTTTAAAAATTATGTTGACTTCAGCATTCAGACGTCTGTTTTTATTGAAACAGACGTCTGTTTCCTGGATTGTTTTTGGTTCTGCTCTTTGCAAATTTTATTTTTTATTAATATATATATATATATATATATATATATATATTTGTTAATACACTTATTATATATAAATTAATTAGCAGTATTACAAATAATACACCATTAATTCTTTGGCGACGGTGTCTTCTTTGGTGTTAATTCTCTACATCCCTCATTAGCCATATAGTTCTTGTCCCATGAATTTGTGCTATATTGAAGTCTTTGAGGTGAGATCCAAAGATCTATCGGATCGTTTGATGTACGATATGAGGAAGATGGATTAAACGGATTAACCGGTCGAGGTAAGGGTTCACTCGCATCCTTTTTCTTTGAGCTGCAAAATTTTAAACCAATTTGTTCAAGAAAGCTTAAGCGTTTAGCCGTTACTTTCTGTTCAAAATACAACTCACGTTGAAGGTCTATTTGCTGTTGTTGATAGTGATGAATTTCATAGATCTTTCTCTTCGTATCTGGAGAGATAAACTGTGCATGTTTAGCCTTCTTGGAATCTGGTGTATACCCGGTTCGATAATTTTCCCATTTATAAACAGGCTCATGTTTTGGTGTTGGCGTAGGAAGATGAGGTGATGCAGTCGAGCTATCGGTTGAGAAAGTTATGATGATGGGTGAGTTTGATTTGTTGGTGGACATTTTTCTACAGAGTTTGAACTTTTTGAAAATAATTTGTTGTATTTTATTTTAGTTTTTAACATGCATATATAGGTTTAGAGTTATAAGAAAAGTGTGGTGTAAAATCAATACGAGTTTAGAGCCAGAGATTGAATTACCGGCTAATAATTGATTTTTAAATGAATGGTCTTAGAAGGATTTTTTAGTTTATGTAATATTATGTAGCTAATTCAAGTGTATAGCTCAAATGGTTAGATTATCGAACTTATAGTCAAGTGACCTAAGTTCAACTCTGACCTTTGTTGTGATGATAATTTTGATTTTAAAATTTTGTAATTTATTTCTATATTCTTCACTAAAAAATTAAATATCTTTTACTGATATTAAACCTAATTCTCGACGTAGTTTAACAAATGAATTTTCTAAAAGCGGTTTAGTAAATATATCAGCTATTTGATTTTCGGTTGAAATATGTTCTAGGTTGATAATTTCTTTTTCGATATTGTCTCGTAAGAAATGATGACGAATATCAATATGTTTTGTACGTGAGTAATTTACAAGATTTTTAGACAGATTTATTGCACTTGTATTGTCACGGTAAATTATTGATTTTGATAAATTTATTCCAAAATCTCTGAGTGTCTGTTGCATATAAATAACCTGTGCACAAGCTAAAGCTGCAGATATATATTCTGCTTCACATGTTGAGAGTGATACACAATTCTGTTTCTTACTAAACCAAGAAACAAGTGATTTTCCAATGAAATGGCACGTACCACTTGTACTTTTTCTATCTGTCCGAGATCCACCAAAATCAGCATCACTGAAAGATACTAATTCGTGGACGTTCTTTCGGATAGAAAAGACCGAAGTCCTTAGTATTATTAAGGTATCACAGAATCCGTTTCACTGCTCTTAAACGTGATTCTTTAGGATCTGCTTGGAATTTAGCGCATAAGCATACACTCATCATAATGTCTGGTCTACTCGCAGTTAAATAAAGTAGAGACCCTATCATACTTCTGTATAATTTTTTGTCAACATTTTTACCATTTTCATCTCGATCAAGATGAGCTGTACTACTCATAGGAGTAGGTTTTCCAAAAGTGTTTTCCATTCCACATCGTTTAATTAAATTATTACAATATTTTTCTTGATTTATAAAAATACCATTGGATAATTGTTTAATTTGAAGTCCGAGAAAATATGATAGTTCCCCCATATGTGACATTTGGAATTCTTTAGTCATTATATTTGAAAACTCTTCACATAATTTTTCATTAGTTGAACCAAATATAATGTCATCTACATATATGTTTATAATTAAAATATCTTTATTAGTATTTTTAATTAAGAAAGTTTGATCAGCTTTTCCGACTTGAAATCCTGAGTTAATTAAATAATTTTTAAGTCTGTCATACCAAGCACGAGGTGCTTGTTTTAGACCATATAAGGCTTTCTTTAGTTTATATACATAATCTGGATATTTTTCATGAATAAATAATGGTGGTTG
The DNA here is from genome assembly GCA_030765085.1 of Allium cepa. Classification (NCBI taxonomy): domain Eukaryota; kingdom Viridiplantae; phylum Streptophyta; class Magnoliopsida; order Asparagales; family Amaryllidaceae; genus Allium; species Allium cepa. The sequence goes on from CM060931.1 coordinate 474,427,053, forward strand.
TTCAACATATACATTTTCCTTAATAAATCCATTTAAGAAAGCACTTTTAACATCCATATGATAAAGTTTAAAATTATGAAAACAAGCATAAGCTAGTAGAATACATATTGCTTCTAATCTTGCAACAGGAGCAAACGTTTCTTCGTAATCGATTCCTTCTTCTTGATTATAGCCTTGTGCAACTAATCTTGCTTTATTTCTAGTAATATTTCCTAATTCGTCTGCTTTATTTTAATAGACCCATTTAGTTCCAATAACTGATTGGTCATCAGACGAGGAACTAACTCCCAACATTATTTCGTTCGAACTGATTTAACTCTTCTTGCATGGCAATAATCCAGTATTCATCTGTTGAAGCTTCTTTTGGATTTTTAGGCTCAAACGTTGAAATAAAAGCAACCCATTTGGTTTAGTTGATTTCTTGTTTGAACTTGCGAATCAATCTCTCCAATTATATTTTGTGTAGGATGATCTCGTAGAATTCTAGGAGGAGATCTAATTTGATTGTTATTGTTTTGATTAATATTTTCAGTATTTTCAAAACTTATATTTTCAATGTTAGATATAATTTCTTCATCATCTTTAATGATTGTATTTTTATTAAAGTTTTCATCAAAAGATACATGTAAAGTTTCTTCTATTACATTTGTTCGTTTATTGAAAACTCGATATGCTTTACTTCGTTCTGAGTAACCTACGAAAAATCCATGATCGGCTTTTGGATCAAATTTTCCAAGCTGGTCTTTTGTGTTAAGAATAAAAAATTTTGACCCAAAGATTTTAAAGTACGAAATATTAGGTTTTCTTCCATTAAAGAGTTCATATAAAGTGTTTTCAGTTAAAGGTCGTATGGAAATACAATTTAATACATAACACGCAGTTGCTACAGCTTCTGCCCAAAAATGCTTTGGTAATGTACTTCCATTTAATAACGTTCTTGCGCATTTTTGTAGAGTTCTATTTTTCCTTACTACAACTACATTTTGTTGTGGAGTTCTAGGAAATGAAAAATTATGATTTATTCCTTTCTTTTTACAAAATAATTCAAATGATTCATTTTCAAATTCGCCTCCATGATCACTCCTTATATTTTTTACTTTTAAATTCCTAATATTTTGAATTCTTTTAACAAAATTTTTGAAATAATTAAACTTATCACTTTTGTTTTTCATAAATATCGTCCATGTATATCTTGAGAAGTCATCAACTATTACAAAAACATATCGATTACGATTAATGGATTAAACCTGTGTTGGTCCGAATAAATCTATATGTAATAATTCTAATGATTGTAAAGTTGAAATAACTTTCTTAGACTTAAAAGACGATTTGGTTAATTTTCCTAATTGAAAATCATTGCAAAGATTATTTATTTTAAAATTTATTTTTGGTAAGCCTTTCACTTATTCATTTTTTGAAACATTTTGAATGGATTTAAAATTTATATGACAAAACCTTTTGTGCCATAGCCAAGGATCATTATCTTTGACCATTAAACACATATCTTTATTATTATTAATTTTCATGTTTAAAACATAAATATTTCTATCTCTTTTTCCTTCAAAGATAAGATTTTTATTTTGATCAAAGATACAACATTTATTTTCAGAAAAAGTTATTTTAAAGCCTTTGTCACATAGTTGACTTATGCTTAATAAATTATGTTTTAAGCTTTTAACTAAAGAAAAATTAGTAATAAGGGGTAGATTTGATATACCGTAGTTGCACACATCTTCTTTGCCCATGATAAAACCTTTTGAGTTATCTCCGAAGGTAACAGAGCCACCATCAAAGTATGAAATATTTGTGAGTATTTCTTTGTCTCTGGTCATATGTTTTGAGCAACCACTATCCAGAATCCATTTTCTTTCTTGAGTGGGACCTGCAAAAAATATTAATAAATATATTGGTACCCACATTTTAATAGGGTCTTAAGAGTTATATCTTAGGAAACCAAACCCAAGTGGGTTTAGTATCCCTTTTATAATGATAATTACTACTTTTGTGAATTGTTTCTATAAAGGATTTTATATATTTGTTCCGAATTAAATTATTGTTTGTTTTCAGAACCCATATTTTGATTTCCTTTTTCTTTTTAGTGAATCATAGTATGTTATTTTTCAATACTATACTATTTTTTGAATTATCTTCCTTCTTAAAATTAGTATTTTTCTTTGAAGGCATTTTTGATTCCTTTTTAAAACCTAATCCATTTTTATTTGAAGAGGAATGAGAATTTTCGATAATTCTAGATAAATTTTCTCTTCCCTTATTAAAATTAGAAACATTTTTAGTAATGTTATCTAATTTAATTTGAAGGCTGGTATTTTCTAATTCAACTTGTTTTATTTTATTTTTTAAATTGTGATTGTTAGAAATAATTTCATCATTCTTTGCCTTTTGAGTTTCAATTTCTTGGATCAAAAGTAAAAGTAGACTGTCTAAATTTGAGAGAGATTTTGGAACTTTTTCAAGTTCTTCTTCCAATATTTTTTTTCTCATCTTTTAACATATCTCTTTCAAATTCAGCTTTGTTCTGATTTTTACGTGTCTCTTTAAGTTTCTTTTTGAGAATTTTTATAGTATTTAAAAATTCAATGTTTACTTCTATTAAATCATCATAAGATAAATCACTAACCTCAAATTCTGGAGCCATGAAGCACACATTTGCTTATTCATTGTTGCTATCACTATCACTATCTGATGAATCTGAATCTGATTCGTCCCATGTGATAGAAAAAGCCTTCTTTTTAAATTTGTCTTTCTTATTCTTGTTGTTGAAGCTTTTCTGATTCTCTTTCTTTAACTCCGGACAGTCTTTTATCATTTGACCTTTCTTGTGATAATTAAAACATTCTAAGTTTGAAGATGAAGGTTTATTTGAGGAATTCAATTTGAAGACACTCTTTCTGAATTTTAGAAATTTCTTAAATTTTTTTGCAATAAACGCTAGATCCTCATCTTCTGATTATGATTCTTCTTTTTCCACACGAAAAGCTACATTCTTTTTTTCTTGTGCCTGGTCCTTTTTGGCTTGAAGATTTACTTCATAAGACATGAGATTACCTGTTAGTTCTTCAGGTTTCGTAGTTGATAAATCGTTGGCTTCCTCAATGGCTAAAACCTTCGTCTCCCATTCGTCGGTTAAGGAGTTTAGTACTTTTGAAATAATATCAAGGTCACCATATTTTTCTCCAAACCCTATTAAGGCATGAAGTATGTCTTGAAATCTTGAGTACATGTCGTTGATGGTTTCATTTTGTCTCATCCTGAAATTTTGGAACTGGTTTTTGAGCATTGAGATTTTTGTTTGTTTGACCTTGTTTGTACCCTCATGAATTGTTTTGAGTGTTTCCCATATCTAATGTGCAGTAGTATAGATACTTACTCGATTGAACTCATTTCTATCCAAAGCACAGAATAACATATTCATAGCTTTAGCATTTGCACTTGCTTCATTTTTCTGAGCTATCGTCCATGTAGAGTAATTAGTTGAGCTATTGTAAATAACCTGGCTCTGATACCAATTGAAAATAACCTAGCTCTGATACCAATTGTAAATAACCTGGCTCTGATACCAATTGTAAATAACCAGGCTCTGATACCAATTGAAAGAGACGTTGCAGCAGGATCGTATGGAATAGAAATATGTAGATAGCAAAGTATCAATAATAAATAAAAGTGACACCAGATATTTATACTGGTTCGGACCACTGTCTTACGTCCAGTCCCTAAGCTCCTCTTAGGAATTTCACTAACAAAAACAACTCTCACTTTACCCGGAGTAATAGTTTTACAACTACCCGAACAACCGAACGGGATTCTTGCCTCGACTGCTGAAGAGGACTTTCACAATACAAAAGAGTTTGTTGACTACTTGTGTTCTTAATAACACGGATATGTCAAATCAATGTACACCCTTCCTATAATCTTTCCTTGATGATAATAGTGTAGTTCGTGAAAGAATATGGAAGATTTGAAAAGATTTGTTATCTTTGAAATATGAAAATAGAGAACTTTTGTGAATATGAATGCTATAGATAAGATAGAAAGAATTAGAGTAAAATTCAATGATTAAAACATTTGGTTAACCCTCTATTCATAGTATGCAAATAGTTGCAATTATTCATGAAGAGATTCAATGAATAGATGTGAATCAAGAGTCGTGTTTCTTTGCTGAATAGTTGCATCTATTCGTTTTCAGAAGTCTGAAATAAAATTTCAAAAGTTTGTTTATAGTTAAAAATTTATACAGCAAGAAAATAGGTAAATTCGGCCTATATTCAGACGTCTAAATATTTTAGAACAGATGCCTGAATATTATGCTGAATCAATTTTTGTTTCAGTAGACAGACGTTTGAAATAAAAAAATTAGACGTCTGTTTCTTGTGTCTCGTGCATGTTTTTCAATTGTGCATGTATGTGTGTCATCAAGGAAGATTTTAACAAATAATAATACATAGACTCTTTAACTAAACCCTTGAAATTTTCCTGTTGTATAGTTTCTTCCTACAAAACAAAGTTAATTGATACTAATATATATGTATAGTTGTCATAATCAAAATCGCTATAAGACGAGATTCAACAAGAAGAACTGATATCCACTACCTAGAATTGATGATTTTTTTGACCAGTTGGTAGGTTCTTCGGTTTTCTCTCAGCTTGATTTAGCCATGGTATTCCATCATCTTAGATTCGCTGACGATATTATAGATAAGACTGGCTTTAGGACACCGGACAGATTATATGAGTGATTGGTTATGCCTTTTGGGCTAACCAATGCTCCAGCCTATTTTGTTGATTTGATGAGCCGTGTTTTTAGAGATGTCCAAAATAAGTTTGTTGTGGTATTCGTGGATGATATCTTGGTATTTTCCAAGAACATGGAGAAGCATGCTGTTCATTTGGAAGAAGTTCTTCGCACACTTTATAGTCTTAATTTAAGAGCTAAGTTTTCGAAGTGCCATTTTTGGAGAAAGGAATTTCGTTTCTTGGACACGTAGTCTCAAAGGAAGGTTTGGCTATTGACCCCACCAAGGTTATTGCATGTAAGATTGGAAGTCCCCTAAGAACATTACAGAGGATAGGAGCTTCATAGGATTAGTAGGCTACTATAGGAAGTCCATTAGAGACTTTGCCAAGATTGTGGCACCACTCACGCCCCTTACTAAGAATAATAAAGCTTTCGTGTGGGACGTGGATTGTGAGGATTCCTTCACGAAGCTTAAGAGATCCCTTACTAGCGCACCAGTGTTAGTTTTACTCAACGGAGCTAAGTCTTTCACAGTATACACTTATTCATGCGAACCGGGTCTAGGAGCGGTGGTGATGTAAGAAGCCCAGTTGATTGCTTCAGCCCTTTAATGTGCCAGAGTGGAAGTGGGACAGTATTTCTTGGGATTTCATTGATGGTTAAACCCATTCTAAGAAGGGAAACACTAGCATTTGGGCGATTGTTGATAGATTGACCAAGACTGCTCACTTCACCCAAGTTAAGAGTAAGTGTACGGCTTCATATTTAGCATCCTTATATTTTCGGGAGATAGTCCTTCTACACGGAGTTCCTTCTAGCGTTATTAGTGATAGAAATCCCATTTTCACTAGTGAGTTTTGGAGAAGCTTGCAGGAGGCATTGGGGACGCAACTTAGGATGAGTACAGCCTATCACCCCCAGACTGATGGCCAAACGGAGAGGGTAAATAGGTTACTTGAGGATTTTCTATGGATGTGCATTTTGGACTTTGGAGGTACTTGGGAGGAGCATCTTCTATTGGTTGAGTTTGCGTACAATAATAGTTACTAAACAAGTATAGGAATGGCACCATTTGAGGCTTTATATGGGAGACCTTGCAAGTCCCCATCATGTTGGGTCAAGTCTACGGGGAAGTTATTATTTGGACCCGATACGGTTAGGAGACCTCTGAGAGGGTTGATTTGATTCGACGAAGGATGTAGACGGCTCAAGATAGATAGAAGTCATATGCATATAAGCAGAGGTGAGACTTAGAGTTTGAGGTTGGAGACTTAGTTTTTAGCAAAGTATCCCCACTTAGGAAGGTTGCAAGATTCAGATCTAATGAAAAGTTAGTCCCTATTTTGTTGGACCATTTCCTATCACAGAGAGAGTTGGGAAGATGGCTTACCGAGTGAAGCTACTAGAGAGGCTCGTAGGAGTGCACGACGTTCTCCATGTTTCACACTTGAGAAAGTGCTTACATGACTTGGTGGAGGTTGTGGAGCCTAGTCAGTTGGAGGAGGTGGAGGTAGAAATGGAAGCTTCTGTTCGGTGTATCCCCAAGAAGATTGTTGGAAGAGACATCAAGCGACTATGAAATATACTTCCTATCTTCATATTTTTGAGGGTAAGTTTTGGATTGCTTTTTCCATACATAGATTCAAATAGGTTCTTTCCTTTGTTATCCTTTAGGAGGGTAGAGCTTAGGATTTAACCTATGGATGGAAGGTTTTGATGTAAACATGTTAATCAAACATGTTATGAAAGATGCATGCTAGTGGTTGCAAGTGTTTGCTAGTGGATGTTATGGATGCATATAGGTACACTAGGCATTATTATTCCTTAGGGATCGGTCTAACTAGGACACTAGAGCATATGCATATGGATGTGTGTGCATTTTTATTTTGCTTCCATGGTTTCTATAAATGGATGTTTTATCACTTGACTGTTGCATTTGGGTGATGTTTGTAGTATGCATATAGAACTATCAATTATCATTAGGAATTTTTTGCATTCATTTGGATACATGGCATGGACATGATTGCATAAAAGGACGTCAATTAAATCAGTGGACCACCAAATCTTTTGCATTAGCTAGGGACATTTACACTACACTAAATGCATAAGTATCATAAATTTCATTAGAAAAACTTAAGGACAATGGATGAACAATCGACGATTGTATAGTTGATTGTAGAATTAGATGAAAATTAAGTACATTCTTTTATCATTAGAGATTTCAAGGACGAAATCCCTTAAGGAGGGGAGAATGTAACAACCCAAAATTTAACCCAAAATAATTAATTTATTAATTAACTAAATAATAAAAAAAATTGTGAAATTGTTTTAAGCTACGAAAGTTTCACCATTATGTTCGCAGTAATTTTTTGGTCAATTTCCATATATAGAATGTCAGAAACTGAGCTAATATGACCATGTTAAAAAAATCAAAATAAGCATAATATATATACACATACAAAGGTTGATCGACCGATCGACCTGGGCAAGGCGGGTCGATCATCGGTCGACCCACCTTGCCTATTGGCAAGCGAATGAACTTTCGTTCATTCGAACAATTCGATGGTGATTGAACACGTCTTTTTCATTGGTTAAACCGATCTGGTCACTCCATTTCTACATCTGATGGCCCTTATTCAGCCTATGACATGATTGCATCCTATTCAATCTCCAAATCCAATGGTCCGAGATCCACTTCCACACTTATAAATAGACCCCTAGACCTGACACTTTTTCTCATTATAGGTTTTCTCCAATTGAGTTCAACTTTCTAGGAAGGACCCTAAACGGAATAATTTATCCAAAGGAGAAAATCTTATAAATTAAATTATTTTACAACTCCATGTGGATTCGGGAAGACCAAAGGAAAAGCTTAGGACTAAAGGTGAGTGATTGTAATTATTTTAAGATTTCTTTAAGTAATTTAAAATAATAGGGTTTCCAATAGTTGTAGTTTTACTACGATTTTTGGAACAGCCTTTTCAGTAATTTATTTACAGTTTTTAGAATTATTTTCAACCTATTTCCTTTCAGCTATTCTTTTTAGTAATTTTGGTTTATTTCTATTATGCATAGCTTTTTATTGATTTACAGTATTTAAGTTTATTTGCTGTTATTTCCATCTTTTTTCGACGTTTTGGAATTTATGCAAGCGTCTATTCTCTTTATCTCCCTTTTCTTTGCGTATGGATTAGAATAAATTAAACGAGAATATGGATTATATAAGTAAGAATATTGGATGATGAAAATAAGATGTAAATTATAAAGATTGCAATAAATAATGGGATTAGAATGTAATAAATAATGGAACTGGACTGAAATTACACCTAATTAATTACAATTGGACCAATTAAAGATAATTGGCATAGTTATAACTTAGAATTATAACTAAATAGAGTAAAAGATGAAAGAAGCTTATTTTCACACTTAGACCTTTGGTTAAGTAATAAACATGAATATAATGTAGGTTGTAATAAGAAATGGAACAAAATGAGGCTTATTTTAAGACTTAGGATAAATTAATAAGCAAAGAAGGCAGGGATAAATTGTAAAGGCTTGTTTAAAATAATTTATCTAAGTTAATAAACAAAGTTAAAAGTAGGACATGTACCAAATAACAATCTCTAGGGGACACTTATACAAAGAATGGTAGTAATTGGTCAAATAGAAGTTCAAATCACAGGGGATTCGGATAAGGGGCGCAACTTGATATTGTTTGGATGAAGGGCCAATACCAACAGCATTTTCCCTATAGATTTTATAGACACGCGGTGATCTCATGTTAGCCTGAAGTGGTATGAGGGACGCATTTATGTTAGATGTTGAGGTAATAAGAAGACCCAATAGGTTGAGCAAAAGGTAGCATGGGAATATTGGCAGTAAGTCATGCGACTTCCATTCGGGTGCTCAGTAATAGCTATGAGTTCCAAGCGCTTAGTATGAGTGTCTTTCGTAGACATCATTGCCTTCTTTGTAAGGAACTATATATGCCATCCAGATCCATAGCAGTTGCTCTGTGCATCTTTCATAGATTTCATTAGCTACTTTGTACCGAGTTATATAGCGGCTGGTCCGCTGTAAGGTCTATGGGTTAGCAGGCCGATCAAAAAGGGTAGAATTAGGGCCACATCCTAATTATAGGATTAGGAATTTAGCCCAATTAAAGCAGAAATCAAGGACAAGTGCAAGCAATCAAAGTTAACCTATCATATAAATTGAACAACATTAAATCATACTTATTTCTGGTTTATTACTTTCCTATTTCCTTTATTAACCTTATTTATGCTAGAACTGTTATAGAATCTATTACTTTATCTTTCTTAAAGACTCTAGTAATTACTATCATTCACCAGACTTTTAGTCCGACCCACTCCTCTATTTTCCCCTTCCTCCCTTAGGCAATCAAGGGAGAAGTCAGTAGATTGCTACAGCTAAGAGTTCTCTTGGAGGAGATTACTTCTATGTATTTCTTTTATTTCAGCTTTTGTTCTTTCTAAGTACTAGCTTATTTTATGGGATATCATGTACTCTGATTTTGAGATTATGAGTTTTTTTTACATAAGACATGATGGGTTTTGAGATATGAATGTTGTATTTGACTTATTTGTGAAGTAATTATGAAGTTTTTCTTTAATTAAGTTATTATTTTAGTTTCCGCTATTTTTACCTATTTTTGTCTTGTGAATCTTAGTCTCTATTAGTTTCAGTTATACCTACAACGCACCATGCCTTTTAATGTGTCCTTTTGGGTATATTAAGGGGTGTGAGGTGTTTCACAATTACATTCTAAAAGACATATATATAACTTACCAAAATATTAAAAGTCGAAATGTTAATAAGAATATGTAATAGAATATTATATAAGTAAAACTTAGGAAATGAAAGTGTTCAATGGAGTTATGTTTAAGATGTATAAGAATATTATAGACTTAAGTTAATAATTTGAAATGCTAGTAATTGAATTTAACAAGAATATTGTAAGTAAAAGGTTATGAATTTAAGTTAACATTTTAAGCTATTTATAACCAGATTGAATAGTAAAGGTGAATCCTATATTATGTAAATGATCATAACTTCTAAAAATGTTAAATGGTTCAGAAATAAACTTAATATTCAATTAAAATTATAAAAGGAAAGAGTAAATGTAAATTAAAGGTAGAAATACTTCGAAATGATTTATTTGTTGGAAACCAAGAATATCATTAGATAATAAATCTGAATTAAACTGCAATGAAAAGTAGTAATACTTAAATAATGAAAAACTTATATAAGTAAATGAATGTAAATTAATGGAAAATTTCATTGTATAAATGGAAGGGAAATGAATTTTGTAAGTAATAAATTTAAATTAAAGAAAATAATCATTGTATGAATGAAAGGGAAAACGAACAGTAAATGATGTGAAAGGAGACTAATAAGAACAAACTAAACGATATTTGAAATAAATGTTTGTATTGGCTTATAGGATTGTTGGGAATACTTCTAACTGTAAAAAGATGTATAAATAATCTATTAAGTTTTATCTAAGACTGTTGAGCGTATGGTATACTTAATAGTTGTTTATCATTTTACACAATTAAAAGTTTCTGGACCTTGTTTGGTTGTTATGGATGTATGGTTGATTTCTTTGTTGAATATGATAGTTGTATTGTTTTGTTTGCAAGTGGCTATTGTTATGTTGTGTTGAATTTTTTGTTATAAATTGAAACAAATTAAATATTTCTCTTTTACATGATTATTAACTTCTTTGGATTATATAAGTGAAATACAGGTGTATGGAAGTAATAGCTGCTGCTTTTGGTTTCATAAATAAAACGTTGCTTGCCTGATAAATATGTACGTGGATGACGGTTAGAGCGATATTATATTGTTTTCTCATGGTTTGGGATATGTTATTTTGAAATATGACATATATATATTGTTATTATTGATATTATTATTTCTTTCGGACCTCTCTGTATAAAGGAGACTCTGCCGAAATTTTTCATGAAACTAAGACTTAGAATTTTCTTGTAAAAGTGAAAATATTTTCAAACTTTTATTAACTTGAATACGAAGGATTTCATTGTGTATAAATTGATATATTATATTTAAAAACTTAATTATGAAAGTTTTGAATGTTTATAAATTGACTATTTAAATAAAAATAAGTTAGTTTCTTAAACTATTCTTTTCCTTTTCAAGGACGAAATGTTTTGAGTAGGGGAGAGTGTAACGAATCGTAATTTTTGATAACTAAATTTTATTAATTAAATAAGTTTTGGAATTTGATGTAAAAATTAAAATTTGTGATTTATTAGTGAGAAAAATAACTGTAATAAAATGTAATAATGTTAATGTAAGGTAATGAATTACTACTATAATGCAATTTCAATTGATTGAAATGATTGTAAAGTTATAATTGGTTATAAAGTGTAAATAAGTAAATAAACCAAAGGTTGTATATAAATGGTAAAGTTTAATGTAATTAATTGAAATTGGCTAATATAGAATAATTAATCATTATGTGAATTTATTAGCTCGGTTTGTAAACAATAAACATAGAAATGTGTTTGAATTGGTAAGTTGTAACAATAGTTTAATTATAAATTCACGATTTAATCCGTTGAAATAAACTGAGAATCAATTGCAATTAATCCAATTAAATATTGCAGTTAATGTGAGTTAAGATAACAGCTATAAATGTGAATGTACTAAAATGTAAAGTAATGTCAATTACTTCCTAAGGCAATAATTGATTGAATAATAAGACAAAGAATCAAATAAATGGATTTATTGGAATTTAAAATAATAATCAATTGAGTTTGTTGCTATTGAAATTGAACACCATAATTAGTGCAATATTTAACATAAGTTTGGACTTGGAAATTTACTTTAAAAGATTATAAATTACTAGGTAATAAGAAATGATAAAAAAATTATAATTATAAAATATGAACTTGAAAATTGAATCGATTTAATAATAATTTATATAGTTAACGTGAAAATAGCCATTTTGGCCTCTGTCTTAGATTTTGATGAAATCAGTTTCATCGGATCCGCAACAGTGAATTATTCTAGAATGTCAAGTTTCGTAGCGATTGGACTTGTCGGTTGATCGTACGGGCTCGAAAAGTGCAGAAATCAATTTAATGAAATCAATTTGAAATAAGCTGATTTTAAAGGCTAACTTCTTCATACAATGGAATTAGGACTTGAAACATGTTCCATTGAATTAAAAAATATTGAAAACATCTATTTCGATATATTGGATGATCCACTTTCATTTTGGAAGCGAGATGGGCTTTTCGTGCCGTTATTGTCATTTCAAATCGATTCGATATGATCATTCTTTCTTAATGGGCCTTGCCTATGTAAAAAGATTCTTCTAAACCCTAGTAGTCTTTCTATTTCTTATTCCGTATGTACATCAATTTTTGTCTGTTCATTTCTTCAATGAAAGAAAACAAAATCAAATTGCAAACCCTAAATTCAAATCCAAATCAATTTCAAATTTCAAACTTTCAAAACCCTAACATATTATATATCATTGGAAAGCTCACAACAAGCGCAATCTTCTACAATGGTTCGTTTTTCAATTTTTTTCATCATTTGGCCTGAAATCGAGGATGAACCTCAGCCGACAAAATTAGAGTTTTGATTTTTAACGGTGGATTTTCGTCCCGGGGTCGATCGGATGGCAAGGGCTTGTTGTGGTCGTCGAGTAGCATGCATCAGCGGTACTCACTCATGTCAAGGTGGTTAGAGTTTGCAAATTTTGGCGTATATAAGGCGGCGGCGGCGTTGGCCCATGGGGAGGCTATGGAGAGTCGCGCGGCCTAGGTAGGCGCGGCGTTGGGAGTAGAGGTTGATGACGAGTCTTGACCTGGTGGTTAGTCATCACGGTGGCGACAATAAACGTCTAAAGGCCGGTGGCTACAGGCTAGAGGTTGAGAATAGGGCTATGCATATTGATCTAGGGTTTTGCCGTGAAACCGAGTGACGTGATAACGTACATCCTCCTTTTTTTATTATTTATTTTGTAATATTATAAATCGTATGCCTTCTAATTAACATGTCATTTTCATGCGAGCTCGGATTCATGCACGGTTTTCACCGATGCAATCGTATCGAAATTTCGGACATTATAGGGTTGGTATGAGTGATTTCTGAGACTGTTCAAATTTTGGGCCTAAATTGGATTTTAAATCAATTTGAAACCAAAGTGAATGTTTTAACCCACTCACAACTACTAAATAGTCTTATATTAGTTAAATTGAATTTATAATGTGACTAAAAGTTGATTAACTTTTGTCAGCCGTATTTAAATCGTCATTCCATTTAAATATGAATTAATTAAATATAATTGCCATTTAATTTAAAATTAGATTTTATTTTACCTGTTTACACCGTTAATGATAATCAGTTAATGTTTATTGGTTGATTTGAATGATAATTATGATGGATTCTTATGGGTTGAATGATACATACCCGAACGATCTGACAGGTTTCAAGAAATCGTTATGGGCTGAAATGATATACTTGAGCGATTTTATGGATTTGAAGTTAAATTTAGGATTGTGGGTTGAAATGATGTATACACGTAAATTTCAAAATTATTGCAGGTTGAAATGATGTATATCCATATCACTTGACCATTTGGTAGAAAATTATGTACGGACACCGGTTGGTTAAAATAAATGATTTTAAAACCTTAAATTTTGAATCCAGTTAAATGGTATTTGGAGATAATAAAAATTGATTTATGTAAAGACCCGTAAATCCGTACTCCTTGAATAGACACTAATCTCCTTTGTTTAATTCAAGATGAACGAATATACGAACCCTTAGGGGTTTAAGAAAAATTTAGGAAAAGAAAAAGATAGAAAATTTAGATAGGGAAAAGAAGATAGAACATTTTAAAATAGAAGGAAGAGAGAAAATAGAGAAGAGATAGAAAAACAGAACGGAACAGAAAGAAAACAGAACAACATCAGAATCTCACAATTCGCAGCGGAACAACATATAATAATAAATGAATAATCTTTAAACAAAGAACTATATCAGTTATTACATTACATTTCATTACATCATATCATCAGAGTGTACAACATCATACAACAACAACAGTGCAGCGGAAAAAGAAATACTATATAACTAGTAATACGTCATGCCATCCAGCTTGCCTCCAGCAACTCCAGAATATCCAGAATATCCTGATAAACCTTACTCTTGACTGCCCGTGTGGAAATTGGTGGGCACCCAGAGTTTAGGAAGGAAAACAATAAACTCCAAGTCAGTCATGTGACTGGTGTGAGAACTCAAAACAGTTTATTTAACTTTAAAATCAAAATAGAGGGATATTTTTAAATTCAATTCGCAATGCTTTTTAAAAAATGAGACTACCATAAGGCCTCCCGCACACACACACAATGCAAACGCAGAATCGGAGGAGATTTCTCCTTATGATAGTCAAAGATGCTTGATACGCATTTAAAATAACATTTGATATTATTACTAGTGCATAGTGTAGAAGAAATTCATTTCGAAAGTAGAATATAAATCTTAGCCAACATACGACCATTATCGTATGCCTACTATAGCTACCATCCAAACAGTGTTGCGACACCATAAGTGAATGATAGGTTCTACAACTAATACCGTACAAGTTTCGTATTGTTTCTTTGGATTTCCAACAAATGGTCAGGCCAAGGAACTTCCCATTGCCACATGAGAATGCCTCTGGAAAGACATCCCCGAGAACCAAACCGGAACTCTGCCAACACAAGGCCGGGTTACCCCTAACTGGGTAACTACTGATACGAGCACGCCATTTCCCGATCGTAAACGACCTTTCTCACGGGATCCCGATAACCAACAACCACAAAGTAATAAATTCGTAGTAACCACATAGGTTAAATATCTGGGCTCCATACCATGATACCACCTCTATCCAGAAGGAAATGTACATACCCTAAAGGGTGCTACCCCTCATAACCTTGCCGCATCTTTCCTGTTTCGACCATTTCCGAGGTGTGAGGCTCGACGAAGTCACGTCCACAAAAACATACTTTATACAAAAGCCATGCTTTGGGTCAACAAATGATCAACACAATGATCACCAAGATAGACGATCAAATAAACGATCCTATCACAATAATCAACACAATGATCATTTACAGCAACACTCAGCATGTCACATTACCAAATTAGGAATATATCGCTGATAACTTCAACTATATAACCTCTGAGCTCGTACGTCTCAGAGAAGGGTGTTAAGCTAAAAGAATAAATTCTTCGCCACCAACAGAAATATATTTGAAAGAAATCGGCTTTATATCTCAACTTGTAATGTCAGACACACAATCCATACAAGTCTGTTCCGGGATCGAACAAAACCGAAGGCACTTACAAAGAAGTCCTTGCAATCCGGATATTCACAATCCTGATCGGATTTCCCATCACTTAGGGAGCCTCTATACCGCTGCAACTCAGTGCAGAGACAATCGACAGGTCATCCTATCGCTCTCGCAAATACCGGGTCTTCAACACCGATCTTCAATGCAATTATAACAACGTATCACATATTCGGAATGGGTTATACGACCCCATGGTCCTTTCCCGGTTAACCCGAATAGTGAGCGCTTATTCAAAAATAAGTGTAGCATTCACATTCAAACAAATCACATCAATTACCCATTCAAAGGGAAATATTGATAGTCGGTTATTGAACTATCACTGGATATGCACACATCACCAGTTTCCAAATAATTTTCCAAATTATTTATTTTTCAAAATATCTTTACAAGATATATTATTTCATACTTCAAAAATAAATCAATATTTATTTTTAAACCAATTCCACTTTCTTTATAAATTCCTTAGTGAATTTATAATTCCAAAATATCAATGAATATTCGATTTCAATTATTCATTTTCAATTTATCTTCAAAAAAGATAGATTCTAAATATCACTTCATATTGGAAAACAATTCCATACTTATTTAATAAGTAATTCACAGATTTTATTTATTTTCAACACTTAGAAAATATTCAATATACTTCAATCGAAATTAAGTATATATTTCATTCTTTAAGGAAATCATTCTCTTAAACATATTTATTTGGGCCAAAACGAATGTTACGTAAAACATCGTTACGACAACCCAAAATCACTAGTATAGGGATTCGAAATTTAAAATTGATATATAAATCCCAATACTATACAAAACATTTCCTTTCGGAAATCATTTACTATAACAACAGTGTTATAGTCCATCATCTCCTTTTATTTCTCGAAAACGTCTATTTCAACAATAAATGTTAAAATCTATGGTTTCGAATCTCAACACATTTAAAACATCGTTAGATCGTTTTAATTCTATTTAAAATATCCAAATCCAAAACAATTTCTTTAACGTGTTATTCACTATTCAAAAACGTGAATATACTTCATTAACAATTTCATCCTTTTATTCAATTTAATTCAAAGGATTATTCACTATTCAAAAACGTGAATATAACTCCATTTATAGGTTTCAACAATTTACTTATCAAAATAAGTCATTTACGAATTTATAAAACAACGTTTATAAATTCCATTTCTATTTATTTATAAAAGCTTCCTTTTTATAAATTCTTTTATTAACCTATTTCAGTTTATAACTCAATTATAAACTAAAAGTTCATATTATAAGTTAAATACTTATAAAACGATTATTTTACAAAATCGTTCCTTTTTTAAAGACTTTCCAAATCATAAATCTTATAACTTATAAGATTCATTTATTTAACCAAATCTATTCTTTCAATAACTTCACAAATTTATAATTCTTATTATTTATAAATTTCACTTATAACTTCACCGTTTATAATTCTATAAATTTCATTCATTTAATGAAATTCATTTTCGCTTCATTCAAACACTTATAAAAACTCGTTTTAAATTTTCCATATCTCAATTAATAAATATCCATTTATAAATCTCTTATATAAATCAATTTATATTAATATTTTAAAACGTCTTTAATCTCCTTTAGAATTTCACCATTTTGATTTATAAAATAATTAAATTTTATAAAATCCTATATTTAAACTTTTCACAATAATTCTAAAATTCCGATTAAACTATTTTATAAAATCGTTAGCATCATATTCTCAAAAATCAGTTTTTAACTATTTTTCTCAAAAATCATAATTTTTATAACTTTAAAAATTATAACGTTTATTTATTTAAAATGGATCAATTCCAAACATATAGTATATTTTCAAAAAATCACTTTATAAATCATTTTAAAATTCCAAAACTTGGTCCAATGATGCTACACACCAAATAGTCAATCACGACTACAACGATATCATATATCAATATGAAAATCCATCAAATATCAAAATATCTGAAATCAAATAAAAACTGTTGAGGAATCCAGTTGGATCCCTCCAACCTGTTTTCCTGCATCCAAAAACATTAGCACAATACCAATTTCGCTCCAGTACGAAATTATCGCGGTATATGTTTTTATTAAATATTATCCGCTTAATAGACGGCGCAATAGGGTCTCATCCGCTAAACAAAAAAATGCGGAAGATCAACAACTGCAATATATACATATGCCAATATATATATATTGATATTATATATATAATACCAATTTCACTGTTTATGAAATATTCGCGGTATATGTTTTTAATAAATAACATCCGCTTACTAACGGCGTATAATGTCTATTTTAACAATCAATAGATATCAATCAACATTCAAACATGCATTCAAATATTTTAAATCTAATTATTTAAAATAAAATCGAAACTGATTCGATTGAGTGAGAAGTTCTCACCTTGATTTAAATCCCGTTTTAGCGATTTATTTCGAATAAAATTAAACGGACGTTTAATTTTACCCAAAATTCTCACTAACTCCAAACGACTCCAAACCAACTCCATCGCATAGTGCTCGTCCATACGATTCCAACGCAACTGAGTTTGCATTTTTTCGACCTCATATGAAAAAGATATGAATTTTTGAAGTTTGAACACGATTTAACTTACTAATTACAACATAATTTTAATTTATTTCAACATACACACATCCTCACCCTTGGATCCAAACCCAGATACATCTCCACCGTCCCCATCCTTCTCCTACATCACGCACGGCTACAGGCCATTCACGAAGCAAAGCAACCCATCTCTCCAATATTAGGTTTTAACTTTACTCCTCCTACACTCGACGAAATCACATCAAACCACTTGCAAATCGAAGCTCTTCGCGAGAGCTACCTCCACCACCCATGGCTTGAAGCTCGGCCCCCCCTAAACCCCTCGAAATGCGTGCGAAAACCTGCAGGTTCGGCCCCAATTGCTCCCTCCACGCGACTCCAAACACGATCTCAACCGTATGGATCGAAAGCTCTCGTCGTGCTCTCCAACCTTCGTGTTGAACACTTTGGCTAAATCTTTGTAGATTGAGAGAGATTGAGGGATGAATGAAACTAATTTCTGGCCATTGGTTGTATAAGTGGCGGCTAGGGTTATGAAATTAGGGTTTAGTGTTTTTTTTTTATAAATTATGAAGGTGGTGGGTGTATTTATAGAGTTTCGTTCGACACTATTCATCCGGAAATTCCGAACTCCGATTTACGCGCCGAAACAGACGTTCCTAGGGTTTATCCCGCGTTCCGGACACAATGGAACAGGTTTCGGAAGCTAATTCGGACATCTGTGCAAGTTATGGCTATAAACGCTCAATTTAAATTAAACCGATTTAAGTCGATTTCTAGGCGTTTTAATTTGTACAGGACAAACGGTAAATTCAATTGACTTGAAATTTGAAACCTTACAATAATATCACATTACGGATCCGATGAAACTAGTTTCGTCGAAATCCGAGACTTTTTGAAAAATGGCTATTTTCACTCGCCAAATTTAAATTAAAAATAAATCGATGCGTTTCGAGCTGTCACGATCAAACGATAGCTCCGATTGACACGAAATTTGAAATCCGGTAATAACTAACTATTACGGATCCAATGGAACTGGTTTCGTTCAATTCTGAGACTGTTCAAAAATTGGCTATTTTCACTAGTCGATTTAAATATTAAAATATTCAATTTTCACAAATTAACTTTTAATTCGATTTTAAAAGTTCTAAAATATTGTTCTAACTCCCATATGATAAAATAAAATTTTACAAATCATTTTCAATCATATTTAACCCAATTTTCAATTATTTCCATAATTTAACATATTAAATTATCGATTTAATTATTCAATTAAATCCAATAATTCAAATAAAAATTTATTCGACTTATAAATTCACTTATTAATATTTAAAATTAATTAAATATTCAAATTTTAATTATCAAAAATTCTGGGTCGTTACAATTTATATAAACTGAATTATTTTCGAAAATCCAAGCTTCAAATGTTGAATTGGGAATTGGTTTAAACGAATCGTTTAAAGAATCTAAATTGAAATTTTAAGTTGGATTTGAAGTATACGTGAAATATATCGAAACTGAGTTAATGAAATATTTGCATACTTAAACTTTGAAACCTATTAAATTTGAAATAGTTTAAATTTTACAGTTCGAATATGGATTTGAAATCGATATTGATTAAATGGTTTTATAAAAGAATCTGAATTGAAAGACAAAATTGAATTTGTTGACTTGAAAGCTGGACATGGTCCAGATTTGTTGAAATGAAAGAATATTTTAATTTGATATTAATTTCAAATTAATTATTTTATTATAAAATGTAAAAAATAATATTATTTAAAATTCTGATTTATTTAAATTTTAAAAATATTTACTATATAAACCATTTTAAGAACCAAACCATTTATACTAAACTAATAAAACTATACTTAATCTATTTCTAACTACTTTAAACCGACTAATCTATTTTAGACTACTTTAAACTATTTTAATGTGTTTTAAATCATTTTAATCTATTTTAATTGTTTTAACCTATTCTAAACTATTTTATCTATTTAAAACTATTTAAACCATTTTAACTTAATTTAAGCTGTTTAATATAATTGAAACTATTTTAAACCACTTTAACTGTTTTAAATTATTTTAAGCTATTTTAACTATTTTAAAACTATTTATGACTATGTAAACTATATTTATAAATTTCCTACGGTGCAAGGATGAATTGTTTATATTTAAATCCTCGATTTAAAAGCGAATATGGTTAAATGATGTTATAACCTAAGTTGGGATTTGAAATTGTAATTGCTAGTGAAATGACATATTTAAGTAAATATGATGATTTTGAAATGAGGGTTTAACCTAATTTGAAATACGATTCTGAAATTGAATATGATTTCAAAAGTGATATGATTTTTGAGAATATGATATTTTGATATCAATATGAAATGGTTTTGAAAATGTAAAAGAACCATCCATTGTGAAATAAGTGTTTGGTTGTTAAAGAGATTGGGATCGAATATTGTCATACTCTCTACCAATACCAAAAACCACTTTAACAACCGTGTACGTGGTGGAGATTCCAGAATGAAGTAGGATGGTTTGGCGAACGGTTCCGTATGAGGTATTTACATAGCTCTGACTCTCGCGAGTCAGCTTGATGTGACTAAAACAGGAGCTATACCCAGGCCAAGTGAGGTCGAACCTTCGATCAGACATGCTTCTTTGATACCATATTATGACTTTGTGATTGATTTGGTGGCCACCCCTCATTTTGATTATAGGAGTGTGTTCCACGGTGGGCGGTAGTAGCTGCTACATGTTACCACCAGCCCGGTTCTACAAACGGTTGAGTCCTACCCTGGCATTGCCTTGTGTGCCTTATCACTTTCCTTATCGTGTCTTCTACAAGTTTGGTTTGAACTGTACCTATATTGTGCCATCTGATAGCCCTCCATTTTACAGAGGAGTTACGGTACTGTATAGACTACAGGAATATAAAAAATGTGCTAAGTGGGATATGGGTAACGCCTTAACGCTATTTTAATACTTTACATTACTATAGACATTATTATAATAGTGTATTGTATTATGTATGTAGGTAGTTTAATGGATCCTTAGGAGATGGAATCCCGAACATCTCTTAAGTTATTGCACTCACGTTAGACATAGGATAGGAGATGTCAAACCTCACAAACGTATCTGACGCCGTACACTCATTTATTTGCTGTTGATTTAACTTACATAAGATCTTTTAGTTCTGACTCGAGTGTTTTGTCTTTTCATTATGCTTAGGTCAGTCTGAGCTTTTCAGTGTATCGAAGACAGCATTTTTGGAGGACGAAGATGAAGATTTAGTACTATTATTATTTACTATATTATTTCCACTACATCATGCTGTTCCACTGCATTT
Source organism: Allium cepa (assembly GCA_030765085.1). Classification (NCBI taxonomy): domain Eukaryota; kingdom Viridiplantae; phylum Streptophyta; class Magnoliopsida; order Asparagales; family Amaryllidaceae; genus Allium; species Allium cepa. The sequence continues at coordinate 474,448,132 of CM060931.1, forward strand.
ATTACTTATTCTGGTTGTATGTAACTCTGATCTTTATTGTAAAAGTGTAATCAAATGTTATTTGTAAAACAGCTTCATGAACTAATTATTCGATTATTATATTTTGTCATTCCGCTGTGAGATTCTGTGTTTTTTTTACTTTCTTTCTCTTTTTTTCCTTATTCACCATTAATAATCCTTCCTTTTGAATGGTTTGAATTTGACATGTGTAGTTTATTGTCGATTTAAACCATCCAAAAAGAGGGTCGTTACATGGATGCAAATGGATTGCATGTATCAACTGACATTCTTATTCCAATTTGCATAAATTAAAATTATCATCATCATCATGATTAAATCGATCGCTGAGGACGTTTACCTATATCTGTTCAAAATAAATCTAGGTTTTATTGACAAAATTACACTGTCGATTCTTCTTGACAGTTCTGGGAAATCTTCTCTCCTGTCATTCTCAGTTCTATTTCATTGGAAACTCCCCTTCTATTTCTACCTATAAGATTGATTTTAAAATTTCTACTGTATTAAATGTAAATTCCTTCCATCTTCTATTATGACTTTCCTTTTTTATGCAAAATTTTTTCTCTCTAGATGAGATTTACCACCTTACCGCCCCATGCAATACAATCACTATACCATACTGCACAGCCTCCAATCAACATAAATGTTACACTCCGGCCGTTGGCTCCAATCTTCATCAACCATTAATAGTGAAGCTGCCTAAGAAGGAGGAGTAATGGTGCGGGAAGAAGAAGAAGATTATTGGGTAAATTATTAAACACTTGGTATGCATTATGTAACTAATTTTTATTCTAATTGGGCCAACAATATATGGTCACCTATGATGAGTATAAATACTTTCTAATTCGGCTAAAATGATATATTGAAAAAGACAAATTTACCCGGTTTCTTGCCTATAATTCTTTTCATCCTCTGTTTAAAGTTATTCTTCCTTGATCTCCTCACAACTACTTCTTACTCCTAACTCTCAAGCTCGAACCATGCATCCAAAGGTTCCAAGGGTAATCTGCTGCCGCTTTGTAATTGGGATGAAATGATATATCAAATAATAGAAAATTTACTTGATTTGTTCCCTCAGATTATTTCCCTCTTCTATTCAAACTTCTTCTCCAATGATCCCCTCACAGCTTCTTCTTCCTCCCAACTCTCAAGCTTGAATCATGCCTCTAATATATGTCTCAAGCAGACTGAGTGGTTTAAAAACTGATATCTAGTATGAATTTCTACCTAATCAGCCTAAATTTTTACAAGATACAATTATTTTAGCAGAACTCCACGAAGAAAAATTTATGCAACTCGAAAATCCATTTAGACCTTAGCAGTGCACTCCTTTAAATAGTCACACCGACACTCAAATATCCAAATTCTAAACCGTTAATTTACAATTAAAACAAATTAAAATCAAATCCTACCACAAAGAAACTCACTTTAAACGATGAGTCGAGAGTAGTGTTATATATGTGATGAGAAAAGGTTTCTCGGCCATAAGTAGTTGGATTTTACATAAATTTGAATTTCAGAGACAAAAGATAGAAACAGAGAATGAAAATGTATTATTGCTTGAATACTTTGATGCTGATACAATTTTATAGTATATATACAGTCTCACCTGAAAGAAATAAAATAAATGGGCTTAGGCCAGTTACACAACCCATAACCGCATTAGATACAAAGATATGCATATAGCCGAATAGCCAGAGTAAAGAGTGACATATTATCATTTGTATCCTTTATTTCCCTCTTTCAAAACGATCTAGGGTTTTTCCAATCTCACTTCTCTTTCGATCTGAGGGAGAAAAATATAGAAATTACTTCGAATCTTGTGGGATCTGAAGCTTGCTATGCTACGACATCTAGGTCTGAGGTTAAATTAAGAAAATGGCAAGTAGAGATTCAAAATAGAGATGAGAAACAATAAAGATATGAAATTATAGTCACAGATCTATCATGAGATGAATAGATCTGTGATTATAACTCTTCCTAAGGCTTGCGCAAGGCACAACAACATAGATCTGCCATAATATGAGTAAATATGTGTTTAAGCAACATATATCTGCCTTGAGATTGACGTATCTGAGATTTTATCACTTCCAGAGATTGGTGAGAGACATAAAAAAGGATTATGATTAAAGTATAAGTTCTTCAATCATTAGGTCCTTTCTGAATCTGTTGAAGTTTGGTGTTGACAGCGGCTTTGTCAAAATGTCAGCACGCTGGTAAGCCCCTAGGTATGTGATTAATACCAAGGTTTCCTTTCAATATTTGTTCATGAATGATGTACAAATCGATTTCTATATGTTTGGTGCTTGAGTGAAGTATAGGATTAGGAGCTAGCGACACCATGCTTAAGTTGTCACACCATAACACTGGCTTGTTATTAGAGTCAATCTGTAGTTCTTTGAGTAGAGATTGTAACAATATAATTTATGCAGTGGCACTTGCCACACTTCTGTACTCTGCCTCTGTACTTGATCTAGAAATGGTAGGATGTTTTTTGGAGCTCTAAGAAATAGGATTGTCATTGAGATAGATACAGTATTCGGTGGTTGATCCACGGTCATCTAGGTCTATAGCCCAATCAGCATCAACAAAACCATTGAGATTAAGGGTCTTTCCTCCTCTAAGTGCCAGACCGTAGTTTAATGTACCCTTTAAATATTTCAGAATCCTTTTAACTGCCTTTTAATGTTCATTAAGAGGTTGATGCATGAATTGACTCACACTATATTAGATCTCTGGCCTTGTGATTATTGCACATTGTAATGCTCCTACAATACTTCTGTATTGTTTGTCATTGGTAATTGGTTCACCTCTGAATTTAGATAGTTTTAGATTACTTGTCATTAGAGTTGGAAGTGGCTTTGCTAAATTCATTTTTTTCTCTGCATTAAATCTCAGTGATATATTTTTTCTGACTTAGATGCGTTGCTTAATCAACAAGTCTCTTCACTTTAATGCATAAGAAATAGTTTAGATTACCCAGATCTTTAATAGAGAATTGCCTTTCAAGATACTGTATAATGTTGTTGATTTCCTTGCTGTTGTTCCCAGTGATTATAAAATCATCCACATATATAAGAATGTATGTTGTTTCATCCTTTTTGTGTCTTATAAATAACGAAAAGTTTGATTTTGTTAGTTGATCCTACAACCTCATAAGTGTTGTTTTCAGTTTGTCAAACCATACCCTTGGAGCATGCTTCAAACCATAGATAGCTTTGTTTAGCTTGCATGCAAGATTGTTTGTATCCCTATGGTTGAACCATGTACACTTCTTCCTGGAGTTCTCCATTTAAAAATGCATTTTTAACATCCAATTGTCTGATATCCCACTTCTTATGTAATGGAATGGTAAGAACGACTCTTATAGTTGTTGGTTTAACCACTGGTGAGAATGTTTCATTGAAATCAAAACCATACTGTTGTGTATAGCCCTTAGCAACAAGTCTAGCCGTTTACTTTGATATTGTTCCATCAAGATTCCTTTTTAACTTGTATGTTTATTTGCATCCAATAGCATTTTTGTTATTGGGTAAAGTGATAAGCTCTCATGTCTTATTTTTTATTAGAGCATTGTATTCCTCATCCATAGCAATTTTCCATTTGTCAAGTAGCTTGCTCAAAGCTCTCTAGTTCACCATTGTTTAAGACCATTGCATATACTTTTGGCTTGAATATTCCTCTCTTTGATCTTGTTTTCATGTGATGTCCAGTTTGATTTTGCCTACTTTGAGTGTGGGATGTTGTTGTACTTCTTGTTCATTATGTATTCATGACATTTGATTGTTACTTTGTTCATGCTGACTGCTTTGCCCAGTGCTTTGAATAATTTGAGGAGTGCAAGTGATGTGCTCTGGCATATCTAATCTCTCATGATCTAGAATGTCTTGAGTTACATTTGTATTACTTTGTTCCCTGTCATTTGAAAAGAGTGGTATGGTTGGAATGGACACTGTAGGATTGTATATCTTTTGAGTTGGTCTTTTCTTATCATCTGCAAAAGGAAAAACCTTTCATTAAAAACTACATGTCTAGTAATAAAAAAATTACATTTACTGTCAGGACATTTGTAGTTTTTTGCTTGCTTGCATATCCCAAGAATGTGCATGGAGATGATATAAAACTAATTTTATGTGAATTATATGGTCTGAAGTATGGAAAACAAAGACACCCAAATACTTTTAGATTTTGATAGCCTGGCTTTATTCTGCACATAACTTCAATTAGACATTTACGATTTAAAACTTTTTGTGGGAAGTATATTAATAAAATAAACAGCAGTATTAAAGCCATCAGGCCAAAATTTTAGTGGTAACGAAGCCTGGGCTATTAAAGTAAGTCCAGTCTCTATAATATGCCTATGCTTCTTTTCCACTAAACCATTTTGCTCAGAAGTATAAGGGCATGTAGTTTTTTTGTATAATCCCTTCTTCTGAAAATACACATTAAGAGATTTATATTCAGATCTGCCATCTGTTTGAATAGTTTTGACTTGATAATTTTTCTGATTTTCTGCTTAGGTGATAAACTGTATAACTGCATATGCTTATAGCTTTGCCTTGAGAAAGTATATCCAGGTGAATCTGGAGTAAGCATCAACAAAAGAAATGTAATATTTGAAACCATAATCATAATTTATAGGAACTAGACCCCATAGATTTGATGCAATAAGCTCAAGTGTTTGTGAAACACTGTAGATGAGTCAGTAAAAGCAAGTTTATGACTTTTACCTAATTGACAGTAATTGACAGTAAGTACATATATAAGGTAAAGATATATCACCAAAAGAAATTTTATTATCTATTAAAACCTTCTTTACAACTTTTTTACTTGGATGTCCAAGCTTATAATGTCGTACATCAAAAAAATTATCTTCTCTATTTGTTGCATTACATTCAGTAAGATTGCATAAGCTTATTGAATTTTCCTACTGCTTGTAATTTGATATTTTGAATTTGCACAAATCCCTAGCTAAACAAGTTTTAGGATAAAATTCAAAGTAAACTTAGTTATCTATAGCAAATTGAGAGACTAATGAGATTTTTTCTTATTTGTGGCATTCTAAGGAAACTTTTTAAATATAAACATCTCTTTCCTTGAATAACACAATTTCTAGTGTAAGTAATACAAAACTGACCCACCATTTCCCATGTATACTATTTTGTTACCTTTATACTCCTTGTTGCCTATGTTTAGGTTGTGTAAATTACTAGTGATATGATTTGTTGCACCTGAATCAGGGTATCGGCTCTTACTCATTATATCTTCTGTTCTTGCAACCTCATCAGTCTCTAGGTGATGCACTTTAATGTTCTCTGAAACACCTTTTAGTTCTGACTGCATTTGTGCTATGTTTGTACTTGGATTTATATTTCTTTGATTTCCTGAACTTTTATTTTGTTAAGTGTATTGTGTATCGTATCTAAAGTAACATTTCACGGCATTATGGCCATTTCTTCCACGTATTTGACATTTCATTTTGTTATTATTGTTCCATCTGCCTCCTCTACTTCTTCCTCTATAAGATTGGCCTCCTCTTTGAGAAGATTGATTTGTACTGTTGCTTGTCTCGGTTGTGTTGGAATATTTCTGTTCTTGATTTTTGTTGTTGAATTCTGCTACTTGGTTGACAGTGTAGCCTGTTTTCATTGATTTCTTTTGTTCAATTCTTCCTTCATGTGCTAATAGAGTGGAGTGAACATATTAGATAGATGGTAGAGTTTTCTTTGAGGAGATTACAGCAACAACTGATTCATACTCTTCATTAAGACAATTTAGAATTGATAGTACCTTTCCTGTATCAGAAACATTATGACTAGCAGTACATAACAAATCACAAAGAGTCTTTATCTTATATAGATATTCTCTCATTGGCATTTCTTCTTTCTTTAAATTCTGAAGTTTCCTTTTGTAGCACATGATTATTGCTGCTGATTGAGTACTAAAGATTTGTTCAATGGTGGACCATATTTCATATGTTATATTGCATCCCACAATTTGTGGTAATAATTTAGTTCTTATAGATGATAGAAGCCAAGAACTCAAGAGAACGCTTGTCTTTGATGTGCGGTATATTCATTGTTTTCTACTGATCTTCCCTCATTGTCTTACAAAAATTGAGGAGGAATGTTTGAGGTGGCAGAAATGAAATTGTTGAGGCTATATCCCCTGATTGCAGTTTGCACTTAATATTTGCAAAGGAGATAATTGCTTTCATCAAGTTGAGCAGTTATTATTAGGCTGTGTGGACTAATTATGGTCTTAATTAGCTCCTCCATGGCTAGTTGCTGGAATGTAGATGAACTATTTGAAGTTGTTAAATCCTCTCCAGCCATGACAGTGAATCCAGTTGATGGATTAGATTGATTCTTGGATGAAAATTTTCAAACAGGAGGGAAAAAAGAAAGGATTTCAAGAAAAGCAAGAAAACTGATCTTAAGTCTTCAAAGGAGAGAGGTAAGTGCACACATTAACCCAAATAATGAATCTTGGATGGTTTTTCTGGTATGGCAGTTTCCTTTATTATTCTTTTGATGATTTTTGATGATTTCTAGAAATTGATTTCCATTTTGTTTTTTTGAACTAAAGATCTTGATGCAGCCAGATCCTATTACAAAATCTTTGGCATGGCTTGATCAAATCTCAAATGATGATATTTAATCTAACGAGATCTTGGTGCTTAAAAAAATATCAGATGATGATCATGAATCTGGTGATAAAAAGATCAATATTATGCCGCTAGGTAATGAAGCTTTGATACCAAGTTGGATTTTATATAAATTTGAATTTTAGAAACAAAAGATAGAAACGGAGAATGAAAATGTATTATTGCTTGAATACTTTGATTTTGATACAATTCTATAGTACAAATACAGTCTCAAGTGAAAGAAATAAAATAAATGGGCTTGGGCCAGTTACACAGCCCATAATCGCATCAGATACAAAGGCATGCATATAGCCGAATAGCCAGAGTAAAGAGCAACCTATTCTCATTTGTATCCTTTATTTTAAGTGTGAAGGGAAACGTATGTTTATGTTATAAGGCTTTATCCAAAGGGTATAACTTGTAATTCTAGAAGAGATGGAAAATACTAAAGATTTAGAAGAAGAACTATTTCCGTCTTTTGTATCTCTAAGTTCTATTAGTGGGGTTTGTTCAAATAACAAAATTAGAGTGCAAGTCCATGTACAATGACATCCTATATATATATATATATATATGTGTGTGTGTGTGTGTGTGTGTGTGTGTGTGTGTATGTATGTACGTACGTACGTACGTATATATCCTTATCAACTCCGGATGCTCATAACTTTGTTAATGATGAGTTACAAAAGAAATTAGGACACTTCATCCATTTCAACTCGAGTAAACTAGATTTAAAAGTGGTGGATTCATCTTTAGTTCCAAAAACGTCGAACTTTTGGAGTGTTTTAACCTACCTTTAATTTGTTTCGTGTTAACAAACAACTCCTCTAAAATTTCTCCTCTATGTTACAGTTGATATGTGAGTTAGTCTATTCATTCGAATGTAATTAAGTTATATCTATATAGATATGTTATAGATCTATGTAGATCTAACATCCGTGCTAGCAAGTATCACTTTAAACACTCCATCTCTTCGCCACAGGTATAATTGATGTATCATTTTGGTTGCGAGAAGGAAAGTGGTAGATCTATGTAAATCTGATGAAGATCTATGTAGATTTGTTCATAAAAGTCACATGCATTTATAAAATTTTCTTAAGATGTTGAACTTTGTGTCCTCATGAGTTACTGTGTGTTGTGTCATGGTAGATGAGTGAATCACTTACTCTTACTATTTCTTACTTATTCAGTCCATAAAAGACCATAAATTTTCTGTAACAACAAACATATTTTACGATTATATATTTAAATGTTTTATTTAAATATAGCATCGTTGGTTGAATTTAAAGCCCGAAATGTGACTTTTTCTAAACAGTCAAATTAGGACTCGAGACCACTTCCATTGTGTTTAAAACGACGTTTAAAACTTGTTTAACTATAAGCATTTGTAATATCCCGGAATTTCCAGGAGTTTAAAATGTTGATAATCTCTTATTTAAATTATTTGAAATTGATAAAATTGTTATTTTCAAAGATAATTAACCAAGTAATATTTTAATTATGGTTATAAATTGGTATATTGTTTTCAAAATTTATAAGTGTGTTTAAAATGCATTTATATCTGTGTGTTTTAAATTGATTTTAAAATGGGATATATTATTTGTTAATAATAATAAGCTTATTTAAAAATTGATATTTATTTATTTAAATGGATTTTTGGATTTGGTTTTTAAATTTGACTTTAATTTGAAATATAAATTTGAATTTAAGGCATATGCATGCATCTTAAAATAAAATAATAATATAGTTTGGTTTTAAATATATATAGATAATATTTTTAATAAAAAATAAGTTTTGTTTTATTTTTTTATAGAAATTTAATTATAAAAAATTGGAATTGTATTTATTTAATAAGAATGAATACAAGGCTTTTTGAAACAACATTTTAAATGAGTATTGCAATATCTATATAAATTTTATTTAAATTATATTTAGTTGCATTTCTTTTTAAAGATTGTATTTTATATAAATTTAGGAAACATTTATAAATGTATAAATGTATTAGTTAACTAGGAATTTAATTAGAAAAGTATTTTTAAAATTTAGAAACATGTTTGTTAATTAGGAAATTAATTGAAAAGTCCTTGAAAATCAATTATAAATAATATAAAAATAAACTAGGACAAGTGTTACAACTTTAATCTCTTAGATAACATGTGTTAACAAAATAATGAAAGTTAAAGACAGGTGTCAAATTTATTTTATTTTCTTTTAACTTTAATAAAACTGAAATTAACTTATATAAACCAACATTCTTTCTCTTCATTTCCTTTTTCTTTCAAATCTAAGTTCATTTCTAAGATAAACTAGAAATTTTTCCCTACAATCTTCATTTTTCCAAAATCTGAAAAGTTCCTCATAATCAATATCATATAAAACCTATTCAAATGCAATCTTCACTCTTCAAAACCAGAAAATACATGAATACGAACCTGAAATCATTTTCAAGTTAAAAACCCTGTAATCCCCTTTCATCAAACCTGTAACCTTCTAATTCCTCAAACTAAAACTCTGTAAAGCTTTCTCAAATCAGAGAAAATGTTATCAAAGTCATGTAAACAAATCAAGCTCTGTTCACAAACAAACCTGTAATGTTTAAACCTGTCAAGCAAATGATCAAATCAAAAACCTGGAGTATTTTGTGTGCAAATCAAATAGCAAGCCTGCAGTTGTCTTCAAAACAAAATCAATTTCAAAAGCTTGATACAAATTTCAATCCAGATCTGCATCATATTTCAAATATTTTTGCAAGTTATCAACCCAGTTTTGCATATCCTTGTCTGCCTCAAATCTTTCAAGTGCATGAAAGTTTCAAAGCTCCAGTTTTAAAAAGCTTCAAACTCAAGTGTTTCCAAGTTTTTCAAAAAGCAACCTGAAGCAATGTAACAAGAAAAATGGGTTCATTTTCATATTCACGCATCTTGAAAATTTCCAGTTCATCTTCAAAAAAACTCTGCACTGTCTTCTTTTAGATTGAGGTGAGTAAACATTTTTACAAAAACTTAATTAGTTAATTAGCTGTTGCTATGAGTTTGTGATGATGTTTATATACATATAAGTTTTCCTCTGTGTAGATATAAATGTTAATATGTTTGTTATGCTTTGAAACTGTGCATGCTTGTTTGCATTGATCCTCTCTATTTTTACTTACTGCAGAATTAAGTTAAAATCCATACTTCAAGCTATTTTTGTTTAAACAACTATTAGAACATAGATTCGAAACAAAATAAGTAGTTTAAGTATAAACTAAGAACTAAGAATAAAACTAAGTTCTGGAATTTGAAGTTATCTGGAAAAAAAATGCAGTAAACAAATTTATCCTCAATGTTTGAAACCAAGTATTTAATTTGGTTAAAATGATTATATAAACTAAAGTGTCATGGGAAATTATGAATTTTGAAAAGAAATTCAAAATATTTAAAACTGTATTGAGTATGTATTTGGGTATTTACTGCAAATTGAGTTTTGGTCTTTAACTGATGATCCTTGCATCTGGAATGCTTGAGATTCTTCATGGAGTTAGTGTTTGGATTAGAGAATGTTGCAAAAATAGTTGAAGGATTTTTAAATCACTGAGGAGTTTGATTTTGCTCAAATTTGATTTAAAACCTATTTTTTGGGTTCATACTTTAAATTGATTTCTGCATCCCCAAAATTGCATCGAGTTGTATGATTTTTGGGGAGGAGCATGCGCGGTGAGTCAGCAAGCTAAGGCCGAGGTTGTGGTGCTTAATGATGATCGGAGGCAATGATTTTGGGGGTTTCCTGATGATGTTTAAGTTCTGTTCATCCTGGATGCTCAATTTTGGATTAAGGCAAAAATCAGTGTTTGGTTGATCGTGGATGCTAGTAGGGAGGATGGATGATGTGTCGGTGAAGTCGGCATTGGTCGGAAGGGATCCGGCGCCGGTGCAGGTTGTACGGAGGTGGGCTTGGAGTCAGTGGTTGTAGTTGTTGGGTTTTGTTTGGGGTTTTGCTTGATTACTCGAAGGGGAACTCGGGTAGTAGGGAAGGTAGCTCGGGAAGGAACTTGGGGGGGAGGGGGGTTCTGGGGTCATTTGTGTATGCAGTGTTAAACTGTTTTGTTTTAACAGTTTTAAGTTTTAACTTAAACAGTTTTTAAAATTTTAAAATCAAATTTGTTTAAAAAAAAAAGAGAAGATGTACTTTGTTCTTGGATTTATGTATATATGGGTTGAACCCAAATTTGAATGCTTAAACAGATTTTGTGATTTAAATTAAAGTGAGTTTTAAAATTTTCAAAAATTAAGTTAAATTAAATTCTTGAGAACTTATTACTTTAAATTGATTTGTTTTTTAATTGAATTTGTATGAAGGGTTTGAAATGTTTTTGAGTTAAAGATCTTAATATTATTTCAAAACTTATTTTGAAATATAAAAGAGAATTTTAAGTAAATGTTTTATTTAAATTAATTAGTGTAAAATGATTTAAAATTAACAAATTTAAGTTTAAGATTATTTATTAACTTGGAATCAGAATTGTTAATTAATAATTAAGGAAATTAATTAATGATTTCTTTATAATTTAATTTAATTAAGGAATTAAGTTAAGTAGAGATTTCAAAGTTAATTTAAGATAATGTTTTATCTTAAGTTTTAATTAAGTATTAATGTTTTAATTAATTAGTTAATTAAGGAGTTTTAAGTTTAATTAAATTATTTAATTATTATTTGAAAGATTAATTAAGTAATTAATTAAGTATAATTATTTATTTAATTAACTATTAATTAAGATGGGGATTTAATTAATATCTAATGATTAATTAAATTATAATTACTTAATTAATTAAGTAATTAAGAGTTAATTAAAATAGTAATTAATTAATACTTAATAAAGGTTTTATTAAGTTTTAATTGGGTTTTCTTAATTAATAATTAAAGGATTATTAAAATATAATGCTAGTTAATTAAGAATTAATTAACTATTTTTATTTAAGGTTAATAAATTTTAATTAAGGATTAATTAATTATATTTATGGATTAATTAATTTGTAATTAAGATTGTTAATTAATAATTAAGTTTATTAATTAATGATTAAGAGTTGATTAATTAGTTAATTAAGGTTAATTAATTAATTATAAAGGTAATTAGTGATTAATTACTTTGTATTAAAGGACTGATTAATAATTAAGGTTTATTAATTAATAGTTGAAGATAATTAATCTGTTAATTAAAGATTAATTGGTGAATTACTTAGTTATAATTGATGAGATAAGTGTGATCAAGTAAGCTAATTAATTTGTTAATTAATTAATTATAGTCACTTGATAAAAGATTAAGTATGTTTACTTAATAAGTTTTGATAAGGCTAATTACTTAAGATAAGTAATTGATAAATTACAGAAGTAATTGAGTTAGGTAAATTACTGATTGGAAAGTAATTTTAAATGAATAATTACTTGTTAAAGTAATAAAAGGTTTATTACTTGGTGTAATAAATCAATGAATTTATGAAGTAATTAAAAGTAGTTAAGAATAATTAATTTCTGTTTAAGAGTTAATTAATCAAGGTTGATTAATTAGGATGATGATTAATTAATTTGTTTAATTGAAGAATAAGTAAGCAAGATATATTTGGATGAAGTAATTAATTTAATTCACTTTAAATTAATTAGAGATAGAGATAGTTAATTTAATTCATTTCAAATTAATTATATTGTGATGAGTAAATCATTGCTTATGTATAAATGGATGACATTGATTGTCTCGAATGCTTTGTGATCTCAGTAGTGAGATAAGTAGGGTTGTGTGGTATGAATGCTTGGTTGCATTGTGATGATTACATAGATTATCAATTGGAATGTTTGATATATGGATTATCTATTATGATATTGATAATGTGGATTACCTGTTATTTGATAATGTTGATTATCAATTGTGATTTGTGAGTTATCCATCTGTGTGTATATAAATACTGTATTGAACTGTTTTAAAACCTTTAAAACAACTTGGACTTAAAAGACACGCTTTGGATTTCGATGAGACCGGGATCGGGTTTCCATATTTGGATATCCGAAAACCACATCGATTCCAATTAACGTTAGGTCGTGAATCAAAGTGGAGCTTTGTAAAGACTCGAGGTGTAAGGACTGTACGTCAATATAACTCTGTGGGTGATTCCGTAATGAGTTGACGGACTAGTTCTTATAGGTTCGAGATGGTGATTTAGAGTGCAAGGGTTATTTTTGTTAACTCTGAGGGTGATTCCAAAATGAGTGTAACGAGATAATGCCTTCGGTTTCGTTCGAACCCGGAACGAACTTGTATGGATTGAATGCTTTCAGAACATCGTCAGGTGGACGATGAGCATTCTAAGTGATGTGTTCACTAAAGGTAATCGTAGCCTCAAGCCTCATCAACCAGAAATGGCTAAAACAGGGGAGGTGCAGCAAGGCTTCGTGGGTAGCCCCCACATGAGAGTAAGATTTACCCCTGTCTAGAGGTTCCTTTTTATTTCGGCTGTGTGGGCGGTTGAATAGCTACATCCATCGGGGTTGTCTTATTTGGAACTGTTCAGTAAGGAATGGGTCCGGCTTTGTGTTGCAGGGGAGTTAGGCTGGCTCCTCGGTACGGTGATCTAGGCCACGTACTGTGACGGGCGGTACCCAAGTATCCCTGCCATTGTATGGAGTCCAAAATCCAATAAGTGCCAACGGTTTTGATTGTATTACCCACTTTTGTGGCTAGTAGCTGGAATTTAATCATGTAACAATTTCGGCTATTTCTTATTTATTTGAAAACCCTAGACCTATTAGAATATCATCGGATTTCCTATCAAATGTTTTAGTTAGCGTAAGGTAAAAACTTTTCCATGTTTATGTGTGGGAAGTCTTACGTGATACCTTTTCTTTCAAAAGGTTTTTAAAGTTAAGCAACTTTAACCGTTTACTCACACCAGACCCATGTCTGACCCGGAGTTTATTCTGTTTTCTTAAACTCTTGGGTACTCAAATTTTTACGAGTAGCCAAGGGATTCAGGTTAGGATTTTAGGTTGGCTTGACGAATTCAGGAGGAGCAATGGAGCCGGAGGCTTCTGCGTATAGCTATAGAGTATTCCGCTGTGTGTTCTCTAAGTTGTTGTTTTGAGTTGTATAACTAGACAAGTGTTATAACTGTCTAGTATGTGTTGTTATAGTTGTGTATCTCTGATGTATATGATACTATGTAAAGTATTATGTGATTAATATAATTTATTCGTTCCGCTGTTTAGATTCTGATGTTGTTTCTTTCTTCTTCTCTATCTTTTCTCTTTTCTATCCCTTTCTTTCTTAAAGATGATGTGATTTTCTGGTAGTAGAAAGTCGTGTCATCTCATTTGGTATCAGAGCATTAGGTTGAGTGAATACCTAGGCTCTGTAGTGGTGTCTTTCTTGAGAGAGCATACTTGTAATTTTTATATATAACCATATATATATTTCTACCTATCTGTTGGGTTACCTGTTCAGGTTTTCCAATATAAGTTATAAAGGTAGATGAGTAGTGTTGTGTGTAACACGACTACCAATGGTTGGAGTTTGAATGTTTAAGGTTGGAAGTGTATTTGTCGAGACTGTAGACCTAATACCGTCTTGAGTAATCTTTGTAGTTTGGTGTAAGAATTTCATTGATCTCTGAAGGAAACCAGTTAAGGTTCGGAGTTCATCTTTGAAGTATAAGTTTGATTGCGCTCACGAGAGCAGATTTTTGAGAATTTGGATCTGTCGGTTGGGCAGAAGTAAGTGGTGGTATCTTGGCAACCTCAGGAAGTAGTAGCTGCGTGATGAGATGCAGTGACTATGGATTGTCTCCTAAGATGTTTTCTTTCGGAGCAAGTTTAAGGAAGTGTATCTGTTTCAGGTGTTGTAGCTGAGTTCAGCAGGATGTATGTTTTCAGTTGGAGGTCCGAGTTTCTCAAAGAGATTTGGATAAGAAGTCTTTGGCATCCAAGTTAGCGGTGTAGCTCGGGAGTGTTCTGTGTTTTAGCAGGAAGATCTTTTTGGCCTAGTATTTCCTGGAGGTGGAATTCAGAAGCAACAGTGAGGATCTGTTTCTTAGATGGATTAGTTGGTCGAGGATAAACTATTCTGATTAGTGGTGAGAGAACAGTATCTTGGATATTGGATTGCTTGATCGCAAAAGTGACTTGCGATAGTTTGGTGATTATCTTAGATAATATTTTGCTTGGATTTGTAGCATTTCTAGAGGATGTAGGAGTTATGTATTGCTGAAGATTTTCTAGATATATCTTCAGGGAAGTTAGAGATTTGCCCGCATTGGAGTTTGAGTTCTGAATCAACTTGATGTCAGAAGTGATACCGGTGATTCAGCTGGGTAGAAGGTTGTCTCCTAGGTTGATTGTTTGGTGAAGCAGCTTCGTATATCTTGGAATTTCTTTTGTACCTTATTTCTAAGATGTGATGTTTAGTCTGTACCTGTGTTCTTCTACGACATTTTTATCTGCTCCAGATCAGAGTTGCGCAGTGGAAGCAAGGTGGCTATTGTTCTTGAGTAGAAGCAACTGGGAATTCAGTATTTTGGATTAGAGAGTTTCTACTGAATTTATTTTTCAGAATTTAAGGCAAGCTGGCAAGTGATTCTGTTCTGTCTTTTCCAGATAAGAGAAGTTGTTTTCTACTGTTGATATTAAAGTTTGGTTTTGATTTTTGGATTGATCTTGTGAGGATCAGTTTGTGAGTTGATACAGCTTGTTTGTAGATGCACCAGCGAAGGTTGAGCTGATCAGGAAGGATCTGTAGGCAGCCCGGATCATCCGGAAGTTTTTGAGGTTAAGTAACGGAAGAATTTGGAATTCGAAGTTGGAGGCTTCGAAGTTGTTGAAGTTTTCTCTGGTAAAGGAAGCAGTAAGTTTTGGTAGGCTTCGAGGCATATTGGATTCTTCTTGTTTTTATAGAGATCAGTGCTTTGGTTTGAAGAGTTGAATTGCCAGTATGGAACACTGGAATTCAAAATATTTCGCGTGTCTCTGAGGGAGTACGTGTTTTGGTTCATCACTGGTTTTGAGACCAGTAGTTCTGTGAAGGTTTTAGTTGTTGATCAAACTTGTCTTTGGTATGGTATCTTGTGTAGATTTTAGATCTAGCTGAGTAGGAACTCAGTAGTAGCAGTATAGCTAGTTTGGATTTAGTAGAGCGAGTATCCCTGTGTCTGTACTGGGGAAACTCGAGATAATTTTAGGAAGTTTATCCGGATCTGTGTCCGGATAGCTAGTATTGTTTGATTGAATCGGTTGTTTGGATGAAATTATTTGTTTGATTGATAGTGTATGGCTGTTATGTATGTTTGAATTGGTTAAAATAAAATAAAACTGTGGATTATCTTTGTTTTAAATTTCGAGGACGAAATTCTTTTAGGGGGGAGGATTGTAATATCCCGGAATTTCCAGGAGATTAAAATGTTGGTAATCTCTTATTTAAATTATTTGAAATTGATAAAATTGTTATTTTCAAAGATAATTAACCAAGTAATATTTTAATTATGGTTATAAATTGGTATATTGTTTTCAAAATTTATAAGTGTGTTTAAAATGCATTTATATCTGTGTGTTTTAAATTGATTTTAAAATGGGATATATTATTTGTTAATAATAATAAGCTTATTTAAAAATTGATATTTATTTATTTAAATGGATTTTTGGATTTGGTTTTTAAATTTGACTTTAATTTGAAATTAAATTTGAATTTAAGGGATATACATGCATCTTAAAATAAAATAATAACATAGTTTGGTTTTAAAAATATATAGATAATATTTTTAATTAAAAATAAGATTTATTTTATTTTTTTACAGAAATTTATTTATAAAAATTTGGAATTGTATTTATTTAATAAGAATAAATACAAGGCTTTTTGAAACAACATTTTAAATGAGTATTGCAATATGTATATAAATTTTATTTAAATTATATTTAGTTGCATTTCTTTTTAAAGATTGTATTTTATATAAATTTAGGAAACATTTATAAATGTATAAATGTATTAGTTAACTAGGAATTCAATTAGAAAAGTATTTTTAAAATTTAGAAACATGTTTGTTAATTAGGAAATTAATTTAAAAGGCCTTGAAAATCAATTATAAATAATATAAAAATAAACTAGGACAAGTGTTAAAACTTTAATCTCTTAGATAACATGTGTTAACATAATAATGAAATTTAAAGACATGTGCCAAATTTATTTTATTTTCTTTTAACTTTAATAAAACTGAAATTAACTTATATAAACCAACATTCTTTCTCTTCATTTCCTTTTTCTTTCAAATCTAAGTTCATTTCTAAGAGAAACCAGAAATTTTTCCCTGCAATCTTCATTTTTCCAAAATCTGAAAAGTTCCTCATAATCAATATCATATAAAACCTATTCAAATGCAATCTTCACTCTCCAAAACCAGAAAATACATGAATACGAACCTGAAATCATTTTCAAGTTAAAAACCCTGTAATCCCCTTTCATCAAACCTGTAACCTTCTAAATCCTCAAACTAAAACTCTGTAAAGCTTTCTCAAATCAGAGAAAATGTTATCAAAGTCTTGTAAACAAATCAAGCTCTGTTCACAAACAAACCTGTAATGTTTAAACCTGTCAAGGAAATGATCAAATCAAAAACCTGAAGTATTTTGTGTGCAAATCAAACTGCAAGCCTGCAATTGTCTTAAAAACAAAATCAATTTCAAAAGCTTGATACAAATTTCAAACCAGATATGCATCATGTTTTAAATATTTTTGCAAGCTATCAACCCAGTTTTGCATATCCTTGTCTGCCTCAAATCTTTCAAGTGCATGCACGTTTCAAAGCTCTAGTTTTAAAAAGCTTCAAACTTAAGTGTTTCCAAGTTTTTCAAAAAGCAACCTGAAGCAATGTAACAAGAAAAAGGGGTTCATTTTCATATTCAAGCATCTTGAAAATTTCCAGTTCATCTTCAAAAAAACTCTGCACTGTCTTCTTTTAGATTGAGGTGAGTAAACATTTTTACTAAAACTTAATTAGTTAATTTGTTGTTGCTATGAGTTTGTGATGATGTTTATATACATATAAGTTTGCCTCTATGTAGATATAAATGTTAATATGTTTGTTATGCTTTGAAACTGTGCATGCTTGTTTGCATTGATCCTCTCTGTTTTTACTTACTGCAGAATTAAGTTAAAATCTAAACTTCAAGCTATTTTTGTTTAAACAACTATTAGAACATAGATTCAGAACAAAATAAGTAGTTTAAGTATAAACTAAGAACTAAAAATAAAACTAAGTTCTGGAATTTGAAGTTATCTGGAAAAAAATGCAGTAAACAAATTTATCCTTAGTGTTTGAAACCAAGTATTTAATTTGGTTAAAATGATTATATAAACTAAAGTGTCATGGGAAATTATGAATTTTGAAAAGAAATTTAAAATTTTTAAAACTGTATTGAGTATGTATTTGGGTATTTACTGCAAATTGAGTTTTGGTCTTTAACTGATGATCCTTACATCTGGAATGCTTGAGATTCTTCATGGAGTTAGTGTTTGGATTAGAGAGTGTTGCAAAAATAGTTGAAGGATTTTTAAATCACTGAGGAGTTTGATTTTTCTCAAATTTGATTTAAAACCTAGTTTTTGGGTTCTTACTGTAAATTGATTTCTGCATCCCCAAAATTGCATCGAGTTGTATGATTTTTGGGGAGGAGCATGCGTGGTGAGTCAGCAAGCTAAGGCCGGGGTTGTGGTGCTTAATGATGAACGGAGGCAATGATTTTGGGGGTTTCCTGATGATGTTTGGGTTCTGTTCATCCTGGATGCTCGATTTTGGATTAAGGCAAAAATCAGTGTTTGGTTGATCGTGGATGCTAGTAGGGAGGATGGACGATGTGTCGGTGAAGTCGGCGTTGGTCGAAAGGGATCCGGCGCCGGTGCAGGTTGCACGGAGGTGGGCTTGGAGTCAGTGGTTGTAGTTGTTGGGTTTTGTTTGGAGTTTTGCTTGATTACTCGAAGGGGAACTCGGGTAGTAGGGAAGGTAGCTTGGGAAGGAACTCGGGGGGGTTCTGGGGTCATTTGTGTATGCAGTGTTAAACTGTTTTGTTTTAACAGTTTTAAGTTTTAACTTAAACAGTTTTTAAAATTTTAAAATCAAATTTGTTTAAAAAAAAAGAGAAGACGTACTTTGTTCTTGGATTTACGTATATATGGGTTGAACCCAAATTTGAATGCTCAAACAGATTTTATGATTTAAATTAAAGTAAGTTTTAAAATTTTGAAAAATTAAGTTAAATTAAATTCTTGAGAACTTATTACTTTAAATTGATTTGTTTTTATAATTGAATTTGTATGAAGGGTTTGAAATGTTTTTGAGTTAAAGATCTTAATATTATTTCAAAACTTATTTTGAAATATAAAAGAGAATTTTAAGTAAATGTTTTATTTAAATTGATTAGTGTAAAATGATTTAAAATGAACAAATTTAAGTTTAAGATAATTTATTAACTTGGAATCAGAATTGTTAATTAATAATTAAGGAAAGTAATTAATGATTTCTTTATAATTTAATTTAATTAAGGAATTTAGTTAAGTAGAGATTTCAAAGTTAATTTAAGATAATGTTTCATCTTAAGTATTAATTAAGTATTAGTGTTTTAATTAATTAGTTAATTAAGGAGTTTTAAGTTTAATCAAATTATTTAATTATTATTTGAAAGATTAATTAAGTAATTAATTAAGTATAATTATTTATTTAATTAACTATTAATTAAGATGGGGATTTAATTAATATCTAATGATAAATTAAATTGTAATTACTTAATTAATTAATTAATTAAGAGTTAATTAAAATAGTAATTAATTAATACTTAATAAAGGTTTTATTAAGTTTTAATTGGGTTTTCTTAATTAATAATTAAAGGATTATTAAAATATAATGCTAGTTAATTAAGAATTAATTAACTATTTTTATTTAAGGTTAATAAATTTTAATTAAGGATTAATTAATTATATTTATGGATTAATTAATTTGTAATTAAGACTGTTAATTAATAATTAAGTTTATTAATTAATGATTAAGAGTTGATTAATTAGTTAATTAAGGTTAATTAATTAATTATAAAGGTAATTAGTGATTAATTACTTTGTATTAAAGGAC